>OX328109.1:41761411-44161411 GCA_946811185.2 Hippopus hippopus
GAAAATGCTGGTAACCAGAATTTTCTCCTTTTCCCACAATGTTTGCTACTCTTTTAAAGTCAATTTTCAATTTTTGATTCATGTTTATTTTGTCGTCTGCAAATGCTTTCAACTTGGGACAAGTCTAAAACTTTGTCGTTTGGTAAAGAGTTAAACACATGTAGGTAACCAGCATTTTCCTCCTTTTCCCACTATGTTTTCAGAAGGCCCTCTTCCTCTGGGTCGTAAAAACCAGGGATTGTTTGGTAAAGGGTTAAATATGGCGGTTGCTTGTCCTAGACCTCATGCCCTTATCTTGCTTAATAACTAACATGTAACTTTCAAGCCAAATTTTGCTATTTCAAAGGTACTTTTTGGGAAAAAGATTTTTCTTATCGGACAGTGTAGATCCAAGATCAGACTGCTCGTTCTGTGCAGTTTGATCACTGCACTTTCTGTGCAGTCTGATCTTGATCTACACTGTCCACAAACGGTCTGTGAGTCGCGCGCGCTTAACAGCCAAAGGGTTAAAAAACAAGAGGGCCATGATAGCCCTGTATCGCTCCACTGGCTGATAAGTAAAACCACTACATGCCAAACTTTACAATACTTTGCAAATTGGTTTTGAAAATGAGACCCCTGAAACAGGACTAAAATTGGTAGCCCTAAGTATTATGGTCAGTAACAAGAAGATTTCTAAAGTTTTCACTATATAAGCCCATGTAAAACTTCTGACCCCTGGGATGGGATCAAATTCGACCTTAGGGCTAAAATTTGGGCACTCTTGGTAAAGACCCACTAGATAAAGCTACATGCAAAATTTGGTAACCCTAGGCTTTATGACGAAGTACAGGGAGATTTCTAAAGTTTTCACCATATATGGCCCATGTAAAACTTGTGACCCCCAGGGCGGGACCAAATTTGACCCCAGAGCTATAATTTGGGCACTCTCGGTAGAGGCCTACTAGATAAAGCCACATGCAGAATTTGCTAGCCCTAGGCCTTATGGCTAGGTGCAGGGAGGACTTCTAAAGTTTTCTCTATATAAGTCCATGTAAAACTCGTGACCCCCCGGGGCGGGGCCAATTTTGACCCCAGGACTATAATTTAAAGAAACTTGATAGGGGTCTACTAAATAAAGCTACATGCCAAATTTGGTGGCCCTAGGCCTTATGGGTTTCAGACAAGAAGATTTTCAAAGATTTCCAATATTTTTCAGTTTTGTTGCCATGGCAACCAGAGTTTTTTGAAGGAATCAAATTCTTTCAAGAATTCTGAAGAGGACCATAGGAGGATCATTTCTGTGAAGTTTCATCAAAATTGAATGAGTAATTTCAGAGAAGATGTTTGAAATAAAAGTTAACGCACTGACGGACGGACGCACGGACAGACGGATGCACGCACGCACGCACGACGGACACCGGGTCATGACATAAGCCCACTGGCCTTCGGCCAGTGCAGCTAAAAACTGTGGCAATGAAAGCCATTTCTGAAACGCTGCAAAGGGTAGTCAGTGGTTTTATTTCAGTGTCACTGTCAAGAACATTATGAAATCACTTTCGTTTCTACGCTGGAGCTGAGCTAGGCTTGCGATTATTAATCATGATGCTGGAGTTCACGGGTGTAGCATTTCGAAATACCCTTTCGAAATCACACACGCTTGTGTAAAGGGTATTGATATCGGACAAAATCAAGTTATGCCTAGAAGCGATTTTAGAAAAAAAGTAGATGACAAATAACAAACGACGTATCTATGAACAAACTAAAATAAGTTTTTTCCTGTTTGTCTGCTTCACCAAGCTAGCCGGTCGTATTCGGGATTTGGCAGGAAAACCCAATCATTTCTACACAAAGGTAGTCCGAGAGTACGATTAGGTTCTACACACGGTACATGATTGATACGGAAACATTTGCTGGTGGGTTGTATTTGTGATTTAGATAATGCCCGTATTTTACTCAGATCATTTATGGGTATACAATAAAAATCTTATAAAACTTCAGAGCTCCAGACAAAGGGAGTGATTTTGATTTCAAAATTGAAAAGTGATTCTCCACTAAACCCTATGTTGTGGGTACTCATTAGAATCGTCTCATCGAGGCGATTCTAATGAGTACCCACATTATAGGGTTTCGAAGGGAAATATTGGATTTAGAATATCATCACCACCTCTTATCTGGAGCTCTGAAACTTGCCACTCGCAAGTGGCTCACTCGATAACATTTTCAAACGCTTTCCGAACCGTTTATAATCAGGTTCCCCTTTTCTTCAAATATTTGACCCTGTTCAAGTTGACGGTTTGGTTTGATACAAAGGGGTTATTTGTTTTTAGAACACTGGCCGATCGAGAGCTCGTTAGATGTCTGGGGAAAAAAATCTTGTGTTAAAAAAAAGCAGGTCGAATTCCATTTATAATTCGCAGGTTTAACGCAAAACGGTTGTAACTCCTTTTTTTTTAATCAAAAATTACTTTTTTTTTTAACTGTTTTGTAATCTATATCCATCAATACATAGTCCATCAAAATATTTCTTGAAAATTCCTGCTACAACCAGAAAAAAAAAAATGTAAAGGGTTGTATCTAAAATCCAAACTACATGTGCTTTTCATTAAAAAATTCAGTCACATTTTTTTTATTTTCCTCTCTCCTGTTAAATATTGAAGTGTATTATACCCATTTTGCGTTAAACCCGCGAATTGTTATCTAAAAGAAAGATCTAAACCGACATCTAAGCTTAAGAGTAATCGAACATAATTTTCAAAACATACAAGTAGATGTTATACATAATTACATAATTACAAATCAAAGCTTCGTAAAAACTGATTTCGTAAGCTTGGTTTCTTAAATAACTTCCCATCACCCCCCCCCCCCCCCCCCCCCCCCCCCCCGAAAATAGCCTACGAACAAGTTTCGTGGGAATATACCATCAAAACGAAAGCAGAAATGTAAAAATGTAACTTTCCTCAATTCCGGATTCACTGCTTTGAGTAGACCTAAATGTAAAACGGGAATTCGGAGATCATGTGACTGTCAACAGTGAACATTATTTTCGACCATACAAAACACTAGAAAATGGTTTTTTTTTTTTTACGATAGCGGTTCACGTTCACATGCAACTCTCGATTAGAAATACACATGTATATGTTCTGCGCAAAATGTGAATCGGTATGTACAATTCTATTTATTTGTTGCGCACGATTTGTAGTCCTGAGAATTGCTCCTGCGAAAAGTAGGAATATTGGACAAAGTGAAAGAATTTTTCATATCCAGTTGAAGATGCTGTTTCGCTCGATTGATATAAAATGGACTGCAACAGTAGCAGACGACGTAATATACCGTAGAGGCCTACTTTATAACTCTTTACCGCGCAATGCCGACTTTTTACGACACTGGGAAAGAAGCCTTTTGAAAACATTGCGGGAAAAGGAGAAAATGCTGGTAACCAGCATTTTCTCCTTTTCCCACAATGTTTTCTACCTTATCTTAGAAAAATTGCACCATTTGAGCAACATCGAAATTGTCGTCTGCAAATGCTTTCAATTTGGACAAGGCTAAAATTTTGTCGTCTGGTAAAGGGTTAACTTGCTTCGTTCCATGTAAGTGTTGTTTATTGAAAGAATAAGATCTATCACACAAAAATAAACACCCATAGCGCAAAGATGAAGAACTTCAAAATCTTTCAGCTTTTTTTCTAGTTTGAGACAGGTCTATTTTCGTTCATCATTGATCTCAAAGCCCTGTCCCATTAGGCCTCCTGAAGATGCTAATTTTATATCAGTTAAAATGTTTACAAATCTCACTGCGAAACAGAAACGTTTTGGTGATTGCTTCTTTACCAGACGACAAAATTTTAGCCTTGTCCAACTTGAAAGTATTTGCAGACGACAATTTTAATGTTGCTCAAATGGTGGAATTTTTCTTTGATAGGGTAGAAAACATTGTGGGAAAAGGAGAAAATGCTGGTTACCAGCATTTTCTCCTTTTCCCACAATGTTTTCAAAAGGCCTACTTCTCTGGGTCGTTAAAACTCGGGATTGTGTGGTAAAGGGTTAAAGAGAACGAAACGAAATCTTTTATAAGGATATTGAAATGGTGAAAAAAGAAGCGATTGTGCACGTTTTCTACATTGGTCAAGTGCGGGCTCGCCGTAACTCTTCTCATGATAAACGCTTATAGAGCTCGATTCCCACGGCTGGCCATCTAAAATTATTTATAGTCTTTCGGGTGAGAAATGAAACCGAGGTCCCGTGTGAGGGTGCTATACACCGAGTACGTTAAAGAACCAAACGTAACTTAGGATGGGTTTCGTCCTATATCTGCATTATCCCCCGAAACAAAAGTCAAAAGTAACAGCCTTCATTGTGGTGGGGGGGGGGGGATCTCCCATATGGGAAACCGGTGGCGACGATGAATAAACGCAAATTCATTCGTTCATTCATGAAAGGAAAGGAAAGGAAAACTATTAGGGTTGTATGATGTGGTTATCATCTTTGCCCATCTTTATCAACGGCGCATTTTGTATGAAAACTTTTAAGGAACAAAATGTTTTCTCTCTTTAACCTTATTCAATAGAATGAATCAACTTTTAACCCTAAAACATCGAACGTAAAATAACGTGTAATTTACATAAGAGATAAAATGAATCAGAAACGCCCAATTTAAAACATGTAGAACAGAAAAATGTTATCAAAAAGAACTAGATAATAACTATTTCACTGTTTTAAATTCGGTTCAGATTCTTACTTAGTCCCAAGCATTCTCACTTTGCGTAGAGACTTCACCTAACCAGTTTATTCATAAAGAGTCGATAAAACTCATTTCGCAATTCTAGAATTGTACCGGTACAATTCTAGAATTGCGGAATAAAATGGGAATTCCCACTTTACTCAGAACACGATTATCTTTTGTAGACACTTCAAATATCGTGAATTCGATAAATGATATCAAGAGTATCCCTTCGCATAATATTTATTCTTTGCCACCATACTTGAATCGTATTTTTGGCTTTCGAAATACTGTGATTTAGAGAATTTGGACAGCATTTTTGGTAGGTGCCAGTCGCGTTTTATAGGTGCTTGTCGAATAATGGTCCATAAAAGGGGTGCTTTCTGTGAGGACAATAAATTGAACTTTAAAACGAGGTTCATGGTGCACAGAGGTGGACGGATCACCAGGTTATCTAAACCCCCATCCCTCCAACATCTAGACCAGCCGCACTAGCTCAGGTGGTAGGGTAGGAGACCTTTGAATGTCGTATCTCTGGCCACTTAAGGGTGTGGGTTCGATCCCCACGGCTGGTCATCTAAGCTTACTAAAAAGTCCTTTAGATGAAACTTAACCAATAGGTCCCATGTGACGGTGCAATACACCGAGCACGTTAAAGAACCAGACGTAACTTGGAATGGATTTCGACCTGTATTTTGCTCTATTCCCTGTAACAAAAGAATCTTCCGGGGGCGTCGCCCCTATGGACAACCGGTGGCAAAGATAAATAAATGGAAATCGAAAAACCCATTCGCAAATAGTGGCACGGTAAAGGGGAAAAAATATTCTAGGTAGATCTTCCTTCACGGGTTAATTTATTGAATGTGTTTTTAAAAAGCCCTTTTAAAATTGTTTCAGTCACATTACGCGACAGCTCACATATTCAGGTACAATGTATATCCTGGGTTTCACTGATGCTAGGCTAGGACTCTGAAGTATCCTGCCAGGGTTTTCCCTTGACTTTTTAATTTGAGGGTCATTTGACCCGCTTAAAATGAGTGAAAGAAGGCACACGTATGAATTTTGAGGTTCATTTTGAAAATTTGGGGGTCAAAATTCAAAGAAACAGGGGGTCATGGAAAACACTGATCCTGCTAAAAGACACTGCCATGAGAAACCCAGTTGCTTCCAGTCAGGCTCGAGCCCGGGGACTCCGGATTACGAGTCCTACACTTTACCACTGAGCCACGCAGGACCCCTAAGCGCTAGATCTATCAACACGTTTCTCTTAATTACTAGAATCGTTCCTCTTCGTTCTTGGTTCGTCTTTTCCCCACCCCCATCCCCCTCCCCAAGGCACAAATAAATTTGTACCAGAAAACTTTTACCTTGGACGTCACTGATTAACATGAAATAATAGACTATACAGTATGAATATAATTGTAAAAACATCATGGGCGGTGTCCATGGTTGTAAGGTTGAGAGTCGGCCTCGTATTTATATGGTCTTGAGTTCGATACACGGGAGCGGATGTCAACGCTAGAACTGTTCATTGGCCCACAGATTCGGCGCGAGTACTTCACTTGTGGCGTCTATATTAAAACATCATGATATATAAATAACAAACGGAAAAATTTGTCGTAACGAACAGTTTCTCCTTTTGCTGTATTGTTTCAACTGTGGTCTGCAGCATGACAGAACAAATGTCGTCTACAGACGGTAAGGAATTTTTAAAAACTTCTACCTCACAATCCCGAGTTCCAACGACGTTGAGGAAAAGGGCCTTTGAAAACATTGTGAGAATAGGAGAAAATACTGGTAACAAGCATTTTCTCCTTTCTCCGCTATGTTTTCTACCTTTCCAAAGAAAAATTTCTTTTTTTTGAGTCACATTTAAATAATCGTCTGCAAATGCTTTCAAACTGAACCAATCAAACATTTTGTCGTCTGCTAAAAAGTTTAAACTGTATCAAAGGAAAAAAAAAACAGATTTAATCAGGTTCCAATTTCTTCTGAAAACATCCTGGCATAGTGCCTAATTTCGTGAACAATTCAAATTTGTACTTACTGTCTTATTTAAACGGTTTTCAGCTAATACCTTCAGTTTAGGATAGATCTCGATTTAAAATGGTATAACACGCATAATAAATTAGGGATGTATACACATTTTACACTACACATTATATATAATGTGTAAATAACAATAAAGTCCGTTCAGGCAGTTCCGCTCTAACACACTTTACCCAAGAATATAAAGTTAACCTTTTACCACACAATCCTGACTTTAAATAAAGTAGAAGCCTTTTGAAAACATCTTGGACGAAGGAGAAAATGCTGGTCACCTGCATTTTCTCCTTTTCCCACAATGTCTTTAAACTTCCAAAGGCGAACTCCTGGTTTTGTATCACAAATAAATAAGCCATACTCTGTGAAAAGGGTGCTTAAAAAGTATCAGCTCATGGCAATCTGACAGGGATAGAACCTTTTTTGTTATTTGTAAATTTTCAGCATGTGAAGGGACCATTCTACCTCCAGATCTATTTCATTGTTAGATTAAATAGGTTTTATAGATCTACAACTGTGAGATGATTTGTTTAGTATAATGCATCAGAGAGATGCATTAAGCCTCCTTTTGCCAGAGCAAGATTCATTTGTCATCTGGAAAAGCTTTCAATGTGGGCAAGTCCAAAATTCTTTTCGTGTGGTAAAGGGTTGATACAATATCTATAGGCCTACTATTGCTTTGTACGGATCTTTCTGTTCACCACAGGCACTTGTGTTTGACAAACTTCCCATACACGTGCACAACTATGTTACCTTCCGAACCACTCCCACTTATTTGTCAGTATTTTTAACCATGACGCTGCTTAAAGTAACAGTGAAGCCCAAAAGTAAACAAAGCTTTGTAAATACATTTAAATTTATATCATACCATTTGAAAATATGGAAATTATTGTGAAGACGACAATCTGTCATTGTACGGTCGGTCCAAGCACAGGAATTTGACATTCTATAATGAAAAAATATGATTAAATAAGAAAACAATATTCCCCTGTATATAAAGAAACACAAGGAATGCAACGCCTCGATTACCGGCGACAACACAAAAATGCCCAACCCACCCAAAAGCACCAACGAAACGAAGAGTGATCACAATTTCCTTTACCCTAGTAACAGATAACGCCAAAATGTACCTATGACATCCAGCGATCCTTAAGTAGACACCTTTTCACCGGAGATATCCGTCATTTTTTACTGCTTTTTTGACAATTACAAGCCATCGAGGAAGCCATTCGCTGACGTCACTACATTATGCCCGCAGTAAATGTTGTGGCTGAGGGGTATGTGTATTCTCCGGCCCCACTCGAAAAATGAGCCAGAATATTCCCGGCCCCTACGGCCCCCGTGATAGAGTAGAAAAGACTGAGGAAAAGCATAAAATGCTGGTAACCATCAGTTTTTCTTTTCCCACTATGTTTTCTAAAGGCTTCTTCCTCATGGTCGTGAAAACCATGGATTGTTTGTTAATTTGTTGATATTTTCATTTCCGTGCTTCACGAAAAATGATCAGTCGAATAAGGCTAATGTCAAAAGAGTTATGTCCCCTGATGGGTTTTTCCCTATTCATACAAGTGAAATATCCTTCTTTAAAAAAAGAATACCGACAAACATTTTTGCTATTTACCTCAAGAAAAATATGTAGTATCATGCGATGCACATAAATATATTTCAAACGAAAATAAATATGAAAACGAAAGTAATATTATCTGCGGGCCTTACAAAATAGTGACGTCAGCGAATGGCTTCCTCGATGGCTTGTAATTGTCAAAAAAAGCTGTAAAAAATGACGGATATCTCCGGTGAAAAGGTGTCTACTTAAGGATCGCTGGATGTCATAGGTACATTTTGGCGTTATCTGTTACTAGGGTAAAGGAAATTGTGATCACTCTTCGTTTCGTTGGTGCTTTTGGGTGGGTAGGGCATTTTTGTGTTGTCGCCGGTAATCGAGGCGTTGCATTCCTTGTGTTTCTTTATATATAGGGAAATATTTTTTTCTTATTTAATCATATTTTTTCATTATAGAGTGTCAAATTCCTGTGGTCCAAGTGTTAGTCGCTGAAAGAGAAATCAGTTTCAAAACTAGGTTAAAACCTGCCAGGTACATGTAGCTGTGTCTTTTGTTTACTTTTTGCCTGATTTTAGAATTCTTTTTTGCTGCCAGCGACTAACGTATGACCCGACGACATGATAACAGACTGTCATCTCCACTATATTTTCCATACTTTTAAATGGTATGATTTAAATTTAAATGTGTTATGATACCTGCTTTGATATTTTGGCCTATACTGGGCCTTTAATAATGAAACGAAACTTGTAAAAACCCAAATATTGCGATTTCAAGGTTGATTTCATCGGAAAGAAAATGGGGTACGGACAAAACCCCACCACCAACATTGGCAGGGTGGACAAAACCTCACACCTCATATATATTATTGTAGATAAGTATTAAAACTTTAAGTAATGGTAATATTCATTTGTAAATGATTAATTTGGATGAAAATGAAGGAGTCCTTCGAGAAGTTTCATTTAAATATTATACATAACATATTAAAAATTGTTCTTATTTTTTTTATAAAAATGATCTATAGGGTATAGAAATACATAGTATATAAGTGAATAAATTATGAATATTATTTAAAAATATAATTTCAATTCTTTTTTTAGAACCTTTCCTCCTTAATCTAATAATTCTAGTTACTTTGTTTGATAAAATGAGAAGGGTTTTAACCCACTACAATACAGTGTTCTTTAATTTTCACACATTAACGTTTGAAGTATAATTATAGCCTAACTAAGGATTATCAGTTACTAATTAAAGCTTTGCCACACTCATTATTTCAATAAAAAACTTATAACAAACATTATTTCTATCATAAATGATCTCTATGCCAGAATATGTATTTCTGTTCTATGCAAGTATAATTGCTATATCATTTGATTGTTAGGATAAAGACCGAGTTAAAGATAATAAAATGGCAATACTTTTTCTTCACAGTGTTTCTACATATACAGCAAATCTTCACCAAACGTAAACAAGTAGAATTCAATATATGTAAATTAAATTTAAATGTATCTGACAATTCAGTGAATATTTTAATTATTTTTATATTCTCTTTGTGTCCTTTTTATAACCATAAATCCTATATTTTACCTGTTGGTGGGGTTTTGTCCTGGTTGGGTTTTGTCCTGGTGGGGTTTTGTCCGGTGGGGTTTTGTCCTAGTGGGGTTTTGTCCTACACTCCGTGACAGCGGACAGTGAAGATCAGACTGTACAGAACATGCAGTTTGACATTTGATCTCTACTGTCTAATCCTTTGAGATCAAAGACCAGACTGCATGTTCTGTACCGTCTGATCTTCACTGTCCGTTGTCACGCTTAGAAGCTTAAGGGTTAACTGCAGAACACCACTCCCAGGTATTTGTGAGCATTTCTGACAAATTTCTAAACTGAAATGGCCAAAAAAGCGTGTGTTCTGCGGTGATTCTAACTGTAGCATGGGTTTCAGTCCGTTCATTTTTAGCGGATTTGTATAGCAAATCCGCTTACTGTGATCGTTCTGATAGGAACCAAATACACCATGCGTAACGATGCAGGAATTCGCGCTCACTCTGTTACTGCCATAAGTTATCTGTTTGACCTGAACCAAATATACTGTCATACACGCTTGCGCTCTACCCATTCTACTTTCAGTTTTAGCTGATACATCTCAACCTCGCTTTTGTCACTACCGTATATGCAGTCCTACACGTGTATACATATAGTCTGAAATCTAATAGCAGCAAAAAACTGCGTCAGATTGACGGATCAAATTACCACTCCTTAATAAGTAATAGAATAACAGTTACTGCGCGGCCCGCTCGGCAGAACAACTGTAACTTTCCTTGCCTTTGCTAACTCCATGATTCTATATTCATGTGTTCTATGTGATTTTTTTTAAAATATATCGATATACATGTATTTCAGCATTATGCTACTCCACAAATCCGCTTTTCAGAACTTTGAGTCCTTTCATTTTCGTTTTCTGTCATTCGGACGTTACTTTGTCAAAAATGAATAACAACGGAAGCGATAAACATAGCTGCCAAGGATCAATAGCAGACCTCGATTAGGAGAGTGAAAAGCAGTAATTAATTATTACCTCCTGGATCAAGGCTAATCTAAAGGGACACATGGACGTAACATTGTTTAAAAGAGCTTTAAAAGTCACTACTTTGGAGCGCGACACTTGTTTTCTTCCAACCGTGAACGGTGAATTGGATATTTTAGTACCACGGTGAAAGTACTGAATGAATAATCAATGTAACTTAGCATTCGGCTCTTGAAGAAAAGTTCTACGAACTGTTATTTGAATAAACTCATAGGTAACACAAAGTTTACAGTTTTTATTCTCTCAAAATTTTCTTAGCATTCATCATTTTGACCTGAAATCTTTTAATGCATATCACTAGCCAATTTAAACTGATGTTTGAAATTCTGTCATTAATTTCAACACTGACACGCTTGACTGTCTACACTGCACGTACGTGTCAGTTTTATAATATTTGCACCTGTAGCGCTGTAAATCAGTATTGAGTATGGTTTCCCAGTTGTTTTGGCCTAAAAAAAAATACCTGTGCTTAGGGTTTCCCTACCCTCCTAGAAAATGCTGCCGACCCAAAACTTTTTACGCTACAAATAAAAAAAAATATATTTGTCGGTGTGATTTCTGTACATGGTCCATGTAAAAAGTTTCTGGAAAAAAAAAATAAATGGCAACCTACCTACCCTACCTGCAGCATCTCGGACCGAAACCGTAAACAGATATTTTTTTGTAATGTCTTATTGATGAACCGCGACAATAACGCATACATCTTGTCCAACGAACGAGAGCCTTACCGTCAGATCGTGTTGTTCCTGACCGTCTTTATATTCTGTCGGAAAACAATATCACTTTTTTTCTTATTCAATGAACTATGTCCTAATTATATGGTAGAAACAGCAGTACTTAACTGAACTATAATTATCGTCTGTAAACGAACACAACAAATGAAACATGAATGTTTACAATATGACATCACGGGCTATTCCACCAGTGGCTATTTATAAACTAGATTTCTCGGATTGGATTGTATTGGTTATTTTACTACTTACTAAATTAACACTTCTTTTGCAAGTTCTTTCCACTTTCCTTGCAATTTTTATGTATATTTGATCATGGTGTAGCATTACGTAGCGGGCAGTGTGGGTTCGTGATCGGACTACACAATATGTGTGGTCTGATCTTGATCTGCACGGTCCGCTAAAACTAGTAAGTTTGCCACTAGCAGTGGAAAAGTCAATGAACTAGTAGGGTCATTAACCAGTACACGTCCTTAATGTAATTTCAGGACTTTTTCTCTTCAAACAGCATATTTTTTTATTCGTCATCTGTAGCTCTGGATTTTTCGAGCATCTGAGATATGATAATACGTAGTTATGTAGACAGATTGAGAGACCCCGCTTGCACGAAGCAAATGGATTCTCCATTTTCATCAATGGCTATTTCAAGATTGGGCACCCATTCCTCAGATTTATCAGGAAGGCAAATTTTTTGATTTAGTAAGAAGTCATAATCTTCTATATCACCCTTACCTGGGACTATCTTTTTCTTTCTTCGATGTGTTGTTGCAGAATACTGGTTCTATAACCTGGGCAATCATCCTCTGACAGTGTTGGGTCTTAAGTGAAGATTCAAACTGGACTGCACTTTTGGGCAGACCGATCTCGATCGACACTTATCGTGAAGACTGACTGTAATTTCACACTTGTTGCATTGTCGACAACTCGTGGTTCTTCGTTTCATGCATCACACTGGATTTTACTTTTTTAGCGGATTTGCTATAGCAAATCCTCTTACTGTGATCGTTTTGGCCGGAACCAAATACACCATGCGTAACGATGCATGCGCGCTCACTTTCAGTTTTGCATGGCCAGGTATGGGACGAACAACACAGATCTACAAATGATATTCAGCTCTGACTTTGAACAAATCATACAAATTATGTTTGATTTCTATATCGAAATTTCGTCAAAACTACAAAAATTGTTAGTCTGAAATACTTGAAATACTTAAACAAAGTTCTTTTTTTTTTTTCATTAAATAGGGCCATATGCGTATGAATATTGTTTGTAAACACAGACTGCCCCAATCTCATGCAAGAAATGTTCATTCAAAACTTGTGTCGTCCGCTGCCGAAATACACAAGGAGATTAAGCAATAATTACTTAATGAAATTACATTTTCAGCTCTGTACTATATCAAATATCTTTAACTGTTCAGATAGCTAGCTCGAATTTGGCCGTAAATAACTTAAAACCCTTTCGATAACGAATATACACAGAACCCATAAAGTCGATTCGGCACCTTGTTAGGTAGGCTACCGTCCTTCGTAAAGCACTACCGATGAATTTCGGTATTGTTTGAAACATTTCTGTGAAACGTTTAAAAAAATGGAGACCGCGTAGTCTATAAAAAAAAAAAAAATGATGTTTTATTTATGCAAGACCGCTTCCAAAATTTCTCTCCAGTTATCGATGGGACATAAAGAAATCCTTCGTTCACAAACGGCCCCGATCAAGTACGAACCCGTGACATGAATTTATACTGAGGATTTTCGATGGGAAATCGTGTCCCTATCAGTGAACTAGACATCCACTAACTTAACCTATCTTCCTTCAATTATCTTCAAGGTGTAAAAGTCCATTCATAGTCCTTCTAATATGCTTGAATTTTATTTTATTACCTTTCATGCAAAAGAATAAAAAAGAATGCAGAATTTTCAGACAGGTGTTTGATAAAGGGTCCACAGGAATACATCTTTGTCTAGATCTTTACGTCTTACTATTTGGACATGTTGATTTAAATTCTTTGATATTTTTTATGCTTGGAGATTGAAGTATATGTACACAGAGCAAATTGAAAATATTTGTACTTCATGTAATAAAGTACAGTTCTATGATGAACTGCTGCTCAGCCCATACTAGAGACGGTAGCTGTGCTTCATGTTAACAGCAAGTAATTCAAACCTCAAAATGAAAGTATGCCTATAGTTTTTAAAGATTTATAGAGGGACCAATTCCTTTAACCCTTAGGCTGCTAAGTGCTACTGAAGGACGTTTTGCAGACAGTGTAGATCAAGATCAGACTGCACCGAACGTGCAGTCCGATCTTTGATCTATACTGCCCAGTAAGGAGGTATTTTTCCCCCAAAAAGTAACATTGAAATAGAAATATTTGGATTTGTACTATCGATTTGAAAGTTTCATTTTAGTTTTGTAAAGGTTAAGTTTTACGTTGCATGGCAACTTGTCACTCCGCTTGTGATCTTGGTCCATTCTGGCTGCTTCAGCTGTACCCAGGGCAGGGATTTGCACATATCAAAACGCAAATAATATCTGGACTATGTTCTTCCAGGTGATAAGTGATGATTTTAATTCTTTTCTTTAGGCCATGAAAGTGGATTCACTCAAAACTGCATTGGATGTAATGAATAGCCTTTTTACCAGTGTTAACATTAAATTACAAGTATCTCATCATGCTACATTATTTTTTTTTTTTGCACATGCCCCTGCAGTGGTTCAATTATGTAATACGACTCAAATTCACAAACATGTGGCTCAAAACTTCAAAAAGGAATCTACATCTATATGTAAATGAATAAAACTTACGTAATCACTAACAAAATTTCAAAATCCCACCACACTTTAACTGTAACTTTCATTACATGTGAGACTAAATTCTGCTTTTTACATTGTGCTTACTCACACCTGCACTTTTTGACTGAATAGAAATGGACCCAAGAATGTGAGTTTGCCTATTACATGTAGGTCTCTTATATTTTATGTGATACTCATAAAATGAACTTGAAATGATTAAGTATTGGTCCATTTTTTATAGTTAATTGTAACACTGTTTTTTTTTTTTCTTGAAACTGTGAATGATAATCCAAGTTCAGACTGTGCAGAATATGAGGTCTGAACTTGAATCTATACAGCCTATGTTTTTTTTTATATATATTTGCACCAATATAGCGGTGAAATGACATAATCTTGTTCATTTATTTAATGAGGTTCTGTGAGACTGTGGCTGATTAGTGGGTGTCTGATGGGTTATCCCAGGTTTTATCCTCACCTAGTTGCCAGGATTTTGAAGGAGTGCCTATAGACAAGACACTGTGTAGAATCAGCCTATCCCTAGTAAAACCCAAGCCGTACACAAATAAATGGGTCGTTGTCACTGTAAGACTGAAACAGTGTTGAAACTAATGTAACCACCAGAAATCAGTCAAACATCAAATTATTCTTGAAGGTATTTACAATCAATTCATGTTTTGTGGCAGTGCATGAGTTAACCTTACTTTTCTTTTGTGAAATCATTATTTCTTGATTTGTGTCTTTATGATGATACAAGGTGAATTTTCATTTATGTAACAGAAGGAAGGTATATTCAATACTCATTTATTACACATGGCCTAAATCTAAGAAAATACTGAACACACCATTTAGTTTTCACCTTTCAGACTATTACATAACATTTTTTTTCGGTCAGGAATAAAACCAAGAATTTTCTTTTTAAAAGAAAGAAGAAATCATTGTTTCTGAACAATTGAATTGTTGTGTCTAGTTTGATTTTGTATTTCATTTTGAAATTAATAGTTTCAAGTTGTGTAGTAATAAGAAAGAACCCTTGAAGCGATTCCTAGGTGTTAGAGTCATGGAAAAGACATTATATGTGCTTTCAGTAAGAAATTACATACAAAAAGCCACTGTTTCTATTTCCATGAGAGGACTCCAGTGTTTTTTTAAACTCTTTACCACATAACAAAATTTGAGACATGTCCACATGGAAAGCATTACCTGATAACAGAATCTATGTAACTCAAAAAAAAAATGAATTTTATTTTTGGAAGGTCTGAAGACATTGTGGGAAAAGGAAAAATGCTGGTTACCAGCATTTTCTCATATTCACAAATTCTTTTTAAAAGCCTTCTTCCTCAGGGTCGTTCAAAGTCGGGATTGTTTTGTAAGGGTTTAAACTAAATCATACTAGTTTCAAAACAATACATGCTTTATACTTCAGAATGAGGACAGTTTGTTTCCTTTGTAGCAAGAGTAGGTTAAGATCAGACCACCTAACATAGTAAAATTCCACTCCTATAGGCACACTATTTTAGATTTGAATTGTTTGCAGTCTATAGGATTATACCCACTATATAAAAGTTTAGGAAGTTGTGTTTTTAGTCTGACTAAATTTGTAAAATGCTGTTTTAAAAATCAGAACCTTGATGTCTGAGTTCAGAAGTTTCAATATTTCAAAAGAGTCTTGCATAATGATGATTAATAATGATTTTAGAAATGCTTAAAATGCTATGGTAAAGGAAAATACTGTATAGTCACCATGATTAGTGTATTTATTTAAGCTCACATGTTTATAAACCCTAGGGTGAGCTGTTAATATTTTCAGTCTGACTTGAAGCATAATCTCAGACAAAAACCACCTTCACTAGTCCTTCTGAAAACCCTTGATTTTTAGTACAGCTAAATAAAACTCAGCCAATGTATTGGATAAGTTGTTTCAAATGTTTTTCTGAACATCCTTCAAAATGGGATAATATAGCCACACTTACCTTAGTTAAAACACATTGTATCCTTTATGGTGTTATGGAATGGGGAAAAAACGCCTTTGGTAAGAATGAAAAAAAAAAAAATCTGTTTGTCAACCAATATTTTCAAAAACTTAAGAGCTACATTTTGTCAGGCTGACAGAAATGTCAGATAAAGGTTAACCTTGCAGGAGGCCAATGTTAGATCCATATTTAATTAATTGAATGATGTTTAAAGTAACAATAAAGGCCAAATATAAACAAAGTGGGTGTTTAAATGCATTTGAATTTATATCATACCATTAAAAGTATGGAAATTATTGTGAAGATGACAATCTGGCATTGTATGGTTGGTCCAAGTGTTAGTCACTGACAAAGAAATTAATTTCAAAACTATGTTAAAACCTGCCAGGTAGCTGTGTCTTTTGTTTACTTTTTGCCTGATTTTAAAATTCTTTTTTTCTGCCTGCGACTAACGTATGGCCCAACCACATGATAAGAGACTGTCATCTCCACGATTTTCCACACTTTTAAATAGTATAATTTAAATTTAAATGTATTTTGACACCTGCTTTGATATTTTGGCCTTTACTGGGCCTTTAATGTTGCTTTCAACATCATTTCAGTCATACAACTGCTACAGCTAGCTTATTTATGTATGTCTGGGTTTCAGCTGTACTAGGCTAGGGCTCTGAAGTGTCTTGCCTAAGGACACTCCCACAGAAAAACATATGGCCATCAGGTAACAAGTCCTAAACTTCACTGGTAAGCCATGCAGGACCCCAGATCCACAATTAGAGGGGAGTTAATTTTTGTAAAATTGTTCATATTAGTCTATGTCCACCATCCATGCATAAATTACTTTTTGTTTTTCAATCAAAAATGGTAATCAAATGGATGTTATTTTATTATTCATTGCTTCCCCATATGACAAGGTTTAGGCTCTTTAAATGTATCTGCAGACAACAATTCAGAAACTGATACAAATGAGCTGAAGTTCACTCTTATGATTGAAAACACTGTTGGAACAGGAGAAAATACTGTCTACCAGAATCTTGTCCCATGATGCTTTCAATTGCCTATTTCCTTCAGGGTTATTAACATGAGTGTTCAGTAAAGTGTTAAAATAAACCCCAATCAAAATTTTCTCCAGATCCAGTTGTCAGATGCCAAGGAAACCTAACATGGATCTATATGTTGTATACTGGTCTGTCCCACAGATTGATATAAATGTATAGCTTGTGTTTGTGTAAGGTTACACTTATCTGTCTTGCTATAGAGCTAGCTGTTGTAGCAATGTGGTAGAGCGTTTGCTTACGGAGTTTGGACCTGAAGGTTCTAGGTTCAATCCCAGCCTTTGGGGCTATTTAACAGAACTGTTACAGATACATGTAATCAGTATTCAGAATACCTTACAGTCTGTCCAAACATGGCCTATATTTGACCCTTGAATTTTGTGTCATACAAAGTTAAATTGGGAGAATTTTTGAGGATTTTTCTTTTTTTTAGCCCTTTAACACACAATAAATCCTATGTTTTGTGAGTCCTGTATAATAGGGCTTGTGAAAACAATGTTGGAAAACAAGACATCAGTTTTTCTTTTCTTTTTCTCTTCCAGAATTTTTTTCTACCCTTTACAAATACAAACCACATAATCTGAGGGCTCCATATCTATTGAATTGTTTGTTTAGTCTCTAAACAGCAAGCTATTTAGTTTTTATGCCACAAATCAAATTATTTTGTAAAAGGCCAATAAATACTACCAGATATATATTTCTTTTCATATAAAGTGTATGGTTAAATTCAGTAAAATGATGCAATTTTGGGCATTTGATAATGGAACTGTAGGCTGCTTTAGCAATAGGTCACTATGTTTATTTTTATTAAACCAGATATGACGTCTTGATACTGATTGGAATATATAAATCCTTGTTGATGGTGCGTGTTACTGATTAAGTACCATTCCCTCAAAGCTTTCCAAAACTATGGCATGAAATCTAATAAAACCCAAAGAGGCTGTGTAGCCCATTAAGGAAATATCAATTGAGATATTTTTTTTCTAAATCTTATCTCTCTTCTTTACTAATGATTTTCCAGCTATAATTCAGTAAGTCAATTTTGAGTTTGTTGAGAGTATGAAAATCTGAATAGTTGGTTTTAATTTGGGGGAGTCAAAAATCTTGTCCTCCGGTAAAGAGTTCAACAAGAAGGCACAAAAATTTCATATTGCATACATGTGTAAGTAGCAATATATTGTACTCTTTGATCAAATTTGTTTATGATTGCTGAAACTGATTGACAGCTGTAGACCTTAACACTGTGTTTTTACAGAAATATCATTATATATCAACATCATAGTTTGTATACATAGTTTTTTAAGTCTTACTCATCAACAACTGAAGTGTTCTATATATTTGTCAAATAACTTTCACTTATAAATCCATCTTGTTTTTTTTTTCCCAGTCCTACGCGTGTTTACAGTCCTAAATATAATACTAGCAGAAAAAAACATCAAATTGTTGGGTCAAATTAATACTCTAATAAGTAGTAAAATAACAGTTGCTGTGCAGTACAATTGGTAGAACAACTTCGACTCCCATTGCCCTTGCTTACTCTACTAATTACTTACATATTATACGTTTCACATGTGATAAAAAAAAAAAAAATTCATCAAATCATGGCTTAAAACTGTTCAACAAATCCGCTTTTCAGGACTTTCAGTCCTTTAATTCTTTTTTATATAGTTCGCTGCTCATCATTTCATTTAGATACAAGTTTATTTTGAACACAAATATATGAGCCATGCTCTGTGAAAAGGGGGCTTAATGCATCTGCGAAAAGTATCGACCCAGGTCAGCCTGCGCAGTCCGCGCAGGCTGACCTGGGCCGAAACTTTTCGTCAATGGTCAATTTTCTACATGTCCAAGGACCATTGTAGATCTACCTCATGATTTAGTCAGTTGTTAGACAAAATGGATTGTATGGATCCATAATTATGTGACGAGTTGCTCGGTATCATGGATCACGGAGATGCATTAAGCCCCCTTTTGCCAGAGCACGGCTCTTATTATTTGAGCCATTTTCTGTGAATAGAGGTCTTAATGTAACTTAGTGAGGCATGATACCAAGCAAGTCGTCATATGATAACAGATTCATAAAATCTATTTAGTCTAATAATTGACTAAATCTAGAGGTAGAATAGTGCTACGACCTACAAAAAATTTAAAGATAGCATAATATTTCGGCCCATGTCAGCCTGCGCGGACTGCACAGGCTGACATGGATTGATAACTTTTGCAGATGCAATAAGCCCCCTTTTCACAGTGCACGACTCATTTGGAAATTATAATGGCTAATTATGTACACTGGAACTGTTATAAATACGCGAACCCAAAAAGATTAGACACCTGGATAAGAAGAACGGAGTGTATTCGTCCAAAAGAAACCTCGGCTGCGATTGAAATTAGGGCCTACTTCTAATCGTCTTCCTTTGTTGTATAATGCATGTACATGGATCTTATTTGACCAACCAGTTACAAAACTATTAAAAAATACCTATTCAGAAACGGGATTTGCATCTTTCCCTATATCAAATGGTCTTCTAAAGCTCGGTACACACAGAAAGATTAATCTCTGAGATTTTTGTATCCGAGACAAATCTTACTGTCTGTACACTCCTAATACATGTATAATAAGATTTTCTGGAGTTTCATGAAACTGTATTAAGTTTAAAGAATGCTCTATTTCCTAAGAATTGTATAAGAATAATTATCCAATCACAACTTGCCATTTCCTAGGAAGTGAGCTACCTGTAGATTTGTTGATGCTGTACAGTATATACACATTGAGTTTGCCACTTTCCTAATACACAAAAATAGCAGACAGTGTATTTCCACGAACTGGTCCAACATCTTCCCACCAGGAATGACCCGTCAAAGTTTTCCAACGCAATCCCAATAATCATCATGCATAATGACATGATCACCCTATCTTGCTCTGTAAGTACTATTTTGACACTAGATCTACGCATAATTCTGGCGGGGAAACCCGATAGGTTAGAAGAGTATCATATAAGATTTGTATTTGTGTATGTACAGAAGTGTATTATGATACAAAAATCTCAGAGATTAATTTCATGAGACAAATCTTATAGTGTGTACCAACCTTAACATCCGATCGATTTATTTTACAACCCAGCCCTCCGTTGGGCTGCATTTCAAATAAAGTTGTGAAAATTTACGCAAGATTTTTTGAATTGTATATATACCTACACGCATACGGTCCATGCTTTACCCGAAGGTATGAACTGGTGTAAAGTTATGCAAACAGTTACTCAAATCGTTAAGTTATGCAGTTTAGAGAAACTTGTTTTCAGGCTTGATACTTGCTTACCTAAACTGTGTAGGCCTACGTAAATTTCGTGCATAAGCAGTTTAGTGCAAGTCACCCCTAAAACATATTTAAATCTATTGTATCCTGTCCGATCAGTTGAATTTATCCACCCTTGACCATGTTTGATGCCGATGATATTGCTTTTTGGCAAATATATGGTAAGAAAAACTCTTGTTCAGCCATGAAAAAGAGGCCACGTGCAGCGCAATAAGGCATATTTCATAATTCATACTTACACATGAGTTACCTTAGGTAAGAACGATCACGTTCCGTATTCACCAACCATTCCTAAGAACAGTTTTTGTCTTATTCTCAAGAATTTTCTTTTTTTGGAAGTAACACAACTTCCGATTGGCTAAACCAAATGGTATTTGTTCAATAAAACCGTCACCATCATCCTTCTCATGCTGACCAGCCATATTTGTGTCTTTATGTTTTTGTTACGAAAAGTTTACTTTCCCCTTCTTTCCTGTTCAGAATTATGTCGAGTTAAGTGCTTGGCATTAAGAAACAAGGAAATGATACGAAGCATCGTGCCATGACTATAAAAGAAGGCTATGTAGAAATGTTGGATACGAGATGCATTGGATTTGATATAATATGCTCAAGTCTTAAATCATGCAATGAAGAGCCCTTGTTTTTCTTTTTAATCTTCTATATATTTTTTCCCATTTATGTTAACTTTGAAATGAAGGTCATTTTGTGTTTTACCATGTACTGTTAATTTTCTTGTCATTAACATATTTTTTGGCATAAAGGTCATGCAAATTATTTATTGCTCAGATTGTCTTGTTCTTACATATATATGTTCTGCGCAAAGTAGGAATCGGGACAATTCCGGAATTGTCCTGCGCCAAGTAGGAATTCTCACTTTGCCGGGCTAAGTAAGAATTCATTCCTACCTGGCGTGGTTCAATTCCGAAATTGTCCCTGCGCAAAGTAGGAACAGGGACAAAATGAGAATCTATTATTTTCCCTGCGCAAAGTAGGAATCGGGGACAAATAAAACATGTAATATGGGTCATGAGCACATAATGAATAGTCCACATTATACGTGTAATGAGAAATAAATAGCATGTGTTGCAGCATGAGCAGTGTTGGAAAAGGAAAGCAAAATCTTTAAAATATTTTTGATAAAACTTATTCTTTACTACAAGATCCAAAATTTTAACGACCATGAAGAAGGTTACTGAAAACATTGTGGATAAACGAGAAAATACTAATAACCGAACTAAGCACTAGAGGTGCAGTCTGATCATGGTTCTACACAGTAAGATTTTCTCTGGTGAAAAGAACTTTGAATTTGCGATATTTTGTAGTTTACCTCTTCCACATTACGCATTTTTGACCAGTCAAAATGAAAGCATTTGCAAACAACAAATTAGCTGTTGCTTAAACGATGGAATGTGTCTTTGACAGCGTAGAAAACATCTTGGGATAAGGATAAATTGCTGGTTACCAGCATTTCTCCCTTTCTTGCAATGCTTTATAGTTTAGCATGAAAGTGTTGATCTACACCTACGTCGTTGCTTGACCTTAGTTGATTCATCTGGGAATGGACAAATATATTCAGTTGCAAGACAATCCATTCACGTTTTCTGTACTTTTACATGTTTTGTATAGAAATACTTAACTGTACTATTCCATATGAGTGATGCACCAAATGAATGCCCAGTTGTAGGAAGAAATGATCAGTGTGCTAATGGGGAGACAGTTTCTTCTTTTCTGATCCGACTTCTTATTTGCAAAGTCTATGCTATGAAGGGAAGTCTCTGTAGTTCGACAAAAGTAAATCCTGTTTTGGAAAACGCTACCTTGGAATCATTTAGAGAATAACAGACTCGGAGTGTTTCAAAAATGGTTTTAATCAGGCCCTCCTTGCGTACATATTAATTTTTTTTTTTTTAATTTTGGTAAAAATGTCATATTGTAAACAGAGTGGAAACTGTATTGAATTTTTACCATGTTTACTGGGTACTTCCCCATGTCACGGACATGTAATACGTGCATAAAATAATATAGAGTGTAAATCATAGTAATGATTTCGTTAACAAAGTGAAATCTATTCTAACCATGCGATAAGGAGGACGATAACAATTTTGACTGCATGAATGTGGTCCATGGGTGATGGTGAAAAGACTTTCATATAGCATGGAATGATATGTTGTAAACATCCCTGTTATCATTTCAATGAAAGGCAACTTCATATTAGTCTCGAACTCTATGAAGGGGCACCATTAAGAAAAAGGTCTAAACAACTTTATTCACTGGGTTTAATATGATACCAATCATTGTGTTGATAATAGAAGTGATAAATACAATCCTGATGTCAATGAGTTCTCATGGGTCAACAGCAAGAAATATCTTTAATTCCAGCAAATGTCATTAGATTTTGAAAAAAGCTCAACACTTGTCTTCATTAATACTCTGACTTCCTTTGCTGACACAGCTTATAGATAGGATAAATTGTAATGATAAGGCACAATGTTTCTCATGGAATCTATTCTGTATCACTAAGATCATAGTTGATGATTTTGTAAACTATGGATACGTTTTTGGGTACCAGCCGTTTTACGTGACCAAGAACAGTTCTGTCAGTACTTTGATTCAACCAAAATTGCTTCTTCTTCTATAAAATACCTGTTTTTGCATTAGATATGAGTGTATAATCCCATCTGAACGTGTTTCTGACATATTAAATGTAGAAAATGAAAAGAAATTTTAACCTGAACTGCTATTCATTGATATCCCATATGCAGCACTGCACTTGATGACCTTTGACCTCTGTAACTCCCAAAAGCCCCGCTCGCCAGGTGGCAGACTTTGACAAAGTGCTCAGGAGACCTCTGAGGTTCAGAAAATAATAGTGCCGAAAATTCCCCCGGGGGGGGGGACCTATTGGTGGCTCAAGGTCTAAGATAAAATCTATACCGAACTGAATGGGACTTTAAGCAGTCATATACTCTGATTGTAATAAAGCATGTCTTTTAACCTTTTACCAATCGACAAAATTTGAGACTGGTCCGAATTCAAAGCATTTGCAGACGAGAAATTAAGTATTGCTCAAAAAATCAAATTTGTCTGTGATGGGACAGAAAACATTGTGGGGAAAAGGATACAATACTGGTAAACATTGTTGGAAAAAGAGAAAATGCTGGTTACCAGCATTTTCTCCTTTTCCGACGATGTTTTCAAAAGCCATTTTAACAGGATCATTAAGAGTTGGGATTGTTTGGTGAAGGGTCAATGTTTGAGCTTGTAGATGATTAATTTAAATTTTCATAACTGTATAGAAAACTGGTATTTCATTGAAAACCGTGTGCATGAATATTTGGTTCGGTAATCTAATATAGGTCTAGTTTTATTAGATAAAACTCTTTACCAAACGACAAAATATTGGACTTGTCCAAGTTGAAAGCGTTTGTAGACGACAAATCAAATGAGTCTGAAATGGCGGACATTTGTCTTTGAAAGCGTAGCAATTTTTTTTTTTCGAAAAGAAGAAAAGGCTGGTTTAGGATACAAGCATTTTCTTAAAACCCACAATGTTTTCAATTGCCTTCTTCCTCATGGTCTTTAAAACACTTTGTAGTAAAGTAAAGGGATGGGATAATTTTACACACTAATTGTCAATTGACAGTCACAATTAAGCATAAAGTTAAATCACTGGAATTTTCATCTCATATTTAACATTTGGTCAATCCAGTAGATCTAAAAAACAATCCACAAATAACAAAGAATATCAAAGTCACCGCTACATAAACAGAAACCACATCTTCACATGATTGTACATGGTACGCGATGCAAACAATTGTTTGTACCTTCTTCATGGGTGTGGCAATCTGATTGTTATCACTTTTTTTTTTTATTTTTAATTATATGACGACTAACATTAGGTAGTGGTCACACGAAATATATCAGTTAGGGCTTTCACAATCAGTTTTGGAGCATTCCGTTACATTCAGGTGTGTAGGTTCTCAACCCCTTGCCACACGCGCGCGCACTAGTAAGTTTCTCTCTCAGAGATCGCCATTTTCCTCACATGCTTTTTGCATCAATTAAAATAGTAGGCTAACGTCGTTGCATAATGTCAAAAACGTATGAAGGGCGATTGAGATTTGCCCGTTGTCTGCGCATGTCATATTCTTCGAAAATTCGACCTGTCTGCTATGACGCATTACTATCCTGTACAGGATAGATATTAATACGCGGTGTGTAAACTAAAAGTCGCCTCCAATAAAGTAGCAATGGAAAACAATGGCTATAAGCAATACATATGTGGGGAAAATGTAGCCTGTTTTTCACTCCAAAATCTTACACATATAATTATTTCAAAAGGGAAAAATAGTTTTTACAAATACAACTGTTTTACCGCACATTTCTGCAAAAAGTTTTCAAGAATAGACTTTAGGGAAACAAGGAATCATGCAGGGTTTTTTCCACAGACTTATCAGCAAGAAGTGTCTGGGCTTATACCGAAGCTATTACCCTAGCCTGTAGGGGCTGTTTTTATAAATGGCCGGTCCATAGGTCGCGTGCTAGCTTACCATAGGCGAATGAATCGTACCAGGTAGATTTTTATTGAGTAAACTTTTATTTTATTTTAAAATTCGAAGTAGCGGTTGTCGTTTGAAAAGCAGTCCGGTTCTGTACCCAGAATACCCAAATCAGTTAGGTCTGTACTTGAAAAATGCCACCTAGCGGAAAATAATGTTTCTTACCATGCATGCACAAGAGTGCTCAAAGAAAGATAACTCTATCGGACTGGCGATAATCAGTATTTAAATCGACGAAATGAGAAGCCCTTTCATGGTCAAGATAAGTGTCAAAAAAAAAAATTCTACATCTACGTTGATAGATCTAAGTACTACAACAGTCAATCTCACACATGATAATACGTAATAATATGATTAAAAACTGATAAAAGCAGAAGAACTCAGTGTAAGAATTGAAACTTGATAGTGAAGCCTGACCTGAAAGAATACAATAGTCTTGATGTTGTTAGGCAGGACATTCTTACTTAATGTTTACTTACTGTTCCGAGACCATAGGTAAGCTATAAGCTCCTGTTGGTCCTTCTCTTCTAAATTTATTTCTTAAGTTAGTGTCCAAGTAACAACTTAGGGTAAACTTTTGAGGGTGGTTGCGCCAATGGTTGTTGAGACGACTTTTAAAGGAGTTGATAGTCGGAGCTGTAATCACATCATCTGGTAGGGAGTTCCAGGTGTCAGTCACTCTAATACTGAAGGTGTTCTTGCGCAGTTCTGTTCTTGAATGTTTTTTTTATATAATTTAAGTTGATTGCCTCTTGTAGACTTAGTACTGGATAATTGCAGCAGACCCATGTTTGATGTAGAATTGAAAACATGAAGAATTTTATATACTTGTAACATGTCTGCTCGCTTCCGTCTGTATTCCAATGTAGGTAGCCCAAGATGTCTCAAGCGGTTTGTATAAGATAGGTTAGCAATTGTTGGGACTGACTTTGTTGCTCTACGCTGAACTTGTTCTGTAGCGAATTGATGTTTTTTTAGATATGGCGACCAAACCGGACTGGCATACTCTAAATGAGGTCTCACCGTGGATTTGTACACACGGAGGAATATTGTTTTGTCAAGGTAAGTAAAGGTTCTAAAAATGATGCCAAGATTTCTGTTTGCTAACTTAATTTTTGTTGTTATGTGTGATGAAAAGTTTAAATTTCGGCCAACTGTGACTCCCAAATCTTTTTCTTCAGTAACATTACATATTGGCACAGATTTGTTTGATTCATTAATAATTTTGTAGGTATTATCGGGATAATTTTTACCAATATGTAAACGTTTACATTTCTTGACACTGAAATCCAAATCCCATTGTTTTGTCCGGTTGAAGAAGTTATTTGTTGTTTCTTGCATCTGTCGGTGATCATCTTCATTATTTATGATAGAGTAACTTTTAGTGTCATCTGCGAAGAGCTTGACTATACATAGTCAAGAAATTGCTTTTTGTACATCTTCCATGGTAATCTCAATCTGTATTGTTGGTTGGTGTACAACTCATAGCCGTCGGTTGTGAAGGTATTTTCATTTACATCAAACTGAGTAATCTTGGGATTGCATTCTGTAACAGCTACAATGGGCGGATTTTTGTCTGCAGTATTAGCTTTAAGCTCCGTTAGTTTACTGGTGAGGGTATCTGCATTCGTATATAGTATTAATAATTTATCAGAGTGACTGTTCACATAGGTGCACGCTGTACTTGAGTTAAAAGTAAAACACGAGTCCTAATCTCTGTTTACATCTGGCAAAAGCGGTTCCTCAGGTTGAGCCAGTCTCCCGCCAACAATTGTTTCTTTGGTGATGCTAGTATCGTTCATGTAAGCTGCTATTGACTGATTATTGTAATTTGGTTTGTCCGTTATGTCGTCCAGTAAGTTTGTCTGTGTATGATCTTGGTTTTTAGAGTGATCACTCTACTAGAGTGCACTTCCTGATTTCGTTGGGTAAGTTTTTTGGTAGGTATCACTTCACCATCCCTTAAAACAGCATTTTCATTCATTTTTCTTGCCTCCTGTAATTCTTCTAACAAACGTTTACGTTCAGTTCTTTGTTGGGTGTGTAGTCTGGAGGTATTATTACTCCTTTCAAATAACTAAGTGCTTAAATCTTTATTTCTTTAGTTTTTTGTAAGATTTCTCTCCTACTTCTTTTGTTTTCTAACACCAGCTTATATGGTCTTGGTTTAGTGTTCTGTATGGATAGTTTGTTTCCTATTCTAAATGCAGCTTTGATATCAATTTGGATGTCAAGTTTCGAGCAAATATCATTAAAATGTTTCAAATCAGCTTCTTTCCTTTTTACAGGAGATTCATCATTTGATTCTGGGAGATTATAGACCATGACATTCACTCCTCTACTTTTTCTTTCTTCATACTCCTTTATCCTGCTGTCTATTTCTGCTTCCTTTTCATTCTTAATTTCATCCTTGATCTCAATTTTGACAATCTTGGTGTGTGTTTCAACTTTTTCTTCTATCTTTTTATCAACTGCTTCTGGTGATGATTCTAACCTAGTTAGTCGCTGTTCATTTGTCTTCTTAATGGCAGTGATAGATTCATCAAGTCGTAACAGGGTCGGCATTGTGTACTTACAAGTAGAACAGGACCAGGCTAAATTCAGTCCAGGAGTATTTATCAGTTTGTATTGTTCCTTGTTTACCTTAAGACAGGTTGTAAAAAAACTGAGATTACAATGTATATGACAGAGTGATTCTACTTCTTCGTTCAGTTGTAAGTCACACTGAGGGCATACTTCGTTGTCTGAGCTCTGACGTATTTTCTTTTTTACTATTTTCAATAGAACGCTCATTCTCAGCAATAGGGAACATTTTAGAAAAAAACATGTCGTAGCCCTCTACATTGAATATAAACAGTAATTATGTGGTAATGACTAACAATAATGCAGCTGGGAGGGTAGTCTGTTAAATATAAACACTTAAAAACTCACTCCTACTGTAATGCTGAATGAGGTGTGAGTTCAAAGACACAAAATGATGCCTACGTTACCTGTCGCAACGGCAGGTTTGCTATTGCTAGGGGCAAATTCATTACTAGATTAATTGCAAAGACGGACACTATTATTCTTTAATTCGTCAGCAATATCAGTATGTATTATTTAGCAGGTTGATAGTGATGAAAAATAGAACATAGCAGAGCACCAGTGCATAAATGGTTTGTCGCCAGATTCAGCGTGCCTACGTTACGCTACCAGAAATGTAATAGATAATCCGATATTCTTTTTGCACTGCCTAAAGATCAGTCGACACATACTTTGATGATATATGGATTTTCAACCATGTCCTTCGAGTATATTTCAATTGCGCAGTGTCTACATGCACCGAGGGGAATGGTTATAAAAATTAGCGATATCTACGTTACATACCCTATTTATCGGCTTACACATTTATATGTTTTATGCAGTACTTTTAGCCCCTCGTTTCTAGGCCACTATTGAGTAAAATAAATTTTGAACAAATACTACTACCTATAAATAAACTGATGAAATATATGATGAAAATACCTACGTTACTGATACCTACGTTACCATTACGTTACCAACAGAGTGGGTGTGATACGTTCGGCCACTTCTGACATCTTTTTATCCATGACATCATTGGATTTGTAGTACCCATTGGTAAAAACAACGTAGTGGCTATATTTGCATGTGTAAAGTATACTTTGTTTGGAGTGAGTTGTTTTTTTACCTGTTACTTAATCACGGTGGCAAGACACTTTGATTTATTCTATTAATCGGATAGGTTTCAATTATAGTACTATTTGAACACTTTTGTATTGTTAAATGCTTTTGACTATGTCGATTTTGCCATCATTAGAATGTGACATGGCCTCTGAAATATGCATACCTACATGTACGTTACTGGTAGGTAACGTAGGTATTATCAAAGTTTACTTCACAGTGTAATTTCAAATTATGTTAATTGTCAGAATTCGGTATTTCAGGTGAAAGTAGGGTGTCTAGTTTATCACACGCGCCTATATATTTGATAAATCACATATAACTTAAACAGGATTTGTGAAGACGTTAGATATGAAATGTCTCATACAACTTAGAACTAAGGACGGAGTTTTAGTTTTTTTGATAAAAGAAATCTTTGCTGTTAATCTGCCGCTCTGTTGATTGTGTGAATTTTTGGGGAAAAAATCATTTTTCGCAGTATAGGTATCACCATCGAATTCCCGGTAAAAGGTATGAGCTAAACTAAATTTGCTGTTACAAAGAGGGAGTTAGTTATTGCTTGTATTTATGTGATCTGTGCTTCTCCAGTTTAGATGGGAAAAGTAAGAGCTGAAATCTATACAGGACTATCAAGGATGTAACAAAGCTAAACTCAGCAATGAATATCTACATAACTAAGGGGGGTAGGAAATACTTAATTCAAGCAGCTAGAAACGCAAAGATAGAAATGAGAAAATATAATTGGTGGACAAGTGTTTGAAAGTAAGAATTGGTAAGAGACTAAAACTGATTTTTGTTCTAAATTCAAATGATGCGTTAGAGAAAAAAGCATAGACAAAGGCAAATAATTTCAGAGAATCAAGAGTGGATACTCTTAAAATGATAGATCTACCTGAACAAGAGCATTAAATAGCAGGAAACAAAGTAAAACACGAAATTGACCAGCTAAATTTGACCCGCGGGAAAAAAAATCCCGTATAGTATACCTACGTTACCTCCGTAACTATGTTTTACAATATCTGTATGTTAGAAATCAATACCCAAAGATATAAGATCATTTATTCCTATGTGAAAAACTTATGCACGTACAATTTGCATAATACAACATCAAAATTGCTAAGCCTTCAGCTCCTAAGATAATAAACCCTATAAATATTCACTCTGACAGTAACAGGGGTGTGGAAATCTTGAAATTTTCTACTTATCCATGGACAAGTAAATCTAAAAAATCTACTTGTCCGTCAGAGAAGTTTACTTGTCCAAAACAAAACAATTTTAAATGGCACACAAAGACCTAACCGAATGTAGTTTGTAGATAATGATGTCCTTTTAACCATTTAAATTTGCTTTGTTTGGGTTTTTAATAATAATGATGAAAATAAATCAAGCAAACCTTTATGGGGCTTTTTTCCGAAAAATTGGGAAGGGGCCTTAGCCTTTCATTTCTTTTGATATTCAAGTGCGATTTTGGCCAAATTGGGAAAAAGCAGACTGACTTTCAAGGTACATCAATAAAACAAATTAATGGCACTGTACATACAAGTAAATAGACTGGTGCAACAATTTAATTGAAAAAGATTCAAGTTACACTATAACTGCTTAAACCATGGCCAAATATCTCGGTGTTTGCCCTTACAGCCCTTTTTAACACTACTGTGGCACACCCATGCATGCCGGAGTTAATACTTCAGCAGAACAGCTTACCAGCTATCATACGATACAAGGGAATCATTATCTGTGGAAGTTAAAAGGCTAGGCTTGGTTATTGTGTCTGGAGATGTAGAGTTCGCATCATGTGCAGTGATAATAATTGTTTAGTTTTCAGACAACGGGAGATCGGCGATGTCCGACAGACCCGGCACTTCAGATTGAGACTCAGTATGCGGAGATTTGATTACCTGTAGATCGATCTGCAAAGAATTTAAACGTTTTACGCCGAAAGTAAAAAGGCTGCGCTGGCCTTTATCGTCTACAGTCCTTTTAACAAACTTTTTGTAATGTTTCCCGGTTTTTGACACGTTTTACTTGGATACAGCGTGTTTGGTTTTCTTTCAAATACGTTTACTGCAACCGAGTAAGAATGTGTTCCACAGTGTTAAATTAAGACAATTTCTTTTGTCAGCTGCAAGTTTCTGCGAACGACAAAAAAGAATTTTGTATTGAATGATTGGGAAATGACAACCGCGTCAAGTCTACGGGCGGTATTATAATATGCAAAAAAATAACTCGTTTCGGTTATTGTTGCCTCCATTTAACAAACCAAATGACGCCAAGAAACCACAACATTTCGGCCGTACTGCAGCGCAGTCAAAATTTAAAAAAAAAGCCTGCGTTGGAGATAAAATCAGAGTCGGCCAAATTTTGTTTTGATTCCAGGTATCAGGGAATAGTTTATCATAATTCAATTTAAAAATGTTCTTGTTTACGAATTGAGACGGAGATAACATTTCCATTTCACAAGGATAATGTTATATAATACAGATTTTTACTTTCAATTTCCTCCTCGTTTTCTACTTGTCCGCGGACGAGTAGATTGCAAAAAGCCACTTGTCCGACGTCAAATTTACCCGAGTCGGACGTAGGATTTCCACACCCCTGAGTAAACATGAAATTTTGCATTGAAATAACATTGAAATATAGAATTCCCTATTTTCAGATTGAGAAATGTCATATTATTGTCGAGTCTTGTCATTTCGGTTTGGTAAGCATACTGCTTATTCGTTCTGGATATTTATTTGACCACTAGGGTGTTTGTACATGTACCTGAGACATTATCCACGTAATTTGATGCTTACGTTACCATTTCTATGGGTTAAATTATGTGCTTGTGGACTCAAAATCGATATCATTTCATTTCATATTCAATTTATTTGTATTCGTACTGTTTCCTGGTTTACCAAAATGTTAAGGGATCTGCTTTAAAGACCACCATTAACAATTCAACGGAATGTGAAGCTTACTATCTCTGCATGTAAATGAAAACTACTTTTGAACATTGTTTTTGACGACTGTAATCGGTCTGTGAAGGCATATACAAGTACTTTAAAATTGTCCAAAGATCGATAGAAATACTTTTGAAATTTGTTTTGTAATTTGTGAAAATTTGAATATGTCAAAAGACATTTATTTGATTCTTTAATTGACGACAAATTTAACACACACCAACAGTAACGTAGAAATCAGTTAATTTGTACCATGTCATGTCTGTTTGGTATATTGTGGTCCAGGATTGTTTGATGCAGCGCAGCTTCCGCTAAATTAAGCTGAGATAATAGCTTCGTAATATGCAATTATCAGAAATTGACTTTTCTTATGTTGATTTTTGACCAAATATGACATCCAAAGAGTTCCTTATTACTTAGAATGAGCGAGAAGTACGCTGAACTGGAGTACTTGTTTCAAAGTTCAAAGTTCGCCTGAGATATCTGGTTAAACTTTCTGCCATGTCTACTTTTCTATCAAATACAATTAACTTTAATAAAGATTATAATTTGATTAAGCTAAAATTCAGATAAGAATAAGAGTGTGCTTACCAGTATAGCTTGATTTTCCCATGCTGACTGGTGCTCTACATTTAAAGTAATATGTTTACAGATTCAAATTTATTTACCATTGGTAATATATCTCTTTACCTATGGAATTAAGTAGTTTCACATTATTGATGAAAATTTTATTTCTAAATGTGGTTATTCATCACAGTTTAATAGAGTTCACTAAGTATAGCTCGGATTCCCGTGCTGACTTAGTTCGATGCATTAAATTGCAAACAGACTGAGTTATGAATAATAGTTTTCCATGTGTAGCACTATTTTTGTGTCAACCAGCAATCACATTGTATTTGTATTAATATCTTTTTTTAACCAGACTTTGGACAAAAGCAGATCAGGATGAACACCATCTACATAGAGATTGAAGTTATAATAAGTCTGTCTTGATTTTGTTCTCTTATCTCCTTTCTTATAGTTTGAATTTACTTGAAGGTCAGTGCTGAAACTTGGACTGTGTGTTCCCAATTGTGAATTAAATTCGCTTATCTGTTCACCAACTTAAACATTGAGCAGAATAAGAAAAATTATACTTTCCTGCTTAGAATAATCACACTACCTTCGGATTCTCGAAACAGTTTAATTGGATGCATCCAAATTGGCTTTATTTCTAACGGATCTACAATTTTCTTTTCTCTCAGTCCTCAAAAACACGTCCACCATGTTCGCGCATGCACACCACCCTCTGGATTTCTGATCGCGCAAGGAAAGAAACTGTTCATATAATACTGCGCCCGAGAGTGTTGCATGATGTAATTGTAATTTCAAGAAGGTGTAAGATGCTTTTCGTCTACATGTACTACTTTTTTTTTTTCATTTTTTAGAGAGCATCTAGCATTACCAGAGATTAAAATTTTCGACGATGTTCAAGAGTATGACATTTAAGATTTTCAAGTACTGATGTTATACATAGTACACTACTGTAGTGAGAATAATCGTTTGTTACATATTTAGCAGCAGCTCTTTGCACTCTTTCTAGTTCACGAGTAAGATCTTTCTGCCATCGATGCCAAACTGTGTTACAATATTTTAGCTGGGGTCTTACGTAAGTTTTGAAGGCTGTTTCTTTGAGCTTAATATTAATAATTAGTTTGGGTGTTTCTTTTAATGAATTTAAGAGTATTTTGCTTTAGATGATAAATTTTGATTGTGCTTTTTCCAACCAAAGTCTTTACTGGGTGTAACTCCTAGGTATTTTGCTCATTTTGTGGTTTTGAGTTCTACGTTATATAATTTGTAGGGGGACAAGATGATGCTTTTGTTTTTAGTTATCCCCATTGCTGCACATTTATTGAATTCCATGGAAAATTGTTTTTCCCTAAGTTTCAGATATAGTAAATCGTTTTGCAGTTTTTTTTTTTTTCAACATTAGATGAAGATTCAATCGCAAGATATACTATATAGTATCATCAGCAAAGAGTCTTATTCTGCTTTTAACCCGGTCAGACATGTAACGAAGAAAGAGACAGGCACCAAGGACAGAACCTTTGGGCACCACAGCCATAACTGGAACTGAATCGGACTGCTCACCTTTAACAACAACTGTCCGAGTACGTTGACTAAGAAATCATCGGATCCAAAAGATGGTACGTTTACCTATTCCAAGTTTCATGAGTTTATAGATTGGAAGTTGATGGTCCACCTTATGGAAAGGTTTGATGAAGTCCATTACAATAAGGTCTGTCTGCCTGGCGTCCTCTAGATTATCAAAAATTTCTTGTGTCAAAGAAAGAAACTGGGTTTCACAACTATGTTTTGAACAAAAGCTATGTTGGAAAGGAATTTTTTTCTTCTTTTGTTTTTAGTCAAGATGGTCCATGATATTAGGGGCTGAAATACGTTCAAAGATTTTTGATGAAATGCATGTGATAGAAATAGGTCTATAGTTACTTGCTTTGTTTTTGGGACCTTTGGTAAAGACCTGTACTATACAGTTGCCGTTTTCTAGTCGTCAGTCCTGAACCGTTGAATGCAAATCACGATTAGAAATCTTGCATCGAAAACAAAATGCAATGCAAAACTGGGCTAAACAATTAAGAAAGAACAAAAAGTGTTACCCAACAGCACATGGCAACAAAGAAGCAATTCATAAGTACAGATTATAAATGGCATACCATATCATATCGTATCGTATCGTAACATACCGTACTATACCATATATATCATAGCATATGATACGATTTATGCAAAGTACATTATTTATATGGATATTGTTATGGAAAGCTGAAATACGTATAAAAATATTGATTAATCAGATGGTCGAACCCTGTCGTCATGCATTATAGTGTGGTTGACTTGCTGAACCATAGGATTTAGCTTATTAGATTCAAGAGTTCCTTCGAAGTTTAGAACATTCTTGGGAATTGGAGTTAGAATGCTCTATAAAGTGATTGGTGAATTCAAAGCCGACCTACCATTATAGTGCAGTTTTTCAACACCGTAATGCACACGCGCAAAGACGATTCGTCGAAGCCGGAGAATAAACCTGTATATAAAATAGACCGGAAGTTAGAAATCTGGGAAAATCGTCGACAAAATGACAACAAAACAACCTCGACTTGAAACTTTTTTGACAATTTGGAAATCGTGTGTGTCAACGAACATTTGATTCTTGCCTTTGAGACTTTTAGATGTAACCGAATACCTTGTTAACATAAAACAAGTTTTTGAGACGAGCGTCATCATACTTCATAGTAATAAGTCGTCAAATCTTAACTGCTGGTGAGAACTTTATTGCTTTTGTTTTTGACAGGAATCTTAGTAAGAGAACTCGACCCAAGAATATCAATCGTTCATTTAGCATGACTGGACATCTTTCCCCTACTGAAAATGATTGAAATCTCATAACAGATTTTTCGCATACACTTGAACTCTCATGATTTCACAATTTGAAGCCAAACTAGAATTGGAACATTCCTAAGTGTTGCTTGGGTATTCAATAATCCCAAGATTAATCATTCATCTAGAGTTGATCCGGCTAATTCCGTACTTGCAGGAAATTCCGTACACATAAAGAAATGACGTCTTTCACACATAACTGTATCCCCTCGTTCTAAATGTAACCCTCTATTGACGAAGGTATCCTTTCGGAAAATCCTTCTCGGAAAAAATAACTTTATACAGTGATCTTTTTCTGGACGATGATTGGACATGGCACTGTACGGAACGAACCTTGAAATACTGTCCTCAACAAGATAAACACAGAAGGTCACTCGGTTGCAACTGACGCAGTTGCATTATGAATTTATAAAGGCTCGACTAAAAAAATGATTACTAGAATTTAATTGATGTGAAGAATTGTTATTGAATTTTATAATTTCTTTGTTGTTTTTGTTTTAAAAAATATTGTAAAGTAGTTATTTTATTTCTTTTTAACTGTACGGATTTTGCCACAAGTAAAAATAGTGGCTTGTTTCGGATGCGGGTAATTCTGTACATGGATAAAACTGTCAAAGCAGTTTACGTATAGATCTTCATGTATCAATATTGTATCCGAATGTCTTCGAGTTTTTCATTAATACAACTTTTCCATACAAAAAATGATAATTTACTGATCTCAACACAGTAGATGCATGCCTAATACAATAGTGAGTGTTCCCAATGGCATAACTTACACATCAGGAGGAGGCCTGGGTGGAGATGTGCTTTGAGAACCCCGGTTTCAAAACCATTTTCTGATATTTTGTGGAGAAAAAAGACCGCAACTTGTCATTCTCGACTCCTATTTCTGCACCTAAACAAACATACATGTTTGTAAAACCGTAATACACGTTCTGAGAAGTGATTGAAACAAACATACGGAATTACCCGAAGGTGTGTATGGATTTACACGCAAGGTGTACGGCATAAGCCAACCTCACCATCTATCCATTATTCCCTTCCCTATTATGACAACCTATCAAATCCATGTATTCTAGTGAAGGTATTCGAAAGAAGAAAGTTTGATTTTCATGATAACTACATTTTCATGATCACCGTTATAAAGATTACGATGCAAATTTCAACTTTGTCCAAAGGTGTACGGAATTACCTGGATCGACTCTATAAATCCATGTCCATTGTCATAGCTGACAATCAGAATTAAGATGTGTACAACCGGCTGAAAAATGATTGGTAGGAATGTGGAATCTCCAGGAGTGGTCAAAGAAGGACCTCTCAGTGGATGTAGTAAAGACCAATCTCAAGCTATATCTTTGGATTAGCCCAGCCGAATGCTGGAGAAATTGTCCCCTGGAGAAATCGTCCGCAGAAGAAATCGTCCCCAAACTGCTTGGAGACAATTTCTGCGGAGATACTTCTCCTGGGGACAATTTCTCTGGAGAAATAGTCCCCAAATTAAATTTTGGAGAAATTGTCTCCATTTTCTAACTTGATACACAATGGTGTTAAAGTTTGCTTTGAAAATATTTTTTGAAGTTTTATTTTTACTTTATCATTTACTTTGTGTCATGGTTCTCTTGATGCAAGAGATTTTATTATTTTTTATACAACAAATTTCACACTAACAGGTTGTTGTTCACACCTATCACAGATAGCTTCCCCCTGTAAGATTTTTTTTCCCCGTTTGTTTGATTTTGATTGTAAACCAATTATAAAATATATAAAACGTATACCAGTAGTCATTCGGTCATATTAGGTGATTTTAATACAATAAGTCCGCATATCTCTCTCTATCTCTCTCTCTCTGCAAAGGTTACTTTTAGTGTATAATGGTTTTCCGTTTCTCTCTCTCTCTCTCTCATTACTGAGAGGGAAATTGATTTTTACGTTATTTGATTTTTTTGACATATGAAGCTATTTCCCTATTAATTAAAGGCTTTTTTTAAGATCTACAAAAGATACCAACATAGCTAAAGTAAAAAATTGTATCACCTCATTAACAGTATTTACAAAAAAAAATGTTGGGAAAGAAGAAAGCCCTGGCTAAGTGCACATGTATTTCTTCCTTTTCAGTAATGCTTCCAATATTTCTAGAAAAAGATTGTTGGGAAATTTAAGGTTTCAAGGACAGAAAAAGTTGTAGTGTAAGTTGCAATTAAATCAACCTCTCAGTCAGTGTTTTCTGCTATTTTCCTTGGAAAATGGAATTGTCTAGAAATTCTCTATAAGTAACTAAAAAAATGTTACTTATAGAGAATCTAAGAATCTGAGTTTATTAATACTCTTATGGGAATCAATGAACCCGTTCACGATCGAACGGCTGAAATTGAACCAGATTCTGTAAGTATAAATCCAGCTATTTGAAAAGAATACAATTTGCAACAAAAAATCGATAATTACTTTTGCCGCGCGTGCGAGAGAGAGAGGGGGGTATCAATATACTGAGAGAGATATATATATATATACTTGTATACAGAGAGAGAGAGGTCGATAGACGGAGGGAGAGATCTACGGACGAAAAACCGTTATAAAACATAATAAACAACCATGCCATATGATTGAGAGATAGAGAGAAAAGAGGGGGAGACCTACTGAGATAGAGAAAGACAGATCTGTGGACGAAAAATCGAAATAAATTAAACATAATTTTTTTCCCCTTTGGCGAGTGATTCCAGACAGAGAGAGAGAGAGAGAGAGAGAGAGAGAGAGACAGACAGACAGACAGAGAAGAAGAAGATGGAGAGAGAGAGAGATGCGGGTGTATTATCATAATATATTATACATTTAATGACGGAATGGCTCCTTTTTTAAGAGGATGTACATTTCATTAAAGTTTAGAAATCAAATTCAAACAAACAGAAAAATTTAAAAATCTTAAAGGTGTAAGCTACCTGTGACAGGTGTGAACAACAAACTGTTAGTGTGAAATTAGTTGTATAAACAATGACAGCGTAATAAAATGGCTTTTGAATTAAGAAAACCCTTAAGCAAAGTAAATAGATCTACTAAACAAAAAAAAAAAAAAACTTAAAAAATATTTTTCAAAGACATCTTTAACAACAATGCATATGACTTTTGAATATGTGGATGATTTTTCCAAAATTTAATTTGGGGAGGATTTCTCCAGAGAAATCGTACCCAGGGGACGAATTATCCAGAGAAATTGTCCCCAAGCAGTTTGGGGATGATTTCTCCAGGGGACGATTTCTCCTGACACCGCCCAGCCACAGTCATGTGGGACGGGTATTATGCTGTGAATCATGTCACCAATTTGTATGAATTTGTACTCTAACATTTAACAAAGATCTCCATTAACACAACATGGCAAATACAGTAAACTACATTGCTCTTAACATCACCAGATAACAAAGTTTCAGACTTGTCAAAATTGAAGTCTTTGCAGACAACATTAAATTTTACTCAAATGATAATTTTTGTCTTTGAAAGAGTAGAAAACATTGTGTGAAAAGGAGAAAATGCTGGTTACTTGCATTTTCTACCTTTCCCACAATTTTTTCTGAAGTCCCTTTCATCATGGTTGTTAATGCCCCAGTCACAAATAACGAAATGCCGCCGGACGGCGAGTTTTTCAGGAGATTTTGACATAATCGTACGGGGACTGCACGGCGACCGTCCGGTGGCAGTTCAATTTGAACGGCAGCGGTTCAATTTTGAGACGCCGTCCGGTGCCTGTTCAAGGTTTAGAAAAAAGTTATAATTGGATGGCGACTGGATGATTTTTGGGCCATCGGAGAGTGAATGGTTGAACGCAAATGATAGCATAAATCGTACGGCAACCGTTCGGTGACTGGACGGTAGCTGGACGGCAGCACAAAGTCCTAAAGATGTCCAGACGGGTACCGTCTGGTCGCTGCCTGATGTCCGTCCGGCGGCCATCGGGTGCCTTCTTGAAATGAAAAGTGCACAAACTGCTTTTCCGAAGAAACTGCTGTCTGGTGCCCGTTTGATTTGTGACTGCTTGAGCAAAATGTCTTAAAATCGTATGGCGCCCGGACGATGTCTCAAATCTTTGAATTGGCAAAGTTGGAAGAAATTGTCTGGCGCCCGTTTTAATTGTGACCTAGGCATGACTCTTTACCACACAATCCCGACTTTTAACAAACGTGAGGAAGAAAGCTATTGAAAACACAGTGGGAAAAGGAGAAAATGCTGGTAAGCAGCATTTTCTCCTTTTCCCACAATGTTTTCTTTGCTATCAAGAACAAATTTTGACTTTTGAGCCACCTTGAATTTGTCACCTGCCAATGATTTCAATTTGGACCGGTCAAAAATTTGTCGTTTAGTAAAGAGTTAAAACATGGATTTGTATAGTAAAGGATTAACCAATTTCAGACTTGTCCAATTCTAAAGCATTTTCAGACAAGTATTTAACCCTTTACCTGATATGCCAATTTTAGACTCTTCCAGTTCAACAGCAAATAAAGATATGATGTCAAAAATGTGGACAAATGGAGATACAGATATCTGATAGAGTAGAAAACATTGTGGGAAAAGGAGAAACTGCTCGTTACGAGCAGTTTCTCCTTTTCCCACATTGTTTTCAAAAGCTGTCTGTTCTTGATGCATCAAAATGAGTATCTGTGGAGTAAAGGGTTAAATGTGGCTCAAATTGCTGAAGTTTCTCACAATGTTTTCAAAGGTCCTTTTTCTCCTGGTTGTTGAAAGTGGGGATTGTGTGGTAAAGGGTTAACAGAAAAATTGTTGCTTGTGTAGTGATGAATTTGTTTTCCTTTGTGTCAACAGGTGAAGACTAAAGGAACTTGGGAGCTTAAAGAATGTGAAAAATGGAGGTTGAAGATCAAGAACAAGTTATCATTCCTTTTACACAGAAGCAGGTTTCCAGACATACAAAAATTACTTCTCTCTCTGACAGTAAATTCTTTTCTATAAAAGATCCACCTCCGAGAGAGAAGCTGAAGAGGTTAGAATCAGAGGAAAATGAAAGGCGCAACCTTATTTTACCCGTCAAAAAGAGAAAAGTGAACAGTAATATCAAGAAGCAGCGAGCCAAAAATACAGCTGTGTCACAAAAACAGTGCAAGCTAGATTTTCCTCCGTGTAAAGTGTGTCATGGGAAAGGGTCGGGTCTGCATTATGGTGTAAATAGCTGTGAGTCGTGTAAGTCATTCTTCCGACGATGTTTGACAAGAAAAGAGGAATACAAGTGCATGAAATACAACGATTGTCCGGTAACATCACAGGTTCGTGGAAATTGTTCAGGATGCAGGTATCGACGATGTCTTGAGGTTGGAATGTCTAAAGAAGCAGCATGTCTTGGTAGGTACACCTTATCTAGAAGGACCCAAACCATCATGGAAGCGAAGGGGAATAAATCAGACGACACTGAGCAGGCTCATCAGTCAGAGTTTTCTCCATTTGATTCTTCGATTATTCAAAGTCCGGAATATTTGAGAAATGAAGGGAATGACTCTTCACCAGATTTAAATAGAACAGGTTATCAGGTAGATTGTGGAAGCTCCACTGTGGGCCTGTCCCTAGTTGAGGTTGAAATTGGGGGCGGCTCAGGAGTGAAAGTGCAATTAATTGCTGATGACTTTACAGGAAATATTATAGCAGAACTAACCTTGATTGAAAAACTAGTAGCAGCAATGGAAACAATAAAACCATTTGGAAATATTGTGACAGAAGAACAAATCAAAGCTAAGCTCATAGAGGATTATGAAAGTTATACAGCAAAAGCTCAGGTATTTGGGAAGATGAAACCAGTTCCACAAGATGAATATTTTACCCTGTTAGAATCAACAGGTATCGATATAGATGGACGTCAGGAATTCTTGAGACAATCAGCACTGTCATGCCAGCCTGTCCTTCATAGTTACATTGCATTTGCAAATGTGGTTCCTGGCTTCTCGTGTTTATCTCTTGAGGATCAGTGTAGTTTATTGAAGACATCTCACTTTGAAGTATTTTTAGTGTTGACCTACAAGGGCTATGACCCTGACCTTCAAATGATCTTGACAGAAACAGGCAAGGCTTACCATATAGATCAGGCTGCGGACATCTTCTACTCCAGGAATCTCATTGATGCAATTTTTGATGTGTGTAAAAAAATACAAGCACTATGTCTGAGTAAAGAAGAAACTGCTTTCTTACTTGCCATAGCAGTGACATTCGGTGATCGTTGTCAGCTGGAAGATGCATCAAAGGTTGAAGAAATTCAGTTAGAAATAGTAAGTCTGTTTCGTTCATATTTAAAACGAACTCGATTCCAGGAAGCATCAAAATTCTTCACGAAGGTTGTGGATTGTTTCATAGTGATGCGGGCAGTCGGTGATCAGTATCTAAAAGAGTATGGTGTGATATGTCAGGATAAACTTGTGCAGAAAGAAGCTCCAATATGGCTGGCTTATATCAATGCTAATACAGTCAAAAAGGCAAATGACAACACCACAGAGATGCAAGCTGAACCAGGTACCTCAGATATAACGCAAACTGATACAGTTTCTAGAACAACACCTGAATCAGAAAACTCCAGATTGGACTCTGGCTCCTGATTTTTATAGTTTCGTTTTCTTTTTGTACCATTTTCTATCTAATATTTACCACTAAATACCATGCAACAGGTTTGTAGACTTGCTTACAATGAAAGGGCTTGCCGACAAATAGATTATTGTGCCACAAAATGATTGGATTTGGGAATTGTCTTTGAAAGGAAAGAAAATTGTGGAAAAAAAGGACAAAATGTTGGTTTGTGATGGAAATGTGGTGCCTGTGTTTTATTGACTCAGAGAAAGACAACTTTTTGAAAACTTTACGTGAGAAGAAGAAAATGCTAGTAACCAGTATTTCTTCCTTTTTCCTGCAGTATTTTCTACCCTTTCAAAGACAAGTAAATCATTAGAAGATAGAATAAAGAATGATTTTCTCATTTACATGTAAAAGCCTGAGTTTTTCATTTCCTCCTCGTTGACTTACATGGATCATTTACTTATCTAAAATCTTAAGCCTGTTGCTTATAAAGACATTCCACAAGCTAGTTTTGAGAAAAGAGCCATGCAACCCTTTACCATACAAACATTTCCTGAAGTAAAATGCTTTAGAAAACATTGTGGGAAAAAATGCTGGTTACCAGCATTTTCTCCTTTTCCCACATTGTTTTCTACCCCTTTGAAGACAAATCTCCTCATGTAAGTTACATTTAATTTGTGGTCTGCAAGTGCTCTCAATTTGGACATGTCTGGACAAGTAAATGTGGCAGAAATAATGGGATATGTCTGTGAAGGGCTAAAAAATATTGTGTGAAATGGAGAAAATGCTGGTTACCAGCATTTTTCTCTTTTTCCTACTAAGTTTTGAAAGCTTTCTTTCTCGAGGATTGTGTGGTAAAGAGTTAAAACTGTAAAATCTCTATTTACAATATACATAAAGTCTATGGCCTGTAGACTATCAGGCCCTGTTAACCCTTTATGGGCCTCTTGTATCAGTTAATATTTCCTTTTTTATATCATGAAAGTTCAATATCAAACATCAGTTTTGTATCAAATATCCATTTTATTTCATTCATTTTGTCGACCCTTTACTCTTTACAGCACAACAAAATTTTAGAGCATGTGAAAATTGAAAGGGATTTGCAGACGACATGAATGTGATTCAAAACATAAATTTTGTCTCTCAGAGGGTAGAAAACATAATGGGAAAAGGAGAAAATGCTGGTCACCAGCATTTTCTTCTTTTCCACTCTTTTTTTAAAAGGCTCCTTTGTCAGGGATATTGTATTTTGGAATTTTGTGGTAAAGGGTTTGACTGCTAGATAAATCAAATAATAATTTCCAGGGAATAGTAAAAATCTAACTACATGTACATGTATTGTGAGTTCAAAATTCTTTTTGTTATAAAAAATTCAATGTTTTGGACAGTGTTAATCCAAGATGGGACTTCATTTTTTACTTGATTTATATTGTAGGGCTTGCCTGCCACAAGGTTAAAACTTTACAAAATAATGTTAGTAAACTGAAGGAAAATTACATCATATTCTAAAAATTATAATTGATTAAAGATTGAAATTTTACAAAATGTTAATAAACTGAAGTAAATTTACATCATGTATTACAAACTGTAACTGATTTTGGTTGGCTCACTAGGTATACCTGTTTTCAAAAATCCAAAAACAAGCTTCCTATTTAGAATCATATTTATAAAAGTCATCTGAAAATGCTTTCAATTTGTACTTAAGTCTAAAATATTGATGTGTGCCATAAAGTTAATTCATCTGAAAATGGTCTCAATATGGGCAAGTCTAAAATGTTATCTGGTCCAGAGTTAGGCTTTTAATTTGTGCACACCTCTTGTCATTGGAAGGAAAACCTGTATTCAAAGACCAGCAAAGTAAGAATGGTTAGTTAAAGCAGGTGGTCTTTTAATGCAAATTTAAGTTAATTTAAGAGGGTTGTATAATAAAATAAATGGCTTACTTAACCCTTTAGACTTGCTCAAATTGAAAGCATTTCCAGATGACAATTTAAATGTGACTCAAATGATGGAATTTGTCTTTGATAGGGTAGAAAGCATTGTGGGAAAAGGAGAAAAGGCTGGTTACGAGCATTTTCTACTTTTCCCGTAATGTTTTTGAAGGTTTCTTTGTCAAGGTCTTTAAAAGTCAGGACTGTGTGGTATAGTTTTAACTCTTTACAAGGTAACATAATTTTAGATCTGTCAAGATTAGAAGCATTGGTAGATGACAGTCTATGTGGCTCAAGTCATGGCATTTGTATTAGAGAGAGTATAACACATTGTTGGTAAAGGAGAAAATGCTGGTTACCAGCAATTTCTCTTTTACCCATAATGTTTTCAAAAGCCTTCTTCTTCAGGATCATTCAAATATTTTTGCTATAAGAAACTACCTATCCAATTTTGATGACACTTCACAGAAATGATCTGTCATGGTCCTCTTCAGAACTTCTTGAAAGAATTTGATTCCTTTAAAAACTCTGGTTGCCATGTCAACAAAACTCAAAAATATTGAAAATCTGAGAAAATCTTCTTGTCTGAAACCGTAAGGCCTAGGGATAGCAAATTTTGCATGTAGCTTTATCAAGTGGACCAGTAATTATAAAATTTGTAAGTCTTCTAGTTTGAAACCAATTGGCCAAGTGTTGTAATGTTTGGCTTGTAGGGTTTTTTACTTATTAGCCAGTGGAGCGATACAGGGCCATCATGGCCCTCTTGTTTTACTGTATTTCAGTTTGTTTGATAAGATCCATATACCATATTTGATAGTTTCTGTAAAATCATGTTTTAGTATTCATATATTTGACTGTTCCTTTTTTCATCTTTATCTCTTTACCAGACAATCCCGACTTTTAATGACCTGGTGAAAGAAGAATTTTGAAACATTGTGGAATAGGAGAAAATGAAAATAGGAGCATTTTCTCCTTTTTTCCACTATCTATTTCACCCTGTTAATGACAACTTCCATCGTTTGAGCCACATTTGTCATCGCATCTGCAAATGCATTAGGGTTGGACAAGTCTAAAATTTTGTTGTGTGGTAAAGGGTTAAACCCAATTTTTGAATCCAGTACACTTCAGATAATTTCTTTCCCTGTTCTCGTCATAAAAATTTTTACTATGCTGAACACTTTACCTACATATACCTAACAATGCCATGTTTCAATGACTCTGTGGAATATTGGTTTTCAAAGCATCATCGGCAAAGGAAAAAAATGCTGATATCAAGCATTTTCTCCTTCAAGCATTTTCTCCTTCTTTCATTATGTTTTCTATCCCTTCATTGACAAAGCCCAATCATATTGCTGTCTGAAATTTTGTTGGTTGGTTTCAAGTTAAAGCAAACAATTTATAATACCTGCATTAAACTCTAAATTTTAGACTTGCATAAATCAGAGGGCAAGTTATGGGTGGCTCAAATGGTGAGAATTGTCTTTTAAAGGATAGATAGCATTGTGAGAATAGGAGAAAATACTGATTATCAGTATTTCTCCTTTTGCCACATTTCAAAAGCTGTCTTGTTCAAGGTTGAGTAAATATCGGATTCTCTGGTAAAGAGTTGAAAATTGTGCTTTGTTATTTTAGTGCTATATCATGGATTGAATACACATTATGTTCATTATGATAGAAATATTCTTTTATGAAACATGATTTATAGATTAAAATATAAAATTACCTGTATATTCTGTTGTTTTGTGTGCAATTAACTGTGACATTCTGTATTGCAGAAATATATATTATCGCCAGTCCAATAATTATGTCTTTTAGCACTCTTCTGTATATTTGGTAAGAAAATGAATGAGTACCGCGAGACAGAGAGATATTCTTAGGTCAGATATGGTGCCCATAACAGGAAAAGCATTAAGTAGCCCTAGTATCAGGTTACGAGAACAATGAATGAGAAATAAAAGCCTGAATATATACATGTACTCAGGGTTTTCCCTCGGCCACAAAAATAGGGGGTCATTGTGAGCCCCTAGTCAAAAATAATGGGGGTCATTTTGGAATTTGTGGGGGTCACAACAAAATGTAATTCGCTTAAACAAAAGCTACTATTTGAGAAAGTATGTTTTTTTTTCGTGTTTTCTATTCATTGTAAATCTTCATTTACCCAATATATGAATTATTTCATGGTGATAGATACATAATAACACCAGAGATTCTCTATATAGAGGGAGCTTACAGCCTAGGTGGCACCTTTTTCATAAAGACTATCTGGAGTATGCTTTATTAAGCCTGTTCTTAACGAGCAAATATGCTCAAGCTTCAGACAAGCTGTCATATCTCTATGTAATTTTAATGTTTCAAGGGTATCGTCATGACCGCTAGTGTTTTGATGATGCACAAGGGTTGAATTTTGAAGTATGTGTAGCCTCTCTCTATGGTTAAGGGTTATTTTGTTTTTATTACAGGAATCGACCGTTTAGTTGGCGAAGAAAGCTTGTTGTCGGCCGGATGGGGAAGTCTCTGTTATTTTTCTTGATAGAGATTATCCATTTCGGCCGAAAATAAACTATTTTCACCAATTAAATGACCGATCCCTGTGTTTCGACACGCGGATCGCGTTCATGCCGCTGTTTTCAACAAATAACAAAGTGTATCTCTTTAGCTAATTCACAGTAAACCCTCGAGACCTTGAAATGTGATTCTGGGTGGTCTTACCAGGCGTTGTATCGTCTGATCTTTGTTTAAGGGCTCTTCTTCCTTGCAGACAGCAAGAATGACGTCGATTTTGACAGAGCCATATTGTTTTCATTAGAGATCGACTGGTTTAGTTTAGACCCGTTTAAAGACAGACGGTATTTTAGTAAAATCGATACACAGTCCAGTGTTTCGTCCCGTTTTCTCTTCGTACTCCAGATTTTTCATCTACTCGCGATGTAACAGTGTCGGAAGTATATACGATCATTATTACCTCTTATCGTATTTGTGCGTCAACCATGACGCATTACTGAAAAAAATGCGGGTCATTTTCCTTAAAAATGCGTCAAAACGCACAAAATCGTGCGTCAAGGAAAACCCTGCATGTACTAATTAGACAGTGCATAACAATGACGTTCCTTTTTTAGTAAAGACAGTTGCATTTGATTGTATTTTGTATAAATACGTTGCCATTGATTTTTGTTTTCACGTGATCCTTATAATAGATCTAAATGCGCCTTTAACATGAAGAGTTCCAATTAACTAAGAGGCATTTTTGTGCTACTGTTATGGATACTAATATTACCTCTCTTTTACTCATGCAAAGAAGATGAGCTAGTCCAGAATTTTGGATGTGTAGATGTATCACTTGAGGCTCAAGTAGTCAAATCTCAGATGCTATAATCTGTTTGCTTGTAAGAAGAGCCTAAATTAACTACACTGGTCATAATAATTGTCTCGTTTGCAAAAAAAGTGCTAGTTTTATCAACTTGGGTTTATATGGGCTAGACCGATTTATGTCTCAGGAAGACTTGCTTATATTTCTTGCCTAAATGGCTTTAGGGTCTGTATTCACCAACCATTCTTAAGAATATTCATAGTCTTAGTCTCAAGAATTCTCCAAATTTGAAAGTAACACAACTTTTGATTGGCAAAAGCTAACGCTTTAGCCAGTCAGAAGTTGTGTTACTTTCGAAATCTAGCGGAAGACAAAGATCAGTCTTAAGAATGAATGGTAAATATGGGCCCTGATTGGTGTTTTATGCCCCTTCCAACATTATATCAGTTATATCACGGCGACAGCTCAAATATTCATGTATTTCCTGGGTTTCACCAGTAAAAGGTTAGGGCTCTGAAGTGGCTTGTTAGAAGTATGATGCTTAACTACAATGCAGGAAAAAGGGACTTTACAAGAAAATTTTGACTTACCAAGGGAGGGGAGTGTAAAAGCTATTAAGTGTCCTCTTAACTTTTTACCCAATGACAAAATTTTGTACCATACCAAATTGGAAAACATTGTAGACGACATAATAAAAGTAGCTCAATAATGATTTCTGTCTTTGATATGGTAGAAAAACATTGTGGGAAAAGAAGAAAATGCTGGTTATCAGCATTTTCTCCTTTTCCCACAATGTTTTCAAAAGCCTTCTTCTTTAGGTCTGTTAAAAGTTGGCATTGTGTGGTAAACAGTTTATGAATACAAACGAGAAAGGTTTGTCAAAGTGATAGGTTGCTTGCAGAATCATTTCAGCCGCTGAAGCATTTCTATTGAAATTTCCAATGCCCCAGTCGTATTTTTATTTGCCACAAGTGCCCCAGCTAAGTGCTCTTGTCATAATATATGACTAATTTGCACTGTGTCGCAAATGGCTAGGTGTGAGATGGGGGCTTTTACAGGATGTGCCCATTTGTATTATACATGTATGCCAAAATGGCTTCGTGTTGTCAAATTTGTTTTGTTTTTGTACTGAGGTTAAGCACTGTTTTAACAGCTTAAGTCGTATCAGCCAGTGCAGCAAATCATGTAATTCCTGGCTTTCTCACACTAGCACTGACACAACAAGCCACCGACTGCCTTTCTCACATGTGTCAGAGGTGAGAGGCGAAAAAATGGCCAGAAAGAAAGATGGCCTCGACCAGTTATTGAAGCCGCAACCACCAGGTCATGAGTCACACTAACCACTGAGCTACCCGGCCAAGCTCATGTTGTCAAAAGTAGGACTTCTCACCATAAAGCTGAAAAAGGGTTTACATCAACAAAATTTCTATTTACCTCAATTGTGAAACAAGATTTTGTAACTTAATCACCTTCTATGATTGCTTCATGGAAATCATTACCAGTACTGGTGCCATAATGTGGGTGGTTCCAGAGGTTGACTCTGCCCATCACTGGATGAAATGGTGTGCGAGGCAAACCTTCTATCCCTAAGATGAGTTTCGTGTTATTACCATGTGTGGTTATTTTCCTTTAACAACTGCAGATGAGATAATCTAGTCAGGTTGTTGGGATATTTTTATTAACTAGCCAATGAAGAAAGATTTCCCTTGCAGGGGAGTAGTTACCAGTGCGGCCGGTATGGCTTTGGCCACACCAATCATTTGCCAATTAACAGATTATCACTGACCAAAAGTAAATAAAACTTGCTTTCAGAGGTGCTGAAAAATTCCAATATCTTCACCTCTGTTTTTCCTTGATTTGTACTCTCAGAATTATGTTTAAAAGCTTTCAAGATTATAGAAAATCTCAAGAATGCAGGAGCTTCCGGGGACTCACACCCTTGTTCCTCCACCAGGGCACTGCCCTGAACCTGCTGGGGGCCAAAGCAGTCCCCAGACCCCTTGCCTTTGGCAGCACCAATCCAAACTACGTAGCTACGCCCCTGCCTTGAAATGCATGATGCATCTTTCTGTCAATCTGTCATAAATGTCCAAGCTCAGCTAGGCACACAGGTAGTGGTTGTTAGGTTTGTCTCATCTTGGTTTTGTTGTGACTTCTTGGTAACAAGTAGCCGAGCCCTGGTAACTCAATAACATGCAGGACTTGAGAACTGGGGGTCCTGGGTTTGATTCCCGGCTTGGCCAATTTCTTTCCAAGGATTGATGATATTCAATGCCACAGGATTCATTCCTCTACCACTGCTGACCACTGTCTCGACGATGGTTATGTGGGAAAGCAGCCAGTGGCTTGGAGAGAAAATTGTGCAGAGTACTGGTAAAAAAGACTCCAGGAAAGCATGAATAGGTGCACTGGCCACCGCTATAAAACTGAAATAATGTTGAAATGGCGTTAAACACCAAACAATCAATCATTGGAAACAAGTAAGACTGCAGACAGGTACAAGAACTTGTAGTATGGTGGTTTATCCTGTAGACAGACATAAATGTATGTTGCTTTAACCCTTTACAAAACAAACCTGAGTTTTAATGACCCTGATGAGGAAGGCTTTTGAAAATAAAGTGAGAAAAGGAGAAAATGCTGGTTACAGTTATTTTCTCCTTTTCCCAGAATGTTTTCTATGATTTCAAAGACAGAAATTATCACTTCAGATACATTTCATATTTCATCTGCAAATGCTTTCAAATTTTAGCAAGTCTAACATTTTGTTTTGTGATACAGAGTCAAACACCCAATACAACAATTCAAACAATCCAGGTTTAATTTTCTATCATTGACCATGAAGAAAAAGAGCAATGTTGGTTTTTCTATCAATTTAATAAAAAAATATAACTTGACAATGAACATGTAACTATGTAATTTGGCAACAAGTAGATTTCTTATCAATGATTGCAATGAAATAATGAAATAAAGAACTTATAGATAATAATTAAGAGCACCGCATGCGGGTGCCAATGCTCAGCTGCAGATGTTTGATTTTCAGTGAAAATTCTTAATTCTTAGTTGAAAAAGGGTCAAAAATACTTGATGGTTACCTACTCTTGTTGTTATAACACAGCTATCTTAAAATGTCACAATGCAGACGCCAGGGCTATGGCAATAACGGGACATTTTCTTTGAAAACAACTCGGCTAAAAATTAAGATGAATTTTGTGACAAACAAAAAAGAATTCTTTTCCTTGAAATGGAGATTTGAAAATGAAAACAAATGGGAAATGAAAAAGCAGCTGTTTAGCTCCAATTTAGAACAAAATAATAAGCAACATGTCTATTTGTTTGATGACCTCTTCACCAGATGATAACCTTTTAGACTTGCCCATATTTGACCCTTTACCACACAACAACGAGTTTCAACAAATCTCAAGAAGAAGCCTTTTGAAAACATAGTGGGAAAAGGAGAAAATGCTGGTTACCAGCATTTTCTCCTTTTCTCACGATGTTTTTTACTCACAAAGACAAGTTCCATCATTTGAGCCAAGCTTAAATTGCCGTCGGCAAATGTTTTCATTTCGGACAAGTCAACAGACAACAAAATTAATCAAAATGACAGGATATGACCTTAAAAGAATAGAAAACATTGTGAGGACCAGCATTTTCTCCTTTTTCCAAAATCTTTTTGAAAGTCCACCATATCTCAGGTGTAAAAACATGACTGTTTTGTAAAGGTTCAACCCTTCACCAAACCATCCCATGTTTTTTAACCCTAGACTTGTGAAAACTTGGAATAGGCTGGTATTTTTTCCTATTTTCACAACATGTTTTTTAAAACCCTTTTAAAGAGATTTCGTCGGATTGTCATTGCGCAACATTTCCGCGCATGTCTCTCTGCTTTCTTTTTTCCCTGTGCTTAATTTTTCTCACATGTAGTACTATTATCGGACTGCCGATTTCAGCTGCAAGACATGGAGGAAGTAGTGGTAGATACAAGTTTTTTTTAAAGATCAATGTATGAAAGTGTAAACTGTTCTGAAACAGCGGACACGGAACAGGTACATTTTTCGACCATCACTTATCCGGATAGTAAGTTTAGTGTGAGAAAAAAGAGAAAACTACACGCAAGTCAAATAATGTCTTGACTTTCTATAACAAAATGATCTTTTTGGCGATTATGGATGTTATTGAAACATCGATAGCGGGTCACTAATTTGAAACAAATATTAATTTCTCATCAAGTTGAGAGGATCAATCGATTTCTTATGAATTTAAAACACACAGAACATGATTTGGCTGAAATGATAGACTTTACTCACAAAATTCTGATGTTTGCTGCAATAACTGGATTTTTGTGTAATTTGAAAGAAGGGTTACGTTCTTTATGGGCTCAGAACTTTTTTGTTCATCTGGTTAGGTCTGATTACCTCTTCATATACTGAAAGAATATACTTTGAAGTGTCCCTGCGTCAAATTTCACAAAATTCTCTGTGCTAGAAATAACTTGCTCAAACTCCTTTAAGCAAGTCCCATTTTTTCATTTGATTTTTCTTACAATGATTTCTTCTTGTCACATACCCATAATATGGATCCATTTGTTTAAAAACCTGCTTAATCATGAGTAAGATTGGTCCTTTGAAACAAAGAAAAAAACTTGCATATAGCAAAAGTTTTTGACCCAAGTCAGCCTGCATTAAAACCTTTTCACAAAGCATTGCCCATATATTTTTGGCTTCAAATTACTGAATTTAGCTTAAACCTTTACCAAACAATCCCTTGTTCCAGTGACCTAACAGAAGGCTTTTGAAACATTGTGGGACCTGGGGGAAAGCACTGCTGGTGACCAGAATTTTTCTCTCTTTCACTCAATGTTTTCAATTCTTTCATAGACAAATCCCATCATTTGAGGTCCACTTTATTTGTCATCTGCAAATGCTTTCAATTTGAACAAATGTACAATTTTGTAGTCTGATAAAAAGGTCATTACAATATCTATATTTATCACATAATCTTCCTTGTTTGAAGTGTAATATACCCACTACAAATTTTCTTGTCTCACACAATTTTGAAATAAGAACTGTGTAATGTTATTGTGACGTCATTTTATACTTTTTTCTGAGAAAAGGATGGGGTTTTATTCACGGAAAATACCACATGTGCAAAGATATTTGGGAAAAACTGCTGTATGATAAAAGAGATATCTGACATTTGTTGACTTTTGAGATAAAATGTTATTAAACTTGTCAACGCAAAAATATTTTTAACCCCTATCTCTTTCACTACTGAATAAATAAATTGCATTTTCTCAAAGGCTACAAATACAGTTTCGGTGCAAGATCAAGAGAGAGTTCAGTCATAATCCAGAATAAAGCTGTGGACGGTATAGCTCAGAGATCAGACTGCACATCTTGTGCAGTCTGATCTTGATCTACACTGTCCACAAAAGCTTCTGGTGTTGTCAATGGTATGGAAAGAGTTAAATCACCTGATAAACCCAATGGGCATTTTCATTCTAACATAAGTCCCAGATAATAGCAATTTAGTGGGTGCCTTTTGTCTGTTGTGTTTCAGCAAAGTGGACAGTGTAGATCAAAGATCAGACTGCATGTTCTGTGCAGTCTGATTTTAATCTACAATAGCCGCACAGGCAACTATAGTAATGAAAGGCACTTTAGACTTCAGCCAGTTGCTTGCTTAATGAAACTTTTCTCGACTAGTCCCATAAAATTTTATCTCAAATACCACCTTTTATCAGATCATCTATATCTTATATAACTGATATTTCACTGTGTGGATCAATCATTGTTATGCCAGATGAATCAACTTCACAAAATTCTACTTTTGAAAATTTTCAAACTCTTTTGGTTTCTGTACCCAGTGTCCGAGTCCAATTTTCACAGCAAATTTTCGAAAGATTGATTTAGCGGCTTGATAGTCCCTTGCAAATTGTTTAGCACTGATGTAGTTAGTAGTTTGTACGGCCTGAGAATTCTTCAACAACTTGCCGATGTCACGGTATCGGAAGAGAAAAGCTGCTTTACAAAGTCGACTAGAACACAGCCCTGGGTTCTTAGTACTGCGATGTGGTGACCTGAAAAAGTGATTATAAAATTGAAACAAGAGCACCCTATATGGATGCCAAGACTCAGCTGCAAGTTTTTTATTTTTTAAATTTTTTTTAACCCTTTACTGCAGTCCCGAGTTTCAACGACCCTGAGAAAGAAAGCTTTGAAAACAATCTTGGAAAAGGAGAAAATGCTGGTAACCAGCATTTTTTCCTTTTTCCCACAATGTTTTCTACTCTCTCACAGACAAATCATTTGGGCCACACTAAATTTGCCATCTGCAAATGCCTTGAATTTGGACCAGTCTACAATTTTGTTAGAAAGAGCTAAACTAGAGGCGCTTGAGCGCCTGTATCGCTCCACAGGCCTGATATTTCTATAATGGCGAAAGGAAGTTTTTAACAATTATCATTCAATCCTGCATTTTAGCTCACTGAAGAAACAATTTGGTAGACAACCACCATAGGAACTTACCTGCAAAACAACAATGAAATCCAATGAATAGTTTTAGAGAAGAATTTTTTCAAAGATTTTACTTTATACCATAAAAGGAAAATGAGTCTCCCATAAAAGCCATGTTTTTTGACAGATCTTTTTTTTTTTAAGGAATTCTGTAAACCTGTATCTAAGGAACATTCCTGCAAAATAATAATGCTATCCAAATAGCGGTTTGGGAGGAGAAGATTTTTAAAGGTTTTTTACTTTGGTTGCCATGGCAACCAGAATTCTTCATGGAACACAATTATTTGAAGGAATTTGAAAGAGGACCACCAAAGGAACATTCCTGTGAAATTTGGTAAAAATCCAGTCAATAGTTTCTGAGGAGAAGTTTTTTAAAGAAAAAGTTTACCGACGCACGCACGGACGAACAGACAAACGAACGGACGGACGCACGCACGCACGCACGGACGCACGACGGACACAACGCCATGACAATAGCTTGCTGGCCTTCGGCCAGTGGAGCTAACAACAATGAAATCCAATGAATAGTTTTAGAGAAGAATTTTTTCAAAGATTTTACTTTATACCATAAAAGGAAAATGAGTCTCCCATAAAAGCCATGTTTTTTGACAGATCTTTTTTTTTTTTAAGGAATTCTGTAAACCTGTATCTAAGGAACATTCCTGCAAAATAATAATGCTATCCAAATAGCGGTTTGGGAGGAGAAGATTTTTAAAGGTTTTTTACTTTGGTTGCCATGGCAACCAGAATTCTTCATGGAACACAATTATTTGAAGGAATTTGAAAGAGGACCACCAAAGGAACATTCCTGTGAAATTTGGTAAAAATCCAGTCAATAGTTTCTGAGGAGAAGTTTTTTAAAGAAAAAGTTTACGGACGCACGCACGGAAGAACGGACGGACGCACGACGGACACAACGCCATGACAATAGCTCTCTGGCCTTCGGCCAGTGGAGCTAATAAAAATTATAAGCCAAAAAGGAGCAAAACTAAGTTAAAGGTTTGTTGAGAGTTATCTCCCCTTCTGGTATGGGCTCCCCTTTTAATATATCAATAACTAGCCAAAGCTTGAAGTACATATCTTCAGTGATACGAGAGACATGAGATGATGTTAAATTTTTTTAACAAAAACACGGACGAAAAAGATGATGATAGGGCTACAACAATACCTTAAAGTCTCTTGATCCCAAGGGCACCAGAACTTTTAAAAGGACACTTTGTCATTTATAATCAATCCCAAGTTTTAACGACCCTTCTGAATAGGACTTTGCTGGTAACACTTTCTACTTTTCCCACACTATTTTTATCCTTTCAAAGAAAAAGTCCCAACATTTGAGCCACAAGAAACCTGTCATCGGTAAATGCTTTCAAATTGGACAAGTCTAAAATTTTGATGTCTTGTAAAGGGTTAAATACAAAGCACTTGCAAGTACCGAAATTAATTCTTGCTGAAATGGTGGACTTGGCTCTTGAAATGGAGAAAACATTTTGGGAAAAGGAGGAAATGCTGGTATCCAGCATTTTCTCTTTTTCCCACTATGTTTTCAAAAGGCTTCTTTTTTTCAGGGTCATTTAATTTGGGGATTGTGTGATAAAGGGTTATGTTGCAGCATTTTCCCGAAATTTACTGAATAATGGCTTCAAAATACCTTCCTTACATTTAATGTTAAATCTTAAAGTTTCAAGTTCATTTCCTGCACACTTACTCATCCACCACTTTTCCAGAGAATCCTTCCACAACTTCTGGGTTCTCATCGCCATGAGACCAATTCAAACTGTGACTAGTGGGTTTTCCATGTAGTTCCTCGATCTCCATGGTAACTGTCGATAATATTGGATGATTGATTTTGTAATGAAGGGGAAGATAATTCTCCAAAATTTGATAAACTCGACAACATGCCGCTCTGGCCAGGTGTCCATGATGATAACTATTTCCTGAAACAAACAAATAATTCTTTTATGGCTCATTGACAGCTAGGGTCATTTAGTTCACATAATAAATAATGCTGCAGAACAGAGATGATTTTTCCTGCTGAACTAAATGTAAAACTAGAAAGTTGAAATCCTTACTTTACGGTTTACAGTTCATTTTTCTGCCAAAAACTGAAACTCTGACATACCATATTGTAACATAGTGTCTGACAAATAATAATATCCATCCTTTAAACGATATGAATAAAATTTGCCTCCATTTTGACCCCTGAATTTTTTACTTTTGGCTGCTAGTGGGCCTTTAAATGTGACAATAAAATTCATAGTGGATATCTTACACTGAGAACAAGGATATTAATATGATAAATAGAACATACCATCAATGTACCTAGAACAAAAGATTTGAGATATACAGGATCTGGCATTTGTTGGCATTTGAGATAAAATTTTATAAGACAAGTCTAGGAAAAATATTATTAAGGGAGCCTTTAGCGAGCTTACTAACGTTTTTTCTTGACAAGTTTAATTAGATTTAACCTCAAATGCAAGTAAATGTCCGGATTTTTTTTAAATCACATATTTAACAAATTATAGATCAGAAGATGCAAAACTATCTATAGATACATGCTGGGTGATATACATATTACCCATTCACTTCTATGAAATATGTACAAAAAGACGTCAAAAATGACATCACACAATTGTGATATCAAACATGTACAGTGAAATCTCGTTAGTTCGCACATCGCTGGTTCGCAGCTATGTGTTAGTTCATATGCCATCTTTGGTCCCGATATTTATCCTTCTTTATCATTGTTAAATTCCTCCGGATTCTTCAAACGTCGGTGGTTCGTACTTCGTAGTATATTTCATGTCCTCAAAGTATTCAAACACAAATTCATACCTTTCGTTCGTATGTCAATCAATCTGCATGCAAACTTACGAAGGTGTGAAAAGTTGCGACCAACCTTGATTTTCATACCTGTTGATTGACGATGTCGATGGTACAAATCAGTTTTGAACTACAAATGTAATTAAAGGCGTCAATTGGTTTGTAACGTCAATTAATCGAAAATTCCTTAGAATATCCGACATGGGATAAACTAGTGTTAACAGTCTAAGCGCTGTAAGTGCTTTGATCTCCAAAAGGGAAATCACTCCAAAGGAACTCAATAAAAGTAAAAAAAACGGATAATTCTTTTTCATCATGATAAACATCGGCGCCGTCTAGCGGCTTGTTTGGCCTCAATTTTCACTGTAAATTCCTTGACTTGGATATCACTCTTTAGTCACATTTTATCTCCAAACTACAAGTTTTGAATGAAAAGAAATATTCGGAAGCGAAAACTATGTTATCAGCACCTTCTTAATTTACACCATTTACCCCACCCCTTAAAATCCTTTTCTACATGCAGTTTTACTTGCAAACAGAAGATGACGCATTTGCTAGATCACAAGGCACATTTTCAAACCATGTGATTTTAAATTGGCGCCAACTATCACGTTACATTTTTTGACAAACCCAGCAAAGTCACATGATTCACGTTTAAAATGGCTATGGGATAGTGATGTAGCTCATTCGGTTTTCTTTCAAACGTTTGGATGGAACTGAGTGATATTGTTTTATGACCCTAACTTAATGATGAAATTTAAAAATGATTTTGTAATTGATTCTATAGATACTGTAATACAATTTTGGCATTTTTTCTTGATCGGACTGTAACTCCGTGAACCAACGATCCGCAAGGCTACTATCGTATATAGGTACCAGTTTAGGGTAATGCAAGACATGCTACATAAATCCGATTGTCTGTTTCCATAAAAGGCACCGAAAATACCTGAACACAGTCACACTTTTTGGTTCGTAGTATGTTTAGTTCGAATAAAGTATTCCGGCCCTTTGCGCTACAAACTACCGAGGTTTTACTGTATAAGATAAGAAAATTTGTAATGGGTATTGAAAACAAGGGAGGTTATGTGATAAAATATAGCTTCAAGAAAGTCAAGTACAGATAGACACATGGCCAGATCAACCTACCTAGAACAATAGATGTAAGATAGATAGGTCTCATAAAGTTACTGTACAGTGCCCCCTGTATTCCCACAATGTTGTACAGAAGAAGTTTGTCACTACAGGACATCACAAGTAAATCTTCCTCTCCCTCCTGTAGTTTGGAAAATTCCTGATATGGAGGCTGGTCCTCTTCTACAGCCTCTACAAGTCCTGTAAAAAATAATTGTTATACCATCAATTCTGCATATAACGCCCCCTTCCCTCCCTTCCGAATTTAACCCTTTACCAAACAATTCAGTATTGAAGAAGAGAGCTTTTGAAAACATTGTGAGAAAAACAGAAATGCTGGTGACCAGCATTTTCTCCTTTTCTCACGATACTTCCTACCCTTCGAATCACCAATTAAATTTTTTAATAACACTTAATGTGTTGCCTACACATGCTTTCAAGCCTAAAATTTTGTTGTTTGGCAAAGAGTTAAAACTTTCCACAGCATTATTCTCATTAAAAATGGACTTATCCTACTGCTAATCTATAGACCAGGTTAGAATTGTTTAACAAGCATGACAAAATAAACATCGGCACGTTCCTAATAACTCCACAAACCAAGCCCTACCACACATCACTATCCCAGTGAACATTACATTCCCGTTTTAATTAAACTCCTGAATAAACAGGAGCAAATAAAAAAGTATTAAACAGCAATCTCCCAAAATAGTAATGAATCCTATATAGTTCTTTACAAGGCAACAAAGTTTTAGACTTGTTGTTATTGAAAGCATTAGCAGATGACAAAAGTTTTGAAATGCAACTCAATTAATTCATGCTGTCCCTGAAGGGTGTAAAACATTGGAACAGAAGAGAAAGCTGGTTGCATAAACTAGGTGGTTCTTCCAAAGAATCAGCTGTACAATATTGACTTAAATACCATTATACCAGAAAATGTGACTATACACAGCCTTACCATCTTCATTTTTTACAGAGAACCAGCCAGGTAAATCCTCATTGAACACAGGATAATGCGCTCCATCCTGTAATTCCATTTCCTGTTCCTCTGTCAGTGGGTCACACTTGCTGTTACAAAATCAGAGAAGAATATCACTTTCCTTTAAAGGATCACTAGCAGCCAAACGTAAACAATTTGGGAATCAAAATGCAGGCAAATTTAAATCATAGGATTTAAATGTAGGATTATTATTATGAATTTGATAAATAGAGGATCTTACATGAGTGTTTATGTATTATCATTTTTATCAAACGAGGTGACTAAGATTTATGACACCAGCCTTGTCGAGCGTCAAATACATTTTAGTCAACGAGTTTGATAAAGATGATAATATATAAACACGAATGTGAGATTCTATTTATCACATAAAATGAATGACAGACAAAAAATATCCTGCCTCATCACCTTAAAATCCCTATATACCGTTCATGGGTCCATGTTTATAATTGTAGTTCGGTTTCAAATGTGTAAATACACAAGTACAGTAGATAGTTCCATGACAATTACACCAAAAGTAAAATAAAACAATCTCTAGACAGGGTAAGTGCAACTAATTCAGCAATTTTGTTGTTTTTAAAAAGCTTTCGCTGCATTTCTTGCTTTTTATTAAACATAAAAATTAAGAACTGTTGACGCGCATACACCTTAGCAACAATAACATCATTTTTCCGCAAAACGGCGTAGTAGTACAAATTCCGGCATTTACTGTGGTTGGTTTCTCAAGCTTCACATGCTCATGACTGAAAACTGATCAGAACCTGGATCCAAAAAGCGATAATACACTAATGTATTATCAAAAATAAGTCATGGGTTTAATGCACTGCCAGGGGAGGTTTTATATGACAAAATGTTACATTTTGGTATGTCAAAGTTCCAGACACTGGCAGAAAGTATATACATGTACTTAGTAAGAAGATAATTTATTATATAGTGGATGTCAGTCTTGTTATGTAAACTTATTTCAAGAAACAGAATGAAAACAAATCGGGATGTTTACAATTCAAAGTTTTGACAAAAATATGAATATCTCCCTTTAATCACTTACCACACAATCTTAAGTTTTAACAAAGGGGAAAAAGCCTTTTGAAAACATTGTGGGAAAAGTAGAAAATGCTGGTAACCAGCATTTTCTCCTTTGCCCACAATATTTTCAAAATGACTCTTCCTCAGGGTCTTTAAAACATGGGATTATCTGGTATAGAGTTAAGCAACCAAATTCTGTAAGTGACAACTATTTTGACTATATACTTCTTAAATGAACTTAACTGCACTTGTAATACAATACCACCTGCTGTAAGAGACCACTTTTCTTACTGTATTTCTCCTAATACAAGCGCCCTCCATAATAGTAGCTCCCCACCCAGGAAACTCTTAAATCATGATAACCTAATGTACATTAGTTGAATAAAATGACAATATTTGAAGAATTTGATGAATATTTCCCCTAATTTGATATTTCCTCTTAACAATCCCTAAAACACAAAGAAATACAAAATTGGACAGACTTTTTGCTTTGCAAATTGGGTACAATATAAAGGCCCCCATCTATGTTTTACATTGCTCCAGGGAGCTTTTATTAGGAGAAATACGGTAATTCCTTTACTTTCTTTAACTCTTTACCAAACGACAAACTTGTAGACTGGGCCAAATTGAAAGCATTTGCAGACAACAATTGCAATGTGGCTTAATTGGTGCAATTTTTCTTTGATAGGGTAGAAAACATTGTGAGAAAAGGAGAAAATGCTGGTTACCAGCATTTTCTCCTTTTCTCACAATGTTTACAAAAGGCCAACTTCTCAGCGTCATTAAACTCAGGTTTGTGTGGTAAACAAAATTTGCGAAACATTTGTCTAAATTGAAAGCACTTGCAGATGGCAACTTTAAGCTGGTTCAAATGTTCCGACTTGTCTTTAATAAGGCAGAAGCACTGTGGGAAAAAGAAGGAAATGCTGCTAAGCTGCTTACCAACAATTTCTCCTTTTCCCTCAATATTTTTAAAGGCCTTATTCCTCATAGGCATTAAAACTTGGGATTGTTTGGTAATAAAACTTGAAACTGTTTTGTAAAGGGCTATTAGAGGTTCAATGTACTTACATATCTAGACATTCCCTGTAATCCCCAGGTGGTGGATGATTCAAATATAGATGTAACGTGATGTGATCTTTTACCTTTAACATCCCTTGCTCTTCACTCTCCTCAAATATGGACAACACTTTGGCATCCTCAAAGTAACTTTTAATTTCTTTGTGAAAATACCTATTTTAGACAAAAAAATAACTTTTGATTTTTTTGTGAAAATGCCTTCTGGATGAAAAATTAACTTTTGATTTCTCTGTGTAAAAATACTTGTTTTCAAAAAAAATAGTAAGTCTCAATTTTTTTGTGAAAATACCTGTTTGAAAGAAAAAGTAACTGTTGATTTCTTTGTAAAAATACTTGTCTTGAAAAAAATAGTAACTCTCAAATTCTTTGTGAAAATACCTTTCTGAAACAAAGAGTACCTCTTTATTTCTTTGTTATAATATCTGTGTGAAACAAAAAGGAAATTTTGATTTCTTTGTTAAAAAAAAAAAAAAACTGTTTGAAACAAAAAGTGGATATTTATTTCTTTGTGAAAATACCTGTTTAAAACAAAACACATTCCTCAATTTTGTTGTGATAATACCTGTTTAAAAAAATAGCTACTCTTTATTTTGTTGTGAAAATACCTGTTATAAAAAAAATAGTAACCCTTAATTTTTTTTTGAAAAGAATCAAGTTGAAACAACTGTAATTGAAAATACAGTATAGCCTCTATAAAAAAGCGACCCATTCAACCCTTTACCACACAATCTCCACTTTTAACCACCCTGAGGAAGCAGGCCTTTGAAAACCTTGTGGGAAAAGAAGAAAATGCCGGTAACCAGCATTTTCTTCTTTTTCCAAAATGTTTTCTACCTCTTAGAAAACAAATTTCATGTGTTGAGCAACATTTGATATGTCATCTGCAACGCTTTCTATTTGGACCATGCTACAATTTTGTCTTGTGGTAAAGTGTTAAGCATGCATAATACTGAATTCCAAGGATGCCAAAGGTAAGGGGTTGACCAATAATTAGAACACTACAAGCTTGAAAACAGCGAAAATATAAAAAAAAAAAAAGATATTTGAACTTACTTTAATAATGCCCGTCTTGCAGTGGCTAGAGCATAACTATCTATCAGGGAACGCCCATCTGTGGTGATATTTTCACAGGATAGTAGAGTATTACCTGTGCCAAACGCGACAACTTCACCTCTATCATTCACTGAAATTATTTGCATACATTGTATTATTATATATCAAAATGTTGTGGTTGATTAGTGATCAATTTGAACTCTTTACAAGAGGAAAAAATTTTGGACGTATCCAAATCCAATGCATCAATTTTGCTGATGACAAATTAAACGTGGCTCACATTGTATGATTTGTCTTTGAAAGAGAAGAAAATGGTTTAGTTTGTATTGGAGTTTAACGCCATTTTAACAGTTTAGGTCATATCATGGCGGTAAGTGACGCACCAATGTGTTTCCTGGCTTTCTCACACCAGTACTGACACAACTTTCTTTCCAAAGCCACTGACTACTTTTCTCACATGCATCAGAGGTGAGAGGCCAAACTTCGCCTGAAAGAAAGTTCACCGCAACTGGGCATCGAATGCGCAACCTCCAGGTCACGGGCTGAGAGAAGAAAAAAAAAGAAAAATGAAAAATACAGGTTAACATTTTGGTCAGCCTATCCGAAGTTGTGTTACTATCAAATGTTGAAAAATTCTTGAAAAGACAATTTTAAGAACCCTGGCAAAGAAGGCTTTTGAAAACATTGTGGGAAATGGAGAAAATGCTGGTAACTTTTCAAAAGTCTTCAACCCAGAGTTGTTAAAAGTCAAGATTGTTTAGTAAAGAGTTAACAGATGCAGACACTAGTATAACCCTTTCACAAATTTTAGACCTGTCCAAAATCAAAACACAGGACCGTTTGACAAAAAGGGTTACATTACCAGATCTTTTGATGATAAAAGCTGCAAAAACAATTCCAGGAATGGTATCAAATATCTTCACTACAGTAACCTTTTTACAAATTTTAGACCTGTCCAAAATTAAAACACAGAACAATCTGACAAAAGGGTTATGTAACCTGATCTGTTGATGATAAAAGCTGTAAAACTGATTCCAGGAAAGTTATTAGATACCTTCATTAGTGTAACCTCTTTACAAATGTTAGATCTTTCCAAAATTAAAACACAGGACTGTTTGACAAAATAGTTAGTTTTGTTACCTGATCTTTTGATTATAAAAGCTGCAAAACTGTGTTTTGCCTCTCGAATGTGTGGAAGGTTGACGCATTTCTGTATTAGCTGTTCTAACACTTTGTAACATTCTTTGGCAAAAATATTCTCCATTGAATCTTTAGTCGCCAACTCATGCAACTGCAAATTAAGAGCACCATTAACTTACAACTAAATAACATATCTTAAGAGTCGTCTAAAGTCATGATATATCAAATTTTGCAGCCTTTTTGTTTTTCATATAAGTCACATGATAGTTTATGGAATCGAGGCTATCATATGATATGTTGCTATAGTTATCGTCTGCAATCACAGAAAAATGTGGTTTAAATATGTAAATCAGCAAATTTTACAAGCACATAAAAAGTGAATTCACTAGCAAAAAAAAGCTTTCCCACAGAAACAGGTTTTGCTGTTAATGGCTGTCACATGACCTTGTCAGCAATAGAGATTTCAGGTCAGTCTATTAGTAAACTACTTGTTTATTCTTGCTCCCTGTAAATATACCTGCATGGCTGCCCTGTCATGCTCACTGAAATAACTTTGTGAATATTTAAAAAAATCTATATACATGTAACATGTATACTTAATGGACACTGATTAACCCTTTATCACACTACAAACTTTTAGACTTGTCCAAAATCAAAGCATTTGCAGAAAATAAATCAAAGTTGGCTCAAATGGTGAAACATGTCTTCAGTTAAGTAGAAAAGCATTTTCCAACAATTTTTCCAAAGTAGGGGTAACTTCATTTTTCTCCCTAAATTCAAATAGACAAACACTGTGGCTTAATTTCATGGGCTAAAGTGCTGACACTTACAACCATGAAAGTCTGTAACAAATGCATAGGTCAAATACAAATCACACCTGGCGGGATTCGAACCCATGCAGAAAAGATTCTTATTTTTTGGGATTTAAAAGACTAACGCCTTAACCACTGAGCTAAAGAGAATTCTTCCCAACGCAGTTTTAAGTATTGATTTTATACAGGACAAAGCTATGAAGTAAGGATGGAATGATCTCCCATACCACAGCCCCTCTTAAATTTCATCATTTTGATGACAGAAAACCATATCAGGCAGTAGTTCTTTTTTTTTTTTTTTTTATTTTTTAGACAACAAATGGTTCAATGGCCAATCCAGGATGAGGCATCATCTTACGAACATGAAAGTCTGCAACAGATGCATAGCTCAAATACAAACTGCACCTGGCGGGATTTGAACCTGTGCGGAAAAGATCCTCATTTTTCAGGATTTAAAAGACCAACACCATAACCACTTAGCTAAAGAGAATTCTGTCCAATGCAGTTGTTAGGTATTGATTTTATATGGATGAAGCTATGCAGTAAGAAACGAGTGATATTCCGTGACACTGACCATTCACATTCACTCCCTTGAGCACCAATTGATGTTTCCATCATCCAAACTGATTAAGATTTAGGATTTATTACACAATCAATATAAATTATAAATGGACTCTAACTCTTTACCAAATGAGAAACTTTTGGACTGGACCAAATTCAAAGCATTTGCAGACAGCAAAGTAGATGTAGCTGAAATGATCATTTCTGTCTTTGCTAGGGTAGAAAACAATGTGAGAAAAGGAGAAAATGCTGGTTACCAGCATTTTTTTCTTTTCCCACAATGTTTCCAAAAATCATCGTCATCAGGGTCGTCAAAACTCAGGATTGTGTGATAAAAGGTTAACATTTTACCTAATGACAAAAGTTTAGACTTGTCAAACTGGAAGATCTGACCAGACAACATTATAATATGTGGCAACAAAATGCATAGGATTTTTCTTTGAAATGGTAGATAAAATTTTGGAAAAAAGGAGAAGATCCTGGTTACCATATTTTCAACAGCCTTTTTCTTTTTGGTCATACAAACACTGGTCTGTCTTGTACAGGTATATAACTACCAATACTTACTGCATGTTCCATTTGAAGAACTTCTACTGCTGATTTGACAGCTGCTTGCCTGGCATGCTTTTTAGTTTTACCTGTTGCCTCGGCAACCTGCCTACCACTGAACTTGATCCTTGCAATAAACCTGCAAGTAGTATTATCAATAAGCTCCTTCCCTACACCGTATTTGCAACTTATTTTGTTAAATTTGCTAATGAAGTGCTAGCAGTTGTAAACAGATAGGGTTGTTTGGTAAAAAGTTAAGCAATGAAGAGATGGAGACAGAAAATGTAAAACAGGTGAAATTAATGAAATAGGCAAAACATGTCTTACTAAACATGTTGATTTCAGAATTTCTACCATCAACCACCAAAAAAGCCAATCCAACTCACCCAAACGGTCCCGGGTCATCAAGTACTTCTATTTGTCCATTTTTCTTCATAACTTTAAAGTAATCATTGAAGATTTTTGTCATGTCTTTCTGTTGAGGTTTGGGCTCATACTCTCCCTCTGGTTTCAAAAACTGCATGTAAATGTTAGTAAGAGAAAATAAATAGGAGCCATGTTCTGGCAGAAGGGGGCTAAATGCATCTCTGTGATGCATGATACCAAGTAAGTCATTGCATGATTATGGATCCATAAAATCAATTTTGTCTGACGACCGGCTGAATCATTAGGTATATTGGTCCTTTGACATGCAGAAAATTGACCAATAGCGTAAAGTTTCACCCCAAGTCAGTGGACTGCAAAGGCTGACCTGGGGCGATACATTTTGCAGATGCATTAAGCCCTATTTTCACAGAGCATGGGTCATATATAAATGAAAACAGATGGAAAATACCATAATAAAGTATTTTGATTCCATTCAGTCTCTCAGCACTTGCAAAAAATCATAAAAGCTGGGGTCTGTCATAAAGGGGCTGAACACATTTGGCTTGCAACACGCAAAAAGGGGCATTCGGACATTAGCGTAAAGTGTCGTCTCGGATCAGGCTAATCCGAGACGGCACTTTCCGTTTTTATGTAATTTTCTGTTTTGCGCAAGTCTACTGTATCACAAAATCTAGTGTTGTCGTAAAGTGCCATCTCGGATTAGCCTGCGCGGACTGCAAATGCCAGAATGCCCCTTTTCGTGTGTTGCAAGCCATTTGCAAATAGTATCAGCTCAGGTCAGTCTGTGCGGACACAGGTGCAGGCTGACCTGCATGAAAACCTTTTGCTACTGTTTCATTTTTGGCGTGTCACAGGACCAGTTTACCTCATAATTCAGAAATGGATTTATTGATCCTTAATTATATGATGACTTACTTGTTAAAATACATCACTTAGATGCACTAACATCCCTTTTGCCAGAGTGCCACCAATATGTATTGTAGCACGACAAGTGTAAACAAGAGGGCCATTTGCCCTAAAGCCCTCACCTGAGTAAAGTCATCTAGGATTGACAATGATAAAGACATCCTGATTGTAATAATGTAAAACACATGAGTGTTAGTGACCTCCTTTTTGACAGACTTGACCTATTTTTGAACTTGTCAGAGATTATCATCTCGACAAACATTCTGAAAATATTTCATGAGTATCAGCCTTAAAATGTGGCCTCTAGAGTGCACACAAGGTTTTTCTAATATGCGTCTCTGTGACCTATTATTTGACCTGATGTGACCAAATTTTGAATTTGTCTGATATGTCATCAAAACATTCTGACAAATTCATGACTGAGTATTGGGCTGAAAATGTGGCCTCTAGTAAGCATACAAGATTTTTCAAAGATTTGTCCCAATGACCAGACATGACCCAATTTTTGAAGTTGTATTAGACTTTATCAAGACAAATTCTGACTAAGTTTCATGAGTATTGGGCTGAAAATATGGCCTCTAGAGTGCACACAAGGCTTTCCTAAGATTTGTCCCAGTGACCTACTTTTTGACAAGACATGATCAAATTTTCAACTTGTACTAGAAGTCATAAAGACAATTTTTTTTCTGACAAAAGTTCATGAGTACCAGATTGAAAATATGGCCTCTACTCTTATTCAACTCACCTTGTTCTCTTTTTTTCTGTTATATACTTCTTCTGGTTGATTTGGATTTGACTCTGAAATAAAATTTTGTATATGAATATTTGACAAAAATCTCACATATCTAATAATCAATTATAGTATTAATATTTTTCAATACGCTTATAATGTCATAAATTTAGAAACTGACTTTTCATGCACTATCAACTTTTTTTGGTCACCAGCATTTTCTCCCTTTTTGCCCTATCGAGATACTCAAAACAGATTGTTAACTCTTTACCACACAACAAAATTTCAGACCGATTCAAATTGTAAGCATTTGCAGATGACAATATAAATGTGACTGACAAAACCGAAACTTGTTTTGAAAAAGGTAGAAAACATTGTGGGAAATGGAGAAAATGCTGGTTACCAGCATTTTCTCCTTTTCCCACAATGTTTTCAAAAGGCTTCTTTCTCAGGGTTGTTAAAAGTCGGGATTGTGTGGTAAAGGGTTAAACCTTCAGGATGTTTGGTGAAGAGTTAAATAATTAAGCAATGCTCTGTGAAAAGGGGGCTTAATGTATGTGCAAAAACTATTGACCCAGGTCAGCCTGTGCAGTCTGCCCTGAGCCAAAATGTTTTGCTAATGGTCAGTTTTGTGCATATTCAAGGACCAGTTTACCTCATGATTCTGGCTCAATTGTATTTTCCTTTTTTAACTTATCTATATTGTAAGCATATGCAGGCAACAAATCAAATGAGGCTAAAATCAATGTTTTTGTGTAAGAGAAGAAAACATTATGGAAAAGGGAAGAAAATTCCTTTTTTTGCTCTTACCTCTTACCATATGACTCAAAAAATATACAGCTTTTATTCCCTTACCATATGATCATGCTTTTTTATCTTTGCTTGTATGGCATTTAACACAGTTTTCAACATTATTTCAGTTAGATTGCAGCAGCAAGTGCACCTATTCATGCTTTTCTACAGTATCTTTTACCAGTGCTTTGAACAATATTCCTCCCAAGCCACTGGCTCCTTTCCCAGTAAACCATCATTGAAACAATGAACAGACAATTACCATCAATCCTGAGGAAGAAATGACCAAGCTGGAAATTCCAATCAGTAACTCTCTAGTTTCAAGACCATATGTTACCAACTGTGCTACCAGGCTTGACAAACATATATGCTCCATGAAAAGGAGGCTTACTGCAATTGCAAAAGATATCGACCCATGTCAGCCTGCCCAGGCGGACCTGGGCCGAAACTCTTTGCTATCGGACAGTTTTCTGTTGCTCAAAGGACCATTCTACTTCCAGATCCAGACAAGATGGATTTCATGGATCTATAATTATGTGATAAATTGCTTGATATCATGCATCACAGAGCTCCAGATAGAGGGAGTGATTTTGATTTCAAAATTCAAAATATTAATTATTCTCCACCAAACCCTATATTGTGGGTACTCATTAGAATCGTCTCATCGAGACGATTCTAATGAGTACCCACAACATAGGGTTTTGAAAAGAAATAATGGATTTAGAATACCATCACTCTCTCTTATCTGGAGCTCTGTATCACAAAGTTGTATTAAGCCCCCTTTTGCCAGAGTATAGCTCATATGATCATGCTGTAAGGGTTAAAAAGCTGTATTTTCTTTTTTAAGTTTTACCAAACAACCAATATTTACTGACCTTAAGATAGGAGACCTTTGATAGCATTGTCAGATTTGTCTTCAAAAGACTAGAAAAGATTGTGGGAAAAAGAGAAAATGCTGGTTACCAGCATTTTCTCTTTTTCCCACAATGTTTTTAAGAACCTTCTTCCTCATGGTTATTAACATCTGGGATTGGTAAGTGAAAGGTTAATACAAGTGTGTTTCTAAGACAGGTTCTACAGTACATACCTCCATAAGATTCAAAGTCCTCCACACCAAGTATGATATTGAAGGCAATCTCCGCGGCTGCCTTCTTGGCCTTTGCCTTTGTCTGCCCACACCCCTGTGGATATTTTACCCCGTTTACCGTGCACTGGTTGGCAAATTTATTCACCAAAGAGTAATTCTCCAACGGGACCTCTTTGAACTGTATGTTCAATCTTTTCATGGCCCCAAACTCCATTAATGCACTTACAGGCTGAAATAGAATGAAAATAAACAGGTTAACTCTTTACCAAACAATAAAATTTGGACTCTACTTAATTGAAGGCATTTACAGACAACAAATAAAAGGTATTTCAAATTATGATTTCTGTCTTTGATAGGGTAGAAAACATTGTGGGAAAAGGAGAAAATGCCTTCAAAATGTTTTCAAAAGGCTACTTTCTCAGAGTCTTTAAAACTCAGAATTGTGTGGTAAAGGGTAAGTATGTCTTAAAATCAAGCTTGTGTCCTTTGATTTAAACTTTTACCACATAATTTCCACTTTTCATGACTCCAAACCATGAAGGCTTTTGAAAACATTGTGGGGAAAGGGGAAAATGCTGGCAACCTGGTAACTAGCATTTTTTCCTTTTCTTATGATGTTTTCTTCCCTTCCAAAGACAAATCTCATAATTAATTCTAGCTAATTTCAACTTGTTGTCTGCAAATACTTTCAATAGTGATAAGTCTGAAATTTTGTCGTATGGTACAGAGTTAACCCTTAACAACTAACCAAATGTACTATCCACCCTCGGGAACAAAGCCATTTCCCACAAATTTCTAACCTTTCTAAGACAAATGCTGGCATCATTTGAGTGAGTCTGAAATTTTGTTATCTGGCAAAGAGTTAAAATATAATTAAATATATGTCTTAAACATTATTGAACCTAAACTGATAAATTTACCTACAATTTTGCATAAATTTGATATGGGATAATACACATTATTTGATGAGATTTATATTTATTTATACATTAATAAACGTTTTCTCATAAATTTTCCAACAATGTCTATACCCTTTCAGTAGAAAAATTCCATCATTACAGCCACTCTAAATGTCATTTTCAAAATGCTTTCAATGTGGACTTGTGTAAAATTATGTGATCTGATACACACTTAAAATTACTCACATGCTTCTCTTTATTGAGGAAGTCATCAATCAATTCTTGTGGAACATCTTTCTGAGTGACAGGCATTTCCCCAACTGGCACATCGTCGGGTCTGGGTGTCAATCCAGGTATGTATCTCTGAGCCATGGTTCTTCTAAAACAGACAACTGCTGTTAACTCTTTACTAAATAACAAAATTTTAGACCTGTTCAAATTGAAATCACCTGCAGATGACAAAATAAATTTGACTTAAAAATTGAAATTTGTTTTGAGAAGGGTGGAAAACATTGTGGAAAAAGGAGAAAATGCTGGTTACCATCATTTTCTCCTTTTCCTACAATGTTTTCAAAAGCCTCCTCCATTACTCACGGTCATCAAAGCTTGAGATTGGGTACTAAAGGTTTAACCCTTTAACGAACCATCACTGTCCCAAAGAAAAAAGCTGTTGAAAAAGGACAGAATGCTAGTAAAAAGTATTTTTTTACATGGTTTCTATCCTTGTACAGACAAATCACATATTTAGAGCAATGTATATTTGTCGAAGCCCATGCTTACAGCATGTACAAGTCTAACATATACGTCGTCATACAGAGTTGTAAAGTCATGTCTCTTATTCAATTATCTTGAAATTATAGTAGGTGTGCTAATATTTGATAAATGCCTCCCATGCAAGGTGGCTTAACCACTATATCTCGACTTTTAATGACCCTGAGTTTAAGTTTAAACATACTTATTTTACATCGATTGAGAAACAAGTTCTGCAACTTATACTAATCTCTCTCGATTCTGTTTAATGACCCTGAGGAAGACACCTTTCAAAAACAATGTGGAAAACAGAGAAAACGGTAATAACCTTTTTTTTTTACTCCTTTTCCCACAATGTCTGCTACTCAATCAAAGACAAATTCATCAGTTGAGCCATTTCAGCCATGTTTTGATTCTTGTCTGCAAATACTTTTAATTTTGACAAATCCACATTTTTCTTGTGCGGTAAGGTTGGTTGTATGGTGTTCAACATTATTTCGGTTAGGCCTAACAAAAAAATATCTGTGTGTAGGGTTTTGGCCCGAGATGCTGTAGGTAGGGATTTTCTTTTTTTTCCAGAAACATTTTACATGGACCATGTACAGAAATCACACCCCAAGGAATTCTTTTTTTTTTTCAATCGTATAGTAAAAAGTTTAGGATCGGCAGCATTTTCTAGGTAGGGTAGGGAAACCCTAAACACGGATATTTTTTTTTTTTAGGCCTTATATCGCAGCTGCAAGTGGGATGTCAGACACATAGATCCCTGACCATTTAGACCCCTTAAAATTTGGGTGACAAACTGACAATTAGACCCCTGAGACACACAGACCCCTATTTTGGTGAGACAATTTGATCCTTTTTTCCTATTTTTATTATACAAGTACTATACATGTGTAAATAGCTATGTTTATTGATGGTACTGGTTGTAACCTTTGTCTTGCAACATAAAATGTGTATTATGACTTTTGATGTCTTATTTTAAACAGAAGTAGGAGTCTAGCTAATGAAATGATTTTAAATGACCAACAGTCAACAGAGACGACATACAAATGACTATTTTCAGATTACTTTTTATATTAGACCTAACTGGTTCTTTATTCTAATATATATCCTTTACAGGATATGTGCAGTAATTTCACTGAAATAGCATAACATTTCCAGTCTGCAAAGTCAAAAACAAAGGTAAACATATGTTAACCTGTGGACTTTGACTTTGCATTTGTCTATTTATCAAATTTATCCCTATCGTTCACAATACAAGCCCATCAATTTGTCTGTCTCTCTGCCTAGCTTTCTAAGCTGTATATTTTAAGTTGTCTGCCAATATGTCCCTCCTTTCTTCTTTCTTTCCAAGCTTTCTTCCTTTTTTACCTCTGCCCTAACCGCCTTCCTTCCTAACTGCTGAAGTATATATAAAATAGATTCTTGGAAGTTTCAAAGATAATCTCATAAATGAGCTTTATCGGTAAAGATGCAGGTCAAATTTGGTCAATTTATTGATATAAACACTAAACAAAATGCAGTTAATAAGTTACAAGGGAAAATGAGAAATGTTCTAAAACTTAGAACTTATAAAAATTAACAGACCTAAAATTTTCCACACTGACCACCATAACCAGATAAAGTTATGGTAACCAGCATTTTATCCTTTTCCAACAATATTTGCAGTCTTCCCAAAGGCAGATCCCACCATTTGAGCAATATTTCATTTTTTGTGTGCAAATGCTTTGGATTTGAAAAGTCCATTTTTTGTCATCTGGTAAGGAGTTAAGGGGTTTCTGAAAGGATGTTTCACAATCCAATTAACACCTTTAATCCCCCCTGGGAAAAGATGAGGACCCTAAATTAATGTACAGGGGTATCCTTTTTTCGCCATTTCAATTATTGTCTTTAGCATAATATACTGCATCTTTCTATCCACCTTTCCATCATTCTATCTGCCCTTCTATCCCTCCACCTGTCACTTTTCCATTTCCCAAACCACCAGTAATATACTCAACTCATTAAAGTACATTAAAACACAACTTTTCAGGTATAAAACTGGTAGAAAAGATGTGAAATGAACGACAGTATTCAAATTTTAAATGTATTAGTTGAACAACAACATCAAAATTACTTCCATAAGATGGATACTAAATATAAATAGTAATTCAAATAAAAAAAACTAGATCCATCCTTCCACTGATCCAGATTATAAATCACAGCTTTCCGGTCATGAAACAAGTAGAAAGGTGTGTATTGAACAACAATAGTCAATTACACATTATGTTTCAAAATAACACCTGGCTTCTTGGCCAAATGAAAAACTAAACTATGGAAAATTATATCCATACTAAATCGATAAAATAGTTGAATATTACTTGGCTGATTTACAAGAAAAATGTGGAACAAAAACATTTAAAATAAGGGTCTAAGTGTCTCTAGCACAAAGGGGTCAAAGTGTCTCAAAGGGGTCTCGATGTCACCAGAAATCCAAAATTTTAAGGGGTCTAAATGGTCATGGGTCTATGTGCCTCAATCCCCGTCAAGTGTACCTATCCAAGCTTTCCTGAGTTTCTGTTACCAGTGCTCTACACAATATTCTTTCTAAGCCTCTGGCTACTTTCTGTGTTACCATTGTCAAAACAACGGTCAGCGGTGGGAGAGAAATGAATCCTGTTGTACTGACTATCATCAATCCTCGGAGAGAAATTGGCCGAGCCAGGGATCAAACCAGCAACCTCCTGTTTCTTGTGGTAAAGAGTTAAGATGTAAAATTTAATGCCGATTGGTCCCCTGTAACAAAATCAACAGATATCAGGGGGCATCACCCACTTGGGAAACTGGTGGCAACGATAAACAAACGCAAATTCAATCAAAACCTCCAAAAAAACATAGTCGCACACCAAGCTGACCACATGTCTGTGATTTAGTCTTTTGGTAAGGGGTAAAAAATATTGGTAACATAATCTTTGAAACTGTAATACATTTTTTTTTTTTTTAATTTCAACACAATACATGTACAGCATTTAGGACATACAGTACATTACAATTACAAACTGGACGAAACGTCTACCGTGACGAAAAAGTTAGGCATGAAAAAGCGTGCCCCCCCTCCCAAAGTAAAAAACAAGAATAGTAAGAAATTCATCTTAAAGATTCAAATACAACATTAATACATGTCTAGTAGATTGGGCATCATTTTCATATTTTAAATATATCAATCCCCGAATCAAAAGAGCCTTTGTACTTTTGAAAGGAACTTCCTTTCACGATAACTGATGCAATGGTATTTATAGCACCCTGCAAAGCAATAAAAATACAAGATTATCTGCTTAAAAATACTTCAATTGGAAATGTACACTTTATCTACATCAAGAAAATAAATTAAGCGTGACAAGAAAAAATTTTTTTTATGAATTAAACCCATTTTTCATAGCAAACTATCTTCCTTTCGTGAAAGGAACTAACTTTTACATCGGGAATGCTATTTATTGTAACGCCATTTACAGCGATACTTAAACACGAGTTTTTCGGTCTAAAACACTTAAATTCAACATCAGAATTTTATCTATATCGAGAAAATGTACTAAGTTGATCAAGGAAAGCTTCATTTTGTAAGGAAAACACTTGTTTCACAGCAAACAATCTTCCTTTCGTGGTCGTCATCTTCCTTTCGCGAAAGGAAGTTCCTTTCGCCGTTTAGCTATACCGATTTTTGGTAATTTGCAACGCGAAATCCAATGACACTAAGATAAGGGGGGTAGTACATAATGTTTAAAACGGTATTGACAATGTTTACATTTATGAGATGTCCGATGCTATGTTAGTGCTTAGAATTATGATCATCGATATTATATATCCCTCTTTCCAGAAGGCTGATGACACGGAACAAAAAATATTCCGATCGCTTCTAGTGATTTTTTTCGAGTACCGATTTTTTTTCTCCTAAGTTGAAGATTCACGAAGTGAGCTGGATCCCGGCTTCTCCATATAAAAACTGAGAGCTAACTTAGAATTAACTCATTTCCTACTTCAACCGCTGAGGACACAGGCAGAGTTGAGCTACTTGAAATAAATAAGGAAATTCTGTGAAAGCCCCAAATAAAAAAAAAAAGAAATGTCATTGCAAGAGAACAGTTATGAAACGAAAGGTATTTTGAATTATCATTTTAATTCATAGATGGTTAGTTTTCATTGTTAGATAATCTTGAATCACTGACATTTCAAGTTTACATAAGTAGCGATAACAACGTTTTTTCAGAAATTGAAAAAAAAAATAACCTCTAACGCCCTTCTAATTACGTTGGGAAATGCAAATAAATCATTATTAATGTCATAAGACTAAGTGATAGATTGGTTTGCAGTCAAAACGTTCCCTAGACATAACGTCCCACAGCTAAAACGTACCAATTCTTGTCCAAAGGTTCACCAACAAAACGACCCATTACTGAAAAGTTATGGTTAAACGTCAACTTTGATAATGTAGTCGTCCTACTGCCATTAAAACATTTTAAGACAAAAAGAGCTTGTAATAGGGATGTGATGTGGAGCAGTGCTTTCTATTGTTGACTGCATACAGTAGGCCTAAATTCTGTACCAGACAACAAAATTGTAAACTTGCCCAAATTGAAAGCATGAGCAGACAACAAATATGTTGCTGAATGGGTCAAATAAATGAATCCCCCATTATTTTTTCTAATTCAACTTTTCATTAAAGATAAAGTTTTAGACTTGATTAAATTGAAAGCATTTGCAGAAGACAAGTTGAATGTGTCTTAAATGATGAATTCTTTTTTTGTTAAGGTAGCAAACATTGTTGGAAAGCGAGGAGTTACTGGTAATCAGCAGTTTCTTCTTTTCCTACAGTGTTTACAAAAGCCTTCTCTTTTGGGGTTGTTAGAACTTGGCATTGTGTAGGAAAGGGTTTATATATTACCACTTGAAGAACAATGGATTTGGAAGCATTTTATGATGTCACCTCTGATGCCTTTAATTGGAAGGCAAGATTTTTTGTCCTTTTTGTGGATGTCTGCCGTCTTGGAAAGGGTAGAAAACACTGTAGGAAACCTAACCCTAATTTCTTCCTTCTTTGTTGGCTTTTTTAATTTTTTTGCCTTCTATTCTCACAAGTGTTTTCAAAAAGCCTCTTCATGAAGGTCATTAAAATACAGGATTTTGTAGTAAAAAGTTACTGCTGTATTTCAGTTGCTCTAGTGGAGAGTAATAGCCGACCAGGGGGACTGCAGTTAGTCAACAGTCATATGACCAACAGAAATGCGGATCCAATGGATCTTGTGGAATTGGCAAAACAAATCAAAAAGGTATGCACAAACATATATCCTGGATTACTTGTATTATTTGTTAAGAACTAAGCTATCAGGCTTGCTAACTTTATGAATGTATGGATGCAATGACATAGTTCAGGCTTACACTAGACTAGCCAATTACGCTACATTGAGACAGTGTAATTGCAACCCTTTTCAACAAAGTATGGTAGGTATTTACAAATCATTAAAATAATTTGCAGCTAGCCACAAAATTTTGTCACAATATGTATTTCAAAGTTTTGGGGAAATGGCCAGTGAGACTCGTAAGGGCAAGTTGGGCCCTATTAACCCTTTACCACACAACCCCGGCTTTTAACTACCCTAAGAAAGAGGCCTTTTGAAAACATTATCGGAAAAGGAGAAAATGCTGGTAACCAGCATTTTCTCCTTTTCCCACAATGTTTTCTACCCTTCCCAAAGCAAATTTCCATTTTTGAGTCAAAGTAATTTTGACGTCTGCAAATGCTTTCAATTTGGACTAGCCCAAAATTTTGTCTTCTGGTAAAGAGGTAACACTGTATCAGATAGCATAATTTTAGTTCGACCCTAAAAAACCTTTACAACAGCTTTAGCTACCTTAGAAAAAGGATGCAGGTTGCCTCAATAGAGTTGGAAACATTGTTGGAAAAGGAGAAAATCCTAGTTACCAGCATTTTCTCCTATTCCCACAAGGTTTTCAAAAGCTTTCTTACTCAGGGTCATTAAAACCTCTGATTGTGTGGTAAAAGGTTATTTCTTTCCTTACCATAGATAAAAGAAGCTTTGTAGACAGTGTAGATCAAGATCAGACTGCACAAAAGTAACCCTGATCTTCACTGTTCACATCTTTTTTCTACATAATGACCAAACTGTCGTTTTATTTTACAGCCAACCTGTATTTTTGGCTTCTGAAAAAATGTATTTTTTTTTGCGGGAAGAGGGAGGGGGGGGAGAGTAGTGAAAGAGTAAATGTAATTTAAAACCATGTTGGGTCCTGTGTGGCTCAGTGGTAAAGTGAAGGATTCGTAACTTGGAGGCTCCTGGTTCTACACACACTGGGTGTTTCATGAGAGTGTCCATAGGCAAGACACTTCAGAACCCTAGCCTTGTTTACTATAGGTGAAACCCATTACATACATGATGTACATCAATATTTGAGCAGGTCGTGTGATATGACTAAAATAATGTTGAATGCAACAAAAAATGCCATTTCACCCTTTACCACATTATCCCGAGGTTTAGCAAGCCTGAAGAAGAAGGCATTTGAAAACACTGTGCGAAAAGGAGTAAAATGCTGGTAACCAGCATTTTCTTCTGTTGTCACAATGCTTTCTATCCTATCAAAGACAAATCATAAGCCAAGCTACATTTAATTTGTAGTCTGCAAATGCTTTCAATTTGGTAGAGTCCAAAACTTTATTGTTCAGTAAAGAGTTGACACTTTACCAATGACAAAATTTTAGACTTGTCCAAATTGAAAACTTTTGCAGATGACAAACTAAATGTGACTCAAATGATGAACTCTGTCTGGGATAGGGTATAACGGTGGGGAAAGGAGAAAATGCTGGTTACCAGCATTTTCTCCTTTTCGCACAATATTTTCAGAAGCTTTCTTCTCCAGGGGCGTTTAAAGTCGGGATTGTGTGGTAAATGGTTAATCAATTAAAAACCCACATGTATGACATAGAGAAGACCAGGGGTAATATTCACTGACCATGCTGAATTGCATTCTAATTCTGTAGAATTTTCTAAATTTCACAGGAATTCAATTTTTGAATGGTGTAGCCAATCACAAATTGTTTTCCTGTGTAATATTAAAACTTACTACTTGATCACATTTTAGAGTGGTCAATGCATAAGGGTCCTGCTTTTTTCTCATACAGCCTGGCCGGGTAGCTCAGAGATTAGCCCATCTGACTCCTGACCTGGTGGTTGTGATTTTGATACCCTGATGCGGCAACCTGTCTCTGTGGTGGTTTTTCCCTCTCACCTCTGATACATGTGAAAGTAGTCAGTGGCTTGGAAAGAAGGTTGTGTCAGTACTGATGTGAGAAAGCCACGAAACACGTGCATTGGTGCACTGAGAGACATGATAAGACCTCAGCTATTAAAACAGCATTAAACTCCAGTACAAACAAACACAATTTTCCCCATAAACAAAGTTGTGTCAGTACTGATGTGAGAAAGCCACGAAACACGTGCATTGGTGCACTGAGAGACATGATAAGACCTCAGCTATTAAAACAGCATTAAACTCCAGTACAAACAAACACAATTTTCCCCATAAACAAAGAAACAAGAGCGTAATAATGTTTTTTTTTTTTCATGTCCATTATCAGGCAGATGAATTCACCAAGGCAACAGCAGGAGGAAAGCTGATGGTTATTGCTGACCAAATTAAATATTTACAGGAACAGGCCAGAAAGGTATTTTGGCCTTTACCAAACAATCCTGTGTTACAAAGATCTTGAGGCGAAATGTTTAACTTTTTACCACATGATGATAGTTAACCCTTTACCACACAATGACGCCTTTTAACACCCCTGAAGAAAAGGCCTTTTGAAAACATTGTGGGAAAAGGAGAAAATGCTGGTAACCAGCATTTTCTCCTTTTCCCACAAAGTTTTCTAACCTATCAAAGAAAAGTTGCATCATTTGAGCCACTATGAAATTGTCATCTGCAAATGCTTTCAATTTGGATAGGTCTTAAATTTTGCCGTGTGGTAAAGGGTTAAGATAGGTCAAAATCAAAAGAATTCGCACACAGCAAATTTAATGTGACTCTAATGATTGGATATGTTTCTGAAAGGTTATAAAACATTGGTTATCGGCATTTACCCCTTTTCATACAATTTTTTCAAAATCTTTTTTTTTTTTTTCCTTTAATAGTTTAGATAAAACTTGGGATTGTGTGATAAAGGTGTTATCTACGTTACCTGCTTAAACAATTGTAGTTGTTTCAACATACTCCAAAATGTTGGACTGTGGTTTAGAATATTGAATCTTTTGTTTCACAGAAGGTAATGTAGAAAGAGATGGCAAGTTCAAGGTTGTTTTGGCCAGAACATGTTACAAAGAAGCGGACAGTTAAGATAAAGATATTACTACTCTTTCTGTGTGGTCTTATCCTGCGTGGTTTGGCCTGTATTCACAAACCATTCTTGAAACCATTCGTCTTATTATCAAGGATTTTCAGAATTTGAAAGTAACACAACTTCTGATTGGCTAAAGCCTTTTTGACTAAACCAAAAGGTTCAGCCAATCAGAAATTGTGTTGCTTTCTAAATCTCGATTAAGACTAAGAATAGAATTAGGAATAGTTGGTGAATACAGACACACAAGCAATCCAAGTTTTACTGAGCTCTATATGGGTTGATAGGTGTAACTTTCTTTTCACTTTAGATACTAGAGGAAGCGAAACGAGATACCATGTTACACCATGCAGCCTGTAACCTTGTGAAGAAACCGGGTCAAATTTATTACCTGTACGAGAGAGAGTCTGGGCAGCATTATTTCTCTATACTGTCTCCACAGGTAAGATACTTAAGTTTTGTTTTGTTGTTTGTTTGATATGATGTTACTTCATGCAGCATGGAATCTTGTGTAGAAACAGTCAGATCTTTATCTATCACAGAGCCTTGACAGCATTACTATTGATATACCACAAACATTGCGATGCACGGCTCGGTTTCATGATAAAACTGAAGTCTTTTATTTTGCTCAAATCCGCTAATATACTAAGTTGCAGACTTAAGTCAAGTTTGGTATTTAAAACGTGTTTCACTAAAATTAATAGACTTTAGTTACATTCTCAAATCCTGAGCCGACAAAACCTTTCAGACTCAACTTAGCAAAATAAACAGACTTGACTCAGTTAACAGACTCTAGTCCACTGTTATGCTGAGATGAGTCTGAAACTTGCATCAACTCGGGATTTGAGAATGTTACTTAAGTCTGTTAATTTTAGTGAAATACATGCCAAACAACAATCTCAACCTAAGTTGGAAAATGATTTTATTAGCGGTCTTGAGCAAAATAAAGTTTTTTTGTGAAATGGGGCCCAGATGTGCTGAAGCAACTGACATGCCAACAGTGAAGGGATGTAAAGCAGGTGATGGGTCAAGAAAATTTAAGATTTTGAACCATAAGCACAAGCATATTAGTTATTCTCTGTCAGTTACCTAGAAATGATTGACTGAAACCATTCTTGCTGGACAATTAACCCTTTACTACATGATCTCAAGTTTTAGAGACCCATATCTAGAGAAAGAGGCGTTTTCAAATTGTTGCGAGAAAAGGAGAAAATGCTCCTTTTCCCACAATCTTTTCTAACCTTTCAGAGACACATCTGGCAGTTTGAGTCATATTCAATTTGTTGTCTGCAAATGCTTTGGATAAAGACAAGTTTAAAAGTCAGTGGTTTGGAAGAGTTCACTGAGAATTACAACACTAGACAGAATGGTCGGTAAAACCCTCTCCTAAAATTCATAGAGGGTTTTAGAATGTGTGGAGTGTTTGGTGTGTATCTATTATTCTTCATGAGATTTTACCTTTTCAATAGGAATGGGGAGCCAGTTTACCACACAAGTTTGTTGGTGCGTTTAAACTGATGGCAGACATGAGCTGGACACCATATGATGATATAGAAAAAAGGGAACAAGACTATGCTGTGATAGATAAAATAATGAATGCACAGAAAGCCATTGTTGATGCTGAAGCACCAAATTTTAAAGGACTTACTGCAGACTCTAGAAATAGTTCAACAGCAAGATTATTAGATGTCTCGGATAAAACGGGAGAATGAAAGTTGTTTTTGACTTACAGTTTTGTCTCTTTTTATTACCAATCCATATTATCATATTGTGATAACTATCCAAGAACATTTCAGTTCATAATTCTCTTGTTTTTAAATCTTTACAAGGTATCACAATTTTAGACTCGTCCAAACTGAAAGTATTTGCAGATGCCAACATATGAGCCATGCTCTGTAAAAAGGGGGCTTAATGCATCTGCAAAAAGTATCGACCCAGGTCAGCCTGCGCAGTCCGCGCAGGCTGACCTGGGCCGAAACTTTTCGCTATTGGTCAATTTTCTGTATGTACAAGGACCAGTCTATCTCATGATTCAATCAATAATTTAAAATAGTGGCTTTTACGGATCCATAGCCATGTGATGACCTGCTTGGTATCATGTATGACGAAGATGCATTAAGCCCCCTTTTGCCAGAGCATGGCTCATATATATTTAACATATTTTAAAATGATGAGATTTGTTTTTGAAAGCGTAGGTAACATTGTGGGAAAAAGTAAAATGCTAGTCACCAGTTGCCTTTTTTCCCCCAGAATGTTTTTTGAAGCTTTCTTTCTGACCCCTTTTCACACATTCCTGAGTTTTAATAACCTTAACAGACAAGGCATAGAGGGACAGTAGAAAATGATGGTTAATAGCATTTTCTCCTTTTTCCATGTTTTCTACCTCTTCATAGAAAGAAATTGTTATATGAATTATACTAATTTTGTCATCTGCAAATGCTTTCAAATTAGTAGAGTCTAAAATTTTATCATTTGGTGGAGAGTCAAGGATTGCAGAAACTGAGGATCATTTGGGAAAATGAGTCAAGGCTTACAGTCTCTCTCTCTAAAAAGGGAGAATGAAACATGTGACTGTTATTGTTAATAGCTCTTCCCCCCCCCCCCCCTCTCTCTCTTATCCATAATGTTTAACTCTAACCCAATTGGAAGCATTTGCTGACAACAAATCAAATATTGCTTAAATAATGATTTTAATTTATGTATGTCTTTGATAGGACAGAAAACATTGTGGGTAAAAGGAGAAAATGTTGGTTACCAGCATTTTCTCCTTTTCCCACAGTGTTTTCAAAAGCCTTCTCAGGGTTGTTAAAAGTTGGGATGGTGTGGTAAAGAGTTAAAAGTTTAATTGTGATAATATTAAAGAATGTTTTAATTCTTTATTCTCTTATATTCAATATTTTTTAATAAAAGGACATGCACTACATGGTATGTCTCGGAATTTATCAACATATTGTACATGTATCTGTAAGAAGAGTCGTTCTACATTTTTTTTTTTACATGTATATGTATATAATAGAATGATCCTATCGAAATTATACTTTTCATTTCCAAGACTCACAGTCTATCATTATCCAAAACATGTACTTTCTACAACTCTCTTTCTAAGTCATTGGCAGTCTTCCCACATAAACATTGTCAAAAAAATGTTCAGCAGTGAGAAAACTAGAAATGGAGACGGGTAAAGTCAGATGATCCCAGGAAACACTAGCATTGATTTATGTTGCAAATTGACAGTTATTAATTGTTTTTATTTGTTAGTTATATGTTGTTTTAACCCTATACCAAAACTCTATGACCCTTTACCGCAAGGAAAATCTTAGACTTGCTCAAATTGAAAGAATTTTCAAAAGACAAATTATGTGTAGATCAAATGATTGAATTTTTGAATGATTGAAAGGTTAGAAAACATTGTTAGAAAATGCTGGTTACCAGTATTTTCTCCTTTTCCCACAGTGTGTCAAAAGCTTTCTTTCTCAGGGTCATTAAAATTTGGGATTGTGTGGTAAAGGGTTAAATGCCCTTGAGGAAGACACCTGAAAATACAGTTGAAATGGTAGAAAACTCTGGTCAACATCATTGTCTGGTTTACCCAGAATGTTTTCTCTCCTGTTAAGGACAAATCCTATTATTATACTAAATTTTTATATATTTGTCTGCAAATGCTTTCAATAGGGCCAAGTCTAAAATTTTATCAACACTCAAATAATTGGGACGTGTGGTAAAGGGTAAAAATCAGAATTAATGGAAGTTTTGTTTTATAATTATGATATTTATAAAAATGTGAAATGATTATGGTACATCAATAAATACTATATGGGGGATGCTAACTGTTGAATTTCTGGTAGAATTGTCCTTCTATGAACACCCGCTTTCTGTTTTACTTTGTTAAATCTTTACTAGACCTCTCAAACTTTGAGACGCCTCCATACTTAAAGCACTGGCAGACTAGAAGTTTATCAAATGCCTTCTTCCTGACATTTGTATAAGTAGCTAAACGAGCGATCATTTGGTAGCTGAGGATCAGCATGAAAGTAATGTTATGTTGGGCAACAGCCACAAAAATATCAGGTCTGTACCAACATCTCCTTTTCCTGCAATGTTTTCTACCCTTTTATAGATACCAAATTTATATTGTTGTCTGCAGATACTATCATAATGGTTGAGTCTAAAATTGTTGCCTGACAAGACTCAACTCACACAACAACTACACAAATATCAGTTCTGTGCTACATTCACCATGAACTAAAATCTCCAAATCCCCCTGATGTTTTAGGTTTCTTTTTATTGACATCTAGCGGAGCATCCAGTGTATCAATTGGTTGAGACTGGCGTTTTCTGAAATAAACAAAACAGGTTGAAATGTTTTCATAAAAACACAAACCATTAAGAAAAAAACCATGCAATGAGAATAAAAGAAATGATCTATTACAGAAGATTGTCTTTGAATGCAAATTCAATTAAGTTACTGGAAGAAAGGATGGAAATTCAAATCCATGTTCTCTTAAAACAGTATACAGGTAGTTTCTAGAACTGATGTCTGTATAGTCATGACTATTTGACATCATCATTGTGCCCTACTTCATATGATCTGACATGATTGATTACATGGTTAAATGTTTTTTTTTTTTTTAACGCTACTTTCAACATTATTTCAGTAATATCATGGTGACAGCTCATATATTCATATGTGTACCAGGTGTCATCAGTACTATGCTAGGGTTTTGAAGTGTCTTGCTAAAAGATATCCCCACAAAAAAACCAGTGCTTCCAGTGAGGCTCAAATCTGGGGCCTCCAGGCTAAGAGTCCACCCAGTGACACAGAACCCTCTCAAATAAATTGAGGTAAGACTTCATTAAACTTGCCTCTGAAAGCACTTAGCTGTATAAAACCTGCCTCACTATGGGGCTAGCTTTAAAGGGATTCATTTGATAGTTCAGCAGTGTGTATAATGGTTAGAGTTCTTTGACTGGTGACCAAGCTTTTGCAAATTACAAACTTGCTTGAAAAAAAGTTGCTAACTTGCATGCAAATGTTTCCAATTTCAGCAAGTCCAAATTTTATTGTCCAGATAAGAGTTAACACTTCGAGTACCTTGGAATAAACGTCTATCAAACTTTTCAGTCAAGGGAAAACAAACAATTGCAATTCCTAGGTCTCTATTGCCAAAATGTCTTGGTATAGTGGACTGAATTGCAAAGATCAGACCACATTTTGTGCAGTTTGATCTCGGTTCTTCCCTAGCTACAAAACAAGCTATAGTTATGACAGCCTGCTTTATGAGTGAATGCTTTACCACACAATTCGAAGTTTTATCGACCCTGAGGAAGGAGGCTTTTGAAAACATGGTGAGAAAAGGATAAAATGCTGGTAACTAGCATTTTCTCCTTTTCCCACAATGTTTTTTACTTTTTCAAAAAAAAATCTACCAAACAACAATATTTTAGACTCAACCAAATTGAAATCATTTGCAGACAACAACTTATATGTAGCTAAAAAGATGACTTCTGTCTCTGATACCGTAAAAACATTGTGGGAAGCAGAGAAAATGCTGGTTGCCAGCATTTTCTCCTTTACTCACAATGTTTTCAAGGCTTTCTTTGCTCAGGTTTGTTAAAACTCGGGATTGTGTGGTACTGAGTTATGGTAACATATAAACTCACAGAGATTCTGGGTTGATATATTTGCCAACTCCCGATGAGAAAGGTTTTGGAATATTCGTCTTTTCTTCTTTCTTACTTTTAGGCCGTTTTTTCTCTGCTTCTTCTCTTGCCTGAACAGCCAAATCCTCTTCCCTTTCCTTGGCCAGCTTCAATAAAATGGATTAATAACTCCCTTATCCCTTTATCAAACGACAAAATTGTGGACTAGTCCAAATTAAAAGAATTTGTAGATGACAGAGTATTAAAATGTGACTCAAAAATTGAAATTTGCTTTTTGCAGGAAAGAAAACATTGGGGGAAAAGGAGAAAATGCTGGTGACCAGCATTTTCTCCTTTCCCTACATTGTTTTCAAACATCTTCTTCCTAAAGGTCGTTTAAACTCACGATTGTGTGGTAAGAGGTCATAAAAGTCATTTACAAATACCATGCATGTTTCAGCACAATATAAACATTGATTGATTGAAATGTGTTTACGCTCCTTTCAACATTATTTTGGTAATATCACAGCAACAGTTCACTAACTCATGTCCTTGTTGAAACCTTTACAATACAATCCCGTCATTTAATGACCTTGAGTAAGAAGGCTTTTAAAAAAGCTGTAGGAAAAAGGAGAAAATGCTGGTAACAAGCATTTACTCCTTTGTCCCACAATGTTTTCTACCCTGTCCAAAACAAATTCCGTACTTAAGACCACATTTGTTGTCAGGGTATACTTTTATTTTGGACCAGTCCAGAATTTTGTAGCGTGGTAAAGAGTTACTAGGCCTGGGCTCTGAAGGTCTTGCCCAAGCAAACTTTTAAAAAAACTAAGCACCTTGAATAAGTAGTGAATCCAGGACCATCAGACTGCCAAAATCATACATTTACCACTTGGCCATGGAGGACCTCTATGAAATAACACTGAAACCCGACTGCCTTCTGTGATGACATTGGTGGAGGTTTCAATACCGAGATAACACAATATATAAAACAAGAGCACTTCATGCGGGTGCCAACACTAGGTTTTGTTTAGAAATAGATAGATTTTCAGTTGAGAATTTTAAGTTGAAAAAGGGGCATAACTGTGCAAAACATTTTCATAGTTACTTGCCCTTATTGTATAGGTTGCTTTTTCAATGGTTAACAACTTGTTCCAGTTTGAAGTAAATACCTAAGGTAATGAAAAAGATATTACGAAAGGTCACAGTTTTTGCATGATGACAGGGCTATGACAGTTCCTTGACAATTTCTTGGATGACACCCTAGCAAACTAGATTGATACAATAAAAGTAAGGACTGATAAGCCATACCTCCTCGTCCACCTCCTCAAATGGATCTACAAACACTGCCACTCCTTCTATCTTAATTTCTTTCTGAAAATAAAAAGCCATAGTTGTCATAATAAACTTTACCACAATATCTCAATGTAACCACAGGATCTTATACAGTCCTGAATATAAAATATACCACAGTATCTTATAAAAGCATCTTACGAACATGAAAGTGCACAACAAATCCATTGCTGAAATACAAACCGCATATGTCAGGATTCGAACTCATGCGGAACAGATCCCCACATATTGAGGTTTAAAAGACCAACACCTTAATCAATGAGCTAAAGAGAATTCTCCCCAACACAGTTGTTAAGTACTGATTTTATACGGGATGAAGCTATTCGGTAAGGAAGGAGTGATCTCCCGTAACACATTACCTATTAAATATCATAAGTTTTATGACAGAAAGCCTCCCTAGGCAGTAGTTCTTTTTTTTTTTTAGATTGACTGATTGATTGTATGGTGTTTAACGCCATTTTCAACATTATTTCAGTTATATCGCGGTGGCCAGTGCACCTATCCATGCTTTCCTGGAGTCTCTTTTACCAGTACTCCACACATTTTTCTTTCCAAGCCACTGGCTGCTTTCCCACATAATCATCGTCGAAACAATGGTCAGCGGTGAGAAAGGAATGAATCCTGTCGCAAGGACTATTATCAATTTTTTTTTTTTTTTAGACAACAAATGGCTCAATGGCCAATTCCGGATGAGTCTCCATCTTACAAACATGAAAGTTCGCAACAAATTCATAGCTGGAATACAAACCGCACCTGGCTGATTTCGAACCCATGTGGAAAAGATCCTCTTTTATCAATGTTTAAAAGACCAAGACCTTAACTACTAAGCTGTTGGGTATTGATTTTATACTGGATGAAGCTATGCACTAAGGAAGGAGTGATCTCCCGTAACACTAAATATAAAATATACCGCAATATCTAACAAAAGCATGTATATATACAGTCCTCAATGTAAACTGTACTTCAAAATCTTACAAAAGCATCAATATAAACAAAATCTTACGACAGCATAAATATACACAACATCTTACAAAAGCATTAATATACAGTACTTTATATAAATTGTTTATCAATATCTTATAACAGGTCAGCATAAATATACAGTACTAAATATAAACTGTATCACAAGATGTTACAATAGTGACATTTCTTTATTGCATGCGATGTTTTGAACAGCTTTCACCGGGGTCATCAAAACAAAAAGTCATTAGGTAAAGGCTTAAATCCCATGATACACCCTGTGTTTGTTACCTTGAATAGTACCTTAACCCTTACTGTTGACAATACCAGAAGCTTTTGTGGACAGTGTAGATCAAGATCAGACTGCACAGAACATGCAGTCTGATCTCTGATCTGCACTGTCCTCTATTATATTCTATATTATGACCAAACTGTTTTTTGATCTTGCAGAGCATATATATCTTTTGCCTTTTAGTAAATGCAATTTATTTATTCAGTATCCTGCTAAATAAATTAAATGAAACTTTCAATAAGATGGTAAAAACCCTCAATAATGCTATTTCAAAATTATTTTTTGGTGAAAAATATCTCCTTATTGGACAGTGTAGATCCAAGATCAGACTGCACGTTCAGTGCAGTCTGATCTTGATCAACACTGTATGCAAAAGGTCAGTGAGTCGCGCTTAGCAACCTTAGGGTTAAATACATGTCCTTACCAAAGGTTTGTCCTTTTTATCGACCTCTATTTTCTCTACCATATCCAGTGTCTCCAGACCCCCAACAACTCTATCAAAATAAAGAACATCGAAATAATACACCAAGATAAACAGCTATCAGTCATTTTTGTAGAATAGCTAGTTTCCGTCATAGTCTGGGTTCCGAAAATTGCCAAATTAAGTCTTCGCAAAGAGTTGGTGACAATACAACGCTAACCAACAACCAATGATAATCCATCCTGTGCATGTGTCAACATGGGCCTGCACCAAACCAGGATTCTGTGCACTCGACTTCAATATCTCAACCTAACAAGGTGCTTTTATCTTTGCTGGACAACTCCCTACAAGAAACATTTGCAGACCATGCAAGTAACAGAATGGCCGGTCAGGACTTCTTAATTCCTTATCCAGAAAAATGTAAGTTGCTTATGTTATTCATTCATTGTTAGAGAGACCAGGGTCCGTATCCACCAACCATTCTTAAGAGCTTTCTTAGTCCTATTCTCCTAGATTTTCTAAATTTAAAGGTAATACAATTTCTGATTGGATTAACCAATCAGTTTAATCCATAAGAAGTTGTGGTACTTTCAAATGTAGAAAATTCTTGAATAAAAGACTAAGAATGTTCTTAAGAATGTTACAGACCCAGGTTCTCAATACAGTGATCACTTGGACGTATCTGATATACTAGAAATAAACGGATATATTCTTTTAACCCTTTACCAAACAATCCCTAAGAAAGAAAGCTCTAGAAAACATTGTGGGTATAGGAGAAAACACTGGTAACAAGAATTTTCTCCTTTTCCCATCGTGTTTTCTACCCTTTTAAAGATAATCCTATCACTTGAGCTGCATCTGCCCTATTTTCTGTAAATACTTTCAACATGGACAGGTCTAAAGTTTTGTTGTGTGGTACAGGGTTAAGAAAAGTCTTGAAAGCTTGTTTTGTCCATGTCTATATTCTCTACCATATCAAGTGTATTCAGATCTCCCATCACTCTATCAAGATAAAAACATATTTAACTTTTTACCAAATGACAAAATTTTAGACTGGTCCAAATCAAGAGCATTTGAAGACGACATATTAAATGTAGCTGAAATGATACTCATTGTCAGTGAAAGTGTAAAAAACCTTGTGGGAACAGGAGAAAATGCTGGTAACCAGCATTTTCTCCTTTTTCCACAAGGTTTTCAAAAGACTCTTTCTTCAGGGTTGTTAAATCCAGGGATTGTTTGGTATAGGGTTAAAAAATACTAAGATAACCAGCTATCTGACAGTAATCTCTTGGATATATGATAATTAAAGAAGTATATTCTTTCATCCCTTTACCAGACACCAAGATATTAGTTTCTTTGACATTGAAAAGATTTGCAGGTAACATAATATATATGACTGAAACAATGGTATCAGAATGTTAAAGGGTACAAAACTTGTGGGAAAATGAAGAAATGCTGGTTAACAGCATTTTCTCTTTTTCCCCACATTGTTTTCAAAAGCCTTCCTCCCAAATTGTTTTTCTTTGAATTGGAGCTTAACAGTCGTTTCACAGCTTAGATCATTTTACAGTGGTCAGAGCACCTACCTACCCATGTGTTTCTTGGCTTTCTCAGACCAGTACTGACACAACTTTCTGTCAAGGCCACTGACTACTTATCTAGCATGCATCTGAGGCAAGAAGCTAAAAAACACCGGAAAGAAAGTTTGCCTCAACGCATATCTAACCTGCAACCACCAGGTCACAAGTCAGATACCCTACGTTGTAACAACTCTGAATTGTAAAGGTTTAAAAAGAGTCTCTTAGTTTTTAAAATAAGAAAAATCCCCTACCTGCCAAATACTGAATGTTTACCATCAAGATGCTTACATGATCTAAATGTGATGAAACTGCAAGGAAAATACTTTACAATAAACAATAACCTGATGATGAATTCACACAATATATGAGCCATGCTCTGTGAAAAGGGGGCTTAATGCATGGGGGAGGGGGGGGAGTATTGACCAATGTCAGCCTGCACCTTTCACGCAGGCTGACATGGGTCCAACCTTTTTGCTATTGGTCAATTTTCTAAATGTCCAAGGACCATTCTACTTCATGATTCATTTAGTTGTTAAGCCAAATTGATTTTTGGGATCATTTATTTTTTTGATGACTTGCTTGATATAATGCATCACAGAGACACAATAAGCCACCTTTTAACATGGAATATTTCTGTGACAATAAAGTACATGTATAGAGATGAGACAAGAAGGGGATCCAAAAATGCAAGCAGTGGTTCTTTCCTTTCATATGCAGTAAATGTACTTACTGAAGCTCTAAAAATTGAGAAAGTGATCCAGCTTTTGTCCCTAAGTGAGTAACTGATCATAAATACAACCACTCTGGAGAAAAGCTACAAGCTTTTGGCAAGAAATGGTACACAAAATGATCAAACCTAAAGTTTGATCAACTTCACAAGTGGAGTAGTTTTTGGCCATGGCGACTAGTAATCAAATTAGAATAACAAAATAAAGACAAACATCCTGACCAGTGTTATAACAAAGAAGTAAATTGTGGCCTCTTTCCTAGAAGTCTTTCCTAGAAAAATAAAATCATGTAAAAAAGCCAAAAAATGTACATATACGGCACAACCTCTATTGAACGAGTAGCCAGGGAAAAAAAGAAAGGAAATTACTAAATCATTAACCAAATAATCCCAAAGTGCAACAACCCTGGGTTAGAAGGCTTTGCAAAACACTGTAGGAAAAGAAGAAAAATGCTGGTAACAAGCATTTTCTCCTTTTACCACAATGTTTTATACCCCTTGAGATAAAAATTTAATTCACTGAATTCAATTTCAATTGTCATCTGAAAATGCTCCCAATTTGGAGAAAGCTAGAATTTTGTCTATGGGTAAGGAGCTAAGTGAGCTGCTTTCTAAAAACAAGCTATTTTCATCTTATTCAAATTGGGAGATTCAAATGTTTGTCTCTGTACTGTCTTCCAGACAACAAAAGTTTAGACTTGTCTAAACTGAAAACATGTGCAAACGACACACCAACTGATGATATTTCTTTGAATGAGTAGAAAACATGGTGAGAAAAGGAGAAAATGCTGATTACAAGCATTTTCTCTTTTTCTAACCACGTTTTTAAAAAACTTCTCCCTTAAGGTCATTAAAACTCAGGACTGAGTGGTAAAAGGTTACATTCTTAACCAAATGACAAAATGATAAAGTTATCATCCAAGTTAAAAAAAGGATCAGAAGATTGACTGATTGATGGTATGGTGTTTAATGCCATTTTCAACATTATTTCAGTTATATTGTGGCGGCCAGTGTACCTGTCCATGCTTTCCTAGATGTTTCTTTTACCAGTCCTCTGCACAATATTCTTTCCAAGCCACTAGCTACTTTCACAAATAAGCATTGCTGAAGCAATGGACAGCGGTGTGAGAGGAATGAATACTGTCACAATGACTTTCATCAATGCTCAGAAAGAAATTGACTGAGCCAGGAATCAAACCAGTGACCCCTTGTTCTCTAGTTCTGTTCGGCTCGCAAGATGACAAATTTAAACACTGCTCAAATGCAAGGATAGTATACAGCTTTTTTTCCTTTCCAACAAGCTTTTCTGAGCCAAGATCCTATAAACAAGATATATAGGATCTGACATGAGTTTGCGTTGAGATAAAATTTTATTAAACGAGTCTAGGGAAAATGTTATTAAGCGAGCTTAATAACTTTTTTTCTTGACGAGTTTAATAAAATTTTTATCTCATACGCCAACGAACGTCAGATTCTTTTTATCACATAACAATAATTCACAAATCATAGATAAGAAGATGCAAAACCATCCATAGATGCACACGCAGTAATATCCATAAAACCCATTCATTTCTACGAAATACGTGTACAAAATGACGTCAAAAATGACGTCACACAATAGTGATATTAAACATGTATGAGATAAGAAAATTTGTAATGGGTATATTACACTGAAAGCAAGGGACGTTATGTGATAAATAAATTGTGGAAGTTTTAAGACAGGCCTGTTGCTAAGAAGAGGTTGGCTACTTAGGCAGGTTTTACTGTACTTACAATTGAGATTTATTGGTATCTGGTCCTGAGTTGGCCATACTGAGTACTCCACGACCACTGTGTGTAATGTTAGGTTTAAACTGGTCCTTGAAGGTTCCACCCCATGCTGACTCACCACCTGAAATATCAGACTGTTTCCTTAAAACACCAATGCAATGCCGATTTACCACATAAAACATTATGTAACCCCATGCTGATTCTTCACAAAAAACTGTTTGCTTTAACACTTTACCATATGACAAAACTTTAGACTTGTGCAATTTGAAAGCATTTCAGACAAAAAATTAAAAGCAGCTGAACTGATTGAGTATGATATGGTAGAAAACATGGTGGGAAAAGGAGGAAATGCTGGTTACCAGCATTTTCTCCTGTTCCCACCATGTTCTCAAATTACCTAAATTACAACACTGAACCCTTGAAAAACATCCACCTAATGCACCCCACAACCTACAATAGCAAGGATGACAAAGTTTTGAGACTTATCTGTATTGAATGCATTTACAGATGACAAATCAAATGTTGCTCAGATGATTGCATTTGTCTCTGAAAGAATAAAATCACTGTAAAAAAAGAGCAAATGCCAGTTACTACCATTCATTAAGTAAAAGGTTTATTTGAATATGTATATGTATAATACATGTTATTCTTTTTACCTGTGCCAGTTCCTGTTGGGTCCCCACCTTGAATCTGTAAAAATAAGCAATAACCTTTGGGATATATAGGACGGGATAAAAGTTTCATCAATCCTCGGAAGGAAATTGGCTGAGTCGGGGATCAAACCAGCAACCCCCTGTTCTTGAGTCCTGTACGCTACTGACTGCCTTACCAGGGCTCGGCAGGAAACAAAGGTAGTTTTGTGTTAAACTATTCCTTACCAGATGTATCAAAACTGAAAGGATTTGCAGATGACAATATAGATGTCTCAAAAGTCACTAAAGATGTCTTAAATCTTTGACATGGTAGAAAATTTTGTAGGAAAAGGAGACATTTTTCTGGTTACCAGTACTTTCTCTATTTTATCAACAATGTTTTCATAACCCTTTACCTCTTAATCGCGAGTTTTGACGACCTCGAGGAAAAATCTTTTGAAACACTTGTAGGAAAAGGAGAAAATGCTGGTAACCAGCATTTTCTCCTTTTCCCACAATGTTTTCTACCATATTATAGATAAAGTCCATCATTTGAACCACATTTAAATTGTCGTCTGCGAATGCTTTGAATTTGTACAAGTCCACATTTTTATCATTTGGTAAAGCGTTAAGCCTTCTATCTCAGGGTTGTAAAAACAAGTGATTGCTTGATAAAGAGTTAGGGTACTACAGGGGAGGTGTCCCAAAGCCATTATTGAGCAAAATTCTGGGCACTTCACTTTTTAAATTCTGAAACTAAGGTGTCCTGTCTATATGACTCAAAGCAAAGGGGAAATCTCTCATTACAATCAAATTCTCCGTCACATTGTTTTCAAATTGCTGAAACTGCTAAAACACACAAAAAGTTGTCATCGGGAAGTTGTGACTTACTTCTGAATACACGTAGCTCCAAAAATAAGGGAACCCTATTAATTATTAACAACTTCTGACATGATATGACATGGTGACTTTACCTTTCAATATTTCAGCAGATTCTGAAAGGAACGATACCCCGCATCATCTCCAGTATACGCACCATGTGCCTTGCAGGTATTGCTGCACATAAAGGTTAAACCCGATATTGACTTGGATGCCACATCTTGTTATGTGTTTTTGGTAAAATGAAGAAATACAAAGGTTCTCTTATTTTTTATTCTATGCCTATGTCAAACCCAAAAATTACCTGGTATGTCACCTACCATGAAATTTCTGATGAGTCTGTGAAATATTGTGTCGTCATAGTAACCTTTTTTACATAACTTTATGAAGTTTTCACATGTTTTAGGTACCTGCAAAATGAGACCAACATGCAAAAAATCCCATCAAGTAACTCAATCTAAAAACTAAAACCATTCATGAATTAGATTCTCCAAAATTTTCTAAGTCTTCCAAAGAACGCAAAGTCTGATTGGCTTCACAAACTAGTTTAGCCTATCAGAATTTGTGTAACTTTCTACATTCCAAATAAGGTTAAAAATGATGGTCAGAATGTTTGGTGCCAACCTAGACTAATGTTTCTGTTTAACAGCCTACTTTATCAATGAACTCTTTACCAAACGACAAAATTTTAGACTCATCCAAATTCAAAGCATTTGCAGATAACTCTATCAATGTGATTCAAAAATTGAAATTAGTTTTGGGAAGGGTAGAAAACATTGTGGGAAAATGAGAAAATGCTGGGTACCAGCATTTTCTCATTTTTCCCACAATGTTTTCAAAAGGCTTCTTCCTCAGGGTCTTGAAAATCAGGGATTGTTTGGGAAAGGGTTAGCTGCCATATCCATTTACCCTTTACCAAACTATTGTGTTTCTTAACAGCCCTTATGAAATAGCCTTTTTTATAGTACTCATTTTGAATTTATTGTCTGTAATGACTTTCATTTTAAGAGTCTAAAATCCCATCATCTGTGCCATATTCAATTTTTGCTCTGTAGATACTTTGAACAGGTCTACAACTCCCTAATCTGGCAAATAATTAATTCATCATCCACATAGGATACTCTTGCACACCTGCCTAAAGCTAGTACAAGTGCAAGAAATGAAAAATATTTAAGTCATGCTCTGACAAAAAGGAGCTTTAACCTTTTTGTTGTCATGCGCGCTTTAAAGCATGCTTCTATAAATACATTAGATCTATTACCATAACTTTTCAAGACCACTGCATGCCCGGCTGCAAGTGCTTGATTTTCAGTAAAAATTCTAAGTCAAAAAAGGGGCATAAATGTGTCTAAAATATTTTGATGGTTATCTGCCCCTGTTGTGTGAGTCTTCCGTTTGATAGTAAACAAATTGTAAATTTTTGAAGTAAATATCTAAGTAATAACAGAGATATTACAAAATGTCGAAGTTTTGCAAAATGACGTAGACGAAGGCGCAGGCAAAAACGCCAGGACTATGACATTAAATCGACATTTTCTTCAAAAACAGTCAAGCTAATACACTAAGAGGTTGTAAAACACTTACCATATCACAGTGTAGTTCAAGATTCAATTGACCATAGTTGGTCACCAGTCGAACATAGCCTTTCTTTTTTACCCTTCCATAACGTATAATATCCTCATCAATAATTGCTACAATGCACAGTATTTTTTTCTTAGTGTCCATATTTATAAATCTTTTATATAATAATGCAAACTTGAAATAAGCTTTTGAAAACATGATGGGACAAAGAGAAAACGCTTGCAACCACCATTTTCTCCTTATCACACAAGGTTTAGTACCCTTTTACACACAAACCCAATCATTAGAGCCACAATAATTAACTCTTTACCAGAAGACAAAATTTTACACTGGTCCAATTTGAAAGCATTTGCAGACAACGAATCAAGTGTGAATCAAAAATTGAAATTAGTTTTAGGAAGGGTAGAAAACATTATGGGAAAAGGAGAAAATGCTGGTTACCAGCATTTTCTCCTTTTCCCATCATGTTTTAAAAAAGTTTCTCTGTAAGGGTCGTTAAAAGTCGGGATTGTGTGGTAAAGAGTTAAGTCATTTACAAGTGCTCTAAATTTCGATAAAGCGAAATTTTTGTTGTCTGGGATAGAGTTAAGCTAACAACCTGTAATAAGTGAGCATATATTGTTTTATAAGGGGATGTTTTAAAAGTAGGAGACGGCTTTTGAAAACAATAACAGAAAGGAGAAAACGTTAGCTTTCCCAGACAAATCTAACAATTTGAAGCAAATTCAACTTGTCATCTGCTAATGCTTTTCAAAATGTATGAGCCTACAATTTTGTTGTCTGGTAAACAGTTAATTAAGCATATTTAGAGTATTCCATATCTAAAATTTTGTTGTCTGGTAAACAGTTAATTAAGCATATTTAGAGCATTCCATAGGTACTTGTCTAACCTTTACAGTGATGATTTCTGTCTTTGATAGGGTAGAAAACATATTGGGAAGCGGAGAAACTGCTGGTTACCAGCATTTTCTCTTTTCCGATAATGTTTCCTAGCGTCATCTTCTTAAGGGTCATTAAAACTCAGGATTGTTTGGTAAAGGGTTAAAGTTAAGTAGACTAAGTTAAGACAATCATACCAAATGCCTGGTCTTCATGCAGAGATTCCCAATAATGTTTAGGTTTAAATATTTTTTCCAACAAAACACATTGGTTGCTGTGTTTTATAATGTGATGTGAAATAGGTATAGTTCAAAATCAAAATGAACTGTAATTACCCAGTCAAGCAATCCTGACATACATGTATTGTACACCGATGGCTAGATAGTAGACTTCCATCTTTTCTCTCCACCAGAAAACAAAATTTTCGACTGGTCATAAATTCAAAGCAGTTGCAGACTAAGAAGTTTTGTCTTTGAAAGGGGAGATAATATAGAGGGAAAAAGAGAAAATGCTGGTTACCAATGTACAAAAAAATGTTATTTAGCGAGACTTTGGTGAGCTTAATAACATTTTTTGTGTACGAGTTTAATAAAATTTTATCCTCAAAAGCAACGAATGTCAGATTCTATTTATCACATAAGTATACCTCAAGAATTGTAATTCATGATGTGTTAAAACATAGGCCTATGTGTGCATGTTTATTGAAGCCTTTTTGTATCTTTGACAGGTCTGTGCATCACAGACAAAAAATAGTTCCAAAGAAACTTGGATATAACAGTTTTGTTTTACATCTAAAGATACATCAGTTTTGACAGTCAATTTCACACAGGAATCTTGGTCGGCAATGTTTTAGAAACAATGCATATAATTACAGCGCACTGACCAAATACAGCATTTTTTTCTAATCTCATACGTGTTTGAGAAAAGAAAATTTGTAATGGCTGTCTTACACAAAATTAAAGGGGAGTTATGTGATAAATAATGTTCACAATACTTAGCTGACCATCAAGATTTTGTATCACTCCCTTGAGGTGGGAATTTAGGCATTTATCGGTCAGCTATTTGAATCAAAAGGTTAAAGAAAAAGATATTACATTATTATTCCGGCCTCTAGTGGTAAAGCAATTGCTGTAAATAGACACAGGTGCACAGGTACTTCAGCCGTATTGAATGCTAGTCTATATTTACCTGCCTGGTGCTCAGTTTCCGGTACCATAGCAGTTGATGTAAATGATGCTGCAACCATTCCTGTTGAGTAATGTGCCTGAAAATGTCGAAAATTTACTTCCATGATTTTACATCATTTTTCAAGCAAACATATCTCTATATTCTAAAGGGAGATACTAAATCATTTGTATGAAATCATTTCCTGTTTTCCCATGTATTTTTTAGCATCTTATCACTACACCAAAGTAAAAAGTACTTAACAGTATTTAAATCACCCACACTAAAGGCTAAATATTACTTTAAGGTTCCCCATACATTTTATGCAACTCCCAAAGCATGTAACATTTATTCTGAGAAGTTCTTGTCATAAGAATAAAATACATGAAAAAGACACAAATAAGAATACTGTACTGAAGTCAAAAGTTGTGATAATAAATGTCTAATTATCTCACATCTAGAATAATGAACAGAATCTGCATTATGATGTAACTAAAAACTCCAAAGATTGTAATACCTGTATACTTTAACCCTTAAGGTCTATGACCCCTAACGGAAAACAGCTACATGTATTTCCACTATAATATTATCCTACAAAATTTGCAATGATTAAAAATGAGTATTATTGTATTACTTTAACTTAGCCACTTTTTTGTTTTTTCCTTCTTAGAAATATCATTTATAAATCTAAAACCACTACTCATTACAAAGGGAGATTGGTAATAATTACCTTCCTTTTCAGGAAACTAACAAAAGTATCAACGAATAATTTCAAGACAAACATCAAAGGAATTTCTGGTTGGTGAAAAATGAGCAAAAGTATTATATCAGTATAAATCTTTATTTATCAACTAACAAGAAATTTTATTCCATGTTGCACTAGAAGCATTAGGGGTTGTAGACCATAAAAGCCTTTCAAGACTAAAATTGCCTCTGCAGCCAACAAAAATCAAGATCTGCCAGCATAAAACATGCCGTCTGATCTTTAACCTACACTGTCCACTTTGCTGGACAGGAGTATTCTTAAAACTGCAATTATTTGAGCCTTATTCCATACTGTAAAATTTTCATTGGATTTTTTCAGTGCTCTACAGATTAATGTTTATACATGTATCAGATAGTATTTACACACTGTAGTTAGTGTGAAATAAATAATTCTTAACCTAGACAACCCTGGAAAAAAGAGAAAATGCTGATCTTTACTGCTACATGTATTCTATTGTTTCTGAATTAAAAATGAAAATTTACTCTTTACCAGACAACAATATTCTTGACTTGTCCATATTAAAAGCATTTGTTCACAAAAATCTAAGCAACTCCAACAATGGAAATTGCCCTTGAAGGAGAAAGAAACATATAGGGAAATGGAGAGAATGCTAGTTACCACAATTTTTCCCATAATGATATTGAAGGCCGTCTTCATCAGATATGTATAAAAATTAGAGTATTTGATAAATTGTTAACTTTAACTGAACATTACAAGATAATTTACTCACAGAGTTAAATCTATCTGCAACTTTCTTAGCTTCTGGCTTTTTCTCCTGCAAACAAATAAATAATGTCCTAAATTTCTAAAAGAGCTTATAAAATTCTCTGCCCAGAAAATTTGCAAATATTAATGTTATATGATCTAGAAGTTTTTAACGACAGTCTGACAGGTGTTATCAGTACAAAAACAATACACTCCTGTTTGACATAGAACATGAAATCATAATGAAATAAACTATTTATTTCTTAAATGACAATTTAATGTGTAAATAAACATAAAGAAATAATTGAATATAAGTCTTATATTTGAACATTTGCCTGTATAAATATTATAATTCTTTACTACTCAGTCCCACCCCTAACGGGCAATACATCTAGAGATACATACTGGAGCTGTGTATTCTTTTTCAAGTGTTTCAAGGACATCTCTTGTTTCAGCATTGATGTTTTTCAGCCGATACTTTGGGTCTTTTCTCAAAATTTCTTCATCTGCAAGAAAATTTATCGATTGTAATACTGTGTTCAACAGAATACTTACCATAAGTCAAAGAATATACACATGTCTGTTTATACTGTAAAATCTTAATCATGGAAAAAAATTCAGACTAGAGAAAAGTGAGAGGAATTAGCAGGTACCTGCATAGAGAAAAGAGTGTAAAAAATCTCCATTGATTTTGTATTTCAGCATCCCTCATCAAAACCACATGCCTCCCAACAAGGTTGTAGACATAACGTTCTAGCACAATAGCCCTATAGCTTTCATATAACAGTAAAAGGAATAAACCCTATGAAACGTTAGAGTGTTTTTTCTGTTAACCCTTCACCATACAACCCTGAGATTTAACGACCCCGAGCAAGAGGCATTTTGAAAACATTGTAGGAAAGGCAGAAAATGCTGGTTGCCAGCATTTTCTCCTTTTCCCACAATGTTTTCTACCCTATCAAAGACAAATATCATCATTTGAAATACATTTATTTTGTCATCTGCAAATGCTTTCAACTTGGTCTAGTTTAAAATTTTTTCATTTGATAAAGAGTTAAAGGCAAATTGCTTCTTTCCTTGGATCTTTTGTTCCATTGGGCTATGGTCTTGAGGGTCTCACTCTGTTGTCCAACAACCCATCCACCCACCTACCCCCCCCCCCACACACACACCAACATATTATTCTGTAATTAATGTACTAATTACCTTCATCTCCAAATTTCAGATTGTTTTTGATGTGGAAGAACTTCTGAATATTAAATTTGTCGAGGTTGGACGGATCCTGGAAAGCATTCAAGAGACATCAAGTAAACTTCTGGTAAACATAAAATCATTTGGCTTTAACAATGCTTTTATTCCTTTACCAAACAATACAGCATTTTAACTCTTTACCAAACGACAAAATTTTAGACTTGTCCAAATTGAAAGCATTTGCAGACGACAAAATAAACATCACTCAAAAATTGAAACTTGACATTAGAAGAGTAGAAAACATTGTGGGAAAAGGAGAAAATGCTGGTTACCAGCATTTTCTCCTTTTCCCACAATGTTTTCAGAAGGCTTCTTCCTGTGGGTCGTAAAAACCAGGGATTGTTTGGTAAAGGGTTAACTACCTCGAGGAAGAAAGATTTTGAAAATATCATGATGAAAAGAGAAAATTCTAATATTCATCATATTCTCCTTTTTTCTCAACAAAACTTTCAAAGTATTATTTAATCATTTAGGCCTTTACCACTGCCGCACCTTCCAAAGTTTTAACATCCTCTTTAGAAGGAGGCTTTAGGGAAAAGCAGAAAATGCTGGTAGCCAGCAAGTTTTGCTTTCTCCACAATGCTTGCTACCCATTCAAAGACGGTCCTATCATTTTAGCTACATTAGATTTACCAATACTTTGTACATGGACAAGCCTACAATTTTATCATTTGGTAAAGAGTTGAATTCTATTTACTTTGTTGTCTGCGAACGTTCTCCAAGTCTCAAATTTTGTTGTCTGGTAAAGTGAGGACAGAATGTCATTTCACATGAATGGGTACGTTAACACTTAGGCTGCTAAGCGCGACTCATGACCTTTTGCAGACAGTGTAGATTAAGATCAGACTGCACATAACATGCATTCTGACATTGGACCTACACTGTCCAATAAGGAGATATCTTTCCCCCAAAAAATTACCTTTGAAATAGCAATATTTGGGTTATTACTTTCGATTTGAAAGTCTACACTGAATGGATTGTATTTTTACTACAATTGCTAGTACAAAAGAAACATGATCCTAAGCATCAGAATGCCTTCACATCAGATCCTGAATCTACACTGTTCCTATGCTGAGACCGTCTTGACTAGTTGCAGCATTTATTCCTTAACCAAACCTTTAATAACCCTGAAGAAGATGGTTTTGGAAAACATTGTGGGAAAAGGAGGAAAGGCTGGTAGGTTCTCTAGGGTCTGTATTCATCAACAATTCTTGAGATTAGTCTTATTCTCCAAGATTTTCTAAAGAAAGTAACATAACTTCTATCTAGCTAAACCAAACGGTAAAGGATTAGTTTTCCATCCCCAAAGTGCTTTCAATTTGGACAAGTCTAAAACTTTGTCATCTGATAAAAGGTTAGTTCCCCATCCCCAAAATGCTTTAAATATTGACGAGTCTAAAACCTTGTCACCTGGTAATGAAGACTACCTGTATAGTTAGAAGGTCTTTTCTTGTAAAGGGTTCATCTGTCAGCAGGTCTTTCCAAAAGTTAGGTTTGATGTTCAACCTCTGTATAGCCTTAAAGGGAGATAATTAGATTTTTATTAAAAAAAGATAAAATCTCTGTTTTTTCTATGTCTTTTGTCTTACCTTCAGATCTGTGCAAAATTACAAACACAGTAAAAAGTGCTTGAAAGTATTTTGAGTCATAATTTTGTTACATGCATTAACTCTTAGCAATATGACAAAATTTTAGACTGGTCTAAATTGAAGGCATTTGCACTTGACATAGTAAATGTTGCACAAATAATGGGATTTGTCTTCGAAAGGGTAGAAAACTGTGTTGGTAAAGGAGAAAATGATGCTTACCAGCATTTTCTTCTGTTTCAACCATTTTTTCAAAAGCCTTCTACCTCAGGGGTTCTAACACTCGGGACTGTGTGGCAATGTGTTAACTCTTTACCAAACAAAATTCTTCGAATTGTCAAAGTTAGAGGCATTTGTAGCTGAGTAACTCAATATGGTTAAAATGATAAGTTTTGTCTTTGGGGAAAAAAAAACATTGTTGGAAAAGGAGAAAAAACTGGTAACAAAAGACTCTTCTCTCTAGGTCAATAAAATGCTAAATTGTTTGATAAAGGCAGGGCTATATAATATCCCTGGTAAAGGGTGAAAAGTAGCATTTTCTGCATCTCCCACAATGTTTTCGACCTTTCCTAAAACAACTTCAATCATCTAATCAACATTTAACTTATTGTATACAAATGCTACCAATTGGGAAAGTCTACAACTTTGTCAACTGTTAAGGGGTTAAATACGGCAGAAAACACTTTAGGCAAAAGATAACATACTGGTTTTCACCATTTCCCATTTTCTCCAAAATTAATAAAAGGCCTTCTCCTTCAGGGTAGATAAAACACATGATTGTTTGGTCAGGGGTAAACACAGATACAAAAATACTCACATCAAAAGCATACACGTTCCCTGTGACTTTGACTGCAACTATATGTGTGTTCTCATTGAATACCTTAAAGGTCACTGGACAGTGATATTTCCCTGCAATATAGATAAACAGAAAATTGAGGTCTAACCCTTTAACCCATTACCACACAATCCCGACTTTTAACGACTGTGAGAAAGAAGCCTTTTGAAAACATTGTGGGAAAAGGAGAAAATGCTGGTAACCAGCATTTTCTCCTTTTCCCAAAATGTTTTCTACACTTTCCCAATATATTCCCAGTAAATTTTAATTTTTCAATCACATTTATTTTGTAGTCTGGAAATGCTTTCAATTTGGACTAGTCTATAATTTTGTCTTTTGGTAAAGAGTTAAACAACGATTCTTTTAAATGTTTTCACTCTTTCACTAGCAAATATATGATCTTTGATTCTTTAACCCTTTACCAAACAATTCCAGGTTTTCATGACCCTGGGAAAGACAGCTTTTGAAAACATTGTGGGAAAAGGAGAAATGCTGGTAACCAGCATTTTCTCCTTTTCCCACAGTTTTTTCTATCCTGTCAGAGAGGATAAGTTCATTTTTACCAATTCTGAATTTATCATCTGAAGATGAAGAGACAGTTCAGTTATAATCTAGAATAGAAAAGTGGACAGTGTAGATCAGAGATCAGACTGCACACTCTGCCCAGTCTGATCTTGATCTACATTGTCCAAAAAAGCTTCTTGTGTCGTCAATATTAAAAAAAGAGTTAACAACTTCGTGTTAGACCGCATTTGAAAACATTGTGGGAAGAGTTTCCACAATGTTTTCTACCATTTCAGAGAACATCAGCTCATTTGTGTTAAGCTTGAAATGTCACTTGCAGATGCTTTTAATTTCCAAGAAGCATAAAATTTTTTATTGCTTGGGAAAGGGGTAAAGGTAGGCATACAGATTTTTCATCAAAATATAAAATTTTCTGCATGTTGATGCTGTTTCAACCTGTACCATACAAACCCGGGTTTTAACTTTCCCAAAGAAACAGACTTTTGAAAACATTAACAGACGACATTGTTTTGTACTTGTCGAAAATTAAAGATGGCCCTTATCACAAGATTGTCTTTGAAAGGGTAGAAAACATTGTGGGAAAAGCAGAAAATGCTGGTAACCAGCATTTTCTGCTTTTCTCACTATGTTTTCCAAAGCCTTCTTCCAAAGGGTATTTACAAGTCAGGATTGCATGCTATAGGGTTAAAAGATGGTAAATATATCATGTAAATAAAATCAACCTTCTGAATTCTTGTGAAAATTCAGTTTTGTCAGTTCTTTAGCACTCAGTTTTTCTCCAGTAGCTGGGTTAACTCCATACTTCTTCAGAAATGGGACAATGTTCCTGTTGAAAAAAACCAAAGCAGGTCATCAGTTATCTATTTAACCCCAAAACAAAAGTCTTGTTCATGTGCCGAACTGATGTCAATGAAGAGAGGCAAATAACTGAAATGTCATTGAAAGGATAGGAAGTAAAATTCAGAAAGTAACACCATTTGGTTTACCATTTTAAAAATTGTGTTCCTCTGAATTTAAAAAAGATTTAAATTGTATTAGAATCTAATATCTGATTTTGTCACTGATAAACAATACTTACATCAAGTCAAAAATAACTCCATCTTGTGTACATAATGGATTTTCAAAAGGTTGCATAGACAATCTGAAATACAGAAACAACTCATCATTACCTTTAATCCTTTACTATCAAGTTTTAACGACCCTGAGAAAAAAGGGATTTGAAGACATTGTGGAAAGAGGAGAAAATGCAGGTAACCTGCATTTTCTCCTTTTCCCATAAAGTTTTGTACCTTCTCAAGAAGAAATTTCATCATTTGAAAGATGTTTGACTTGACCTCTGTGAATTCCCTCGATATGAACAAACCTAAAATTTTTTGGTGTGTGGTAAAGAGTTAAAAAGTTAATACTGATTTCATATTATATGATGAAAGACTTTCCATTTAAAAGCAGTTGATGAAAAATAATCTTTTGTTCTTATGACCCTAGTGCAGCTTTTGATAAAAATGTGGGAAAAGGAGAAAATGCTGGAAACCAAAACAACCACTTAAGGGAACAAGTCTAGTGGCTTCTGTCAGCAGGTGGTCTTTTGACGCAATTTCGGTGCTGCAAATTTAGAAAAAGGTGCAGGATTAAAACTATCCTGAAAAGAGATGGGTTGTTTACTAAAGCATAACAAGTGTGATTTTACAGTGCACTGGGGCAGCAAAGCTTGTCCTTTTTAAGGGTGAAAAAAAAAAAAAAAAAGAATTAATCTGAAGTAAAATCGGAGAAGCGATTTTTTACCTGGAAATTGATATAAGACCATGCTTACACAAGTGAAAATCTGAAAACAATCAGACATCAAATAAAAAAGTCATGAAGAAATTCCACGAACTTTCTGCTTAGCCCTCGTACTATAGTATGTCTGACTAATATTTTAACACGTACTATAGTATGTCTGATTAATATTTTAACACAAAGTTGTGAAGAGCCACAGTACTAAAAAAAATGTGAGACTATTTATTACAGACTTTAGCAAAAGAAAAACCTGCCATGAATCTATGGTTATAAGAGGGCTTTAGGCAAAAGGAAATATTCATATGTACAACAAGAGAATGGTAGCCTTTTAAGGGTGAAAAAAAAAAAAGAATTAATCTGAAGTAAAATCGGAGAAGTGATTTTTTACCTGGAAACTGATATAAGACCATGCTTACACAAGTGAAAATCTGAAAACAATCAGACATCAAATAAAAAAGTCATGAAGAAATTCCACGAACATTCTGCTTAGCCCTCGTACTATAGTATGTCTGACTAATATTTTAACACAAAGTTGTGAAGAGCCACAGTACTAAAAAAAATGTGAGACTATTTATTACAGACTTTAGCAAAAGAAAAACCTGCCATGAATCTATGGTTATAAGAGGGCTTTAGGCAAAAAGAAATATTCATACGTGCAACAAGAGAATGGTAGCCTTTTGAATTCGCTGTTCTTTCGCTTGTCTTCTTTATAACCTCCAAACTCATTTTTCCACTCAGTTGTAGTAAGATACCTGAAATAGATTGTTGAATGATTGATTGAGGTCTTATAAAACTCTGAACTTAATTTTAGTCATATAATGGTAACAGATCACCTATTTAAACTTTTCCTTGATTTTGCCAGTACTGGGCTTGCACACTGAAATTTATCCATGATTTCTGGGCTGTGGTGATTACTTTTACCAGTACTTCCCAAAATATTCTTCCCAACCTGCTTGCTATTTTCCCACATAAAAACAGCTGAAACAATCTTCAGCTTAATTTTTCATACAATAGCATTAAGCTCCATTGTGTAAGATCATCAGCAATCATAATTTATAAAATAAGAGCTAACCTGAACAACAGCAGCAGAAATTGTGTACCAGTATAATATTATGATCCCTGGTAGCAGGTAAATTGAAGATAGATCTAATCTGTTCCATAGGAAATCTAAGTTACACACAACATGGAATGTTCTAATATCAACATTAACACTGAAATATTAATCCTGTAAGCCCAAGCACAGCTGAGATTTTCTTTAATAAAGTTTAGATTGCCTTTAGCAGGTAGCAGTGTCTCTGTGTATGGCACTGTACCTCTAGCCTCTAGTCGAGGGGCAGTGTACCATACCTGGAGACTCTAGGGATAGGGATAGTGGGATATGGCACAGTACTTCCTTCGATCTGTAGGGGAGCTCCGATGTTATTTTATTATTGTTTCTCCTCTCCTCGCGGAGACACAATAAAAAAAATAACATCGGAGCAAGTGTCCGTATCAGAGGTAGGTACCATACCTTAAGACAACCCCAGTAAGACCAGCTCTGTGTGCGGCAAATAGGTTATCAACTAAAATGAAAAATCAAAGTGGGTAAAATGTCTTTTAAAATGACCAAAAGCTAACAAAATGACCTGGGTATGAAATTACCTGGGAAGGAAATGACTGGAACCATTAAGAAAAAACTAACACTAACCACTGGATTTATTAAGTCTTCTAAAGGTTTTTTAGGTCTATTTTGTTTTTTATATAATTAGGTTTAAAAGTCAAAGTATCTATGGATTGATGGTAATTTAAAGATAAAATGATCAATATCAGTAATTTACAAGTAAGTCAAAGATGATTAATAAAGACTATGTCTCTAAAAATCATTATAGATCACTATAAAGAGAATTATTACATACATAAAGTATTCAAGTCTAAGGATTACAAAAAAATACGGGATGGAATCTTATGAACTTATTCTAGGGGCCGAATCATCCAAAAAGTTTCACTCAGGCTTGGGGACGAATCGTCTCTAGGGACCCAATATTCAAGGAAATACCAACCTTGGCTACAAGATTGTTGGGATTCAAAGTTTTATAATCAAAAGTGTCCATAAACCTTACAGTTTATCTTTCTGGTGCTGTTTTTTCCCCATTGTTTTGATTTCCTATCGATGTCTATACTAAAGTAGATTGCACGACATCACAAATAAAACGTACAATGCGTTGGTTCCCTTGTTTGTATTATTGGTTCCATCGTTGGTATTGTTGGTTCCCAAGGGAATGGCTATATTCACACAACAAGCAGCAGATACTAACATTAGTACTGTTTATATTCTTTGGTAATTCGGCTTTGATTAGCGGAAACGAAGTAGATCTGAGTCAATGCTGATAAAACTTTTAGTGCTCATCTCAGCTGAGCATGACATATTAAAGTTGTATTTATAAATGTAATTTGATAAACCTCGTGGAGTCACCTCTGAAATTTATAGCTTCATTTTTGTTCCTGTATATTAATTCAAAGTCTTAATTTGAAATTTCTAAACCATCTCTTAAGTAAAAATATAAATGAGTTTTTAAAGTTTAAACATAAACTCATGCCTAATAATGTTATACAGACAAATCTAATATTTGTTTTAACAGCTTAATATGGCCAGTCTAATATGAATTACCATGAGGATTTCCCCAGGGTTAGTAAAAGAACTCGGAAATACTAGGTATGAGCTTTCCAGGGTACGCGTGGTTCGCTGACAACCACGCGGAAGGCTATTCGCGGTAGGATACACACTTTGTCAGACATTGATCTGTGATACACAGTGGATGATAAAAGACGTGTGCCTTCGCCATTCTATATTTAGTAACATTTTGTACCGCTGTTTAAACTAATTTCCTTGATTAATGTCTAATTCTTAGTTTAGGTTAAGATGTTTGAGAAGAACATAAACTCTGACTTTCTACAGCAGATATGGGGAACAATAATCCGAAACAATCCTTGAGGAAAGCTCAGTCGGTACCTGATACCCAGGTAAGTTGTCAACTTCAGTAAAGTCAAGTTCTGTTGACAATGAATGATTCATGTTTTTGAATCGACATGTTGCTAGATTGGAATGCGCCTAGAAATGAGAAGTTATGTGATCTATGGTTCAAAAGTTTGATCTAAATTGAAAAAGTATTTCAACTGTAACAGGTGGAATGGCTCAGTTATTGCCAAGTCTTAAGTCAAGTTTTTGTGTGAGTGTGTCATGTTATTCTGCAAAAGTTTTATAACTTCTAGTCAGAAAACCCTGTTTGCTTCATAAAATTCCTACAAATTTGTTGACAACCCTTTTGTAGACAAATAAGTTTTGTTGCGACGACAGTATCATCTCATACTTGCAATGTCAATAGAGGTGGAGAGAGTTAATACAGGAAAAAAAAGATTATTAAGATCAGACCTGTGGACAGAGTACATCAAGATCAGATTACACATTCTGTGGTGTCTTATCTTTCAAGGCAGGTTCATGGTTAGATTTTCTTAGCATAGCAGACAGTGTAGCTTTAGATCAGACCGCACAACATGCAGTTCATACAAACAGTGCAGTCTGATCTTCATCTTCACTGGCCCAAAAACCAACCAAAGTTATGAAAGGCACCTCAACTCTTTACCAAGCCAAACAATCTTGTATAGCACCAAATCTAAAGTATATATTTAAAGTGGTTCAAATTGCTGAATTTGCCTGTGGAAGGATAGAAAACATAGTGGAAAGAGGAGAAAATACTTGTTACCAGCATTTTCTCCTTTTCCCACAATGTTTTCTGAAGCTTTAGTCACCTGTAGTGACAGTTCTAGTTTCCATAGTTATTACTTCATTCAGATTTTAGACGTAAATGCTGACTTCAGTCGAGGCAAGTCAAGAAGTTCATGGCGTCTGTTCAAAGGGAAATCCACGAATCACGTAGATAAAATAGACTCAGCTGACTCTGCACAGACAGACAAAGGAACTGCCCAGCCACAGTTATCAGTGCCTCTTGTAGAGGCCCTGTTTCTACCCGACTTTCCTGTGAAGAGCAGTGATTCAGATTTTGATGTAAATGTTCCTTTATTACCCTTTACTGTACAATTTCACCTTTTTACTACCTTAGGCTAGAGGATTTCTGTAACAGTATAGGAAAAAGGAGAAAATGCTGGTAACCAGCTTTAAACAAGGTTATCTACCCATTCAGTAACAAGTTACCATGATCAGAGGCACATTTACTGTTGTCTGCAAGTGTTTTCAATATATGGACAAATCTAAAAGTTTGTTGCCTGGTAAGGACTTAATTGTCATTTAACCCTTTACCACACAATCCCGACTTTTTACGACCCTGAGAAAGGAGCCCTTTGAAAACATTGTGGGTAAAGGAGAAAATGCTGGTAACCAGCATTTTCTCCTTTTCCCACAATGTTTTCTACCCTATCAAAGAAAATTGCACCATCTGAGCCACATTGATATTGCCATTTGCAAATGCTTTCAATTTGGAGGAGGCTAAAATTTTGTTGTCTGGTAAAGGGTTAAGTAATACTGGTATAGATCATTTTATTGTATTCATCTAATATGGTTGTATAAAAAAAAAATGTGGAAATTAGTGAACACAGTTCAAAATATTTTGCAGATACTGTTTGAAAAACATGTTCCTTAGTTTTATGTTCTCTCTATAATGTTTACCTGTGAAGAATGAGTTTAGTAAATTAATTGTTTACCATACAATACTGTGTTTTAACAACCCGGGGGAGAAGGCTTGTAAAATATTGTTGGAAATTGAGAAAATGATGATAATCAGCATGTGTGGGAAAAGGTTAGCTACTTAACAGCATTTTCTCTTTTTTCACTGTGTTTACAAGAGCTATTTTCTTTAGGGTTGTTTAAATAAACAATTATTTGGTAAAGAGATGAGTTTTGTAACATGTAACCAGAAATATTTTTGATGAGACCTGAGTGTCTCGGTGGTGAATTTTAGGAATTGCTATTTAGAGGTCCTGGGATTTTTTGCCTTCTCAATGGACTGGGTTTTTCACTTAAAGTGTCCTTTGGCAAGACACTTCAGAGTACTGTCCTAGTGCTGGTAAAACCCAGGACCCCCCATGAATAAGTAAGCTGTCGCTGTTATAAAACTAAAATAATGCTAAAAGATGCATAAAACACCAATCAGTCAACCAGAAACATGTTTCAAAAGGCAAGTGAAAGTTTTTTTTCCTGGTCATTTTTGTTAACATACCAATGAAAAAGATTTGAAAACATCAGTGTAGAAAATGGTTACACTTTTTCCAGATGATAAATTACAGACTCTTCCGTACTGTAAACATTTGCAGACAACAAATGTGGCTCAATTCAATGCAAATTAACTTTCACACAGTAGAAAATATTTTTAAAAGGGAAAGTGCTTGCTGCCAGCATTTTCTCTACTTCTCACAATATTTTCAGAAGCTGCAAGTACTTTTCATCAAGTTTGTGAAAATACATGATTGTCTCATCAAAGGTTAACATTTTCTTTAACGTTATCAGAGTTCGTGCTACACACTGTTCTGTTCATGCTAATATGTGAACTTGAAATGATACAAAATAATTGAATTATTGATTGAATCTTAACTCTTTACGACACCAGCAGTCAGGAGGCTTTTTAAAACATGTAGGAATAGGAGAAAATGCTGATTTCCAGCTTTCCACCATTTCCAACAATGTTTTCTTCTCTTTCAAAGACAAATATTACAACATTTGAAGCACATTCAATTTGTTGTCTGGAAATACTTTGAAATTGGACAATTCTGAAGTTTTACTGTCTGGTAAAGGTCAAGCCCATCACTGCATTTGATATTTTATGAAGGAACTGGAATGAGGATTTTAGATACAAGTAGTTTGGATTACTTTTAAAAAGATTGTTTTTGTTTTCTATGATAGATAATAGATATAATAGCAAAGGGAGCTTATGGTAATGTTGTCAAAGTCCGGCGGGAGGATGACAAACAATATTATGCAATGAAGGTAGAGTATTTACTTTAGTTACATTTTTTATGCCTTAACCATACAACAAAATTTTTGACTGGTCCAATTCTTAAGCATTTGCAGATGTCAAATGTTGCTGAAAAGTTGGGAGTTGTGACGAGGATTACAACTTTACAAGAAGACCTGTTTTAGTACCATCCATGTGGTTTACAAAAAGATGGTTTCTTATTGCAGGTGGTCTGTCAGTACAAGTTTAATTAAATTAATTGAAGAAGTGATGAACAATCAAAACATTGGTCTCTTAACTCTCTACCAGATGTCAAAATTTTAGAAGACACCCTGACTGAAGTATTTTGCAGACCAAAGGATGATAGGATTTGTCTACAAAAAGATAGAAAAAATTTGGCATGTTCTCCTTTTCCCAAAATGTTTTCTATTTTTTTTGTAGAGAAATTCCATCATACAAGCATCAGCATTTTTGCCTTTTCCACAAGGTTTTCAAAAGGTTTCTTTCTTAGGGTTGTTAAAGAGTGGGATTGTTTGGTAGAGGGTTAAAGCAGTTGGTTGCTTAATACAGAATGTCTCTGAGAAAGGTTTTACTGTTGTTTAATCATCATTAGCAATTAGTTCTATCTCTGGTCTAACATTTTTTGTGACTGCCCTGACCAACAGCTGTAAAGGCTTGCATCATGCAGCAATTCTGGTTTATCCATCTTTGCATCTTACTGTTAACTTTTTCTCCCTCATGCAAGTCCTCATTTGTAGCCTGGATGTTTTTAAAGAAAACTTGAGCATAGCCTTGTCACTGTTTTTTTCATGAGAAAACTTTGATGTTTTATCATTTCTATATCATTAGGATATTTTTTTCAAACATCAGATACATGTTCACTATCCCAAACAAGAAGGGCAGCTAACACTTGTATATGAGCTGTGCTTTGTGAAAAGGGGGCTAAATGCATCTGCAAAAAGTATTGCCCAGGTCAGCCTGCGCAGTTCGCACAGGCTGACCTGGGCCAATACATTTTGCTATTTGTCAATTTCCTGTAAGATCAAGGACCCAGTTTACCTGATGATTGAGGCGGTTGTTAGACAAAATGAATTTGATGGATGCATGATCCTGTATTGACATGCATGGTATCATGCATTGCTGACATGCATTAAGCCCCTTTTTGCTAGAGCATAGCTCATAGTTTTGATAACGTAATGTCCCATTTTCAAATTAGAATTATCACTGAAAAAGTGATTGTAAGGTTGGCACCTGAATGGGAAGCTTGTGTTTGTCTGTTTTTTATAAACTTCTACACCCTTATGCCATTCAGGACTTTTTTTTTCACATCACAGGTCCTTGATAAAAAACAAATCATTGTTGAAAGCGCAATACAACAGTGTAAAGATGAAGCTGCCATTCAGGTATTTATGACTTTCTTAACTACAATAAATATAGTTACAGACAGTAAAATTTTAGACATGTCGAAATCAAAAAACATTTGCAGATGACAAATAAAAAGTATTTCGATAATGAGATTTGTCATTGAAAGGGTAGAAGATATTGCACAATAAGGAGAAAATGCCTCTTATAGCCTATAAAGAACATGGTCTGTACAGCAGGTGAACTTTTAGAGTAAGTTAGTTAACTTTGTGTAGGAAGGGATCTGAAATCAAAACAGTAGTCTCTCTAAGCAATTGCTTCATACAGTTAGTGTTCCATGATGGGTTTGACTTTTGATGTACATGCATTTGATTTGATGCATCTTCAGGCAGCTTAGATATCCCTTTCACTGCCATGGGAAACCAACTCTTTCTCTTGCAGAAAGATGCTATCTTGATGCAAAGGATGAAACTACTTGGTATTAGTAATTCTTTGAAATAAAGGGTGGTGTGCAGTCTGATGGTTGTCTTCATTGTCACAGCAAATGGTGCTTACAAGTGTTAATTCTTGGCAATGAATCGACATTTACCAGACAATAAAATTTATGCTTTTTTCTAATTTGAAAACTTGTACAGACAATTAAGGAAATATGGCTTATAGGACTTGTCTTGGAAAACATTGTCAGGAAAGGAGAAAATGCTGGCCTCTGCTGGCATGTCCAGTGATGTTTTTAAGAAGCCTTTTATCCCAGGTGGTGAAAATTGCAGGGTTATTTGTTAAAGGGTAGATGTGATGTTTTTACAATTTGATTTTCTTTTTGCAGTCAATATTAGGTGATCATCCATTCATTGTCAAATGTCTAGAATACTGGCAAAGTAGGAAACATTTGTATATAGGTAAGACCTTTTAAAGACTTAATTTTTTTTATATATACAGAATACATATATTTCTTTTTTATATACACACACAATATATTTAGATTTAGATTTTTCTGTCAAATCTGTGTATTGCAATATTCTAGTTTGTTTCTACACCTTTTCGTGTATAAGTCTAAAGCTGGATTACAATCTGAATGGGGCATTTTTAAACTGTCAAAATTTAGTCCTAACATTGGTCAGAAGCCCATCAAAAGCACAAGCAAGTACAAAGCTTAACCCTTTACCACACCACAAAATTTTAGACCTGTCCAAAATTGAAAGCAGTTACTGAGTAAAGTCACTTTTGCACCTGTTAGTCTATTACACATTAGTCCCTGAAGAACTGTCCTCTCTATGCACTTGTCGAGAGAATAAACTTTTATTACTATTCTAGATTTTCTTTTGTCAAAATTTCAGTTTTAGAATACATTCCATATGGAGACATGTTTACACTGTGGACATTTCATGGGTTTTTCCCAGAAAGTTTAGTCAAGCTATATGTAGCAGAGTTATCTATGGTGTTAGGTGAGTTTATTGGTTTTTCTGCTGTAGGCTTCAATACAGATTTTCTAATGATTTCATATCAACATAATTTGCTTTTTTGGTGTTTACCCCTGTAACAAACCACAAAATTTTTGGCTTGTCCATATTCAAAGCATTTGCAGGGGACATATCAAATGAGAGTCAAATTTTGGGATTTTTCTTGGAAAGGATAAAAAACACATTTGGAATTGATGGGATTATTCAAGGCATATGGTGGTGGCAAGTTTGCCTATCCATGTGTTCCTTGAATTTTATTAACTGCTTAGCACAATACCGTTTCCAATGACTGATTTCCCATGTCGACATTATCAAAGCAATGTTCAGCAGCGAGAGAGGAATGAACCCTCTATCAGTGCTCTCAAGAAGGGCCCATTTCAGGAATTTTTGTAATTCCATGCTCAAATTTTAGGAATTTTTAAAAAAAAAAATCAGGATTTTTTCTTTTTTCTGCATCAGTCGATGTAGTCATAGGCTTGGATTTATTTTGATTGTGTCGCAGAATGTCCAATCCTAATTTCAAACCCTATGTTGTGATTAGTCTAAAGTTTTATCTAGAAAGACATGTCCTTAGAATAACCATATAATCGGGTTAGAAATGCATATATGTCTATAACAACACTGATTATGATCTGTGATTGGCTGGCAATGATGGACCATGGTACTTTAAATTAAGAATAAATAAGCAAATCACTGTTTCATAACTGTAATAATGACAATCAAACCAAGTGAACGTGCTAAACCTTCTAGCTTGAATTTTTTGATGTGCATGATTTTCTTTCAGTTTCTTAGTGGATTTTGGAAGAGACATATCTCGGATAGATGTGGTTTCCTTTGTAACGACGGTCACGTTGCACGATGATTTTTTAAAGAAATTTGCCAACGTGCACTGCATAATTCCCAAAAGAAATGCATATCAGAACTATAATGCCGATTTTTAAAGAGTTGGACAAATAATTGATATTACTTGATTATTTCAATTTCTTTCATGTTGCATGTTTGCAAACAAACAACATTTGCCGATCTTTGATTGTGTGTCTTATTAATTGCAATTATCCGTTAATTTCTACAGCTGCAGTCAAATTAATGACGGTTGATTACTTACCGATCATAACTGACCCACCAATTAAACACTTACCATAATCCGGTCATAATTGGATAAACAATCGCATATGTATGTAATTGTCATCTCTACACCGTAATCCAGATCACCAAAACGCTTTAACATGATTAGAGACTTTTTGTAAAGTGCCTTCCTTACATTGAATAGACGATATCGAAGTTTTCCACAGGCGTCAAACCCTTTGTGCATTGTTTTTTGATAAAAAAAAAAACGTCCCGGTTGAAATTCTTGGACGTTTTTGTCAAAATCTGGACGTTAAAAAAACGTCCGACTTTCAAAATGCCTACGTTTTTTCTCAAAATTTGGACGTAATATACGTCGACGTCCGCTTATTGAGAGCACTGTCTATATTACTGATTTTGAAGAAGGGATGTAGAATCTCAAACAGTTGTCTCTATATACAGTGGGTTGCATAAAACAAATGGTCATTTAAGACAGGCTTGACTCAGTGTGAAGGTGGAAGATGTGTGAAGGTGGAAGAATATAATTTTGATCCCAAGCAAGTGAGGATGCTCTTTTAAATATTTTTGAAACAATCCTATGTTTTTATGAACCAGAGGATGATGGTGTTTGAAAACGTTCTGGAAAATGAAAAAAATACTGGTTACCTGCCTTTTCCCACAACAGCTAGAAAAATGTTTTAAATGTTCTTTGCTGTAGAATGGGTTTTGGTAAAAAAAAAAAAAGAAATTAATGATGAACCAAATCTTGAAAATTTTAACTTCTTGTAATATCCTGTTTCAGATTATCTACATAAATCAGGGGTTATATACAGGGATATGAAGGTATGTATATATAGTTATATCATTCTGCAGGTTTCTTCATTTCAAACCTTTTACCAGATGGTAAAATTTTAACCTAGTTCAAATTGAAAGCATTTGAAGATTTCAAAATTATTGATATTCAAATCTTGGACTTGATTTGTGATAAGGTGCAAAAAATTATGGATACTGTGCAGCAAGGATGAAATGCTTTCAGCATGGTGCTTTCAAAGGCCAGTTTTCTTCAAGCCTGTTATAACATGGGTTAAAGGTGAATGGCTAGAAAACTTTGCCTTTAGATGCTAGATACATGAAAGAATTTCCAGATAGTCATATCTTTTATGTATGTTATTGACCCAGCATCTTAAGGTTGCCTTTCCTATGATTACAGTTAAATATTGAGCTTATCTTGAATGTTTATGACACAATCGCAAGTTTAAGCAAGGCAGACAGAGAAGGCTTTTGAAAACATTGCAGGAAAAGGAGAAAATGCTGGTTACCAGCATTTTCTCCTTTTCCCACCATCTTTTCAATCCTTTCAGAGAAAAATATCATCATTTGAGACATACTGTATTTGATTTTTTGTCTGCAAATGCTTTGAATTTAGAAAAGTCTGCATTTTTATTGTGTGGTAAAAAGTTAAGCAAAGAGTGCTGTGTATGTCATTTTGATTCAGTTTTTACCTTGCATACTCTCTAGAGACCAGATTTTCAGTCCAGTTTTCTTTAAAAAGATCTTATCTCTTATTTCTCAATGATACCTGAGTCAATTTCTAAATTTAAGCAGCTTTAGGGATAAACAAAAGCGTAATATTTGCTTTTCAATATATTGTAGATGGAGAATTTACTGTTTGATACAGATGGTAAGGATTATCACATACTTTCTTTTTCCTTGAACATTTTAATCACATTGGAGTTTCCTTTGGCAAGATTCCTGAAATACCAGTCAATCAATCAATCACGTGGGAAATTCTAGCCTCTGTAATGAAAGTAGCTTATCTTAATGAAGCCTCCATGCTTTCACAATTTTATGCTTTAATGCACATAATCTGCCTTTTGTGTCTTAACATCTGAAGTTTATTTTTTGACAAAAGTATGTCCCTTTGGCAGAGGATATTAGTTAAACACAGTGACTTGTTTCACTTATTATTCTTAGATCATCACAAATACCTCTGACAGGCACTGGTTGAGCTAAGTGGTTATTATCTCCATTTTCCTGCAATATTTTCGAAGGTTTTTCTTATGCAATGTTGATATAACACAGGTTCAGTTTGTAAAAGGTTATGTTAGAATTACTTTCACTTATTATTTTTAGGTCATATACAGCTGACAGACTTTGGTTTAGCTAAGTGGTTATCTAGAGGGGAGAAAACTAGGACAGTATGTGGCACTTTACAATATATGGGTGAGAATTACTTCCCTTGCATTTTGTACACTTCTTTCGTGTTTAACCCTTCATGACAAAAATGTAGACTTGTCTAAATTGAAAGAATTTGCACACAATACTTAAAATGCGGCTCAAATGATTGAATTTGTCTTTGATAAGGAGGAAAACATGGTTGGAAAAGGGGAAAATGCTGGTTACCAGCATTTTCTCCTTTTCCCACAATATTTTCCAAAGACTTCTCTCACGGGGTTGTTAAAACTCTGGATTGTGTGGTAAAGGCTGTAAAGATTGACTGTCTCATTTTTGCACACCTCTGTAATGGTGATAGAATTCTTTCTGTACTTTCTTTACTTTAACAGTTGGGGAAAAATGTGTAGCCCATTGTGATTGCTTGCATAATTTGTCAATGATGAATACTGTAAAGTACTTTTTTTCAGAAAAATATAAATTGGGCATTGGTTTTTATTCAGTATGCAGTCTTCTATTTTGTTCCTAGTATTGTTTCTGATCATGATTCAATAATTATTGAACATATTAAGATGTATGATTGCTACATGCACGGCGAGTGGAATTTTCGGAAATTCCTCTAGGGGTGTTACGGGAGATCACTCCTTCCTTACTGCATAGCTTAATCCTGTATAAAATCAATACCTGACAACTGTATTGAGGAGAACTCTCTTTAGCTCAGTGGTCATGTTGTTGGTCTTTTAAACCTCAAAAAACGAGGATCTGTTCCACAGGGCTTCAAATCCTGCCAACTTCGTTTTTAGCTCACCTGAGCACGAAGTGCTCAGGATGAGCTATTGTGATCACTCACCGTCTGTCGTCCGTCCGTTCACATTTCTTTGTTTACACTCTAGCATCTACAATTTTTAACCAATCAGCACCAAACTTGGTCAAAATATAAATGACCATAAGATCTCGGATGAGTTCGATAATGGGTCTAATCGGACCAGAACAACTGGAGTTATTTGCCCTTGAATTAGAAAAATTGCTATATTTGACTTTGTTTACACTCTAGCATCTACAAATATCAACCAATCAGCACCAAACTTGGTCAAAATATGTATGACCATAAGATCTCGGATGAGTTCGATAATAGGTCGAATTGGACCAGAACAACTGGAGTTATTTGCCCTTGAATTAGAAAAATTGCTATATTTGACTTTGTTTACACTCTAGAGTCTACAAATATCAACCAATCAGCATCAAACTTGGTCAAAATATATATGACCATAAGATCTTGGATGAGTTTGGATAATCGGACCAGAACAACTGGAGTTATTTGCCCTTGAATTAGAAAGTTCTTTAGAATATTTCTCTGTCCGGAGCATAACTTTGTCATCTCCAGTCCGATTGAGTTGAAACTTGGCATTTGTGTTTGTTGCAATAATACGGAGTGCAGTGTGAAAGAACCATAACTCTACCTCTTACTGTCTATGAGTTTTTTCCCTTTGACTGTTGTTTTTACAGCATTTTCTGCTTGTCCGGAATATAACTTTGTCATCTCTAGCCTGAACATCTTCAAATTTGGTATGCATGATTGTAGAAAAATTACAGAGTGCAGTGCACAAGAACCATAACTCTTCCTAGCACGAATTTTGAGTTATTCCCCCTTTGACCTTCATTTTTATAGCATTTCTTGCTTGTCCAGAGCAAAACTTTGTGATCTTAAGTAAAAATGACTTGAAATATGGTATGCTTATTTGTTGCAATATTTGGAAGTGCAGTGCACAAGAATTGTAACTCTACCTCGTGCTGTCTTTGAGTTATTTCCCTTTGATCATCATTTTTTCAGCATTTAGTGCTTGTTCGGAATATAACTTTGTCATTTGAAGTCAGAATGACTTCAGACTTGCTATGCATGTTTGTTGCAATATTACTGAGTAGTGTGTGCAAGAACAATAACACTGCCTAGCGCGGATTTTGAGTAATTCCACTTTGATCTTCATTTTTACAGTATTTCTTGCTTGTCCGGAATGGAACTGAATTATCAAGTCAAATTGACTTGAGACTTGGTAAACATGTTTGTTGCATTACCTGCCCTTTGCAATTATTATACCTCCTCTACAACTGGCAGTGGGACAGGCATATCTTACGACAATTTGCCGCTCTTCTTTCATTATCATTTGGCCTTGAACCTTGATATTTGGTATTTATCTTCATTGTAGACCTTTACTGCTTAGTACTCAGGTGAGCGATATAGGACCATCATGGTCCTCTTGTTTTATTCAGCTATGCATTTGTTGCAAAGTTTCATGTTCATAAGATGGGGGCTTGCCCAGCATTGGCCATTGAGCCTATCTTATGAACATGAAGTTCGCAACAAATGCATAGCTGAATACAAACTGCAACTGGGGGGATCGAACCCATGCGGAACAGATCCTCATTTTTCGAGGTTTAAAAGACCAACACCATAACCACTGAGCTAAAGAGAATTCTCCCCAACGCTAAGCATTTGTTGCAAACTTCGTGTTCATAAGACGGGGGCTTGTCTCGAATAGGCCATTGAGCCTATCTTATGAACATGAAGTTCAAAACAAATGCGTAGCTGAATACAAACCACACCTGGTGGGATTCGAACCCATGCTGAACAGATCCTCGTTTTTTGAGATTTAAAAGAGCAACACCATAACCACTGAGCTAAAGAGATTTCTCCCCAACACAGTCGTTGGGTATTGATTTTATACTGGATGAAGCTATGCAGTAAGGAAGGAGTGATCTCCTGTAACACACCCCCTCTTAAATGTCATCATCTTGATGACAGAAGGCCATACTAGGCAGCAGTGCTTTTTTTGGCTCAGTGGTAAAGTGTAGGACTGGTGATCTGGAGGCCCTTGGAATTGAGCTCCTCTGGATCCACAGGGTTTTTCGTGAGAGTGTCCTTTGGCATGACACCTCAGAGCCCTAGCCTAGTACTGGTGAAACCCAGGAAATACATAAAAAGGTGAGCTGTCGCCATTATATAACTGAAATAATGTTGAAAGGGATGTAAAATGCCATTTAATCAATCCATCCGTGTTAGAAATATTATAATAATGCTTGATGTCATGTAATTCAGCTCCAGAAGTTTTAGCTGTTTATCCCTATGGTCACACTGCTGACTGGTGGTCACTAGGAATACTGATGTATGCAATGTTAGTGGGAAAGGTAAGAAGCTCCTTCATTTGAGCCATGCTCTGTAAAAAGGGGGGTTAATGCATCTGCAAAAAGTTTTGACCCAGGTCAGCCTTTGCAAAATGTGCAGGCTGACCTACATAGAAACTTTTTGCTGTTTGTAAATTTTCTAATGCCCAAGGACCATTCTACCTTCAAAATCAGTTGGTTGTTAAACAAATTGGATTTTACGGATCCATAATTATGTGATTACTTGCTCAGTATAATGCATAATGAAGATACATTAACTCTTTACCACACAATCCCGACTTTTAACGACCCTGAGAAAGAAGCCTTTTGAAAACATTGTGGGAAAAGGAGAAAATGCTGGTAACCAGCATTTTCTCCTTTTCCCACAATGTTTTCTACCCCTCCCAAAAGGCATTTCAATTTTTTAGTCACATTCATTTTGTCTTCTGCAAATGCTTTCAATTTGGACCAGTCTATAATTTTGTCGTTTGGTAAAGAGTTAAACCCGTTTTTGACAGAGTGCTACTCATTTCTAATTGGAGTTGGGAATACAAATAAATACAAACATAAAGTTGAATATTCTTTTTCTGAAAATTGACTATACTTGAATATTAAGTTTTCACTGTTCAGAGTGGGATGCTGAGTTATGCAGTGTAAGAGGGAAAGGTAAACTAAACTGGTTTATTGGTTTTAAGTAGGAATTTGAATGAAAGCAAAAAAAAAAATGATGGAATAATGGTACACTTTTAGCCAGAGTATGAGATCAAAGTACACCAAGCACCAAACATTTGGTCTCTGAAAACATGTCATAAATGTTCAGAAAATATATGAGTCTTGCTCTTGCAAAAAGGAGCTTCATGCATATCTGTGATGCATTACATCAAGTAAGTGAGGGCATAATTCTTGATCCATAAAATCCATTTTGTCTGACAACTGACCAAAACATGAAGTAAACTGGTCCTTAGACATGCAAAAAATTGATCAATAGCAAAAAGTATCGGCCCAGGTCAGCCTGTGCGGACTGCACAGGCTGACCTGGGTCAGTACTTTTTGCAGATGCATTAATCCCCCTTTTTACAGAGTGTGGTTCATATATAACAGTTCAAAATGTACAAAATACTGTGGAAAAGTTTTGGGATTTAGTTCTAGGTTTAACTTATTGCCACACAACAAAAATGTAGACTTGTCCAAATTGAAAGCATTTGCAGATGACATATTAAATACTGTTCAAGACATAGAATTTGTCTTTCTAAGGGTAAAAAACAGCATTTTCTTCTTTTCCCACAATGTTTTCAAAAACCTTCTTCCTCAGGGTCGTTAAAAGTCACAATTGTTTGGTAAAGGGTTAAACTTGATTGTATATAAAAGTAAATAGTATACTATTGGAATGAATTTTTTATCTGACAAAGAAACTTTCACCGAAAGATAAAGAACTGTTTGTATATTTTTTGCAGTACCCTGTGGATGGTGCCAAAGATCATGTAGAGATGGCCCAGAAAGTGTTAGATTCTGACTATCTCTGTCCTAATTGTGTCTCAGATCATGCCCAGGATGTGGTTAATAAGGTAGGTTGACTTCTTTCTCTGTCCTAATTGTGTCTCAGATCATGCCCAGGATGTGGTCAATAAGGTAGCTTGACGTCTTACAATCTGTCCTAATTGTGTCTCAGATCTGCTAAGGATGTAGGCAATAAGGTATATGGACTTCTTTCTCTGTCCTAATTATGTCTCAGATCATGCCTAGGATGTTGTCAATAAGGTAGGTTGAAATATTTTTCTGTCCTAATTATATGTCAGATCATGCCCAGGATGTTGTCAGTAAGGTATGTGGACTTCTTTCTGCCCTAGTTGTGTCTTGGTTCTTGCCAAGGATGTAGTCAGTAAGGTAGGATGACTTCTTTTTCTGTCCTAATTGTGTCTCAGTTCATGCCCAGGATGTGTTCAGTAAGTTAAGGTTGACCACTCTCTGCCCTAATTGTGTCTCAGTTTATGCCCAGGATGTGAGCAGTAAGTTAAGGTTGACCTCTCTCTGTCCTAATTGTGTCTAAGATCATGCCAAGGGTGTTCTCAGTAAGCTAGGTTGACGTCTTACTATCTCTGTCCTAACTGCTTAACCCTAGAAGCCCTTGTTACACAGGACGAATAATCTAAGTGTTGCAAGTTGGAACCCAGGCCCGGTCAACAGTCTCTGGATGATTTGAGAATCATCCAGACATTATTCTAAACACAAACTTTAAAGGGATTCAGTTTGTATTAGAAAACAGCCAATGGCATTGAAAGAATGTTGGGCATAATACTGGATAAAAAAGGGCAAGAAATACATGGATAGTTGGACTGGCCAGTGTGATACTGTATTATACACCGAACAAAATAAAAACTGTCAAATTTGTCATAGTGGCCACTTATATTAAGCAACCAGACAACAATTTTACATCAGGCTTGAAAGATTGCCACTTTTCATACAAAGATTAGAGATCTTTGTATAAAAAAAAAGGGGGGGGTTAATTAATGCTGCTTACGAGCATTTCCTCTTTTCTTACAATATTTTCAAGCTTCTCTTCTTCAGTGTCATTAACTCTTTACCAAACAACAAAATTTTGGGCTTGTCCAAATTCAAAGCACTTGCAGGTAACAAATGTAGCTCAAAAGAGAAAAGTGATCTGAGAAAGGGTAGAAAACATTGTGGGAAATGGAGAAAATGCTGGTTACCAGCATTTTCTCCTTTCCCCACAATGTTTCCAGAAGCCTTCTTCCTCATGGTCGTTAAAACTGGGGATTGTGTGGCAAAGGGTTAAAACACAAGTAAAGGTTGAGTAGTTTAGTTTTATGTTTTATTTTTTCAGCTGTTAATGAAGAGTCCACAGAAACGCCTGGTTGATCTCTACTCATTACAAAACATCCACTTTTTTCAAAATTTGAATTTTACAGATGTGATAGAAAAAAAGGTAAGAAATTTAAAGATGCATCTTTACCTTTACAGCCAGAGAATAAACAAAGGCTGTTAAAACTTGAGAGTGTGTAGAATCAACTCAGCTGTGTAAACATAGATAAAAAGTTGATATTAGGTGTATGGGATAAAGACACTCAAGGAATCTGTATTTGATTTAAAACTTGAAACAGCCACAGTGATGTCTTTGATAGCCTCCAGGGAATTAAATGCATTTTTTAACCGTTGTAATCTGTGCAACCTTGCAACCATAAGGGCAACATCTGGCATGAAGATACAAGAATGATTACAGTTTCATAAAATAAAGATGAAATTGGTTAAACTGAATGAAAATGAATTAAGATGTATCTTTAAACAAATTTGCCAGCATTTTCTCCTTTTTCCACAATGTTTTCTACCCTATCACGGATGAATCTTGCCCCTTGAACAATATCTTATTTTTTGTCTGCAAATGCTTTCTATTTGGACCAGTCTGAAATTTTGTGGTTTGGTACAGAGTTGGTAAAGGTTTAAATCCACTTCAACTATATACTAGGGTATGCAAGGTTGATTAGTCACAGTACTATAATTGCAGCACACTTCATCTATGTACCATCAAATTGGTGACTGAAAATGTCTCATTTTCATGATTGCTTCTTTTGATTGTGACATTTTGTACAAACTGAAAGCCTTTGCAGACAATATTTTATTCAAATGATTCGATTTATCTTTGGAAGGATAGAAGACAATGTGGGAAAAGGGGAAAATGCTGGTTACCAGCATTTTCTCCTTTTCCGACATAGATTTCAAAAACTTTATTTCTCAGGGTTGTCAAAACTGGGGATTGTGTGGTAAAGGGTTAGAGGGTCACTTTTGACAAACATGAATATTAATCAGAGAGACATTTTGATAGTAAAATGTTCCAGGGCTAGGAATGTAGTGTAAACAGAGACACAAATGATGCTATTAATCCTTGATTTGCATTTCAGATTAGTCCCCACAAATTAGTTCCACAAGATTTCTTCCCGATGACAGGTGTAAGTTATAGTTATGCTCCAGGCTCAGGGCAACCAGATGATAATTTTCCAGATGTAAGTACGTCTATCATTAGTTTTAGATCTGTACCAAATAAAAGTTTTATAAACTTAAGAAGAAAGCCTTTGTAAAACATTGTAGAATAAGAGGTGAGGCTGCAAATAACCAGCATTTTCTTCCTTTCCCACAGTATTTTCTGTCATCTTTTAGACGAATTCAAAAATTTTGGCCAAAGTTAGACTTGTTGTCTGCAAATGCTTTTAATTTGGACAAGAGTAAATATTTGATGTTCAGTAAAGAGTTAAGGAAGCATATAGGATACTTGCAGTGTGCTTACTCAAGACAGCTGTTTGCTTAGTACATGTACAAAATGTTTTTTTAAGTTTTTTAACAACCCTGAGGAAAGAGCCTCTTGAAAATATCGTGGGAAAAGGAGAAAATGCTGGTAACCAGCATTTTCTTCTTTTCTCACAATGTTTTCACAGTACCCTATCAAGGACAAATTCTATCATTTGGGCCACATTTGAATTGTCATCTGCAAATGCTCTCAATTTGGACACATTTTTGTGGTGTGGTAAAGATTTAATACAGGTTGCTTGTGTAATACAAGCTGCTTGCATAATAAAGGTGGCCACCAACACAGATTTTATTGAGTTTTCTTTGTATTTCTTTTCAGTTTGATTTTGTGTGGAACTTACCTAATGGAACAGACAAACCAGTTTATGTATGAGGAGAACTGAAACTCTCTCCTTTATTAACACAACACTTTCCTCCCTCTAAGGTTGGGGAGGTATAAAGGAATCAGGTTGTCCGTCTGTTTGTTTCTTAGATGCAAGTCTGTGTCTTCTTTCCTGCTGACATTTTTGAACCAATGTGGCTGAAGTTTTAATGCAAGCTCTTATAACATGCTGACCTACATGTTTCATTATGATTTTTTGACTGTGACAAGAGTTATGGCCCTTTGATGTGAGCCATGCTCTGGTAAAAGAGGGTTTAATGCATCTCTGTTATGCATTATATGAAGCAAGTCATCACATAATTACGGTGCCATAAATTCCACTTTGTCTAACAACTAGCTGAAACCCGAATTGGAATGGTCCTATGGCATGCAGGCAATTTAGTAAAGTAAAAACTTGATTCAGGTCAGCCTGTGCTGACTGCTCAGGCTTACCCCTGTCGATTCTGTTTGCATTAAGCCCCTTTTTCACAGAGCATGGCTCATGTTTTTATTCCTAATCAAGGGACAAAGCATCAGGTGGAGGGTATTTATTGGCTTGTGACAGTTGCAGTTGGGATCTGGTTTTATTCTGACAAAATGTTTTACAAAAAAATCCAGTAGCCTATAGTCTCAAGAAGAATATAACAAGAACAAGTGCCATCTGTTAAACAGTTGTGATAAATTCTTAAGCTGAGGTGCAAAAGTACTGAACATCGGTGTTTCTTAAACAGGATACAGCTCCACATTCACTTGTATTACTTGCATGAAGTGCTAAGTCATTGTCTCACTATCATACAACATAATTGTAGACTTATCCAACTTGAAAACAGTTGCAGACAACAAATCATAGGTGGCTCTAATAATGGCATTTGTCTTTTATAGAATGGAAAGTGTTGTTGGAAAAGGAGAAAATGCTGGTTATCAGCATTTTGTCCGTTTTCCACAATGTTTTCCAACTTAAAAGAAATAAGATTCACATTTTGAGTAATATTTTATTTGTTTTCTGCAAATGCTTTCAAATTGTTGAAGTCAAAAGATTTTTTGTTTGATAAAGGGTTATAGGAAAAACCATTGTTTGAGTCTCATTTGTGTGCTTTGTCTAGGAATCCTTTGAAAATTGATGAGTTTATGATTTTGTTGTCTGGTAAAGAAATGAAGGTTCCAGTTGTTGATAGAATTATTGATGATCATTATTTGAATCTAGAAGAGACCATTGTAGTATATTTTGAATGTAAACATTGGATTTATATACATTATTGTAAAACAGAATTGACAGGTGACTTAATCATATATATCACTTTGAAGCTCATGAATATTTGGTAAAAATTGGTAAATATACTTTAATTTTTTACCAAATGGCTATTGTAGACTTGTCCAAATTGTTACAGATGACAAAGTGGCTGGAAAGATTTATTTATGTTTGTCTTTTAAATGGTAGAAAACTTTGTGGGAAAGGGAGAAAATGCTAGTTACCAGTACTTTCTTCTATTCAAACAATGTTATTTAAAACCTTCAATTTTCTGGGTTGTGAAAACAAAATTGTGTTGTAGAAGGTTAATATTTTGATTTTGACTCTGAAGGTTGTGCAAAACTGATGAGAGACTGGTCAGTTTTGTTCTGTTTTAAAAGTGTTTTACTAAATCAGGATGGCTATGTAAACAACCACTTTGTGGAAAAAGTTAAACTTAATTATTTGTGAAATAGGCTTCTGCTTGCTATTGGTCAATTTTCTGCTTGTCCAAGTACCAGTGTATCTCCAGATTCAGTCAGTTGTTAGACAAAAAGGTGTTTTATCAATCAAAAATTATATGATGACTTGCTTGGTATATTGGAGATGCCAGAGCATGGCTTATATACATATGAAGATTTCATTGGAAAAAAGAGAAATTGCTCATTACAAGCAATTTGTCTTTTTGCCGCAATGTCCTTGTAAGTGGTCTGCAAGACAGAAGCAGTGGCTAACAGAAGGTAAAGTTTTCAAACAATATTGACATCACACATTATTGACAATCTATATATAGATAACACCAGTATATCTTACTATTACCCTTGTTGTCAGTAAGACTCAATAAATGCAGTTTCAAGGTTTTTCTTGTCCAGCATGTCTCAGAAAAGCAGACTATGTAGATCAAAGATAAGCCTGTGTGTTTTTGTGCAGTTTGATCTTTGTCTAACCTGACTGCAAAGGCATCTACAGTTATGAAAGTGCTTTAATTTAAAATGTTTCATGCTTACATTTTCCATTCCCAAAGGTACTTTGATTACATTACTCTTTATCTATGCACTGTAACAAAATCTGGGTCTCATGAATCATTGATGAAACATTTCATTGGTCTATGGTGAATTTGTACTGAGTTTTTGACTAATGAATAGTTAGGTTACATATCACTTGTCTGACAAGATCTTCCTGGTCTCAGTTTATTGACAAACAAAAGCCAGTTTTAGTAACAAAACACCCTGTTTGTTGTCTTAGCAAAGGTCTATGTTGAAGGGAAATAAACCAAAACCTAGCTTTGATTGTTTGAACCTTAGCTTGCAGCTGTTGATTAAAGTAAGATTTTTGCTGTCAAATCTCCTGTGGATAGCAATTTAGTGTAGACAAAGAGTAATATGGCTTGCAACACGTGAAAAGGGGCATTCGGACATTTGCGTAAAGTGTCGTCTCGGATCAGCCTGCGCAGTCCGCGCAGGCTAATCCGAGACGGCACTTTACGACTACATAAGATTTTGTGCTACAGTAGACTTGCACAATACAGAAAATTATATAAAAATGGAAAGTGTCGTTTCAGATTAGCCTGCGCGGACTGCGCAGGCTGATCCGAAACAACACTTTACGCAAATGTCCGAATGCCCCCTTTCGTGTGTTGCAGACCATATAGGGCAGACATTGTGACATTCTGTCCTATACTGGAGCCTCTTACCCTTTTTCATTATTCCATGACGAATGTATATATATGTGACATATGACACAAAAATATTTGTAAGAAAATTGTAACAATGTTTGACAAATATAATCATTCGATTTGACCCTTTACCAGACAATCCTATGTTTTTATGACCCTAAAACAAGGGTTATAAAGAAACGTTGTTAGAAATGGAGAAAATACTGGTTACCAGCAATTCCTCCTTTTCCCTCGATGTTGTCTGTCCTTTCAATTTCAAGTCTTGAGTCTAAAATTTTTCATTTGGGAAAGGTTAAAGTGAAATAGGAATCTGTTCACAATTGTGATGTACATATAGTTGTATTATTTATTGCTCTTTCATTAACGGGTGGGTTACCCATCTTTTTATGGCATTTCGTAAGATTACCTCTTTATCAAAAGACAAAATTTTAGACCATTTTAATTTGAAAGCATTTGCAGACAACAAATCAAAGGTGGTCCAAATGACAAAGTTTGTCCTTGATAAGGTAAACATTATGGGGAAAGGAGAAAATGCTGGTTAACAGTATTATCTCCTTTTCCCACAATGTTTTCAAAAGCCTTCTTCCTCAGAGTTGGTAACAGTCAAGATTATGTGGTAAAGGGTTAATTTTGGTATGAAATGCTTTTAATACTTAACTTTAGTCTCTTTTACTTTGAATTTCTTTCTCCAATTGGTTCAGTACACCGTCTTGTATTACTTTCTATGCTGTCTCCATAAAAGTCGCGAGTTCACCCAAAAAAACACTTCTGATTTTTTTTTTATAAATCGATGATAGATATTGTTAGGAAACTGTACAGAAACTTTGTCAAAGAATTAGACTATATTTATTTTTTCCAATATTTTCAACTTTTTACCCAGTAGTTTTGTTGTGTTCTAATGACCCCAAAGACGACTTTTAAAAACATTGTGAGAAAAAGAGAAAATGCTGGTAACCAGCATTTCCTCATCTTACCTATCATCAATAAATCTTACTACAGGAGTCACTTTTAATTTGTTTTCAGCAAATGCTTTCAACATGAACAAATCTCGGATATTATTGACAGATTAAGAGTTGATCTTTGGGACGGGAGTGATGTTTGTACAAAGTCATTTCAAACTAAAAACAGTCATATTAATAGTAGTTAACATATTCTTCACCCCTTTACAAAACAATTCCATGTCTAAATCTTTACCAAACAGCAAAATTTAGACTTCCAAATTGAAAGCATTTGCAGACGACTAATTCATTGTGGCTGAAATAATAAAATTAGTATTTGAAAGTGTAGAAAACATTGTGGGAAAAGGAGAAAATGCTGGTTATCAGCATTTTCTCCTTTTCCCACAAGGTTTTCAAAAGGCTGTTTCCTTAGGGTCGTTTTAAGTCGGGATTGTATGGTAAAGAGTTAAGTGATCCCGAGGAATAAGGCATGTGAAAAAAAAGTGTGGGAAAAGGAGAAATTACTGATAACACAACTTGTCTCCTTTCACCACAGTGTTTTTTTTATTTCTCCCAGTCAAATCCCATAATTTGAGCCCCAGTCAGTTTTTGTCTCCAAATGCTTTACATTTTGACAATTAGTGTTGTCTTAGATTAATTTAGGACTTATGTAACTTTACAAGACAACAAGATTATAGACTGGCCAAATTGAAAAAGTTTGCTGTCAAAACATTAGATGTAGCATTAAAAATAGATTTGTCTTCTGTAGGACAGAAAACACTGGCAAAAAAGAAAAATTGCTGATTACCAGTATTTTCTCCTTTTCCAATATGGTTTCAAAAGCGTTCTTTCTCAGGGTCGTTGGAATTTGGAATTGTGTGGTGGAGAGTAAATTCTTTTTGTCATAGATTACAGCTAATATAATGCATTTTCATTTCATAGAATCAAAATGTCATTTTGTAATTTTGTCTCTAATTTGCTCATTATTTTCATGCATATCCATATTTAGAAAAGACAAAAAGTGATAATAGCATATATATATTTTTTAGCTCAATACTTCACCACTCAACAAAATTATAGACTCGTCCCAGTTGGTGACCAGCATTTTGTCCTTTTTCCAACAATGATTTTTAAGGCTTTCAGGTAAAGGGTTAAAACCCCAGGACGATAGATACCATCTTCAAACATCTGTAGATAAAAGTAGCTCACAGAGGTGTATGAGTGTATACAGAGTCTTAACACTTTACCACACAATCCAAAGTTTTAAAAATCCTGAGAAAGAAACCTTGTGAAAGCACTGGAAAAAGGGGAAAATACTGGTAAGCAGCATTTTCTCCTGTTCCAACAATGTTTTCAACTCTGTTAATTGAAAGGTTTATCCATTGTGCCATATTTAATGTCATCTGCAAATCCTTTCAATTTGGACTGGTCTAAAATTTTGTCATTCGGTAAAAGAGGTAAAGTGACATGGCACCTTTCATTTATTTTTTACCTATGAAAATCAATGCATAAAATTGTGTGCAACTACAGTGACTTTCAGAACAGTTAAGCAGGTTTTACTTTGATTTATACAGCTTTGAAACAAACCATAACATTGAAAAGCAGGTAATTTATATTTTGACAAAAAGTCCTGTTTATTTCCCAGTAACTCTTAACCAGATGACAGAATTTTAGGCTTGTCCATATGGACAGTATTTGCGGATGAAAAATTTAATGCAGGTAAATTGATTGAGTTTGTCCTTGAAAGGGTAGAAAACATGGTGGGAAAAGGAGAAAATGCTGGTTACCAGCATTTTCTCCTTTTCCCACCATGTTTTTCAAAGCCTTCTATCTGAGAGTTGTTAAAACTTAGGATTGTGTGGTAAAGGGTTAATGCAAGATAACAATTACCTCTATTTTTTTTATTTGAATCGCATCTATGCCTCATAGACATTCAGTAAAAGTAATCTATAGGCCCTTGGTTTTATCTGCGTGTAAGAGACTGGATTTTTCATGGGAGTGTCCTTAAGTAAGGAACTTCAAAGCCCCAGTCAAGTACTGGTAAAACCAAGGAAACACATGAATCACTGAGCTGTTGCTGTGATAAAACAGAAATGATGTTGAAGACCATTGAATTATCATTCATTTAATCACAACTACGCTTCATTATGCATTTGCTAAATCAGGGACAGTTATAGATTAGGTTTTTTTTCGTTGACGATATTTATGTATTTGTTACTGTGTATGTGATTGTTGAAATAGTCATCTCTCCAATGGGGCAACTCACCTGCTTAATATCATTGTTACAATGATGGTTATGTGGGAAAGCAGCAAGTGGTTTTGGATGAATATTGTGCCAAGCACTGGTAACAAACTCCAGGAAAGCATGGATAGGTGCACTGGGCACAACAATATACATGTACCAGTAACTGAAATAATGTTGAAATATGTGTTAAACACTACACAAACAAACCAGTGGGGCAAACAAGGGAATAGTTATTGGTTTGTATATGACCCTGGATTCTTTACCAAACAATCTCATGGTTTAACACTTAATGCGCTGAATTAATGATCTAGACCATTTTAACCCTTTACCACACGGCAAAATTTAAGACCCATCCAAATTGAAAGCATTTGCAGATGACAATTTCATAGTGGCTCAAATGACGCAACTTTTCTTTGATGGGGTAGAAAACTTTGTGGGAAAAGGAGACAATGCTGGTTACCAGCATTTTCTCCTTTTCCCACAATGTTTTCAAAAGGCCTCTTCTTCAGGGTCGTTAAAAGGCGTCATTGTGTGGTAAAGGGTTAAATGGGAAAAATAGCCCGAAATAGTTCTATTTCAAGGTTGTTTCCGTAGAATATGTAACACAGAAGCAGACAGTGCGGATCAAAGATCAGACTGCATGTTTTGTGCAGTCTGATCTTGATCTGCACTGTGTGCAAAAACAACTTAAGTTGGTTCAAGGGCTTTAAGGGTTAATCACATTTTGCAATCAAAGGACTCAAAGTCCTGGAAAGCGTATCTGTGGAGTAGCATAAAGCTATATGTTGTTATAAAAAGATAATACACATGCAACACATGTATATATAAACATTTTAAAATGGAGTTAGCAAGGGCTAGGAAAGGAAGAGTTGTTCTGCCGAGCGGGCTGCACAAGTAACAGTTATTCTAATTCTTTTTAAGGAGTTGTAATTTGATACGTCAATCGGATGCAGTTTTTGCTGGTATTAGATTACAGACTAAATACACGTGTAAGACTGTATATACGGTAGTAACAAATGCAAGGTTGAGGTGTATTAGCTGAAACTGAAAGTTGAATTGGTACAGCGCAAGTGTGTATGACTGTATTTTTGGTTCAGGTCAAACCGATAATACAGAGTACAGAGTGAGCACACGTGTGTCGTTACTCATGATGTATTTGGTTCCGGTCAAAACGATCACAATAAGCGGATTTGCTATACAAATCCGCTAAAAAGGCATTTGAAAACATCACGGGAAAAGGGGAAAAGGAGAAAATACTGATTACCAGAAGCTGTTCAGCAAATTTAACTCTATACTAGACAATAAATTTCAGACTCGGCCATATTGAAAGCATTTACAAAGAAATTATACTGAATTAGAATAACGTGATCTTTTTTTGAAAGAGTATGAAATGTTTTAGGAAACCAACGTTTTCTGCTTTTTCCACAATATTTTCAAAAAACCCTTCTCTCTCAGGGACTTTATTGTTTCGTCAAAGGTTTAAAGCTTTTTTTTTTGGTAAAGATATCTAACAAAATATTGGATGGTTAAGATCCAGATTAAGATAGTAAGTTTGCTTGCCTTTTAAGTTTGATCTACACTGTCAACAAAAGCGCCTATTTTTAGGCTTAGCAAGCTTAAAGTTTGTCTATTCATACAATATGTTTAAATGAATGAAAATAATGTAATGTAGATGTGTTTACAAATGTATATAGATTTATTGTTTTTTAATGGCTTTTTTATTAATAAAGCAAATGAAGATGAAAGTCATTCTTCATCTATGTACAATCTGTAACGTTTCAGTGTCTTTTTCTTTAAACCAGGGATTGTAGCTCAGTGAAAATGAAAGATTTGTAATGCGGGGTCCCGGGTCTTCACCTGAGTTGCTGTGGATTTTATGGGAATGTCCTTGGCTTTACATGGGGGAAACCCTCAGCACACATGAATAAGAAAGCTATTGCAGTGAAATGGTGCTGAAATTTGTCAAAAATACCAGGTAATCAGTATGTCAAATGTTCCATTTTAACCAGCTCAATGCTAGTTCATTTGTCTCGCCCCCCCCCCCTTCCTTTCTCATAATCAAGTGGAATTCTTCTATAAAATGTATATACGTTGAGGTTTGCTTTCCTACACTCTTTTTACCTCAAATTACTTATGCTCCAAACTTTCTAGATAGGGTCTCTGTACATGTTTCAACAAGTTCATAGCAGGAGACCAACTCGCCCGATTCAAAGGATCAAAATTCAGGTTAAAAGTAAATTTTATAAAAGTAACTGTGTGATCCATATGACGGTTTTTCAATAGGTTTAAATTAATGACGAAAAAGTGGGCCGTTTCGGCACTGGACCGTTTTGGTACCGTGGTGTTTTGGAAGGGGAACAAGACAGTTCCCCGACACAACTTTTTGATTTGGAGACAGTTCAACAATTTTCTTCAATGTCAAATGACAGTTATCATAATAAAATGGTTGACGAGGAATTTTATGAATAAAAGATCCTTTGTGACTGATCGAAGTGTTATTATCTGTGATTGACGAGTGCATTTGGTTACCGTGAGATTGTATGTAATATTCTATGACGATAATTTTCTATAACTTGGCTTTATTTGGTGCAACACTTTGACGGCCTTTCGTCGTAAAATACCAAATAAATTTCGAAATACACTACATTTTTTCCAAATGGTTCACACAATATACATTTAGTTGAAATATCAGAATTATGGACCGAGTGTTTAAGGTAAATAGAAAAAAAATATTTCATGCAGGTAAATCTCCCTTTCTCTATGGTTCTGTATAATGTATTACTATAAACCATACTAGCCAGTAAAGAAATACACATAACTAAAATACAAATTACCAAAGTAATTTAAAGAATTAACTCTAAATGATGTTGAAACATGTTTTTACAAACTTTCACGCTGGCTAAGTTATTTTTTTAATTCTCTCATTTTCCTGAATCATTTGAATCCACCCAAAAGGGAATAAGTAGCCATCAATGTATATAGAATTCTTCTTCATAAGGTACAAATAATCCGATCACAACATCAATAATCCACAAATATTTCTAGTATCTCATGAATTTCAATTATAATTGTCAATAATGTTATTTGACCTGAACGTAAAGTGTCGGGGAACTGTCTTCAAATCTGTCGGGGAATTGGCTCGAAAAGTTGTGTCGGGGAACTGTCCTGTCGGGGAACTGTCTTGATACCTTTTGGAAGTGGGCCGTTTTGACCCCAATCCATTGACTTTCTGTTTCGTCGGTTTAATCTGTATTGCAGCGAAATGCAATCAACTTTTAGTAACAGCCATGACAAATGACAAATTATTAAGCACTTCATTACATAATGAGCTTGTAGAAGTCGTTTATAACATGCAAATCTCGGAAAAATCACTGACGAAGTTTATCGTGCGTGGCGCCCATTTTGTGGGTTTTCGGGAACGTAAACAACTCGAGTAACAGATGAAATGCACGATTTTCTCTTATGTTCAGCATTTAAATTGAACGTATTTGGATTTCAAACGAAGGGTTACTAAAAACGCAGGCAACAGGTATGTTTAAATCCTAGTTTTGTGCTCTATTTGCGATATCATTAGAGTTCAAACTTGCGCACAAAATCTGTGCGGAACTTTCAACTGGTTTTGTCTTCAGTTCCTTTTTTAACATTAGCCAAACTTGGAATCGGGTATGTGTATTCCCCGGCCCCAATCGAAAATTAAGCCAGAATTCCCGGCCCCAACAGCCCCCCCTACCTAAGTCTTTTCTTTGTGTACAGAATATGATGAAATTCGTGTTAAAGCTTATGTTATAACCTTTCTAAAGGTACAGTATATAGAATCTTTAGTCATTTTGTGATGAAATACCGAAAATAGCCGTTTTGAGCCCATAATTATCTATCTTAGGAATCGAAAATCAGCACAAAATTAGCTTTAATACAAGGAGATGTACTCTATCTCGTCATTTTTACCAACATGTTGCTGTTTGGACGCTACTTTATGTACTTAAAAAGTACTTTTGCACGTCACTAAATCCTCCTGCCGAACATCCCCTACGGGGCAAACATGATTAGGTCATGATTTTTTAACGCCAAAATAAGCATATAAAACAAAATCTCCGAAAAAATTGATGTTACATATATTCTAAGCATGTAAATATTCGGAAACTTACCTTTTGAGAAGGACGTATGGGATAACCAAGCAAAACGTTGATTAAAACAGTGACCGTCGTATGCCGAAATTTAAGATGGCCGCCATTTTTTCCTTTGCGGTCAATTCGAAAGAAGACAGTGAATAGCCGGAAGTTATACCGCGTTTCCTATCCCTGTATATAAGATCCCTGGTAAATATAAAACTTGGTTGGTATATTAAAGATTGAAGAAAAATTGTCAAATTCGGTTATTGAGTCCGTTCCAGTTCCATCGGTTCATTTAAGAAATAATCTTCTTTCTATCGTGGTTTATCGTTCAATAAACCACAGTTGTGAGTTATGAGGCACAATAAATAATCCACGAGGGCGATAGCCCGAGTGGTTTATTCATTGCGCCTCATAACTCACAACGTGGTTTATTGAACGATAAACCACGATAGGAAGAAGATTATTTCGATTCTAACATGACCAATTCTTTATGAAAGGAAAACAAGTTCATCATTAGAGTAAAAACGCGGATGAAGACTATGTTCTATTGAATAACTCACTAACTTTCTTTATACAGAATGACGTCACTCTGCATGGAATGTCGCAAATTTTACCACGCTTTCCTTGCACTGTGTTTATAGAGCCGAATTCGCGTGTCATGTTAGAATCTGGTTATTAAGTCCAATCCGGTCTAATCCAGATCCAGTTCAAGCCATTGACTTTACACAACGCTCTTGACTATTTACTACTCAAAGCAAGAAATATCATGAAAAACTTCAGTTTGTTAACTTTCAGTTTAAAACAGGTTATTTCGTTGAAATGATATCTCCCGCCTAAACAGACCTCTTTTGATAGAAACATTATAAGAAGTAGTGTGTTTTGCGTGTACACGTGGCCTTTTTGTTATTGGTCCATAATGAAATTATCCATTAAGCCCCCTTTTTCCATAACATAGCATTTTATTAGATACAAACAAATAATGATTGTCTGTGGCTTATGACAAACAAGATAAATACAAAGTTTCATAAAATTTTGTCTAGTAGTTAAAAAGATATTAGCCCATAATGGAAATATACATCAAGGCCCCCTGTTTCAATATCAAGGCATCAAATGAAGAAAAAAATCGGTGGACTATCGTAAGGAATATATCTATAAAGTTCCATCAATTTTCATCAAGGATTTTAAAAGATGTCTGTCCTGACGGACGAACGGACAGACCGACAATGTGGACCAAGATCAGACTGTACAGTCTGTGCAGTCTGATCTTGGATCTACACTATCCGGAAAGGGAATATTTTTCTCAAAAATATAACTTTGAAATAGCAATATTCACGTTTTACCATTCGCTTGAAAGTTTTATTTAACTTTTTTTTCAGCAGGTTAAGGATTAAATTGGATTATATATTTATCAAAAGCACAAGATGCAATAGTTAAAGCCCCTGTAAAGCCAAAAATAGGTAATTTTCACCGTTTATAGCTCGAAAATATATTGGATAACCCATCACAACAAGATATGAAAAAACTCGAACGTGTCAGTTACTGCATTGATTGCCATAATATACGTGAGCAAAAATACATGGAGAAGCCCGTCGATTTCACGGACGCCATTGATCGACACAACCTTCGTTATCGTTCGTGTATATTCGAACTAGGTCTTCGAGAACGTCACGTGATAACATTGCATCTCATTAGTGCTATGACGTAGTACACAGGACTATTGTTTACAATTCCAACATTACGTCATCGGAGAGTAAGATTGCTCATTCTGAACCTGTTTTCTTATTCAGATGTAGTAAACTCTTCCTGTATTGATGATAAATGAATAAGCGATGATCAGCCCGTGTCGTTGTTTCTGTTTACGATGGCAATAAACTTACGTCTTTCAAGCCTAGAATGGGGACAAAACGATCAAGTGAATGAAGGGTTTGTTTCGACGCTTTGAATGATCACGTGGTGTTTACGTCACTGCGGACATTTACGACGAAAAGTCGGTTAATCGTCGGCGATCATCGATGTAAACAAACAGATAATGCGGCATGGTAGGATCTATTCTAGTTTCAAAATTCTTTTTTCTGCCACTGACTGGAACTTTTGCGAACTGCACCTTTACATATCGTGAAAGTCGTAATAATCGCCATATTTTTGCATGGTAAAAATGAAATTTACTTTTATTTTATAAATAGGTTGTTTAGTCAGATGGACGCTACTGAGACTTTAACTATTTAACTCTTTACAAAACGAAAAATTTTACACCCCCCCAAATTAAAAGCTGTCCCAGACCTTAAAGTTAAATGTGGCTCAACTGATGAAACCATATTCTAAAAGGGCTGAGAACAATATGGTGAAAGGAGAAAATGCTGGTAACCAGCATTTTCTCCCTTTCCCGCATTGTTTTCGAAGGGTTTCCTCCCCACTTTCGGGACTGTGTGGTAAAGGGTTAATATACAAGACATAAAATAACAGTTTAACAGATCAGTTTCATGTTCACAATGATCTAAATAATGAATGACTGAAGGGTTTCCTGTCCAGTGATGGATTGTGTAGCTGGGATTTGCTACAAGTTACCTGGGGGGGGGGGGGGCATCTATTTTTAGATCCATTCATAATCTTAAGCACTGCTGTGTAGGAATCAGTGATATGAGCCTGATTTGTATAGGTCACATAATTTACATATAAGCAAACATCATGTACCTTATCAATGACATCTTGTATAGTCTATTACTTTGTAAGTAGACATGTTCAAATTGGGATGGTAGAGATTCTGTGCTTTCTGTCAAAATTGTCATATATGACAGAATTAAGATTCCTAACAGTAATGAATTATTTTCTGTGAGGCAGTATTTGGCCACTGTGGGGTTTTTTTGTTTACAATGAGTCTGGCTCAATCTGGATGCCTATAGACTAGCTTCGCTAGTCTAAAAATAGTTCATTTCATCAGTTACCGAGTAATTTACGTTCCCGAAAAGGCACAAAATGGCCGCTGTTACACGATAAATTTCGTCAGATATTTCAGAGATTTATATGTTATTAACGACTTCTACAAGCTCTTTAGGTGATGAAAGGTTTGATAATTTGTCATTGGTCATGCTTGTTACTAAAAGTTAATTGCATTTCCCTGCAATACAGATTAAATCGACGTAATTAAAAGTCAGTATGACGCTCTATCTTTGCTACCGGAAAATTTACGATGGACTTGAGACAGTACAGTGCAAAACTAATGTCCAAATATGAAAAAAAAAATCACCGTATCGTCTCCTTATTGAGACTAATAAAATCTTAAGATTTCAATTATTTAAATTTGAGATAAAAGCGTTTGAAATTTGTCGGTTTTTTTCCCCCCCAAACATGTTTCAAAACTTTTTAAAGATAGAAATCCGGCCCCAATATTTCAAACTTTATTTTTTCTTTGACTTACCAAAAAAAAAAAAAAAAATGATATGGTGATAAACTACTAAATTTAAGCTTTGAAACGGTACTTTGAAAATTAAATTTGACGCAGGCATTGTTGAGTTATAAGCGCTTTAATTTCATCCATTTTCAGAGAAAAATATTTTGAAAATTGAATCGAGTTACATATCCGGCCCCAACATTAAAATTTCAATGATTCATCAAATCTAGAAAATCTTGATATAAATTCAAAGTTCATCTAATAAGCTCTTTAATGGTATATAGAAATAAGAATTTGATGCAGGTTTTTCTGTGCTATAACGGTTCACATTCTTGGAAAGGTATATATGGAATTATGGGAAAATTAACGTATCCGGCCCCTATGTTTTAGACTTAATTATGTATCTAATATCAGATTTTTAATAAAATTACAGACTGCATAGTATAAGCTTTTGAACGAAAGCTAAACTCGTAAACTTTCAGTCAGAAATATTTTTTTCGATGTTTTTGATGGAATAAAGGATTTAGCATAGGGGCAGGATTTGTGAGGAAAGTAATTAAATTTCATCGTGGGTCGATCATTTCGAAGACCTATTACTCTATTATTTTCTATCGAAATTTATTTCTTTTTATACTTTTGGACAGCTTAAACCACACACTTTCATTTAGAAATAGTTTTCGCGATGTTTTCTACGAAATAAAGGATTTAGCATAGGGGCCGGATTTGTGTAATTCATGAAATATCTCGAAGAAAATACAAAAATCTTTCCTAACTTTAATTGACAATATTTCAGAAAGTATTTCGATGATCATAATGTATTTTATGATCATATAAAAGGGTGATATCTAGGCTTTAATTTGATACTAATTTCGGCAGAATCAAATAATGAATAAAATATTTAGATGAGGAGGGCAGTTAGGGCCGGGAATTCTGGGTTATTTTTCGAGTGGGGCCGGGAATACACTTTGCCCTTGGAATCTAGATGGACACCAAAATGACGAATCTGAAATCTTGACCGTTATGCTTTTTTCCCTGGTGTCCATGGTTGTGAGCTGAGCTGGGCGTCGTCCTCGTAACCATAAGGTCCTGAGTTCGATTCCCAGGAGCGGAAGTCAACTTTAGGATAGTTCATCACTTTCGGCGAGAGTATCGGTGCAGTTCGTCGTAATTACTCCAAACAAACAATGTCATATCCTAGTTTAAAAGCACCCATCAATTAATCGAACATTCTTCAACTCATCTTTTCTCAGTTTGTCCAAATGGCTCATAATTTCCACACCGGGGTTTGCTCATATTAAAAATAAACTTTCTCTGCGACAATGCTATCTAAAGTTACCCGCTCAGTGCTTTATTTTTTTTACTAAGAAAGTGACGCCGATAATCGGCGTCTTCCCCTCATCAAATTTTCCCCAAAAATGTAGTTTTCCCCAGAGCAATCAATTTTCACCTAAGAAATCGACTTTCCCTACTGCAATACAAAGTACTGTACTAAGATTTAGTTATTAAACCAAATCCAAGACCGAAAGATCGGCTGCAAAGACAACCGATATTTTCGTTGTTTAATGAGTCATCCGACTTTGAGATTTGCGGGAAACCGAATTGGCTGATTTCGTACTTTCTATTCATTCCTTGCACGGAATATTCCGAACACATATTCTGATGACACACTAAAACAAAATTATAATAATATGACAAAGTAAACAGTTAATGCAATTTCATTCCAGTAACTCGAGTCTAAAAAATGCTCGAAAAATATCGGGTGTCGAAATGACCAAATTTTGCAAAATAAAAATTCACCTTGGGTCGAAATGGCCAAAAAGTGTCGAAATGACCGGATGTCAGTCATTCCACCCCAAGTATACTGTGTTTCTCGTAGGACCCTACCAAGAAAAGCAATTAAATTGCAACATCAAAAACGCCACGAAAAATTCAGCAAATGGGGACTTTACATAAAGGTCGACACTTAAGATACGTCAATATCGAAGTTGATTCAACTACTTTCTGCAGTCAAATTTTGTCTGTCACCCATTTTAAATACTTTATTTCGCCGTTATTTATTTTCCGAATATAAATGCTAAATTAGTATTATTTTCAAATTCTAGACTATTTCAATAAATCAAATAATTATTTAACCCGTCATTTTTTTTTTTTTTTTCTTTTATTATCTTTTGCAGAGTGAAATATAGAAATAAAATATTTTCTTTATTCATTTTGTTTCGTAGAATATTTTACAGGTCGTTTTATTCAACATAGAAAGGTTCGATAGAAGTACTGGTAAATACTTTCAATGTAGCGATTTTTTTCTAAACATAGAATTTTCAACTTTAATAAATTATTATGTGATTATATCATTGAATTTAAATTATTTTTAACTTAACTTATTCATATACAAGTTCTATATGATAGAATAAATTGAAAATAAGAGCCTATCTTGATACTCGAGTAAATGAATTTCAAACGCGACTAACGTTTCGCCCCCTTGACACTTCCCCAATTGTCGTTCTCCCCCCTAGTCGTTTCGACCCTATTTTTCGTCTTAAGTCATTTCGCCCCCTAACCCTAGCCGTTTCGCGCCCAACCCATTTCCCCTTGTCATTTTGCCTCCAAACCATTCCCTATAACCGTTTTTATATAAATTATAAAAAGTTTATTAACGCAGTTTTTTATTTTTGGATTCGTCATTCATAGGTCAAAACATTGCATACATATGGAGAAAGGAGAAATGATAGCTGTTTCTTTTACCATAATTTTCTCGTTTCGCCACAACGATTTAGAAAGCCTTCTTCCACTGGGTCGTTCAAAGTCGTGATTGTGTGGCAAAGGGTTCAAGTATCATTTGTTTTTGTCTTTGGAAAAAATAAAGGTCTCATCTATTCAAAGGTCCTTTTACTTTAGTCTTCGGTCTTCCTTTTTTGCACTGTAGCTAAGAGAATTGATTGACTTGAATACAGGGGGTTGCTGGTTCAATCTCCTGATCGGCCAATTTCCTTTCCAGGGCCTGATGATTGTCATTGCAATAGGATTCATTCCTCGACGATTGCTGTGTGGGAAAGCAGACAGTGGCTTGGAAAGAATACTGTGCAAAGTACTGGTTAAGAAACGCCAGGAAAGCATTGATAGGCCGCTGCAATATGACTGAAATGATGTTGAAAGCAGCGATAAAACATCAGACAATCTACTCATCAATCTGAAAATGTTTATATTAAAAAATCCCGTCTTTATTAAAAAGAAATTTAAGCATCTGCTTATTGTTTTATACTTATATTTATGTCAGTTTACTGCTTTAAGTCATTATTAAAGCTGTAAAGACAATCTGAAGTTCTGATGATCGGACAATGTGAAACTGACATACGTGTATTTTGACATGAATTTGTCAATGAGAGTGAAAGGTAACTTCAAAACCTGTCAATTTACACCAGACAGGCGGATCAACATACTTATCAGTTTTTCATCACCGACATGCCAGTCTTATGAGCTGTAATAAACAGTTGCGTGTGTGCGTCCTTCGAACTTGAAGAGTACTGTTTATGGCAGAGTTCAGATCTTTCGAAAATATTATACATGTATACGCATTATTTGTCGCAGTAGATTCACCAATTCTTCATTTTTTATCTAAATTGTAGTATTTGTTAACAATGGTAATAAACGACAAGAGCCCTGGTTTCAATGCAAACAAACACATGATCGAGGCAAGTTAACACTTTACCACAAAATCCCGAGCTTTAACAACCTTGAGGGAGAAAACTGTTAAACATATTATGCGAAAAGGAGAAAATGCCGATGACAGGAATTTTCTCCCCTTCACGCTGTTTTTACCCTTTCTAAAACAATCCTACCATTTGAGCCACATTTTATTTGTTGTCTGCAAATACTGTGAACTTAAAAAATTCCAAAATTTCGTCGTTTGGTAAAGGGTTAAAGAAATTCTACCCTTCTTTAAGAAATGATTGACGATTTTTAAAGACAGTTGGAAGAAATAATCCACAGATTAAATAATCGACAAATGTTGTTAATTTCGACTGGCAGCACGAGCACTGCTTGTATACGGGGTGAAACGACCAGAGAGATATCTGGAGGTAAAACGACCAGGGGGAAACGTGTTGGGGACGAAACAACTAGGGAAGGAAATATTTTTTTGACGAAACGACTCGGTAACGGGAGGATTTGCTACTTCGTCAATTTAATCGGCATAAGTTTCGCTACTGTAATTAACGGTCTTGTCACTTCTCGAAAATTGCATTCAAAGGATTCACTTTTTATCTATTTACTTTAATAATAGCTCGTAAAATAAATTACTTGGGCAATTCAGACATCATGTATAGTTTTAGTTACCTAAAATAAAAATATTACATTCACCGGACCAATCTTTGTACAAAGAAGGGAGTTTCATAAACGAACAAAATAATTATTTTTGTTAATCTATGATGCTCCCTTCTTTTGTACAAAGATTGGTTTGGTGAATGTAGGGCTTTTTTGATTTAGCTACAGAGAATTCAAAATTATTGATTAATACGTGCAAATTCGTGGGTGATTTGACATTCGTTAAAAATATAAAACTACTTAATCCTTTAGCTCTGCATCTTCATGTAGATTATACTGGAACACGAACATTCGTTTTACACAACGCAATATGCATATTATTTGAGTGTTGGAGATATTGTCCCCTGGAAAAATATTTTCCCCAACTTGTTTTTTGGGGACGACTTCTATGGAGAAAAGAATTTATTCATCTTCCGTTTTATGCTGTCCCAGTCTTTAAGGGAGGCGACTCGTGTATATATCACGATGAAATATGTAAGAGTGTTCTCTTTTGGACTATAAATTTTTTGGTACAGTTTAATCATAACCGCGACTCACTGACCTTTTGCGGACAGTGTACACCAAGATCAGACTGCACAGAACGTGAACTCTGATCTTGAATCTACTCTCTCCGTTAAGAAACCTTTCCGAAAAACTACCTTTGAAATAGCAAAAATTGAGATGTACTGTCGATTTGAAACTTTCATTTCACTTACATGTATTTAGCAGCATATGGGTTAAAAGTCATACACTTAAGGACACTTCGCGTAACACAGAGTAAGAATCGGTGTATGAGTTTCCTCCCTTAGACCAAAAATTGACGGTATATACTTAACCCTTGGGCTGCTAAGCGCGACTAAATGACTTTTTGCGGACAGCGTAGACCAAGGTCAGACTGCACAGAACGTGCAGCCTGATTTTGGATCTACACGGTCCGATAAGGAGATACTTTTCCTCCCCAAAATACCTTTGAAATAGATAAACTCGGGGTTTTAGTATCGGCTCATGAGTTTCATTTCACTTATTTAGCAAGATAAGGATTAACAGTCAAACAGTAAAGGATCTTTGTGTGATATTGACTAGCGAGGCTCACACTATCAACTTAAGAATAATTGCAAGTTTTAGACAATCCCAGTCTTCGGATAATTAAAAGCATGAAGTAAATACACCAGTCAATTATAAATACATCCGCTATTGGCCTGGGAAATAGCCACGGTGTATGCCAAGCATGGCGAGGAAAATTTTTTCCGTGCTGTTTAAGTCTGTGAAAAACCCTGCACAAATCCGAGTTTTCTCCTTATCTAGATTTAGAAACTATACATATATTTGCAGTAAACGAAATGATTTTCTGTTTCTAAATTTTTTTGCAAGTATTATGTTTGGGGCCCGAAACAGGCTTGATTTCTTCACAGACCTATTATCGTATTTACTATTTCTTAGCGGTAGAGTTTTGATTTTGCACACCGCGCATTAATATTCATCCTATACAGGATAGTGATACTTCATAGCAGTTAAATCTTCAAAGAATATGACATGCACAGACATTGTCTTGATTTTATCATTATTGTGCTTTGGCCGTACGGAGACTAAAATCACATGCGTTTGAAGCTCTATTGGTCTCTCATATCTGCGTATGTCATATTCTTCGAAGATTCGACCTGTCTGCTATGACGCATCACCATCTCCGGTACAGGAGAAAATTAATACGACGCTAATCAAGTAGCAAATGGCTATTCATGTAATCAATACATCTGTGAAAAAAAATTTAGCCTGTTTTTCGCTCCAAATATCTTGAAAATTCAATTATTTCAAATGGGAAAAATAGTTTTCACAAATACTCTTGTTTTACTGCACATCTTAGAATACAGTTTCTAATTATAGACTTTAGGGAAACCAGGACTCGTGGAAGGTTTTTCCACAGAGATAACAACAAGAAGTGTCTGGACTTATTAAGAAGTGTCCGAAGCTATTACCCAAGCCTGTAGGGGCTGTTTTAATAAATGGCCGGTGCATAGGTCACATACCGGCTGATCATAGCTGAATGAATCGAACCAGGTGGCGTTTTATTGAGTATTTATTTTTTCCAAAGACAAAAACAAATGATACTTGAACCCTTTACCACACAGTCACGGCTTTGAACGACCCAGTGGAAGAAGGTTCTTTAAATCGTTGTGGAGAAAGGAGAAAGTTATGGTAAACGAAACGGCATTTCTCCTTTTTCCACAGTGTTCTGACCTATGAATGACAAATCCAATAAAATAACTGCGCTAATAAACTTTTTTTTATAATTTATATAAAAACTGCTATAGGGAAATGGTTGGGAGGGTTGGGGACAAAATGACAAGGGGAAATGGTTTGGGAGCGAAACGACTAGGGTTAGGGGGCGAAATGACTTAGGACGAAAAATCGGGTCGAAACGACTAGGGAGAGAACGACAGTTGAGGAAGTGTCATGGGGGCGAAACGTCAGTCGCGTTTGAAATTCATTTACTCGAGTATCAAGATAGGTCCTTATTTTCAATTGAATCTATCATATAGAACTTAAGTTAAGTTAAAAATAATTTCGATTCAATGATATAATTACATGATAATTTATCAAAGTTCAGAATTCTATGTTTAGAAAAAATCGCTACATTGAATGTATTTATTACTTGTACTTTTATCGAACCTTTCTATGTTGAATAAAAAGGTCTGTAAAATATTCTACGAAACAAAATTAATAAAGAAAGTATTTGATTTCTATATTTTACTCTGCAAAAGATAAAACAGAAAAAATTCTCGAGTTAAATAATCATTAGAAGTATTTAAATAGTCTAGATGTTTCAAAGTAATACTAATTTAGAATTTATATTCGGAAAATAAATAACGGCGAAATAAAGTATTTAAAATAGGGTGACAAACAAAGTTTGACAGCAGAAAGTAATGGAATCAACTTCGATATTGAGGTATCTTATGTGTCGACCTTTATGTAAAGTCACCATTTGCTTAATTTTTCGGGGCATTTTTGATGTTGTAATTTAGTTGCTTTTCTTGGTAAGAGAAACCATAGGCCTCTGGAACTCCATTGGTCTATCAAGGGGTAACGAAATTTTCATTATCGGACACTGTTACTATAAATAGCATATTGGGGATTCCCTCTGTATCGTATATAGTAAGACAATGTGTGCAACGAAATCGAACAAAATTTGACCCCCGTCCCCTTTCAGAGATAATATTTAAACGAAAACGATTAAATGAACCTAGTTACCATTGCAGATAGGTTCATTAATGATTTTTCTTCTGTACCCTGACCTTTGAAAGTTCCAAACGGCTCTTGCCATCAAGCAATAGCTCTCATCTCAAAAAAAATTAAAAAGCTTCCATATTTTCCGAATTGTACGGTGGCACAAAAGTGACATGGAAGATATATTTTATACTACGTGCGCACGCAGTAGCTAATACGTGCGCACGTAATAAGTAATACATGCACACGCAGTAGTATTACGTGCGCACGCAGTAGCTAATACGTGCGCGAGTAATAACTAATACGTGCGCACGTAATACTATTGCATGCACACGTATTAGCTAATACGTGCGCACGTAATAGTTATTACGTGCACACGCAGTAGCTAGTACGTGCGCATGCAGTAGCTAATATGTGCGCACGTATTAACTAATACGTGCGCACGTAATAACTATAACGTGTGCACATAATAATCGACCAATCAGTTTATAAGGATCAATAAATGTCTATCTTCCACTTCCATCTTGAAACAATGGCTTCCGTTCATGATTCTGATTGGTGGATTATTATGTGCGCATGTAATATGTAATATGTGCGCACGTATTAGCTACTGCGTGCGCACATATTACTTATTACGTGCGCACGTATTAGCTACTGCGTGCGCATGTAATAACTAATACGTGCGCACGTATTAGCTACTGCGTGCGCACGTAGTATAAAATATATCTTCCATGTCACTTTTGTGCCACCGTAGAATTGCCATGCGCTGACGTCACACGATTTGTAATGCTGCAGCGAATAAAATTTAAATTCTTTTTTCAAACATAAATCGAATTTTTTTTTTTTTTTTTTTTTGTGTGTATTGATGAAATTATTAAATTAACATTTCGTCTGATATAATTTATCTTTTCACCTAATCCAGTTTCGCGATTTTCATCTCGCATTTCGCATATTTTCAAATGCGTTTCTACCGTTCATTGGTCAAAAGCTTTGGAGCATCTTTTGATAGCAATTCACGTGAGTTATAATTCGCTGCGTCATAATGAATTGTGTGTCAAATTTTCTTCGATTTCGGTGCACGCCTTGTCTTACTATATACGATATAGAGGGAGTCACCATTGTGCTATTTATAGAAACAGTGTTGATGAAAATTTGAATATATATTCCGTGATATACAGGCGATGCACCAATGTGTTACAAGTGTTCGATGATCGACCAAGGACAATTTTAGTGTTCCGTGATAGACCAATAGAGCTTCAAAGGCCTATGGAGAAACACAGTATACTTGGGTTGGAATGACAGTCATTTCGACACCCGGTCATTTCGACACTTTTTGGTCATTTCGACCCCCGGTGAATTTTTTTTTTTGCAAAATTTGGTCATTTCGACACTCGATATTTTTCGAGCACTTTTTAGACTCGAGTTACTGGAATGAAAGTGCATTAACTGTTTACTTTGTCATATCATTATAATTTTGTTTTATTGTGTTATCAAAATATGTTTTTAACAACTTTAAAGTTAAGAATATGTTCTTACAATCTTCTGTAGCCATCTATATTTCGCCGGTTTAAAGGATATTTTGCCGCGTAATGTTTATCATACCTTTACCCGTCTTTAACTGTGTCCGACAGCTGTTTTCCCCTATCAGAATAAATCACAATTTATGACAACCTTACGAATATCAAAACTACCCAGGAAAAAAATAAAGTATAATTATATCTTCGGCACATTCAAGATAAAAAGGCACATGTATTTATATATTTCCATTTTACTGAACCTGAAACTTTCGTAAATCGAGCAGAACTGACTAAATCGAGCGGGTAACTGTTGATAGCATTGTTGCAGAGAGAGTTTTATTTTTAATATGAGCAAACCCCAGTGTGGAAATTATGAGCCATTTAGACAAACCGAGAAAAGATAGGTTGAAGAATGTTCGATTAATGGATGGGTGTTTTTAAACTAGGATAATGACATTGATTGTTAGGAGTAATTACGACGAACTACACCGGTACTCTCGCCGAAAGTGTGGGCCGATGAACTATCCTGAAGTTGACTTTCGATGCCGTGAATTGAACTCGGGACCTTATGGTTACGAGGCTGACGCCCAGCTCAGCTCACAATCACGGACACCACGGAAAAAAGCATAACGGTCAAGATTTCAGATTCGTTATTATGGTATCCATCTCGATTCCAAGTTTGACTGATGTTAAAAAAGGGAAATGTTCTGAAAAATATAAACATTTTTTTAAGTTCTAAATGTAAATTCTGTTGGATTTACTAAACCTTCGGTAAATAACGGGTTCGGTTAAACGCCTTATTATATTCACCATTAAAGCCCCTGTAAAGCCAAAAATAGGTAACTTTCACAGTTTATAACTCGAAAATATATTGGATAACCCATCACAACACACATATATAAGATCGGAAAAAACTCGAACGTGTCAGTTACTGCATTGGTTGCCATAATATACGTGAGCGAAAATGCATGGAGAAGCCCGTCGATTTCACGGACGCCATTGATCGAGACAACCTTCGTTATCGTTCGAGTATATTCGAACTAGGTCTTCGAGAACGTCACGTGATAACATTGCATCTCATTAGTGCTATGACGTAGTAGACAGGACTATTGTTTACAATTCCAACATTATGTCATCGGAGATGAAGATTGCTCATTCTGAACCTGTTTTCTTATTTAGATGTAGTAAACTCTTCCTGTATTGATGATAAATGAATAAGCGATGATCAGCTTGTGTCGTTGTTTCTGTTTACGATGTCGATAAACTTACGTTTTTCAAGCCTAGAATGGGGACAAAACGATCAAGTGAATGAAGGGTTTGTTTCGACGCTTTGAATGATCACGTGGTGTTTACGTCACTAACACGTCACTGCGGACATTTACGACGAAAAGTCGGCTAATCGTCGGCGATCATCGATGTAAACAAACAGATAATGCGGCATGGTAGGATCTGTTTTAGTTTCAAAATTCTTTTTTCTGCCACTGACTGGAATTTTTGCGAACTGCAACTTTACATATCGTGAAAGTCATAATAATCCCCATATTTTTACATTGTAAAAATGAAATTTACTTTTATTTTATAAACAGGTTGTTTATTCAGTTGGACGCTACTGAGACTTTAATATTTCAAACTTTTATTTTTCTTTGACCTTTTCTGAAGTGTTCTGACAACCATAAGAGTGTTACTTCATTGTGTGTTTACTCTGACAGATTAAAACAGTTGTCAGTCAGTTATTTTAAAGCCATGTAAAGGTGTGAAAAACAGTACATTGCATTACCCGTTTTTAATCACGATTTTTTTGAAACCTCAAATCAGTTTGCTCTGTATGTCTCTTTACTGAACTGAGGCATATACAGACCAAATATTTTCAATCATAGTTATTGAAATAAACAAATTTCCCTAACACAAAATTATTTAAACAAAGCCAATAGACATATTTTTATCACACACTAAAACAAAATTAAGATGATACGACAAATTAAATATGCATAATTAGCAATTATGAAGCAATAAAAAAGAACATAAAAGTACATATAGAGATTTAATTATTTCTGACAAATAACACATTATTGGTCTTCTACATATAGCAACCTCGGGATAAATATTTCAACGGATATAACAATCAATATGGTTTTTATCTTTAAAAGAATAACGAAAGAAGTAAACACAAAGGCAACTTTCGATATACTGCGAAAATACGCCAAAAATTACAAAATGGTGCCTTTTATAACTTACTGCAAAATAAAAGACCTGCTTTTCTCCTTTTTTTTTGCAGGGGGAAAAATCAACGGGTGTCGAACTGACATTTTTTTGCAAAAAATTTTCCTTGGCTGTCGAAATGAAATAGGGGTCGAAGGATACCCTTGGGGTGTATTCTTTGAAAATTTCCTCCTAATTAAAGGCCCAGTAGAGGCCAAAATATCAAAGCAGGTGCCATAATACATTTAAATTTAAAACATACCATTTAAAAGTATGGAAAATATTGTGGAGATGGCAGTTTGTTATTGTGTGGTCGGGCCATGTGTTAGGCGCTGGCAGAAAAAAGAATTTTAAAATCAGGCAAAAAGTAAACAAAAGACACAGCTACCTGGCAGGTTTCAACCTAGTTTTGAAATTCGTCTCTGTACCCAGAGGCGACCAGTCAAAAAGTAATATCGCCTTAGGGGACAGTTATCTGTACTAAGTACAACCCACACAAGTATGGAGAATTGAGGCCCAAGCTTCATAAATAAAATTTATTATTTGAAAATAGATAAGAGTAAAGAAAGTTATAAAATTCACCTTGTCAAAATTTGTGGAAATAAAACAGTAATTTGTAGTTAAAAAGTGGGCCGGTTTGGTATCCATAACATTGGGCCGTTTCGGTAAAGTGGGCCGTTTTGGACCAGGCCGTTTTGGAAGTGAGCCTATCCTTTGACCCTATCCCGCTTTACATAATTAGTTGTGTCACTGTACTATTATTATTATTATTTAATGTTTGACGAGAAACTGTAGAGTTTAAGTCAATAAAGTATTGTCTTGTCTTGTTTTTTGTGTTAGTGAATGCAGGTTATAGCACTTGCCACGCGAGTGGGATCACTGTGTAGCATTGACAGTTTTGCATCCAGGGCGTGTAGTTGCGCAAATCTGACTGTCTACCTCATTTTTGAATTTTCATGGGAGACAGCTCTCGCGAAAATGGAAAGAATCCCTCGCTCAGCAGTAGGCTGTGCGCAATGAACTTGCAGTTTGACAAAAAAAAAAAAAAAAAAAAAGCTGCAGACGACCCGAACATTCGATGAAGGGCTACATGTATTTAGTTTTAATGCCAAAAATCAAAAGTTCCTGTAAGACTCTAATTAGTACAAAAGAATAAATTTCTCTTAGACTGTACGATTAAATTCAGCAAAAAGATGCAATTCGGGGCGTCTAGATCATGTCGACAACTCTGTCTATTTTTATTACATATAATATGATGTCATCATACTGATTTCTTGTCATCAGTGGGTGTTATTTATCCAGTTACATTCCCACAAGTCTTTGCAAAACTCTTGTGCGAAAGCTCAAAATACCTAGCTCATTACGGAAATATAAATGCTATCTTTTTTGTACTAATGGTTTGCTAGCTATCGCCTAACTCAATCCAGTTTTAAATCATTCTTTTTAAATTTTTGGTGAGATTTTGAAAATCTTTGTAGCTCCGTTTAAAATCATGTATGGATAAATAACCTAATTTGCTAAGAAAGTAACGTACAAATGTAGCTGTGGAAATACCCATATAAATAAGAGGGGACATGTTAGAAATATATTAATAATACATGAATATTACGACCCAAATCAAGTGTTATAACTTTCTGGGAAAATGTAACAGAAAGGCAGGGAAAAAAGGGCAACTCACTGACAATATACCCCCATAATAGCTGCTCGGAAGTACGGAGAAACTATTTCACACTACGGACTGCAAAGATATGAAATAATCTGCTAGAAGAAATAGTAACAGCTCTACCCAAAAACGCTTTTAAAAAATAGACTGGGCAGATACTGGAATGATAACGAACTGTTATACGACAACGTTAAGGCCGAGATGAAAATAAGTGGCAAGAAAAAAAAAAAAAAAATTTGAAATTAGGAAAAGGAGTCTGATGAAGAGGACTGATGTTTTGTACGGGAAACTATCGCTAGGTATCGCTAAGTCATATTCAAATTAGGAGACCGTAACGTAGTCGGTCTTGAGGGTGGGTGGGAGTTAGGCCTATATGCTATTGTGGAATGCCTCGGGTATGATTTAAACATGCGTGGGTCGGCTAGGAATTTCGTCAAGTCGTGAAAACTTGCTAAATTTTCATCGTTGATTGAATTTCAGATATCCGGAGGATTATGCCACCGAAGTGCATCAAAGCCTTTTTTCAAAACTAAGCCATGTAAACCAACTTATGCCCATACAAATTGAGGTTGGCCAATCAGCATTATTCGACTGGGCAGTGGCATTGCGGAAAAGACGTTTCAAGTGTTGATGTCAGTATCCATATCGTTTAGACACGTGATTTTTTTTTTAAGGTGTACTAAATAAAGATTATTATTAAGATATTTTTCATTTTCAATGTGTTCAGACATTTCACCCCTTTTTTATTCTATGATAGGGATCTTCTCCTCTCTGAGGTCATCCTGAACGATCATTGCATCGACACCGAATGTTTTACTCAAAATTATACATTTACAAATACCTTTATATCTACCAGTACTCACAACTGACAACCTGGTCACACACACACACACTCACACACACACATATATAAAGGTCAGCTGGATATTACATAATAAACAAGATAAACATTACATAGGAGTAACGTTATATATGAATAACATATACAGCCTACCGGCCGGCAATAAATGTTATTCACACACGTATACTCCCATTTAATGTTTTCCTTGTTTTTTTATGCATTGTATAAAATATATACATGCACTAGTAAATGTTTGTTCTGTGATTTACATGTACATGTATATTGTCAAACAGGAATGGGGTATTGCAAACGACGACCACAACACAATTACGGATGTTGCTTTTACAGATGCCGTATATCGCAATGATTTATTCGAGTAAATCATGTTAAGGACGAGGTTACCAACAGTATAATCTATTCTGGTTTACGTTCGTATGTAGTTCGGGGTCGATGCTACACGGTGATTTTACATCTCTTATCATTTAGTGCTCAACCACGTAATTTATTCAGATAAGACTTGTTGTTGGACAGATGGCGGTAGACTACAAGCTGGCGGTAAACATCCGACTTATCTATATCGCATTCTTTGTCAGATCCATTCTTTCCTCTGAGGTAATCACACCCGAATCAGGAGCGCTCGAGAATGAAGGAAGAGTGAGCAAAGAACTGTTCCATCAATTATCTGAGAAGATGTCACAGCTACAGACAGTCGTGAACAGATATCCTAAAGAGCTTGAAAATGTGAGGAGTGAATGTAAGATGGAAATGGTAGACCTCCAACTTCAACACTCGATGGAAATAAGAAATCTGAGGGAAGAGTTTCTATCACAGTTATATGTACTTCAGAAACAACATGATAAGCAGATTAAACATTTAACACAACGACTGGACTCGATGGGCAGTCATATTCATCCATTTAGACCAGTTAAAAGCTCACTGGACGCAGACCAGATGTCAAAAGATGCTATGACTAGAACCTTTACCGAAAGTAATGTGGGATATGGTCACAACTCTTCAACTAAGATAAACAATACAATTACAAAAGGTAATTTTTAAGTGACAAGTTTATCTGCACTAGGTCAAAGTACAGTTGAACTCCTGCAGAACTAATTTATGTTTTCGAGAGTATATTGGAACTTACCTGTCTGCCCGTATGTGGTAATGAGTTGCAAAGAGTGTCCAACCACCTGAAGGCCATTAGTTCCCAAACAAATCCTTCCAACGTGTTTAGGAGACGCGATAAAGGGCATATCGCTCGCACTTCAACAACTGTATATAGCAAACCAACCTAGTCCTGAATGCACCCAGAATCCAGTATCATTTCTAAGGCTCTCATAGAAAAAGAATAATTAATCATTAATAATAAGCAGCAATCAACAAAGTACTATATGTGATGGAACAGTTTCGTCATCATAATTAACATCTACTCACTAGATCCATCAGAATACGAGTCATATTCATGTGGAGAGGGATGGCACTAGAGTTGTCCGCAAAAGTCGTTGACATGTTTTTTGCTAGTAACGTTATCCTTTTCCAAAGTAAACTTATTCATAACTTCGATACATGGGCGACTACAACTCACCTTAACATTTTGCTGGCAAACTCTGACTAAGAATTGAAATTATGTACGGTTTACTTCATGCTTTTCGGTAATTTTCTGGAAATAATGGTGGATTATAAGGTTTGATAATTCATGGTCACGGCCGGTGAAATTAACCGATTTCACAGTTAACCAGTATGGAACTACAATACGAACTTTCTTTAGTAAAACGGTTCCCTAGGGTAGGCCTATCGTTTTACTAAAAATTCATAAGTTTTTGCGTAAGAATTTTCTTTACTTTACACCTATGTTCAGATTTACGAAATCCGTAATTCCGTTTTACTAAATTTTCGTAACTTTGTGAATTTTTGCAAGTAAATATTTCCGTAACTCTCCAATTGAAGGCGGAAATATTAATTTCCGGGCACTAATTACCTATGTAAACAGAACGTATATCTTAAGAAAAATTCATTAGTTGCTCAGCTATACGCATTCAACCAGGGGGAAACATGACGAAATTTACGCACACTTACCCTACATTTCTCACGCTTAACGAAAAATTGTTATGCGTTCTTATACATGTGTGTGTGTGTGTGGGGGGGGGGGGGGTGTACACCATGGTAAATTGCCTAAAACAAATGTACAAACCACCATGATTATCCCACTTTTCAAGCGCGCTGTGCTAGACGACTTCGTGTCGCTCAATCCACATGTCAAATTCCCTGTGCAATAGAAAACGCAGGAAGTTTGCATTTTAATTCCTTTTGATAAGCACTACACAGCACGGATAATTTTGTAGGATTTTTACCGAATGCTAAGGTAAATTTATGGCTGTTTCTGTCTTTTGTGCCAAATTTTATCAGTCGATATATGTATTACTAGTATATATCAGCGAACTTTTGTCCGGATTTGATGATACCAAAGTAGTGTTATAGAAATTCGCACTCTCTGCAAGCACTCTGACAGAAAATGTTTCAATACTCATCGCTTAAAATTTTATGCCATTTTTCCCCCCAAAGAATGTGAGCTTCAATGACACCATAATTGTATCATCAAATCGGGACGTATCGTCACAGGAATATGGTGTATATGTCAATGGATTAAATTTAGCACAAAAGACAGAAAGAGCCATTTTCCTCAACAATTCATCAAAATCCCACCATTAACCGCTGCAGTGTATCAAAACAAAAGACACCCGATTCCCTATCCGGCAGAGGATCAAAGATCCATGTGGTACAATTTTACATTACTGTAAAACACATGACAAATGGAGACAGCTACGGTATAATTACTTTAATACTTTTATGTATTTAAAAAATTTCAGAATAGATTTAATAATGATAATAATAATAATAATAATAATGATAATATCCTAAAAAAAAAAAAAAAAAAAAAAGTTAAGGATTTGAGGGACTTTGACAAAAGATCTAAAACACTTTAAGAATTTTAAATTTCATAGCATTATGAAGTGTTATTTTTTTCTTCAGAACGATGCTTTATTTCAGTTTATAGCACCTATAGCGGCTTAACTACCGCTATTACAATTGAATGGTGTGCGGCATTCACAGTCTGCCCTTGAGGAACTACATGCTAAAATGGGCTAGAGGCCTAATATGTACAGATTAAATAATTAGAACTGAATTAGTATCTTTCCCATATCTATCTTGTCAGTCAAACTACCTCGTCTTCGAATAGTCAGATCCCAGTCACCCCAAAATAAATGGGCTACACCATGGCTTATTGCACAGAGTTACGTCCAATGCTATGTCTTCTGCTATAGATTACGCAGTGATACGCATAGGTGAATCACAGTTGAAATTAGATTTCAAAAATTGCCTGCACTGGTTGATTGAACTTGCGTTTATTTATCGTCGCCCTCTGAAGGCTGTTAGTATTGTTACAGGGGATAGTGCAGATACAGGACGAAACCCATCCTAAATTACGCCTGGTTCTTTTACGTGCTCGGTGTAGGCCTATAGCACTGGCACATGGGACCTCGGTTTGACGCTTCATCCAAAAGACTATTAGTAATTTTAGATGGCCAGCCGTGGGAATCGATCCCACACCCTCAAGAGACCAGAAACACAACGTTCACGAGTCCTACGCTCTACAACCTGAGCTATGCGGACTGGTCTGCCTGCACTGGCCTAGATGGTGTCTTTTATATAGACGGAGATGGATTACCTAGATGTCTAAAGACAAGGTTAACTTCTATCACGTATAGATCTACATGCACATGATGTCTTGAAAGAAATAACTTATGGCCACTAATTACATGTTGTTAGCAGGGTCATGCATTGCACGGAAGTGGGAGACAAGATCGGGCCCTTTCCAGAGATACCTCGTTATACATTATGTAGATCATCATATCGAAAGCTTTTAATTAAACTATTATTTCGTTTTGCAGATGTAGAGAGAATGTCGAGAACAGCAGGAATAAAACGGCAAGTTGCAGACGCAAGAGCCGCGTTCTTTGCCAAGCTGTCTATCAACACCGAGCATTTCGGGTACAATCAGCCAATCATATTTGACAACGTTACAACTAATGTCGGTAACCACTATGACAAACGCGTGGGCGTTTTTCGGGCCCCAGTTTCAGGAGTCTACTTATTTTCCACAACAATTACAAGCCTACAAAAAAGTTCGGGTCATTTTGGATTTTTCATAAACGATATGCGTGAGACATGGTTCTACAACAACGGGAACGAAAACTCGTGGGACGAAAGCAGTCAAACAATCATTGTTCATCTTAAGCAAGATGATGACGTGACACTTCGTAGTCTTGAAGCTGATCATGGTGTTACGGGAGGCGGACACAGTTCAATTTCAGGGGTCTTGCTATTTGAAGAGGATTCGCAGTCAATCGTAATTGGAAAATGAGATGCCATGGCTCAGCCAGTGGCAATTATGAGTGTTTTACTTTAATTACCAAAATCTCCATTTCATTATTTTGTAAGGTCAAACGGGTGAAGACCTCGAGACTGTTGTGATCAGCTGATCTACAATAAAAGATAAAACGCATTCAAGTACCTGTAAAGCTTGAGTTCTTTACATGAAATCCTTCATTTTATCATACCCCGCCGAAAGGTCGAGGGATACAAAAATGCCTTTGTCTTTCCGTCCTTCTGACCGATTCGTCGGAGGACACTATTCAACGCAGTAGATTGCTCACAAGGTCGTTATATCACAGGAATTTGACATTCTATAATCAAAATATATGATTCATATGAAAAAAAAAAAAAAAATACTCCCCTATATATAAAGAAACACGTGTTTCTTTATATTTAAGGGAGAATTTTTTTTTTCATATTTAATGATATATTGTGATTATAGAATGTCAAATTCCTGTGGTTATATATATGCAAGAAAAAAAAAATCTGTCTGTCCCGAAGACAATAAGGAAGATTAGATGTTGAGGACACACCAAGGGTTCTAGCTGCATGAAGCACATGCTGGACCAATTCATGAATGAAATGATTTACACACTAGATTGGTGCGAACGTAGTGAACTTCTTCGATTATTCTATGTCTGTATCCAAGCCTTTCAAAATTGCAATCTAATTCGAATTTTAACATTAATGAAAAATAGATCTACATCTTTCTAAAAAGATGTTCCTGTAAAGTTTAGACAATTCTTCAGAAGTAGAGTCAGAATGCAGTTCATAATGATTTAAAATAAGTGAAAACGGCCTTTTGAATTTAATCCATTCTGAATCCGTATTCACCAACCGTTCCTGATTGAAAAATTAACGTCCATGTATGAAGCGACAAATTTTTGGCCGCATAGGTTCAGATGTTGAAAGGAAACAAATGCATTATTAGCACTAGGCCTACTGGCTGAAGGCCAGCAAAGATTTTGTCACTGCGCATGCGTGGTTTCTGTCGCCCGTCCATCCTTTAGTCTTTCTCTTTTGTAGGCGATGAATCTGCATTTTGTTGTCGAATCTTCGTGAAACTAACGTAGTTGTTCTATATTATCAACAGTTTGAAGCCAATCGATTTTGAATGAAATCCAACGGTCATTATGAGAAAAGCAGACATTTAAAGTTCAAATATTAATTTTTTTATTTACAGGATATTAAAGTCGGCATTATTAGCTATACTGGCTGAAAGCCAGCAGAGCTTATGTCATGGCGTGGTTTCCGTCGTCAGTTCGTTTGTCCGTCTGTCTGTCCGTTCGTCCGTTAGCCTTTTTTCTTGTGTACGCGATAAGGTCTGCATTTGTTGTCGGATTTTGGTGAAACTTGCACAGTTTGTTTCTAGTATCAATACAATCAGTAAAAGAAAAGTAGCCTTTTTAAGTTGAAAATTTGCAGTTCATGTTTACGCGATTAAGTTCACATTTGCGTCGGGATTTTCATGAAACTTGCACAGTTACTTTTTACCATGACTAGCTTGAGTCCTATTGATTTGAAAACAATCGGACAAATAGTAAGGAAAAGGTAACTATTTTTAAAAAGTTAAAAATTTACATTTCTTGTTTACGTGATTAAGTCCGCATTTTTATTTGATTTTCAAGAAATGTGTACAGCTGCTTTATGTCATCAATAGCTTGAAGTCTAACGCCTATAAAAAAAATGGACAAACAGTTAGGGAAAAATATTATTTAAAGTTGAAAATATGCATTTCTTTTTAACGTGATTAAGTCGGCATTTTTATTCAGTTCTTTGAATTTGCACAGATTATTTGGATCATCATGGGATTGAGCTTTATCAAAAATGAAGAAAATGCATGAATCCATTTAGGAAAAGCAGCCATTTGATGACAGCCTTGTATACTTAACACAGTCCATATTATTGGTCACATTTCTTTTAAATTTGAAGAGATTATTTTATACATTGAATACTGAAAACCTATCAAATATGTTTGTATTCAAAACTATTGGTTTTGAGAAAATGAACTTCAATTATTTCACTATTTGTTCAATTCACGATGCCTACTGACTATGCTGTTTTAGTGGGTTCAAGTCCAGTTGCGACAACCCCTCCCCTCTATGTGTATGTGTGTGTGTGTGTGATTTTCTTCTTTGCATCGTAAATTATGATGTATGCTAGACAATAGGCAAAACCTCTTCCAGTAGGGCGATTCAGGCCCTCGGGGGCCTCTAGTTTTTTTTCCCAAGTTCTTTTGAAACTTGCAATTATTTGTATTATCAAACCCTATTGAAAATTACGAAAATCCAGTGATCAGTTTCGGAAAGCAGCCATTTGATGACTTGGTCTTGTTTACAAAGTCCACAATTTGGTCCCATTTCTTTTAAACTTGCAGGGATTGTTTAATAAAATGAGCACTAAAGCTGTATTAAATTCAGCTGGATTCCAAACAATTGGTTTTGACACATTTTACTTTGATTACCGTATGTCACTATCTGTTTAACTCACCATGCCTACTTATTCTGTCTTAGTCGGTTCAAGTCGGTTCAAGCCCAGTTGCAACCAGACACCCCCAACCCATTCTTTTTCCTGTTTTTTTTTTTTATTCGGGAGTTCATGACATATGGAAAAAATCTATTTCTTTTTTGTTCAAAGTTTCGCTAAAAAAGGGAGGACTTGAGCTTCCAAGTCTACCATACACTTTTATGTACACGAAACCGATGATGCCGTGATATGACTGAAATAATAATGGAAGCGGCGTAAAACACCATCTAAACAATTCAAACCGAACCTTCATTCAACGTAATTTTAAGCGACAGGTAGGTTTATGAAAAGCTGCGCAGTTTCTCTATTTCATTGGTGAATGTAAGAAAAAAACAATGTAGAAGATAAAACTTTATTTGTAGTTGAAATATGTTCAACATCAGACTTTCCTGAATGTTTATAGTTTTGTATGCAATAAGGTACTCTGCTACCTACACGTCTAGTTCTCACTTGATGAAACGGTGTTATACAAAGACTTCCCTTTATCAGAACTAAAGTAGTTTATCTTGTCACCTTCTACAATATTCGACCCGATAACAGGGTGCCGTATATTTTTTTTTTTTTTGTTATCCGTCAGTTGGTCACGTGACCACCAAATGCGCACCTGCTAACTGGGACTATTTTCAACCAAGCGTCTTACTGCCGTAATGAATGAATCAATCGCTAGCGAATACTTTTGCTCGTTTAATTAATAGTCTGTTATGTTAAAACACATTGTCTTCTTTACCACAATATTTTTCTGCGGATATACGTCACGTTTAATAATCATGACGTAGCCAATATCATTCATGACGTCATTATTGCAGCTGCATATCCAGAGAGTTTTGTAAACACGGTTCTACATTTTTTAAAGTTTCTCTTAGATCTAGTGAGAAAGATGTCAATATGTGCCTTATTTCGAACGAAATGTTCAATTGAGTCGGATTTTGGATTATAATTGAGAAAAAGGCTAATATAAAATAGTCGGTTGGTGTCTTGGATTGGGAAAGTCGATCAGGCTCGGCTCCGGAAATTTATTAAAGGTATGGTCTTTATGATCAACGTCCCCCCTCCCCCCCCCCCTCCCCGTTTGTTTATTTGTTTTGTTCCGTCACAGTGAGTGACAGGATAAATAGAATAAATGGTTGGCGTCTTGGATGAGTTACCAGATAAATTCCTCCGCCTTGCCCGATAAACTTAACCCATCCAAGATACCAACCATCTATTCTCTATTTATCACCATGTCATTTTTTTGTAAATCAAAGATAAAATAAAGTTTGAAATATTGGGGCCGGATTTCTACCTTTTAAACATTTTAAAACATTTTTGTAAAAAAAAAAAACGACAATTTTCAAACGCTCATCTATCTCAAATTTACACAAACGAAATCTTAAGTTTCTATATACCATTCTATATACCATTAGAAAGTTTATAACATAGGCTTTAATTTAACACTAATTTCACCATATTCGGTACACAAATAAAAGACTTAAGTAGCGGGGCCGTTGGGGCCGGGAATTCTGGCTTATTTTCCGAGTGGGGCCGGGGAATACACATGTATACCCATCTATGGCAAAGTGTCGTTCTCGAAAAAAATGACATGGTGATAAACTACTTAAGCCTTGAAATGGTATTTTGAAAATTAAATTTGATGCAGGCATTGTTATTTATAAGCGTTTTGATTTCATCCATTTTCAGAGAAAAATATTTTGAAAATTGAATCCAGTTAGATATCCGGCCCCAATATTAAAAATTCAATGATTCATCAAATCTAAAAAATCTTGATATAAATTCAAAGTTCATTTAATAAGCTCTTTATTGGTATATAGAAATAAAAAATCGATGCAGGGTTTTTTGTGCTATAACGGTTCAGATTTGATTAATTCTTGGAAAGATACACATAGAGTTATGGGAAAATTAACATATCCGGCCCCTATGTTTTAGATTTAATTATATATCTAATATCCAATTTTTAATAAGATTACAGACCGCATAATTTAAGCTTTTGAACGAAAGCTAAAATTGTAAACTTTCATTTAGAAAGATTTTCTGTGATGTTTTTGATGGAATAAAGGATTTAGCAAAGGGACCGGATTTGTGAGGAAAGTCATTAAATTTCATCGTGGGTCGATCATTTCAAAGACCTATTCTTCTATTATTTTCTATCGAAATTTATTTATTTTTAGGCTTTTGAACGGCTTAAACCACACACTTTCACTTAGAAATAGTTCCCGCGATGTTTTCTAAGAAATAAAGGATTTAGCATAGGGGCCGGATTTGTGTAATTCGTCAAATAGATCTGGAAGATAATACAAAAATCTTTCCTATTTTTGATTGACAATATTTTCAAAAAGTGTTTCGATGATCATAATTTATTTTATATCATATAAAAGGGTGATATTTAGGCTTTAGTTTGATACTAATTCCGGCAGAATCGAATTATGAATAAAAGATATAGATAGGGGGCCGTTGAGGCCGGAATTTCTGGCTTATTTTTCGAATATAGGGCCGGGGAATACACTTTGCCTACGAAAATCTTTCCTATTTTTGATATCTATTGAAACAAGTTGGCTTCTTTACAAAAGAAGCCAGGAGAGGTCAGCATCTATGTTTTCAAATAGTTTATTGGCTTTTAATTTCAATATATGTTGGTACATGTAAACAAACAAATAAAAAAGCCGCCACGTATAAACCTTTTATACTTTACATGACGGTTATTTGACCTTCTTGTCGCCCTTTCAAGTCGCATGATCTTGTCCAGCGGTCTTCTTTCTCTTTTTTAACGAAATTCTTCTTATTTTTTCTTCTGCTTAGATTTATTTGCGTAATGAAAAATTACAATTATTTGAGAAGTTATTTGCAGCCATGGCAAATTAATATAACAAATCTTTTCTGAAATTCGTCATACAAAAATAAACCACGTCTATTTCCTGTTTCGGTTTTTTGATTTCGCTTTATTTACAAAACCATGACGAAATAGACTGTGTATCAGAACAATTTCGCAAGAAAAATGGATTTAGACAGCAAATTCTGTGGCAGTCTGCCTTTTAAACTCACCACTGTTGGAGAGGTCTGATGACCTCTCCAATTATTACAGCATGTAAATCTTACGATGCCTACAATAATGGCGGGAAAAAGAAAGTTTTGCTGTCGATATTGCAGATAATATTGCGGGGGCTGATGGCCTTGTCCACAACTCAGGCATCTGATGATGATCAGTATCTCTTTCTAGCAAAGATCGATAATGCTAAAAATGTCTCCAATATCCTTAAAGCAATTCACTTTAAAGAGGTGTGTGTGCACCAATCTTTGCCATTGAAATGACATGTAGTGCATTGATCGATGTATTCCTATACCCGGATACTCGCAGGAGCGATATATAATTAACCCTTTACCATATAATGCCAACTTTTAACGACCCTGAGAAGGAGGGTCTTTGAAAACATTGTGGGAAAAGGAGAAAATGCTGAGAACCAGCATTTTCTCCTTTTCCCACAATGTTTTCTATCCTACCAAAGACAAATTCCATTATTTAAGCCACATTTATATTGTCATGTGCATATGCTTTCAAGTTAGACGAGTTGAAATTTTTCTCGTGTGGTAAAGGGTTAAGTGATTATTCTGGACCAAGCAAGAGGGCAGGGAGGCACGAAAAAGGGTTAGGGAGGAGGCAATATGTGGTCGAATAACTTACTATCAGACAAATACAAAAACGTCTGTAACTCTTTACCAAATATGTTTTAGTTTTTATGACCTTAAAGGAAATGACTTGAAAACATTGTGGAAATAGGAGAAAATCTTTGTCGTTTATTCATCATCAGCATTTTTTTCTTACAGCATAAGTGTCCTTTCAGATACAAATCCCATCATTTTAGCCAGAGTTATTTTGTTGCCTGTATACCTTTTCAAAGACAAATTGGAAAGGTCTAGAATTTTCCATGTGGTACAGAGTTAATTGTAAGCAGGTCATACAGACAGTGTTCTGCCAAGGTTTTGAGCTATAGGGGCCACTGGCCCATTTTTTTCAGTCATACAGCAACCAGGGAAAATCCGAGAGCCATTTTTTTTTTTTTTCAGAATGTTTTTCATACGACAAACTTTCTGCCTGGGGGTCGGACTTAATATCATCATCTGTTGAGGTTTCTGTGTGTTCCGAGTCTGTATTCAGCCGATCGGTAGGCTCAAGCTGGATATCCGTTTTGGCCTTTTTTGACGCATTTTTGGCCAAAATAACTGAGTATGGAACCAATTTTTTTTTTTGTCGGAGACTGCGATCATTTGATGCAGAACGAACTCGAAAACGCATACTGTATAGTTGAGACAAAGATATCTATTGGTCAAAATTAGGGAAATACCTGGTTGCTGAAGAAGTTTATCCAATGAAAATCGCTGATACAAACAACATGGATCCAAGCGTCTTTCCGAATTCAGATAATTGATAAAGCGGGAACCACTTTATGCCAGTTGATTTGCCCCACATGTTTTTCGGGCCTATTGCCACCGCTGTGTATTTTTGACGCACCAGTTGGCCCATTGGACATATTTTGAATGCGCCGTCTGTAATTCTTTAGTGCCAATCCCGCAATGGCGCATCCTTGGCAGAACTCTGTGCAGATGAACACAGTAAAATGTTAACTTGATTTTATTTTCATACATTGAAATTTAAAACAAAGTACTTTTTCTTATTTCATTAACCCATTCTTAGATATCTGTTTTTGCATAATACACTAGCTTTTCATGAAAAATGGTCATGGTTGTAATACTCTGCTGGAGGAGGTTTTTAAGTGATAAGGAAACCATCTATTTCATGCTTTTACTTAATTTATCGGGAAATAATGGTGGATTATTAGGTTTTATAATTCATGGTTACGACTGGTACAGAACTACAGTATGGAACTGCCTTTAGAAAAAGGTCCCCCTAGGTACTGTTTTACTAACATTTCTTAAGTTTTTGTGTAAGAATTTTTTTGCACCTTTATGACTGTGTTCAGATTTACGAAATTAGTTTTACTAAACTTTCATAACTTTGTGCATTTTTGCAAGTAAATATTTCCGTAGCTCTTCAGTTAAAGGTGGAAATAGTAGTTCTGGTGCACTAGTGACATAGGTAAACAGTGCAATCTATTCAACCAGAGGAAAATATGACATAATTTACATGCATTTACTCTACATATTTCATGCGTTACATAATATTGTAATGTGTTCTTATTTGGGGGGATATACCACAGGGAATTACCAACAACAAATGTACTTGATGAAAAGCCAACAAAACAAAGGGTTAAAAATATGAAAATTTATATAATTATTTTTTTTTTTGGTAAGAATGGAAATTTATTTCATGTCACAAACATCATCTGTAATATTTTCTCTAGTGGCTGCACCTCTTGTGAAAATATTACCGATGATGGTCACTCAGTGAAATAGATTTTGATCTTTCACCAAAAGAAACAAATATCTTCTTTATTTTATATCAGAAACAATAAACTTATATCTTAGATTTAAGATAAGGTACAATGGGAGTCACATAATCTGAACTCTGTAAATCGGGTTTTGTTTTCAGCATTAATTAGTCCAGTACAGATCTTTTTATACGCCCGAACATTATCTCCCGCTAGATGGCATTCTACAAATACACATCTATCTAATTTGGGTATTCTGGGTACAGAACCGGACTACTTTTCAAAACAACAACCGTTACTTTGAATTTCAAAATGAAATAAACATTTACTCAATAAAACGCTACCTGATGCGATTCATTCAGCTATGATCGGCTAGCATGTAACCTATGCATCAGCCATTTATCAAAACAGCCCCTACATGCTTGGGTAATAGGCTAATAGCTTCGGTATAAGCCCTACTTTTCCCAGGTGTTGGGGGATGGGTGATGCATCATAGCAGACAGGTCGAATCTTGGAAGAATATGACATGCGCAGACAATGACGCCCGAAGAGTCGTATTATGTTATGGCTCAGGTCGTTCGTCTGTCTGTCAGTCTTCGGTCCGTCCGTTAGCAATATTTTGTGTGTGCAACTCCTCCCACAGTTTCCATTGGAATAACTTGAAACTTACCACAATGAATCTCTATGATGTGTAGTTGTGCATGTGATTCTTAAAATTTGAATCTCTGTAGGCGTTCTAGATTTTAAGCCATTTCACTGACAAGCCCCTTCGGGCTTATAGGCACCATTCCACCACTCTGTGAAGCTCTTATTTCTATTTAGACAAAGTAAATTGAAACAATTCATCGGGATCCCGTAAATTGAAAGTTTCCCTATATTTTTTTTTTGCGACAAAAACTTTCCAAAAGACTTGAAATTTCTCTGTCTATTAGCAATGTGACGTAAAGCAAAGAAAAATCACTTTCCACAATAGTTAATATTCATTTGTAGATATAAGGCCAGAAAATAAATACCAGTGTTTCAGGTGACCCGACCGACCCTACCCAATGGCCGCTGACCTGTAACTCTTCTTTTTCGATTTTTTCCAATTTTGCGCTATGTGCTTCATGCCAAGCTGTTTTTATTCCATTTTGGAAAATAGGGTAAACACAGCCAATATCTTTCAGACAGTAGGCCTAAAATAGCACTGGAAATTTTTCGCTAAACTGTCAATTTCAGACTATGACGATTTCCATTTCGTCAAGTGATTTCCTGTTCGTCCATTTCTTCGAAAATTTCTAATGCCTATTTTTGGCCGACCCATCTTTCAGTCACTTGAAATCAACGTCTGCGTGAATGTTGACTTCCTTCAAAATGACAACTGCAATTCTCTCAATCTATGTGAAAACAATGTTCCCAATTCAGTGCATTTAGAAGCTCGGATCCTATTCTAATACTTTGCCCATGTGCAGTATTCGGCAGTTGTACCACCCTACACCAAAATAACGGAATAAGAGAAAGAATACAAGGTTAAAATTTCTAGACGTCATATGGAATTACAGTGTGTGTGATCTCATATAGATATCTGTGATTTGTATTGGAAATAAAGAAATTCACATACAATTGAGCCGTGCTCTGAAAAGGGGGCTTAACGCATCTGCGAAAAGTATCGACCCAGGTCAGCCTGCGCAATCCGCGCAGGCTGACCTGAGTCTAAACTTTTCGCTATTGGTCAATTTTCTGCCTGTCAAAGGACCAGTCTACCTCATGATTGAGTCGGTTGTTTAAAAAAGTGGCTATTAAAGATCCATGATTGTGTGATGACTTGCCTGGCATTATGTATCACGGAGGTGCTTTAAGCTCCCTTTTGCCAGAGTATGGCTCAATTATTTTCTGTAAAACATACTGGAAAATACATATGCTTGTACAAAAACAAGAAAAATGCTGGATTTCTGAAATTTGCTGCAGTAAAATGTTTACAATCACTCTCTTTAGACTGGGTTTTTTCAATTTCAAAGTCTGATGCTAACTGGTACACTAGCAGCCTATTTCAATCTTTGTGTCAACTGTCACACAGTTAAAGGAGATACAATAGGTACCAGTTTAGTTACTGAACCAGAATGTTCATGTTCAGAAAAATTGCATGCTACAAATAAAGAGGGACTCAAATGGTTTGATTTGGCTAAGAAAAGCAAGGTTTTCCTTGGACAGAGTCAAATGACCCCCCCCCCCCCTTCATAAGAAAAAAAAATTAAGAAGGCAAATCTCTTAATTTCGGGGGACATTCAGAAAATTTGGGGGCCCAAATTCAAAGAAACAGGGGATCATGGAAAACCCTGGAAAAGGTAGAAACATTGAAGAAAAGGATAAAATTGTGGTTATCAGTGTTTTCTCTTATTATACCCCCGCAAAACGAATGTTTTCGGGGTATACTAGAATCAGCCTGTCTGTCGGTCTGTGTGTCCGTCCGTGTGTCTGTCTGTGTACAATATACTAGTAATTTTGTGTCGCAAACTCCTCCTACAGTTTTCCTTCAATTGTATTGAAACTTTGCACATATATTGATCATATATTGAAGTTGTGCAAGACGCAGTTTTCAATCATCTACTCCCTATGATTCAAGGGTAATCTCCCCTTGAACTTAGAAAATTTTTTGTTCAATTGCCTGTTTCTGTCAAAGCGCTGGCGGGGGTATTAAGTCACATTCAGTGACAGCTCTAGTTTCTATACTGTAAGCCTCCCTCAGGGTAGAGAAAAAAAGAGTTTATGATAAAGGGTTAAAAAATATGTTTGAAATTTCAGACAGCAACAATGTTTGTCAGCCCAATGGGATTAAAAGTGACAGTAGAGGATGCCAAATGTGTTCAGGCAAATGCGTTTATCCAGGAAGGAATCTTTCAAGAGTTCAGCATCAAAGATGAGCAAGCCACCTTTAGGATAAACTTGACAGTTTTACTGGTTTGTATAAAAGGAGCCATGATCTAGCAAAAGGAGGTCAAATGCATCTCTGTTATGCCTGATACCAACTTGGCAAGCAAGTCAACTCATAATTGGCGTGCAGCACGCAAAAAGGGACATTTGGACATTTGCGTAAAGTGTCGTCTCAGATCAGCCTGCGCAGTCCACTCAGGCTAATCCCAGACGGCACTTTACGACTACATTAGATTTTGTGCTACAGTAGACTTGCGCAAAACAGAAAATTACATAAAAACGGAAAGTGTCGTTTCGGATTAGCCGAGACAACACTTTACGCAAATGTCTGAATGCCCCTTTTCGCATGTTGCAGGCCAATTATGGGTCCATGAAATACATTTAGTCAAAACTAAATCTGGAGGTAGAATGTTCCTTTCACATGCAGAAAATTTACAAGTAGCAAAAAGTTTTGACCAATGTCAGCCTGTGCAGACTGCACAGGCTGACATGGGTTGATACTGTTTGCAGATGCATCAAGCCCCCTTTTCACAGAGCTGGCTAATATATTTTCTTTTTTGTTAGATATGCTTGTTTGTGTTAAACTCTATACCATATGAAGAAATTTTAGACGTCAAAGTTCAAAGCATAATTATGCAGATGAACAATCAAGGGTGGCACAAATGATGAAACTTGCCTTTAATTGTGTAGAAAACATTGTGGAAAATGGGGAAAAAAGCTGGTTACAGCATTTTCTCCATTCCGGTAATATTTTCAAAAGCTGCCTTTTTTAGTGTTGTCAAAACTCAGAATTGTGTGGTAAGGGGTTAACACCATTTTCAGCATTATTTCAGTAATTTCTGTGCAGTCAATGCATCTACCTGTGCATTTCTGATGCTTCTTCTACCAGTACTTTCCAAGCCACTGGCTGCTTTCCCACTTAAAAATCATGAAAATAATTTGCAGCATCAAGAGAGGAATGAATGACAATCCTGTTTTAGTGATGGTTATCAATTCTTAACTCTGTACCACACAATCCTGCTTTTTAATAACACTGGAGAAGAAAGCTTTTGAAAATATTTTGGGAAAAAGAAGATGCTGATAACAAGCATTTACTCCTTTTCCCACAATGTTTTCTTGCGTATCACAAATAAATTTCATCAGTTGAGTTACATTCAATGTATTGTCTGCAAATGCTTTCCATTTGGACAAGTCTAAAATTTTCTTGTTTGGTAGAGTTAGATCTTTGATGAGTTGGGTTTTTCAAAAAAACATTTCCCCAGGGTTACAAGCACTGTGGGTGACTTATCCAATTACTGGGATACACATGTTTAGCTCCGCTGTTTTCGAGTAAAACATCAAGGTACATGTATTGCATTTTGTAATATCTCTGTTAATATTGAAGATACTTACTTGAAACTTGTCTCTTCTTTCTCAGGGTCACTGAAACTGGGGATTGTGTGGTAAAGGGTTAAAATGATGGGACTGAGTAGAAAATGTTGCAAGAGAAGGAGAAAATGCTGGTCACCAGCATTTTCTTCTATTTCCACAATGTTTTCACGGGCTTTCTTTGTCAAGGTAATCTAAACTTTTGATTCCTTAGTAAAGAGTTGAAGCAAAGCTGACATTGTAGATCAAGGATTTGGCCGATCTTGATCTACACTGACTACAAAGGCAACCAAAGTTGTGAAATGGGCTTTAACTCTTTACGAAATAACAAAATTTTAGACTAGTCTAAATTGAAAATATTTGCAGACAAAATCAAAGTGACCAAAATATTTAAATTTGTTTCAGGAAGGACAGAAAACATTGTGGGAAAACGAGAAAATTCTGGTAACTAAGATTTGTTTCCTTTTTCCAGGATTTCTTTTAAAGCCTTTTCTGCCAGGGTCATTTAATGTTGGGATTATGTGGTGAAAGGTTAATTAAGTATGACTACATGTATAAATCCTTTATTGTTTTAAAAGGAATGTTTGACCATATTTGGCAGTAGTCCTATGTCAAATACATGCACAAGTTTGAAGATGTGTTATGCTGGATACGGCTGCCCTCTGTTACTCATGTGAGTTGATCTTTTTGTTACATAACTACCCTTGATTTCAGGAGAAATGAATGAGACTTCTTCATGGAAACTCCCACTTGTGTATGTCAGCGATACTCTGACAAAAGGGGATTTAACTCCTTACCAAACAACAAAATTTTAGACTAGTCCATATTGACAGTATTTGCAGATGACAAAATAAAAGTCACTGAAAAATTGAAACTTGTTTTGAGAAGGGCAGAAAACATTTGAAAACATTGTGGGAAAAGGAGAAAATGCTGGTAACCAGCATTTTCTCCTTTTCCCACAATGTTTTCAAATGGCTTCTTTCTCAGGTTCCTTAACTCTTTACCAAACGACACAATTTTAGACTTGTCCATCTTGAAAGCATTTGCAGACGACAAACGTGACTCAAAAATTGAAACTTGACTTTAGAAGAGTAGAAAACATTGTGGGAAAAGGAGAAAATGCTGGTTACCAGCATTTTCTCCTTTTCCCACAATGTTTTCAGAAGGCTTCTTCCTCTGGGTCGTAAAAATCAGGGATTGTTTGGTAAAGGGTTAAAAGTCAGGATTGTGTGGTAAAGGGTTAATGCATCTCTTTTTGTCACATAACTACCCTTGTTTTCAGTTAAACTGAATCAGTCTTTTTATAGAAACTCCCTCTCGAACATATGAGCTTTGCTCAGGCAAAAAAAGGTTTAATGCATCTCTGTGCTGCATTGTACTATAGGCCTCTGAAACTCCATTGGTCTGTCAAGAGGTAACGAACTTTTCATTATCAGACACTGTTACTATAAATAGCACATTGGGGATTCCCTCTGTATCGTATATAATAAGATAAGGTGTGCAACGAAATCGAAGAAAATTTGACCCCCGTCCCCTTTCAGAGATGATATTTAAACAAAAACTGAATAATGAACCCAGTTACCGTTGGAGATGGGTTAATTAATGATTTTTCTTCTGTACCCTGACCTTCGAAAGTTCTAAACGGCTCTTGCCATCAAGCAATAGCTCTCATCTCAAAAAAATTAAAAAGCTTCCATATTTTCCAGATCGCCATGCGCTGACGTCACACGATTTGTAATCCTTCAGCCAATAAGAATTAAATTCTTTTTTTCAAACATAGATCGAAAATTTTCTTGTTGGTGTACTGATGAAATTATTAAATTAATATTTCGTCCGATATAACTTATCTTTTCATCTAATTCAGTTTCACAATTTTTATCTTCCATTTCGCATATTTTCAAATGCGTTTTTACCGTTCATTGGTCAAAAACTTTGGCGCGTCTTTTGATAGCAAATTCACGCGATTTATAATTCGCTGCATCATAACGAATTGTGTGATGTCAGCGCATGGCGATCAGGAAAATGTGGAAGCTTTTCAATTTTTTTGAGATGAGAGCTTTTGCTTGATGTCAAGAGCCGTTTGGAACTTTCGAGGGTCAGGGTACAGAAGACAAATCATTTGTGAACCCATCTGCACCGGTAACTAGGTTTATTTTTCCATTTTCTGTTAAATATTATCTCTGAAAGGGGACTGGGGGTCAATTTTTTTTCGATTTCGTTGCACACCTTGTCTTACTATATACAATATAGAGGGAGTCGCCAATGTGCTATTTATAGAAAAAGTGTTAATGAAAATTTGAATATATATTCCGTGATACACAGGCGATGCACCAATGTGCTATAAGTGTTCGATGATCGACCAAGGACAATTTGAGTGTTCCCCGATAGACCAATAGAGCTTCAAAGGCCTGTGGTTTAATGCATCTCCGAGCTGCATTGTACTTAAGCAAGTAATCAAATAATTATGGAGGCATAAAATTTTGTCATTTTTAAAGAGTTAATGCAAGTGGTCACTAAGACAGGTTTTACTGTAAGTATAAGATCAAAAGATCACTGACTTTAACCTGTTTTTTGTTCGTTTTCTAAGTTTAGAGGAAGATGGAGTGATTACAGACTGCAGTATCAAGACTTTGGAACCCGATGAGATTTTAGATTTCAACTTTTCCAGCACTGATGTCATCAATAAAATTATCATGAAGGTGAGTATATAGAGGAGTGTGATTCACTTTGGTTTCAAAACCTGGCAAATTTTCAAGCTAGTAGTAGATGTAATTTACTCACATGAGCAACAATGGACCATCATTATGTCTGCTCCTCCCAATTGTTTTCATAAAGAGTTGTTTTCCTATTTGTCTGTCTTATTTTTGTACCAGCTTAAGCCTTTTGTCAGATTACAAAAATGTTTCAGAACCCTAGCCACCTTGATCATATGATTGGCAGTGCAGAGATTTTATACAGAGGTCTCCAAGGTCAAGGATGTGGAAGGTTTTAGTTTGTCGTGAACTATTGTGGGTCCCAGGGACTCAACTGTCATGATTTTGGGAGTCCTGGCTTATGGTCTGTTTTAATAAATAAGAATATTTGTTCTACACAGTGATACTGACATATTCCTTATAACATATTCTAGCTGTGTCCAAAAAGCTGCTGTGACCATGAAAGTATGATAGATTGAAGTTTTTTTTTTTAAAGTTGCCGACCTACAAGTCCTATTGGGCCCAGCCGGGTAGCTCAGTGGTTAGCGTATCTGACTGGTGACCTTGAGGTTGTGGGTTCAATACCGGTTGCGGTGAACTTTTTTTCCAGCGATTTTTTGTCTCTCATCTCTGATGCATGAGAGAAGCTTTGGAAAGAAAGTTCTGTTAGTACTGGTGTTAGAAAAGCCAGGAAAAACACAGACCGCCATGATATGACCTAAACTGTTAAAATAGCATTTAACTCCAATACAAACCAAACCAAACCAAACAAGTCCTATTGGATGTAGACAACAAATTTTTTGGGTTCTGCTTCCTTATTTCTGTGTTGAAAATGTGCTGCTATTGTAATCATGGTTACAGCAGGAGTTGGAAGGTGACATAAATGAGAATCATGTCTACCCATATCGTCTAACCCTTTACCACACAATTCCAGGTTTTTACAACCTTGACTGAGAAGCCTTAGGAAAAACTTAGTGGGAAAAGGGAAAATGCTGGTAATCAGCATTCTCTCCTTTTCTAACAATGTTTCCTACCCTTTGAAAGTAGAACCTCATCATTTAAGCCACATCCAATTTGTTTTTTTGCACTTGCATTTAATATGGATGAATATTTTGTGGTAAAGTGTAAAAACCCTTGGTTCAATTTTAAATTAGTTTTCACATTTGTCTACTTGAAAGACAGAGCAATGATTTCTAAGCATATGCTCTTACATCAGTCACACACCAAGGTTAATGTCACAGTTTGGGGTTAACTCTTTATCACACAACAAAATTTTGGACTCGACCAAATTCAAAGCATGTGCAGATGACGAAATAAATGTAACTCTATTGTTGATATTTGTTTTTGATCGGGAAGAAAACATTGTGGGAAAGAGAGAAAATGCTGGTGACCAGCATTTTCTCCTTTTTCCACAATGTTTTCAAAGGCCTTCTCCATCAGGGTCGTTAAAAGTTGGGATCCTATTGTGTGGTAAAGGGTTAAGGGTCACATTTACTTGATTTTTAGCTCGGCTGTTTTCAAAGAAAACAACAAGTTATTGTCATAGCCCTGGCATCATTGTCTGCATCATCATCCTCATGCAAAAACTTCAATATTTTGTTACAATTCTATTATAACTGATGATATTTACTTCAAACTTGGACAAGTTGTTTGGTATCAAAAGGGAACTTCATACAACAGGGCAGATAACTATCAAAATATTTTTTACACAGTTATGCCCCTTTTTCGACTTAAAATTTTCACTAAAAATCAAGCACTTGCAGCCCAACGTTGGCACCCACATGCGGTGCTTGTGTTTATTGTAGCATTGGCAGAAAAGTCACAGTGCTTAAAAGACACCTGTTTTTTACAAAAACAAACATACAGTGTTGACCATTGTTTCTGCTTTTCAGTCAGAGTGTTTAAAAGAAGCATTTAGTGAACTAGACATGACAAGTGATATTTTACAGTTTTTGCTGTCACCTGATAAACCCCATTTTAGACTGTCTACATTTGGAAATGCTGGGAGCACTCATGTAAGGATTAGAAATTATTCTCTTTCCTAATTCTTTACCAAAGATTAAGATTTACGAATTGCTCATATTGAAAACACTTTGGCCATGCTCTGTGAAAAGGGGGCTTAATGCATCTGCGAAAAGTTTCGACCCAGGTCAGCCTGTGCAGTCCGCGCAGGCTGACCTGGGCCAAAACTTTTAGCTATCGGTCAATTTTGTGTATGTCCAAGGACAGTCTACCTCATGATTCAGTCGGTTGTTAAAGAAAGCGACTGTTATGGATCAATAAGTATGTGATGGCTTGCTTGGTATGACGGATAATCGAAATGCATGAAGCCTCCTTTTGCCAGAGCATGGCTCACTTACAGTTGTCAAATTAAATGTGGCTCAATTACATAACCTTCCAGGGCAGGGATTGAACCCAGGACCTACAGGTCCCGAAGCAAAAGCTCTACCCTGGTGCTACAAAAGCCAGCTCTATAGTAAAGCAGTATTATTGTCTCCTTACACAAACAAAAGCTATACATTTATATCTATCAATGGGATAGACTACTATACTTTAGTGCTTGGTTTAGAGAGGATAGAAAACATTGTGAGAAATTGAGAAAATGCTGCTTAGCAGCATGCGGAAAGTGGTTAAAACTAGGGATTGTTTGATAAAGGGTTAAATCTTCTGTTATTACATGTAAAATCATGGGCATAGAATTTCATTAATTTCTAGAAGGTCAACAATTTCATTTGAATTTAAATTTATTAATTTACAGTTTCTGAATGGCTGTACGTAATGTATAAAATAAAATGTCTATTTTCACTGTTGACAAAATTCTGAAACCTTTCCGTTGGCCATGAACATGCACATAAGCATGTCCTCCTCACGTCTTCTGACATTGAATTGAAACTTGGTATACATGTAAATTTATAGAAACTGTAAATGTGCAAGACAGAATTTTAGTATGTCTAATTTTTAGCTTGTTGATTTATTTTATGCATTTAACATTAGTATTCTGTGTTGTAAACCCCTTGTCCAGTTTGTTGTCATTCTTTCGAAACTAAACTTTACAAACATTAACTCTTTATCAGGACAACAAAATTTTGGACTCAACCAAATTGAAAGCATTTGCAGACGACAAATTTAATGCAACTCAAAAGATAATTTCGGTCTTTGATAGGGCAGAAAATAGGTGGGAAAAGGAGAAAATGCTGATTACCAGCATTTTATCCTTTTCCCACCATGTTTTCAAAAGCCTTTTCTTTCAGGGTCGTTAAAAGTTGGGAATGTATGGTAAAGGATCAAGCAGAAACTGTACATGTGCAAGATGGTTTTTTGATGTCTGCTCTAAAGCACTCAAGAATCATTTTCCATACAGTTCAGGAGATTTTTTGCATTATGCATATTAAGTTTGAACTAGTGTTGATACTAATCCAAGATTTTGGTTGGCGTATCAAGGTACTTTTTGTTACAGTTCTAATTTATTTATCTTCTTACTTTATTTTTCAGTCCGATTTTCCTAAGGATTCCGATTTAATGGAGTCATTTCAGTGTACACAAACCCAGACCAACAGGTTAGCAATCTATGATGGTAGAGCACCCCAGCCATAGACTATTTTTCTAACATATTGTGAGAGAAAGATTGATTACTCCTTTCCCCACAAATATTATTTATCTTTTTAACCCCACTAGCCTAGTTTCTTAGTCATGCTACATCAAGAGGTCTTGTTGCCTTGGCAATGATACTGGGGAAAAATTGAAAATCTTATGAGCCATGCTCTTACAAAAGAGGGTTTGATGCATCTCTGTGATGCAGTATAATGTACCATGCAAGTCATCACATAGTTCTGGATCCTTAAATCCATGTAGTCTAACAGTTGACTAGATTTGAAAGTAAATGGTCCTTTGACATGCAGAAAATTTACCAGAGCAAAATGTTTTGACCCATGTTAGCTTTTGCAGGCTTCCATGGGTCGATACTTTTTGCAGATGCATTAAATTCCCTTTTCACAGAGTATGGCTGAAATGTTTACATTCTGTGCAATGCAAATTTACATAAAAGTGCCTTCAGTTGACCTATCTCAGGATTCTTGGTAAAATTTCTTAACTTCATTTACTATCAGCTGAGAAACATCTCATCTGAGGACTGCAAATGCTTTAACATTGGACAAGTCTACAAAGTCAGAAAATGTTTTCTAAGGCCTTTGTTGTTAAAAACTCTGGATTGTGTGGTTATCGGGTAAAATACCATCTGCTTTAATTTTACTTAGTGGATTCTGAATACTGGTTAGACTGTATTTACTGTCTTCATGCTTCAATTTATAGATGCATTTCTTAATTCCTTGGGCTTCCAATAAGGAAGTTTTTCTAAGTGTTTGTCCCTATACATAACCCATGATTATTACCTTTAGCACACCTGACCAGAAAGCACTAAATTTTTATTGTATGGTGTTTAACATCGTTTTCAACATTATTTCAGGTATATCGCGGCAGCCAGTGCACCCACCCATGCTATCCTGGAGTTTCTTGTACCAGTACTCTGCACAATATTCTTTTCAAACCACTGGCTGCTTTCCCACATAACCATTGCCGAAACACTGGTCAGCTGTGAGAGAGGAATTAATTCTGTGGCAACTACTATCATCAATCCTCAGAAAGAAATTGGCCAAGCCGGGATCAAACCAGAGATCCCTGTTGTCATGTCCTGCACTGTACCGACTGAGCTACCAGGGCTTGGCATGAAGTGCTCAAGATGAGCTTTTGTGATAGTGCTGTGTTCAGTGTGCATCATCTATCATGCGGTCTGCATCATTTACCTTGTGTGCACTCCTGAGGCTACATTTTCAGCCAGACACTCATGAAACTTAGTCAGAATATTTGTCTTTATTAAATCTTGGACTAGTTTGAAATTGGGTATCTTGGACAATGTCTTGATGATATCTTGGGTAAGTTTAAAATTTGGTCAAGACAGGTCAAAAAGAAGGTCACTGGACCAAATCTTAGAAAAACTTTGTGTGCACCCTAGAGACCACATTTTCCATCTAATCCTCATGAAAAGCCTCTTTCTACAAGGTCATTAAAACATGTGAATTTTTTATAAAGGGTTAAGGAAAGACTGCATGAAGGTTTGTAACTATACAATACCAAGTGTTTGATATATTACAGATACAAGATAGCGTTACTAAAGCCATCAGTCAAAGCCCTCGGACTCTCAACCAGAGTTTCTATAAGGACAGACTCTCGGGGTTTTCTATCTTTGCAGTATATGATCAAAAACGAGGATGGCCAAGTTTGTTTTGTAGAATACTTTGTAAGTAGGTACAGTCAAATCTGAGGTAGCAACCAAATGTAAAGCTCTTTAAAAATTCGACAAAAATTTAAACTCTTGCCGTGTGGATAGAACTTGCAGACAACATATTCAGTGTGGCTTAATTCTTTACCAAATGACCAAAGAACAGACTCATCCAAATAGAAAGCATTTGCAGACAGCAAATTAAATATTACTCAAAGGACCAATTTTTTCTATGAAAGGTTATAAAACAATGTGAGAAAAGGAGAAAATGCTGGTTTCCAGCATTTTCTCCTTTTCCCACAATGTTTGCAAAAGATTTCTCCGGCAGGGTTGTTAAAACTGGATGTGTGGCAAAGGGTTAAAAATGTGATTACAAAATAATATTGGGGGGGAAAAAAACTGAGTGCAAATCTTATATTGGTTGCCAAAGTGTGTTTTGAAACCCTTTGCAAAACACTCCCATGGTTTTACAAACCTGAATATTTGTGATAACATAAAGGTAAAAGAAGAAATGCTGGAAACCAGCATTTGCCTCATTTACCATTATTTTTTCAACCCTTTTACAGACAAATCCAAATATTGAAGCCACATTCAATGTGTAGTCTGCAATTGTTTTTACTTTGGAAGAACCTCAAGTTTTGTTGTGTGGTAAAGAATTAAACAGTGAACTAAGCAAAAAGGGCAACTCAAGAAACTGTCTACCGGTAATTTATTTAAGCACAAAAAACCATGTTTTTATGAAAAACAACAGGAAAACATTGATATGTACCAACAATAAGACAAAGAAGGATTAAATCCAAGTTTAGTATTGCAATTCAGGCGTGCTTTTTCTTTTGGAGGATAGGAAATAACTGTTGCAGCAGGATTTTATCTCTAACAATGAACTTGGTGTCCACGATGTTTGTGTAGGAAAGTAGCCGCTGGCTTGGAAAGAGAATTATGTTAAGTTTTTATGAATGTAACTCCTTAAAACATAGATGGGTGCATTTGCTGCGATATGATTTATTTATGTTGAAAATGGTTTTAACCCTTCACCAAACAATCCTGACTTTTAACAACCCTTTTGTGGCCTTGGAATGAAGGCTTTTGAAAACATTGTGGGAAAAGGAGAAAATACTGGTAACCAGCATTTTCTCCTTTTCCCACACTGTTTTCTATCCTATTAAAGACAAATCTCACAATTTCAGCAGTATTTCAGTTGTCGTCTGCAAATGCTTTCAGTTTGAACCAGTCTAAAATTTTGTCATTTAATAAAGGGTTAAACATCAAAACCATGAAAAGAAACAACAAAACATCTTTCTCTACTTCATGCTGATACTGGAATACTCCTTTACCATACAGTTCAACGTTTTCAAGCCCCAGAGGTAGACAACATGATGATTTTTGAAAACATTATTGAAAAAGGAACCAGCCTTTTTTTGTTTTTCAACTACCTTTTTAAAGAGCAATACTATCTTTTGTGTTGCAGTCAACATCTCTTCTGCAATTTCTTTCAGGTTGGACAAGTGTAAAATTTGTTCAGTTAAGCCTTTACCATACAATAAAATTTTGCACTTGGCCTAATTGAAAGCATGTGCAAGTGACATATTAAATTTAGTTGATATGATGGTGATTGTCTGCAAAAGTGTAGAAAGCATGTTGGGAAAAGGAGAAAAAGAGAAAATGCTGGTTACCAGCATTTTCTCTATTTCCCACAAGGTTTTCAAAATGCTGTTTCTTCAGGGTTGTTAAAACTTGACATTGTGTGGTAAATGGTTTAAGTTATAATGACTTCTTTGTACAATTTCAGTGTGCCCCAGATGAAGATATGGAGGAACCAGATCATTGACAGTTCACCAAAACACAAAAATTGATCTTAAATTTATCTTTTAACAAAAGCAACTGCATTTTTTACTCAACATTTTATCATGAGATACTTACATACTAAATTACGGTTAATTAGAAAACTTGCAATATTCCAGTTTATTTTTTCAACGTGACTGGAATGATGTTAGAACGACGAGTTATTGTCATAGCCCTGTCGTCGTCGTGCGAAAACTTTGGGCTTTTTGGAATATCTCGCTCATTACTATACATATTTACTTCAAACTTAGACAAGTTGTTAACTATTAAAAGGAAAACCCATATAACAAGGGCAGGTAACTATCAAAACGTTATTGAAACAGTTATGCCCCTTTTTTCACTTAGAATTTGCATTGAAAATAAAGCACTTGCAGCTGAGCGATGGCACCCACATGCGGTGCTCTTGTTTGTAGAAGTTGTATCAATGATACAATAAATGTTAATGTTAGCTGAAATTTTATTTTATTTGATCTCTCCGTCTTGTAATGGTCCACACGTCCATTTACATTCCTGTGTCGTAACGACCCTGAAGAAGACTGATTTTGAAAAAATTAAGGGACGAAAAACATTGATAACTGTTTTCTTTTTTTTTTTCTGGGTATTTTTTCTACCTTTTGAAATACAACCCCACCCATTTTGCCACATTTCATTTGTCGTCTGCAAACATATTTTTTTTACCTTTTGAAAGATAACCCCGTCAGTTAATAAGTCACATTTCATTTGTTGTCTGCAAAAGCTCTTTAAAGTGGAGGAGTCTTACATAGAGCAGCTCAAAATGATAATAAGATTTTTGTCGATTGGTACAGAGTTAAAACAACCTAGACGGTCATAAGGCAATAAGTAGAACTAGACCTCGTCATACCCGTCTCCCCTCAATACAAGTGTTTTACCTCTTTACCAGATTACAAAATTTTAGATTGCTCCCAATTGAAAGCATTTGCAGACGACAAATTAAAGGTGGCCCAAATGAAGATATTTGTCCTTGACAGGGTAGAAAACATTATGGGAAAGGAGGAAAATGATGGTTACCAGCATTTTCTTCTTTTCCCACATTGTTTTCAAAAGGCTTTTTCTTTAGGGTTGTTAAAACACGGGAATATGTGGTAAAGAGTTAAAGAACATACATGAAGTGCCTAGGACATGTACATAGGTATGAAACATGCTATGGCAAAAGGGGGTTTAATGGATATCCGTGATGCATGATACTAAGGAAGTCGTGACATAATTATGGGTCCATTAAATCCATTTTTAGCTCACCTGAGCACAACGTGCTCAAGGGGAGCTTTTAGGGGCACGCTGTGTCCGTCGTCCGCCGTGCGGCGTCAACAATTCTTTAAACATCTTCTCCTCCTAAACCGCTTGGCCAATTTGGACCAAACTTGGCTGGAATGTTCCTTGGGAGGTCCTCTTTAAAAACTGTTCACAGAATTTGATTTCATAAAAAACTCTGGTTGCCATGGCAACCAAATGGAAATTTTCAAGAAATTCTTTAAAAATCTTCTCCTCTGAAACCGTTGGTCAGATTTTGAAATAATTTCACAGATATGTTCCTTGGATGACCCTTTTCAAAACTCGTTCGCGAAATTCTGATCCGTCGAAAAACATGGCCGTGGTGGAAGGGGGGGGGGGGGCTCTTGGCGTCCATCAGTGTCAACAATTCTATAAAAATCTTCTCCTCTGAAACTGGTGGTCAGATTTTGAAATAATTTCACAGATGTGTTCCTTGGGTGACCCTTTTCAAAAACTGTTCGCAAAATTTTGATCCGCCGAAAAACATGGCCATGATGGAGGGATGGAGGGGGGGGGGGGGCTCTTGGCGTCCAGCGGTGTCAACAATTCTTTAAACATCTTCTCCTACACCGCTTGGCCAATTTGGACCAAACTTGGCTGGAATGTTCCTTGGGAGGTCCTCTTTAAAAATTGTTCACAGAATTTGATTTCATCAAAAACTCTGGTTGCCATGGCAACCAAATGGAAATTTTCAAGAAATTCTTTAAAAATCTTCTCCTCTGAAACCGTTGGTCAGATTTTGAAATAATTTCACAGATATGTTCCTTGGATGACCCTTTTCAAAACTCGTTCGCGAAATTCTGATCCGTCGAAAAACATGGCCGTGGTGGAAGGGGGGGGGGGCTCTTGGCGTCCATCAGTGTCAACAATTCTATAAAAATCTTCTCCTCTGAAACTGGTGGTCAGATTTTGAAATAATTTCACAGATGTGTTCCTTGGGTGACCCTTTTCAAAAACTGTTCGCAAAATTTTGATCCGCCGAAAAACATGGCCGTGATGGAGGGATGGAGGGGGGGGGGGCTCTTTGCGTCCAGCGGTGTCAACAATTCTTTAAACATCTTCTCCTACACCGCTTGGCCGATTTGGACCAAACTTGGCTGGAATGTTCCTTGGGAGGTCCTCTTTGAAAACTGTTCACAGAATTTGATTTCATTAAAAACTCTGGTTGCCATGGCAACCAAATGGAATTTTCCAAGAAATTCTTTAAAAATCTTCTCCTCTGAAACCGCTGGTCAGATTTTGAAATAATTTCACAGATATGTTCCTTGAGTGACCCTTTTCAAAAACTGTTGGTGAAATTTTGATCCATCGAAAAACATGACCCTGATGGAGGGGGGGGACTCTTGGTGTCCAGCGGTGTCAACAATTCTTTAAACATCTTCTCCTCCTACACCGCTTGGCCGATTTGAACCAAACTTGGCTGGAATGTTCCTTGGGAGGTCCTCTTTAAAAAAATGTTCACAGAATTTGATTTCATCAAAAACTCTGGTTGCCATGGCAACCAAATGGAATTTTCCAAGAAATTCTTCGAAAATCTTCTCCTCTGAAACCACTGGTCAGATTTTGAAATAATTTCACAGATATGTTCCTTGGGTGACCCTTTTTAAAAATTGTTTGCGAAATTTTGATCCGTTAAAAAACATGGCCGTTGTTGAGGGGGGGCTCTTGGGGTCCAGCGGTGTCAACAATTCTTTAAACATCTTCTCCTCCTAAACCGCTTGGCCGATTTGTTTGGGAGGTCCTCTTTAAAAATTGTTCACAAAATTTGATTCATCAAAAACTCTGGTTGCCATGGCAACCAAATGGAATTTTCCAAGAAATTCTTTGATAATCTTCTCCTCTGAAACCACTGGTCAGATTTTGAAATAATTTCACAGATATGTTCCTTGGGTAACCCTTCTTAAAGTTTGTTTGTGTAATTTTGATCCATGGAAAAACATGGCCTGGGTGGGGATGGGCATCTTTGCACTGTATGGACTTAAAGAAATTCTTTGAAATTCTTTTTCTCCTAAACCACTTGTCAGATTTTGAAATAATTTCACAGAAATGTTCCTTAGGTGCCCCTTTTGAAAATTTATTTGCGAAATTTTGATCTGTCAAGAAACATGGCTGTGGTGGGTGGAAGCTATTTGCTCTCTGAGGACATGAAGAAATTCTTAAAAATTTTGTCTTCTCTGAAACCACTATTCAGATTTTGAAGTTATATCACAGAAATGATCCTTATATTATACCCCTTATTTAGCTTAGCTGTTTTCAAAGAAAACATCGAGGTATTGACATAGCCCTGTTGGCGTCATCTGCGTTGTTGTTGTTGTGCAAAAACTTCGACATTTTGTTATATCTCGGCTTCCACTCAACACATGTACTTAAAACTCGGAATAATTGTTCACTAGTAAAAAGCAACCCATACAACTAGGGCAGTTAACTCCAAAATTGTTTCGTCCAAATTATGCCCCTTTTGCGATTTGGAATTTTATTTTACTATCCAGCAAGGTTCCAACAGCCAATCATTGGCACTCTCATGAGGTGCTCTTATTCAACTTAATATTTTTAGCCGCTATCGGGCATGTGCTCTTGTTCAAGAAAAGGTCTTTGGGTGACCTATCCTAAAATTTATTTGCAGAATTCTGATTCGTCAAAAACATGGCTGTGGTGATGATTGTAGGGGTGGTGACAGATTTTGAAATGATTTTTACAGGTGACCTTTTTATAATTGCTTGGCAAAATACTGATTTTGTTTCCAAAATTTCAATACTTTAAAAAAAGTTGGTTATGGTCCTCTCAAAAATTCAGGTGAGCGATCCAGCGCCATCTTGGCCTTCTTGTTTATAACAACCGACTGAATCATGAGGTAGACCGGTCCTTAGACATGTAGAAAATTTACCAAAAGCAAACTGAGCATGCTGACCTAGGTCAATATTTTTTGCAGATGGATTAAGCCCCCTTTTCACAGTGCATGGCTCATATTTTAGTTGGAATTTGGCTTTGATTGTATTGAAATTATAAACTGTTGATACGCCAAATACCACTGTTTAAATGTCTGTTTTTAACCTTTTATTGAACCATTCTCCGTTTTAGTTTAGTTTAAACATACTTATTTTACATCGACTGAGAAACAGGTTTTTACATCTTATACGAATCTCTCTCGATTCTGCTTCCTGGTAACTGCACCAAGGCTTGCTCCGATTATGATGACCCTGAAGAGTAAGGCGCTTGGAAACATTGGGGGAAAAAAATAGAAACTGCTGGAATTTTTAAAGGCTTCTTCCCTACGGTCGTTAACTCGTTGGATTGCTCCTGAACTCTGTACAAGACAACAAAATTTAAGACCAGTCCAAATTAGTGGCATTTGCAGACGACAAAAAATGTGACCCAAAAATTTATATTTGTTTTGGGAAGGGTAAAAAACATTGTGGAAAAAAAGAGAAAATGCTGGTTACCAGAATTTTCTCGTTTTCCCGCAATTTTTTCAGAAGTTTTCTTAAGGTCGTCAAAAGTCTGGTTTTGTAGTAAAGGGCTGAAAGGATTTAGCGAAAAATTGAAAGCACTGCATATTTGACCACGTGACATTTCTCTGTAATTTAAACGATCGGTAGAAAATGTTTCAATTGTTACACAGTACCGAGTACAGATCAGTATTCTTGTTTTGGGAAAGAAGCTGGTGGGGGAGGATACACTGGGTCGCCAGTCGCAGAGTAATAGCTCGGTGGAGGGGGCACGGAGTTATAGTTGGTTTGCGGCATATGGTACGGATTTGGTTGAGGCTGCTGTGGCGTCTGAAGTTGTTGCCATTGGTACCCGCTTTGGTGCACGTGCATCGGTCCGGAACCGCTTTGATTCATTTGCATTGTCTGATGAAGCTGCTGTTGGTTTGACATTAAAATTGAAACTTGAGCCAAGTTCTTTTGCAATACGAAGCCAAGCTGGTGTTTGCTTTTTTGACACACAGTCTGAGCGACCACTGAGAGAGCCAAAGACAAGACACAGCCTGTTAGCAATCCTCGAGCAATAGATCTGTTCTCGTCGACATTAACACAGTCGTCGCTATCTCTGCTGGTCGAACAATAATGGATCCCCATTATGATACTTGTTGCGATGCCCGCAATGGCGGCCATCATGCTTAACAAACTTAATAAGTTCAAACAGTCAATCTGAAAATAAAATGACGATTAACTGAAGTGAGAATTATCAACATCAAAAACAGAAAAAAGGGTGTTTCTTTTCTTTTTCTGCTATAACCTATCGATGAGAGCCGACACGAGAACTAGATTTTGTCAAATATCCAACGATACATCATTGAAATGTTTCATTATCAAAGTATCGTGGTCAACCGACTATGATCATATACACGTACACATGTATACATGTATATGGTCATAGTCGGTTGACCACGATACATATGTACATGTATCAAGCACTCCAATAAAGAATGGATGCGCAGCATTTTACACATATGTAGCTTGAACACACGTATGGGCAATGTTCTCGCAAAAGGGGGGGGGGGGTTTTCTAAATAATGCATCTCCGTCACATTATACCAAGCAAATCGTCACATAATTAGGGATCTATGAAATCAATTCTGTTTAACAACCGACTGAATCTTGCGGTTGACTGTTCCTTTGACATACAGGGATATGACAAATGGCAAAACGTTTCGACCCAGGTCAGCCTGCGCGGACTGCGCAGGCTAACATGGGTCGATTCTTTTTGCAGATGTATTAAGCTCCCTTTTCACAAAGCATGGCTCATAGTGACGTATACATGTACATAAAAAAAAATCATGTTTTACCATATCTTTGATGTCTTTGTCCACCTTCTCATTTTCTCCTAACTTCATCACGATGTTCACTATTGTTATAGCAGACAGACAGGCGAACGTTATCTGTAAATGAAAACTGGTACAGTTGAATTTTCGTGGAAAAAGGTTTCTATAAGCGCTTAAATGAGGCATACGCTGGCAAAAGGGGACTTAATGCATCTCCGTGATTATACCAAATAAGTCATCGCATAATTATGGCTCCATTAAAATCAATTTTGTATAACAACAGACTGAGTCATGAGGTAGACTAGTCCCTAGACATGCAGAAAATTGACCAATAGCCAAAAGTTTCTGCCCAGGTCAGCCTGCGCGGATTGCGCAGGCTGACCTGGGTCGATACTTTTTGCAGATGCATTAAGCCCCCTTTTCACAGAGCATGGCTCAAATATATTTGTCATGCTGTGTGAAAGGGTGATTTAATGCATCTGTTATCGACTTATATCAGCATGCGTCATCCTGGATGAAAACTCTTTGCTCTTGGTTAGTTTTCTGCATGTCAAAGGACCATTCTCCTGCATGATTCAGCCGATTTTTATTTCTATTATGAAATATTGAAATTGACTATTGCAATATTGCAATACATGTAACACGTTATTGACAATTTAATACCAAAATTTACTGTCTTAAACATGTAATTAACTGATTTTTTTTTTCTTGAGGTCTAACTTTTGAATTCGTTGTCTCATAAATTAGATTCCAATTTGGTCTAGTCAAATGTCTATAACAAAAACAACTGAATGCCAATTTAGTCTGGGCAGATCAACAGTCTGCCTAGGCCCGATTGGAATCTCAATCCGGACTAGATCAATCCTGAACTTTCTGATATACATTAGATTCCTGATATAGCTTAGATTGAGCCGTTTATAAATCTTTACAGTTACTCCCAGTAACAAAATTTAAACGACCGGGGCTGAAAGGCGCCCCATTTCGGTCCGTACCATCTAGGGTTACACGGGCAATCCTGGTACATTGAATTGGGACATACCATGAATCCCAAATTGGGACAGTTAGAGCTGAGATTTATAGATGGATAATAAAGTGTACACTAAAAAATTCCCTACCAGTGCTGCGGTTGCACAGGCCCCGGCATAGTATGGCGACGTTCCTTCCACAAAATGAATGGCACACCCTACAGCAACCCACAGCCCGACAGCTAGGATTCCAAGCAGAGCACTTATAACGGTAAACTTGAACTTCGCCCTTTCTTTAACACTCTCTGGAACTGAAACACAGTGAGTATTCCTTGACTTAAAATACAGGCAGCGATTTTATTAGGAGCTTTATCTCTTTTCTAAACAGCAAAATTTTAGAAAAGGCAGAAAATATTCTGGGAAAAGGAGAAAATGCTGGTAACCAGCATTTTATCCATTTCCCACGATGTTTTCAAAAGATCTTGGAGTTGTTAAAACTCGGGATTGCGTGTTGTAAAGGGTTAGTTCTTTACACAGTGAACTATTATACTTAGACTAAACTCGCTCAGTGATAACTGTTAGAACTAAATTATGGCGAGGATTTTAGCTCTAACCCCAAGTTTTTTCGGCGTAGCTGAATGCGCTACTTCTTAGTAATGATCGATTCGAATGAATAATAGATATTTACGATTGGTCAAAATTGTGGACATGTTTATTTTGAGGGCCCCTGCAGGGCTCTTTGCTGGTAAATTTACGCCGTCTATCTCTTTTTTAAATATAGTTCTTGTGTTGACTTTCCTCGCGGTCTACGAAGAGATTTTCACAGCAACTGTAGATGACCTTGGTCACAGAGTAGCCAACAATGTAGACCCCCGATTAGACTTCACGGTCTGTACAGTTTGAAATCCGCAAAAGCTGACCATGTCAACAGAGGCAGTGAAAGAGTGTTACGTCGCTGAGCGTATGTATATGAAATGGACCGTATCAAGAGGGAAATAGTGGCAAAATAATGTAAGTGCAAAGTTGTTGATTGATTGATTGTATTACAGTTACTGTTTAGGTCATATCATGACGGTCAGTGCATCTACGCATGTGTTTCCTGGCTTTCAAACATCAGTACTGACACAACTTCCATTTCAAGTCACTGATTACTTTTCTCATATGCATCAGAGGAGAGAGACGAAAAATCGCCAGAAACTTTGTCGCAACCGATCGAACCCACAACCACCAGGTCACGCTAACCAGTGAGCTACCCGGCCGAGCTGAATGCAAAGTTGTGGTCATCAGTATGGATTAAAAAGAAAACACTGTTGGAAAAGAAAAATGATAGTGCATTACACTCAAGGACTTTAAAAACGCAAATATTGAAATTCATCATTGAAAATAAACTCACTTTTGGTTCATCGATTTCACTGAAATTTAGCAACAATAAACATCAATATGTATTAAAAACACGTTTTGAATTTCATTGGAAAAACACTGTGTAAAGTTAGAAAAATATCCTATCTCATCGGAATACCCTTTTACCTTGAAGTTGCAATTAATATTGAGTTTAGCTACCATTTGCCGCTAGACATGCAGTGCATCTTCGCCTTATAGAGAGCACAATGTTTGTTAAGACTAAGTTTAAGAATGTTTTTAAGAATTTTTAGTGATTATGGGCCCAAATCCTCGCATTGCTTTTTTTAAGCTACTGTCTGCTTTCCTTCATAAACATAGGCGAAACTATGTTCAGCGGTGAGAGATAAATGACTCCTGTCACAGTGACTATCCTCAATTCTCGATAGAGTTAGGTCGAACTGGGTTTTAACTCACTACCCCGTGTAGCAAGCCTTGTATGTTACCGACTGCATGATCCGTCGATTTATCGATGAAACCAGCTATATATGATGGCGGATAGACCTTTTTAATATTGGTTGAGTGGAGGACAAATACATATGTGCATTCAAAACTACCAAACATTCTTAAAAACATTCTTGGTCTTATTCCCCAGGATTTTCTAAATTCCAAAGTAACACAACTTCTGATTGGCCAATCCATTTGAGTGGCGCTCTGACAAAAGTAAGTTAAATGCATCTCAACCATGCATTGATTATACCAAGCAATTCATTTCATAGTTATTGACCCATAAAATCCATTTTGTTTCTGAATCATGAGGTAGACCGGTTCTTTGACATGTAGATAATTGATAAATAGCAAAAAGTTTCCACTCATGTCAGCCTGCGCGGACTGCGCAGGCTGGCCTGAATCGATACTTTTTGCAGATGCATTAAAACCCCTTTCCACAGAGCATGGTCCATATGCTTAAACCAATCAGAAGAATGTTGTGTAACTTTCTTAAATATAGAATTTGATTAAGAATGGAAGTATGAATGGTTGGTAAATACAGACCCTTAGGGTGCTAAGCGCGACTCACTGATCTGTTGCGGACAGCGTAGATCAAGATCAGACTGCACAGAACGTGCAGTCTGATCTTGGATCTATCCTGTTCGATAGGGAGATATTTTTACCCCAAATAAATTATATTTGACCTAGTACCAATTGGGGTTTAATATCGGCTTGTAAATAGTACCAATTTGGTTTTTAACATCGGCTTGAAAATTTCATTTACTTTATTTAGCAGGATAAGAGTTAAAAACCGAAGGAATGCATGGATATGTGCACTGGCCGTCGTGATATGACTGAAATATTCTTGAAAACACTACGTAAACAAATCATATGAACCATGCTCTGTGAAAAGGGGGCTTAATGCATCTGCGAAAAGTATCCACCGCGCAGGCTGACCTGGACCGAAACTTTTCGCTTTTGCTCAGTTTTTTTGTATGTCGAAGGACCATTCTAACTCATGACTCAGTTATTTGTTAGACAAAATGGATTGTATAGATCTACAATTATCATGTGTGATGACTCTCTTTGTATGATGGATTATGCAGATGCATTAAGGCCCCTTTTTGTCAGTGCTTGGCTCATACATGTATGTAATAAATCGGGAACGAAAATTTGTACCGAAATTTACATACCTGTCATTGTGCTATAGACGAGTCACGTCGCTTTTACAGTTTCCGCTCATATCCAAAGAAATAAACAAATAAAAAACAGAATATTTGGTATTGATCACGTTTAACTCAAATAAACTCCAGCTTTTTTGACGACTGAAAAAATCCAATCCTATGACTCTCAGAAAGATTTTTATCCTATAGGCTTGACTGAACAAGCGGATGGCATAGATCCAAGATCAGACTGCACGTTCTGTGCAGTCTGATCTTGATCTATGCCGTCCGCAAAAGGCTCCGATTTAGCCTATGGCGCAGAGAGGGTAAAGCCTTCTTCATAAGATAAAAACCGTAAATTCTCTGGAAACTCGACACAGTTCGCTTGGTTCGATTTTTAAACAACGTTGATCGCGTCACCCAGTTCAAAAACTGTGATATACTTGTATATATGTATATATAAAGCTGTAGACTACTTAAAGACCTAATAGCGGTCAAAGGTAAACATTGTGGGTGTTCAAATGCAACTGAATTTAAATCATACCATTTAAAAGTATGGATTGATTGATTGATTATATGGTGTTTACCGTCATTTTCAACATTATTTCAGTTACATCGCGGCGGCCAGTGCACCTATCCATGCTTTTCTGGAGTTTCTTTTACGAGTACTCTGCACAATATTCTTTCCAAGCCACTGGCTGCTTTCCCACATCACCATCGTCGAAAAAATGGTCATTCGGCTGAAAGAGGAATGAATCCTATCGCAATGACTATCATCAGTCCTCGGAAAAAAATTGGCCAAGCCGGGGATCGAACCGTCGACCTTCTGTTCTCAAGTCCCGACTCTACCGGCTGAGATACAGGGACTCGGCTTTAAAGTATGGAAATTATTGTGAAGATAACAGTCTTTAATTGTACGGTCGGTCCATGTGTTTGTCCCGGGAAAAGAAAAAGAATTTTAAAACGAGGTAAAAAGTAAACAAAAGATGGAGCAACCTGGCAACTTATGACCTACTTTTAAAGTTCATTTTTATACTAGCGACTAACATTTTAACCACAGGACTTTGAAGCTCTATTGGTCTATCACGGAACACTAAAATTGTCCTTGGTCGATCATCAAACACTTATAGCACATTGGTGCATCGCCTGTATATCACGGAATATATACTCAAATTTTCATTAACACCGTTTCTATAAATAGCACATTGATGACTCCCTCTATATCGTATATAGTCTTACTATATACGATACAGAAGGAATCCCCAATGTGCTATTTATAGTAACAGTGTCCGATAGTGAAAATTTTTGTTATCGCTTGATAGACCAATGGAGTTTCAGAGGCCTATGCTTGAACCGGCCGCAGAAGTAAGAGACTGTCATCTTCACAATACTTTCCGTACTTTTAAATGCTATGATAAATGCACTTCAACACTCGCATTGTTTCATTTTGGCCGCTAGTGGGGCTTTCAGGTAGTCATTGCTTTAACTTTTTACCTGGTGCCATTGTCCTAGACTTTTCCGTATTGAATGAATTTGCCAAAAAAAAAACTAGGCTTATGTCATGAGGTTTTTCAAAAACATAGTAGAAAAAGGAGAAGTTACTGGTCACCACCATTTTTTCCTTTTCCCATAATATTTTCCAAAGCTGTCTTTCTGAGGGTCGTAAAAATACGAGATTTTCAGTAAAGTGTTAAATTAATCGGTTTGATTGTTCGTATAAGACTTTTATAACCTTTAACCTACTAAATAAGTGAAATGAATTTTTAACCCTTTAATAAAAACACAAATTTTGCTATTTCAAACGTATTTTTGAGGAAAAAATATGTCCTTATCGGACCATGTAGATCAAAGATCAGACTGCACATTCTGTGCAGTCTGATCTTGATCTACACTGTCCGCAAAAGGTCGGTTAGTCACGCTTAGCAGCCTAGGGGTAAGAGTAATACTGCCAGTCACCTGATATCGTTTGGAGGCCCGCCAGAAAATTGTATTGTATTTTGAATGGATTATCGATTTGTTGTTACAGTTCATTGATCCTTTAATGAGATCGGTATTATTATCATAATCACCATCCATCCTTCTCTTCCTGCTCCTTTCGCTCCTCCTTTTCCTCCTCCTCATCATCATCCTTAAAATCTTCGTTGTCATCAATATCATCATCATCATCGTCATCATCATCCATTTACAGCTTAAGCACAATTAAGACCACTCGTAGTACTGACACTGTAACTCAACAGGAAAAAACTGCTATATTTTAGACCTGGACTTAAGGTAGTAGACCCGTAACGCTTTTAGTGCTACATGGGATAAAATTTCTTGTTAGTTGATAAATAAGGATTTATACTGATATAATACTTTTGCACATTTTTGACCGACCAGAAATTTCTCTGATGTCTATCTTGAAATTATTTGTTGATACCTTTGTTAGTTTCCTGAAAAGGGAGGTAATTATTATCTCCCTTTGTAGTAAGAATATAGTGGTTTTAGATTTTAAATCATAATTCTAAGAAGAAAAAAAAAAAAAAAAAAAATGAAAAAGTGGCTCGATTAAAGTATTACAATAATATTCATTTTTAACCATAACAAATTTTGTAGGATAAATTATAGTGGAAATAGCTGTTTTCTATTAGGGGTCTACTACCTTAATATGAATGCTTTATTTCAGTTATAAGACCTGCTTCTAACATAGAACTGTGTAATTTGACTTGGAGAATACATGTACTGCACCTCGGAATCAGAAAAATTGCCCCGAGCGACCCCTCCCCCCCCCCTTTTCGGAAAATTTCCCCGGACTTTGACCTCTAGGAAAACTCCTCCTCCTCCTTTACCTCCTCCTCATCATCCATTTAAATCTTAAGCACAATTAAAATACATCACGAGACGTGCTTCTACCATATAATTTTGCAATTAGGCTTGCAGAATAAATGTATTGTACTTCGAAAAGCACCCTATATACATGTAAACTGTTGTTTTTAATTCCTTTGAATAATTACTTTTCATCTGTATAATGTGGGGCCTACTTTTCCTATTCTGTAACTTCATTGTTACTTATTTTGTTTGCACACTTTTCATTAAGATAAAGCAAGTTCTTCTTATGACTCTCTGTTACACATCTGGTTGTAAGTGCAACCCAGGCTTATACAAAATAGAGATGCATTGATTCATGTCCTTAAATTACATATTTTTCATGATCTGTGAAAAGGGGGCTTAATGCATCCGCGAAAAGTATCGATTCAGGTCAGCCTGCGCAGTCCGCGTAGGCTGACCTGGGCCGAAACTTTTCGTGATTGGTCAATTTTCTGTATTTCAAAGGACCAGTCTACCTCATGATCAAGTCATTTGTTTTAAAAAAAGTCGCTATTATGGATCCATAACTATGTAATGACTTGCTTGGTATCATGGATCACAGAGATGGATTAAGCACCCTTTTGCCAGAGCGTGGCTCACAATTTTCACGATCTAGAATTGTCTTTGGCGTTGTGTTTCCAATTCCAGAAAGTTATTTCCAATTTACATGCAAGTTCCACACTGTAGCACGTCCACATTATATCAAGTTCTTGGCTCATCTTATATATTTATGACTTACCTTTTGCTAGCATTTCGTAAAAAGAGAATACATGGACAAGTATTTCGTTTGCTTGTTCACGCGTTTAGTTATTTAATTTTATTCAGATGCGTAAGTATAACGATTTCCATCAAGTTCTCGAGCGGTCCAAGACACGATTGATCTTAAGCATTACATTATTCATTTACAAATCCTTTATCAAATATGGCCTGCAACACGCAAAAAGGGGCATTCGGACATTTGCGTAAAGTGTCGTTCCGGATCAGCCTGCGCAGTCCGCGCAGGCTAATCCGGAACGACACTTTCCGTTTTTATGTAATTTTCTGTTTTGCGCAAGTCTAATGTAGGACAAAATGTAATGTAGTCGTAAAGTGCCGTCTCGGATTAGCCTGCGCGGACTGCGCAGGCTGATCCGAGACGACACTTTACGCAAATGTCTGAATGCCCCTTTTCGCGTGTTGCATTCCATATATGAACCATGCTTCGGCAAAACAGGGCTTAATGCATCTCCCTGCTGCGTTATACCACGAAAAGCGTCATATAATTACGGATCCATGAACTCCATTTTGTATAACAACCGACTACATCATGTGATAGAATGGTCCTTTCACATGCAGAAAATTGACAAGTAGCAAAACGTTTTGACCCAGTTTAGCCTGCGCGGACTGCGCAGGCTGACCTGAGCCAATACTTTTTTCAGATGCATTAATCACCATTTTTACAGAGCATGGTTCAATGTCTTAATGTTCCTAAGGAAAAGCCTTTGAAAACACCATTTTCTCCCTTTTGCGCAATATTCCTACCCTAAAAACAACAAATCCCATCATTTGAGACACATTAAATTTGTCGTCTGCAAATGCTTTCAATTTAGTCAAGTTTCAAATTTTGTCGTTTGGTAAAGAGTTAATGAATCTCTATGTGGCTGAAATTCAATAGATAAGCCATGCTTTGGCAAAAGATGGTTTAAGATAGTAGACCCGTAACGCTTTTAGTGCAACATGTAATAAAATTTCTTGTTAGTTGATAAATAAGGATTTATACTGATAAAATACTTTTGCAAATTTTTAACCTACCAGAAATTCCTTTAATGTCTATCTTGAAATTATTTCTTGATACTTTTGTTAGTTTCCTGAAAAGGGAGGTAATTATTAGCTCCCTTTGTAATGAGAATACAGTGGTTTTAGATTTATAAATGATAATTCAAAGAAGGAAAAAAAGGAAAAAGTGGCTCGGTTAAGGTAGTACAATAATACTCATTTTTAATCATAGCAAATTTTGTAGGATAATATTATAGTGGAAATAGCTGTTTTCCATTAGGGGTCTACTACCTTAATACATCTCCATGATACATTTTACCAAGCGTACATCTATGGATTCATAAGATCTAATTTGAATAACAATCGACTGAATCATGTAGTAGAATGGTCCTTTGACATGCAGAAAATTGACCTGTAGCAAAACGTTTCGGCCCAGGTCAGCCTGCGCGGATTGCGCAGGTTGACCTTGATCGATACTTTTTTCAGATGCATCAAACCCCCCTTTTCACAGAGCATGTGGCTCATATAAAACTGACCCAATGTCTTATTCGTATAACAAGGGTGTCCATAATCAGAGAAAGAAAAAAAAAAATTTTTTTTTTCCTCAATAGACAAAAACTCTGAGGCTTAAAGACTTTCCAGGGCACAGCTCCCATTGTTTACTTCCATGTTTGGATGGACAAACTTCATTTCCAGTTGTGTACACAGAGTGTCTTAGACCTTAGTCTCCTAAGCGCGACTCAAAGACCTTCTGCGGACAGTATATATCAAGATCAGACTGCACAGAACGTGCAGTCTGATCTTGGATCTACACTGTCCGATGGTATGATATTTTTCTCCCACAAAATAAGATTGAAAAAGCATAACTTGGGTTTTTACTTACGGCTTGAAAGTTTCATTTCACTTATTTAGCTTGTTAAGAGTTAAAATATTCAGGGTTTCAATTCCAAGCCGAGTTTTCTTTGACATTTACAGCTGAATAAATGAAAAAAAAAATCAATCAACAGGAGATTAAAAAAAAAAAAGCCAATTCAGTGTTCTATTCGTCAAGAATTTCTCGTGTATCACAAGTCAGCGTCTATCCAAGATCAATCTGCAAGTTTTGTGCAGTCCGATTTTGATTTACATTATCAATAAAGAATCTTGTGCAGTTAAAAAATTGCTGAAGAAGTCGTCCCCTTGAGAAGTCGACCATAATTTAAACCTTGAAATGACAGAATGCATTTTCGATTGCGTAGACAGAAAAGTTTGGAGATTAAACATAGAAACTGCTCAAAGTTTTCTATGCACCAAATATCTTATGCAGCATTTACTCCTTTTTCTAAAATGTTTTCAAAAGGATTTGAGATTTGTCTTCGACACGGTAATAAAAAAAAAAAAAAAAAAAATGTAGGAAAAGGAGAAAATGCTGGTTACCATCATTTTCTCCTTTTCCTACAATGTTTTCAAAAAGCGTCTTCTTCAGCCGCGGTTGTGTGGATAGGCGCTGGATGGCCCTTTGCTCCAACATCCCATCTTTAATATTTCTGCTTCCGACAACTGCATGAGCCATGTCTCATGAACAAAACTGCATCCTACAGAGTTGAAATGAAGATAAACTCGATACCAAACGACAATGTATTTTACTGTATCATAGACAAATCTCATGATTTTATAGACATTTTAATTGTCGTCTGCTAATGCTTTCAAATTTGACCTGTCCACGATTTTGTCGTTGATCTTCTACACTTGGGATAGTGGAGTAAGGATGAACCATACAGTTATTTATCACTTATCACATAACTCCCTTGTTTTCAATGTAACACAGCCATTACGACTTTTCTTGTCTTACACCCGTGTAAGATAGAAAATAGTGCCGTATTTGGGCAACACACAGTAATTATACGCGTCGTTTTTAAAACATTGCCGACCAAGATGTAAAAATGACTCTCAAAACTGGTGATCGTGATAAAGGTGCAAATTTTAGTATAATTAGATGTAAAACAAAACCGTTATATGGAAGTTTCTTTGGAACTACTTTTTGTCTGTGATGTACAAACCTTTTTAAGAAACAAACAGGCTTTATATAAATTTCAATACACATGCACATGTGGGCCTTTGTTTTAACACGTCATGAACTATAATTCTTGGGATACAATTATGTGATAAGAAGAATCTGACATTCGTTGGCTTTTGAGGTAAAATTTCATTAAACTCGTCCACAAAAAAAAATGTTATAAAGCTCGCCAAAGGATCGCTTAGTAACTTTTTTTGTAGACTCGTTTAATAATATTTTACCTCAAACACCAATTGATGCCAGATCCTATATATCTATAGCGAGGTATTAACAGTATAACAAATCCCTGAGACGCATGGTGTCGGTGGAGAAAGAGCAACACTTGAAGATGAAGCGCATCTTTGACCATCTAGAATTGCAGATATCGTTTTATAACAGCAACCCAGCTTTGAAATGTATCTGGGGCCGGTGCATCGACGCAAATCATCTGCACAAGTTAACACGAAAACGGCCTTCAGTCAAGATGACCGAGGAATGTAGGTCGGATCAGAATTGACTCGTTACCTATATTAGTTGTACAGTCAGGTAGCAGGGGGCTTGGAAACTTCTTCACGTCTGTGGCGAGTCCTGTCGCCCCGAGCCGAAGGCTCGGAGGCTCGGGGCGATATGATTCGCCACAGCCGCGAACAAGTTTCCAAGTCCCCTGCCACCTGATTGTGAAACGAATTTATTATACTGCAAAGTTTTACCATTCCAATGTGTATTCAGCGAAATTTCTCTGTTTTATGTTCTTCTGAGTGCCCCAATTCAATGAAGACAGACGTCACTGAGAACTGATGTCACTGAAACCTTGGTAAAACATGCAATTCGGTGCATAAACTTGATGCTGACACTGCAATAGACATTCGACGTATTTTTATTCAAACATGGATTTAAGCAACTTCAAGGTAAGTAACTATGCATTTTAATGATTTGTTGGCAAAAGTATACGTTCATTAGTTACCTCAAACGACCATTAGGTTTTCCTTTTAACGTTATAATGTATGAGTTTCGGCACTTCACTGTTTGCTTACCTGACGTAGCCGTCGTCGAAGGGATGGCTCGTTTTAACCCCGTGTATTTGTTTTAGAATGATAATACATGTAACTATATTAATTTATTTTTAAATATAATTCATTCTTTCCGTTTTAATGACAACTATCAAGGGAAACTAGTAATTATATGGTGCAGGCTACTCAGTATGTTTGTCTTGTGGCCGGCTCGTATCGGTCAATGCCGCCATTTTGGATGTTGTGTTGAAAGTGTGGTCATGTATACGGGGCTCCCATAAGCTAAACTGCTTTTTACGTGGATTTTGCCAGTGTACATGACTTGTATGTAAGGGGCATATTATCCACTCATAATCGCGAGAAAATTCTTTGCAGTCTATGTGTAATAATTATGTTTGTACACAGATGGTGTCACACCATTTGGTTTTTGCTACATTGAAAATAGGATGAAATTCATCATCTTTGACCCTCTACTGTACTTGTGTTGGCAAACCCACAGCTTTGCCAATTGTTTCTATCCACAGTGAAAACAGGCCTTTCCGGATGGTAGACCATGTTCCTTTACACGGGCACAGACGCTCAACAGTTCCCCAAGAAATAACCGAGTTGCACTCAGTTTCCTCAGAAATTATCAAATCAACACCAGAAACACATTTTAGACCTATTTTGTCTGATAAATCAGTGCAGCAAGAAGTGCTTGCTGTCAAATTTTCAAATGAGACTACTTTTGACCACTACGACCCGGAAGGAGTTCGCAGTGGTGTCACACCAGGTAAGTCTAGGTACTGTTTAAACTACACAGACATGCTTACTATGGTGTGGCGAGGGCCAGAAAGGAGATACCATGCCGATATCAGTGCTGAATATGACCTCCTAAACCTCTTTACAAAACGATAAAATTTTGGACCCGACCAAATTGAAAGCATTTACGGACGACAAATTAAATGCATCTCAAAGGATAATTACTGTCTATACCAGTGTAAAAAACATTTCGGAAAAGGAGAAAATGCTGGATACAGCATTTTCTCCTTTTTTCCCCACAATGTTTTCAAAAGGCTTCTTTCTCGTGCTTGTTCACATTTGGGATTGTGGGACTGTATGGTAAAGGGTTAAAACCATTGACATCGATAATAGAGTTGGAAAAAAAGTAAACAAAATGGAGTTTTTAGAAGATCAGTAACCAGGAACATCGACTCACGTTCCTGTCTATTTTTATATTTAAAGAGGGCGGCTTTCATAGCTACGCTAAAAGCGTTGTTGATAGAGATGTGCTGTTTTCTGTTGCTATGCATATTTTAATGGCAGAATGCTTAGATCGACTTAAAGGGCTTTCGTGGACAGTGCAGATTAAGGATGGACCGCACAGAAATTGCAGCCTGATCCTGTCTTGCAATGTGCGATATGTTGAAGGTTTTCTGACAAAAATTATAAAATTGGGGTTGCATCATTGGCTAAAATCATTTATATGATTTATTAAGCGGTATATTTAACTCTTTAACCGTACAATCCTGAATCTTAACGACCTTAGAATATCCCTTTGAAAACCTTGTGGGAAAAGGAGAAAATGCTGGTAACCAGCATTTTCTCCTTTTCCCACAAGGTTTTCTACACTTTTGCTGACAATTACCTTCATTTCGGCTACTGTTGATATCAGTATGTCGTCTGCATATACTTTCAATTTGGACAAGTCCAAAACCTGATGGTTTAGTAAAGGGTTAAGTTTGAAAGGATCTGACTGTTTATGATGCTTGGTAAAAATTTTAGATATTTTTGCGGACATGTAAGGTCACTATCATCCTTCCGGTGAGTACAGTACTGGGTCTACACTGTCCGCTATTAGTGAGATATATTCACCAAACCAGTCCAGTGATTGCAAAAATAAGGTCTACTTTTGCTAACTAGGACTATGTATTCTATATATATCCAACCTTTAACAAACAACCCAGTGTGTCACGACCTAGGAAAAGAAGCCGGTTTTTTTTTTTAATTGTTTTGGGAAAAGGAAAAAATAATGGTTTTAAAAACAGCGTTTTCCTCTCTTCCAAAAATGTATTCCATCCCTTTAATGCAAATTGCATCATTAGAGTCTCATTTAATTTGTCGTCAGCAATTGATTTCGATTTCGACGAGTCTAAATTCGTCGTCTGTTGAAGCACTCGCAGTCTGGAGCTGTCTAAGGGTTATATCAATATAATAAATTCAATAGATTTCAAACATTATCTGTGAGGTTTGCCAGTAAGTTACGCTGCCCACCTTTAGGTCTCAGTTACTGTACAGAGTTGTTCGGAATCACACGTGTCGTCTTGGTCACTAGAAACCGCATTGATATTATATTACAGAACAGAACAGATATCTACTTAATTTTTTAATTTCTTTGGGATATGCGTTTTACGTTATGGACCCGCCCATCTTTATCACGGAAAGGTAATTCCTTTCTTTATTTATTTAAAATAAATTTTCCGGGATATTTTACATTGTGGATTCGCGGTTTATTTTTTGTATCCCCAAAACAGAACGCCTTTTTGAAAGTCTTTTATCCCCTATTTATTTTATTCTTTAAATAATGTATTACTTTTTTTAAATTCTGCTTCTGGCGAAACCGTGATTAAATTTGAATGACGATTATTCCTGTAAGATGTTGCTACACGAGAATTTTCGCAGACTGTCGATTTGATACAAAAATTAACCCTTATCCTGTTAAATAAGTGAAAGAAAATTTTGAAGCCGATAGTAAAGACATGACTTCGCCCTTTCAAAGGTATTTTTAGGGGAAATATATCTCCTTATCGGACAGTGTAGATCCAAGATCAGACTGCACGTTCTGTGCAGTCTGATCTTGATCTACACTGTCCGCAAAAGGTCAGTGAGCTGCATTAAGCAGGCTAGGTGTTAAAAGATGAACCATGACAGGACCGTCAATTTAGGTCTTACAGTCTGATTTTAGTTATGATATGGCCTGCAACACGTGAAAAGGGGCATTCGGATATTTGCGTAAAGTGTCATCTCGGATCAGCCTGCGCAGTCCGCGCAGGCTAATCCGAAACGACACTTTCCGTTTTTATGTAATTTTCTGTTTTGCGCAAGTCTACTGTAGCACAAAATCTAATGTGGTCGTAAAGTGCCGTCTCGGATTAGCCTGCGCGGATTGCGCAGGCTGATCCGAGACGACACTTTACGCAAATGTCCGAATACCCCTTTTCGCGTAATGCAAGCCATATATGGTATCTTGTATTTAGAAAGCACCCACCGGAAGTAAGATAAGTGGCCTCTAACATCAGGTGGTATTTAATTACAAGTTCCATCTTATAAATGTAAGGAGGAGCGTATGATATAAAAGCAGTTGTCTCTTTAAATAGTGGAATGCTTAATCCAGGTGGTCACTAAGACGGGTTCAACTGCTTCAAGAATTTCATGGCCCAGTAGCGGCCAAAAGTAAACAATGCGGGTGTTAAAATGTATTTGAATCTAAATCGTCCCTTTTAAAAGTATGGAATTATAGTGAAGGTAATAATCTATAATTGTACGGCCGATGCAATTGTTAGTTGCTGGCAGAAAAATGAATTTTAAAATCAACTACAAGTAAACAAAAGATATCTAGAGCAACCTGGCAACTTTTGACCTGCTGTTAGAATTTATTTTCTGCCAGCGACAAACACTTGGACCCACCGTACAATATCAGATTGTCATTTTAACAATAATTTTCATACTTTTAAATGGTGTGATTTAAATTCAAATGCATTTTAACATCCGCATTGCTTACTTTTGGCCGCTATTGGGACTTTCAATAAATAATGCTATGAGTGTTTCGTTTCAGAAATAAGTATGTGTAAAATATGCATACATGTACATGAATGTTCAAGAATTACAATTTCTTGTAAATTCAAATAGGAGACACTTTTCCCAATTGTTTTTAGTTTTATTCTAGATGATCTATTCTCGAAAAAGACTCAAAAATATTTGAATACGTTATGAAATGTACGAGAAATTTAAAAAGTGCAATTTTCCGCATGCTTTTAACTTTAGTCTAATATATAATCTTTTCGATACAAAGGGGGAAAATGCATAGGGGCCACGCTCTGGCAAAAGGAGGCTCAATGCATCTCCGTGATAAGTAATGCATCTCCGTGATGCATTATAAGTCATTATAAAGTTATGGGTCCATTGAATCTATTTTGTTCAACAACCGACTTAGTAATTAGTTATTTAGTCCTTTTACGTGTAAAAAAAATTAAAAGGTAGCAAAAAGTTTCGGCCAATGTCAGCCTGCGCGGACTGCGCAGGCTGAAATTGGTCGATACTTTTTGCAGATGCATTAAGTCTCCTTTGTACAGAGCATGGTTCATATACATTTGGAACTAAAACCTGGCCCTAGTGGCCACCTCCATTGAGCAAGCAACCGGACTTAACTCTTAATCAAGTACTAACATTTTAGATTGATCCAAAGTTAACGCATTCGCACATGACAAATTAAATCTGACTCTGATGATAGAACTTTGTCTTTTAAAAGTTACAAAACATTGTGAAAATAGGAGAAAATGCCGGTTACCAGCATTTTCTCTTTTTCCCACAATCTTTTCTTAGGCCTTCGACTTCAAGGTCTTTATATCTCGAGATTATGTGGAAAAGCATTAAGCAGGCATTCATTGGGTTCCAAGCATGTTGACATACGCCTATGATATACAAGGTGTGTATCTGTAAAATCTATTTTGTATCATAACCCGCAGAATAATGTGGTAGAATGGTCCATTGACAGGCAGAAAATTGAACGATAGCTTAAAGATTCGACTTGGGTCAGGCTGCGCAGGCTGACATAGGTTGATACATTTTGCGGATGCATTAAATTTTCTCTTCATATAACACGGCTCAAATAAGCTACATCTTGCCGAATGTTGCTTTTCTTTGTTTTAAAACCTTTTTGTGGGAAAAAAAAAAACATATCTGAAGTATGCGTATATACACCTCTTTCTGCAGTACATATACGAATATGTACATAAAATTTTGAACTGTTGTGGTTCGAAATTTTGACTCTCTCTCTCTCTCTGTCACCCTCGCTCTCGCTGACGTCAGAATGACAGTTTCAATATAAATCTGTCCTTATTCACAAAATACTTCACTTGGGGTGTAAGAAATTATACGTTTTGTTATTTTGTACTGCAATTTCTGTGTAAAAGAGGACGCGAGCGACTCGAAGTTTACAGAAAATGGCATTAAAGTCGTATATCGTCGTAAAGTAAGCAGACAGAATTGTGCGTTTTTCTTTTAAAACAGAAATATAAATACGAAACCCATTCTCTTCTAAATTCAGAATTATATAGCGTGAATATCTAGGCATTACATATACGTATTTTATGAGCATGAACGAAACACTTTAAAAATCCAGCATTATGATTTACTAAAGTTAAATGGTTAAATTACAGACTGAAAACCGTCTTTGATGTTTCCTGGCTCCTTCAGATAAGAATTTTAAACACAGAACACTTTACTTACATGCTTACCTACCTACCTACTTAACCTACTTACTTAATTACTTACATACCTACCTACCTATCTACCAACTCAATCACTCACTCACTCACTCACTCACTCCCTCTCTCCCTCCCTCACTTATTTAATCACCTGCTTGCTGGCTGGCTCACTCACTCACTCACTCGCTCGCTCGCTCGCTCACTCACTCACTCACTCACTCACTCACTCACTCACTCAATCAATCAATCAATCAATCACTCCTATTCATGCTGGGGTACAATAAGGCTGTTACCAGGGCTCTCCACGTTGACCTGTCCTTGGCATTATTGCTTTACCTGACCCCATGACAGAGTAAAGTATCTGGTGTCTTCATGTTCATTGTTTGGAGCCTCTTCCTGTCCTTCTTGTTTTGCCTAGGATGTTAGATTTTATATCCGTACATTTCTCTTACAATCTTGGCTGTTTTGATAAAGGGTTCGCCCGGTCAAGCAGCCCGGTTCATATACTTGTTTGGGATGAAGAATGTCCGTTCTCACGGTTACAGCCTCCGGTTGGCTTTTGGCTGCCATCCGTCATGTATTCATCTTCTTGCACAACTTTGTCTTCTTCCTCCATCTGCTTCTTGTTCTCTGGTAAAAATTTCTGTAGCAATGTACTTTTTTACCTTATATGGTCGCCAGGCCTGCACAGAACCTTCCTTCTTTTTCATCCTGGCTTGCAACCGTCCATGGCGGAGTTACTTCTGGATATGGGTATCAGTACTGCTCACCAGACAAACAAATTTGTAAACGCTTGGCCTGACGAAAAAAGAACTTGCTAATATACTTTTAAAAATTCTGATGACTGTGTACATTGGACAAATAAGTAAAAGATGACATTCATCTTCCATATCTTGAGAATTATATAGTTGACATTTCCTTTGAGATCTTTCAGTTCTATATTGCCTATATCGACCAGTCTCAATTCTTAGCTTATGCGAGGAGAGTCTCAGTTTAGATCATGGTATTCTAGTACATGTACTTAAGGGTCGATTGTCTAGGTATTTTTCAAACTTAAACGTTACCTTGAAGGCCTGATATAAATGTAATGAGCTACAACTAATTATGCTATTGTACCAGTTTTGTTTAAACTAATCTAGATTGTATGTTCCAGTATTATCTACATCAATGATTCTTAATCTAAATTCAGCCTGGAAGGCTTTTAAATTAACTGAGGACGGATTTTCCCAAACAAAAGAAAACCTATAACTATTCAATAAGTAGGCTACTTAACATTACTACACCAATTTCGTTTACTCCTCTGAACATCCAGTATAAGTGAGTTATATATATATATTTATCAAACTATTATTAGTTTCAATAATTTTACACCAGTACTTTACAATCCTTGAATAGCGAGTTTATAAACAGCGGGTAAACACCTAACTCACCATACACCCCCATACAACAAGAGGAATTTTTAACCTTCTAGATTCTTTAGCAAAATTTTATATGAATGCTCTGCACGTTTTCGTTTTTACTAAAGCCATCCGCCTCACAACTATAATTCAATATGGATCCCGAAAAAGCGTCAAAGAGTTGCATCATTGCAGGTTTCAAATCGAGTCGATTAGTATTATGCAACAAGATATTCACAGCTTTCAATTCTTAAAAATTCCGGCCAGGGTCTCGTAATCTAGATCGTATGTTCCAGTAAGTTTCAAAGCAGTTTCCAAATAATTAAAATTATCAACTTCCAAAACGTTATTACGATAGAACAATTTTTCATCATTTCGTGTTTTACCCCGTTTTCTAAAAACAATGACTTTAGTTTGTAACAACCTTTGTCAGGATTCAACATCCACTCGTTCGAGAGTTTTGGTTGTTCATTGGGTTAAAACATTTCCAGCATCGCACTAAGAGTATGATAAATTTTCATTTGGGGACGGAATTACTGTTTACGCACTCATGTCATCTGTTCTCTTTGCTCAAAGATATAAACACGAAACACTGAACTGACTTTTAGAATTAAAGAATCATTTCATGATTGCATGTCCTATGCATTTGTATACCTGCAAAATACATCCCTTTTCCTCTGTTTAAGTTTTCTAAAGAAAGAAAAATTATTTGAAACTTGATTTCTCGTCAAGCCAGTCAATAAAACCCTGCCTTTTTAAAGAATTAAACCCTTAACCTGCTATATATAAGTAAAATGAAATCTTGAAGCCGATATTGATATTTCAAAGTTATTTTTAGGGGAAAATTATCTCTTTATTGGACAGTGTAGATCCAAGATCAGACCCTACGTTCTATACCATCTGACCTTTATCTACACTGTCCACAAAAAGTCCTTGGTCCGTTTTCACCAACCAGTGTAAAGAACATTCTTAGTTTTAATCTTCAAGATTTTCTAAATTTGAAAGAAATACACCATCTGATTAGTTGAACCAAATGGTTTGGCCTATCAGAAGTTGTGTTATTTTCCAGTTTAGAAAACTCCTGGAGAATTCGACGAAAAATATTATTACGAATGGTTGGTAAATACCAACTCTTGAGTCATGATTAGCAGGTTAAGGGCTTAACAGAAAGCTGTCTTAGATTGCAAGTTAAGACAAAAAATTAGTCTGTAAAAGCAGATTATTGCTCAATACAGTTGTCTCAAAGCAGTTGATTGCTCAATACAGTGGTCTTTTAAAGCAGTTAGATGCTCAATATAGTGGTCTGTTAACGCAGTTGATTGCTCAATACGGTGGTCTGTTAAGGCAGTTGATTGGTCATTGCAGTGGTCTGTCAAAGCAGTTCATTGTACAGTATAGTGATCTGTTAAAGCAGTTGATTGCTCAGTATAATGGTCTGTTAAGGCAGTTGATTGCTCATCGCAAAGGTCTGTTAAACAGTTGATTGCTCAGTATAGTGGTCTGTTAAAGCAGGTGATTGCTCATTGCAGTGGTCTGTTATACCAGTTAATTGTTCATTGCAGTGGTCTGTTATACCAGTTAATTGCTAATTGCAGTGGTCTTTTAAAGCAGTTAATTCCCCAATACGGGTGATTTCTTTGATAGCTCAAAACTCAACTACTTACACCAGGATGTCCCATTATGAGGGTAAAGGTTCGTGGCTAGACTGCTGCGGCCGCGGTCTGGGGGGAAAACAAAAAGCGACAGTGGGAAAAAAGCCACGTTCAACACTTAATTAGGACCATTCACTCCTACAAACAGTCTAATTAGCCCATATCTCTGACCTTTTCGTTTTTTCTTCCGCCGGTTCTCGTTGGACATAGGCTGTGAGTTAACCCTTCACCTGCTAAATAAGCGAAATAAAACTTTTAAGTCGATACTAAAAATCAAAATCGAGTTATTTCAAGGTGGTTTTGGGAATAAATTATCTCCTGTGTAGATCCAAGATTAGACTGCACGTTCTGTGTAGTCTGATCTTAATCTACACGGTCCGCCCTAAAGTCGCGCTTAGAAGCCTAAGGGTTAACTTTTTTTCACCCGACCAAATTGAAATATCACGAGATTGCTTTGAAAAGGGTTAACCGACATACTACATCTTAGGTCGAACAGATACTCACTTACTGGCTAACTCTCTTCCATCAGCCAGGGTCCTTAACCAATCTGAAGAACATTCTTGGTCTTATTCTTCAAGATTTTCTAAATCTGAAAGTAAAACAACGTCTGACTGCCTAAACCAAATTGTTTAGCCAATCAGAAGTTGTGTTACTTTCAAATTTAGACGATTCTGCGGTATAAGATTAAGAATGTTTTAAAGAATGGTTGGTGAATACGGACCCTGCAGAAGACGAAAGTTTGGAGTAGTTCTAATTTAACGCGTTTGTATGCGACATTATTATACTGCAAAGAAATTTCTTGAGATATGATTGGATAATATGCCCCTAACATACATTCCTGTACACTGGCAAAATCCACGTAAAAGCAGTTTCCCTTTCGGGAGCCCCGTATACGTAACTACACTTTCAACACAACATCCAAAATGGCGGCGTCAATCGATACGAGCAGCCCACAAGACAAACACACTGAGTAGCCTGCACGATATTATTACTAGTATCCTTTTATGGTTGTCATTAAAGCGGGAATAATGGATTGCTCATGGAAACAAATGAATATAGTTACATATATTATCGTTTGTTGTCATTCTAAAACAAGCACACAGAGATAAAACGAGCCATCCATTCGTCAGGTAAGCAAATTGTGAAGTGTCGAAACTCATACAATCATTGTAACGTTAAAAGGATAACCTAATGGTCGTTTGAGGCAACTAACGGTCGTTTACTTTTGCCAACAAATCATTAAAATGCATAGTTACTTACCTTAAAGTTGTTTAAATCCACGTTTGAATAAGAATACGTCGAATGTCTATCGCAGTGAGATCATCAATTTCATGCACCAAACTGCATGTTTTACCCAGGTTTCAGTGACGTCGCCTTCGGCTCGGGGCGACATGATTCAACACAGCCGTGAACAAGTTTCCAAGTCCCCTGCCACCTGACCGTACAACTTTTAAAGTAAATGTGGCCGAAATGGTGAGATTTGTCATTGATAGTATACATAGAATACTATGGGTAAAAAAGTACTTTTCTTCTCGTGCCAAAGTTTTTTTTTTTCAAGCCTTCTTGCTCAGTGTCTTTCTTGGGCTCTATAAAGAGAAAAACTGACCATTTGAGCAACATTTTACTTATCACCCACAAGAAATCAATTTAGACGAGTCTAAAACATTTTCATAAGCCTTCTTCCACAGGGTCTTTGAACATGTGATCGTTGTTAAATGTTGAAGGGGTTATCTAGAATTTTGTGAAAACTTTAAGTTGCAATTTTTCTATTTGCTTTCATTCTTTTTCATCTAATTAGTCCTCGAGCGAAATTGTATCACCCATCCACTCCTCTGGTTGAAGATTATATGCAGAAAGTGTGGTATGGAGCGTCATGATAAGGAAAAATTAAAGTGATGTGTTGCTTTTTAACCCTTAACCTCCAAAACAAGTAAAATGAAATTTTCGAGCCGATAGTATTAACCCAAATTTTGCTTTTTTTAAAGATACTTTTGCGGAAAAGAATCTACTTATCGGACAGAATAGATCAAAGATCAGACTGCACGTTCTGTGCTGTCTGATCTTGATCTACTCTGTCCGCAAAAGGTCCTTCAGTCGCGTTTAGCAGCCTAAGAGTTGATGCTTTTGTATGAAAATCAAGACACACAAATGTGGGTCGCTACATAGTGACTCTAAGTACTCTTCAGCAATGTCTGCGGCTGTTTATACAGGACAAAAGCTAACAAAGAAAATTAAAAGACGGGAAAAGTATACATTTCACCAGAAAAAGAGAAAAAAAATCTAAATTTCAAACAAAATTTACTGTGACTCAAATATTGCATCTTTTTCCCTTGCCAAAAAAGGGATGCGAACATAGTGAAAAAGGATAATGAATGTGATGTTGCAAATTTTGTCCATGTTCCCCACTTCATAGGATACGTAAATGTGTCCATGTTGTTTAGTTAATGTACCTCACTTGATAGGGAACGAGAATGTATACGCACGGGTTTGGTTGATGTTTCCCAATGAATAGGATACGTGAACGTGTACATGCAGTTTTGGATAATATACATCACTTGTTGGGATATGTAAATGTTATTCATGGTTTTGGATTATGCACCTCACTTAATAGGATAAGGAATGTGTAAGGGTAGTTTTGGATAATCTTTCTCATTTGATAAGGTACGTGAATGTCTACGCAGATTTTTAGGTAATATACCTCACTTAATAGGATAATGAATATGTACGCGGGGTTTTGGATAATGTATCTCATTTGATAGGATAATGAATGTGTACGCGGGTTTTTGGATAATATACCTCACTTGATAGGATAATAAATGTGTACGCGGGGTTTTGGATAATATACCTCACTTGATAGGATAATAAATGTGTATGCGGGGTTTTGGATAATATACCTCACTTGACAGGATAATAAATGTGTATGCGGGGTTTTGGATAATATACCTCACTTGATAGGATAATAAATGTGTACGCGGGGTTTTGGATAATATACCTCACTTGACAGGATAATAAATGTGTATGCGGGGTTTTGGATAATGCATCTCATTTGACAGGATAATGAATGTGTTGTTGCAGATTTGCTTAATGTTCCCCACTAGATAGGATAATGAATGTGTACATGCGGATACGGTTTAGGTACCCCACTAGATAGGATAACTGATATTTTACGCGCGGATTTAGTTAAAGCTCTGTACTTAATAGGATACATGAGTGTGTACATGAGGTTTTGGATACCCCCCCCCCCCCCATAGACTCGTTAATGTTTATGTTTGTTGGTCTTTTACACTTGATAAGATCCCTGGATGTCCACAAATATTTTTGTTTCTTTTTTCTTTTAATGTTTTAACGCTGTTTTAAAAATTGTTTCAATTATATCAAGGCGGTCAGTGCACCATTCCATATTTTACTGGAGTTTCTGTAACCAGTACCTCGCACAATATTCCTCCCAAACAACTGGCTGCTTTCCCTGGCATAACAATCGTCGAAACAATGATCTGAATGCGACTTTGGAAATGTTCACCACTAAATAGGATTCCTGAATATGTTTCATTCAAAAGCAGTCGTATGGGCCACGGTTAGATCAGTGCACTCAGGAGTCTCTGGTTCGATCCTCTCCTGGTTTTTGCATGGGAGTATCTTAATGCAAAGCACTTCAAAATCAAAGGTCAGTACTGATGAAACTCCAGGAAGCATGCGAATAAATGAGCTGCCGCCTTTATATGACAAAATAATTTTGAAAGTTGCATTAACTCTTTACCAAGCAATCCCTGGTTTTTACGACCCTGAGATAGAAGCCTTTTAAAAACATTGTGGGAAAAGGAGAAAATGCTGGTAACCAGCATTTTCTCCTTTTCCCACAATGTTTTCTACCCTGATGGAAACAAATTTGAATTTTTGAGTTACGTGTATTTTGTCGTCTGCAAGTGCTTTCAATTTGGACCAGTCTAAAATTTGTCGTTTGGTAAAGAGTTAAACACTATTCAGTCAATAAACTAAGCAAATCTTTCATACTCCTATAAAGCACAATATTAAGAAATATCAAAATCGTGTTGGGAAAACAAATTTCCATAATCCTGGACCACACAATTCCGAGTTTTAACGACCCTAAGGAAGAACTGTTTTGAAAAAACTGTGAGAAAGGAGAAAATGCTGGTAATCAGCATTTTCTCCTTTTCTCTCAATGTTTTCTACCCTATCAAAGACAAATTCGATCATTTGAGCTACATTAAAATTTTCGTTTACAAATGCGTTCGGGTGGCTCAGTGGTGAGCGTGTCGGACTCATGACCTGGTGGTTGTGAGCTCGATACCCGGTTGAGGCGAACTTTCTTTCCGGCGTATTTTCGCCTCTCACCTCTGCTGAAGCATGTGAGAAAAGTAGTCGGTGGCTTTGGAAAGAAAGTTGTGTTAGTACTGGTGTGAGAAAGCCAGGAAACACATGTGCGTCACCGACCGCCATGATATGACCTTAGCTGTTAAAGTGGCGTTAAACCCCAATACAACCAACCAACCAACCAACAAATGCGTTCAAGTCTAAAATTTCGTCGTTTGGTGAAGAGTTAATAACAATAAGGATTCGAAAGTCTTTTCAAACCTCAGGCTGCTAAGCGCGAATCAAAGACCTTTTCCGAACAGTGTAGATCAAGATCAGACTGCACAGAACGTGCATTCTGATCTTGGATCTACACTGTCAGATAGAAAAAAAAAAATCTTTGAAGGAGTAGAAGTTAGGTTTTTACCATCGGTTTAAAGTTTCATTTCACTTATCTAGCAGGATAAGGTTTGAAACCAGTTTCGTGGTATAATTAGTGTCATCAGGTGTAGGTATAAAAGTCACATGACACAATTTGTTCATCTAATTTAATTACCCATAAAAGAAATATGAACGACTTTCATAAATCCTCACGTGGTTGAACGACCCTCGGGAAAATAACTTTTGATAGACCATGTCGAAAGAGACTAGTCTATACTGAGAACCAAGTACAGAAATTTTTTTTTTTCGATGAAAGATCGAAATTTATTTCATCGAGCGAACATCATCGGTAATATTTTCACGAGTGGCTTAGCCACGAGTGGAAATATTACCGTATGATTTTCACAAGATGAAATAAAGTTCTATCTTTCACCGAAATAACTATAAATATTCTATTTATTTCATGCTTCTACCCTTTTTTTCTTGGGACTTTAATCAAAACCCAGTACAGTGTATTTTGGTAATTCCCCAGGCGTACCCCACATAAGACCGCATTACAATGAGAATGTATTTACCAGTTCGCAAAGAAAACGGTTTGTTGGTAAAGACCAGAATTATGACACTATTTCTTACTTTCAAACAATGTATCTCCCCTTTAAAAAAAAAAATCTTAGTATATTCCTATCAGTGAAATACTGGGATTTCACAGTGAATAACACCACTAGTGATGATAGTTATGGTATAATCACTAGTGACGATAAAGTTTTAGAATGTTTGCCGGAACTACTTTTTTCCTGTATTGCTCATATTGTACCATTCTTGATAATTATTAGAATAAAAAAAGGGTTAGTTAGGAATAAGATAAATAGGATAATCAACTGGTTATGTGTGATATTAAAAATTTGTCACTCGAATGGGGTTTGATGCAGTTCAAAAACTATCGGGCCGATTTTTCAGGCAGATTTGTAACAACAATTATATAAGTATTGCTACCGCTAATCGATACCCATGAGCGTTATTTTACACCATAGCAAATTAATATGATAGGGGCTAATCATTTTCTTGTTCTAATTTGAATGTTACTCCATATCTACGTATGAGTCGTGTTCTGGCAAAAGGGGGTTTAATGCATCTTCATGGTGTATTGTATCAAGCAAGTCATTATGTATTTATGGATCCATAAAATTAATTTCGTTAAACAAATCACTGAATCATGAAGTAGAATGGTCCTTTGACATGCAGAAGATTGACCAATAGCAAATAGTTTCGGCCCAGCTGGTCAGCCTGCGAGGACTGCGTAGGCTGACACGAGTTGATACTTTTTGCAGATGCATTTAGCCTCCTTTTTCACTGAGCCCAACTCATTTAAAGAGGCCCTTATACTCATTTTCAGCCAGTTTTAACTCATTTTGTCTTTATTTTATCAAACTATAGTCATTCTTATACCTTCATGCCAAATACTGCGCCTGACGGTTTCAAGGTTGCTTAGATTACGGTCGATAGAAAATGCATTTCGCTGAGTTGCGGCCTTCCATGTAAACAGACTCGTCGTTTCCGGTTTTTGAATCGAAGATTTCGGTATATCCGTTATACACTCGCGTGGATTCGTATGAAGATCATACATTCTGTCACGTGATTATATTTGACCTTCGCCCCGCGTCTAATGAGGCAAACAAAGGAAAATGGAGGCTTCTCTGTTGCAGCCTCTATTTTCAGACAGAGGTCGCGACCTATATGCAAATTACACCGTATGCGACTCTAGGCGGAAACCAACGATAAATTTCCGTGACGCACCGCCATTGTTTACAGCTTCGATCGTCAGCCAGTTTTCTTCTGACCAATGTTCGGTTTCTGATACAAATCTCCGTGTTTCTTTTTTTTCAATTACACCATATACGCTCGTATGTCAGTAATTTATCCATGTTTACACAAAGGACTGATTTCTGTACCATTCTAAATTGTTTGAAATTTAACAGCGTTTTTGCTTACCGGCTGTAGACGGACATCTTTAAATTTTCAGACACATCATTTTTAGAAACAACTGCTCCTTTTTCTGTTCCTCTTACGCCGTCTTGCTTTTTTTGAAGGTGTTTGTTGTTTCGTATACGATTAAACCTGTATTTAAAAACCATCTAAGAGAAGTCAGGAAAAAAAACAAAAACGGTCTGATGTAGCAGGCAGTCTTTAAATAACTCTTCAATATAGCTTATTGAAAATTGAGGTCTCTTAAAGCAGTACATTGCTCAATACAGGTGTCCTCTTAGAGGGGTTTAATTTTTCGAGAGCTCAAGCATAGAATTTCAGTTTCAGTTGAGAAGCTGCATGATTCATATCATTTTAACCTTATACTACGCAATCCCGAATTATCGAGCCTGCAAATGAATGCTGTTGAAAACTTTGTGGGAAAAGGAGAAAATGCTGGTAACTAGCATTTTCTCCTATTCCCACAATGTTTTCAACCCTACTCAAGAGGAATTTCAATTTTTGAGTCACATTTAATTTGTCGTCAGCAAATGCTTTTAATTTTGACAATCCCTAACTTTTATCGCTTGAAAAAAATATTTAAAAGACCTCTATTTCAAACGATTTTTTGTTAAACTCAGCTGCAATGTTCATTCTTTGTCAATTAAACAGTCATTCTTTAAGCTCTTTACTAAATGACAAAATTTTGGACCTGTCCGATTTAAAAGTATTTGCAAGTAATACATCAACCCGTGGGCTACTAAGCGCAACTCACTGACCTTTTGCGGACAGTGTAGATCAAGATCAGACTGCACGGAACGTGCAGTCTGATCTTTGATCTACACTGTCCGTTTAGGAGACATTTTCCCCCAAAAATTACCTTTGAAATAGCTTAATTTCTGTTTTTTCTATCGCCGTTTCATTTCTTTATTTAGCAGGATAAAAATTACATGTTTCTCAAATGGTGGCATTTGTCTTTTTAAGGAAATAAAATAAAACGAAAAAAAAAAACGTAGTGGGAAATGGAGACCATGCTGATTACCAGCTGTTGGTTACCGGCACTTTCTCCTTTTATCAGAATGTTTTCCGAAACCCTCTTTCCAATAGTTGTTAAAACTCGAGATTGTGTGGTAAAAAATTGAGGGGGATAGAGTTAGTCAGACTTTGTTGTTGTTTGTTTGGTAGTGTAGCATACAAAAGCCTGTTTTTCAATGTTTTTATTAGGTTCTGATCTACATAATTTACAGTTAAAAAGTTTTACAGAAGTGAAAGTCGGTATGTGGTTACGCATATATCATGCATGCATCATGCAGTGGTTTTCATGGCAAAACGCTAAAATGCTAAATATTTTAGTGTTCCTTATGTACACAAAAGAACTCTGAAAGTGCAAAACTTTTATCCAGAAAGGTAAATGGTGGTAGCTTTTGTCATGTTGATGTAATGCATGAAAAACAATGGAAACAAATTAGAATATTGCAGTTCTAATTTTTACCTAAAAAACTAAATATCTCTATTTAAAGGAGAAATCATAGAAATGATATTTTCAATAAAAAGCGTATTTTGAAAGCCAGCAGACTCCATTAGCACGAAACAGATATCAGCGCAGATAAATAACTTCATAATCACGCGGCATTGTTTCTCTACCTTTCAAAAGCTACTTTCTAAATAAGCATGTAATGGGGGATGGTATTTGCTTACATTTAACGTCGACCTTCTAGGCGTCAGCATCAATTAGGGACAAAAAATAGTATGCATGGCACTACTTAATGCTTGGCGATATTTTGTCATAATTTTTGGTCAGTAATTATTAGTCTAGAAATTATTGATGGCATTAATTAGATCAAAGTTGGTATTTCCCGACAGGGAGTGATTCAATTTACTAAAAAGTCCCTGGGGGTATTCGTTAGAGCTAACCCTTTGACCCTTCACCACGCAATCCCTACTTTTAACGACATTGAGAAAGAAAACTTTTTGAAAATATCGTGGGTAAAGGAGAAAATGCTGGTAACCAGCATTTTCTCCTTTTCCAACGACATTTTCTATCCTATTAAAGACAACACTGACAATTTGAGCCAAATTAATTTGTCATGTGCAAATGCTTTAGGTTTGGACAAGTCTAAAATTTTGTTGTCTAGTAAAGTGTTAACAGCTATATAAAATAAAAGAACATTTCACGTCAATAGTATAGAAGAACATTTCACGTCAATAGTATAGACGTAAGCTGATTTAAAGCCGTTTTTGCCACACTAAATCAGCACGTATCAGACAGTGCTTTCCGAGATCAGAGAACATGTTTTGTGTAGTCTTATCTTGATCGACTTAGTCCCAAAAGGTCCAAATGTTGAGCTTAGAAGTCAAAGTGTTGAGTACCCTTTGATTGACCGGTCAGTCGCGCTAAAGCGAAATTGTTCCTATCGCAACACAAGTTATAAATGAGAGAAAAAATACACACATTATAGCAGTAGTAGTAGTAGTAGCAATAATAATAATAATAATAATAATGTATCTTATCATATATCGTATGCATTTTTGAGGAAAATGAAGAGGAGTTTCATTTTCTGTTGACTTGCAAGTTTTGGAACGAAATAAGTGAAACTTGCTGCTTAAGAAATATTAGATGAAATATGACAAGTATCTAACGTGCTGAGCTTAACCTTTTCAGCACCGCAGACCAGATTGTATTAGTTAAAAGTTTTAAACTAGCATCCCACTCGTCACAACTCAGCTGATTCCGTTACTTCATCAAACCTCGTCTGTATCAGGGATCCATTTTGAAGTACTGTCAGTCACATGATCGTAAAAATGGCAACGGTCACATAAACAGATTAACAACGACATCAACAACCCAGGTGAAATGATTCACATCTATCAACCAGTGGGTGAAATCTTCCAACGGAATCAATGGACCACTTTAAAAATTGAATGCACAAACTGTCAACCGAAATATATTTACGAAGATTTCGATAGAAAGTTGTGCCTCGAGTTTTCTTTTTTTTTAAGCGGAGCCTTACAATTTTAAGAACGGTAAAGTGGTGTATTTCCGGCGAAGAAATGTACCATGTAGGTGCATATCACCCATCGTCATACAGCCGGTGGATTTGATCAACGGATCATCCGAGGTTTGCCGAATGTTATCATCCATAACTCTTGCATCAGACATGGCTCTGAATAAAAAACAGTTATGTATTTGAAACCAGTCTAAATTGGCATCAGTCTAATGCGCAGAATCCAGATTTCCAAGAAAAACCGAATGTACCCATTACCGAAAGACGTGTTTATACCATCTTTAGGAGAGAGGCTTTTGAAAACATTTCGGGAAAATGAGAAAATGCATGTAACCAGTATTTTCTTCTTTTCCAAAGATGTTCTCCATATTTCTAGCGAAAATTTCTACATAATGTGCCAGACTAAATTTGTCGTCTGCAGATGCGTTTAATATGGACTTGTCTAATACCTTTTCGTCTGAAAGAGTAAAAATATAACCTTCATTAAAAACAGGAAATAGACTGTAATACTCGTATCTTACGACCTTATTTGCCAAAAAATTGATCATGGCACTCACAGCTTGTTTATAATTTTGTAAATTAGCTCCGAACATTGGTCAACAACCATTTAGAGCCGGGTTAAGTACGATGCCTACCAAAGCTCATGCGGTGACTCAGAATGCCCTAACAATTGATCCAGGTCCGTATTCACTTTTTTTGAACATTCTTAGTCGTATTCTCAAGAATTTTTCTAAGTTTGAAAGTAACACAACTTCTGATTGGCTAAACCAAATGGTTTAGCCAATCAGAAGTTGCGTTACTTTCTAAAGCTAGATTAAGACTGAGAATGAAAGTAAGAACGGTTGGTAAATACAGAGCTCGATGTTTTTACACTGAGGTTGGAATTTGAAAATATCCTTTATCGTTTGTCCATCTTTACTCAATTTTTGACGGTTTGACATCTGTTTAAAATCAAAAGCGATTTCAATACACTTATTACAATCACGTGTTTTATTTTTCCACAGGTGCGATTTCCGGTCCACAGTGCGCGACAGACACGGTCTATATAATACTACTGCTACTGCTATGTGTGACATTTTGTATCGTTCCATCGACCGAAGCCTCCTGTAAAGCATTTGTTGCTGCTTCTGGCAAAGGTATTCTGGTCATGCTCTGTGAGAAGGGGGCTTAATGCATCTGCAAAAAGTATCGACCTATGTCAGCCTGCACAGACTGCACCGACTGACATGGATGGAAACCTTTTGCTATATATTTATGAATTTTACACATGTCCAAGGACCATGTTACCTCATGATCCAGTCGGTTGTTTGACAAAATGTTTTTCATGGATCCATAATTTTGTTTGGTATAATGCATCACGAAGATACATTACACCCCTCTTTGCCAGTGCACGGGTCATTTGTATGGATAGCCGGAAATGTCTTTGATGTATATGTTGCCTAGTCATAAACGGGGTAAAAAAAAAACTTTCTTTTTTGCATGAAATTTACCCCATTTCTGTCTACACTAGAAGAAACAAGCGAGCCACGATTGCCCTATATCGCTCTACTGCTTTATATAGATAACTGGACAGTGGTTGGATTTGGAAGTGCAATATTTCTGAAATAAGTTTAAAATATAAAGAAATGTACAAAGAAAATATGCAAAATCCACAAAGGTAATTTTTACACACAAATTTAAAGTCGCTAAGTAAATATGAAGGAGCTCAAAGATCATCAATGCGAAATATCAGAGAAACCCTAAAAACCGCTTTCTTGACAGAAATTCCAAAGTAACGTTACGAAAAAGAAAATGTCTCTTTTACATATGGTAAAGGTTGGATTAAAGATATAGAGTGACAGGGATGTTACACCATGGTTTATATAAAACACCATTAAAATAGATCTTTGATATTGAAAACCGAAAATTGTTTCCAAGAAAATTAAGGCATGCAACACTATAGATGTTGCAGTGGAGTGTCATAATCGAATTAGGTTAATTGTCATGAAATACGAGTTATATGAGTTACTTCTCTTTGATTATGAATAAAGCTTATAATGTTCATACTCATATTTCATGACCATTTACCTCTCTTGATTATCATTCAACAATATGTTGGAATGTTTCAAATTGATTATTTGTGAACACGTGGACTTGTTAGCAAGGTTTTCACATTTTACACAGAAAAAACATTGCTTAAAAAAAAAGAAGATAGTTCTCGTTAAGAGTAATTTCTCTTTTTCACAAAAGAAGTAATTTGCAAGTGCTCTTTATGGTAACAAAACTAAAAAATAAACTCAACTAATTCTTTATCACACAGTCCTAAGTTTTAACAACCCTGCACGAGAATGCTTTTGAAAACGTTGCGGGAAAAAGAGAAAATGCTAGTAACCAGCATTTTCTCTTTTTCCCACAATGTTTACGGATCTTTCAGAAACAAATTTCATCCATTGAACCACATTTCATTTGTCGTCTGCAACAGCTTATGATTTGGACCAGTCGAAATTTTGTCGTTTGGAAAAGAGTTAAGATAGTACAAGTGCAACTTGTGACTCCCTTGTTTTTAAAAATACCATGTTTTTCCACTTCGACTGTTTTCCTGTGTCAATAAAACTTGTGCATTTATATATCATCCTACAGGTCGACAGTCGGCCCAGCTCGTGCGGCAATACATTGACTGCATGCGAATGGTTGAGAACAGTTACTTTAAACGCTCCGGTAGAGACTCGTACTCGGAACGAGGAAATGTCTATGATGATGTCTACAAAGATGTGTTCTCGACTTCGAGTCCGCCGTATTCTCAAGATGAAGTCTGGAACTTGTTAGATAACCATAAAGAAGAACGATTACCCGATAAACAGTCCAACAATGAGGACAGCAAGTGGATTGAGTACCTTTTACTACAAAAGTCCAATAATCTTGTAAATTTGCAGCAAAGACGGTAAGACAATGGGAGCTAATGCAGGGCCCGTATTCTCCAACCAACCTTAAGAACCTTTCTTGTCTTATTCTCAAGAATTTTCTAAATTCGAAAGTAACACAACGTCATATTGGCTAAACCAAATGGTTTACCCAATCACTCATAAGTTGTGTTACTTTCAAAATCCATTATCAAACCAAAAATTTTCATAAGAATGTTTGATTAATATGGACCCTGGTGTCACACTGTCCGTCTTTCCTTTCCCACGAGAGCTTGAATTTGTTATACTTTATCTATGTACCCTTGGGATATTTGGATGTTGATTGATTGATTTTTAGCTCTACTGCCTGAAAGCCAGCAGAGCTTATGTCATGGCGTGGTTTCCGTCGTCCGTCCGTCCGTCCGTTAGTCTTTTTCTTGTTTACGCGATAAAGTCTTCAGTTGTGATCAGATTTTCGTGAAACTTGCACAGTTTATTTATCTCATCAATAGCTTGAACCCTATTGATTTTGAAAAAAAAAAAAAAAAAAAAAAACAACAAACAGTATGGGAAAAGTAGCCATTTCAAGTTGACAATTTCCTTTTCTTGTTTACGCGATAAAGTCTTCATTTGTGGTCAGATTTTCGTGAAACTTGCACAGTTTGTGTATCTCATCAATAGCTTCAACCCCATTGATTTTGAAAAAAAAATCCAACAAACAGTATGGGAAAAGTAGCCATTTCAAGTTGAAAATTTCCATTTCTTTTTTACACGATAAAGTCTGCATTTGTGGTCGGATTTCTGTGAAACTTGCACAGTTTGTCTATCTCATCAATAGCTTCAACCATATTGATTTTGAAAAAAATCCAATGAATAGTATGGGAAAAGTAGCCATTTCAAGTTGAAAATTTCCATTTCTTGTTTACGCGATAAAGTCTTCATTTGTGGTCAGATTTCTGTGAAACTTGCACAGTTGCTTTGTATCATAAACAGCTTGAACCCTATTGATTTTGAAATAAAAACTGACAAGCAGTATGGGAAAAGTAGCCATTCAAAGTTGAAAATTTCCATTTCTTGTTTAGGCAATGAAGTCCACATTGTTGATCCAAATCTTGTGAAACTTGCAAAGATTATTTGATTCATCAAGGGATTAAACTCTATTAAAAGTAAAGAAAATCTAGTAAACCGTTCAGGAAAAGCAGCCATTTGATGACTTAGTATTGTTTACTCAACAAAGTATACATTATTAGTCACATTTCTTTGAACTTTGCTAGTTTTGTGTTTTTTGTCTTTTTTCTTTTTGCATCATGAATTCATATGTATGCTAGCAAAAAAGCAAAATCACTGCTAGGCCAGTAGAGCGATTTCAGGCCCTTAAGGGCCTCTAGTTCGTTTATTTATCGTGGCAAACACTTGCCCATATGGCCAATACCCCCAAAAGACCGTTAGTTTTGTTTGTTACCGAGGATAGTGCAGGATACAGGACGAAACCCTTAGTTACGTCTGGTTCTTTAACGTGCTCGGTGTATAGTACCGTCACACGGGACCTCGGTTAAACGTCTCATCCGAAAGACTATTAGTAAATTTTGGTGGCCAGCCGTAGGAATCGAACCCACATCGTCAAGTAGCCGTGGATTTGGCGATCACGAGTCTTATGCTGCACCACCTGAGCGATTGGGGTTGGTCACAATGTTTTGTTGTAAAGAACCCTTTCGCTTAAATAATAAAATGAAGTAAATCTTTGGTGCCATGAAAATAATCCCGGTCGAAAATCATTACCAAGATACTGTATACACTTTGCTGTATCAGGGGAGGTAACCAATCTAGACATTCGTCCACTTGTCACAACTCTGCTAGCCTGGGTTCCAGTTCGTCCATTATTAACTTTTCTATCACTTGGGCGTTGCTTTGTCAAAAATTACGGCCTGGGGACATTCGAAAACCGATCGCAGTGAAATCTACTTTACCCTATCTCACAGTGGGGTAAAGTACATATACGAGGGTTGTTCGATATGTAATGTGTATTGTACGATATCTCAAAAGCATTCGACTCAAATAGTGAAATGAACATTACATCCCTTCAAAATATTCTCCGCGGTTTGAAATACATAATTTCAATCTCTGAATCCATTTCTGAAATTCGTCACGGTACGCTGATTTAGGTAGACCTCTGAGGTACTGACTGATGGCTGAGCCAAGGGCTTGTCGGGACTTGTAACGACGACCAGATAAGAACTTTTTAAGTTTTGGAAAAAGGAAAAAGTCGCATGGGGCTAGATCTGGAGAGTATGGTGGTTGTGGCAAGACTGTAACCTTCTCCGACTTCAAAAATTGCTTCACAAGCTCAGATGTATGTGATGGAGCATTATCATGAAGTAGACGAACATACCTAAATCCTGACACAGGGCGTCGTTTAAGATAATATTTCTTGAGCTTTTTTAGTATAACATCTCGGTAATACCGACCTATAACAATTTTGCCCTTCGGCACCGGAATTTGTACGGCTATACCATCACATGAGAAGAATATGCAATAAACAACCTTCTTTGTGCTTATGCTTCTTTTGGCAAATACAGGCCTTCTACCGTATTTAGTTAGCCATATTTTGTTTCCAATTTTCTTACTGGTTCGAAATAGTGAACCCATGTTTCGTCACCAGTAACAATGTTTGCAAATTGTCTTTGATTGAATTTGGGAAACATTTTGAGCAATTGCTTAGCGGTTTGTACTCGTACCCGTTTTTGGTCATCTGTCAATATATGCGGTATCCATCTGGCAGAAATCTTTCGTACTTTCAAAATACGCTTCAAAATGAAATGCACCCACGATAGCGACATGCCAACGGCGTTGGCAATATCACGAATCGTGTATCTGCCATCACTTTCAATTATTTCCCTGACTTTTGAGACATTTGCCTTGCCTGTTACAGTCACAGGTCGGCCAGATTTTGCTGCATCTTTGACGGACTCTGTGCCAGTCAGAAATTTCTTTCTCCACCTACGAACTGTCTCATAAGATACCTTATCAGACCCATAAACTTCCCCCAATTCAGTAAAAATCTGCATTATCGAATGACCGAGTTTTGTGCGAACTTTTATATAAGCTCTAATTTCTTCAATATTCTTAATCCGTTTCCCAACCATTTTTACAACAGTGGTCAACGACTAGCTCTAATGAAATGACTATAAGTTTAAAACTATGTGGAGCTAAAGGCTCGTGTTTATACCGTTGGAAAGGTATTGAATAGAGCTATTCAAGCGTATCATCATCCACGAAATCGTTGAAAGCGTTATCGCGCTGTGGTACAAACAGATGTCGCTGCAATCGGTTTTCGAATGTAATTGCCTAAAAATAGATACCGAAATTCCAGTAGCCTCGGTATGATCACTTCCTGTTTGTGAGCCATCTTTGAAAATATATAAACAAAATTCCAAACAGGTTATTCACAATGACTTTGAAGGATAGTTAGAAGGTCTTAATGTATTTTTGATGGCACCGACCGGTCAGAAAAGTCACCTGTATATGAAATCACCACAGTTGAACTTGAATAAGTGTGGTGTCCGTGGTTGTGAGGTGGAGCGTCGGCCTTGTAACCATAAGGTCCTGCGTTCGATCCCGTTTTGTTGACGGGAGTGGGTGTCAACTTTGGGATTCTTCATTGGCCCACACATTCGGCGCGAGTACTGGTGTAGTTCCCAGGAAGCAGAATCGAGAGAGATTGGTACAAGTTGTAAAAACTTGTTTCTCAATCGATGTAAAATAAATATGTTTAAACTAATTAGTCGAAAAATGTGCGAATCAACTTTGTGACGTCACGCGATAAACAAGACTATAATTAGATTATCGGCGCAAACGATAATCATGGGGAGACCCTTGAATGTCCCCAGGCGGTAATAATAACGGAAGCCAAACAGAGCCAAAGATCTACAGCAGACCCCATTTACGACAGCGTGATATGGAGTAATTTTTAAATTATTACCGCCTGGACCCAGGCTATAACTCTGCCGATTCCGTACCTACATTTAACCTCGTATCAAGGGGGTTTCCGTTTTGAAATACAGCCAGTCACATGATTGCAGCGCCTTGTAAATTGATTAGCAACCGCAACAACAGCCACGGCGATAAGCAACATTTGCTGAAAAAATGCCAATGTAATTGACCGACCGAGTTAGAAAATAAATGTACAAACTGTTTGTCATTGCCTCATTGGAAATGTATAACACCAGTCACAATTTTCCGCGAGAATCTTTCTAATTTAGAGAGATCCCCGGGGAAAATTGTGACTGGTGTTTGCTTTCTAAGTGGAGTGTTACGATTCTAAGAACGATGAAGCGGTGTACTTCCGGCAAAGAAATGTAGCGTGTAGGTGCATATCAAGCTACGTGATACAGCCGAGGAACTTGATCAACGGATCACCCGAGGCTTGCCGAATGGCTATTCGCCATGATTCCATTTAATGGCGTCCTCGAAAGGACGGACAAAATTGTCTAAGTATACCACCGCCATAATGATATAGGTAAAATGAAGGCGCTATCTAAATTGTGTGAGACATGTTCTGTGAGAGGGAGCTTAATGCACCTGCAAAAAGCATCGACCCAGGTCTGACCTGGTCTATACGTTTTGCTATTGGTCAATTTTTGCATGTCAAAGGATCATTCTACCTCATGATTCAGTCGGTTGTTATACATAGTGAAATTTATTGATCCATAATCATATGATGACTTGCTTGGTACAATGCATCTTTGACTAAAGCATGACTTATTTGTTTATATTTCAGAAAGCCAGATCGACAACTATCAGCCCGCATTTTCCGACCATTGATACACGACCGCATGTTTCCAGAACGAGGCGACGATTATCAATAAGGATTTTCTGTGGATTAACCCTTTACGACATATGCAATTAAGAAAGACGGAATTAACGCGTTACCAACATACACTGCGTATTTACGACCCTGAAGAAGATTTTTTTTAAAGATTGTGGGGAAAAATCCTGTTAACAAATACTTTCTTTTTCTCGCACAGTTTTTTACTCTTTCATATACAAATCCCATCATTTGCACCGATTTTGAGAGTTGTTGCTTCTAACCTTTAACAAACAAGCTCCTGCAGAAAATGGCTTTTAAAAACGTTTGTGACCAGGAGAAAATGCTACTTATTTAACAGCGTTTTCTCTTTGTCACAGAAAGTTTACTGCTCCTATATCCCATCATTTGAGCCGATGAAACTTTTAAGCCGATAGTAAAAAACTCAAAAATGTGCTATTGCAAAGGTATGTTTGGAGGGGTAAAATATTTCCTTATCGGACAGTGTAGATCCAAGATCTGCACGTTCTGTGCAGTCTGATCTTGATCTACACTGTCCGCAAAAGGTCAGTGAGTCGTGTAAACAGCCTAAAGGTTAACACACTTGCGTGATCAGAGCATAGATTCTATGTAATACTATTTCTTGTGTTTGGGAGGTGGGGGGAGTAAGGGGAAACACGAAAGACTGAAATAATTTTAAGATTCCTTGTGTGTCGTGCTCACTTGTACACAGTTGTCGGGGTTAGAAATAAATCCATGTAAAACCTGTCCGTGTGGTTACTTCTATTGAACGGGCACATGCAATAAGCGTGCATTAGCTGACAAATACGACATAACAGTAAATCTCTCTCGCTCTCTGTCTTTCTATTTCCTTTTTTACCATTACGTACTATAATTGCTTTACAAAGAGGTATCAAACCCTTTACCACAATAATTTGAGCCATGCTCTGTAAAAAGGGGGCCTAATGTATCTGCGAAACGTATCGACCCCGCGCAGGCTGACCTGGGCCGAAACTTTTCGCTATCGGTCAATTTTCTGTATGTCCAAGGACCAGTGTACCTCGTGATTAAATCGGTTGTAAAAAGAGGTGGCTATTATGGATCCATAAGTAATGGCTACTATGGATCCATAAGTATTTGATGGCTTGCTTGGTATAATGCACCAAGGAGACGCATTAAGCCCCCTTTTGCCAGAACGTGGCTCATTTGCTTTTTCCACCCTGTAAAACCCTGCATTTAAAAGACGATTTCAGCACCATTAAAAGAATGAGAAAACAATATTTACAGGCTTTTTCACCTATTCCCATAATGTTTTCTACGCTTTAAAAACCATGTTTAATTAACTGAGCCACATTTATCATGTTGTCTGTGAATGCTTTGAACATGGACCGGTTTACAATTCTAGTAAATAGTTAGAAGGATAGCCTAGATAAACAACAAGAACGAGATACTGTGTCTATAGGCTACAAAGGCCGGCTATCACGGTCTCCAGTGGGTTCTAGTCCGTTCATTTTTTTCCTTTTCTATCATTCGGACGTTACATTGTCGGAAGCGATAAACAGATAAGCTAGGTAAAAGATCGCGATTAAGAGAGCGTGAAACGGAGTAATTAAGTTATTATTACCGCCTGTAACCAGGCTATACCTCTAGATGCCCGAATCAATCTGTGGCAAGAAAGTTATTAGATCTAAACGCTTTAACCCTTTACCACACAATCGCAAGTTTTAACGAACCTTATTGAAAAGGCTTTAGGAAACATTGTGGGAAAAGGAGAAAATGCTGGTTACCAGCATTTTCTCCTTTTCCCACAATGTTTTCTACCCTTATAAAGTCAAATCACATCGTTTGAGGCCAAGCTACTTTACTGCTGCAAAAGCTTTCAACTCGGACAAGTCTGATTTTTCATGTCGTAAACAGTTAAACACTTTCAAACTAATAACATAGTAAACCAATCTGTAAACCACAACAAATACTATCAACAATTTCAGTGCAAGTTTGTTTTGTATTGGAGTTTAATGCCGTTTTAACAACTTAGGTCATATCACGGCGATCAGTGTACCTACGCATGTGTTTCCTGGCTTTCTTGACACAACTTTCTTTCCAAGCCACTGACCACTTTTCTCACATGCATCAGGGGTGAGAGGCAAAAAAATCACCTGAAAGAAAGTTTGCCGCAATCATGTATCGAACCCGCAACCAACGTGTCACGAGTCAGATACGCTAACCACTGAGCTACTCGGCTGGGTTTTAGTGCAAGAGTACCCTTATTCAGACACCCCTTTATTCCGAAAACCATGATACACTGGAGTAACTTGAACAGACCTCCAGATAAGAGGGAGTGATGATATTCTAAATCCTTTATTTCTCATTGAAACCCTATGTTGTGGGTACTCATAAGAATCGTCTCAATGAGACAATTCTAATGAGTACCCACAGCATAGGGTTTAGTGGACAATAATGAATATTTTCAATTTTGAAATCAAAACCACTCCCTCTGTCTGGAGCTTTGCAACACCAGTGTTGCAAACGCCAAGACAGTCAAGGGTTTCTAGCCATCCCTCTCACACTGGGACTGATTTATCCCGCCTCGTTTCCACTGCAAGTATACTGAAAGGCCCTGCAACGTACAGTCACAGATCCAGATCAGTTAAATCTAATAATTTCGACTCAAACTGAAATTGTCATGTGCAAATCTTTTGATTTAATCTTAAGCCTGGAATTTTATTGTGTAGTAAAAGCATAAACTTAAAATCTTCTAAATTGTAAGAAACAAATTTATTCATCTAAATCAATGTACATATGTTTTTTTTATTTGCTATGAAAAACTAAAGAACCCTGAAAAATGGTAAGATCGACAACAGAGGAATCAGAATGATGAAGTAAAATTATCTAAAAATATGTTAACAAGATACACAAGAACAAGTACTAGTACCTATTTTGAGGAACTGTCGCTTCTAAACTATTCCACAAGATATTTTGTCATAAAAATAGTTAACCTGAGCTAAAAATGTACTCATACATGCACTTTTATATCTAATCTGACTCTGTATTCAACAACCATTTTTAAGAACATTCTTAGTCTTATTCTCAAAAATTTTCGAAATCTGAAAGTGACACAACTTCTGATTGGCTAAACCAAATGGTTTTGCCAATCAGAAGTTATGTTACTTTCTAGGTCTATATTTAGACCAAGAATGTTCTTTAGAATGGTTAGTGAATACAAACCCAGGAATGCCAAAGCTTCAATATGACGTTACATTTTCTGAATTATATCATTCAGGTTTCTGTATAGTCTCTGTCGACGGAAACTTTTTTTCCTTGCCAAGGCCGAGACAAAGTTAAACGAGCATGTATCAGCAAAAGTGCTGTCAAATAAATCAGACACATGTCCCTTATTATCAATTTCTTCTAAAGATTTGTTCAAGACTTCCAGCAGTTTATATCTATCTGTTAATGGACAACTTTTAGTGGCATTACAAAATGAGGAGGTGTTTACTGGCAAATCTACTTTATTAATATTTGCACATTGACAGGATTGCAACACATGTAAACTGCTTATACCTGATCCATCAGGCAATGGAGACGACACAGCTTCATTTCTGCAATCTTCATTTATTTGTAAGGATCCACTTGTGTTGTTATGTCCTGAGAGCTCTGGAACAGATTTTATATCTGTATCTCTATTTGCATACATTTGTGAAGAATCTTCAGAAACAGGTTTTTCTCCGGGTACATGGTAATCAGAAATATCTTTACTTTTTGCTGTATAATCCACTAAACAGACACTCTGCTGACTGCATGTACCATTGTCATGTCTAGATTTTATATGACAACATAAATCACTTTGTCCTGTATTACAACACAGACAGGTGACTGGTTCTATGTCAAGGTCATTTGAGGTACAAGAATCATCTTCAATGACAATGGTCTGAGTCTCGGGAATTGCAAAAATGTCATCAACTGATAATTCTTCGATGTCAGTGTTGGTAATTTCAGTAATATCTTTAACACTAGAACCTTGTGAATTCAACGCTAACTTCCCTGAATCTGGAATTTTTGATTCAGGTTTTTCTGAAAGAAAGTTCATGTCCATTGAAGCGGATGTTGTCCTTGTTGCTGATGAAATCTCACGATGGTCAAGATTTCCATGTTTTTCAACTTGTGATGTTTTGTTCTGATGTTTTTCACCGTTTTCTATTAAATCAAGACTTACGTTTATAGCTATATGATATCCAACATTTTGTGGTTTGGTCAAAACTTTCAAAACTTCATTGTTCTCAATGTCCCAGTTATCAGAATGTGTCTCTGTTGTTCCTTGCAAGTTTAAAGTCTTGGTGCATAGCGCTAGATTGTGATTTTGTGTTGAAAGAGCACTGACAGATAGTTCTGTTTTTCTAGGAGACTGATAAAGTATTCCTTTCTGCTTCTGTCTTCTGTTCATCTTAGATTTTAGACGACGTTTCTTTGATTGAATTAGTTTGCCACTTGTTCCAGCATTAGCTTGATAATCCTTCATAAAAGATTTGACAGAAAGTGGGACACAAGCATGTCTCTTTTCGCTTTTATTGCGATAGTTTTGAAAGCAGGTCATGTCTGACCGATCCGCAATATTTACACCAAACGGTCCTCGAGATTTCGATTTTACAACTGGAATAATATGCTGTGGTCTTAATGTTGATACAAATGTTACTAACTCTGTATATGAACTGTGATCTGAATATGGCACAACAAATACATTCTCATTATTTGAATAGGGTTCTGCATCGATTCCACAATACAAGGCAGTTGGGAGAATTACTATAGTTGGAGACTGTTGATTCAGATTGGCTATAAACTTATTGCTAATCTTGTAAAACGGTACAACTTGAATTTGGCAGTCTGAACAATTATTCTTGAAAACATTTTGCACCTCCAATATCTGAAAAGTATTAAAGTAAGATGTTGGAACAGATATCCAGGTTTTAAACTGCATAGCTATCGTATGTAACAAGTCTTCCTTTCCAAGGGTTCTCATTGCTATAACTACTCTATGATTTGGGTGTGACTTAATTATCTTGATAATCATCTCTGTAGCTTCACCCCTGTCTGGAAATATACATCTTGGGGAACAGTAAGTATTATCCAAGTAGAGAGTGTCGATTTTCCCTGAAAAACGATGAGAAATTAAAACATTATATTACCGGTAACTCTTCAATTAAAGATCAAGGGTCTGCATTCACCGATGAGTCTTGATTGCATTCTCAGTCTAATTCTAGATTTAAAAAGTAACACAACTTCTGATTCGCTAAACCATTTGGTTTAGCAAATCAGAAGTCGTGTTACTTTCAAATTTACAAACATTCTTGAGAATAAAACTAAGAATTTTCCTGAGAATGGTAGGCGAATATGGACCCAAGTACTGAGAAAAGAAGCCTGTAAGGATTATGACCCAAAAAGAGGACAAGTGAAAAACTTGGAAGGACAATTGTTTCACAAAGTACTTGACTGAATGAGCCAGTGGATCAAAAAGTAAATGTTTAGCAGCATAGCCAAAGCACCTTTCACAACAATAGTTGCCTTTGCAGCCCGTGTAGGTCAAGATCAGACTGCACAAAAAATGCAGTACAATCTTTGATCTACACTTTCCACTTTGCTGAGTCTTGCTTGACAAACTCAGCTTTGCTATTTCAATTATTTGAGTCTTATTTTACACCTTTAACCCTTTACCAAACAATCCTGAGTTTTAACGACCCTGAGAAAGAAAGCTTTTGAAAACATTGTGGGAAAAGGAGAAAATGCTGGTAACCAGCATTTTCTTCTTTTCCCACAATGTTTTCTTATCTTTTACAGACAAATCCCATTACTTGTGCCACATGTACTATGTCCTTTGGAAATGCTTCCGATTTGGATCTGTCTAAAATTTTGTCGAGTGGTAAAGAGCTAAGTGTTAATTTTCATCTTCTAACCTGTTAAAAGAGAGAGGGGTGGAGACAGCAACATCTGTGGGTTATATCTGAAATCTCCAGTATGTAAAATCCTTCCAAAATATCCCTCAAATAGGAACATAACAGCCCCTGGGCAGTGGTTGGCATCCAATGCAGTTACAGTCATCTGTTCTTTGTTCTCTCTGTCCAGGAAAACCATAGTTGGTGTCTCTATCTATCAAAAGATTCCTTGGTTAGTGAATGGTCATATCATGAACACAGCTCACTTACTCATGTGTTTCCAGGCATACAACAGTATCAAAATGCAATCGCAAAGTGATTTGCTCAAGGACACTCCCTATGAAAAACCCATTTTCTTGGATAGGGATTAAACCTAGGACTTCTGAGTTAGTAATTCTACACTATCTATCAAAATAAAAATTATACTTTATTATTGCCTGATTCAATTTTTCAGAGCTGAATAGCAGCTTTTCAATCAACACTTTACCATACAGTTACAAGTTCTAACAGCTCTTGGAAAAAAAGCTTTTGAAAACATTGTGAGAAATGGAGAAAATTCTGTATTGAAGACAAGCATTTTCTCCTTTTCGCTTAATGTTTTCTAACTTTGGAAAAACAAAACTCATTTTTCTAAGCCCTATTTATTTTGTGGTCTGCAAATGCTTCTAGTAGGAAAAGTCTTGAATATGACACTAACAAACCATTGAAAAAAAAAAGGAAATTCATAATTTAAAAAAGAGTCTGATTATCTTCCTTTAATCTCTTTCCAAACAACAAAATCTTAAACTTGTGTATGTATTGAAAGCATTTGCAAACAACATGGTAAATGTTGCTTAATTGATAGATTTTTTTTTCTTTGAAAGGGTAGAAAGCATTGTAGAAAAAGGAGCAAATGCTGGTTACCAGCATTTTCTTCTTTTCTCAAATTCTTTTCACAAGTCTCCTTCCATGAGGTTGTTAAACCTTGGGATTGAGTGGAAAAGGGTTAATTCTAACAAATTACCTCTAGGATTTTGAGTAGCTCTTCTTTCAGTGCATACTTGTATTTTAAAAGTCTTCCAGTGACCTCAGAACAGTGTATGGGATAATTCCAGGAGGAAGTCAAACCTGTTAATATGAACAGAGAAACAGTTATAATATTAACCCTTTACCACACGACAAAATTTTAGACCTGTCCAAATTGAAAGCATTTGTAGATGACAGTTTTAACGTGGCTCATATGACATGATTTTTCTTTGATAGGGTAGAAAACGTGGGAAAATGAGAAAATGCTGGTAACCAGCATTTTCTCCTTTTCCCGCAATGTTTTCAAAAGCTTTCTCTTTCAGGGGCATCAAAAGTCGTCATTGTGTGGTAAAGGGTTAACCTGTTATATTAACAGAGAAACACTTATCAACTTGTTTATGAGCACAGAAACGCTTATAAACCTGTTTAAATGAACAGAGAAACACTTTTAAACCTGTTTATGAGTACAGAAACAATTATAAACCTATTTATATGAACAGAGAAACACTTCTAAACATGTTTATATGAGCAGAGAAACACTTATAAACCGGTTATATGAGCAGAGAAACACTTAGCATCCTACCAAATGACAAAATTTTACACTTTCCATATTGAAAACATTTACAGAAGGCAAAGTAAACATGCCTCCAATGACTGTACTTGTCTTTGAATGGTGAGAAAACAGTATTTTGTCATTTTCCCTCTACGCTCTAAAAACATAGGTTCATATTTAACAACAATTCTTAGAGGCATGCTTTGTTGAATTCTTGGGCAAGTAAACAGAAAAAGTAACATAGCTTCTGAGTAAATTACTGAAACAATTTTGCTGAAAGTTTAGAGTATCAAAAATTGTATATCTGTGAAATTTAGAATATTCGTGAGAGTAAGAATGTAGTTTAGGATGACTGGTTAACCCTTAAAGCCCATTTACGACTACGGTTGCCATTGCAACCAATGTAGATCAAGATCACACTACACAAACGTGCAGGCTGATCTCTGGTCAACACTGTCCGCTTTGCTGAAATATTACAGACAAAAAGAACCTTAAAATTGCAATTTTTGGTTGATTGTTTGATTGATTGCATTTTATTTAACACTGTTTTCAACATTATTTCAGTTATATTGCAGTGGCAAGTGCACCTATCCATGCTTTCCTGGATTTTCTTTTACTAGTACTCCACACAATATTCTTTTCAAGCCATTGGCTGCTTTCCCATGTAATCATAATCAAAACAATGGTCAGCGGTGAATAAGGAATGAATCCTGTCGCAATGACTATGATCAATCCTTGGAAAGAAATTGGCCGAGGGGGGATCAAACCCGCAACCCCCTGTTCTCAAGTCCTGTGCACTACAGACTGAGCTACTTGGTCCGGCAGCAATTTTTGGGGTCTTATTTCCAGACTGAAAATGTCCGTTAGAGTCATTGGTATTCAAAGAGTTTGAATAAGGACCCTGTTAGCAGTGAAAATTAAATTATAAAATCGCCCCTCATCTCTTTCAAAAGCTAGTCAAAATAATTGAGTCTCAGGTTAATAAAGGAAAATGTTCTCTCTTAACCCATAGGCTGCTAAGCATGATTCCCTGATCATTTGCAGACAGTGTAGATCAAGATCAGACTGCACAGAATATGCAGTCTGATCTTTGATCTACACTTTCTGATTAGAAAATGTCTTTCCTCAAAACATACATTTGAAATAGTGAAATTTGGAGTTTTACTGTCAGCTTGAAAGTTTCATTTCACTTATTTAGCAGACAAGGGTTAATTTCAAATGATCAAATACCTGCAATGTGGTCCCCATGGAGATGTGTCAAGAAAAACAGTCTGACATGTGGACATTCTCTTACTTTCCAAAAATCAACAGCTATTGGGGTATTTGGAATCACACAGCCATTCATACTTGAGTCTTTACAATGGTGCAGATTTCAGCATTTATAAAGTATCAGATTCTGTCAATATACCTGAAACTAAAATATGTCAAGATTGCACCATATGGATGAATTTGTATCATTCGGACAAATACAACTGATAATGGCCATTAACCTTGCACTAGACAACAAAATTTTGGACATTTTCAAAATGATAGCTGGGGAGGAAAACTTGCCCTTTGTTTGTACAACCGTATAAATTTCAGCATTCATGGTTTACACAGGTCTTTACAGTTCCTTCATAGCTGCCTTTGGCAAGCTCTGACATCGAATTTTGTGCTTGTTTACAAAACGAATTTGAATACTTTTGACTAAATTTGTAAAAAAAAAAATTACATTTGAAGCATAATCAATACATTTCTATTCCAAATGAGAATAGAAATGCAACTTACTTAATCATATTTTCTTTTATCAAAATGAAAAAAAATAGAGTGTGTACAACTGAGTGTGACAACGACTGTCATGACATCACAAATGCTGTGACAAAGGGCACGAAACATGTGCAGTTCATATGCCAGCAGATAAACACAACTTTGCTCTAGCCCATCGAAAATTTGTTGCCTATGGAAATTATCTGGTATTTGCGAGTCAACACAAAACCATGCCAACGAATCTTGCCATTATTCAGTAAGACAGTGACTGATTATTCTAAAATAAAAATGGCCTTAAAGGTAAGTGAAGTTCTTTTATGAAATAACACCAGTTTTCAAAATATGATACTTGCTACATACATGGGACCCCTTTCATGTATTACATGCTACAAAAACAAAAAAATGTGACATGTGAGATAGATGAAAGCTGAAGGGTAAATAGACATGTATATGTCTATATGATTCAAATACATAAACTGACAGAGTTCTTTCTCAATACTTCCCACCTTTACCCTATACAAGCCTTCCAACAAATGCCCTTTGGAAAAAGGCTTTTGAATGTAACCATGGGTTCATTTTGTGGTGTCCTAGTATTTGTACTGTGTACATACATGCTTGTTAATGTCTTTCATGTTTCTTGTGCTGTCCTTTGTTTATGTGAGATGTGATCAGAGAGAAAGTGTGTATGCATGTTTTTTTATTAATACCTACTCACTGTCAAGTTTTTCTCTCTCTGGCACACTAATTCACATTCACTTTGTCTTCAGCCTGCATTGCTGCTAGTTCACTTTTCATCTACAGTACCAAACGTTGATTATTTCACTATGATCTTTTGATTACTTATTGCTGGACTCCGGTTTTTTATGTTATGCTTACGTGACCACTGCCTCACAAGGAATTAAAACTATTAAACTCAACCCTGTTGCTCATTTAGTAAACGGCGGTTGACATGAACATGGAGAAATGCTGGTTGTCTTAGTCCAGAATGTCTCCAATCAGGTCCTCTCCAGTCATTTATCCCATTCCAGAGATAGTTTAACCCCTTTACCAAACCAACCCAAATTTAAATAACCCCAATGGGGAAAAAATGCTGATAAATTGTGAGAAAACGAGAAAATAATGGCAAATGACAAAAGCATTTTCTCCAACAATGTTTCTACCATATCAAAGTCAATTCCGTTGTTTGAGCCAGTTCCATGGATGAAAATGTTTTAGGGCGAACAGCTCCGCTCTTCCGAGTTCGCGCGGATTCAATAATGAATTGGGGCACCTTTCCCGTTTTTCAAGTTCAAAATCGGTAAGAGACTTTGCTTTTGTGTTTTATAACGATTTAAGTGAAGAGGTTTACATAAGTTTCAATCTTAAGAAATAGAGAGAGAGAGACAAAATACGAACTACGGAAGAACAAAAGTTGTACTTACACATCTTTTATAAATGGCGAGTATGTATTCAAGGGAGGCAACCTTATCTTTATTGGAACTTGCAGCCATTCATGATGTTGCTCGTCACCCTTGCCTAGACTAGATCTAGTGAAGATGGGGAAAAAAAGCGCACGGAAGTACGAAAATATTGGCTTACCCTTACGAATTTTTTCCCTGCTCGGGCTCTTGAACTGTTACCACTTCCCACATAATTATAGCGTTTTTTTTTTCATTAAAAGAATGCCTGATTTCTTGCTAGATCTGATTTATCTCCTTACCACACGACATTATTGTTCACTTGTCCATAATTAACTCTTTTAGCTTCATATATATAAATTCGACCTATTCCGAAGGCTTGAAATTTAATCCATTGAAAATGAGAAAGAATTCTACCTCATAGGCATGACAAAACCATAGGGGTCCGTAGTTTGACTCCTGGCACCCATAGACTATATAGTATAATCAAGGGATTTAACTGTATGCAGCCCGTTACTCGCCCCCGGTTACAAAAAAAAAACAACGCATGTTTTCTACCCCATCAGTTATTGTCCTTATTCTTTGGATAACTGGTAGCTAAATCATTTGTCTACCATTTGTCAGTGGCTAATGCAATCTGGCTGCTACAGTCCTTCGAACTTGTAGCCTCGCACAAAAATCTTCGCCATTGACAAGAGTTCGTACATTCGATACTGCCGGTCGCGCATATAAACCAATGAAATTTCTCGTTCCAAAACAGTGTCACATGATAAAAGGTGTGAGCAGCTGTACGAAATTTCATTGGTTGAATGCACGACTGTTAGTACATATCCACACTGGAGAGACCTTACGTACTTGCTCCAGGTCAACGTTACTGCCCCTGTCAATTCAACGTACCCGCTCCAGTAAAAAACATGGCTGCGCCCAAGAATTTTGCTAGGTAAGCACCAAAACATACTTCTATAACAATCAGATGAATAGATGTGCAGTAGACGGTTGTCGCACGGAATGTCTGGGATGTCAGTGCATATTTCTGTATTGTTCTTTTGGTGGTTGGTTATTTGTTAAAGACGTTTAATCCAACAAACTTCCGTCAGCGACTATAATTTCTGAATAATCAACACGCGGGAGTCAGCAAAAAGCTTTGTTAAACATACAAACACAATAATCTGAAGTTTGTGCTTTGCCAAGTGATTCATATATGCTTTATTCACCACAGTTCTAAACAAAAACTATACGACATTCATTAAAGAGCATCTTTCTGTCAATTTTTGTAGGCAACGCTCCACGCTCCAGAACTCAATAAAACGATCCAGCTCCTGAGTTGAAACAGAGAACGATATTATATGCGATTGTGTACGAGTTTAATCAAACAATTTTTCTTTTTTGATCAATATGTATAACTGTCTATTTGTCCGTCTTTCGGTTTTTCTGTCCGTCAGGTTTATTGTCCTTTTGATGCTTTTGAAATGAAATGTCATTATATACATGAAGAGCTTGATGACACACAGTATCATGCAAAGGGTGGATAACTATCATAACTATCATGCAGAAGATCCATAACTATTATAACTGTCATCTTCGATACCGTCATCACAAGACTCCTCTTCGTTGATATAAATTATAAAATATAAATAAACATGCAATGCGGGGTTTGTTCGATGGCTCGATTCAACAGTTCAGCCAAATTCTTTTCGGAGATTGATAATCGTCATTGCAGAAGGTTTCATTCCTCTTTCACCATTCGTCATTTTTCGAAGAGGTTGATCTAGGATAGCAGCCAGTAGCTTTCAAATATATTTATGCGAATTACTGGTAGTTATTGGCGAGTTATTGGTGTAAGGCAAAGTAAAGATGCAGACTTAATACTAGCTAATTCTAGAAAGGTCATTAATAAGAAAGTGATTTCTGTGATGTGGTTGAAATAACGCTGAGACAAACAAAACTCACAACGAACACAATTTAATCTTTATTGGGAAATTCGAATGCATGTCAAAGACTTATTGCACATACATGTAAACTGTACTCATCTAATGTTGATAAAGTAAAAAAAACGTTACTGCGAATTTTCGATTCGCGTTACTACGACTTTTAAACGCGTCATTACGAGATTTTTTCACGTGTGACTTTTTTTGCGTTGTTACGTATTTTGAATTCACGTTATTACGAGATTTTTCGCGTTACTGCGACTTTTAAACACGTTATTACGTGTTTTAAAACACGTTATTACAAGACTTTTCGAGTTAGTGCAACTTTTTTTAGGTTATTATATGTTTTAAATTCACGTTATAACGTGTTTTAGAACACGTTATTACGAGATTTTTCGCCTTAGTGCGACTATCTTTTTGTGTTATAAGGTGTTTTGAATTCACGTCATTACGCGTTTTTGATAAAAATATTTTATCTTCATTTTGACCCTTGTAGGCTTTCGTATGTAGGCTTTCGTAACAAAGTGATCATTTTCCGAAATCGTTTTCGCTTTCACATTTCTATGCTTTTTAAAGTAAAGTATATGCGACTTTCAAGTGAGTGTTAATAATGTATGAAATGAATGTATTCAGCATTGACCACTTTCATACACAACTGTGTATATAAAATTGTTACAAACAACTTAATATCGTTACTTTCTGAAACATATTGAGAAGACATCAAGGCCTATTAGACAAATCCGCCCACGCTCTCTCTCTCTCTCATCCTTCCTCCCTCACCCCCTCTCCCTTTCTCTCCCTTCCTCTCTCTCTCTCGCTCTCTCTCTCTCTCTCTCTCTCTCTCTCTATCTCTCCATTTTTTCACGATGAGTGTCTGATTCTGCCAGCTTAATAAAATTGGGGAGAGAAACAGAGAACCCGAGATCGCCTGAATACATGCCCAATAAGAAAAAAAGGTTCAACGTGTTTTAGAATTGTACTGCCATTCAAGTATTTATCAAATTACAAATCTGAACCGATCTATATGGACAGGGATCTAGTTGCAAAAACCAGTTTAAATTGTGACTTAACTGAAAGATACTTATCTTATTGATAGAATACATTGTGGGAAAAGGAAAACATGCCCAATGTTTTGCTTAGCATTCTACATCATTTTATTCAAATTAGGAAATATTTGGTACAGGGTTAAAACAGACACTGCACTTGTTCTTTTGGGTGTATTCTATTCCTGTAGAATTTACTATTTAGCCTCTAACTAATTACATAAACCGATGTCTATAGATGTTCAGCTGATTTGAATATACAATCGGTCGTGCATAATGATGATTGTTGCTATTATTAACGATGACGAACCTATGACTGTGACTACGATAATTAATATAGAATCTTGACCAAAATGACAAAATTGTTTACTGTAACACGAACCCATACGCTTACCGTATTTTCAGCTCAGGAGCTGGATCGTTGTATTGAATTTAGGAGCATGTTACGTTGTGATGCAAAAATGGCAAAATATCATTTAATAACTGCAGTTTGATTTTTTTCGGTTCATAGTTGTGAGGATAATCATTATATTGGTCATCTGACACGGCACACACTTCAGAATAGCGAGTGTATATGTTTGACAAAGGTTTTTGGAGACTCCAAGTAGTGTTTTTCTAGAAATCGTAGTCGCCGACAGAACTTTGTCGGATTAAACGTCTTCAACAAACGATTAACCACCAAAAGAACTACAGATTAACGTGCACTGACATCCCAGACATTCCGTGCGACAACCTGCAACTGCATATCTATTCAATAACATGTAAAAAAAAAAATATGTTTTTGTGCTTACCTTGTGGAATCTTATGGGCGCAGCCATGGATTTTACTGGAGCGGGTAAGTTGAATTGACAGGAGCAGTAACGTTGACCTGGAGCAAGTACGTAAGGTCTCTCCAGTGTGATATCAACCAATGAAATTTCTCGTTCCAAACAATGTCACGTGACACAAGATGTCGGCAGCTGTTTGAAATTTGCATCTTGATAAAAAAATCCACGAATTCTGAGGCGATTCGACTTTGTTGAAGACAAAGACTACAGGTCAGTGATATTTTGAAACATGTTTAATGGGTGTTTGCCGCTAATACAGTGTTTCATTGGATCTAAAGTGTATTTTATATCTTGAAAGTCGGATGTACGAACCCGTGTCAATGGCCAAGATTTCTGAGGGAGTTTACAAGTTCGAGCGACTGTAGCAGCCAGACTGCATTAGCAGCTGACAATCAGTTGTGTTTATCTGGTAGAAAAATGTTTTAGCTCTCAGTTGTCGAAAGAATAAGGAGAATAACTGTTAGTAAAGAAAAGATACATTGTTTTTTTTGCAATCGGGGGGCGAGTAACGGGCTGAATAGAGTTAAATCCCTTGATTATACTATATACATGTAGTCTATGGGTGCCAGGAGTCAAACTACGGACCCCTATGGACAAAACAAGCGGACGGCATAGATCAAGATCAAACTGCACGTTCTGTGCAGTCTGATCTTGATTTATGCCGTCCGCAAAAGTCCCTGTTTTCGCCTATGGTGCTGAAACGGTTAAACCATTTGCAGACGACAAATTAAATGTGCAAGTCCGCCTTATTCTATGGATACTCTTTTACCACTACGTTGCACAATATTCTTCCTAAGCCTCTGGCTGCTTTCCCTCATAACCATTGCCTGAACAATGATCATCAGTACTTAAGAGAGGAATTAATCCTGTCGCGATGACTATTATCAATCCTCAGAGAAAAATTGGCCAAGCTGGGGTGTTAAACCAGCGACCCAGTGATTTCAAGCCTTGTATGTTACTAAGCTACTGAGCTTTTTAACGATACTTGTAAATGTTCTATTTTTAACCCTTTACAACAAATTCTTAAGTTTTAACAACCTTGAGGAAGAATACTTTTGAAAACACTGTGGAGAAAGCAGAAAATGCTGGTAACCAGCATCTTCCCTTTCCACTATGTTTACTACCTCGCAAAGGCAAATTTTACTTTTTGAGTCACGTTTAATTGTCGTCTGCAAATGCTTTTCGCTTGGACCAGTCTAAAACTTCATTTAGCTAAGAGTTAATGTGTCTCAAAGAAGCCTATACAGTAATGGATAAACATGGATGGAGTAGAAATGAAGCCAAATGTTTGCAAATTGGTTCCTTGTTTGAATGTGTTAATGATCATTTTATTTATGCTGAATTATAGTACATTCGAAAATAAATGACATATCTTTTAAAGTAATATATTTTGCTTAAATCTAGAAAGAAACAAAAACACACTTTTTTGGCCACCAGCATTTTATCCTTTTACCGCAATGTTTTAAAGTGTCTTCTTTATCAGGTTCATACAACATGCATTCATTTTGGTAATGAATTTTGTGAATTCGACAGGGTGCCAGAAATGTTTCAAATATTTTTGTAAAAGACGGATATTTTACACGAATAAAGGTTCAGTGTACGAATTTTTGTGGAAACATTGTTGGAAAATGAAGAAATCGCTCATTACAAGCAGTTTCTCTTTTTGTCACAATATTTTTCAGGAACACAACTATCAAATGGACCTATCCATTATCTACAATTAAACCTCTACCTGACGATAAAATTACGGACCTGCTCATACTGAAAGCTCTTGCAGATGACAAAGTAAACATGGTTCAAACACTGAAATTTGGTTTTTGACGGAAAGAAAATATTGTGGGAAATGGAGAAAATGCTGGTTACCAGCATTTTCTCTTTTTCCCACTTTCTATTCAAAAACCGTCTTTCGAAAGATCCGTAAAACTCGGGATGGTGTGGTAAGGGTTACAGGGAAAAAACATGGACGGATAAACATTTGGCATTTACTCACATACATGTAGAAAAAAACACACACACAAAGAAAACAATGATTTTTTTTTTTTCAAAATAAACTAACCCTTTACAATCCAGTATTTTTCCAACCATGAAGGAAGGTTTTATGAAAACATTGATGGAAAAGGATAAAATTTATTACCTAGCATTTTCCCCTATGTCCACAATGTTTTCTAATCTATCAAAGAGCAATTCCATCTTTTGAGCAAAATTTAAATTGGACAAGTCTAGGATTTCGTCATATGGTAAAGCGGTCTGTCCAAATATCAGACAATTACATTCTATCAAGGGAAGGATTAAAAAATGGGGAAAAAACAGAGTAAGTAGACTCATCCAAATCTAAGATAATATGCTCACTGAAAATAAATGGACTCTTCCAAATTCAGTGAACTGTAAGAGAACTAAAATAAGATTAAATGGAATGGACTCGTCCTAATTGAATGATTGTAAGAGAACTAGAACTCTATTGAATGGACTCTTCCAAATTCTATGAATTCCAAGAGAACTTAAGCCAGGTTATATCCAATGGACTCTTCCAAATTGATAGAATTGTATGAAAATTAAAATATTAAATGGAATGGACTCTTCCAAATTCAATAAATTCCAAGATACCTAAAAACAGATTAATTGAATTGGACTCTTCCAAATCGATGAATGAAATGAGAACTCAAGCTAAATGTAATGGACTCTTCCAAATTCATTTAATCGTAACAGAACTAAAACTAGATTATATGAAATAGACTCGTCCAAAATCAAAGAATAGTAAGAGAACTCAAACTAAATAGAATGGACTCTTCCAACTTCAATGAATAGTAAGAGAAATCAAACTGAATAGAATAGACTCTTCCAAATTCACTTTAAATGGACAGTTTCAAATTCTGTGTGTCTTCAAATGCTTTCAACTTGGTCAAGTCCAAAGTTTTTGTAACAGATAAACTCTTCCGCACTCAAGAAATCTAAAAAATAATAATAAAGTAGACTTATCTAAAGTGAATGGGCTCTTCCAGGGTTTTGAAATTAATATGAATACCCTGTCATAGCAGAGCAAGAAAATGGACGCTTTCAAAGTCAATGGACTGACTTTTTATTCTTTGACCACACAAAAACAACTTATATCAAACTTGAGGAAGAAGACGTTTGAACACATTGTGGGAAAAGGAGAAAATGCTAGCTACCAGTATTTTTTTCTTTTCCCACTATATTTCCTATCCTATTAAAGACAACTTCTGCAATATGAGATACATTTGATTTTTTGTCTGCAGAAGCTTTTAATTTGGACAAGTCTGATTTTGTTGTTGTATGGTAAAGGGTTAAATATACTGAAAGAGTTGAGCAATGCAACCCATCCAATGTAATGACACTCATCCAAATACCCCCATCACACTATACACAACAAAATTGTATGGTATTTAACGCCGTTTTCAGCATTATTTCAGTTATAATGCGGCGACCAGTGCACTATCCATGCTTTCCTAGAATAATCCTTTACCAGAACTCCGCACGATATTCTTTCCAAGCCACTGGCTGCTTTCCCACATAACTATCGTCGAAGTTATGGCAAGCGGTGAGAGAGGAATGAATCCTGTCGCAATGACTATAATCAATCCTCGAAAGGAAATTGGCCAGGCCGGGGATCGAACCAGCAACCCCCCCCCCTTCCCCCCGTTCACAAGTTCTGTACGCTACCGACTTAACTATAGGGGCTCGATTATCTCTTTCGAAGACACAGGATTGGTTTTCCTAGCCGCCCCCCCCCCTCTCGTTTCCAACCCAAACTATAGATCTAACAACGACATAACCATACCTGTCCCCTTTCCAACACACAGGACTTTGCAAAAACGTTCTCCCCTCCTTCTGTAAACCTGCACCACCCGACCGTCTTGGTTACTAAGATTGAATCTTGGCTCATCAGAGAAAAGAGCAAGAGCCCACTGCGCACGCCTCAGGCCAGCGTGAATGACATCTTGCCTATTGCAAACGATTAGCCCGATGGCGCAGGGACAGAACTGGTTCTACATATGGTCTCTCAATCTCCGAGCAGAGTTGTCGTTCGTTACTCTCACCATACATCTCTGCAATGGGCTAAATGACAAGAATCTTGTCAAACCGAGGAAAACATGTTTTGTCACTGTTTAACAGTTTCATGTGTAACATAATAAAGAAGACAAAGCAAATATGAATCCGGATACATTATAGGTGCATTCAAACATGAATTTACCTGTATACAATGGAACTATTTTTTCAAGCTTCTTTACTAATCAGAATCTTACGCCTATTGTAAAAAAAATGGCTGCGCCTATGAATGATGACAACAGTTTCGACACACCGATGGATCTAAGTTTTTAAGATTAAAAAACAAATTATCGTCCTTTAAAAGACATTTAAGCTTTTCAGAAAATCCCTCTTTTTCACATTTCCTACCACTAAGTCTGTTTGGCCGTATGCTGTTTGAACAGCACACAAAACAATCGATATCGGTCTTTCTTTCACCGGCGTTTGTGTCGCCATTTTGAGTTATGGTCATGTGACGAAAATATCACGTGTAGACGGACTACTTTCTGAGCCAACTACAGAGGTGAATGGGAATGATCCGTAGTGCAAGAGGGTGATGGTCTTCTTGCTCGAATAGGTAAACGAGCATGACTAAGTGTAAACCTGCTGCACAACATAGCGTTACTGCATAGGTGTTTCTTTAAGGAAGTGCCTGCACTTATGAACTGAATTAATGTGTCATGCCCTGCGACAAGAGGGCTTCATGAGTCTGCAAAAAACATCAAACCATGTCAGCCTGCGCATTCCGTGCAGGTTGACATGAGTCAAAACTTTTTGCTGATTGCAATTTTTTTTTTTTGTTAGACAAATTGGATTTTATGGATACATAATGGTATGATGAATTGCTTGATATCATGCATCACGGAGATGCATTAAGCCCCCTTTTGCCAGAGCATGACTCATTATTAAATAAATATATAAATAGTATTATTTCATGCTTTCCGGTATGTTATCGAGAAATATCGGTGAAATATTTTTCGATATTTCATGGTTACAACCAGTGAAAATACCGATTTTTATATTCTAACTCTTCAATTGAAGGCGGAAACAGTTGTTCCCGCGCACTAGTTACCTAGGTAAAATGCGCGTGCCTCGCAACCAGATGGAAATATGACGTCATTTACCTTACATTTCTCGCACTTGACGTAATATTGTAATACGTTGCTATGCGGAGGGGGTACGCCACGGGGAATAACCGAAAAGAACTGTACTGGATTTTGATTAAGTCCCCCCCCCCCGCCCCAGAAAGGGTTAAAAACATGAAATAAATAGAATATTTGTTGTTGATTTTTTTGGCGAAAGATCAAAATTTATTTCATCGAGTAAACATCATCGGCCACTCGTGAAAATATTACCGATGATGTTCACCCGATGAAATAAATTTCGATCTTTCACCGAAAAAAAAAACCAAATATCCTCTACCTCTTACTTCTCTCTTGCTTACAAAACTTTTAACTTTCTTTCTACAGTAAAATTACTTTTTTTTTCGAAGTTTGCCTGGATGATCAGCACGCACAAACATCTTCGCAAAAAATCTGTTGAAAACAATGTATGAAAAGGAGAATATACTTACTAAGAGCAATTTCTCCATTCTCACGATGTTTTCTGCTCCCTTAAAGATAAATCTTATCATATCATAGCAACATTTCATTTGTCGTTTGTAAATGCAAGTTGGTGTTTCGGTCGCATTAAACTATGTGAAAATGGGGGCTTAATGCATCTGCACAAAGTATCGATCTAGGTCAGCTTGCGCAATTGCGCAGGCTGACCTGAGCCGAAACTTTTGCCATTGGCCAAATTTCTGCAAGTCAAAGGACCAGAATATCTCATGATTCAGATGGTTGTTAGACAAAATTAATTTTATGGAGTCATAGCTAGGTGATGACCTGCTTGGGATAATGCATCGCGGAGATCCATTAAGCTGCCTTTTGCCAGAGCATGGCTCATACCAATTTGAAAGAGTCTAAAGGTTTTGTCGTCTGCCAGTGAACTATAGAACTTTACGACACGGTATGGCATTCTGCGGTTTTTGTGTTTCGATCGCGTTACACGTATCAGTTTGAACGAGCCAAAAGCTCAAACGTCGTCTGCTAGAGAACTATATACGAGAGGCTGTTTCATAATATATGTTACACTTTCAAATTTGCACATGGTATACTATTACTAAAGGTGACACGATAAAGTTTATTCCATTCAACAGGTTTAAGAATAAAGTTTTATTACTTGCACAGTACACGTGTAAGGTAACGTAAATACACTGCTAAGAAAATTATAGGAACGCATGCCCTCGATTTTGATCACAAGATAATACTTTCAGTACAGGACAATGCAATTATTTTTTTGCTCGTACGTTCATTCACTTTTAACACTGAAAAATCTCAAAACAGACAAACCGATTTAGTTTGCACAAAAGATGTATGGGCTATGCTTGTGAAAGCCGTCTTTTTGATATGCCACACAGGCTTTTAAGAGAACCGGAGTTTGTCATTTTTTTATTCTCGTTTTTTTTTTCCCTTTCATATCATTTGGCAAAAATATCAACAAAAGATTTGAAAAATATGAATTGTTTGACAAAAGAACAAGGAAAACAAATTTCTTGATTTTCTTCTTAACATTGCTTATCAGCATTTAAAATCAAACAAACAAGACAAGTATTGCTCTATTTTGTCTGCAAGTTGATGGATTTCAGAGCACAACAACTGAATGTCTAGCAAATTGAAAGATTTGAATTTCGGTATTTGTGTGTTCCTTTAATTCTTTTGAGCAGTGTAGTTATACGACCAGGTGGCAGGGCATTTGGAAACTTGTTCACGGCTGTGGCGAATTATATCGCTCCGAACGGAAGGCTTATTAATAGTACTAACAGCTTAAGGATAAAGCACTCTAATGTGATTCGTGTAACATCGCCTTTCATCTCACGGATTCAGCTAAGACTCGGGTAATCCGTAATCGATGCGGGGAACCAGCATCTTTCGGCCGAAGGATTATGGGTTACCGAGTCTTAGCCGAATCCGTACGTTTTTCGGCGACGTAAGGCGATGTTACAGGAATCCGCATTAGGATGCCCTATCCTTAAGCGTATTTGAAAGAGGAACATATCTTATGAAACACCCTGTACTTACGACATACACGACATGGCACTCCGCGATGTTCGTGTTAGCGCTACAGCAATATCAATCGCCAATTATTGGTTATAGAGTCTCTTATAGCAGCGTATTTCATGTATTGATTTAGTTTCCATATGAGACAATAGACGATCGCTTTCGCCAACACAGTGCGGGGTGGTTTATCCTTTGGCTGCTAAGCGCGATTCAAGGACCTTTTGCGGACAGTGTAGATCAAGATCAGACTGCACAGTGCAGTCTGATCTTGGATCTACACTGTCCGACAAGGAGATATTCTTTTATTCTTTTTTCACCAAAAAATAACTTTGGAATTGCAATATTTAGGTTTTTTACTATTGGCTGAGAAGTTTCATTTGACCTATTTAGCAGGTTAAAGAGTACGAGTCGTTGTAGTTTTTTTTTTTTTGTGCGGTAAACCTAGATCAAGATCATACCGCTTTTTGTTGAAAGTGTAAATTAAGATCAGCCTGTACACAACATGTAGGCTGCTGGTTTTGCCTTTACGGTGTTAGTTTTGTGTGTGCGTCTGTTTAAAATATCTTGGAAATTCGCAATGTTTTGGTCTTCTTTCACGAACAGTGAAAAGTGTTATTTGATCTATGGAGCGATTTAACTCTTAACAATACCGACTTTTAACGACCATGGCAAAGAAGTCTTTTGAAAAACATTGTGGGAAAAGGAGAAAATGCTGGTAACCAGGGTTTTCTCCTTTTCCCACACAGTTTTCTACCCTATTAAAGAAAATTTGCACCATTTGAGCCACATAGAAATTGCCGCCTGCAAATGCTTTCAATTTGGATGGGTCTAAAATTTTGTCGTCTGGTACAGGTTTAAGGGTTGATGAATGCTTGATGTGGGACTTGTATAGAGTTAATTCATTTGTGGAATACAATATGCTTGGATACTATAATTAATTACCACTTCATCAGCCGAAAAAATTTTAGATTTATCTAAATCGAAAGGATTTGCAGAAGAGAAAATAAATTTTACTCCAAATGTAAAATTTGCCATTTAGAGGTAGGAAAGACTTTGTTTGGGACAGAATTCTTCGTGTGTTTATGTTTAGTGATTTCATTATTTTACTTTTTAGGACACACTGGTTGTAATTTTTCTACAATGATCTCGTGCGGATGTAGATTAGATATACTTGTTTTATTGTGATATATTATTTAAGGACATATGCTACGTTGTTCTCTGCGCACGGATTTGCGCATGTTTCCATTTCGTAACACGGTTAAATTCCAGGGGATTAGTATGAAAGTGTAGTAGTATTCTTCTATATGTAATATGTTGGTTGCCTTTTAGATATCTGTAAATCACAGACGCAGAAGAAAAATGGGACATTACTAAATGATCAAGATGCCAAATCACGCCAAAATAGACTTTTTTTATAAAAGGAGGTAATTCATTTGTCAATAACAATTCACCCGATCTCTTACAAATGCCTCTCTTTATATACATCGCTTTATATAGTTTTTTTTAAATATTTTTTTCTTACAATATATTAAAAAGTTTTATTTCTGTACAAAATTTAACGGCCGACGGGTAGCTAAGTGGTTAACGTATACACATGACTCGTGACCTGGTGATTGTGAATTCGATACCTGATGGAAGCAAACCTCCTTTCCGGCGATTTTTTGCCTCTTTAGCCGGGTAGCTGAGTAGTTAGCGTATCCGACTCGTGACACGTTTAGAGTTCGTTACCCGCTTGAGGAAAACCTTCTTTCCGGCGATTTTTCGCCTCCCTCCTCCGATGTATGTGAAAAAAGTAGTCAGTGACTTGGAAAGAAAGTTGTGTCAGTACTGATGTGAGAAAGCCTGGAAACACATGAGTTGGTGCACTGACCGCAGTGATATGAGCTAAGCTGTTATAATAGCGTTAAACTCCAATACAGTCAAGCAAAAGGAAAATTTGGAAAAAAAATCTGTAGAATGAATTTTTTTTTAATGCAGTAAAATTATTAGAAAATAAGTCTTTCTTGACACGTTAAAACATTTGTAATTGCTACTGTGATCTGTCTAGTGCCTTAGTTCTTTGGATTCATCCTTTTTACCATTGTCAAACATCATATTTGTTAGAATAATCTTTTATTTAAACAGTATTTGTTACTTTGAGTACCTGTTTTTAGGCTCGAAAGTAAAGCTTATTTTCTGTAATTTTGACAAGACTTATTTCCTTTGAAGAACCGTATCTCTGTATTTTGCTCCGCAACATATGATTTTCTTTTCATTTTTTCTTTTCACTCCGCATGCACCGCATGCATCATACTATCATCTGAGCGAAAATTACAAAAAAAAAGATCTGTTTATTGGGAAAAAAACTGTAGCATATGTCCTTATTCTGCAAGAACCGTGTATAGATCTAGAAGACATCGTCGTTTTCCGATGAATATGCAGGTGTTATTTAAGTCTTTGCCAAACGACAAAATTTTAGACATGTCCAAATTCAAAGCATATGCAGACGACACAGTGAATGTGACTCAAAAACTAAAACTTCTCTTCAGAGTGTAGAAAACATTGTTTGAAAAGGACAAAAATGCTGGGTACCAGCATTTTCTCCTTTTCCCACAATGTTTTCAAAAACCTTCTTTTTAAGGGTCGTTCGCAGGATAGTGTGGTTAAGAGTTCGGATAACGTGTGAAGATATTGATTAAAAACTTCATCATTTTGTAATTAGGATAGAAGTTGCTCTTTCATTCTATAATGGTCGCTTGTAAGATATAGAACAAAACGTTTGTAGTTCGGCTTTTGTTAGCTCAAAAGTCTTATTTTTGTACAAGCACGTGTGTTATTTATAGCAAACCTTCTAAATCTTTGATTAAGGACATAAGTTGTATTGACGAGAACTGTATTTAGTTATAGAATAGAGCCTTCGTCATTCTCTTATTACCAGAAAAGTCATACTTTTCTACCAGTATGTGTCAAATATGGTGGCATATTTCTGCCACGAGATACGAGATACTATTGCAATATTTTACGAGAACTAACTTTCCAGGAAATTTAATCAAGATGATAAAAAGTTTAACGATAAAACATTACGATAATTCTCACTGTTGTCAAGGTTTTTTTTTCACGTTTGTGCCCACAACTGACATGCACGGTATCTATAATTAGATACGGTTTCGGACCATCTTCGTGTCCAACCTTAAGAATTTTCCTTATCTCTGACTGGTTTTAAAGTTGTTCGTAAGAGGCTTTTCGAGTTGTCTTTGTGTTTAACAGACTTCAGTTTATTTCATGTGTAGTCAAAACTTAGTAATTAAGCTACAATTGTAAATAATTCAAATTTTAACTTACTGCCATCTTGTAAAGTAAAAAAACTACCGAGTGCATCCAAATGGTGCATTTTCTATTTATACATATCGAGAAACGGGTAGAACTATCTCGATAATTTTATCTCGAATGTCAGCTTCGTGCACGAATGACAAATTTTGCGTTAAGATATTTACTAATCAATGTAAAATTTTCTAGATAACAAAGTTTATCGTGGTATTTTAATCATAAAATTTTTCACTATCTAGATAAAGTTTCCAGAAAACTTTAATTTATCACTAGAGTTTTCTAAAATTATCGTGATAGTTATCTCGTATCTCGTGGCAGAAATATACCACCATAGTCATAGATATATCTAAGTTGTATTTAGGAGAACTGTATATGGAAAAAAAGACTTCGTCATTTTGTTATTTAGACACAACCTGTATTTCTACTACAAACCATGTACATGCAAGTACGTTTACAGTAGGACTTAATCATTTTGTGATTAAGGACACAATGTCGTAATTTCTTTCTACACGCAGTGCGTGTTAGATATAGAGTGAAGCCAACTGAGGTTAGCTCAGCAGCTCTTGTGACTGGAATATATTTATGTACATTCACAGGTAACATTATAAGCATTTTTTTTAGCAACACAATACTCGCCATGTTCCAGGGTATTTAGTTTTATTGGTTGCTTTGTTTAATCCTTTAACCACACAATCTCCAGTTTTTACGACCTTCAGAAGGAAGGCTTTTGAAAACACCGTGAGAAAAGGAGAAAATGCCAGTAACCAGCATTTTCTCCTTTTCCCACTTGTTCACGTTGATATAACAGTCTCAGTTTTACAGTGGTTTCAGCGCTTTGATGTTGTATTTAACTCTCTTTAAAAAGTACTTTCAATGCTTTGATTTTTAAAGGGTGAGCGCACCCCTGTTGGTTTCCATGTTCTTATTGTGAGTAGTGCTCATTATTTCTTGTTTTCTTTGCTTGACCATTATATTGTTATGTCACGCACGAACAGTAATGTGATCTCAAGCCCAGTTTATGTCTGTCTCTCTATACTTTTCAGGACATAAATTGAGCTTGATATCACATAACCGTTCGTGCGTGACATGACTGAATATAATGTCTAAGCAGAGAAAACAAGGACGGATGAGCACTACTCAGTTTAAGCACATGGAAATCAACAGAAATGCGTTCACCTTTAAAAATCAAAGCATTGAAAGTACTTTTTCAGATAGAGTAAAATACAAATTCAAAGCACTGAAATCACTGTACTATTGAAACTGCAAAACTGTTACATTCATTTTGTCATATGTAAATGTTTTTAATTTGGACTGGTCTAAACTTTTGTCGTTTGATGAAGGGTCAATCCTTTACTACACAATCCCGAGTTTTAACTACCTTCAGAAAGAAGGCTTTTAAAGCACTGTGTCAAATTCAAAGTGAACATCCTGGTAACCAGCATTTTCTCCTTTTCTCACGATGTTTTTTTACGTTTTCAAAGACACATCCCATAATTAAAGCCACCGTTTATTTGTCGTGTGATACTGCTCATGGTTTTGACAAGTCCTAAATTTTGTGGTGTGGAAACAATTAAATATGCTAAATACAAGAGTTTGACCAAGCTGGGATTCGATTTCCCGTCCACTGGACTACTAGATTTAGCACCGTAAATTATCGATTTGACTTCCCAACCTCTTTTTTTAACCCTTAGGCTGCTAAGTGCGACTCAAAGATCTTTTGCAAACAATATAGATCAAGATCAGACTGCACAGAACATTCAGTCTGATCTTGGATCTACACTGTCCGATGAAGATATATTTCAGATATATTTTTTTTTAACCAAAAAATATATATATATTTTTTTTTTATACAGCGATATTAATTTCTTATAATCGGTTTGACAGTTTCATTTTTTATTTATTTAGCAGGGTTAAGGAGGGGAGGGGGAGGGAGAAATGAAGGGCCGGACTAACCCTGTTACTTTGACATCTTCTTTGAGAGCATGAAAAATGATCTAGAGAAGAAATCTTTGTTTCTGTACCAACAAGGCAAGTTCAAAGTATCACTTTCTGATGTGCGTTTACTCTTTACCACACGGCAAAATTTTAGACTTCCAAATTAAAAGCATATGTAAGAGAAAAAATAAATGTGGCTCGAATGATAAGAGTTGTATTTGAAAGGACGTAAAACACGTTTCTAGCTTTTCTCTATTCTCACAATATTTTCAAGGCACGGGGAAAGTTTGGTAAATGATCAAAAGCAGGTTCAAAATGTCAACACTTCAAAACCTTAAAAATAATAAAATAGGAGATTGCATTTTTTGTATTGGAGTTTAACGCCGTTTTAACAGCTTAGGCCATATCACGGCGGTCAGTGCACGTGCGCATGTGATTCCTGGCTTTCTCACACCGGTAATGACAACTTTCTTTCCAGGCCATTGACTGTTGTTCCTCGTATGCATCAGAGGTGAGAGGCGAAAAATCGCTGGAAAGAAACCGGGCATCGAACCGCAACCACAAGGTCAAATATCAGATACTGTAACCACCCAGCTATCCGGTCCGGCTGGAGACTGCAGGTGATTCAAGTGATCATTAAAGTGCAATAGTCAGTATAGCCAAAAAACCATACTCATTGACTTTTTTGTTGTTTCTTATTCAGGTTGTAAGGAGGCAGATACCGTGCGTATTCAATCAGATACCGTGCATATTCAGATTAATTACTGGACGTGTTTTAATCGGATACGGGACGCAATATTCATATCAAAGATGAAGACGGAAATCCCAGATACTCAGGCTGACAATATTTACTCAAAAAGAAATAAGAAGAAGAAGACAAAGTTTCATACAGAAGAAACAGAAAATCACAAACTTGTGGATGAGTTTGTCCAGGTAACTACAATAACGACGTCAGCCTCCCCCCCCCCCCTCACATGTTAGTTTCTCTGCTTATACTCCGTTCCTAGCCATGGACGATCATGCAGGGTCCATATACGCTAACTATTAACTATTCGTAAGAACATTCTTTGTCTTGCTCTCCAAAATTTTCAAAATATGAAGGTAAAACAACTTCTGATTGGCTAAACCAAATGGTTTAGCCAATCAGAAGTTGTATTACTTTCAAATTTAGAAATCTGGTTCTTATCAATATTCATGAGCTACAAAAGAACATATACAAACAATTAACACTTAGAACACTAACACGACTTATAATTCTTCCTGCTGCTAACAGTGTAGACAAAGAACAGAATGTGCAATTTGATATGGTGTCTAAACTGTCCGCTACTTTGTAAGACATTCTCGCTAAAACAGCCTAGGAATTGCAGCTATTTTTCTCGATCGAAAAATACCGTTTTATCAATTGAAAGCTTTTAAAGTTAAAACTTGTGGTTTGGTTGAACAACTACTTAACCTGGAGTCTAGTTTGGACGTCAATTGGAAATTTAGTTACTAAAATTTTAAGTTATTTCTCTAAGATTAGGACAAGGGATTTTTTTTTCTTTGTGCAAGTAATTCGTAACGAGTCATTTCATTAGCCAGTAGTTCCGTGACTAAAGACTATTGCAACAATGAGAAACTAATTATTCTTCAAACAACGAGATCTTGTCGGTCAAATATCCCACAGTTATGTAGAAGTGTAACGTAAAGTACCGCGGGGAACTGATGATGGTATATAGATGTGACATCCCCGCTAGTTAGATCCCGCTTATTTTATCTCCGCTAGTTAGATCCACGCTGGTTACATTACCGCTAGTTAGGTCCACGCTGGTTACATTCCCGCTAGTAAGATCGTTGCTAGTTATCTCCGCTAGTTACATCCGCGCCAGTCACATCCCCACCAGTTAGATAACCGCTAATTAGATAACTGCTCTTAAGACCCTCGCTAGTTATCTCCGCTATTTAGATCGCCGCTAGTTTTCCTTCCAATCAGACCCCGATAGTTATCCTCGCCAGTTAGATCCCTGCTGGATAGGTAAACGCTAGTAAGATCACTTCTAGTTAGATCCACGCCAGTTAGATAACCGCTAGTTAGATCCCGGCTAGCTAGATCACCTCTTCTTAGATGCCTGTGGACTATTCCCGCTACCAAGATTCCTGCTAGCTATTTCTGCTTGTTAGGTCCTCGCTAGTTAGACCCCGCTAGTCAGATCCCCGCTATTCAGATCCCGCTAGTTCTATTCTTGCTAATAAGCTTATTAGTCTTATTACTGTGAATGCTACATAAACCCTTCAAACATTTTCAGTAAGTTGTAATTTTTTGCAAATGAGTGAACTAAGCTCAGCATTACATTTTGTGTAGACACCGAAGATCAAGATCAGAATGCGTTTTTGCAACTCAAGTTTTATGGTGGCATATTTCTGCCACGAGATACGAGATATCTATCATGATAATTTTAGAAAACTATCGCGATAAATTAAAGTTTCCTGGAAATCTTATCGAGATAGTGAAAAGTTTCCTGAAAAAAAATATCACGATAAACTTAATATTTTAACGCAAAATTTCTCAATCGTGTACGAAGCTGACATTTATGGTGGCATATTTCTGCCATGAGATACGAGATAGCTATCATGATAATTTTACAAAACTATCGCGATAAATTAAAGTTTCCTGGAAATTTTATCGAGATAGTGAAAAGTTTCCTGAAAAAAATATCACGATAAACTTACTATTTTAACGCAAAATTTCTCAATCGTGCACGAAGCTGACATGCAAGATAAAATTATTGAGATAGTTCTACCTGTTTCTCGATATCTATAAATAGAAAATTTATCATTTGGATGAACTCGGTAGTTTTTGACTTCACAAGATTGCAGTAAGTAAAAGTTCGAATAATTAATAATTGTAGCTTAATTGGTAAATTTTGACAAGACTCGAAATGAACAGAAGTCTGTAAAATCACAAAAACGACTCGAAATGCCTCTTACGAACACTTTAAAACCATTCAGGGAAAAGGAGAATTCATAAGGTTGTAGACAAAGATGTTCCGAAACCGTATCTAATTATAGATACCGTGAATGTCAGTTATTGGCACGAAAGCAAAAAAAATCATGATAACAGGTAAAATTATCGCGATATTTTTATCGTGAAAATTCTTATTATCTAGAAAATATTTCCAGGAAACTATGGTGGCATATTTGTGCCACGAGATACGAGATAGCTATCATGATAATTTTAGTAAATTATCGCGATAAATTAAAAGTTTCCTGGAAATCTTATTTAGATCGTGAAAAGTTTCATGATAAAAATATCTCGATAAACTTAATATTTCATCGCAAAATTTCTCCACCGTGCTCGAAGCTGACATGCGAGATAAAATTATTGTGATATCTATAAATAGAAAATTCATCATTTGGATGAACTCGGTAGTTTTGACTTAAAGGGCAACTACAGCCAAAATCTCTTTTTGGATATATGAATCCTTAAATGAAAGCCATCTTAAAATAGAAAAATCGTATTTCAATGTCTATCGTAAAAAGAGAGTTATAAGCGAAGATGTGGTTTGCACACCTGTGCGAGTTTGTGAAATGTTCGATAAACCGAATGTGATGCCACTCTTATTTCGGCTTCTGTGTACTGTTAATTTGCTCTGATGCTGACTTTTTTTCTCTCAGCCTTATCCTCCCTCATGTCGGGACACGACTTTTTACGTCACAAAAACCCCTATCATATGCCGGGTGCTGAGTTTAAGCACTATTTCGAGCCAGGAGATGACTATTTATTGGTCAGTCTGCTGTCTGTCTGTCTGAATCGAATGACGTGGCTTAATATCAGATCTACCATTAATCCTCAAAAGGTTAAATAAACCTTCATGCCGATTGCAAAGTTTTGAATAGTGCTAGTTTTTGGAGAAACAAAAATAGATGTTACCGCATTGGACACTGTACATAAGATCAGATTGCACGTTCTGTGCAGTCTGATCTTAATACACATTGTTCGCAAAAGGTCACTGAGTCACGCTCAGCAACCTTGGGGCCCCACAGAAATTTAAATGAGGCATGAAATAAATGGTAAATTTACTGTTGATAATCCATCTCTTTCATGAGAGAGAGAGAGAGAGAGAGAGAGAGAGAGAGAGAGAGAGAGAGAGAGTAGTTAGAAAAGAAATTCGACAAACAGATTATGCGGGGTTTTTTTTAATTTAAGATCGTATGAATGAGGAAAATACAAAAGTTATGACGTTCGACTTACCCATTTAACCTGTGTAAAATTCCAAATTCCATTTACATTATTTACGAAAAAGGGTTCAATATGGTCCCGAAAACAAAGGAGTATATGACATGTTTATGACAAGTGCTTGTTAACCTCAAGTTGCAAGCCGGGTAAAAAAATATGTCAGACCACAACGGTGCGATACCATCACCAAAGAGGCACCGAATTAACCCTTTGTCCCTGGACATGGATGGAACACACAATTCTTTTCTCAAAATGAAAGGTTGGCGCACTAAAATTTTGTGTAAAGTTTGTACGCAGTTATAAATTTTTAATTTACGCTGCATTTTCATGGTCAGCATCTCTTATCTCGTACATGATTACAGGGAGAAACACGGGAGAAAACAGTTAAACAATTTTGTCTACGTTGGTATTTCCTTTTAAATTGTACGCCTTACATGCCTCAGTATTTAGGAAATGGACTGACCCTGTATTTTGCAGACGATCAAAAATGTTTACTGCATGATATGGAGGACAGGAAGGCAGGAGGGAATTCAGACAATCTGTTAACGTTGTTGTTGATGAAAGAAACAAATCTGAAATTGTGAAAAAAAAAGCACGTAGGAAAATAAATGAAGATCAATTGAAAAAAACAATTATTTAACTTTAACAGCAAAAGAGGATGTGTGCTGGATTTAATGTTGTTCGTGAATGTTAAAGAGAGGATACGATTTCTAAGGCAGATCAAGGCTTTTAATTCTTTCCAAGCTGAAGGAGACATGTAAAATGCTGACACTGATGGTGTAGATCAAGATCAGACTGCGCAGCATTTGTAGACCGTTAAATAATCGACGGTGTCCTATATTTGGTAGAAACAGCCTTAGAACTGTACTCGAATGATTTCCTTTACACATTGCAACGTTCCTTCTTCCTTCTAACACCTAGTAGAAGAAAATTTTTGGCATGTTTCAACTATCTTGATTTATTATTTCTTTTTTTTTTATATTTAGCTATTACAACTCGTTGATTAGGTAGTGGTACAATTGAAACAACATCAAGAAATAAATTTCAAAATATTTTTGTTCGTTACCAGAAGAATAACTATTCCTTTTTATAAGTACTTTCTCCACTAAGCTAATTCATTCAAAATTTCTTTCCTATGATTGTAGATGTAAGAGCGATATACCCCCGTCACGCCAAACTCGTTCTCACTCCGTTCCGTATTTTTTTGCCGATCAGACTGAAACTGTCTTCAGACGAAGTGGGCGTATTAGCATCCTTTTACGAAGGGTCCCCCAGAACTTTGAGCTTGCTCAACATTTTTTGCTATCCATCCCGTCCTGTGATTAGACGGAGTAACAACGTCCCAAATAACATGTCCTATCCCAGCCCGTTTTTCGATTTTGTTGACCGGGTTAAAACTTTCTGGGAATTGGTTTGGTGAGATAGGGGCTTCAGCCATTATCAGGCCAAAATTATTCGTTCATCCCCGACCGTAACCCGTTTTCCGATTATGTCAGGACGGGTTAAGACATTCTAAGAACTAGTTTGGTGTGAAGGGGGCTATAGAGTTTGAAACTCTGCAGTACACAAGTGATTGAAACGTGAAACAGCGATGTATATCTTTATAAATATCATGCAGTTTTCTCAATTTTCTGTGTTAGTTCATATATAGCGACTATAAGCATCTTCTCACATTTGTGACGTCACGGCAAACTACCGGAAGTGACGTTTTTTTCAATTAGCGACTTTCACACAGGTGAAAATCCGAAAGTTTAAACCGCTATATTTCCTGAAGTAAGCATCACGGAACGCTAACAAAATTTTTGTTGACATACTCTTGTGTCGTTTTATCCGATTTTGAAATGAAAATTTTGGTCTGGAGTTACCCTTTTATAAGATTGCAGTCAGTAAAATTTCGAATCATTAATTAACAATTGTAGCTTAATAGGTAAATTTTGACAATGCCCAAATGACAGAGGTCTGTAAAATCACAAAGACGACTCGAAATGCCTCCTATGAACAACTTTAAAACCGTACAGGGGAAAGGAGAATTAATAAGGTTGTATACGAAGGTATTCCGAAACCGTATCTAATTATAGATATCATGAATGTCAGTTGTGGGCACGAAAGCAAAAAAAAAATCATGATAAGAGTTAGCATTATTGCGATATTTTTATCGTGATTTTTTTTGTTTTATCACGATAATTCTCTTAAATTATCATGATAGCTCTCTCGTATCTCGCGGCAGAAATATGCCACCATAGGAAACTTTGTTTTATCACGATAGTTTTCTAAAATTATCATGATAGCTATCTCGTATCTCGCGGCAGAAATATGCCACCATAGAGATTGAAATAAAATTATCGTGATAGTTCTATCTGTTTCTCGATATCTATAAATAGTAAATTCATCATTTGGATGAACTCGGTAGTTTTTGACTTCACACGATTGCAGTGAGTAAAAAATCGAATCATTATTAATTGTAGCTTGATTGGTAAATTTTGACAAGAGTCGAAATGAACAGACGCCTGTAAAATCACAAAGACGACTCGAAATACCTCCTACGAACAACTTTAAAACCATTCAGGAAAAAGGAAATTCATAAGGTTGTAGACGAAGATGTTCCGAAACCGTATCTAATTATAGATACCGTGAATGTCAGTTATTGGCACGAAAGCAAAAAAAATCATGATAACAGTTAGAATTATCGCGATATTTTTATCGTGAAAATTTTTATTATCTAGATAATATTTTTAGGAAACTTTGTTTTATCACGATAGGTCTCTTAAATTATCGCAATAGCTATCTCGTATCTCGCGGCAGAAAAATGCCACCATAAAGTTTAGATTGCAAAGAACGTGCAGTCTTTTCTTGGACCTATACTGTCGGCAATTTTTCTCAATTTCTTTTACACAACACCCTTAAAAATGTATCTCTAGACTCATGGCTCTTATAACATTTTACTTCCGACATGGCTGTTTGATATGCAGACATGAATATTCCTTTACGGGATCCAAGCCATTGCCATTGCATCTAGATTTATTCTTGAAGAGGTAACTAACTAGACTTTTGAAGGAATATTTCTAACATAGGCATATAAGCTAAATTTTTAACACAGGCAAATAAGGGTTAGCGATAAGTGAAAAAGGTTGGAACATTGCAATTCGAAGTTTTGACATGAATCCAAATACTTCCGAATTTTAACGGCCCTGAGAAAGAGGCCTTTTGAAAACATTGTGGGAAAAGAAGAAAATGCTGGTAACCAGCATTTTCTCCTTTTCCTGCAATGTTTTATATCCTTTCAAAGACATATCCCATTTTGTGAGCCGCATTAAATTCGTCGCGTGAAAATGCTTTCGATTTGAAAGAATATAACATTTTTGTTGTTTGGTACAGTGGTAACCCTCTGGCTGCTGAGCCCGAAGTAAGGTGCTTTTGCGTACAATCTAGATCAAGATCAGACTGCACAGAACGTGCAGTCTGATCTTGGATCTACCCTGTCCGATAAGGAGATATCCCCCCCCCACACACACACACACACACAAACACAAAATTAAAAAAAAAAAACTGGAATTGCAATTTTTGGAGGCTTTTACCATTGGCTGGAAAGTTTCTTTTTACTGCTAACCGCGACTCGCTGATCTTTTTCGGACAGCGTAGAACAAGATCAGACTGCACAGAATGTGCAGTCTGATCTTGGATCTACACTGTCCAATAAGGAGATATTTTTCTTTAAAAGATACCTTTGGAATACCAAATTTGGGTTTTTATATAGGTTATGAAAGTTCCATGTTAGTTATTTATCGAGATAGGGGTTAAGCAGGCTAAGGGTTCAGATTTAGGAAACAGAGAATTACTTGTAATGGAACGAGAGGCCATCAACGAGTCTTGTAAAACCATATTTGGATGAAAGGATCGTTGCAGGCGGTTTTCATTGATTTTTTTCAATGTCTCCATCGCTCAATACGCTGTGTTGGCGATAATTGGTTATTAACGGTAAACGTCCCCCCTGGATCGCAAAACACGTACTTCGAATTGAATAATGGTCTTGAGAGATTGAGAGATTGAGAGAGAGAGAGAGAGACAGAGGGGTGGGGGGAAGGGAGAGAGGGGGAGAGTCATAAAGAAAAAATATATTAGCCATGCTCTGGCAAAAGGGAGTTAAGGCATTTCAGTTATGCATTTTACCAAGCAAGACATCACCTAATTATGGATCCAAAAATCCATTTTGTCAAACAACCGACTTAATCATGAGGTAGAATTATCCTTTGACATGCAGAAAATTTAAAGATAGCGAAAAGCTTCGGCCCATGTTAGCCTGCGCGGACTGCGCAGGCTGACATTAGTCGATACTTTTCGCAAATGCATTAAACCCCCTTTTCACAGAGCATGGTTCATATATTTTTTTCTACATTTAGCGATCGGTATTAGTATCTCTTATTTCCCTAATTCCCTATAGAAGTTTTCTTTTCTATCATTTTTTTTCTCTGAAAAGTATATTTATGTCTCTTAATACAAATAGCTCTGACTGGAGCTGTTTGTAAAGGCAGAGCCTGGGGCGAAAAAGTTATAAATTATTTTCGTGCTATTCGTAACTTTTCCCTTATCTGAGAGTCTATAGTTTAACATCCCGGGCCCTTCTTCATCAATCATTCCTGAGAACGTTCTTAGTTTTATTCTCCAGAGTTTTCTGAATTTGAATGTAACACAATTTCTGATTGGCTAAACCATTTGGTTAAGCCAATCAGAAATTGTGTTTCTTTCAAATGAAATCAACCTTTATCCTGCTAAATAACTTAAACGAAACTTTCAAGCCGGTAGTAAAAGACCAGATTCGTGCTATTTTAATTTTTTTTTTTGAGAAAAAATATCTTCCTATCGGATAGTGTAGATCTAAGATCAGACTGCACGTTCAGTGCAGTCTGATCTTGATCTACACTACCCGCAAAGGTTCTTGAGTCGCGCTTAGCTGCCTAAGGTTCAATTCAAATCTTACAGCCCCAATAGCGGCCAAAAGTAAACAATACGAGTGTTAAAATGCATTTAAATTTAAATCATACCATTTAAAAGTACAGAAATAAGTCTAAATAACATGCCTTTAATCTGTTATCGTACGGTCGGTCCAAGTGTTAGTCGCTGGCAGAAAAACGAACTTTTTAAAACAGCTCAAAAGTTGCCAGGTTGCTGTATTTTTTCGTTACTTCTTACGTGATTGTAAAATTCATTTTATAAAAATACTTATCCTATTTAAACGTCCAGTACTTGTGAGCATGTTCGTTTAGAATATTTGCTCCGGTTTCAAATAACACGTTACAAATAATGCTTATAGGTCACTTTGTCACTGGCAATGGAAAAATTTATGGCTTTTACGGAAGGCCTAGATTAAGATCAGAATGCAAAGAGCGTGCAGTTTTATTCGGATCAACAACGTCCGCTAACCCTTAAACCAAAGATATCTTCAATTGCACAGCCCTTGGGAAAAGTCGATTTTAATTAGTTGGCAGAGATAGTTAAAGACCTAATAACAACTAAAATATCAGTGCAGGTGTTAAAATGCACTTAAATTTAAATCACACTATTTAAAAGTATGCTAAATATTTTGAAAATGACAGTCTGTTGTTGTGTGGTCGGTCCAAGTGTAAGTCACTGGCAGAAAAAGTGCATTTTAAAATCAGGAAGAAAGTAAACAAAAGACAGAGTTGCTTGGCAGTTTTTAACCTAGTTTTGAGATCAATTTCTCTGCCAGCGACTAACACTTGTACCGATTATGCAATTACAGATTGGCATCTTCACAATGATTCCCATACTTTTAAAAGGTACGATTTAAACTCAAATGCATTTTAACGCCGGCTTTGTTTACTCGTGGCAGCTATTGTTACTTTAATCTAAGCTTACTTTAAATTCTAGTCATTTTCTGGTTAATACTAACAAAATCCCTCATGACGCAATGCAAGACTTCTATTTTACGGGTCACGCTTTATTCAGTATATGTCCTTTATATTTCGCAGGACGTGATTGAAAGGGCAAAAAGTGAATATCTGCGACAGTGTACCAATCACCATGGAGACGGTGACGTCATCAGGAGGCATTCTTTCCATGGAGACAATGAAAGAGGTAAGTGAATTATGGGTAAAATGTGTAAAGCTGCTTTTGGTAGAGGATTGAAAATTGGTGTCAGTGACGTTAATAATTATGAGACTCTTTCACCTTGTTCATTTGATCCTTCACCAAATAATTCTTCGACTGTCGGGAAAAAAGCCAGATTGAAATTATGGTAGGTTATGGTGAAATGCTGGTAACCTGCATCTTCTTTTATTCTTTCAGTGTTCTCTGACTTTCACAAGGAAAATTCTATTATCAGGACCCTATTCATCAACCGTTCGTAAGAACAGTCTTGGTCTAATTCTCAAGAATTTTCTGAATTTGAAAGTAACGCAACTTCTGATTGGCTAAACCATTTGGTTTTAAAAGCCAATCAAAAGTTGTATTACTTTCAAATCAGAGAATGCTGGACAACAAGACAGAGAACGTTCCTAAGAATGGTTGGTTAATACGGACTCTGTGATCTGAATTCACCAGCCAATCTTAATTGTGGCCTATCTCTGACTCTCAAAAATTCTTGAATTTCAAAGAGACGCATGTTCTGATTGGCTAATTTGGATGTATAAGATATTTGATCTCCTCCATGGATTTTGACGCCTGATCCCCCTTTTTTTTTCCTCTTTAATCTTTCCTTGAAGAATTTGATTTGATATTATGGTGTTTAACGCCGTTTTCAACATTATTTCTGTTTTATCGAGGCGGCCTGTGCACCTGTCCATGCTTTCCTAGAGGTTCTTTTACCAGTACCTCGCACGATATTCTTGCCAAGCCACTGGCTGCTTTACCATCGTAGAAACAATGGTCAGCGGTGAGAGAGGAATGAATCCTGTCACAATGACTGTCATCAATCCTCAGAAAGAAATTGGCCGAGCCGGGGATCGAACTAGCGTCTTCATGTTTTCAAGTCCTGTGTGTTACCGACTGAGCTACCGGGGCTCGGCGAAGAATGTGAATAAATGCTGAAATTCTGTGAAATGAATGGAAGAAATCAGTGCTATATAACAGATAGGCCACATTTTGCTTTGAGAAGATTCCGTCGGAAAAATAGTACAAGTCCTAAAAATATGCAAGTGGGCGGACACTTGAGAACGCGGTTTGTAGCAAGTTGTAGGTAATACTTGCAATCTGCTACAGATATAAAATGTCATACAACGGAAACCTAAATAAAAAAAAAACTATTCTATTTATTTCATGCTTCTATCCCCCTTTTTTTGGGGATTTTCATAAAAATCCAGCACAGTTGTTTTCTGTAATTTACCGTTGCGTACCCCCTCCACATAGCAACGCATTACAATATTACGTAAAGCGCGAGAAATGTCGTGTAAATGAAGTCATATTTCCCTTTTGTTGAACGGCACGCGCTGTTTACTTAGGTAACTAGTGCGCGGGAAGTACTGTTACTGTTTTCACTTGAAGAGTTAGAAAATAAAATTGGTATTTTTCACTTATCGTAACCATGAAATATCGAAAAATATCCCACAGTTATTTCACGATAAACTACTGGAAAGCATGAAATAGATATGTACATTTTTCTTATGGGAATAAAACAAGTAGATCTACACTTGTACAGGAAGGTAAGGTTATTATTTTCTGCGAAAAAAAACATTTAATTCGCATGTTTGTGTTTATATAATAAGAAAATATCACTTGAATTCTGGCAGATGGAAGTATCTGTAGTTATGTCGTAAACTGAATGAAATATCCGTAGTTGTTCTGGGTGCCAGATCGTCATTGTGAACTCTCCGTAACAGATCAGGGTGTTAGATAGTGTCTGTCAAACACTCCCTAAGTTCTCTGGGTATTAGATAGTGTTTGTCAAACACTCCGTAACAGTTCTGGGTGTTAGATAGTGTCTGTCGAACCCCCCCCCCGTTACAGTTCTAGGTGTAAGATAGTGTCTGTCAAACCCTCCGAAATTGTTCTGGGTGCCAGATAGTGTCTGTCAAACCCTCCGTCACTGTTCTGGGTGTCAGATAGTGTCTGTCACACCCTCCGTAACAGTTCTTGGTGTTCGAAAGTGACAGTCAAACCCTCGGTAACTGTTCTGGGTGCCAGATAGTGTCTGTCGAACCTCCGTTACAGTTCTGGGTGTTAGATAAGGTCTGTCCAACCCTCCGTAACAGTTCTGGGTGCTAGATAGTGCCTGTCAAATCCTCCGTAACAGTTCAAGGTGTTAGATAGTATCTGTCAAACCCTCCGTAACTGTTCTGTGTGTTAGGTAGTGTCTGTCGTACCCTCCGTATCAGTTCTGAGTGCTAGATAGTGTAGGTCAAACCCTCCGTTACAGTTCTGGGTGCTAGTTAGTGTAGGTCAAACCCTCCGTAACAGTTCTGGGTTCTAGGTAGTGTCTGTCAAACGCTCCGTAACTGTTCAGGATGTACGAAAGTGTCTGTCAAACCCTCAATAACGGTTTTGGGTGCTAGATAGTGTCTGTCAAACCCTTCGTAACAGTTAAGGGTACCAGATAGTGTCTGTCAAACCCTCAATAACAATTCAAGGTGCCAGAAAGTGCCTGTTAAAGCCTCCGTAACAGTTCTGGGTGCAAAATAGTGTCTTTCAAATCCTTCGTAACTGTACAGTAAGATAGTGTATGTCAAACCCTTTGTAAAAGTTCAGTGTGCCAGATAGTGTCTGTCAAACCGTCCGTAACTGTTCAGGGTGCAAAGATAGTGTCTGTCAAACCCTTCATTACTGTTCAGGGCGCCAGATAGTGCCTGTGAAACCCTCCAAAACAATTCTAGGTGCTAGATAGTGTCTGTCAAACCCTCCGTAACTGTTCTGAGTGCCAGATAGTGTCTGTCGAACCCTCCGTTACGGTTCTGGGTGTTAGATAGTGTCTGTCAAACCCTCCGAAACTGTTCTGGGTGCTAGATAGTGTCTGTCAAACCCTCCGTAACTGTTCAGAGTGCCAGATAGTGTATGTCAATCCTTCGTTACTGTTCAGGGCGCCAGATAGTGTCTGTGAAACACTCCAAAACAGTTCTAGGTGCTAGATAGTGTCTCTTAAACCCTTTGTAACTGTTCTGAGTGCAAGATAGTGTCTGTTGAACCCTCCGTAACTGTTCTGGGTAATAGATAGTGTCTGTCAAACCCTCCGTAACTGTTTAGGGTGCAAGATAGCGTCTGTAAAACCCTCCGTAATAGTTCAGGATGTTAGAGTATGTCTGTCTAACACTCCGTAACAGTTCCGGGTGTTAGATAGTGTATCTCAAACCCTCCGCAACAGTTCAGGGTGCCAGATAGTGTCTGTCAAACCCTTCGTAACTATTCTGTGTGCACGATAGTGCCTGTCAAACCCTCCGTAACTGTTCAGGATGTTCGATAGTGTCTGTCTAAACCACTGTAACTGTTCTGGGTGCTCGATAAGACCTTTCAAACTTTTCGTAAAAGTTCAGAGTGTTAGATGATAGTGTCTGTCGAACCCTCTGTAAAAGTTCTGGGTGCAAAATAGTGTCTGTCAAACCCTCCGTAACTGTTCAGGGTGCCATATAGTGTATGTCAAACTCTTTGTAACTGTTCAGGGTGCCAGATAGTGTCTATGAAATCCTTTTTCACAGTTCTGGGTGCCGGATAGGGTCTATCGAAATCTACGTAACTGTTCTGGGTGCTAGATAATGCCTGTCAAATCCTCCGTAACAGTTCAGGGTGCCAGATAGTGTCTGTCAAACCCTCCGTAACTGTTAGGGGTGCTAGATAATGCCTGTCCAACCCCCCGTAAAAGTTAGGGGTGCTAGATAGTGTCTGTCAGACCCTCCGTAACTGTTCTGGGTGCTAGATAGTGTCTGACAAACCCTCCGTAACTGTCCTGGGTGTTAGATAGTATCTGTCAAGCCCTCCGTAACTGTTCTGGGTGTTAGATAGTGTGGGTCAAACCATCCGTACCTGTTCCGAGTGCTAGATAGTGTCTGTCAAACCCTCCGTAACAGTTCTGGGTGCTATACATGTATATTGTCTGTCAAACCCTCCGTAACAGTTCTTGGTGCTAGATAGTGTCTGTCTAACCTTCCGAAAAAGTTCGGGTCGTTAGAAAATGTCTGTCAAACCCTCTGTAACCGTTCAGGGTGCTAGATAGTGTCTGTCGAACCCTCCGTTACAGTTCCGAGAGCCGGAGAGTGTCTGTCAAAAACTCCGTAACTCTTCTGGGTGCCGGATAGTGTCTGTCGAACCGCCCGTAACTCTTCAGGGTGCTAGATAGTGTCTGTCAAACCCGTCGTAACTGTTCAGGGTGCTAGATAGTGTCTGTCAAACTCTCCGAAACTGTTCCGAGAGCCAGATAGTGTCTGTCAAACCCTCCGTAACAGTTCCGAGAGCCAGATAGTGTCTATCAAACCCTCCGTAACTGTTCTGAGTGCTGGAAAGTGTCTTTCAAACCCTCCGTAACTGTTCAGGGTGCCAGATAGTGTCTGTCAAACCCTCCGTAACTGTTCAGGATGTTAGATAGTGTCTGTCTAACCCTCTGTAACTGTTCTGGGTGCTCGATAGCACCATTCAAAAGCTTCGTAACAGTTTAACGTGTTAGATGATAGTGTCTGTCAAACCCTTCGTAACTGTTCAGGGTGCTAGATAGTGTATGTCAAACCCTTTGTAACTGTTCAGGGTGCAGACAGTGTCTGCCTAACCCTCCGTAACAGTTCTGGGTGCCGGATAGTGTCTATCCAAATCTCCGTAACAGTTTTACGTGCTAAATAGTGTCTGTCAAACCCTCCGTAACAGTTCTGGGTGCAAAATAGTGTCTGTCAAATGCTCCGTAACTGTTCAGGGTGCTAGATAGTGCATGTCAAACCCTTTGTAAGTGTTCAGGGTGCCAGATAGTGTCAGTCAAACCCTCCATAACAGTTCTGAGTGCTAGATAGTGTCTGTCAAACCCCCGTAACAGTTCTTGGTGCTAGTGTTTGTCAAACAGTCCGTAACAGTTCTAGGTGCTGGATAGTGTCAAACCCTCCGAAACTGTTCTGGGTATTAGATAGTGTCTGTCAAACCCTCCGTGACTGTTCTGGGTGCTCGATAGTGCCTGTCAAACCCTCTGTAACTGTTCAAGATGTTAGATAGTATCTGTCAAACCCTCCGTAACTGTTCTGGGTGCTCCATAGCACCTTTCAAACTCTTCGTAACAGTTTAGCGTGTTAGATGGTAGTGTCTGTCAAACCCTCCGTAACAGTTCAGGGTGCTAGATAGAGTATGCCAAACCATTTGTAACAATTCAGGGTGTCAGATAGTGTCTGTCTAACCCTACGTAACAGTTCTGGGTGTCGGATATTGTCTATCGAAATCTTCGTAACATTTCTACGTGCTGAATAGTGTCTGTCAAACCCTCCGTAACAGTTCAGCGAGTTAGATGGTATTGTCTGTCGAACCCTCCGTAACAGTTTTGGGTGCAAAATAGTGTCTGTCAAATCCTTCCTAACTGTTCAGGGTACTAGATAGTGTATGTCAAACAGTTTGTAACTGTTCAGGGTGCCAGATAGTGTCTGTCAAAACCTCAGTAACAGTTCTGGGTGGTGGATAGTGTCTATCGAAATCTTCGTAACGGTTCTACGTGCTAAATAGTGTCTGTCAATCCCTCCGTAACAGTTCAGGATGTTAGATAGTGTCTGTCAAACCCTCAGTTACAGATGATAGTGTCTGTCGAACCCTCCGTAACTGTTCTGGGTGCAAAATACTGTCTGTCAAACCCTTCGTAACTGTTCAGGGTGCTAGATAGTGTATGTCAAACCCTTTGTAACTGGGTTCAGGGTGCCAGAAAGTGTCTGTGAAACCCTCCGTAACAGTTCTGGGTGCCAGATAGTGTCTATTGAAACCTCCGTAACTGTTCTGGGTGCTAGATAGTGCCTGTCAAATCCTCCGTAACGGTTCAGGGTGCCAGAAAGTGTCTGTAAAACCATCCATAACTGTTCAGGGTGCTAGAAAGTGTCTGTTAAACTCTCTTTAACAGTTCTGAGTGCTAAATCGTGTCTGACAAACCCTCCGTAACAGTTCTGTGTATTAGATAGTGTCTGTCAAACCCTCCGTAACTGTTCTGGGTGCTAGATAGTGTAGGTCAAACCCTCCGTAACAGTTCTGGGTGCTAGATATTGTCTGCCAAACCCTCCGTAACAGTTCTGAGTGCTAGATAGTGTAGGTCAAACCCCGCGTAACAGTTCTGGGTGCTAGATAGTGTCTGTCAAACCTCCGTAACAGTTCTTGGTGCTAGATTGTGTCTGTCAAACACTCCGTAACTGTTCTGGAAGCTCGATAGCGCCTGTCAAACCCTCCGTAACTTTTCAGGATATTAGATAGTGTCTGTCAGACCCTACGTAACTGTTCTGGGTGCTCGATAGCAACTTTCAAACTCTTGGTAACAGTTCAGGGTGTTTGATAGTGTCTGTCGAACCCTCCTTAACAGTTCAGGGTGCAAAATAGTGTCTGTCGAACCCTTCGTAACTGTTCCGGGTGCCAAATAGTCATAGCCAACTATCGCGGACATGTAAAAATCGATATCTGCCTATTTTACCTGTATTTTTTTATATAGAATTATGAAGGGCCTGGGTAGATAAACGCTTATAACTTCATCAATTTTCAGAATTGAAAATTATCTCAAGTGAGGTAAGAAAATTCAATTTATTCTCTTTCAAATGAACTAAGTTGCATGAATTTCGTAAAAGAAACTTTTGGTCCTTTTTTAACTTTAAAATTGTAGGTATGGTTTAAATAGAATAAAGAGGAAAAATACATTTTCCGACGTTAAAAACTGACATAGTTGTTGAATTATCTTTCTTTATGTTGAAAAGTCAGAATTATCTCAAGTGAGGTCATAAAGCTTATTCATTGCTCTTTCAATTAGTATAAGTTTGAGTCATTTAAAAAAATAAACTTTTGGTCCTTTTTACAGTTTTTTAATGTCCCTATCCTATTTTCTTCTTTTTCCGTGATCGCTCGGATTGTGCCGGATTTTGCCGATGACGGCCGAGTTTAACTGTTAGATAAGCCACCAGGGTATCTTTACTGTGTTACGTAATGTTATACTGACAAACGGACCCCCTGCTATGTTTATGATATACATGTATCCACATGATTATAAACTGGAATTTATACCCGGGTTGTTTGATCATGACAGAATCCCTAAGATATTTTATTTTGTATCTTATAGATCGAATAAAAGACCAGAATTTGATATTTATGAGATTATTTCCATGGTTTTACAATCACTAAGATTAAGATTTGAAATTAGAAAATGTACGTTTGCTATTTTTTCCACTCTTCAACTTTTAGATATTAATGCCGTATCAAAAGTATTTTCTGGCGACAGCTCACAAATTCATGTTTCCTTGCCATTATCAAACCGGTCCTTGACCTGTCACATCATAGAGAATGCTTTTGAAAACATTGAAGAAAAAGGTTTAAATGCTGGTTAGCAAAATTTTCTCATTTTCTTGCAATGTTTTTAACTCTTTAAATGACAAATTCTATCATTTGGGTCATATTTTATTTGTTTTTTTGAAAATGACTTCAAATAGTCTGAAAATTTGTCTTTTGGTAAAGATTTAAATAACAAATTTAACCGGTGGCTGTACAAATACGACTTCTAACGACACTATGGTTGTTTGTTACGGATAAAATATGAAAATGGGTGCATTAACTTTTTTCAAGTTATCTGCTTTCTCTCAAAAAAATATTTTCTACATCACTCAATCAGTTTCTCCTACAAAGAGTATAAACAGTAAAAAGAATGACAATAGTAGATCTAATAGGTTAAAATTGACACAGACTATCTATATAATGTAGTGGAAAAAGGGAGTAAAACAAACGAATATTCCTTTACCAATGACTTAAAAAGTTAGCTGCTGCATAATTATCGTTTACGTGTAGACTATTGAAAAAATCCCGGAGAAATAGCATCTTCTGAAATTGCTCTGTGGGAAAAGGTAATACTTAACCCTGTACCAGACAGTCCCGAGATTTAACGATCCTGTAGTAGAAAGCTTTTGAAAACAACTTGTAAAAATTTGTTGCATTTACTCCTTTTCTCGCACTGATTTTGATCCTTTTGGAGACAAATTTCATCGTTTGAGTCACCTTTTATTTGTCTTAAGAAAATAATCTAAATTTAGACAAGTCTAAAATTCTGTCGTTTGGTGAAGAGTTAAATAACAAATTTAACCTATTTTTGTACAAAATACGACTTCTAACGACCATGCCGTTGATCTCTAATTTTTCCCATCAACTTTTTTTAATCAATCAAACAGTTTCTCCCTTCTTTCAAGTGTTCCCCTTTTAACAACTTTTATACATTAATTGTTCATTGGCACGAATTAGCCTAAACATTAAGGGGCTAATTGTTGACTCTTCCATATTTAAAACGACGCAACGTGCATAAAGCATAACCGCAAAAAGGTTGTACCTATCTTTATGTATCAAAATATAGTTCAATGCATAGGTAGACCTAAGTTATTCCTAAAAAGGAGTATGCAACTTTTAGACTCTCTCAAACTGGAAACATCTTGATAGAACTATTAATAGTAGTAGACATTGTGAGAAAAGGCGACACCGCTCATTAAGCAAAAGCCATCTTATCAAATAGAAATCGGCGCCACACAGTCTATGGAGTATTCGGAACAAAACTTTTTCACCTTTTTGTTCTATCAGAACCAACTTTAAATGGATGCTTTCTTATATGCTGAATCTGTAACTTTTCGTGTGCCAATGTACATATACTCTATCCAGGGATCTTATATATACATAAGATCCCTGTTCTATCGGTTCTGAACAGTATTCAAAATTAGTATATGTGCTATAAATCAGTTTTATTTCTCCTTCTTCTCCACTTTTTTATTCTTTCAATCGTAGGAAGTAGAAATTATATAGATCAAGACCATCAAACCATACACAAAAATTATAATTTTGAAATTCTGACTTAATTACCCCATCAAGATATAACCTTTAGCTACTTACTAATCGACAAAATTCTAAGTTTTTTTTTTTAATTTGAAAGCATTTGCAGACGACAAATGTGGCATATAATGAAACTTGCTTTTGAAAGGGTAGAAAACATTGTGGGAAAATGAGAACTTGTCGATCACAAAGATTTTCACCTTTCCGTGTGTTTTCAAAAGCCTTCTTTCTCAGGGTCGTAAAAACATGGAATATTATTTGCTAAGTTATTTCACTGCGTATAGCACATTTTCCCGTCAAAAGTTAAACTCGTTACCAAATGACGAAATTTTGGACTCAACCAAATTAAAAGCATTTGCAGACAACAAATTAAATGCAACTCAAATGATAATGTCTATCTTTGAAAAAGCAGAAGACATCGTGGGAGAAAATGCTGTTTACAAGACTTTTCTCCCATTCCCACAAAGTTTTCAAAAGGCTTTTCTTTTAGGTTCGATAGACTCGGGAGTGTATGATTACTCTAGTGTTAAACCGGTACTCCCAAAACGCCTAAATTTCTGCTGTATTAAGCAACTTGTTCATATTGCGATATCAAGGATTTTTTAATTAAAAAAAAAATCGACGCATAAAATCGATTAGGTCCAAGATCAGACTACTTGTTTTGTGCAGCCTGTTATTATTCTACACTGTTAGCAAAAGTGCATTTGGACGGATTAGGTTTCAAGATCAGACTACTTTTTTTTTGCAGTTTATTACTTACATGTATTGGTCTACATTGTCAGCAAAAAGTGCACTTAGGCCCAAAGAGCTGATAAGGGATCGAACAGCAGGGATCAGTGAATGTTTTAGAGAATCCAAACTTAACCCTTAAACTGAGGAATGAATACATTACAAACCGACAAAGCTCAAATATAACAATTTCAATGGTCTTTTCATAAGGAAAATCTTGCTGTATCTAATGACCAATATTCTAAGCAGTCTGATATGGGTGCACATTCTGTACATTCTGATACTGATCTTCAAGGGCTACACTTTCCTTTAGCAGACACAGGGTTTAGGTTGAAATCCGAAAAAAAAAATGCCAGGGCAGATATACAGTCTAGGCAAGGATTGTAAATTTTAAGCAGGCTACTGTTACGTAATGTTACGTTTCTCTTATTATAGCTGCGGGATATCGAATATCGATTACACGATCTAAGTTCGTCAAACTCCGGAAACTCTCGAACCTTTACGTATGATATCGATTATTTTCATTGATTTCTTGGTATGCGAGGCTGCTGATAAGGCATGTCCGTGAAAGTTGGCTATGGTCTGTCAAACCCTCCGTAACTGTTCAGGGTGCTAGATAGTGTCTGTCAAACCCTTTGTAACTGTTTCAGGGTGTTGGATAGTGTCTGTCAAACCCTCCATAACTGTTCCGAGTGCCAGATAGTGTCTGTCGAACCCTCCGTAACTGTCCTGAGAGCCAGATAGTGTCTGTCGAACCCTCCGTAACTGTTCTGGGTGCCAGATAGTGTCTGTCAAACCCTTTGTAGCTTTTTCTGGGTGCCAGATAGTGTCTCCTCCGTAACTGTTCCGAGTGCCAGATGGTGTCAGTCGAACCCTCCGTAACTGTTCCGAGAGCCAGATAGTGTCTGTCGAACCCTCCGTAACTGTTCTTGGTGCCAGATAGTGTCTGTCGAATCCTCCGTAACTGTTCGGGGTGCCAGATAGTGTCTGTCAAACCCTCCGTCACTGTTCAGGGTGCTTCATAGTGTCTGTCAAACCCTCTTTAACAGTTCTGGGTGCTAGATAGTGTCTGTCAAACCCTCCGTAACTGTTCAGGATGCCTGATAGTGTCTGTCAAACCCTCTTTAACAGTTCAGGGTGCTAGATAGGGTCTTTCGATCTCTCCGTAACAGTCTAAGGTGCCAGGTCGTACCTGTTCAACTCTCCATAACTGTTGTAGGTGCGAAGTAATGTTTTTTAAAACCTCCGTTACTGTTCTAGATGCCCGATCATGCCTTTCAACTGTCCATACCTGTTCTAGGTGCGAAGTAATACTTGTCAAACTCTCTGTTGCTCTTCTAGGAGCCAGATATTGCCTGTCATCTCTTCGTAACTGTTCTAGGTTGATTGTCATGTAATAAAATCTTAAACAAACCTTTAGTGTGTGCATAAATCTAGCAAGTGATTGTTGGGTTTGATGTGACTGACTGATTGTTCTAGAAGGACTGCATCTACTTGTACGTTACGAACCGGATGTCTGTTTACGCATGCTCGTATGTAAATTACCTCCCACCTAATTATAATATTTCAGATCTTACCTAAAAATACATGTGTCTACAGTAAAGGGTTTTTCGTAATTATATTGTCCTTTTATTCCGAAGTTGACGAAAAGGGATAGAATAACCAAACAAGGAGTATGTTGCAGAAGTGGATCTGATGCATGTCCATACTGCATTATACCAAGTACGTCATCACATAATTATGGATCCATAAAACCCATTTTGTCTAACAAAGACTGGAACCTGAGGTAGGACCGTTCCTGGACTTGCAGAAAATTTATAAATAGCAAAAGGTTTCGACACATGTCAGCCTGCGCGGACTGCGCAGGCTGACATGGGTCGAAACCTTTTGCAGATACATTAAGCCCTCTTTTCAAAGAGAATGACGCAAATGTTTTCTGCTTTGAAGCGTGTCAAGTTTCAACTGATTTACCAAACGACAATTTTTTTTTTAATTATCCAAACTCAAAGCATTTTGCAGACGACAACGTGAATTAGTGCAAATACCAAGATCTGTCTTTGAAGTAGTTAAAAACACGTAAGAAAAGAAAAGGCTGGTAACGAAAATTTTGTCCTTTTCCAACTTTATCTTAAGGATAGGGCACCCTAATGGGATTCTTATAACATCGCCTTCCATCGCCGAAAAAAACGTACGGATTCGGCTAAAACTCGGTAATCCGTAATCGATCGGCCGATACGCACTGCTTCCCCGCAACGATTACGGATTACCCGAGTCTTGGCCGAATCCGAACGATTTTGGAGATGAAAGGCGATGTTACACGAATCTCATTAGAGTGCCCTATCCTTGAAAAGTCCTCTTCCATAGTGTGGTGAAAACAGCGGATTGTTTCATATACATGTAGCTTTCAATGCCTATATAGATACTTGACTTAAACAAGATTTATCTTTTTCTTCAGATTTAGTTGGAAACAATGAAGATTTGCTACAGGTAATTTTAGATAAACCATGCTCTGTGAAAAAGGGGTTTTATGCATCTGCAAAAAGTATCGACCCGGATCAGCCTGCGCATTCCGCGCAGGCTGACCTTAGTCGATACTTTTTGCTATGGGTAAGATTTTATGCGGGTCGAAAGACCAGTCTACCTCATGATTTAGTCGGTTTTAGGACAAAATGGATTTAATAAGATCTACAATTATATAATAACATGCTTGGTATAGTGCATCACGGAGATCCATTAAACCCCCTTTTGTCAGAGCATGTATCAAACGTTTGGTCTCTCTGCAAGCAAAGTCCTCGCATTTAGGCGTGATGTTCGTAATGGTAGATTAAACCAAGCTGTCGCAACATAAAGAGGTCAGACGTCCCAAGAAGCCCGCCTGTTTATTGTTTTTTGTTTTTCAAAATGTTTGTTGCTTTATGATAATGAAAGTACTGAAGGCGCTGGAAACCTCGGTATCATAATGAGTAAAGAAATTATAACTAAAGGCCCGTGGGGGCAACAAAACTCACCATAGCTTGAGATTAAAACTGCTATCATTCTTGTACAAGCTGATTCCGAATATGTACTAAGCCTCACACAGACAGTCCGTTGCCTTGACACCAGAATGGGAAAAACAAACATGAAACATTCATTGTAAAGTCTGATAATTATTATAATGAGTCTTTTTTATTTTCTGTTACCTGTATTGTCGATATGATTTTCGTAAGATTTTTGCAAACTTTTTACTATTTCATTTTCTTAACGACTGTGAAAAAATGCTTTTGTCTTTAGTTTTGTTATCTTGTAAGGTTTAACAAGATTACTAGCTCAATGCAGGGTGTTTTAGAAATATACAGTCAGCGGTGTCAGTTCTCCGTGTTTTTCAACCCCGATTAAAAGGCTTTAATTAAAAGGCTTTGGAAGTCACTGATGAAAATGGCAGAAATATAGTTCGACTTTTCTTACACTATTCGCTTTTAAGAGAGAGAGAGAGAGAGAGAGAGAGAGAGAGAGAGATGCACTGAATTTGTCGTGTGCAAATGCATTGGACAAAAACACATTAGCAGCCCAAGGGTTGAATGACGTATTGTGCTTAGAAAAATAAACATGTATTTTGCTGTTTAAATTCTATATACGTGCATGAATTTTTATAGGAAAAATCTGATATTAACCATCCCATATGTTTTCTAAGAACTGGTTGATCGACCCCCCCATACATGCATATAACTTTTTTCTTTCCCTTGTTTTTTCAGAATGAATCTGCAGAAGTTGATGAAAGAGTTTCAAACAAACGGAAGCATAATTACAAATACTCAGCCCCCGTTGATGAAAAAGAAATAGCAGGTTGGTTTCTGATACTACAGAAGAAATCTGTTTGTTTGGGGTTTAACGCCGCTTTTGGCATTATTCGGTTGTATTGCGGCGACAAGTGCCTATATCTCTGCGTTCCTGGAATTTCATGGTTGTGTACAAAGTTCTTTTCAAGTTACTGGCTACTTTCTCACAAAAACACAATGCGTTCTCGGAATAATTTTCAGAAAAATAAAACCTGTTTCAGTATAACCCTTCACCTCACAATACCGAATTTTAAGCGACCAATGAAAAAGACTTTTGAAAACTTTGTGGGAAAAGGAGAAAATGCTGATAACCAGCATTTTCTCCTTTTCCCACAGTGTTTTCTATCCTTTTAATGGCAAATTCCATAAATTTTGCAACATTTAATTTGTCGTCTGCAAATGCTTTCAATTTGGACCAGTCTAAAACTTTGTCATTAGTAAATAGATAGTCCATCCTCGGATGGAATTAGGCCGAACAGGGAATTTAGCCTGCGACCCCTAAATTACAAGTCCTGTTTATTACCGATGATGTTCGCTCGATGAAATAAATTTCGATCTTTCACTGAACAAAAAAAAAAACGAATATTCTTTTATTTCATGCTTCTAACCCCTTTTTTGTTTGGAATATTCATCAAAATCCAGCACAGTTGTTTTCGGTAATTCCCCCTCCACGTAGCAACGCTTTACAATATCACGTAAAGCGCGAGAAATGTAGAGCAAATGCGTGTAAATTACGTCATATTTCCGTCTTGTTGAGTGGCATGTCCTGTTTACCTAGGTAACTGGTGTGCGTGAACTACCGTTTCTGCCTCCAATTGAAAAGCTAGAAAATATACAGAGAATATTTGTTTTTTTCGGTGGAAGATCGAAATTTATTTCATCGAGTGAACATCATCGGCAATATTTTCACGAGTGGCGCAGCCATTCGTGAAAATATTGCCGATGAGGTTCACTCGATGAAATAAATTTCGATCTTTCACCGTAAAAAACAAATATTCTATTTATTTCACGCTTTTAACCCTTTCTGGGGGGGGGGGGGGTGGACTTAATCAAAATCCAGTACAGTTCTTTTCGGTTATTCCCCGTAGCGTACCCCCTCCGCATAGCAACGCATTACAATATTACGTCAAGCGCGAGAAATGTAAGGTAAATTACGTCACATTTCCATCTGGTTGTTGAGGCACGCGCATTTTACCTAGGTAACTAGTGCGCGGGAACAACTGTTTCCGCCTTCAATTGAAGAGTTAGAATATAAAAATCGGTATTTTCACTGGTCGTAACCATGAAATATCGAAAAATATTTCACCGATATTTCTCGATAACCTGCCGGAAAGCATGAAATAAGAAATCAGTATTTTTCACTGGTCGTAACCATAAAATATCAAACCATATTCCACCATTATTTCTCGATAAACTACCGAAAAGCATGAAATGTAGTTTTATGTTATTGACAAAGGGCCGTATTCACCAACCATTTTTAATTTCATTCTAAGTCTTATTCTAAATTTAGAAATTAAGACAATTTCTGAATGGCTAAGCCATTCATTTGATTGAGCAAATCAGAAAGTCAGTTACTTTCAAATTAAAAGTAAGGCTAATGAATGGTTAATAAGATTGGTAGGTGAATACGGACGCAGGTTGTCTATACATTTATTCCTTTTACGGTAACTAAAATTTCTATAAAAATTTCAACCGTTAATGGCTGTGACGCGCATTTGTACACATTTTTTCTTTTTCCTCTTTAGAAACTCTGACGAAAAGATCTAAAGTTACGCGCCCTTTAATTTATAGCAATCGAACTGTTTTGTTTTCGGAATTTTCCATGCTCTTTTGTGTTATACAACGTACATAGCACTTTAAGGTTCCTTATAAACTCCATTAAACTTAAGAATCACATAAATTTTATTCAGAGAAGTTCGTCAATAGTACCTTTTCTCATCATGGACTAAATGACATGAAAAGAGAATAGAAATAAATGCGGAATATAATGTTGTAGTGACTTTCCTTGTGCTTGTATTTGATTCGAGCAGCATGAGAAAATTTGATATCGCGCGAGACCGAACGTCGAGCGAGATGTCAAAATTTTCTTGCACATCGAGAAGCAAATACTAGCGCCAGGAAAGTTACTACAACATGATATTCCTTTTATTGTATACTATACCTACGTCTTTTCAACGACAAAATATTGCAAATTATTTCATTCGAAAACGGTAAAAAAAATTAAACGAATAAACGTGTAGTAGCCAGTAATTTTGTTTTTATGAATGGTGGATGAATATTACAGCGTAGAATTTTGACCAATCAAATTGTAAATGATCACATATCTATTCCGCGCGTGAGTTACGTAATTATTTCGTCATCATACCATATTTGGAACCGTATTTCACAGTGTGTAGATACGGATTTTTTTTTCTGTCCCATGTGATATTTTATCCGCGTGCGACGCATGTGTTTTTCTCCGGAAAACTTTCAGATATATAATAAATTTGAATATTTGGTTTGACAGAAAATCTAAACATCTACCTGAAGGACATTCTGATCCTTCCGTTTCTTCTTTTCCTTTCAGCTTACCAGCAGAAAGAAGAAGATACATTATTGGAGTTAAACCCGAATTTCGGACAACAACGCAACACAAGACGTCGGCTCTCCCTCTACGACAGAACTGTATCGAGATTTCGAAGTCTATTTGGTTCTTGCCTGGGCAAGACATGAGCTTTGGACATTTTCATAGATGTGAAAAAAAAAAATGAAAAATGAGGAAATGAGCTATGCTCTGTGAAAATGGGGTTTAATGCATCTGCAAAATGTATCGACCCATGTCAGCCTGCGCAGTTCGCGCAGGCTGACATGGATCGAAACATTTTGCTTTTTGTAAATTTTCTGCATGTCGAAGGACCACTGTTCCTCCAGGTTTAGTCAATCGTTAGCCTAAATGGATTTTATGGATCCCTAATCATGTGATGACTTGCTTGGTATAATGCATCATAGAGATGCATTAGCCCCCTTTTGCCAGAATATGGCTCAATTTGAATTTTCATTGAGTCAAATATCAGCAATTATTTTTATATATTTATTATATAACTTGGTTGAAATTAGTATGTCAGTGATACAGTGTTTAGCCCTTTCACCCAATAACCCTGTGTGTTAACCCTAACCATGATGAAGAAAGCGATTAAAAACATAGTGGAAAAAAGAGGTAATACTGGTAACCAGCATTATTTCCTTTTCAAATATATTTTAGCTCACCTGAGCACAAAGAGCTCAAGGTGAGCTTTTGTTATCGTGCTGTGTCCGGTGTCCATCATCTGTCGTGCGTGGTCCGTTGTGCATCGTGCAGTCGACGACAATTGCCTTGTTTGCACTCCAGAGACCACATTTTTAGTCTGATACTCATAAAACTTGGTCAGAGTTTTTGTTTTTGTGATATCTCGGACAATTTTGGAATTGGGTCATGTTGGGTCAAAAAGTAGGTTGCTGGGACAAATCGTTGAAAAACATTCTGTGCACTCTGAAAGCCACATTTTGAGTTCAACACTCATGAAAAGTAGTTAGAATATTTGTCTGAATAATATTGGAACAAGTTTTAAACTCGCTCTCGTCAGGTTTAAAAGTAGGTCACTGGAACAAATTTAAAAAAAAAAAAACCTTGTGTGCACTCTAGAGGCCACAGTTTTTCATTTGGATACTCATGAAAGTTGGTAGGATGTTTGTATTGATGATTTGAAATGGGATTTCATTGGGTCTAAAAGACGGTGAGCGGATCAAATCTTAGAACAAAATTGTGTGCACTTTAGAGGCCAGATTTTCCGTTTTATACTCATGAAACTTGATTAAAATGTTTGTCCTGATGATATCTTGAAGTGGTTGTAATTAGGTCATGTCGGATAAAAAAGTAGGTCACATGAACGAATTTAAAAAAAAATCTCGCGTGCACTCTAAAGGCCACATTTTCAGCTGACACTCCTGAAAGTTGGTCAGAATGGTTTTCTTGATGATATCTAGGAGAATTTTGAAATCGGGTTACGACGTGTGAAAAAGTAGTTCACTGGGACAATTCTTGGAAAAACTTGTGTGCACTCTAGAGGTCACATGTTCGGTCTCATACCCATGAAACTTAGTCAATTTCTTTTTTGTTTGAATGATCTCTAGTATGAGTCAATTTCTTTTTTGTTTGAATGATCTCTAGTATGAGTAACATTGGGTCAAAAGGTAGGTCGTTTGTACAAATCTTTGAAAAAGCTTGTGTGCGCCATAGAAGCCATATTTTCCGTCTGGTATTCATGAAACTATGTCAGAATGTTTGTCTGATGACATTTCCGAGACGTTTGAAATTGGATCTCGTCGGGTCAAAAGTAGGCCACGGGGACAAATCACAGAAAAACCTTGTGTGCACTCTAGAGGCCACATTTTCGATCGGATAGTCATGCGACTTGGTCAGAATGTTTGTCTTGCTGATATATGGGACAAAGTCAAAATTGGGTCATGTAGGTCACTTGGATAAATCTCGGAAAAACATTGTGTGCACTCTAGAGCCATATGTTTTGTTTGAGACTTGTGAAATTTGATGTGAATGTTTGTGTTGATAATTTGTTGCACAAGTTCAAAACTGAGTCACTTTGGATACAAAATTAGGTCTTTATCAATTATGTGTTAACGTCATCACAACCAGAATGTCTTCAACTTTATCGATCATATATGACTTTACTCAGGTGAGCGCTTTAGGGCCAATGGTCCTCTTGTTCATTCTTTCAAAGACTAACTTCCAATAGCCACATTTCTGTATGTGTTATCAATTTGGAATAGACTAAAACTTCTTCAGCTGGTAAAGAATTTAGATAACTGAGGATTGATGAATCATTTTAACTCTTTCTACAACATTGACAGCACCAGAAGCTTTTGTGGACAGTGTAGATCAAGATCAAACTGCACAGAACGTGCAGTTTGATCTCTGATCTACACTATCCACTGCTGTATTCTGGATTATGAATGAACTCCCTCTTGATCTTGCACCGAAACTGTATTTGTAGCCCTTGAGAAAATTTATTCAGTTCTTGAAACAGTTAAGAAACGTCTGTAGAACATTTTATGACTCCGACGAACAACGATTGTTTCTAGCTGAGGCTGCAGTTACGCTTCTGGCAGTTTTGAAAAATATTACAGTTGACTGAATCAATGAACAGAAGTACAGCAATAAAGTTTTTCTATTTTCCCAGCAATTTATTCTTATATTATTATTAGTTTCAATATTGTTATTTCAATGAGGTTTTTATAAATATCCTCGGAAGGGAGGTAATTACAAGCTGCCCTTCTAATGAAATTATACCAGTTATTTACCATTTTAACGATGTGATTAAAAGATGAACTCAAAAATGTGCTCGAGTAAGTTTGTGCAGTTATCTTAAAGTATGATAATCCCCCAGAATGACATTTTCATGGACGATTTTTTTTTAATATACCAACACATTAAATTAAAACCCGTCCACAAACAACCCTTATCCATTACCAAACTACGGTTGTCAGTTACATGCATATACACCAAATGATACACAGTTTCATCCTTCATTGATTACTTGGGCCGATCTCTGTGAAAAGGGCTTCATACATCTGCAAAGAGTATTGATCCATGTCAGCCTGTGCAGTCCGCGCAGGCTGAGATGAACCGAGATTTTTTTTGCTATCTTCATATTTTTGCATTTCAAAGGACCATGTTTCATGTTTCAGTCGGGTTTTAGACACTTGACTTAATGGATCCATAATTATGTGATAACTTGCTTAGTTTAATGAATCATGGAGATGCATTAAAGCATCTTTTCCCAGAGCACAGCTCATTTATATATATATTTTTTTTTTCAATGTTATCATTCCAATGTGGTTGTATAAATACCGTTGAAAGATGGGTAATTACTAGTCACCTTTGCAATGAAAATATATCGGTTATTTACCTTTTTTTAAGAGATGAAACACAGCATTAGCGACACACACCCTTTAAACATGTTTCAAAATTTCACTGCCCTATAGTCTTTGTCTTCAACAACGACGAAATGCCTCAGAATTCGTTAAATTCGTGATCCAGGAGCAAATTTCGTACAGCTGCCGACATCTTGTGTAACGTGACGCTGTTTTGAACGGGAACCATTTCATTGGTTGATATATACTGACAGTCGGGCAGTGGCGCAGATTTTTGAGCGAGTTTACAAGTTCGAGCGACTGTAGCAGCCAGACTACATCAGCCACTGACAAACAGTTGTGTTTTTTCTGGTAGAAAAATGTTTTAGCTCTCAATGTCGAAAGAATAAGGGGAAAAACTATTGGCCTAGAAAAGATACATTTTTTTTGTAATAGGAGGCAAGTAACGGGCTGTATAGAGAAAAATCCCTTGTTTATAATATATAGTCTATGGGTGACAGGAGTCAAGTACGGACCCCTATGATTTGGGTGCCCTACATTGAAATCTACACAGTAATCAAGGGAAATAACTCTCATTAATAGAGTTATAAAAGTTTTAACTATCTACCTCCCTTGATTATCAAAACTTGCACTATTATTACATGATTGGTATTAGGATTCAAGATTTTTGGATAGAAGAATGTTCATTTTTTATAGGGAGAGTGATTTATTTTGATGCGAATAGTTACGCCCAGATGAGTGGCATATTTGATTTAAAGTAAGGTTGCTATCATTCAGTTTTTTGTTCCAGAACTTTACCTTTCATGCAATTGAAAAAACCCTGCATGTATTCACGGACATTATCTTTGCATTTGAAAAAAGTAGGACTTTTTATGTTTGGGGGGAGGAGAGAAGGTTATTTTTGTTTTTCCATGTAAGTTTTTTGCCGTACAGACTTTTTTATGCTGTATGTGTCTATCAGTGCCAATTAAGTGCATAATACATTTATTTTACTCTTTACGAAATAAAAGGTTTTTGCCTGGACCAAAATAAAAGCCATTGCAGACGACAAATAGAATTTAGCCTTAATGATTACATGTATTTCTTTCTTTGATGGGGTAGGAAACATGGTGGGAAAAGGAGAAAATGCTACTTAACAATATTTTCTCCTTTTCCCACAATATTTCAAAGGCCTCCTCTCTCAGAGTCTGTAAAACTCGGAATTCTGTGGTAAAGGGTTAAAAGGAAGTGGAGCGATACAGGACCATCGTGACCATCTTGGCCCTATTGTTTTTGCCATCTCATCATTCTTCCACCTCATTCACTTTTCTCTTGACTCTCTTATAATATTTTCCACCTTTCACCCGGTCCCTCTCTCTCTCTCTCTCCCTCTCTCTGTTATGTTATGAAATGTTATGAAATGTTAAAATCTCTAGACAATGTAGGTCGAATAACCTGGGTAACAAAAGTTAAAAACCTCTTTTTTCGATATGGGTATGGAATAGTATGGATATCCCAAACAGTTGGAAATAGCAACCACTTTATAAAGCAGTTTAAACAAAGACTTACAGATTGTGCAAATCAAGATTGGCATTCTTCTATAAATGACTCGAGTAGGTGTGATTTTTATAAACAGTTTAAATCATTGTTGATCCCAGAACAATATTTATTAATTGATTTAAGATTTGATTTAAGAAAATCGCTGACAAAGTTCCGTTGTTCCAGCTATAAATTTAAAATCGAAACCGGCCGTCACCGCAATATCCCAAGGCAAGACAGGTTTTGTGAATTTTGTTTCCAACGCAACGGTTTACGGGTTATTGAGGACGAACTATATGTGTTCTTTCATTGTCCCAAATTTGAAAGCTGTCGGTCAAACATGCTGTTAACGTGGTACGACAAAGGCGATAGTCCAAACGATCTTTATGAGATTCTTCAGACACATTGTCCAAGAAAATTGAAATCTCTGTCACTTTATATATCTGAATTGCTATGTATAGCAGACGAATAATCTATAAAAAATATAATAACTGTCTAACACTACAACAAATAATTATGCATTCAATAAAAAAAAATCTAACCTTAGTATATATTTGTTGTTTCAAGAGTAACCTGTAATGTAATCCACCACATTTTCACTACAAAAATACTTATGAATGAAAATAGCTGCGTATTTGGTCTGTCACACAAATCGCGTGTAAGCATGTTTTCCATTCATTGGGCGTATTTTTTATTCATTGTTTAAAAAATGATCATCCAATAATGTAGGAAAGGAGCTCGTGCTGACTATTTATTAGCAGCTCCAATCAAAGTATTGAAGGAGTTTTTGTTATTTTGCTTTACCCCTACATACAAGTATGACTAGGGCATAATCAGCAGGTAGTTGTAAACATGACATGTATTTTGGGCCAGCGGCCTATATTTACGGTAATAAAATGTCCTGAGTTCTGAGTTCTCTCTCTCTCTCTCTCTCTTTCACCCTCTTCCCCTCTTTCTATTCTCTCTCTTTCTCACTCTCTTCACTTTCCTTCTCTCTCTCTTCTTTCTCTCTCTCATCCAAGTCTGTCAGGGAAAGAGGTCTATGGAAAAAAGTCTTTCGGAATAATATGACCGTCACGAAAGACGAAAATAAACCTTCTAGTTAAGAAATTCAAGAATTCTAAACAGAACCAAGTGAAATTCCATTAACTCATAGGCTGCTAAGCGTGACTCATGACCTTTCGCGGACAGTGTGGATCAAGATCAGAATGCACAGGATGTGCAGTCTGATCTTGGACCTATACCGTCCGATAAGATGTTTTGTTCTCAAAAAAGATAAGATTGAAATAGCAACATTCGGATTTTTACTATCGGTTTGAAAGTTTCGTTTAACCTTTTTAGCAGTATAAGGGTTTAAAGAGGGAGAAAGGAATAATTAAATACGAATACGAACATTATTTCCAGCAAATAAACGCCTCCGGCCAAAAATACAACATGTGATTTCAACCTTTAGGTTTTGAGTTGTATTTTACATTAGAGTCTACCTTGTACATAAATAGGCTAACAATAGCACTAGTTCTCGTGAATTGACCCCGCGGCCCTGCCCCATAAACTTCAGACTCATCCGCTCAAGAAAACAGCAAAGGACAGAAATGACTCCATCCAGACCATAAACTGGTCCCCGTTGTACATACACAGATGAGCCATGCTCTGACAAAAGGGAGCTAAATGTACTAGTATCCCAGTGGTGCATTATTCCAAGTAGGTTATCACATAATTATGGATCCGTAAAATATTTTTTTATCTTTCAACTGACTGAATCATGAAGTAGACTGGTCCTTGAACATGCAGAAAAGTTAAAGATAGCAAAAAGTTACGGCACATGTCAGCCTGCGCAGTGCGCGTAGGCTGGCATGAATCGATACATTTTGCAGATGTGTTTAACCCCTTTTTCACAGAGCATGACTCAGATATATAGATTTACTGTATCAAGGGAGGAAACCAATCTATCCAGACCAATGAGGGCAAGAATAGTACCAGACAAATTCAAAGACAATGTTGTTTATCAAAAATATTACAGACCATTGTGTATACTCTGCATCCGTTAAGGAAAGAGTCATTCTCATTTGGTTAAGTTTAATTAGCGATACATCTTTATAGCCAGAGAGAGAGAGAGAGAGAGAAAAGCTCTTAAAGCTTGAAAGTGTTCAGAATGGCTTAGAATTTAATTACCTGTGTAAAAATAGATAAATTATCAATATATATGGTGTAAAGGATAGAGAAAGCTCACGGCATTTGTCCCCATTTAAAACCGGAGGTGACAATAGTGATTTCTTTCATAACCTCTAGAAAATGAAATTCATTTTCTTATCCGTCGTAATCTCTGTAACCTTGCAGCCGTCAGGGGCAACATTTGGCATGAAGATACTAGAATGGTTATAGTTTTATAAAATAAAGCTGAAATTGGTTAAAAACAGGCTGAAAAAGAGTAAAGATGTATGCTTAAAAGTGAGAAAATGTAGTCGATGGGTCCATAATGTACATATTTCTAAAGCGCCGAATAAACCAAATAGAAACTTTAAGTTTAGATATACGAATTAAATAATTGCTGTTGTCCAGAATGTCTCAGTAAAGCGGACAGTGTAGATCAAGATCAGACTGCACGTTTTGTGCAGTCTGATCTTGATCTACACTGGCCGCAAAGGCAACTAAAGTAGTGAAAGGCGCATTACGAATTCAAGAGTTTATAGAGTACATTAACATAAAATTTGAATGAGGCTGCGTTACAGTATGGGTCCTGCGTGGCTCATTAGTAAAGTGTAGGACTCACGACCTGGAGGCCACGGGTCCGAGCCTTACTGGATCCATTGGGCTTTTTTGTTGGAGTGGCCTTGGGCAAGACACTTCAGAGCCCTAGCCTAGTACTGGTGAAACCCAGGAAATACATGAATAAGTGTGCTATCGCCGTGATATGACTGAAATGATGTTGAAAGCGGCGTAAAATAGCATTCAATCATTCAATGCATTTAAGTTAACACGTATTAGCAGTTGATATTTTGTTTGTTCATTGACTGTAACGGTATAAAGCTTATTATGCTTTTAGTTAATCTAGTTTAGATCAACATTAAAAGCCATAGGATTGAAAATATTAAGAAAGACCAAATTCGCTATTACTAAAAGAAATTATATTACCAACAGAGATTTGAGCATTCATATGTATTTATTTTTTAAAAAAAGAGATCAAAAAGAAAAGGAAGTATGTAATGTATTAAGAGCAATAACTCTTCAAGTTAAAAATAAGTCTTTCTTTAGTAAGGTAGAGTTATGTTCCTTGATGCTGAGAGAATAAAGATAGCGGATGTCGAATAACCTCTTGTAACTTATTCTAATCTCTCTCGATTCTGTTTTCTGGAAACTACACCAGTAATCGCGCCGAATATGTGGGCCGATGAACGGTCCCCAAGTTGACACCCGCGCCCGGCTAGCTAATTTAGGACCTTATGGTTACGAGGCTGACCCTCAACCTCAAGACCAAGGACACCACACGCAGTTAGATGGCTTTTCTTAGAGTCCTTTTGCTTCTAGTGATCGGAGGTTCGAATCTCAGCCATGACGTCTTCTTTTTTATTGTAGTTATTTTGTTATTTATTGTAATACAGGGTGTCCGGAAAGTAAGGTAACACTTTTGTGCATTTATAATCTGGCATTAAAAATCAGATAAAGAGGTAGGAATAAGCATACATGTATATAAAACATGCAAGTTTTTTGTATGGTAATTTCATTTAATTTTCATAACATTAAGCACTTTTATACAGATTTCAAATCAGAAGTACCTTTTTGTCATTGGCGTCATTTTAGTAATTAATGACGTTTTCAATCCGACGGACTTTTATGCTCTTTCTTTGCCGGTTATGCCCCATGAAATTATCGGTCACTTTAGCACACATTCAAATATCAGTCTTATTGAATTCACTTTAAGTGTTCTTTAACAATTGTTGTCTGTGCTTTCTGGGTTGGGACTGTAGACCTTTGACTTCAAAATACTTCAAAGGAAGAAGTCACGTAGGTTGAGGTTGGGACTGTGTTCAAGCCACGATATTCAGCAATCTTTTACCTCCGGATATTGTTTCGATATTACCCTATCACCAGAACGTATCATATTAAAAGGCTGTCACAGAATTAGATGTGTGTGCCGTTGCACTATCCTGCATGAACCAAGTGTTTTGCGATGTGAGTGACTTCATCCTAACCTTAACCTGTGCGACTTCTTTCTGTGGGGTTATTTGAAGTCAGAGGTCTATAGTCCCACCCCAGACAGCACAGACATGTTGTTAAAGAATATTTAAAGTGAAATCAAGAAGACTGATATTGGATTATGCACTAAAGTGATTGACAATTTCATCGACCGTGTTCGGCAAAGAAAGAGCATAATTGGCCGTCACAATGAAAACATCATTAATTAATAAAATGACGCCAATGATGAAAAAGGCACTTTTGAATTGAAATCTGTATAAAAGCACAAAATGTAATAAAAACTGAATTAAATTATCACACAAAAAACTTCCACATTTTATTTACATGTATATACATTTTTATCTCTTTGTCTTATATTTAAAGCCAATTTATAAATGTACGAAAGTGTTACCTTACTTTCCGGACACCCTGTACTTTATGTCACTTTTTTTTGTCTGTTATTCGAATACTTCATACACGTATAAAACATATCATAAAAAAAAAAACACTACAACATTCACAGCAAAAACATCAACAATAATATTTGATTATACATGAGCCATGCTCTAGCAAAAGGGGGCTTAATGCATCTCCATGATGTATGATACCAAGCAAGTCATCATAGTATTATACATTCCTAAAATTCATTTCGTATAACGACCTACTGAATCATGAGGTACACTGGTCCTTTGACACACAGAAAATTGACCAATACCGAAAAGTTTCGGCCCAGGTCAGCCTGCGCGGAATGCGCAGGCTGACCTGGGTCGATACTTTTCGCAAATGCATTAAGCCCCCTTTTCACAGAGCATGGCACAATATTTGTTTCCATGTAGATTCCAGCTGTCTCCATAGCCCAGTAGGTTAGATGGCTGCCGGTAAGCAGTATTTTCTCCTGCTCGCACAACGTTTTCTACCCTTCGAGCCTAGCCCGGTAGCGCAGATAGTAGTGTGCAGGACTTAAGAACAGGGGGTCGCTGGTTCGATCCCCAGCTCGGCTAATTTCTTTCCGAGGACTGATGATAGTCATTGCGACAGGATTTATTCCCCTCTCACCGCTGATCATAGTATCGACAATGGTTATGTGGGAAAGCAGCCAGTGGCTTGGAAAGAATATTGTGCGGAGTACTGGTAAAAAGAAACTCCAGAAAAACATGGATAGGTGCACTGGCCGCCGCGATATAACTGGAATAATGTTGAAAGCGGCGTTAAGCACCATACAATCAATCGATCAATTTCTACCCTTCGAAAAACAAATCTTAATGTTAGAGTTACATTTATTTTGTAGTATGCATATGCTTTACATTGGGACAGGTCCTAAATTTTGTCGTTTGGTACAAAGGGAAATTCATGGATATCTGCAATTTCATTTGGATGGATTGATTGTTTTGTGTTTAAGGCCGTTTTCAACATTATTTCATTCATATCGTGGCGGCCAGTGCAGCTATCCACGTTTTTCTGGAGTTTCTGTTTCCAGTACTCTGCGCGATATTCTTTCCAAGCCACTGGCTGATTTCCCACATAACCATCGTCGAAACAATGGTCAGCAGTGAGAGAAGAATGAATCCTGTAGCACTGACAATCATCAATCCTTGGAAGAAATTGGCCGAGTCGGGGATCGAACCAGCGACCTCCTGTTCTCCAGTCCCGTACACTACCGACTGAGCTACTGGGGCTCGGCCTTTTCATTCGGAAGCCGACTGGGAAATCGCTCGTTACAAGTAATTATTCCTTCTTCGCAGATTCCTTTATTTTCGCTCATATTCGCAAAGAACATATTTCATTCTGCACGTTGACGTCAATGCCTATTAAATATGAAATTATCACTCTATCTTTTTAACCCGTAGGCCACTGAGCGCGACTCACTGACCTTTTGTGGGCAGTGTAGATCAAGATCAGGCTGCATAGAACGTGCAGTCTGATCTTGGCTCTTCATCGTCCGATAAGGTAATATTTTTCTCCAAAATATACCTTTGAAATAGCAAAATTTGCCCTTTTACGATCGGCTTGAAAGTTTCGTTTTACTTCTTTAGCGGGATAAAGGTTAATCCCATACCAAACCATCCCGAATTTTAACGACCATGAGAGAGAAAGCTTTTGAAAACATTGTGAGAAAAGGAGAAAATACTGGTCACCAGTATTTTCTCCTTTTCGTCACATTGTTTTCAAACCTTTCATAGACAAATTTCATAAATTACACAACATTTAATTTGTCATGTGAAAATGCTTTCAATTTTAACCAGTTTAAATTCTGTCTTCTGGTAAAGAATTAAATTGGCAGCAAGCGGATTTCACGAGAAATTTCGAAAATTGTTGTTTATTGGCAAACGATTATCTAATTTACTTATTTGAAGCAAGACAAGCTATTTGATTTATCGTTACTGGAAATTCAATTTCGAATTGGAATCATCTTTAGTCTATTGCCATCGAGCGTAACGTAGATTCAAACAATAACAACAACAACAACTAACTTAACCCTTTACCAAACAATCCCTGGTTTTCACGATACTGGAAAAGAAGGCGTTTGAAAACATTGAGGGAAAAGGAGAAAATGCTGGTAACCAGCATTTTCTCCTTTTCCCACAATGTTTTCTACCTTATCAAAGAAAAATTGCACCATTTGAGCCACACTGAAATTGTCGTCTGCAAATGCTTTCAATTTGGACAACTCTAAAATCTGTCGTTTGGTAAAGGGTTAAACACACACGCACAGACTTCAAATACTGACTCACAGAAAATACTTCCTTCTAGTAGAAATCGTCATTCTGTTTACCCGTATCCTGTACAATAACTAAAATAAAATTTGAAATTCGATAGTAAAAACCCAAAATACTGCTTTTTCAAAGTTATGTTCTGGGGAATAATATCTCCTTATCGAACGGTGTAGATCCAAGATCAGACTGCACGTTCTGTGCAGTCTGATCTTGATCTACACTGTCCGCAAACGGTCAGTGAATCGCGCTTAGCAGCCTGGGGGTTAAACATGGCAAGGATGACAAGATCTCTACAACTCAAACGATTTCCACTTACAAAGTGATAGACTGGTCAATCTGTCATTGGTAAGGTACAAGATGTTTGCTTATATGTAAACTAAGTCAGTGACCTATGAATTAGGCTCATTTTTACTTATACCAAAACAACCTTGTTTCTCCTCGTGTTTTTCGCGGATGTTGTAGGTCTTGTCTAGCAACGAGTTTGTGCAACCGATAAAAATGTAAAAGAGCATGGAAAAGTGATCTAGAAAGCATTCAAATGCCAAATTATCAATATGATAAGTTCTTTACTTGCTTTCTTTCAATAAAAGTTCAATAAACAGAAAATGTTCATCGTATTTCCTATTTCGACAAAGGAATGGCAATGAGCAGTGGGTGAAGTCACCGGATAGAACCGGTTTGGACTTAATAACCGGACAGGTTCGGGCCGAGTCGGATCTGATTTAGTAACCGAATTTGAACGGTTTGAATCGGAACGGACTTAAAAACCGCATTGTACTATTTTTCTTCAATCTTGTACGGACAAACCAAGTACCTATCTTTACCAAGGCCACTTATTCCACAAGTGCAATTCTGTCAGTACTTTCAGCACTTTGATTACTCTTACCTTACTTGATGTTCCTAGATGTTCTTGCATACAGTGAGGGCCAAAGTCAACAGCTGTGGAACAAGATCAGACAAAGAAGTTGGTTGTTCCTGCCCACAGTGTAGACCAAGATCAGACATTTATGTTGCTACGGATCTACATCAGACGGTGCACCATGGTCTTGGATCTACATTATCCACCATTTTTTGAAGTTTTCTCGTCAAAACGGCTTTTGTGTAAAATATATATCAACCCATTCGACCGACTTAAATCTTTACCAGACGACAAAATATTAGACTTGTCCAAAATGAAAGCATTTGCAGACGACGAATCAAATGGACTCAAGTAATGAAATTTGTCTCGGAAAGGGTAGAAAACATTGTGGGAAAAGGAGAAAATACTGGTTACCAGCATTTTCTCCTTTTTCCAAAGTGTACTGAAGATCTCTTTCTTCAGGGTCGATAAAACAGGACATCGATTGGTAAAAAGTTTGTAAAAAAATCTGAGCCATGCTCTGACAAAAGGGGGCTAAATGTATCTGTCAGGCATGATACCGACCAAGTCATCACGTAATTATGGATCCATAAAACCCATTTTGTCTAATAACAGGCTTTATTCTGAAGCAGAAGGGTCCTAGGACACGCAAAGAACTTGCCAAAAGCAAAAAGTTTCGACCCATGTCAGCCTGCGCGGACTGCGCAGGCTGACATGGGTCGATACTTTTTGCAGATGCATTAAGCCCCCTATTTACAGAGTATGGCTAATTTATATCCGTTATTTACCAGCATGAAAGTTAATGGGGGAAATTTATGCTATTATAACTGAACGAGAAAAAATGATGGATGGAGAAATTTGATATCTGATTATCTTAACGTTATTCAGGAAATAACAGGAAATGTCTTTTAACATGATAAAAAGAAAAAAAAATGAAAATGTTTGGCGTATGTTGAACAAGAAATATGTTTTAAAAAGATAGACGAAGAGGTACTGGATTATGAATATTGAATTTCTAAAAATTGTGGTTCTATGAATGTGTAAGCATATAGGCCGGTAGGGGCCAGCCGAATAAACGCATAGTTTTGACCAATTGCAGTTTATCATTTATTCACTCGATCTTACAATACCAAGAAGTAGGTGAAAAGCCAGCCCATTCAGCTACGCCTAAAAGGGGCGTGATTTTTCTTGGTCTTGAAACATAGAGAGCATTACAACTACCTAAGATGGCGCTCGATGAAAATGGTACATGTAAAAATGGCAGACTAGAATTGCATACGCCTTAATGGCAAAAGTAAGAATGTGTATTAAAGTGGCAGTAAAATGGCACATGTAAAAATGGTAGAGTAGAGTTGCACATGCAGTGATGGCAAAGTAGGAATGTTAGACTTCTATTTGTACATTAAAGTGAGGGTAAAACAGCACATGTAAAAGTGACACTGGTAAAAATGGTAGAGTAGAATTACACACGCAGTGCATTCGGCATACCTCGGGTGATGGGAGCCATCAAATCCCTCGGCTGTATCTGGTGGATTGATATGCACCAGATCGGTACATACCCGGAAATACGCCGGTTTACCATTCTGAAAATTGTAAGGCTCCTCTTAAAAAAGAAAACTTTAGTTCCAATTTTCTATCGAAATCTTTCTAAATATATTTCAGTTGAGTTGGCAAACACTTCGTACATTCATTATTTATCAACTCCGATTGAAGTTTTCACCGACAGATAAACAAATGTGAATAACTTCATCGAGGTTGTTTATGTCGTTGCTAAACGACTGACAGTGGCGCGCCCATGTATAAGATCACGTGGTTCGCAGTTCAAATGGAAACGACCGTTATACGGACGAGGTTAGATGTAGGTACGGAATCGGCCGAGTTGTGACGAGTGACACGCAGTGATGACACAAGTAATCTTGAGCGTTAGACTTATATTTGTACATCAAAGAGACAGTAAAATGGCAGAGTTTACTGTGACACCTGTACAAACTGCACATGGTATTTGGCACAGGTAAAATGGCAGAGATTAATAAGGCTCGTATAGAGTGGATGTTAATGGACATAGGTAAAAATAGCAGAGATTAGTGCAGTATGGATAGAATGGTACAGGTGAATGTAGTACGGGTAAAATGGCAGATAAATAAAGTAAAGTAGAATGGCACAGATTTATGCAGTACGGGTAAAATGGCACAGATCAATGTAGTACTGTTAAAATGGCAAAGGTTGATGCAGTACGGATAAAAATGGCAAAGATAAATGAGGTACGGGTAAAATGGCAAAGTTTTATTTGGTGCGGATAAAATTGGCAAAGATTAATGTAGTACGGATAAAATTGCACACGTTTATTAAGTGCTGGTGAAATGGCACACGTTATATTATATACATGTGCTGAATGACACAGAATATAGGGTGCAGGTTAATGGAGCATGCGTAAGAAAATACAAAAGCGTAAAAAACATTTCACCTGTGCTCTGGCACAAGGGGTTTTAAAGCTTCTGCGTGATGCATTGTACCAAGCAAGTTATCACATCAATATGGATCCATAAAATCTATTTTATCTAACAACGGCTAAATACCGAGATAAAATGGTCCTTTGTCTAGCAGAAAATTGACCAATAACAAAAAGTTTCGATCCGTGTCAGCCTGCGCGGACTGCGCAGGCTGACATGGGTCGATACTTTTTGTAGATGCATTAAGCCCCCTTTTCACCGGGCACGATTCGTTTATATATAAAAGTCTGCCTCCTCGATGCCAATATTTCTAGGCCAGCGTTTCAATTAGACAGAAAATATACATGTAATTAGTAAAAGGCCCACTAGCGTTCAAATGTAAACAATGCGGGAGGAAAAATGCAGATAGATTTGATTTATATCATTTAAAACTATGGATAAAAATTATAGGTCTGACAATGTGTAACACAGTACGGTCTGTCAGAGTTCCAATTGCTAGCAGGAAAAATAAACTGTAAAACTAGAACAAAAGTGGCAACATTTGTTTTAGGTTTACATGTAAATACACGTTTTCTGCCAGCAATTGGAACACTGTGACACATTATCGAACAAACAGTATTATCCCTACTCTTAAATAGTATGAATTACAGACATCTGCATTTTGACTTTGTTGTACAGGTTTAATATTTTGAAAGTTAACTGCTATATAAATCAAACTAAGGATTTCTACCCAATAGTGAAAAAACATACTTTACGGTTTAAAATTTTGCTCTTCGGAGATACCTCGCCGTATAGATCTAACACTGTAGATTCAAGATCAAACTGCACGTTCTGCGCAGTTTAGTCCTGATCTACATTGTCCGCAAAAGCAAACAAATTCGTGCTTAGCAACGTAAATGTTAAAAACTAGCCCAAGTTTGTAGTAAATATCTTCAAAAACAACAAGGATGTCATTTTTTTTCGCACGAGACGACGACGACACCGATAACGACAGGGCCTTTTGCGAAAAAAGACGAATTAAAAACTTGCAAGATGTGACTTTCTCAAGGAAACATAAGTTTGGAAAAAAAATCTTTTTAAAAGATGGACGGCGAAAGAGGAACTGGAATATGAGTATTGAAACTCTTTTATGGCTAAATATGAATAGAAATAATGAAAATTAACCTCGCCCCCAATTGCTTCTTTTGTTCATTGTTTTGTATACTGTTTAAGGGTGATATTTTTGGTATAATATTTTTCAGTCTCAGATGATAATCGAAATCATTGTTAAAACAGGACCAGTTGCTGCTTAACATCATGTGTTATGATAAATCTGCTCGCAAATTGGCCAACAGGGCTCCGCCCAATAAATATGTCCACCTTTTTTACTAATAAGAAACTACTGTTGATTCATTCGGGTATAAGAATACCAAGCAGTAGGTCAAAAGCAAGCATAATCAGCTACACCGAAAAACAGGCGAACAGTTTAACATTTTGGTAACGTTTTATTTATTTAATACCTAAGGTTAATAATAACAATGATAAAACAAGGACATGAAATGTGAATGAAATCTTTCGCTACTAACAGAATTGAGTGCGAGTTTTTTCGAGGTTTACAAATTTGATTCCTCTACATTATCATATAGAGACAAACTAGACACAGATTAGAATGAAAAAAAAAAAACCCGGACGGTGTATATCCAAGATCAGACTGCACACTCTATTCAACTCTTTCCTTTAACGACCCTGAGAAAGAGGCCTTTTGAAAACATCGTTGGAAATAGAGAAAATGCTGGTTGCCGGCATTTTCTTCTTTACCCACAATGTTCTCTATTCTATCAAAGACAAATTACATTATTTTAGCCACATTCCCGAGTTTTAACGACCCTAAGAAAGAAGCCAGTCCAAACATTGTGGGGAATAGAGAAAATGTTGATTGCCAGCATTTTCTCCTTTTCCTGCAATGTTTTTTTTATCAAAGACGAATCCTATCATTTGAACGACATTTGAATTGTCGTCTGCAAATGCTTTCAATTTGGACAAGTCTACATTTTTGTCGTGTGCTAAAGATTTAACCTATTACTGTACAGGTATGACATTTATGTCTCTGCTGTTGACAGCTGTGGAAAGCATTGTGAGAAAAGGAGCGATTGTGACATGCTTTTGATCCTTTGCCGCAAAAGGTTTCCATACCACGAAAAATGTCGTCTGCAAATGCTTACAAATTGGAGAAATCCAAAATTTGGTCTTCTGGTAAAGAGTTAACCCTTTACCAGACGACAAAATTTTAGCCTGGACCAAATTGAAAGCATCTGCAGAGGACAATTTCAGTTTGGCTCAAATGGTGCAATTTTTCTATGATAGGGAAGAAAACATTGTGGGAAAAGGAGAAAATGCTGGTTACCAGCATTTTCTTCTTTTCCTACAATGTTTTTCCTGAAGGCTTCTTTCCTTGGTCGTGAGATGTCGGCATTGTGCGGTAATGGGTAAAAGTATCTATTTCTCTACGTGGCACAATGATATCTAGTTTGTTCTTATACATATGAGCTTTGCCCTGGCAAAAGGGGGCTTAATGCTTCTCCGTGATGTGTAATACCAAGCAAGACATCACCTAATTACGGATCTGTAAAATCCATTTTGTCAAACAACCGACTGAATCACGAGGTAGAATTATCCTTTGACATGCAGAAAATTTGAAGACAGCGAAAAGTTTCTGCCCGTGTCAGCCTGCGCGGATTGCGCAGGCTGACATGGGTCGAACCTTATTGCTGTTTGTAAATTTTCTGCATGTCCAAGGACCATACTACCTCGTGATCCAGTCGTTAGTTGTTTGACAAAATGAATTTCATAGATCCATAATTATGTGATGTCAAGCTCGGTATATGACATCACGGAGATGCATTAAAAGACTTTTTGCTGGAGCAAAGCTCATATAGCCGTGTCCCGGTAGCTCAGTCGGTAGTGTACAAGACTTGAGAACAGGAGGCCGCTGGTTCGATCCCCGGCTCGCCAAATTTCTTTCCGAGGATTGATGATAGTCATTGCGACAGGATTCATTCCTCTCTCACCGCTGACCATTGTTTCGGCGATGGTTATGAGGGAAAGCAGCCAATGGCTTGGAAAGAATATTGTGCAGCGTACTGGTGAAAGAAACTCCAGGAAAGCATGGAGAGGTGCACTGGCCGCCACGATATAACTGAAATAATGTTGAAAACGGTGTAAAACACCATACAATCAATCAATCAAAGCTCATATAAAAAGATACAAAAGTAAAAGGTTGACCCAGTCATCGTTAAGAGCGATGTAACAGAATCGTTTCTAGACGTAATAGATCTCGATCAGAATGAATTTAACGCGCAATCTGATCGTTGATCTACACGGTCCTCGACCTTTATTGAATTATGACTAAAAGGTCAACTCAACTGCAATAAAATACGTAATATTTAACCCTTTACCATATAATCACGGGTTTTAAGTGTGCGAGGACGACGGCTCTTGAAAACATTGTAGGAAAAGGATAAAATGCAGGTAACTTCTTGCGCACAGTGCCGATTGAGATCCGACTAAAAAAACCTACAGGCTGATTCTGGCTTTACATCGGTCTCTTCATGTGCAAACTATAACTTTTAGTTGTTTTTTTTTAACCTGTGTAAATCCGCTATTTCAAAACTATGAAAACTCCACCCCCTCCCCTCTTTACAAAGAGAAAAAAAAAGTTCTTTTATGATGAATTTTTTTAAGTCTTTACAATAAAAAAAAAAGTTTATGTATTCAGTGTTGAAAAAAAGTTCAAAGAAAGAAAGAAAGAAAAAAATGCCTTAATGAAAAGAACATGCATCTGAGCAATGCTCTACGTAAAGAGGGCTTAATGCACTGCAAAAAGTATCGATTCAGGTCAACCTGCGCATTTTGACCTAAGTCGATACTTTTAGCTACTGATCAATTTCCTGCATGTCAAAAGGACCTTTCTACTTCATGATTCAGTCGGTCCTTAAACAAAACGGATTTTATGGATCCATTATTATGGAATAACTTGCTTGGTATTATGTATCTCGGAGATGTGTTAAGCCCCATGTTACCAGAGCGTGGCTCGTTTACATGGCACACTTTGAAACTCTGTAATGAAAACCCGCCCTATCTCACGCCCTTGCTTACATGATAAAGTTAGAAAGACTATTAGATCAACGCCTTAACTCCTGCACACGAAGTTTTGGCGTCATGTAGCAGACGACTTTTGAAAACATTGTTGCAAAAAGGAGAAATTGCTCGTGACGAGCAATTTCTCCTTTTTGCCACAATGTTTTCATAAGTAAAAATGTATGTAGCTTTAATTCATGTTCATGTAAGTTAACTCATTTTTGAATGGCTGTTTTCAAAGTCGCCTGCTGTTCCTTTTTTTTCAAGGGGGGGGGGGGGGGAAGAGTAATGTACTTTAAGGTGTTTTACGCAGCTTAAACCCAGTACAAAACATAATACCGTGTTTTTCAACAAACCGTAGGAAGGTTTTTCAAAACATTGTGGGAAAATGAGAAAATCCCGGTAACTTACTATCCCTCTACATCCAACAATGTTTTCCACTCTTCCAAAGACAAATCTCATACTTTTGGGCACATGATTTTTTAAGTCGTCCGCAAATTCTTTTTATGGTGACCTAGTCCAAAATTTTGTGGTGGTCGGGATAAGAAGCAGACAGTGTTTCAGGCAAATTGCGAGTGTTTTATAGAGTTCATTGATTTCTGGGCCTTTGAAGTACCTTGCCAAAGGACATGCTCGTGCGACCAGCGCTGTGAATGAGGATTTAACCCAGAACCAACACCTAAACTCTTTACCAGACGAAAAAATGTAAGGGTCCTCAAATTCAAGTCATTTGCAGACTACATATTAAATGTGACATGAATCATGGGGTTTGTCTTTGCAAGGGAAGAAAACCTTGTGGGAAAAGAAGAAAATGCTGGTTACCAGCATTTTCTCCTTTTCCCACAATGTTTTCAAAAGTGCTCTACCTAGGTGTCGTCAAAATTCGATACTATTGTTTAAGGAGCTTAAATAAATAACTGAGCCATAGGGTCCCAACAATAAATAACAGTAGAAAATTACAGTAAAACGAGCCCAGAAAACAGCTAAGATCAAGATTCTTCGCTTTCTTTCTTTCTTTTTCTTTCTTTCTTTCTTTCTTTCTTTCTTTTTTCCCTTCTTTCTTTCTTTCTTTCTTTCTCTTTTCCTTCTTCCCCCTCTTCATATCGTTGAGCGAACAGGACTTTTACCATAATTGATAGTATGGCCTTTATTTGTAAACTCTAAAACGGAATCTAGATAGTCCAAACACAGCTTATCAGCCCAGGAGACATCACGTGGGTTTTCCAAGAATCCACAATGACCCCCAAGATCGGTGGAGACCATGAGAAAATGGGGATAGTACTTGCAAAGTTCGTAGGGAATCTTATGGTTTCTATAAAATGGGTCATCTAGACTGTTCACGAACATCAACGGGACCGAGATCTCATCTACGTCTCGTAGAGGATTGTTTTTGTCCCAGAATTCTTCGATATTGGAAAAGCCGTACAGTTTGGAATAAACTATCTCTTCGAAGGTTTTGAATGACCAAGTCTTGAGCATGGAGTTTACGTCTATATGCCTCGAGAGAGCTTTTGAATGGGACCCTAAAATACATTTCATTTTTATTAGATATAAAATGTCGTATAAATTACGCGCATGGCTTGAAAATTTCTCTGTCACATCAAAACACGCAGATATGCACACTCCCGCGCATATATTCGCCGAGGAACCAAATTCTCCTAAATACGATAAGAGCAGAGAACATCCGGTTCCGTAGGCTGCCATTGTAATTAGTGCTTTTGGATATCTTCCATGAATATATTTTATGACTTGACGAAGATCTGTGGGGTCTCCATGACTTAGAATTTTTGGGGTGGTCAGCACAGAATTTCCAAAACCTCGTGGGTTAAAAACAGCGGTTCTGTATCCTTTATGTGCTGCTAAACTGCACAATTTTGAAACACTTAACGCACAAGCTGTTGAACCAGGTAATACCAATAAAACTGTGCATTTTTTACGCTTATGAGTAGCAACTTGCACAACCCAATCTAGCGCAACAACACCTTTATCTTTCATCTGTAAATATTCCCTGTCGAATTCGATAGTCGCTGCTGGCATCATAAACGGAAGAACAGTTTGAACATGCGCACTGCGCAACCAAAATGGCGGATCGAGCTTCCGATTCATTAACCGACATCGTTTTAAAAGATGTGAAGCTAGAGCTGATTCCTTGAAGTAGAGCTTGGGCAGATTTGACGCTGGTTTTAACAAAGATTTGAAATAAATGATGACACTGAATATCACAGTTCCAAATACTGCCATGATGAATGGAAAGGACATGATCGTGTAGAGTAGCACAAACATGTCCGTCGTCTTTTAAATACGTGTTGACTGTCCTGTAAAACAAAATGTATCAAATATTGCTTGCAAAGACTTCTGGTGAGATGGAATAGCTATGGAAACTTACGAAAGCAGCACCCAACACGTATTATTGAGTAACGGTACGATCATGGACAAAGAGTCAACAGGATTATATTCACTGTCCTGTCAACACTTGTAGACCGCCTTGTGAACGCTTTTATAACGTTTGTGTGCTAGCATTACATCTGCTTGTTATAACTCTGTAAACACTGTAACACCAAAACATGGCTACGTAAATATCTCATACATTTTAGATCAAACAATACGATGACTGATTCATCTTTGAACACTTTACAGTTTGTGCTGCATCAGCGTTACTTTGAAATACGTGTGTATATTGTGGAAACGTCATAGAAGAAGTCTCTGCTTTGAGTGACTTCTGCACAGAATCTGCTTGAGGTTCCAACATGCACGTGTAAGTTATAGATCACTACCTTAACACTAATCACTAAAAGCTTATCACCAATGAAATATTGTTTCAGTCGTTTTTCTTTTTCGCACCAGTGATGAAAGAGATTCTCTTTATACGAGAACCGCGTGAGCAATCTGTTATATAATCCTCCTTCCTCAGCACATATCGAGTTACCCACTTAATTCCGTCATCCTTTATGATATTTGTTGGAAGTACTCTGCAAATCTGACTAGGTGTAAATATGTACACGTAGTAAACCAGACACTGTCGAATACGAGTCGTACAAGGTCAGCGAGATCACGAGGTCAATCTTCTTCACCTGGAGACCGATAACTTGTGAAAAATTTCTACCTTTGTACTGTCAGTAACTTTGTTAGGTTGGCGTCTTAAAAGATATACCTGTCATACGTCCAATGTTCCCGGTATCGAGTCGATCAACAACCGGGAAGCTGCGAATAGATCCGATTATCTCCGATGATGGTTCAAATCAAGGGTGAATAGTATTTCGGCTCTGATCGTAAAGAACCGATTTAAATCGGGTATTTCCGTCCGTTTTCGGTATTTAAATCCATAGCCATAGTATTCTTAAAATATTCCTTCAGACGTAATTCTGCAAAGTTATAATGACTGTATAAACCATAAGATCACGAATCCAGACTTCAAATGACGATATTTGTCGCCGATAAAGTAAACGCTCTCATTGATGACACATTTTGACCGCTGAATGACTTATTTTGTGCGTGCGATACTCTATTATGTAGGTTTGACACATTTATAGCTGTAATATTATTAGTGAGGAGGTTTTAACTGTCAAATCTAGATCAACACTTTTCCGCCCGTAATTTGTAAACTTCCGGCCTGACCTGAAAGTAAAAAAAATAGGTGTAGTTTAAGCTTGTACCCAAAAGTTACTGTCCCATGATGTAACGACCCTCGGTGGAAGGCTTTTGAAAACATTTTGAGAAAAGAAGAAAATGTTGGTAACCAGCATTTTCTTCTTTTCTCAAAATGTTTCACACTTTGTCAAAAACAAATCTCATCATTTGAGCCACATTTAATTTGTCGTCTGTAAATACATTGAAATTGGACTTGTCTAAAGTATTTCTTTTTTTATTTGTTAAATCCATGACGATCTGTTAGTCAATGTGGTGTTTTACGCTGCTTTCAATGATTCTTCAGTTATAGCACGGCCACGGCTACCGTATTCGCTTGGTACCTTTGCCAGTGCTTTTTTAAATCCACAAATAAGCTTCAAGCGTAAGATTTCAAAGTTTGTAATTGTAATTCAAGAGATCCCACTTTGTACGTTTTTAACTTCTAGAGCTTTCCATTCTGCCTTCTTATCAAATTCAACCCTACACTTCAACTTCTCTTATTATCTGAAGTAATAATCAAATTTAAAGCTTGAACTCAGTTCAGCACGAACTTCAGCTTTATAAGCCTTGGCCCTGGATTTCTCTAGTTCTAGCTCTTTACTGTTGCTTTGCAGCGCCTTACCCGAGAACACATTTATGTTGCCAGGGTCGACAGCAAAGATCCAACCTGAATTTTCCGATTACAAATCCAGTGTCTTACCCACTGATTTTTGTCTGTTTGGTGTTAAACGCCGTTATCTGTATTTTCGTTCAGTCGCAGCGGCCAGTGCACCTTTCCATGCTTTCCTGATTTTTTTCCCCAGAAAGCATTTCGCACCACATTCTCTCCAGGCCACTTGCTGCTTTGCCACATGTACATCGTCAAAACAATATTCAGCAGTGAGAAGAGAATAAATCCTGCAGGCAATGACAATCTTCAATCATCGGAAAGAATTTGGTACAACTGGGCATCGAACCGGAATCCTCCTCATTTATTCATTGGTTTGTTCATTTGTTCGTTCATTCGTTCCTTCTTTCGTTCGGTCGGTCGGTCGGTGGGCCGTTTGTTCTTCGTTTATTCGTTCGTTTGGTCGGTCGGTCGGTCGGTCGGTCAACCAATCAGAATAAACCAGGAATTTACACAATAGTTAGACAGAGAGATAGAAGGATAAAAAGATAGATAGATAGATAGATAGATAGAGGGACAGACGAACGAACGAATGAACAGACAGACAGACATCTCATTGAAGCATACATAAGGTACTTCTCTCATACTCCTAAGTTCCTAGCATAATTTCCCCACGACTTAAACGTTTTCTCAGATGAACAATTATCGAATTCAGAATAAAGCAATTTTCTACACCGCTATTAATTTTAAGTACATCCACAAATATTGACTGTCTAGCAAAAACAAATATATTTTTCTCTCTCTCTCTCTTTCCTCTCCAGCCGACGAACATCACAGGGCTTAACTCTTTACCAGACAATAAAATTTTGAACCAGGCGAAATTGGAAGGATTTGCAGACGACAAATTAAATTTGTTAAAATGATGATTTCCCTCTTTGGTAGGGTAGAAAACACTGTGGAAAAAGGAGAAAATGCTGGTTACCAGCATTTTCTCCTTTTCCCACAGTGTTTTCAAAAGCCGTCGTCATTCGGGTCGCTAAAAGTCTGGACTGTGTGGAAAAGGGTGGAGAGTATCAGTTTCAAAATAGCAATGTCCAATTAATGCTTACCTCTTTACCAAACGACAAAACTTTAGACTGGTCCAAGTTGAAAGCATTTACAGACGAAAAATTAAATGTAGCTTAAAAGATAATCATTTTTTATTCATTTGAAATAATGGAAAAGAAACAACGTGAGAAAAAGCGAAAATACTGGTTACCGTCATTTTCTCCTATCCCCACAATGTTTTTAAATGCCTTTCACGCCATGGTCATGGTTGTTACAACTTGGGATTAATTAGTAAAGGGTTACATACCTGCAGACGACTTTTATCATCTTACAGTAAAAGACTTTTGAAAACATTGTGGGAAAAGGAGAAATTGCTCGTAACGAGCAATTTCTCCTTTTCCCACAATGTTTTCACATGTGTTTCACATAACCTTCATTCAAAATTAATATTCCCTGTCACAAGGATGTTTTATAAAGCCGTCAACGGCAAGTTTTGTCTTAGGAGGTATCAATTTTATGAAAGCTGTATTTCCCTTACCTACGTCGTCAGGTCTAAAAGTACCACGTATTTTCTTTACGCTCGAAATTATGATCTCTTGTTCACAGACCAGAACAAGATCAGTCGACACACAGAACAAGCATCAAAAAGCGATCTGCACAAGGAATCAGCTCGTAGATAACCAAAGAAGAAAAAGAAGCCAGCTGTTTACGAATAATGACCGTGTATGATATCTATTACTTGAATTAGAAACTTAATACGACATAGCATGACGCACTGATTTTATTGAGGGGTTTTGAACAATGGCAAGCATTCTTTAGACCCTTTCACCGCCATAGGTGAAAACAGTAGATTTTGCGGACTTTCATAGATCAAGATCAGACTGCACAGAACGTGCAGTCTGATCTTGGATCTATACCGTCCGCTTGTTCAGTCAAGCCTTTAAGTTAAAATGTCTCTGAGCTTCAGTGGATTGTATTTCCAGCCCTCTAAAGCGTACGAGTTTATTTATTTGGCGCTGAAATAGTTAAAACCTCAACCCGTAGTCTGTTAAAAAAGTTAAATGGAACTTTTAAGCCGAATGTTGCTGTCTCAAACGTTTTTATCTTTTGGAGAAAAATATCTCCTTATCGGACAGTGTAGATCCAAGATCAGACTGCACGTTCTGTGCAGTCTGATCTTGATCTACACTGTCCGCAAAAGGTCCCAGCGTTTAATTGTTAAAGCTCCGAGCAAACTTAAAGGACATTTTAAAACATAGAAATAAGATCTAGAAATGCAGTTCTTTGGCTGCTTTTGTTAAGAATGTCCTCGCAAAGCCGACAGTGTAGATTAAAGATCAGACTGCACGTTTTGTGCAGTCTGATTTGATCTACACAGGCCGCAGAGGTAAATATAATTGAGAGAGATGCTTTAAGCGTGAAGAAATATAACCATCCATACACGATACGTCTTACTTGTATAATACAGATATTTTTTCATTTGTGTAATTGAGCCATGCTCTGGCAAAAGAGGGCTTAATGCATCTCCGTAATCCATCATACCAAGCAAGTCATCATATATTTATGGATCCATGAAGTCCAGACTGGTCCTTTGACATACAGAAAATTGACCGATAACGAAAAGTTTCGGTCCAGGTCAGCCTAAAGCAAAAAAAAAGCATCCAACTTCCTTTCGTTTATCTGTCCGTTTTTCTTTTCCTGTAAATGTCTTCCCCTCTCCTCTGTCTCTCCCCCGCCTTTTCTTTATCTCCCCAGCTCTGTCCCTCATTGTCCTTGTTTCAACCTTCAGCTCTGTCTCTCTGTCTTTCTTTGTCACAGACTCACAGACGGACGAACAGACCGACGACCGGGTGGGTGAACGGACGGACGGACAGACAGACAGACAGAACGACGAACGGGCGGGCTGGCGGACGGAGAGACGGACGAGTTGACGGATGGACGGACGAGTTGACGGACGAATTGACCGACGAATAGACAGACAGACGGGCAGGCAGTCAGGCAGACAGACAGACACTCGGACAGTAGAATAGTAGGACAGACAGACAGTAAGACAGACATTCTGACAGATAGACAGACAGACAAGGGGACTGAGATCCCCAAACGTAACATTTGAATCGAATGCAAACAACATAGCAAAACATTTACAGGTCTAAAATTTAACGACACTCTTGTATTCAAACAGAGTGACAATATTTGAGTCATGCCCTGGCAAAAGGGAGCCTTCAGCATCTCCGTGATCCATTATACCAAGCAAGTTATCATCTAATTTATGGATTCATAAAATCGATTTTGTGCAACAGCCAACTGAATCATAAGGTAGAATGGTTGTTGGACATACAGAAAATTAACCAATAACGAAAAGTTTCGGCCAAGGTCAGCCTGCGCAAATTGCGCAGGCTGACCTGGGTCGATACTTTTCGCAGATACCCCCTTTTGCCAGAGCATGGCTCAATTATATGATACGTTATTTTAACTCTTCGGTGGCTAAGTTACCAAATATGCTTTAAGGACATTGTCCATCGAGATCAGACTGCACAGAGCGTGCAGTCTTATCCGCTTCACCAATCTAAACAGGGATAGAAATACAATGTACTTCTTTATTTACAGCCATCGAAAATAGTTCATTATTTATTCGGCAGCGAGAGTTAACCCTTTGCCACATAATGCTGAATTTTAACGACCCAAGGGAAGAGAGGCTTTCACAAAACATTCTGGGAAAAGAAGAAAATGTTTATTAACCAGCATTTTCTCCTTCTTTCCCCCCCCCCCCCACAATGTTACCCTTTTCAATCGTTGAGCCACATTTAAGTCTATACCAGCTGTCAAATTTGTAATCTCAGACAACAGATTCAGTATGGGTGGAATGACGAAATATATCTTCGAAAGGATAGAAAACACTGTGGGTAGAACCTATATTGTTTTCAATAGCCTTCTTTATCAAGGTCTTTTCACCTCGGAACTGTGTGGTCAGGTGTTAACTTGACCAGCTCGCATAGCTCAGTTGGTAGAGCGTAGGACTGGTGAACGTGATGTTTCGGGGAACTTGAGGGTGTGGGTTCGATTCCCAGGACTTGCCATCTAAAATTACTAATAGTCTTTCGGATGAGACGTTAAACCGAGGTCCCGTGTGACGGTGCTATACATCGCGCACGTTAAAGAACCAGCCGTAACTTAGGACGGGTTTTGTCCTGTATCCGCACTAACGTAACAATACTGACAGCCTTCAGGGGGGCGTCGCCCATATGGGGCAACCGGAGGCGGCGATAAATAAACGCAAATTCAAGCAATCAAACTCGTTGTCTAGAAATGCTTTGAATTTGGTCAAGTCCAAAATTATAGTCGTTTGGATTAAGAGATAAGGGTTGTAACGTCTCAGACACGTAGAGACTAATGATGAGTGTTTTATCATGTCGTCCGTCTGTGACTTTCAATACAGACAAGAATATGCACTTTGACAGACGTTTTTATCTTTGTAAGTCTGTTGGTTTACTTGTTTGCTTTTTGGACAGGGCTACATGGAGCTTTCATTTGTACGGAACATGGATTTTTTCCTGCCATATTATATGGCGGCAACTTACATGTGAGCCATGCTCTGTGAAAAGGGGGTTTAATGCATCTGCAAAAAGTATCGACCCAGGTTAGCCTGCGCAGTCCGCGCAGGCTGACCTGGGCCGAAACTTTTTGCTATTTGTCAATTTTCTGTATGTCAAAGGACTAATGTCCCTCATGATTCAGTCGGTTATTAGACAAAGTGAATTTTATAGATTCATGATTATGTAATGACTTGCTAGGTATACTGTATCACGGAGATGCATTAAGCCCCCTTTGCCAGAGCATGGGTCATGTTCATATATTTTTCCTGGATAAAGAAATAACAGACAGAATTATTATCTAAAAACGTGATTTAATTCTTTAATTTTTTCCTATACAATCCCGAGTTTTACTGACCTTCGTCCAAAACATTGTGCGAAAAGGAGAAAATGCTGGTAACCAGCCGACAAAGTTTCAGACATTTCGAAATAGAAAGCATGTAAGTCATGATTTAGCAAAGGGGAGGGGGTTTACTCATCTCTTGAATACATTATACCAAGGAGGTCATGGCATGATTATGAATCCATAAAATCTACTTTGTCGAACAACCGGTTGAATCCTGAGATAGAATGGTCCTGGACATGCAGAAAATAGGCCTATAGCAAAAAACTTCGATCAAGATCAGCCTGCGCGGACTGCACACGGTGACATAGATCCTCTTCGCAGATATATTAAACCCCTTTTTCACAGAGAATGGCTTTATTGCAAGCGACAACTTAAATTTGGAATTATGAGATGCGGCTGTGGAAGAACAGGGCAAAAAATGTCGGAATAAGGCATAACGCTTGTGTTACTAGCACTCTCTTTTTTTTCCCACCATGTTCTCAAAGCTTCTTTCCTAAGGGTCGTTAAACGCGTGATTATTTAGTAAAGGATGTAACATGCACTGATTCTACTTGTCACGATGACATGAAGATAGTGTATAAATAAGACTTTGCACTAATTAAACTTGCATTATAATTCTGTATCCGTAAGAGAAAAAAATCTACATTAACCCCTAGGCTGGTAAGCGAGACTTACTGACCCCTGGCGGACAATGTAGATCAAGATCAGACTGCACAGAACGTGCAGTCTGATCTTGGATCTACACTGTCCGATAAGGATCTCTTTTTTTTTTTTCTTAAAAAATACCTTTGAAACAGCAAATTTGGGTTTTTACTATCGACTTGAAAGTTTCGTTTTAGTTATTCAACAGAATAAGGATTAACTTACTTTTTTCCGAAACAAACTTACAGCAGAGCATCTGGACATTATCCTTTTCACAACATGTAATTAAGAGCAATCTCATATATATTTTCTATTTTTTACGACAACGTTTTGTGCGCTGTCGCTTTCATGCTCGTATTACTAGAATAATGTTCTACGCAGCGTAAAACACCTATTAATCAGTCAATCGATCGATCGAATGATCGACAAAACCTAGGGACTGACAGACCCGACCGACCGCTCAGGCGGTCGGTCGATCGGTCGGTCAGTCAGCCAGCCAGCAATTCGGTCGGACGGTCGGTTGGTCTGCAGGAAGTCAGAAATCCCTTAGCAGATAACCGACCGACCGACTAATCGATCGATCGATCGATCAATCAATTAGTCAAAAATACGAAAAATATCATCTGCACAAAGTACATGCAGCAGACATTATTGTGACTTGTCACAGTGACATGAAATCTGTATAAAGGAAGGGTTGCGCTTTTTTTTTTTTCTTTTTACTATAATTCTCTATCGAGATGACCACTTTTCTACGAGTAGTGTCTGCTCTTCAAACATGGTTTTTAGCAGTTATCTGCGACAAGACAAAAACATTTTGTCTCCAGGAAATGATGAACCCTTTAGCAGACGACAAAATTTCTGACGCGTCCAAATTGAAAGCAGTTGCAGACTACACTCTAAATGTGGTCAAAATGATACGAGTCATTCTTGAAAGGGAAGAAAACATTGTGCAAAAAGAAGAAAATGCTGGTTACCAGCATTTTCTCCTTTTTCCTCAATGTTTTCAAAAGGCGTTTTTCCTGAAGGTTGTTTAAACTCTGAATCGTGTGGTGAAGTATTAAAAGTGCATCATTTCGACAAGTCACGGTGACATGAATAAAACGCATAAAGAAGATTTTGCTTTAATTAAAGCCTTGAATCATAAATCCCTAGCGAGAAAGTCCCCTTATTTAATTCTAATAAATATGGACATACTATGACAAGCATACCATAGATGACTGGTGGAAATAATTTGACAAATGTTGAGTTGTTCAAACAGTAGTAATTTAATCATTTGCCACAATGTTTTCTTAGTTTTCTATGCACCGTAAGTACAAATTTAGGTAAGTGGTCGTTAAAATTTCAGTTAACTTTCAATGGAATTTTTATGAACAAAGAAAGAAATACTATGAGAGTTAATCATTAACTCTTGGGTTGCTAAGGGCGACTCACTGACCATTTGCGGACAGTATAGATCAAGATCAGACTCACAGAATGTGCAGTCTGATCTTGGATCTCTACTGTCCAAGAAGGAGATATTTTTCTCCGAAAAGTAAGTTTGAAATAGCATTATTCGGATTTTTTCTATCGGCTTGAAAGTTCCAGTTCAGTTATGTAGCAGGATTAGGGATGAAGGGGTGAAACGGAAGTCGATTGGAAATAAAGTGTAAGTCAAATAAATTCATTCATTTATTCATTCGTTAATAACCGGTTGTTGCAGAGGGTGTTTTTCTCGATGAATGGGGCAATCAATAAGTATACAGTCTGCTACATAAATATTAAAATTCGTTTGACCGATTTTTACAAGCCTTTACACCTTCCGTCCTTTAGAATTTACCCTTTACTAAACAATCCCGAGTTTTAATGACCTTGAGGGGGATGTCTAAGACAATATGGAAAAAGGAGGAAATGTCGGTAACCAGCATTTTCTCTTTTTTTTCTACCTTATCAGAGAATTTAAACTCGTTTGTACCGATATTTCGAATAGGTCGTCTGAAGTTGTTTTGAATTGAAAGAGTCTAAAATTTTGTCAGCCGTGAAAGGGTGAAAATTTGATACATGAAAAACTGTGAAAGCATTGCGATAAAAGTAGAACTTGCTCACCACGGGCGATTTCTACTTTGCCTCAATGTTTTCAAAAGTGTTCTTCTGAAAAAAAAAAAACAATCGTCTGCCATTGGTGAGATGGTTCATATCCTTATCAAAGGTTTACCAAACGATAGAAGCTAGACTCTACCATGTTTAAAGCATTTGTGGGTGACAAATTTCTTCCCTTTCCCACGATGTTTTCAAAAGCCCTTTTAATCAGGGTCGTTAAAACACGGAGTTGTGTGGTAAACGGGTTTCAAGTGCAACGACACTCGATGAGCAATTTACACGAAAATAAGGCACATCAAAAGTTGCATACATTGACCTCTATATAAAGATTACTTAAACACTTTTCAACACAATCCCGAGTTTTATTGACCCTTAAATAGAAGGCTTTTGAAAACATTGCGGGAAAAGGAGAAAATGCTGGTAACCAGCATTTTCTCCTTTTCCTACAATGTTTGCTATCCTTCCAAAAACAAATTTCAATTTTTTAATTACATGTACATTCATTTTGATGCGCGCAAAATGCTTTTAAATGGTCAAGTCCAAACTGTTCTTGTTTAGTAAAGTGTTAAGTGCGTTAGCCGCAAGAACGGTAAAATGAAGAAAGCCGACAACTCAGTACTTTCAGTGCTTTGATTTTTTTCTCCGTTCTTCTAGTGCTTTCATTCCGTCTTCAAAATATCATTATTCAATATCATAAAAAACTCAAGAGATGTCAGATACAGGGAAGAAAGCGAAGAAGATCGCTCCAATATATTATACATTCGTGATAGTTATGATAAGAGAAGACGGGAAACATAAATCATGTTGGGAAACCGGAAACAAGGTGATTACAGTTGCGGTTACGTAAAATTACAGACATGTGAACACAGTTTTAAACGAATTGATTAACGAACTGTGCAATCACTGGTAGGTTTATTATTGCTGTTGTAGAGATATTTTCTTCTATTGTTATAATATTTTAACTTGTTTATTTATGAACAGTAAAACCTTTTTCCTATTGATATTTAACAAAAATGCTGTAAATTTGGTATCAGATAGAAATGTGTCAATATTCTCCCAAAGAATACCCTTTAGGTATGTAATTACGACGAGGAAAACATTTTTTTGAAAACAGGATAGGAAGAGGAGAAAATGCTAGTAACCAGCATTTTTACATTTTTACATCAATGTTTTCTAATCTTGAAAAGCGAAATCCCATCAGTTGGGTCACATTTAAGTTGTTGTCTGCGAATGCTTTGAATTAAGTCCTTACCACATGAGCAAAATATAGACTTGTCCAAATTGAATGTACGTGCAGACGACAATTTGAATGCAGTTAAAATGATTGAACTTGTCATAGATAGGGTAGAAAACATTGAGGGAAAATGAGAAAATGCTGGTTACCAGCATTTTCTCCTTTTTTCTCAATGTTTTCAAAAGGATTCTTCCTCAGGGTCGTTTAAACTTCGAATTGTGTGGTAAAGGGTTAGTCAAATCTTCACTGTGTCAAGAAGATACATTAAACCCCCTTTTTATCAGAACATGACTCATATCTAAGTAATTTAATATAAGCAGCCGTTTCATTAACCCTTTACCATATGACAACATTTTGGACCGGATCAAACTCAAAGCATTTGAAGTCAACAATTTAAATGTAGCTCAAATTGTGATTTCTATCTTTAATAGGGTAGAAAACACTGTGGGAAAAGGAGAAAATGCTGGTTACCAGCATTTTCTCCTTTTCCCACAATGTTTTCAAAAGCCTTCCTTCCCAGAGTCGTGAAAACCAGGGATTGTTTGGTAAAGGGTTAACAGGTTTCATAATGAAAAAAAACAACAATGAATAATTATCCCCAGCGTAGTCAATAGGCGAAATCAAATAAAAAAAAAAGTCTTCAAAGTACTGAAAGTACGAAGAGCAACATAGACTTTTCTTCTTTATGATATACACGAGTTAACAACATGAACATAATACGAGGTATGACATACAAATACTATAACTGAGACATGCTCTGGAAAAAGGCGCTTAATTAATCTCCGGGATGCATGATACTAAGAAAGTCTTCACATAATTATGGATCCATAAAATCAATTTTGTGTAACGACCGAATTGTTACAGATCTACATTGTACTGCAATGATACATTTTATTGATGGTACTGCGGCCTCCTCTTCCACTTAATCTACATGGAAAGAGGAGTACAAGACTTATTAATGAAAGGATTTAAACTTAGTTTTTTCTGGCAATTTCCGTTATAAGTAAAATATGAGAGGGGGTTCCAGTATATTAATTGCTTGTTCAATGGAGGAAAGAATAATGGGAAAAACAAACAAACAAACAAACAAAAACTTAAAAGCAGCAAGAATCGTTGCACGTGGATAGTAAATGAGTTTTACTCCTTTACCTTTGAAAAGACCAAAACGTAAGATAAAATAGATACTGGGTTTTATACAATAACTGTTTGCATTAGATATATCTAACGAAAAATTACAAAGATAATGAAGTAAATAAAGGTAAATCAAATTGTAATAGTCATGACAAGCTAGCGCAAAAACAAACTGTATATTTCACTAATATTAGTAAATCACATGAAGAAAATATGAACAACTGCAGAGAGCTGCAGATTCAGAGTAATGGAAATAGTACAATTAAAATCAAAATAATGATATGTATGTCTATCTCGTTAAATGTGGAACAATACAAGAAAATAGAGTTCATATAAAATAGGAAAGTACATAAAAACAAATATGACCCATGATCTGTGAAAAGGGGGCTTAATGCATCTGCGAAAAGTATCGACCCAGGTCAGCCTGCACAGTCCGTGCAGGCTGACCTGGGCCGAAACTTTTCGCTATTGGTTAATTTTCTGTATGTCCAAGGACGAGTCTACCTCACGATTAAGTCGGTTGTTAAAAAAATGTGGCTATTATGGATCCATAACTATGTGATGGCTAGCTTGGTATAATGCATCACGAAGATGCATTAAGCTCCCTATTGCCAGAGTGCGGCCCAATTATATAAGTAACTATTTGAAGCGAACCCGGGGGAGCATGAAGGCCAGGATAAGGGTGAAAGAAAGGGATGAATGAAGGAATAAATAAAGGAGTGAAAGAATCGCGTGAAGGAATGAAGCAGTGAGCAAAAGGTAAACGGCACCAGAAAGAAAGCAACTAAGAAAGCACACAGAGAACGACTAACTAAGGATGAATAAAAGAAATATTCAAATACACATTTCAATTACATTCAATAATTAAAACCAGTAAAAAAGAAACTACATTTTCTGACATATTTACGAGTTTCCTTGTTTAACTCTTTATCAGATGACAAAATTTCATATATCGTACTTTCCCACATAACTACCGTCGAAACAATGATAAGCTGTTAACGACGTTCGCGACAGTTTCCATTTTCACGCTTCGTGTAACTATCACGCTGGTAAACAGCATTTTCTCCTTTTCCATCAACGTTTACTTTCCATTCATAAAAGAATCCAACCATTTGAACAACATTTAATTTGTCGTCTGCAAACACTTTCAATTTGGTTGATTGATTGATTGTATGGTGTTTAACGCCGTTTTCAACATTATTTCAGTTATATCGCGGCGGCCAATGCACCCATCCATGCTTTCCTGGAGTCTATTTTACCAGTACTCCTCACATTCTCTTTCCAAGCCACTAGCTGCTCTCCCACATAACCATCGTCGAAACAATGATCAGCGGTGGGAGAGGAATGAATCCTGTCGCAATGACTATCATCAATCCTTGGAAAGAAATTGGCCGAGCCAGGGATCGAACCCACGACCCCCTGTTCTCAAGTCCTGCTCGCTACCGACTGAGCTACCGGGGCTCGGCCTTTCAATTTGGACAAGTGTAACATTTTGTTGTTTGGTAAAGAGTTGATTGTATCATGTTGTGCAATGACATAAGGAACATGATGTATTTTTTTGGCAATCATTAACTGAGAAAGAAATATGGCGTTGTCATACAGATATGAATATTCATATAGCAAATTCGCTTATAAGGCTTTGACAAATAAATAACGACACTTTCCTGCCTTAAGCAAACCAGTCTATATCAACATTATCGTCAAAGGCAGCAGAATAATTTTCGATTTTGTCATCATTGTCGTAGTCGTCGTCATCATAATGGTCATCGTCATCTTCATAGTCGTCGTCATTACATCATCATAGTCGTCATCATTATCAATGTCTTCATCATCATAGTCGCCGTCGTCATCATGGTCGTCGTCATTTCATTATCATAGTCGTCATCATTATCATAGTCGTCGTCGTCATCATCATAGTCGTCGTCATCATCAGGGTCGTTGTCATCATTATAATCGTCATCATCATAGTCGTCCTCATAATCATTTTCGTCGTCATCATCATGGTCGTCACCATCATCAAAAGCTTCAGCAGCAGCAGAATTGTTTTTGATGTCGTCATTATCGTCATCGTAATTCAACATAGTCCTAATCACCATCATCATCATCATCATCACCCTCATCGTCGTCGTTATCACCATCATCACACCACCACCACCGCAGCTACCATCATCTGCATCAGCACCAGCAGCAGCAACAGAGGCATTACTAGTAGAAACAGCACTGTCCTTCTTAACTTTATCATAATTATTATCACTGACATTTGAATAATCGACATTAATTTATCATATGATCGGCGCTCTGGCAAGAGGAGGTCACTGCACTTCCGTTACACCGAGCTTGTCATTATTATAATTATGGATCAATAAAATCCATTTCCTTGCACAACTGTCTGAATCATGAGGTAGACTGGGCCTTTGAAAACAGAAGTTTAACGATAGCAAAAAATATCGACTCAGGTCAGCCTGCGCGAACTGCGCAGGCTGACCTGAGTCGATACCTTTCCCAGATGCATTTAACCCCCTTTTCACAAAACAAGGCTCATATTATAGTTTCCTTTAAAAGTAGCGTCGTCTTTTTAACGCTTCGATAAATATCCTGGATAGGGTTGGGGATCAAACCGACAACCTCCTGGTCCCCGATAGACAAACACTCTACTACGTCGCTATAAAAGCTAGATCTTGTAATTGTAGAAACAGTCGTAGTTGAGGTAATAGTACTGGTAGTAGCAACAGCAGTGGTATAAAAATAGTAAGAGTCGTAGCTGTAGCATAAGTAGAAGTAATAGTGCTAGTAGTAGCAACAGTAGTAGTTGTAGAGGTAGATAGTAGCAGTAGTGATGTCATCATTGGAAAAGAATCTTAAGAAACGTTTCAACTATGTAAACGTCATGACGTTTACGTTGTTGAAAGGGTTTTTAAGTGGCAGATACTTCTTTCACTGCCCAAAGCGGCTCAAGTACTTTTTGTGACTGGTGTAGATCAAGATCAGGCTGCACGGAACCTGCAGTCAAGATTCCGTGCCATCTGATCTTGATCTACGTTTTCCGCCGAAAGGTGCCAGACTATAATCAAAATGGTCTTCATCTGAACTCTTAGCAAAGGTCTTTTTTTATGCCACCTATGTCAATCGAAACTCTTATCCTACCATAGCTTTTTTGCAGAGAGTGTAACGCAAGATCAGGCTGCACATACGTGCAGCCTGATCTTGCTTTACACTCTCCGCTGCTTTATCAGAAGTTTCCGTCATTTAAATGGCATCTATCAATGAAAAATGAACTTTTAATGAACGAAATTTTTTGTGTAATCGTCAACAATTCAGGTTCAACAGAATATGGGTTAAGAAAAATACACTCACCCAAAAAAATGTAGATACCAAAGCTTCGTGAATTATTATATTGAGCCACGCTCTGGCAAAAGGGGTTTTTGTGCATTTCCGTGATGCCTTCTACCAAGCAAGTCATCTCATAATCATTGGACCATACAGTCTATTTTCTCTAATAACCTTCAGCTAAGGTAGAATGGTCCTTGGACATGCTGAAAATATTACCAAAAACTTTTTACCAAAAGCAAAAAGTTTCGACCCATGTCAGCCTGCGCGGACTGCGCAGGCTGACATGGGTCGATACTCTTTGCAGATGCATTAAGCACCCTTTTCACATAACACGACTCATTTAAATGTATATAGAGGTTTCATATTTTCATTTGAAATTCTAATGTACCCCGCTTAGGTCATTGTTTGGCTATTATATAAATATTTCGCTATAAAGCTATTTTGACATATCCGGTCACGTACAGCTTTAAAAGGGAAAGTTTAAAAAAAAGTAATGCGAATAGTTTTCTACTGAAAGCGAATTCTTCATGTACCGCAATGTTTACGTATTGTTTAGTTGTTACGGGCTAACCTTCTACGTTCTAATAGGCGTTAGTTTGTAAGATGTAAATAAGATCGACCCATTGAAAGCGTTTATCGTATTTCGTTGATTGCAAGGTGTTTAACGCCCTTATTAACATTATTTCAGTTACATCGCAGCGGCCAGCGCACCTATCCATGCTTTCCTGGAGTTTCTTTTACATGTGCTTCAAACGATGTTCTCCCCAAGCCACTTGCTGCTTTCCCACATAACCATCGTCGAAAGAATGACCAGGGATGAGAGAGGGACGAATCCTGCCGCAATGACTACCATCGATCTTCGGAAAAAAAAATGGCCGAGCTGGGTATTCGAACTCTTATCTGTTTTTAACTCGTCTGTTACGAAATAATTTCAAGAGGTTCTGAATTAACTCTCTACTACGCTGCATAATTTTTGGATTCGTTCAAATTGAAAGCATTTGCAGACGACAAGGTAGGTGTGTCTCAAATGACGGGAATTTTCTTTAAAAAGTTAAAAAACATTGAGGCAACAAGTAACCAGCATTTTCTGCTTTCCCCACAATGTTTTCTATAGCATTTTTTCTTAATGGTCGCTAAAACTCGGTATTCTGTTGTAAAGGGTGAACATTAAGCGTTAAAAAGGGAAATATCACGTTTCAATACTTCAACTCATATCATATTGTACAGGTTATCAAATGAACGAAACGTGGATTTTTTTCCCTCTGTTAGTTCTAGTTTCCATACAGTACTTAAAGGGGTCTTTTTACATATTTTTACTGCGAATAATTTTTTGAATAGAATGAATTTTGAAACTAGTTAAAAAGAAAAGAGAGAGAGAGTGAGTGACCTTGCAACTTTTGACCTACTTTTAAAATTCATTTTTCTACTCGCGACTATCAATTGGACCGAACCGTACAATAACAGATTGTCATCTTCACAATAACTTACATACTTTCATATCGTATAATTCAAATCTAAATGACCAATGTTCTTTGAAAGAGTTTAATATATCTGTAGAGCGTATCGATCCATATCGATGGGTCAATTTTCGTCATGTCAAAGAACAGGTCTATCTTATGATTCAGTTGATTGTTAGATAAAATAGATTTTATGGATCCATAATTACATGATGAATTACTTGGTACAACGGATCAAAGAGATGCATTAAGCTCCTATTTGCCAGAGCATGGCCGAATGCATTTTATTACCTGCACTGTTTACTTTTGGCCGTCACTGGGGCTTTAACGCAATATCCACTGATACAAAGTTCAAGCGGACAAGTATCCTTGTGAAATATGGATGAATAAAATGATTCGGTTTAGATACGTTAATGCAGGTGAGAAAAAGGAATAAACTGTATTGAAGTTTGTTCCTTTTCCACAATATTTTTAAGCACTCAGCCACAAGATTAAGATAATGCATTAATCAGAACCCCCATTCCTTTGATCCATTAACCCTGAGACTGCCGTATATACTCACTGTCCAATCTCAGTCTAGAAATAAGACACAAATAGTTGCAACTTCAAGGTTACTCTTGCCTTAAGTATTTCAGAAAAGCAGACAGTGTAGATCAAGATCAGACCGCACATTTTGTGCAGTCTGATCTTGATCTATACTGACTGCAAAGGCATCTATAGTTATGAAAGAGGCTTTAAGGGTTCACTCAGCTGTCAGTTCGGTGTAATCAACAAGCAATACTCATCTGTCATTGGTTGACAGGTCATATACGTCATCACGTCTAGATCTTTCCGGCCGGAGATATCATCGTCCCTCAATCATCAATTATTATACAAATTTCTCTTTCAGCGCGAAAAAAACATATTGCCATTAAAATTCCGGGGTTACTCAATATTCCCAGTTTCATTCTAATACCATATGTCTACACGAGTATAATTCGGCCAACCCCTCGTTAGATTTCGGAATCAGCCTCGTTAGATTTCGGAATCAGCCTTGTTAGATTTCAGAATCAGCTGATCAAATGGATGTAAATATGTCATGAGAACGGTTTTATATGAGTATATGAGACGTGCTCTGTGAAAAGAGGGCTTAATGCCTCTCCTTGATATGCCTAATACCAATCAAGCCATCATATAATTTGGATCCACAATATCCACTTTCTTTTTTAACAACAGACTTGATCATGAGGTACACTGATCCTTGGACATACAGAAAATTGACCAATAGCGAAAAGTTTCGGCCCAGGTCAGCCTGCGCGGATTGCGCAGGCTGACCTGGTCGATACTTTTCGCAGATGCATTCAGTACCCCCTTTTACACAGCATGGCGCATTTATATACTCGTATATAAACACTTAAAGCTTATCGTAAATGCAGATGTATCACTCACAGTGGCTCGGTATTATGCCCGGCTCTCTGATGAAGATATGCTACAGATTCTGAACCTTATCCCGCTAAATGAATTAGATTAAACTTTCAAGCCGATAGTAAAAAATATTGTTATTTCAACGTTATTTTTTGGGGGGGATATCTCCTTTTCGGACAGTGTAGATTCAAGATCAGACTGCACGTTGTGTGCAGTCTGATCTTGGATCTACACTGTCCGCAAAAGGTCCTTGAGTCGCGCTTTGCAGCATAAGAGTCAAGAATAGTAGTTGAATGGATGACCAAGCCGTATACTTACAGACACATTGTTTAACCTGCAACTTTTTTTCCCTTTTCAACGATAATTTGGATTAACTTGTGATTTAGATGTACATGTATATAAATCTGATTGAAAACTTCACTTTTCAACAATGAGGAAACAGAGACAACTGCTGGCGAGGTTACGTTTTATTAATTCTCTTGATCTCAAAACACAAAAGAGTTTCAATATTCATGATTCCAGTACCTCCTACGACGTCTATCTTTCTAAAAGACATTGCTTGTTTGTCATTGGTCAACTTTCTGCATGTCAAAGGACCAGGCAACCTCATTATTCATTCGGTTCTTAGACAACACGGATTTTATGGATACATGATTATACGATGACTTGATTGGCATAATGCATTACGGATATGCATTAAACTATTTTTTTCCAGGGCGTCGCTCATATATTTTAAAAAGACGATAACATAATTTTTCTAAATGTCAGGAACTATTATAAATATTTGTGCGACTGTTAGGCGTCAAGTTACAGACCTTATCAAATTTGACATTTTCTTTCCGCATATCAGCGATTTTATCTTAATGATGAACTTTTAAAAAATACTGAAAAGTTTACACACTGTTGATCGTGATTGTATATATTTTCTGAGTTCTAACAGATTTAAATTGGGTGAATGGATGGATAGATGGGTGGATGGATGGATGGATGGATGGATGGATGGAAGAGCGAAAGGATTGGTGCGTGGGTGGTTTGATATATTGGTGGTTGGATGGACGTATGAATTGATGGATAGATAAATATGGATTGATGGATGGATAGATGGATAGATAGACAGACAGATCAAAATTATCAAGCAGATTACCATATCGTTTTTTTTTTCGAATGTCTGACTTTTTTGGTATACGCATGAAAACAGAAACGGCAGAACCATTTATATGCAGTGAATAATTAATTTTCTCTAGGGATTAATTTTCGTTAAGTTTGAAGATCGACGTGGGAGTTTTCTCTGTAGTCCATCTTCGATTATCTTCATTTGCAATTCCGTCAAATTAGCTCAGTGTGTTTATATGCGTTAGAGCGTCAGAGAGAGAGAGAGAGAGAGAGAGAGAACGTTTTTGCCAATCAAATGGCGTGAATTGCCAGAGTTAGAACGGCTATAGAGATGTAGGCGGATAAGATTGTTTGAATAATTGTATTGTTTTAAACTTCGTTTGCAACATTATTTCAGTTATATCGCAGCGGTTAGTGCACCTATTCAAGTCCTCCTGGAGTGTCTGTAACCAGTACTCCGCACAATATTCTTCCAAAACTAATGGCTGGTTTCCCACATAATCATCTTCGAAACAATGATCAGCGGTGAGAGAGGAATGAATCTTGTCGCAATGACTATCATCAATCCTCGGAAAGAAAAACTGACCGAGCTTGGGACTCGAACCCCTTGTGCTCCAGTCCTATACGCTACCGACTGTGCCATCTGGACTCGTCCGGCGGATAACAGCGACAGTCAGTCTATCAAATCAGAGACTCTCAAATAAAGAATTCAAAGTTAATTTCTTATTTTCTATATTTCTCTCTCCATCACATCACTGTCGACAGATTTGGTTTTTGTGGCGATGCTACATAATATTTCATCATTATCTCTATAGAAAGTCGTTCGTCTTGAACACCGGCCTTAAGTTCTAATCCACGATGATTACCCAGGAAGTTTTCAATCGTAATTACGCTCGTTTGTAATTCTAACGGTGCACCGATAGAAATACTTCCGGAAGAAAATAAAACCACTCCAAATAAAATCACGTACGAAAACCACCTTAAAACTTTACCACACAATCCCGAGTTTTAGCAATTTTTAGAGAGAGAAGGCTTTGAAAAAGACATTGCGGAAAAGGGAGAAAATGCTGGTAACTAGCATTTTCTCCTTTTCCCACAATGTTTTCCAACCTTTCACTGACATATTACCTTTTTGAGCAATAGATAATTTGATGTTTGCGAATGCTTTGAACCTCGACTAGTAAAAAATTTTTATCATTTGGTAAAAAGGTAAACTCGTTACCCCCAGAAACAAATTTATTGTGGGCGACGTTTAAAAAGATCTTTGATACTATGAAATGCAAGATGTGAAACATTGCTTTAGAGGGAGATATTGTACTTTGCAATAGATATCTTTTCTGCAATGTTTTCAAATACAATCTGCCGCAAGACACAAATCGTCCGAAAGGGTTAACTCTTTACCAAACGACAAAATTTTAGACTGGTCCAAATTGAAAGCACTTGCAGACGACAAAATAAACGTGACTCAAAAATTGAAATTTGTTTCTAACAGGGTAGAAAACATTGTGGGAAAAGGAGAAAATGCTGGTTACTAGCATTTTCTCCTTTTCCCATAATGTTTTCAAAAGGCTTCTATCTCAGGGTCGTAAAAACCAGGGATTGTTGGGTAAAGGGTTAAATTCTCGACTCTAAGAATGCTTAAGAAAGCGGTAGATGCTATTGCTTTAAGTGTAAACCAAGATCAGAAGGGCAAAATGCGCTGTCTGATCTTGGAAGAATCCCTTTCCAATATTTTTCGAAGTAAACTGACGAAAACTAAAACGCAATTAACGTTGGATATCTAAAATTTTGTCTTTCTCACTGACCCGATATGTTTCTTTATATCTTATCTTGTTAAATAAATTCAAATGAAACTTTCAAGCCGACAGTAAAAATCCATTTTTTTTTCATATTTCAAAGGTATTTTTTTTTTTTGGGGGGGGGGGGGAAGATATCTCCCTATCGGATAGTGTAGATCTAAGATCAGACTGCACGTTCTGTGCAAACTAATATTGATCTACACTGTCCGCTAAAGGTCAGTGACTCGCGCTTAGCATTTTGTTCCGGTATTATACTACAACTTTATGTTATTTCCTTTTATGTATCCCAGTTTTTGCAGTGATAGATTCTACATCCAGTGCAAGTAATCGCCAACCATTCTTAGTGTTATTCTAGATGTAGAAAGTTACACAACTCTTGATTGGCTGAATCATTTAGAAAAAAAAAATAAAACTCACCCAAATTGAAAGCATCTGCAGACGACAAAATAAAAGTGGTTTAAGTGGAATACTTTGAATTCGAAAGGGTAGAAAGCATCGTGGGAAAATGAGAAAATCCTGGTTACCAGAAACCCTTTTTTTATGGGTACACACTGGATATTTTTATAGTATGTTTATGATTCATTCCGCTTCCAACGCTCGACATTGTTTCGACTTTGTAAACGTTGAAAGCAGCCAGCAGCTTGTAAAAAGTTTGGCGGCTAGCGCTAGTTACAGAAATTCAAAAAATGCTTGGATTGGTGCAATATCAGCTGTAATCAATACTTTTGAAAGCAGCGTTAAAGACAATCAGACCGACCAATAGATCAACCAACCGTAACCGACCAACCAACAAAACAACCAACCAACCCACCGACAAGCAAAACAAGGAATCAAACAAAGAAACAGACAAATAAACAAATAAATAAAAACAAACAAACCAACGAACGAAAATCTGACCATTTCTACCAAACGAACAATCATATATCACTAATTCCTAATTACAACCGATGATTCCTGAATACTCTGGTAATTGAAACAAACTTATGACAGAAATATTGACCAACGAAAGTTTCCCTAGAAAAGTTTTGAACAGCTGCCAGTTTTCCTATCCCCCCGAGTTAGACATTTATTGTTGGAAACCGAAAATTACAGTCTCTACCGTAAATGGTACCTATCAAATTAACGTCCTACAATTTAGAAATGGTTGTCGGTAAATGGCTTTTCCATGGAATTCTTATTTTGGATATTTGGAGGCAAGAATAGCTTGTAAATATCGGACTGTTTAGATCCAACCAACACGTTGTGTGCAGTCTGATCTTGACCTATGCTGTTCAAAATGCCAAAAGTTAACACTTAACCACACAATCCCGACGTTAAAGAACACTGAGAAAAGAGCCTTTTGAAAACACTGTAGGTGAAGGAGAGAATACTGTATACCAGCATTTTCTCCTTTTCCAGCTATGTTTTCACAATCAAATGTCAATTTTGTAGTCACATTTATGTTGTCGTCTGCAAATGCTTTAATTCTGGAAAAGTCTAAAATTTCAATTTTTGGTAAGTAAAGGTTATGCAATTTATAAATGGTTAGTTTTTGACAGTTATGTAGTTTTTGCCAAACATACAATGTTCTAATCTGTTCTGTTATTCTCTGACGTATTTGGTATGTAGCTGCACCAACTTAATCTTCCTGGATTTTTTTTTCTTTTTTTCTATGGGGGGGGGGGGAATAACAAAACAAATATAAGAAAGTGTTGTTTAAAGATCAGACTACACAATGAAGTCTGATTTTGATCTGCAGTATGATATCTTAGCTTTATGCGTATTTTTCTTTATTTTCTAGAACCTCAAAATATGTCCCTCACTGCTTTTCTCTCTCTCGCTCTCTCGCTCTCTCGCTCTAGCTGTGTGTGGGTCTCTCTCTCTTTCTCTCTGCCTGTCTATGTCTCTTCCACTTTGCCTCTATTGCTCTCTGTAACTCTCTATGCTTCTGCCTGTCTGTCCCCTCTATAGTAATCTCCATCTCTCTTGTGTAGTTTATTTTTAAGACTCAAAATGCAGTAAATGACAAGATATCGATTTGAAAGAAAAGGGGGGGGGATTGAAAATTAATAAAATATTTTGTTCCATTTAATGTCTTTAATAACTTGCAAAAACATTTTTATGTCATCTCCCTTGAGATTCAGGCCGTCAACCCACATGCTATTTTTAGACTTCCTTAATTAAAGACCTCCAGAAACAAATTTGCAGCTGACGACTTTTTTTAACTCTTTAGCACACGACAAAATTTTGACTTGTCCAAATTGAAAGTATTTGCAGACGACAAATGAAACGTGGCTCAAATGTTCAAATGTGCCTGAAAAGACAAAAAACGTTATAGGAAATTGGGAAAAAGCCGACTGAAAAAATTGCCTGTTTCCTAAAATCAGTTTTATCCACAATGATCTATTATTTTTTATCGCGATGGAAAATTATATTGAGGGCAATGCGGTCTGCACTTCCGGTTTAACACTATAAAAATTAGCAACCTGAAGCCTATTGGTGTGATTGATTCGATTCTGTAATTCTGTTCCTTCTTGCTTTTCTGTGAATATCATGCTATATAAGTGTCCATATTCACCAACCATTCTTGAGAACATTCTTATTCTCCAAGATTTATTAGATTTGAAAGTAACACAACTTCTGATTGGCTAATCCATATGGTTCAGCCAATCAGAAGTTGCGTTACTTTCAAATCTAGAAGATTACTCTTGGTCTAATTCTAGATTTAAAAAGTAACACAGTGTCTGACTGATTAAACTATTTGATGTAGCCAGTCAGAAAGTGTTTTACTTTCAAATTTAGAAAATTCTTGAGAATAAGACAAAGAATGTTCTTAAATATGGTTGGTGTATAGGCCTAGGGACCCTGTACTTTTTTTTCCCTGACAGGATTTTGGCGACACAATATGCTTGCTTCTTTACGAGGTAATTAAAACACCGGTGCAAGTGAAAGCACAACTCTTGATGGTCGGAAACATGACGACTAACGGGTCCATGAGAGGGTCCCCGCCAAAGCCTGGTTTCGAAACTGGTGTTTTCGGTTTGGTTGTCGAAATTTTACCAACTTGTCAGCGCTCCACTCATGACGTCATTGATTACACTTTTGTAGGCAGGCAGCGAAGGCCGGCCATCTTTTTTTACTACAGTGACATGTGTTATATAATTACATGAGAGTTCAACAATTATGTAAATATGATATTTTAACATCCGGCCCAATTGGCCTAAATGTAACCTAAATCTTAATGAATTCTACATAAAATGAATAGTAAAGCACTGGTAATTACTTATATAGAGTACATGTACGTGTACTATAATTATAGCCTATTCGTGCCAACGTGAGTGCAAAAGCAGAGCTGTGCTTTTGAATTCGACGGAAAAAATAACCACATTTAACAAGACCAACATTTTCCAACAGCGACCTTGCAATCGACTATGAAAGCAAAATTCAATTACCCTTGATTCTGCTAAATAAGTGAAATGAAACTTTCAAGGCGATAGTAAAAACTAAGTTTTACTATTTCAGATGTATTTTTTTGGATAAGATATATTTTTGTCGGACAGTGTAGATCCAAGATCAGACTGCGCGTTCTGTGCAGTCTGATCTTGATCTACACTGTTCGCAAAAGGTCCTTGAGTCGCGCTCAACAGCTTAAGGGTTAACATCTGGTTAGGAAAAATTTGAAAAGTGCGAAATTGAATAAGTGAATCGACAAAGGAATGAATAAACAACGCTAGTAATTGAAAAATGAAATTGCAAATCGATCTATGGGATGGTTAAACCTTTGCCACATGCCATGTTTTAAGGATAGTGCAGCCTGATGGGATGCGTGTAACATCGCCTTTCAGAAACGGACGGATTCGGACTTAGACTCGGGTAAGCCGTAATCGATGGGGGGAACTAGCGTCTATCGGCCGATCCATAACGGATTACCCGGGTGTTAGCCGAATCCGTACGTTTTTCGGCGATGAAAGACGATGTTACACGCATTCCATTAGGGTGCCCTATCCTTAAATGCCATGTTTTAAAGGCCCTTGTGGAGAAGGCTTTTTAAAACATTGGAAAAGGAAAAAAAAAACGCTTTTGTCAAGCACTGACAGAGTTTATCTGTAAACAGAAAATTAAAAGTGAATAAAAATTTTCATTCGACTCTAGAAAACCGAAATATTGCGGTTGTTCGAATTGTTGCGATTTTGTTACCGTCGGACAAACTCTCGTCTTCTCGGACAGAGTTGATCTCTATAAGGTCAAACTGCAGTTAGAAATTTTGTTTGTTTGTTTGTTTCGTGTTAAACAACGTTCCCCACATTAGTTCAGATAAACCGCGGTGGTCAGTGCTTTCTTGGAGTTTCTTTAACCAGTACCCCGGGCAACTTTCTTTCGAAGCCACTGGCTGCTTTTCGACATAACCACCGTCGAAACAATTAATGGTCAGCTGTGAGAGAGGAATGAATCCCGTCGCAAGGAGTATCATCAGTACTCGGAAAGAAATTTAGCCGAACCGGAAATGGAAAAAGCGACCCCTGGCTGACAAGCCATTTTCATTACAAAATGAGCAACTGGGCTTGGCACACTGAATTAAGATTTGTTGTTACCCCGCCCGAGTAGTTCAATAGTTAGCTTATCTGACTCGTGACCTAATTATGCGGGTTCGATACCCGGTTGAGGCAAATTTCTTTCCGGCGACTTTTCGCCTCTCACCTCTGATGCATGTGAAAAAAGTAGTCAGTACTAATGTGAGAAAGCAAAGAAACACATGCGTAGAAACACTGACCGCCATGATATGACCTAAGTTGCTATAAAGGCGTTAAATTCCTATACAAAACAACCTAGATTTGAGCCATGGTCTGTGAAAAGGGGGCTTAATGCATCTGCGAAAAGTATCGACGAATGTCAGCCTGAGCGGACTGCGCAGGCTGACATGGACGGATCGTTTGCTATCTTTAAATGTACCGTTTGTGAAAAGACTATTCTTCCACACGATTCAATTGATTGTGAAACAAAATGGATTTTATAGATCCCAAATCATGCGATGACTGGCTAGGTATAATAAATCACGGAGATGCATTAAGAATAGGGCACCCTAGTAGGATTGCTGTAACATCGCCTTACATCGCCGAAAAACGTAGAGCGAAGACTCGGGTAATCCATAATCGATCGGCCGATAGACGCTGGTTCCCCGCATCGACTACGGATTACCCGAGTCTTAGCCGAATCCGTACGGTATTTTGGCGATGAAAGGCGATTTTACTCGAATCCTATTAGGGTGCCCTATCCTTAAACCCCATTTTGCCAAAGCATGGCTAATTTGTTGTTGAATGTGTGTTCGTATTCTCGGTACTTTCCGTACTTTGATCCTTGTCCTGCAGCTAGGTCAACTTCAGGAGGAAAAAAAAAAGTAAATAAATCAAGGTCAAAATGCAGTGAACAAGGTAGCTAATTATCGGCTTACATGATTTCTGATTTACGAAATGATATCTCTAATATCCACACTTACTGATTACCTGTTCATTAGCAAGCTGGAGATAAATCTTTTTCTAACGTAATGGCGTATACCCTTTATCAAATCTTACGAACACGAAAGTTCGCACTGAAAGTTTGCAATAAATGCATAGCTCGAACACAAACCGCACCTGGCGGGATTCCAACCGGTGCGGAAAAGATCCTCGTTCTATTGAGGCTTATAAAGACCTACAACTTATCCACTTAGCTAAAAAGAATTCTCCCTAACGCAGTTGTTAGGTACTGATTTTATACGGGAAGAAGCTATGCAGTAAGGAAGGAGTGATCTCCTGTAACACAAACAAGAGTTCGAGTTTTTACGAATCTAACCGAAAGAACTTTTGAAAACATTGTGGGAAAAGAAGAAAATGCTTGTCACAAGCATTTTCTTCTTTTCCCACAATGTTTTCTTTCTTTTGCAAACACAAATTCAATCATCTCAAACGTATCGAATTTGTCAAAAGCACGTGGCTTTTGTGATTGATTGATTGTATGGTGTTTAACGCCGTTTTCAACATTATTTCAGTTATATCGCAGCGGCCAGTGCACCTATCAATACTTTCCTGGAGTTTATCTTACCAGTACTCCACTCAATATTCTGTCCAAGCCACAGGCTACTTTCCCACATAACCATCGTCGAAACAATGGTCAGCGGTGAGAGAGGAATGAATCCTGTCGCTGAAAGAAATTGGCCGAGTCAGGGACCGAACCCACGACCCCCTGTTCTCAAATCCTGCACGCTACCGCCTGAGCTTCCGGGGCTCGTCATGTGTTATTGATGAAATCGTATTTGATCTGTAAAAAGCACATGGTTTTGCTCACAAGGTAAGAATATTTTCCGTTGAGTCGGATTTTTCTGGCGTGCAATGTTTGTATGTGAGCAGGGGAAAAATTCTCATATATTCGTACATGTATCATGGTGAAATATTGGAACATACGGTACATGTCTGATAAGCCCGCTATCGGATGAAAGAGATTGGGATGTACAAGATATTGTCCGTAATCCAAAACTACCTTACATACGTCAACAGGGAGGTGAAGAAAAGTGTGTGTGAGGGGGGGGGGGGTGGGGGGAAAGAGCCAAGCTCTGTGAAAAGGGGGTTTAATTCATCTGCTAAAAGTATCGAACAAGATCAGCCTGCGCAGTTCGCGCAGGCTGACCTTGGTCGAAACTTTTTGCATTTGTTAAATTTTCTGCATGTCAAGGGACCAGTCTACCTCATGATTCAGTCGTCTATTAGACAAAATAGATTTTATGGATCCATAATTATGTGATGAATTGCTTGGTATAATGCATCACGGAAATTCACTAAAGCCCCTTTTGCCAAAGCATGACTCATTTGTTCTCCTTAAAATGAAATGAAACACTGAATGAATACTGATATTTTTTGCCCCTACAATTGGCATTTGTTACCGCGTGGAAAATATTGTGCCAAAAGAGCATTTATTGCCTGTAAAACGGTAGGAATATTAGATCAATATCAGACTGCGCAAAAAATGCAATATTTATACATACATGTAATCTTGGATTTAAATTGTTCGTCATTACGCAAGATATTCTAGCAGAAAGTTCTCTGAAATTTCTGTGTCCGATAACCATACAATGGCGGCGGCGGTGGTTATGATGACGATGACGATGATGATGATGATGATGATGATGTTGATGATGATTTGCAAAAATAGCGAGACTTGCACTGCACAGTTTATCTTGAAGTCGGCATGAAAGTGTACCACTTACAGAACAGTTTTTTGTCACTTAACTTATGAATCAATATAAAAGTTTTAATCCACCCAGTACCATAATCATGCTATATCAGTTGGTTTTTGCAGACAGTGTAGGTCAAGATCAGCCGTTATATTCTCAATTAATTTACAGTGCAGGATAGTTTCTTAAAATATTCTGTTAAAAAAAAATCTTGAAATTTAAACATCTTTATATGAGCGGCCCTTTAGCAAAAAGGGGTTTTTAACACATCTCCTTGGATGCATCATACCAAGAAAGACATCACAAAATTATGTATCAATTAAATCCACTTTGTTTAACAACCGACTGAATCATGTAGCACACTGATCTTAAGACATGCTGAAAATTTACAAATAGCAAAAAGTATCGACTCAGGTCAGCCTGCGCGGATTGCGCAGGCTGACCTGGGTCGATACTTTTTGCAGATGCATTAGACCCGTTTTTCACAGAGCATGGTTCTTATCTAATTGAATAAATATACCATTTACACACGTAAGGTGAAGAAAGGGATAAAAAAAACCGGTTTATTATACTATCATATCGTAATAACATTCTTTGATAACCGCATATCGGCAGGAAAATCCGCACAATAGATACAAAAACGTTCAATATTTCCTGTGTCTAACTTACCCTTTATGCTGTCTACTTTACGAAACTGAAGTTTACTAGAATTTATGGGTTTATAGGACTGCAACTATTTCAAGAGAAGCGGAAAGTGTTGATCAAAATCTGACTGTTCATACGTGCAGTCTGATCTTGTTCCATACTTTCCGCAAAAAGTTCCTATTGTGGTGTATGTTGAGATCAGAATTGGCTATTCTGCGTTAACTCTTCCAGCACCAAACATTAAGACTGGATTTCTTTTGACGGCAAAAAATACAATCCACCGAAACTCTGAAAGATTTTTATCTAATAGGATTGACTTATCAAGCGGACGGTATAGATCCAAGATCAGACTGCACCTACTGGGCAGTCTGATCTTGATCTATGCCGTCCGCAAAAGTCTCCGTTTTCGCCTATGGCGCTGGAATGGATTAATTGATGCCAACCATTGTTTTGGGATCAATTAAATGGTTTTAACTCTTCGCTGACAGATACATGCAAATGAATTGGACAAAATGAGACCGTTATATTATGTAAGCTTTATTGGAACTACTTTTCATAGAGGACGTTCACATCTGTCAAAGAAGCCAAAAGATCTTATGTCAATTTCATTACACGTGTATATAGGTCTTTGTTTTCATATCATTTATAAGAATTCTTGCGATCCAGCTATGGAACAAGCTAAGATTCTTGAAATACAGCTCTGGTGGTATTGTAAAATAATCAGGTACGTACAAAGAAATTTAAAAAAAAAAGAACTGTCACAAAGCGGACAAATACCCCCCACAAGCAACTTGTCACTGAAGCAGCACAGTCATAGAACGGAAATGATTTTCAAAACAAAGATCACCTGTGACCTTCACCTTTGACCCATTTGACCCAAAACAGTATCTCCTTGGGTTATGAGCAACACTTGTATAATGTTTCAGGGTCCTGGGTAAAACAGTTATTGAGTTAGAGCACAGAAACGATTTTCAAACAAAGTTCACCTGTGACCTTGACCTATAGTTTAAACATATTTTATTCAATATAATAACATATATTAATCAATTACAACATAACATTACTAAAAGGACTGAAACGAAAGCATCAAAGCTTATATAGTTCCTCTCCCTAAAAAAAGTCACATGATTTAACAATTAAAGTAAACCAAATAAATTGAATATACTCCAAAAAAAGAACTGATAGTGCAAACTTGAGAGAATGACAGCGAAAAATGAAGAATGAAAAAAGGAAAAATGAGAAAATAAACCTTGACCTTTGACCCATATGACCCAAAAACAATAGGCATCTCCTTGGCAACACTTGTATAAAGTTTAAGGGTCATAGTTAAAACAGCTTTTGAGTATGAGAACAGAAACGAAAAAGTGTACGGACGGAGGGATTGACGGGCGGACGGATGGACGGACGGAAGGATGTACGGACAGACGGATGTACGGATGGACGGACAGACGGACTGACAGACATGGTGAAACCAGTATATCCCCCGCCCTCTACTTCGTACGAGGGGCTATAACTACTTGAAATAGATGATATAGAGCACAAACGTTAGTTTTCATTCAAACCAAATAGTCTAGATCTATATGTGTTGTAACAAATCTGACATGTGTTCGCTTTTTGAAGTAAAACATTATTTATCACATAAAACCTCCTCCGGCAGTGTATTAAACCCATGACTCATTTTTGATAATGCACTCGTGTATTATCGTCTTTTAGGTCCCGGTTCTTTGATCAATTTTTTGGTCACAAGCGCTTGAAGCCGGAAAAAACAAACCAAAGCACGTGCCGGAATTTGTACACCTAGGCCGTCTCGTATAAAAAATGACGTCATTGTTGCTAAGACGTATACGCTTGGAAAGTTTTTGATCTTCATGTCTAATAAAAACCAAGAAATGCGGAATAAGTTGTCTAAAGTCAACGAAATTGTGGAAATATTTCGATTTATTCTCTCTATCAACTGTTTCATTCTACTTTTGATGTAAATGTTACAGAACTATCTTCTTGTATATGACACTCGCCGAGGCTCGCATCAAACAATTTTAGTTAACTCATTTGATAAAAATGATAATATATAAACACTCATATAAGATCCTCTATTGAACTCGTCGACAAAAAATTTCATTAAATTTGCTAGAGGTTCGTCTAATGACATTTTTATTTTTAAATTCATTTAATTAAAGTCTACCTCAAATGCAAACTTATGTCAGGTCCTTAATATCTCTTACAGCAGACATCGTGGAGTAGGCGGTATAATTCGGAACTCAACCGTGTAACAGCGAACAATCCGCACTCAAAGTGTTGTATTACTTCATCATTTGCATCTATGCTTCGCCTTGTCAATGTGATTTACATTCCAAACAGCTGTTGTTGTAGTTGATCTACAGAAGATTTATTGCTCTTTCGACCCGTACTTTCGAGCAGGATTTGGTTCGCCATTGTTACGGTAATTAGCCCTTATCCTGCTAGATAAGTTAACTCTTTACCAGACGACAAAATTTTAGACCGTTCCAAATTGAAAGCATTAGCAGACGACAAAATTAAATCGACTCAAAAATTGAAATTTGTTTAGGGAAGTGTAGAAAACATTATGGAAAAAGGAGAAAATGCTGGTTACCAGCATTTTCTCCTTTTCCCATAATGTTTTCAAAAGGCTTCTTTCACAGAGTCGTGAAAACCAGGGATTGTTTGATAAAGGGTTAAATGAAACTTTCAAGCCGAAAGTATCTCCTTATCGAACAGTGTAGATCCAAGATCAGACTGCACGTTCTGTGCAGTCTGATCTTGATCTACATTGTCCGCAAAAGGTCAGTAAGTCTCGCTTAGCAACCTAGAGGTTAACATGAAGTGTAGGACACATCACTGACGATTAACTATACATCTACGCTATGAAAAGTAGATCCCTAATCGTTAACGGCACTTTTATCCTGCGGAAAAGGCACTTGAGCCATGCTCTGTGAAAAGGGGGCTCAATGCATCGACCAAGGTCAGTTTGCGCAGTCCTCAGAGTCTGACCTTTGTCGAAACTGCTTGCTTTTGGTGAATTTTCTGCAGGTCAAAGGACCATTCTACATCAGGATTAAGTCGGTTATTAGACAAAATGGATTTTGTGGAACCATAATACTATAATGACTTGCTTGGTTTAATACATTATGGAGATGCATGAAGCCTCCTTTTAGCGTGGCTTATTTGCATTGTGTTCAATATAACTAAATGAGCCAAGCTTTTGCAAAAGGGGACTTAATGCATCCCCGTGATGCATGATGCCAAGCAAATAATCACATGATTCAGGACCCCCTAAAATCTATTTTGTTTAACAACCGACTGAACCATGAGGTAGACTGGTCATTTGACATGCCAAGAATTTAAAGATAGCAAAAAGTAACGGCACATGTCAGCCTGCACAGACTGCTCAGGCTGACATGAGTCGATACTTTTTGCAGATGCATTAAGCCCCCTTTTTACAGAGCGTGGCTCAAATAAAAAAGACGGGATGTCCAACTGTTTTTCAGCTGAACACGACTCATTTTGTTAATATGGGTTTTCTTCACATATTTCTAAACTGGAATTCCTCTTATCATGTTCTTTTGTAACTTTTTCTTTTTGATCTGATACATATAACGTAAAAAATGATTGATTGATTTTTTGGTGTTTAACGCCGTTTTCGGCATTATTTCTCTGATAATGCGGAGGCAAGTGCACCTATCCATGCTTTCCTGAATTCCTTTACCAGTACTTTGCAAAATATTTTTTTCCGGGCCACTGGTTACTTCCGACATAACCATCCACGAAACAATGATCAGCGGTGAGAGAGGAATGAATCCTGTCGCAATGACTATCATCAATCACCGGAAAGAAAATTGGCCGAGCTGGGGATTCGAACCAGCGACCGGAACAAAATGAGAACCAGCTGCTAAGAATAGTACTAACAGCGAGCTGCTAAAAAATAGTCCTTAAGGCGAGCTGCTAAAAATAGTATTGACCAATCAGATTTGTTCAATGTCTTCACCGTTGTATTAGAATTTCCATTTCTTGGTGGGAAGAAACAAACTGGAAAAAAAAAAGTATTTCGTGACGAAATACTTGAGCCATGCACTGTGAAAAGGGGGCCTTAATGCATCTGCGAAAAATATCGGCCCAGGTCAGCCTGCGCGAACTGCGCAGGCTGACCTGGGCCAAAACTTTTCGCTATGTTTCAATTTTCTTTACGTCCAAAGACCAGTCTACCTCATAATTTAGTCAGTTCCTATACAAAACAAATTTTATGGATCTTTAATACCGTGATGAGTTACTCGGTATAATGCATCAAAGAGATGCACAAAGCCCCCTTTTCACAGAGTATAGCTCATTTGTTTTAACCATTTTGCAAACAGTGCTATGTTTCTAAGAATGTAAAGGAGGAGACATAACACTGCCGTAACCAGCATTTACTCCTTTTTCCCCATAATGATCTCTATCTTTTCAAAGATTAATCCCATCTTTTGAGGCAGATTTAATGCATCTTTTGCAACTACTTTTAATTTGATTCAGCCAAAAAATTCTGTCGTCTGGTGAAGCATTAACAGAAGTCGCATTAACTCTTTACCAGACGACAAAATTTTAGACTTGTCCAAATTGAAAGCATTTGCAGACGACAAATAAAATATTGTCCAAATGAATGGAATTCATCTTTGATAGGGTAGAAAACATTGTGGGAAAAGGAGAAAATGCTGGTTACCAGCATTTTCTCCTTTTCCCACAATGTTTTCATAAGGCTTTTGTCTGAGGAATGTTAAAACAAGGGATTACGTGGTAGAGGATTAATAACATCAGGTGTCAGACGAGCACTTCGTCTTGTTTATATTTTATTAGATGTCTGTCTGAGCGTCTAGCACGCGAACTTAGTATTTGTTTGTCATTTTGTTTCTGTGATTGACAAGCCCTGGTGCGGCCTGTCTTCTTCCGCTATACCTCGACCTTGAATCATTGAATGGTTCGAAAAAACCAATGTTAATGCAAGTAAATATAGATAAATGTACCCGAGAGCTATTTTAATTTTAAATTTTTGACTGGTCGCTGTCCGGTAGACAGACGATTGCGAAAACAAAAAGATTGAAATCTTTGCACAGATTTTGTATGCATAATTCAAACTTTCATATTTTCACAAATTGACGACAAAACTAGAATTTGAACATACCTGTTGCTCAAGTATCCAATAATCGTTCGTTTGAAATACAAGTATTTTCAATTCAAACAATGAACATAAGAGAAAACAGCTTATTTCGTCTGTTACTCGAGGTGTTTACGTTCCCGAAGACAGACACAAAATGGCTGCCACACTTATAAATTTGTCAGTTTTTCTTTCGAGATCAACATGTTATAAACTACCTCTACAAGAGCTTTATGTAATGAAAGGTTTAATAATTTGTCTTTAGTCAGGTTTGTCACTAAAAGTTAAATCGCATTTCATTGCAATATGTACAGATTAAACCGACGAAACAGGAAGTCAGTACAGCGCTCTCTGTTTGCTACCGGAAAATTTACGATGGGCTTGATACGGTGCGGTGCACAGTAGATGTCCAAATATCAAAAGAAGCACCGCAAACGTCTCATTAGTGAGACAACTCATATAATGCAAGTTTGCGTCTATATTCGTAACAAAATTTTGCCTTTACAGGCAAAATGAGCCGTCAAACAAACAATCTCTCGGCTTGAATGCTTATTGAATCTGACATAACTATTGCAACACAACTGGCAAAAATTTTTTCCCCTTCAGCCGAAACTTAGATCTCGCCTACATAGACACAGTAATAATCAAAAGTTCTCTCACCACATGGTATTCTTTAATAAGTGACTTCGTGAAAAAAATAGAAGTTTCATTTTTAATTTTCATTTTTTGTTTTTCAAAAGAAGTGTCCTAAGATGAACAATCTCTTGTTTACTGTTTAACCTATTACCAAACAATTTCGAATATTAATAACCCTGAGAAAGACAGCTTTTGAAAACATGGTGTGAAAAGGAGAAAATGCTGGTTACCAGCATTTTCTCCATTTCACACAATGTTTTCTACCCTTTCGAGGAAAAAAAAAATGTTTGAGCCAAACTTGATTCCTCATCTGGAAGAGGCTTTAAATTAGACAAGTTTGAAATTTTGTTGTCTAAACACAGAATAAAAACAAGACCTTTAACTCGAATTTTCATTTTTTCGAACAATTAAGTGTTCACTTACCAATGACAAAACTTTTTCCCATATATGTACATGCATGACAAAGTGTTTGCTGCACAAAAACAGTTGCGTCAGCAGACGAACTGTCCTTTGTTTATATATGATTTGGTATTTATCTGAACGTCTGACACGAAAAGTTGGTGTTTGTTTCCCATTTGTTTTATTCATTGACAGAGGTCATGTCTGCCTGTCATCCAAACACTCCGTTGACAAAAATACATTAATTTTCATTATTCATGAATTTCTTGACCAATCTTCATTATTCATTGCATTTATTACACGGTTTGTTAAAATATTTAGGTGTCTGCTCAAAGTTTGAAAACCATTCCAGATTACATTCTAGTTCTCAATAGTTTCAAAGTACAGCAATTTCTGATTGGCTGAACCAATCAAATCGGATATTGCGTCACTGTTCTAGTTCCGGACGAGCCGACCAAAACGTATGAAACTAGCGCAGTATTGTTTTTTCTCTCTCTCTCTCTCTCTCTCTCTCTCTCTCTCTCTCTCTCTCTCTCTCTCTCTGGTGTTGCACAGTGTTACAGGGGACGCTATAAAAAGACTAATACAATTAATTAGGATAATGCGACTGCTAGAGTTCTTGCTGCAGGAAGAATCATGAACTCTCCCTCTGTCTGTTTCCTTCCATCCGTTCGTGTGCCCGTCCTCCAGCTCGTCTGTCTGCCTGTCTGTGTCCGTCCGTCCTTCCGTCCTTTCGTCCGTCTCATATCTCTCTCTCTCTCTCTCTCTCTCTCTCTCTCCCTCTCTCTCTCGTTTCTGTCAGTTTCTCCGTATTTATTGTCCTTTCATTACCTGTAACATTTCTTTATAAATACAAGGTAAATTATGTGGAATGCTTCCAGGTAATAAACTTTATTAATTAAAACGCATTCACCGTAACAGCGACACTGGCATCTATTGAAATACCGGGGTTATGAGTGCAATATTCGTTCATTTATTACTTGCGGCTACTGTCAACCAACACTTTTAACCCTTTGCCACACAATTTCGAGTTATAAAGACTTTCAAAAAAGAGGCATCTCAAAACATTGTGGGAAAAGGAGAAAATGCTGGAAACCAGCATTTTCTCCTTTTCCCACAATGTTTTATACCCATCAAAGATAATTTTCACCATTTCCGTCAGATTTAATTTGTCGTCTGCAAATGCTTTGGATTTCGACGAGTCCGAAATTTTCTCGTTTGGTAAAGAGTTACCCTTAAAGCGGACGAAAACAATTAAATCCGTCTATATTGAAAGGATTTGCTGACATGCAAATTAATTTAAGTCAAATCATGGGAAAGTTTGAAAGGATTGATATGAAAGGGTAGAAAAAAACGTGATGTAAGGAGAACGTGGTTATTACCAGCATTTTCTCCTTTCCACACATTATTTCCAAATAATGTCCGTGGTTGTGAGGTACAGCGTCGACCTCGTAACTAAAAGGTCCCGAGTTCGAGACCCGGGAGCGGGTGTCAACTTTTGGATTTTTCATTGGCCCACACATTCGGCGCGAGTACTGGTGTAGTTCCCAGAAAGCAGATTCGAGAGAGATTAGTATAAGTTGTAAGAACTTGTTTCTCAATCGATGTAACATAAATATGTTTAAACTAAAAGCTTTCAGGGCTCGTCAAACTCGAGATTGAGTGCATAAACAAAATTATTCAACACTTTCGCAGTAAAGTAGATAAATTCAATTTTTTCTGTTTAATTAAATGGTGATTTACGCCGCTTTCAATATTATTTCAGTCATACCACAGCGACAGCTCACAAGTTAATGTACGTCCTGGGTTTCATGAGTACTATAGGCTAGGGGTCTAAAACATTTTACCAAAGGAATACCCCCTAGATAATCCAGGACACTGTCTTTTGAAGTCTTTACCAATCGACAGAATTTTGGACTGGTCCAAATTCGAAGCATTTGCAGACGAAAAAATCAAACGTGACTCAGATGATTGCATTGGTTTTTGAAAGGTAAGAAAACATTGTGGGAAAAGGAGAAAATGCTGGTGACCAGCATTTGCAGACGACAAATTAAATGTGACTCAGATGATTGCATTGGTTTTTGAAAGGTGTAAAACACTGTGGGAAAAGGAGAAAATGCTGGTGACCAGCATTTGCAGACGACAAACTAAATGTGACTCAAACGAGTGCATTGGTTTGTGAAAGGTAAGAAAACAATGTGGAAAAAGGAGAAAATGCTGGTGACCAGCATTTGCTGACGACAATTTAAATGTGACTCAAATGAATGAAATGGTTTTTCGAAAGGTATAAAAACATTGTTGGAAGAGAAGAAAATGCTGGTTACCAGCATTTTCTCCTTTTCCCACAATGTTTTCAAAAGTCCAATTTCCCATGAGTGTTTAAATCCGGGATTGTGTGGTACAGGGTTAAGATATAGAAAAAGTTTCTGATTCAATTGTGACGATGACTTTGTGTCATAATTCAGCTCGATCTGTACAGTCTGATCTTGATCTACACCGTCCCAAACAGCCATTGATATCAGCTCTGGCAGTAAAGGATTTACAACTTTGCCACTCAATACCTAGTTCTAACCTCCTTTGGAGAGAAAGCTTTTGAAAACATTGTGGGAAAAGGAGAAAATGCTGGTTACCAGCATTTTCTCCTTTCCCCACAATGTTTTCCTACATTTCACAGACAAAAAATATACTGTTTACCACATTTACTGCGTCGTCTTCAAATGCTTCGAATTTTTGACGAATCTAACATTTTGTGGTTTGGTAAACGGTTAACAATTTCTTTCACAAAATTACTCGTAACATGACTATTCGACCCCAGCAGGCTCTAGCGGACAGTTTTTACGTTCTTGTTAACCCTTTGGCTGGTAGGCGCGACTCAGTGACCTTTTGCGTACAGTGTAGATCAAGATCAGACTGCACAGAACGTGCAGTCTGATCTTTGATCTACACTGTCCGATAAGCAGATATTATTCCCCAAAACATAACTTTGAAATGGCAATATTTTGGTGTTTACTATCGAATTGGAAATTTCATGTTAGTCAGGATAAGGGTTGGTTAAGTCTAATGTACTTGTATTTTTACAATGTATTCTTTTTTATTGATTTCCATAAAATTTTTAGCAAACGACTTTAAGCCTTTACTGTACAATCTCGAATTTTAACGACCTTTATTTAAAAAAAAAAGGCTTTTTAAAACATTGTGGGGAAAAAAGAGAAAATGCTGGTAACCAGCACTTTCTCCTTTCCCCGTAATGTTTTCTAGCCTTCTAGAGACGAATTTTATATTTTGAGTCAGACTTAGTTTGTCGTCGGCAATTGCTTTCAATATGGATACGTCTGAAATCGAGTTGTCTGGTATATAATGAGTTAAAAAATTGAAGATGCATCCGCCTTTTGACACATTGTGTCAGACGATAAATCGTTTCTATCGTGAAATGTCTGCTTTCGAAACGTTTTTTTAAACTTCCTTTCACCAATATAACCTTAAAGGTGCAGTAAAGGCCAAAATATCAAAGCAGGTGTCATATTACATTTAAATCTGATCACACCATTTAAAAGTATGGAAAATATTGTGGCGATGACAGTCTGTTATCGTGTGGCCAGGCCATGTGTTAGTCGCTGGCAGAAAAAAGAATTTTAGAATCAGGCAAAAAGTAAACAAAAGACACAGCTACCTGGCAGGTTTTAACCTTGTTTTGAAATTAATTTCTCTGTCAGCGACTAACGCTTGGACCAACCGTACAATAACAGATTGTCATCTTCATAATAATTTCCATACTTTTAAATGGTATGATTTAAAGTCAAATGCATTTAAACACCCACTTTGTTTACATTTGGCCTTTATTGTCACTTTAATTCATTGTGCAATCTTTTCAAATCACACTTACACACTTTACACTATACACTTTATCTTTCAAAAAGCGTAGTGAGTACGCTTTATTTTTTTTTAACAAGTACATGCAGGCGAGAAACTAAACAAATTTCTCTTTAAAAGAGAATCCCGTCTATTTCAACAGCAAAGGGTATGAAAGCATCTGATTGGCGCCCTGGAAAATGGGGGTTTAATGCATTTCGTGATTCATTAAACCAAGCAAGTCATTACATAATAATAGTACAGATAACTGCCCCTGTATGCGACTTGAGTTTTTGAGGGATCGCCTCCGGGTACTCAGACGACTGCGAAAAAAAAGGTTGAAATCTACGCACAGATTTTATGCGAACATTTGAACTTTCGTACTTTCACAAATTGACGACAAAACTAAACTTTGAACATACCTGCTCCTTGTGTATTGAATAATCCTTCGTCTCAAATACAGACGAGCCATGCTCTGTGAAAAGGGAGCTTAATGCATCTGCGAAAAGTATCGACCCAGGTCAGCCTGCGCAGTCCGCACAGGCTGACCTGGGCCGACATTTTTCGCTATTGGTCAATATTCTGTATGTCCATGGACCAGTCTACCTCAAGGTTAAGTCGGTTGTTAAAAAAAAAGTAGTTATTATGGATCCATAATTATGCGATGGCTTGATTGATATCATGCATCACGGGCATGCATTAAGCCCCCTTTTGCCAGAGCGGCTCTCAAATATTTTCAATTTAAGCGCTAAACATCAGAAAAACCAGTTTCAATCATCTTTTACTGGAGATGTTTACGTTCCCCGAAACAGATATAAACACAACATACAAACACGACAAACATTTTTTTTTTCGAGATAAATTTACATGTTATAAACGACTTCTAAAAGCGCTTTAGGTAAAGAAATTATTATTTAATTATTTGGCCTTGTTCATGCGTGTCACAAAATATTAACTGCATTTCGCTACAATACAGATTAAACTGACGAAACAGAAAGTCAGTACAGCGCTGCAGCTTTGCCACCGGAGAAAAACACGATGGATTTGAGACAGTATGGTGCACAATAAATGTCAAAAATTTGAAAAAAAGCATCCTAAACGTATCATTATTGAGACTACACATAACTATGACTCTATGATATCTATTTTGTCCTACAACCGACTGAATCATGAGGTAAAATGGTCCCTTTCATGCAGAAAATTGACCAAAAGTAAAACGTTTCAACTCTGGTAAAATACGCTATGCGAATGTAACAAATAATAATGATGATGATGACGATAATAATAATTATAATGATATTAATGATGGATGGATGGATGGATGGATGGATGGATGGATATGTAGAGAGAGAGAGAGAGAGAGAGAGAGAGAGAGAGAGAGAGAGAGATTCAACATATTCTTACATGAAAAATACGACACGGATAATCACTAATAATGATAAATGATAAAACTGAAAACAACAATGCACATAGTATTTCAAGCTGTAAGCACGACTGAGTTAATATTGTATGACCATAAACACAAAGAAACCCATACAAGTAATACCTAGCAAAATGTCCTGTTCATTTCACCATGGAGAACACCGAATACGACTGTACAATTGAGCCATGCTCTGGCAAAAGGGGGCTTAATGCATCTCCATGATCCATGATGCCGAGCAAGTCATCACAATATTTATAGATCCATAAAATCCGTTTTTGTATAAAAACCTACTGAATCATGAGGTAGACTTGTCCTTTGACATGAAGAAAATAGACTAATAACAAAAGGTTTCGGCCCAGGTCAGCCTGCGCGGACTGCGCAGGCTGACCAGGGCCGAAACTTTTTGCAAATGCATTAAGACCCCTCATCACAGAGCATGACTCACATACTGATCATTATGAATTTTTATACTGATATTGATTACACAAATAGTATTAAAGCAGCAGAAAGCGTTCACTTTCTTACTTTGTAATACACCACAAAATAATTGTAAATCATTACATTTTCCCTTTTATATTTTTACATCGAAAACCATTTCAGCATTAAGAACACCGATATCGAAAATGTCCAATAAATATACTGACATCTCACTTCACAGATTGATCTCACAAATAGTGTTAAAGCAGCAAAAAGTGTTAATTTTCTTACCTTGTACACACACCACGAAATAATTATAAATTATTATCCCTTTTTATATTTTCATATCGAAAACCATTTCAGCATTCAGAACACCAATATCGAAAATGTCAAATAAATATACCGGTATACAGCTCACATCACAGATACAGTGAGAATCGACTCCCAATATCATCTCCCTTTAAATTCTGTGCCGCGTACACCTTTTATCGTATAAATGCATGTACGATCTATCACGCGCTCTTTTCGTAGACTACTTTTTGAAAACATTCTGGGAAAAGGAGCAAATACTTGTACCAAGCAATTGCTCCTTTTCACAGAATGTTTTCCATAAATAAACAAAAGAGATACATTTTTCCCTCATATATTTCTCCTTTCCGTCACTTATAACCGTTTTAGGTACTTTTAGATCTGGCCTGTACTGTGATGGGTTTATTGAGTATCGAAACATTTGTGGTACGCTGTAAAACTCTCTTTCTCAACACTTTCATTTTTTGCAAAAGCATGGGATAGAAAGCTAATATCAGCTTTTATCTTTTTATACCTCAGCAAATAAGCTGTAACGTAGATCCGTTTTATTTTCTGGTGCGGGAGTACCTATTGGGAGTTGGCAATGATGACTGAAGAAGAAGACGAAGACAAAGAAGAAGAAGAAGAAGAAGAAGAAGAAGGAGGAGGAGGAGGAGGAGGAGAGGGGGAAAGGTGGAAAAGTAGGAGGAGGGGGAGAACGACGACAACGAAGGAGAAAAAGGAGAAGAAGAGGAGGAGAACGACGACGACAACGACGACGAAGAAGAAGAAGAAGAAAGAAGAACAAGAGGAAGAAGAAGAAGAAAGAGAAGGAAAACGACGACGACGACCACACAATCCCTACTTTTCATGACTCTGAGCAAAAAACTTTTGAAAACATTGTTGGAAAGGGAGAAAATACCAGTACCAGCATTTTCTCCTTTCCCACAAAGGTTCCGACCCTATTAAAGACAACTTTAATTTCTAAAGACACGATTGGGGCCACATTTAATTTATCGTCTGCGAATGTTCTGGTTTGGACAAGTCTAAAATTTTGTCCTGTTGAAAAGGGTTAACTCTTTACCACATAATAAAATTTTAGATTTATCCAATTTTGAAACCATTTGCAGACGACAAATAATTGGATTTTGTCTTTGGTAGGATAGAAAACATTGTGGGCAAAGGAGAAAATGCTGGTCACCAGCATTTTCTCCGTTTCCCACAATGTTTTCAAAAGCTTCTTTTCACAGGATCGTTAAAACTCGGGACTGTATGGTAAAAGGTTTAAAGACATTACGACCATATCTTTCCTCTCAAAAGCACTAACCCCAGTGTTCTACCGGGACTCGGTAATTTTAATGATACATATTTGATGAAACAAAAAAAAAAGGGGCTGTAACCATAGATTAGCTTACTTTCACGCTAGCAGCACATAAAATTATTCTCAAGTAATCTAGTGTATTGTGTGGCTTGGAAAGAAAGTTGTGTCTGTACTTGTAAGAGAAAGCCAGGAAACACATGCGTAGGTGCACTGACCGCCGTAATATGACCTAAGCTGTTAATCCGGCTTTAAACTCCAATACATAAAAAAATCTAATCTACCGGGGCTCAGGGAATTTAATGATACATATTTGGTGAAACAAAAATGCTGTAACCATAAATTAGCTTACCTTCACGCGAGCAGCGCATCATAAAATTATTCTCAAGTAATCCAGTGTATAATGATCCTATATAGACCGACAAAGCCAGCATCTAACAGAGAGGGAGAGAGAGAGACTGACGTTGTAATATCAACCACAAAAACTTGAGCGGCGTAAATTTGGTATCGAAAGATTAATGTGCCACGCTCTTGCAAACGGGGGTTTAATGTATCTCCGTGACGCACTTTTCAAAGAAAGTCATCATATAATTATGGATCCATAAAATTCCATTTTGTCTAACCACCGACTGAATTATGAGGTAAACTGGTCCTTTGTCCTTGGATAATTGACATAATAGCAAAAAGTATCGACTCAGGTAAGCCTGCGCGTATTGCGCAGGCTGACCTGGGTCAATACTCTTTGCAAATGTATTGAACCTCCTTTTCACAGAGCGTGGCTTACTTGTAAAAGGCTGTAAAATCTTCCGTTTTTACGTCTTCTCGCATGCGCTTGTATTGAAATAACTATATCAGCTTTTTATCTTTTATTATCTTAGCAAGGAAATCGTATTATACATCGGGTGTTTTTTTTTTATCGTTTTATTCCTGGTAAGAGAAGTAGTGGGAATTATTTGTGGGGATTACAGAGAGATACTGACGGTGAGGTTGAAAAGAAGACTGATGATGATGATTATGATGATGATGATGATAACGAAGACGATGACAAAGACGACGAAGAAGAAGAAAAAGAGGAGGAGGAGGAGGAAGGAGGAGGAGGAGGAGGAGGGAGGAGGAGGAGGAAGAAGAAGAAGAAGGAGGAGAAGCCAATGGCAGCAGGACTATCTTCGAGGAAGAAAAGGAAAAAAAAGGAAAAATAAGAAGGCAACAAAGAAAGAGCGATACAGACCAAGATAGATTTACGAATTTATGTATGTGACCACACGGTGACCTGTTTGTTTTTTGAGATAATTTTAGCTGATTAGTTTCACCGTTAGCATGCTGAGGGCGAATTTAGGTACTTTAGCGGACAGTTTAGATAAAGATCAGACTACACAGAATGTGCAATCTGATTTTACTATCGGCATAAAAGTTTCATTGAACTTATTTTGAAGGTTAAGGGTTATCATAAATGGCCTGCAACACGCGAAAAGGGGCATTCGGACATTTGCGTAAAGTGTCGTCTCGGATCAGCCAGCGCAATCCGCGCAGACTAATCCGAAACGACACTTTCCGTTTTTATGTAATTTTCTGTTTTGCGCAAGACTACTGTAGCACAAAATGTAATAAAGTCGTAAAGTGCCGTCTCGGATTAGCCTGCGCGGACTGCGCAGGCTGATCCGAGACGACACTTTACGCAAAAGTCCGAAAGCCCTTTTTCGCATATTGCAGGCCATATCCGGTTTGAAACAAACTATGCGCTTAGCTACCTATAACCGAGCAAAGAGCTGAATCGTCATGATTCAGACAAAAGAAAAGTCAGCCTACGATAATCACCATGGAATACCTCTCTCTGCAATAAAAAGTCTTCAGAGACCGAGCTTGGGTATTTCGTGAAGCACATCATGACGCCAAGGAGCCGAGACCCGGTAAGCTCAGTCGGTAGCGTACAGGACTTAAGAACAGGATGTCGCTGGTTCGATCCCCGGCTCGGCCAATTTCTTTCCGAGGATTGGTGATAGTCATTGCGACAGGGTTCATACCTCTCTCACCGCTGACCATTGTTTCGACGATGGTTAAATGGGAACGCAGCCGGTAGCTTGGAAACAATATTGTGCGGAGTACTGGTAAAAGAAACTCCGGGAAAGCACGAATAGGAGCAATGGCCGCCGCGATATAACTGAAATAATGTTGAAAACGGCGTTAAAAACCATACAAACCAGTAATCGGTGTTCTCGATGATGAAATGAACAAGGTATTTTGCCAAGGATGCGCCAGATTGCACTATCTTAATTTATCGGGCAAGGTGAAGGCATGTCCCCAAACTCTTGCAGCACAATTTTGATTCCCCGTCACCCTTAAAATCATCTGGAACTCCTAATTTTAAGGATGCAACATATTACTCCTTTATTTTCAGAATTTTTCGGTGAAGGGGGTATGCCCCCTTAAGTGTAGACTGTTCCAAATTGAAAGCATTTGTAGACAGTAAAATAAAGGTAAGAAAACATTGTGGGAAAAGGAGAAAATGCTGTTTACCAGCATTTTCTCCTTTTCGCACAATGCTGTCAACAGTATTTCTCTACCAGGGTCGTTAAATCCAGGGATTGTGCGTTATAGGGTTAAGCCAGTGCACCTGCCCATGCTTTCCTTGTTTTTCTTGTACCAGTATTTTACGCAGTATTCTTTCCAAGCCACTGGCTCTACCACAAATACGTCGTCGATATGTTGTTCAGCGATGAAAGAGGAAATAATTCTCTCGCATTGACTATTATCAATCCTCGGAAAGAAACTGGCTAACCTTAGGAATCGAGCCTGTTACAAGTCCTGTACATGACCGACTGAGCAACAGGGCTTGACCTTTCTAGCACATCCATGAATCTAATTTATATACTTACACTTTAATGTAATTTGGGTGGGGTTTTGGTTATCCTTTATGCTGTTTATTAATATGAAAATGAGATATCTCATACAATTGAAATATTAACCCGACGAGTAAACATAATATATGTTTTGATTGTATATGTATGTACCTGTACAAGGGCCTGTGGCCTATATATACAATAAACATATTTGAATTTGAATAAATCTACATATGCTCCTTCAGACAAACACTGTGCAACGAATTTTGTAAAAGCGAAAATGGAAAGGATGTTATTGCAAGCTACAGTTTTTATCAGATTTAACGACCCGTGAAAAATGCATCGCTGTGTTACATGTTGTAAACACGGAATGGAATGTCATAACGAGTCGTAGTGCATTTTACATCTGAACCATGCTCTGTGAAAAGGGGGCTTAATGCATCTGCGAAAAGTTTCGACCCAGGTCAGCCTGCGCAGTTCGCGCAGGCTGACCTGGGCCGAAACTTTTCCCTATTGATCAATTTTCTGTATGTCAAAGGACCAGTCTACCTCATGATTCAGTCGGTTGTTAGACTAAACTGATTTTTATGGATCCATAATGATGTGATGTCTTGCTTTGTATAATTCAGCCCTTATTTGCCAGAGCATGGCTCATATTCTGAATTGGTGAATGCAATCCCAGTCTACTAGTTACAATAAGCAAGAACTGAATAAGCTAAAAGGAAAACATATATTCTTCCTGCTAACTTACTGAATTCGACTCCTTTTTTTTTTGTTAAGAGAGATGTAAATATAGATTACCACGGCAGTTGAAGATATTTTTGTCTAAGTTAAGCATCATACAGTGGACAATGTGAATCAAAGATCAGACTGTACGTTTTAAATTATGTTGTAAATAGAAGGGCGTTGTATAGTTATGAGTTGCATTCGTCCATGAAACTTGAGTATACCACGGTCTGGTGCTGTTATATAACTAAATCGGTATCAGTATCAAAGAAACCTTTTCACCACTAAAGGTAACGGTAGCTTCTCAGGAGAGCGTAGATCAGACTGCAAGAAACGAACAACCTGATCGTAGATCTACACTGCATGCTGCTGAACAATGAACAAAGGTTTTTAATTTGCATTGGAACTGAGTGTTAAGTCTTTGAAAAAGAGCACAATTTTAACCCTTTCAGTGCTACAGGCGAAAACAGGAACTTTTGCGGACGGCATAGATCAAGATCAGACTGCACAGAACGTGCAGTCTGATCTTTGATCTATACCGCCCGTTTAGTTAGTCAAGCCTATATACGGTAGAAGTCTTTCTCATTTGCAGATGATTGCATTAAACGCTGTCGAAAGAGGTCGAGTTTCTTTGTTTGGCACTTACCGTTATGTTAAATAAATAAAATGAAACTTTCCAGCCGATACCAAAAAAACCCGAATAATGTTGTTTCAATTTATTTTTTGGGTGAGAAAAAATCTTATTATCGGAAAGTGTAGATTCAAGAACAGACTGCACGTTCTGTGCAGTCTGATCTTGATATACACTGTCCGCAAAAGGTCAGTGAGTCACGCTTAGCAGCCTATGGGTTAAAAGAGATAATCTTGTTGTGCACGGGTTGACTCTTTATAAAACGAATCCAAAATCCTACGTACACTGAGGGAGAAGGCTTTTGTGGGTTTTTGTGTGAAAAAGGACAAATAAAAATATTATGCCAGGAAACATTATTTTGTTCCCCTCCCCCCTTTTTTTTTTCTTAGGTTCACTTCCTAGCCTTTTGTGGATTTATTCCAAGATTTGAACCACATCTGAATTATCAAGTGTCAAATTATTTTTATCTAAACAAAAATCTGTTGTCTTGTAAAATCTTAAAGGGACCTATTTAGTTTCTGCATCGTAAATCAAATTTCCTGTAAAACACCCATGAATACAAATTGATATGAGCCATGCTGTGTGAAAAGGAGGCTTGGTGCATCTGCAAAAGGTTTCGACCTAGGTCAGCCTGCGCAGTCTGCGCAGGCTGACCTAGGTCGAGACTTTTTGCTACCGGCCAATTTTCAAAGAACCAGTGTACCGTAGGATTCAGCTGGTTTTAGACAAAATAGATTTTATTGATCCAATTAAGTCTGTGATGACTTGCTAGGTATGATGCATCACAGAGCTGCATTAAACCCCCTTTTTTTCCAGAGCATGGCTTATGTATATTTCTTTGCAATCGTTTGACTTGTACAGTAACATTCACTCAAAAAAATAGGTGCAATTTTGAGCTTTTAGATAACGGGATAGTCGTTTAGTAATCGGTAACTCCATCTTTTTCTGTTACACAAGATATGACGTCATTGTACTCATTTGCATACGATTCCTTGTAATCGGCGCGTGTTGTTGATCATGGGACATCCCACAAGTCTTTGCAAAACTCTGGTTTAAAATCTAAAAATAATTAAGGAGGTTACGTAGCCAATCAAGGAAATACCATTAATTTTATTTTTTCTCTCTTACCTCTGTTTTTCCTACTTTTCTGAGGATTTCACAGGTATTGCCTTGCTTAATTCAGTGATAAATCATTTTTCCCCCCAAGTTTGATGAGATTATAAAAATCTGAATTGCTCCCTTTAAATCCAAACATCAGAATAAAAGGGTGAAAAAATCGTTTTTGAATTGTGTTACATGTAGATGAGCCATGCTGTGGCAAAAGCTGCTTGATGCATTTCCGTGGATTTTATGGATCCATTATTATGTGATGATCAGGCATGTCATCACATAATAATGGATCCATAAAATCCATTTTGTCCAACCACCGGCTAAATACTAAGGTAGAATGGTCTTTTGGCATGCAGAAAATTGACCGATAGCAAAAAGTTTCGATCCAGGTCAGCCTGCGCGGACTGCGCAGGCTGACCTGGGTCGATACTTTTTGCAGATGCATTAAGCCCCGTTTTCACAGAGCAAGGCTGAGATACAGTATCTCAGCTATCTGTCATTACATCACTCACACGTAACAGCTGTTGTTTGGGGGGATTGTTTTACAACTGTTTATTTTTTGTGCGCTGTTGTTAGGTCAGTAAAACGTACATTAAGGTGAGGCACTTGGCAGAGAAAGTCACGATAGAACAGAATCCGTCTTTCAATATAAGAATTTCGGTCATTCGACTAACCCATCAAACCCTTCGGCTGCTAAGGGGCTGTTGCGGTCAATGAAGACCAAGAATAAACTGCACAGAACAGCTGCGTCCTTGTCTACAGCCGGTAAGCAAAAACGCTGTTAAATTTCAAACAATTTAGAATGGTACAGAAATCAGTCCTTTGTGTAAACATGGGTAAATTACTGACATATATGGTTTAATTGAAAAAAAAGAAACATGGAGATTTGTATCAGAAACCGAGCATTTGTCAGAAGAAAACTGGCTGACGATCGAAGCTGTAAACAATGGCGGTGCATCACGGAAATTTATCGTTGGTTTCCGCCTAGAGTCGGATACAAATCGAAACTGCAACTGAGAAGCCTCCATTTTCCTTTGTTTACCTCATTAGACACAGGGCGAAGGTCAAATATAGTCAAGTGACAGAATGCATGATCTTCATACGAATCTACCCGAATGTATAACGGATATATCGAAATCTTCGATTCAAAAACCGGAAACGACGAGTCTGTTTACATGGAAGGCCGCAACTCAGCGAAATGTATGTTCTATCGACCGTAATTTAAGCAACCTTGCAACCGTCAGGCGCAATATTTGGTATGAAGGTATAAGAATGACTATAGTTTGATAAAATAAAGACAAAATGAGTTAAGAAGGCATATACCTCCTTCCCAGAGAATGAACCTGTACTAAGCAAACATCTGCCTTTAGAAGACACATTATGAATGGTCCTTATGTGCTTACTTATAGGCCCAATAGCTGTAAAAAGAAATGCCGGAGTTAAAATGTATTTGAAGTTAAACCATGCCATTTAAAAGTATAGAAAGTATTGTAAAATATGACAATCTGTTCTTGTACGGTCGATCCAAGTATTAGACAGGTCGAAAATTGTGCCGTCTGATAATGAGTGGATTGATTGATTGATTGATTGATTGATCGATCGATTGATTAAATGGTGTTTTACGCCGCTTTCAAAATTATTTCAGTCATATTACGACGACAGCTTACCTACTCAAGCGTATGCTGTGTTTCACCAGTACTAGGCTAGGATTAAAGGACACTCCCACGAAAGACCCGGCGCTTTCATTGAGGCTCGAACCTGATGGCCCCCAGGTTGCTAGTTCTACACTTTACCACTGAGCCACGCAGGACCCTCTTATACGGATTAGGTGGTAAATTGAAATTTCGATAACTTCAAAACAAAAGAGATTAAGAAATGAGCCATGCTCTGGCAAAAGGGGTCTACTGTATCTCCATATTGCATTATACCATGCAAATGATCACATAATCACATGGACCAGAAAACCTATTTTGTCCGACAACCGACTGGATCATGAGGTAGGTTGATCCTTTGACATGTAAAAGATTATCTAAAAGCAAAAAAAATCGATCCAGATCAGCCTGCGCAGTCTGCGGAGGCTAACCTCGGTCGATAGTTTTTGCAAATGCATTAAACCCTCTTTTCACAGAGCGTGATTCAAATTCATTCAAATTTTCAATGGCACAAATTTTCTGTGTGTACGAGAAAAATCGCTCAAAAATGGAGTGGCCACAGTAAATCCAACATCGGACTGTGATGGACGGACCGTCTGATCTTGATCTACGGTACCTACAAAAGCAACAGAAATTGGACTTAGCATCCAAGGTATTACATCTGTAGACTACTAAATGATAGTATTTTGGACATATGGATCCATAACAAATTTCTTCAATCGTGACTCAAATGACTGGGAAAGCAGCCAGTGGTCTGGGAGAAATGTTACCCAATGTATTGTTAAAAGAAACTCCACAGATAGCTACACTGAACGAGGCGAAATATCGAAATAATGTCGAAATCGTCGATAAACACCATACAAAATCAACTGATTTATTGTGTCTGCACATGGCAAAAAATAGACTGTACTATTTTTTCCATAATGCTGTCAAAAGCCGTCCTGGGGGGAAGGAGTTGTTGTTGTAAAATCACATGGTAGTTTGAATGGAGGTTAAAATGCATCGAAATTAAGCTGCATGTAAAATGCATTAAAATACCAATAGACAATATTTTACAGACTTTTAAACATTTTCTGCGTTATAATTGCTGTTTGCACTTATTATTATCTAATTTTGCCATGTCGTTACGCCTCCTCGGAGATAAATTTAGCAATGAAGATAGCTAAATTATTTCAGCGCCACGTATATTAACTCGACCTATTTCGACGGCTGAAAAAATATTCCAATGGAACCCAGACAGATTTCTACCTTAAAGGCTTAACTGATCAAGAAAACGGTATAGATCAAGATCAGACTGCACTTTCTGTGCAGTCTGATCTTGATCTATGCCGTCTGAAAAAGTATGTGTTTACTTTGGTGGAAGTAGGATTAAGGTTTTATCCCCAGTGGCAACCAAGAATCATATTTACTTTTCCTGGCTTCAACTAAACCTGTCCGTCCGTCCCTCCGGCATTATAATGCCTCTCTAATGCTAGCCGTCTATTGTTTTACTCCTGCGTTTTAATTACATACAGTGTCTAGTGATATTTTTTCTTTCATCATTCTGCACCCTACCCCCTACCCGCTTACCCACGCTTACCCCTTTCTCGTCCGCCACTTCTCTTTCAAAAAAATTGTGCAATTTTTCCCTCTACTTCTTTGGTTCTCTCATCCTTCAAACTTTCATTCTTTTTTTCATTTCCTCCTCACTTTATCAAAGTTCGTCTAGCATGCACGTGTCTAGCAGAAAAATAACATTTGAGAAACCGTATGCTGTAAGGATATAAAAAAATGAAATCGTGTTTTTGAGGTTTTTAGTTTAATATGAAATGAAGTAACATGTTATTTATTTTTTTATACGTTCTTTCTTTCTGCTCTCAATCAATCTACAAGACATAAATAGGGCATAAGTGGGTTTTTGCTGACACTATGGAACTTTTATAAGCAGCGTGAAAGGCAATTTTGACATAAAAACTAAACAGTTCGTATATTACAGTATTTTTACCAGCCCTCAAAAGTATCAGGGGAAAGATTGAACCTTTTACCCCAAAAAATGCCTTGAAGAAGCATTTGCGATAAGTATCGACCCAGGTCAGCCTGCGCAATCCGCGCAGGCTGGCCTGGGCCGAAACTTTTCGCTATTGGTCAATTTTCTTTATGTCAAAGTACCAGTGTACCTCATGATTCAGTAGGTTGTTGTACATAATACTATGTTGACTTGCTTGGTATAATGCATCACGGAGAATGCATTAGGCCCCCTTTTGCCAGAGCATGGCTCATTTCTAATTTAGGTCTGAAGGACGTTATGTGCCGAGCCCCGGTAGATCAGTCGGTAGCGACTAGGACTTGAGAACATCGGGTTGCTGGTTCGAACCTCGGCTCGGGGTTGTGTGGGACAGGATTTAGGATCTCATAACATACCTGAAAATATTGATCCAAGATTGCAAGTTTTGAGCAATCTGATCTTTATTCTGCATTGTCAGTTAATTTGAATGATAAGCCTTGCTCTTAGATTGTGTAGAGCTGAAGGCCAGAGAAAAATTTACTCTTTACAAAACAATCCCAAATATTAACGACCCTGCAAAAGAAAACTTTTGAAAACACCGTGGGAAAAGGTGAAAATGTTGACAACCAGCATTTTCTCCTTTCCCCGCAATGTTTTCTATCCTTTCTTACACAAGCCTTAACATTCGAGCCACATTATATTGATCGTCTGCCAGCACTTTCAATTTAGACTAGTCTGTTTTTTTTTTTATTTGTTTGGTATGAAGTTTATGCAGGAATCCGAACAGCTATGCACTATTCATGTAAAACATCGTTATTTATTAAGTATGGTCGATCAGAATAATCATTATGGAAAATCAGCTATCTGCTATTATGATTACAACAGGTTTAACCCTTTACAGTACAGACGCTGAGAAAAAAAAGGCTTTTGAAAACATTGCGGGAAAAGGAGAAAATGCTGGTAACCAGCATTTTCTCCTTTTCCCACAATGTTTTCTACCCTTTCACAGAAAAATTCCATCATTTGAGCCAAATCAAATCTGTCATCTTAAAATGCTTTCAATATCAACTTGTCTGAAATTTTGGCATCTGGTAAATAGTAACCTGTTTTCCCACAAGACAAATATTTTTGACTCATCCAAATTGAAAGCATTTGCAGACGACAAATTCACTGTTGTTTAAAAGGTAATTGCTGCCTTTAAAATGGTAGCATGCATTGTTGCAAAAATAGGAAATTTTCTTGGAAATCTTTACTCGGCACATTTCGTATATTTCCGTAATGGCTGTCTTAGATTTTCTCTTAGCATAATCCGTACAGGGTAACCAGTTTTAGTTTTTTTTTCCCCTCCTAATGATGACAACAAAAATACGCTTGATTCTTAATGCCAGTTGGAGAGTGAAATGAAATTTAACAAGAGCCATGTTGACATGGCCATCCCGCGCCGAATGCTTGATCAGTGGAAGATATGTGTCTTCCTGTAGGTTGGTTTAAATGCTAAAACAGCTATATTTAAGAATTATTTTCTGGCAATGCTAAATACAAAGTACAATAAAAAAAAAAACTTCAACAAGGTACACTTTTCTTATATAGCTGTCAAGTGTAAACATATATGAAATCAGACAGAAAAATAAAAATCTGAAAAACAACAAAGAGCAATAAATGAAAAATTATGGAAGGTAGAGTCATCATTCTTGTCTACTGCACTCCTCCTCAGAGACAACTATCCAGCTGTGAAGTTAATACAGCTCGAGTTTTACTCCAAAGAAACCATGAGACTCAAAATTTGACAAAGGGACATAAGTCCAAAATCATGGTACTGCACTTCTCCTCAATAAAATCTGCCTACCTCTGAAGTCTCACATTGATACCTTTTATAATTTTCCGAGTTATGTTCCGGACAAAATTCAAGTAGGAAAAATAACAAAGGGCAATAACTCATAAACTATGGGACTGAAAGTTATGCTTCTTGCACACTGTATTTCTCCTCAATATCATCTGTCAACCTGTGAAGTTTCATGTTTATATCTCATGTCATGTAGTTTTCAAGTTATGCTCTGGACACTATCTAAGAAAACAACAAAGGGCAATAACTCCTAAATTATGCAATCAAGAATTATGGTTCTTGTGCACTGCACTTTTCCTTGATGAGATCTATCCACCTGTGAGATATGTTTACACCTTTATTATTTTTCGAGTTATGTTTCGCACAAGAAAGTGGGACGGAAGGATGGACAGACAGACAGAATGACGGAAGGACGGCTTGACGGACTGACGGAATGACGAAAGGCTACTATTACCATATCCCCCGCCGCCTTTTCGGCGGGGGGGAGGTGGAAAAAAGCATTACGACACCTGGCGATATGACTCTGAATGAAAAATTCTTCCTATCTCAAGGGAGGTATTATATATAAAATGAAACAAATTATGATCAAGTATGTACGTACTTAAGAGATAAACCACGTGAGGGCAATTGCCGTGAATAAAAATCATTCTGCTCTAGCAATATTCCATTAATTATTCAATTTTGTAAAGCTTTCATTACTAGAATCTGTTGTCATACGTTTTAATCCTGTTACTTACAATACAACGCCTTGTTTAACAACCCTGATGGAGAAAGCTTTTGACATCATTGTTGGAAAATGAGACAATGCTGGTTACCGGCATTTTCTCCTCCTCACTTACTGTTTTCGACCATTTTTAAAGATAAATCCAATCACTTTAATGACAGTGAATTGTCGTCTGTAGATACATTCGATCTGGACAAGTTCAACCCTTGGCTGCTAAGCGTGACTCCCTGAACTTAGCGGACATTGTAGATCAAGACCAGACTGCACAGAACGTGCAGTCTGATCTTGGATCTACATTCTCCGATAAGGAGATATTCTCCAAAAATAAATTTGAAGTAGCATTATTCGGTTTTTGACTACCGGCATCAAAGTTTCATTTAAGTTATGTAGCGGGACAAAGATTAAAATTTTGTCGTATAGGAAGGTATTGTAGTAACGCCGTTTACCAGACAAAACAATTGTATACCAGTAAAGATTCAAAGCTCCTGCAAACGACAAAATAGAGTTGCCAACGTTAATGATATTTGTTTCTCAAAAAGTAGAAAACATAGTGGGAAACGGAGAAAATGCTGGTAACCAGCATTTTCTCCTTTCCCACAATGTTTTTAAACTCCTGTTTTCCTCAGGAGGCGTTAAAACACGGAATTGTATGGCGAAATGTTAATTGACTAACATGGTCTGTTTCACAATTCAATTTTGAACAATGGACGGTTGAACGGAGGGTCATGACGTGACATTAATAATAGACGTATTTCTAATTAGTGCAGATGTACCTAAGGTAAAACGAAGACAAAAAACAAGCTTTTTTTCACTTTTCAGTTTCATTTTATTCAACATAAGATTACACAAATTTTCAGATGATTGTATGTAAATACAAACAATATTTGCACATGCATAGAAAAAACCAGATTAAGAGAAAAAATACATAACGGCCACATAGTATATTTGTAGTTGTTTAAAGTAACTTGGAATATATTCGTTTCTGTGGTTTTGTCTGAGAATTTATAAGAAAAATCAAAGTTTAACTTCTGGTATAAAAATCTATATATTAAATCTAGTTTTAAACGCCATTTTCAACAGTATAATAAGCTATATTACTAAAGACAGCGCACCTATCCATTCTTTCCTATGGTTTCTTTTCAAGCGCTGTGCACTACACTATTTGAAAAGCAGTAGCTGCTTTTCCACTTGAATAAAGTCGAAATAATTTCTAGCGGGAACAAAACAAAACAACAACAAAAAATGATCCTGTAGTAAAGACTTTCAACAACTGTTCTCAGAAAGAGATTTTGCCTTGCCTGAACTCGAACTTACGAACCATGGGTTATTCACTCGGTGAGTTGCCACTCGGCTAAACATTGTTAAGAACGCTGCTTTGCTAAACATGTTTTTACGACCCGAGGAACTGATTGGTGCTTAACGCCGTTTCAACGTTATTTTACATGTAATTAAGCTATAAGTGTTGATGACGACGTTAGTAAAAGATCAGACCGCAGGTTCTGTGCGGTCTGATCTTGATATACGCCGTCCGAAAAAAAGCTCTTTAACCCGCCCGTGGCGGTGCAAGAGTTATTACGTCAAAATTAAGCCATCGTCAAAAGCAATAATACTTGAGAATAATAGCAGTGCGATATTTGCTAAAAATAAACGAAGACTTATTAAGTATCGAAAACGTGTGTGCCGAAAAGATGCACTGGAAATAACAATAACAATCGAGATGTTGCGATTATGGTCGAGAGCTATGTAATCAACCCTATACTCTTTACCAAACGACTTGTCAGTCTTGTCCAAATTTAAAGCTTTTGCAGACGACAAGTTCAAAGTGAAAGAATAATATCTCTTTCTGAGAGTGTAGAAAACATCGTGGGAAAAGGAGAAAATGCTGTTTACTAGCATTTTCTTCTTTTCCTACGATGTTTTCAAGTGTCGTTTTCCCTCCAGGGTAGTCAAAACATGAGACTGTTTGGTAAAGGGTTAAAAGAGAAGCACCTCGACTCTCGAGATTAATAGATATTTGTTTTAACCCTTGACCAAACAATCCCCTTTTCTCAACGACCCGAAAGACGAAAACGTTTGAAAGCATCATGGAAAACGGAGAAATGCATTCCTCCCCCCCCCCCCCCTTTTCAATTTTTTTAATGACAGTGTTTTCTACCCTTTCCCAGACAAATCCGACCGATTAATCCACATTTAATTTGTCGTCTGCAAATGCTTTCAATTTGGACAAAGCTAAAATTTGGCGTCTAGTATAGAATTATATATTGTCTTCCACAGAGGAAATCTGTTGCCTTGCAGCAGTCGTACAGTCGACTTTTGAAAGCATTGAGGCAAAAAGAAAAATTGCTCGTAACGAATTGCTAGCCACAATGCTTTTACGAGTGTTCGGTGTATAGAACATTAATTCATACATGTATTTTACTATCAACATTTTACAAGGGTGTTCTCAAAAACGTCTGCACGAAATTTGCTATTTCGTGTAAAGGGTTAAACTCTTGAACGTAATGAGAAGGAAACCTTGAAACTTTTGAAGAGGGCTTTACTGCAGCGAAATCATTATCTTTTATCTTTTCTATTTTGGATGTTTTGTTCTTAAGAGAGAGAGAGAAGAAAGAGAGAGAGAGAAGAGAGAGAGAAGAGAGAGAGAGAGAAGAAGGAGAGAGAGAGAAGAGAGAGAGAGAGAAGAGGGAGAGAGAGAGAAGAGAGAGAGAGAGAAGAGGGAGAGAGAGAGAAGAGAGAGAGAGAGAAGAGGGAGAGAGAGAAGAGACAGACAGACAGACAGAGAGACAGACAGACAGACAGAGAATTTAAAGAACACACATCACTCTGTATTTTGACAGTTTTTTTAGGTGAAAATTCTCGGTTTAGTGAAGGAAGGATTTGAATTCGTCATGTCTCAAAATTAGCATAAAGACAGAAAACGCGGTTTTGACTGCCTTTGTGATGATAGAAACACAACTTGTAGCAGAAGAGAAAAGCTTCATCCTATGTTATACCCTGCTCAAGGATATCCCTACGTGACATGTGCCGACAGTGGGGATCGAACCGGGGTTTTCAAATCACGAATCCAACGCTTTAACCACTTAGCCATGGAAGACCCAATAGTACAGTTACGTCGTTTAACAGCTATGTAAGACAAACAGAACACGTGATGGTATGAACTCAATGTATAAATCGAACAACTGTGACGCCAATCTTTAAGAATGCTGACTTAACTCTTTCAGAGCTGAATATTTCAAAACTTGACTTTAACCCTTTACCACACGACAAATTTTAGACCTGTCCGAACTGAAAGCATTTGCAGATGACAGTTTCAATGTGGATCATATGAAATGATTTTTCATTGATAGGGTAGAAAACATTGCGGGAAAAGGAGAAAATGCTGGTAACCAGCATTTTCTCCTTTTCCCAAAATGTTTTCAAAAGCCTTCTCTATCAGGGGTGTTAAAAGTCGTCATTGTGTGGTAAAGGGTTAAAGGATTGAAATTACAGTTCACTGAGACTCAGAAAGTTTTTTTTATTAACACTGAACGAAATAAGCGGATGATTTAGATCCATGTTCTATACAATCTGATCTTAATCTATGCCTTTCCTCCCCCCCCCCCCACCCCAAGTATGTGTCAGCCAGTCGGGGATTCATGAAATAATCATTGTTCAAAAGGTAAAAGAGTGTCCGGCTTTTTGCGATTTCAAATCATTTTTCTTTTTCAAAGTAGGTTTTTTTTTTTAACAAGAAATATTTCTCAAAGAACCGTACTTTGTAGATCAAAGATCAGACTGCACATCCTATTTAGTCTGATCTTGATCAACACAATACGCTAAAGCGAATAAGATCGCACAAAGAGTTTTAAAGTTAACCCTTACCTAGCTAAATAAGTAAAAAGAAAATTTCAAGCCGATTGTAAAAAAAAACAGAATAACGTTACTTGAAACTTATGTTTTGGAGGAAAAATTCTCCTTATCGGACAGTGTAGATCCAAGATCAGACTGCACGTTCTGTGCAGTCTGATCTTGATCTACATTGTTCGCAAAAGATCAATAGCTTAAGGGTTAGAAGGTTGAAAAGAAGACATGTGGTTTGGAACTTGTCAAAAACGATGACAGCTAGTTGTTTTAATATCCGATTAGAAATTTGCAGTTTTCACTTTGAAACACTTCTGACGTTTCGAAAGCACGTTGAAGCTGAACATTTGTTTTAGTCTAACCCCCCCTCCTTCCTTCCCATCTTTTCCCCCATTCTACCAAAGCAATGAACCTAAATTTTAACCCTAATCCTGCTAAATAATTGAGATAAGTGAGATAAAGCTTTCATGCCGACAGTAAAAACCCAAATTCTGGCATGTCAAAGGTATTTCTGAGGAAAGGATATATAGGATCTGACATGATATATAGGATCTGACATTTTTCGTCTTTCAGCGCTTTAGAAAACATTGTGGCAGAGGATAAGGAAAATAAGTTATAAGTAATGTAACAAGAGGGCCATGATGGCCCCGTATCGCTCCACTGGCTAAAAAGTAAAAACCCTGACATGAGTTGGTGTTTGAGATAAAGTTTTATTAAAAGAGTCTGGAGAAAATGTTATTAAGCGAGCCTTTGGCGACCTTAATATCATTTTTTCTTGACGAGTTTTAATAAAATTTATCTCAAACGCCAATGAATGTCAGGTTCTTTTATCACATACAACGATATTTTACAAATTATAGATCAGAAGATGCAAAACCATCAATAGATATACCCGCGGTAATAGCCATAAAATCCCATTCACTTCTATGAAATACGTACAAAATGACGTCAAAATAGACGTCAAACAATTGTGATATCAAACGTGTATAAAATAATAAAATTCGTGATGGGTATATTACACTGGAAACAAGGAAGGTTATGTGATGAAACTCCTTATCGGACAGTGTAGATACAAGATCAGACTGCACATTTTGTGCAGTCTGATCTTAATCTTCACTATCCAGAAAAAGTCCTTGACTCGCGCTAAGCAGCCCATGGGTTAACTTTTTTAACTTTCAGAACGCTTTTGCAAAGATTAAACAAAATAGTGAGAAACATGGCATGCTCTATGATCTTTGATCTACACTGACCGTTTTTAGCTCCACTGGCCGAAGGCCAGCGGGCTTATGTCATGGTCCGGTGTCCGTCGTGCGTCAGTCCTTCCGACCGTCCGTCCGTCCGTCCGTCCGTTAACGTTTATTTCAAATATCTTCTTCTCTGAAACTACCCATCCAATTTTGATGAAACTTCACAGAAATGATGCTGCCATGGTCCTCTGCAGAATTCTTGAAAGAATTTGATTCCTTCAAAAACTCTGGTTGCCATGGCAACAAAACTGAAAAATATTGAAAATCTTTGAAAATCTTCTTGTCTGAAACCATAAGGTCTAGGGCTACCAAATTTTGTATGTAGCTTTATCTAGTGGACCTCTACCAAGTTTCTTCAAAGTATAGCCCTGGGGTCAATTTGGCCTCGCCCTAGGGGTCAAAAGTTTTGTATGGGCTTATGTAGGGAAAACTTTAAAATTCTTCTGGTACCTAGCCATAGGGCCTAGGGCTACCAAATTTGGCATGTAGCTTTATCAAGTGGGCCTCTACCAAGAGTGCCTAAATTATAGCCCTGGGATCAAATTTGGCCCAGCCCCGGGGGTCACAAGTTTTATATTGGTTTACATAGGGAAAACTTTAAAAATCTTCTGGTACCTAGCCATAAGGCCTAGGGCTACCAAATTAGGCATGTAGCTTTGTCTAATGGGTGTCTACTAAGGGTGCCCAAATTATTGCTCTAGGGTCAAATTTGGCCCCACCCTGGGGGTTACAAGTTTTACATGGGCTTATATAGGGAAAATTTTAAAAATCTACTCGTACCTAGCCATAAGGCCTAGGGCTACCAAATTTTGCATGTAGCTTTATCTAGAGGGTCTCTACCAAGAGGGCCCAAATCATAGTCTTGGGGTCATGTTTGGCCCCACCCCAGGGGTCTCAAGTTTTAGATGGGCTTTTATAGTGAAAATTTTATAAATCTTCTTATAACTAACCATAGGACCTACAGCTACTAAATTTAGCCCTGTCTCAAGGGTCTCGTGTTTTACAAGTCCTTTGAAAGTCTTCTTGTTTATAACCACACATTCTAGACCTGTATTATTTGGTATGGGGCTTTATCATGTGGACCTCCACCAGGATTCAAGTAATTATAGCTTTGTGGTCAAAAATGGCTTTGTCCTGGGGGTCATAACTTTCTCGTAGGATTTTATAAAAAAAAAAAATTGTATGTTTTCTAGTTTGAAACCAACTGGCCAAGTATTGTATTGTAGGGTTTTTACTTTTTAGCCAGTGGAGCGATACAGGGCCATCATGGCCCTCTTGTTACATTACTTATAACTTATTTTCCTTATCCTCTGCCACAATGTTTTCTAAAGCGCTGAAAGACGAAAAATCATCTTCGCAAGCCAAGGTGACGATCACTACGTAGATCTACGTAGTGATCGTCACCTTGGCTTGCGAAGATGCGAAAAATACGCGTCGGTAGCTATGAAAGTTTCACTTGGATTTTATATTCGGCCGTCAAAAAAGATCGAGGTTACCTATTTGGTTTTGAAAGACTTACCCTTACTCTAAATCGCATTTCACGCCTATAGTTGCCTTAGTGGTCAGAGTAGATCAAGATCAGACTAAACAAAATGTGCAGTATAGTTGCCTTTGCGGTCAGTGTAGATCAAGATCAGACTAAACAAAACGTGCACTATAGTAGCCTTTGCGGTCAGTGTAGAACAAGATCAGACTAAACAAAATGTGCAGTACTGTTGCCTTTACAGTCAGTGTAGATCAAGATCAAACTACACAAAACGTGCAGTCTGATCTGTGATCTACACTCTACACTGTCCGCTCTTCTGAGGCATTCTGGAAAAGAGTTCCCATAGAATTGCAATTAGATTGGTCTTATTTCTATAATTGGCCTGCAACAGTCCATGCAGGCTAATCCGGGACAGCAGTTTACGACTACAATAGATTTTGTCCTACAGTAGACTTGGGCAAGAATATAAAATTACATAAAACCGGAAAGTTTCGTTTCGGATTAGTCTGCGCGGACTGCGTTGGCTGATCCTAGACGACACTTTACGCAAATGTCCGAATGTCCCTTTTCGCGTGTTGCAGGCCATATTGAAAATGTCCCTAGGGTTTATTTGGCACCCTGAGGGTTGGCAACATTAACGAGGATCCAGATGAAAAGAATTTTCATTTTCGTCTTAAGGTTAACCTCATTTTTTGGGTTTTACTTTTTTCTCCGATGAAATAACTGACAAAGAAATTTTCAGTCAGAACAGAGATAACAGTTTTCACAGAATCAAGACCCTTTTTTCCCAGAATATAATACAATATATGTTAGCCATACTTTGTGAAAAGGGGGTTTAATAGATCTGCAAAACCTATCGACTCATGTTAGCCTGCAGATTGCCCGCAGGCTGACCTGTGTCGAAACTTTCTACAATTGGTCAATTTTCTTCATGTCCAAGGACCATTTTACCTCATGATTTAGTCGGTTGTTACACAAAATGAAGTTTATGGATCCAAAATCGTGTGATGACATGCTTTGTATAATACATCACGGAAATGCATTAAACCCCCTTTTGCCAGAGCATGGCTAATTTGTCGGAGTAAATCAATAGTTTCAAAACCAGTCTGTACGTTACATGCATTCTGATCTTCATCTACACTGCCATCAAAATTATCTTAAGATTTCAGTCTTTATCAGACGACAAAATTTTAGACTCATCCATATTCAAAGCATTCGCAGACCAAAAAATAAGTGTAGCTCAATGGAATGGATCTTTTACTGAAATGGTAGATCTTTTAGAATGGAAAAATGCTGAATATCAGTATTTGCCCTTTTCCCAGATTGTTAAAAAAACGATTTTCTTATTGTTACAAAGAAGACGAAATCGTTTGGTGAACGGTTAACGGGAAAAAAATGCAAATTGCGAATTCCCTGGAGAGTGACACAATTGGCCAATTACTGCATTTCCGGTGGAAGTTTTCCCATGGTTCTGCGTAAAAATGGAAGACTCAAATTAATATGGCCCACAAATTCAATTCTGTAGGTCACGTGAGCTACAGTATTGAACGTTATTTTGAATTACAAAATAGATTAGGACTGAAAAACGGTAACGCGTCTCACCCTATGTCTGACCCCGACTGAGGATCCTTGTCAGTTACCCAACTCTTCAATAGCAATTGTCTTCCTGTATTTTTCCAAAAGAATGATACCGGGTGTCCAGATGCATGTCCTCGCCGTTACTTGGTTTTCAACGCAGGTACTTTTCTATAAGGTCACTGCATAAAATTCATACATGGACTGTTGAGTCAAGCATTAATGGCGTCTTCCGTTAAGCAGATGGTGCAACTTTAAAAGGCAAAGCCATGATATTCCTAGGTCGTTTAATATATTAAACGCAATAACCGCCTAACTTGCACGATGTGCTTATATTTTTTTTCGGCACCACTAACGGCGTTTTGAAATGCAACTCAGTCTTGTTTGGTCATTTATTCTGATCACTGAAGAAGTCAATTCGCCCCAAAGTTTCAGGAGAACAACAGCAGGGTCATGACAACATAGCCAATATCATGTCCTTCCATATTCACCCCAAGCTTCATCAAACAATTTTGTCAAACATTTAATGACCACAATTTTTGACAATTTCTGTAGACGCTGTCATATACCATGTTTGTCAAACTACGGCCAGAGTTTACAAATTAGTCCGCCTAAATAGTTCTGGATCTCAGTTTGTCCGTGGGCCATGTCGGATACCGAAACTGAAACGATCTTGTGGAGGCAGGTAGGAGAGACATCTCTCTTCCCTGTCGTGATACTCCCCCCCCCCTTGCTAAAATACTAAAGTACGCAGCAGTACATGTAACCCGTTGAATTATGTTATTATTCCAAATTTGAAGTGAACATTTGCACCTGAAAGTGAAATGTGGGATGGGAGGGGTAAATTGCTCTTAACGGGCGATTTCTCCCTCTCTACCTACATCTAAGCACCAAACCGTGAAGTATACCAACACGTTCTGATCACAAATAGGAAATATTTTTCATTTAAGCTGCCTTGTACAATACGATATATTGTTAACTGAACCTCTTGTCTTCTTGTAAAGGAACAGAGAGAAATAAAGTAAAGTAAGTAAGTAAGAACTGTATTACTGGGCACTCGCCTATCCGCCAAGAGACCAAATTTCATCAGGGCGTCTTTACTAGTAAGATAAACTTTTCATTGTTTCGACTGTTGATGCCATCAAATCCATGCCTTGCAATCGAAAAGTAATTTTGGTAACTGACAATGCTCCTCTAGATGTGAATACAGTAATCTATTCAAATGACTGTGGGTAATTGGCAGTGCTATAGAGCTTGAATACAATGACGTAATCATAGTATCGTTGGTTACTGATAATGCTCTAGAGCGTGAATATAGTTTGACAGTGCTCTATCTAGAACGTGAACACCGTTCGTGACCTTACATGACAGTGTGACTTTACGCATCAATATTCAGCAGATTCCAAGACCAACGGTTTGCTGATTCATCTCCAGTATGTCCGCCAGATGTCGTGCAGGTGTTGCTGCACATGGCGGTCACGCCCGAAACAGACTTGGATTCCATATTTGTTATATGTTTAAGGTAAAATAAAGAATTGCCTCAAGATGAAATATATTCCAATATTTTCATTCTACGTATATAAATGGTAACTGACGCTGATCTAGAGCATGAATCAGTAACATAATGAAAGTAGTTTTGGTAACTGAAGATGCTCGAGAGCTCGAATACATTGACGTCAAAGGATTGTCCTGTAGCTGACATGCATTCAGAACGTCAATACAGTGGAAATACAAAAAAGAGAAAACATCGCCTAATTTAAGACATTTTCGTGGTTTTCTGAGATATAACCACTTGTCAAATTGCCTGACAAAGCAAATATAAAGGAATCGAAAATTAGACAATAATTCATAGACATTTATGTCACGATGCTCCCTAAGGACGCAGAATTGCGTGCTGCAACTCTTTACCAGAGGGAAACAATTAAGACGTGTCCTTATCAAAAGCATTCGCAGATAACAATGGAATGCTGCTCAAATGGTGGTATTTGTCTTTGAAATGGAAGAAAATATTGTAGGAAAAGGAGAACATGCTGGTAACCAGCATTTTCTCCTTTTCGTACAATATTTTCTTTTAAAAGGTATCGTCCGTATATCGTATTCACATGCGATCATTCGATAAAGGATTAAAATAGACAAGAAAATTCCCCATATTTGCCAACCTCGCTTTCACAGTGCCTAATACAATCGGTACGCTTTTGGGAAGGCCGTTGTTACGGTAACCTATTTACAGAAAAAAAAAATCAAATTTTTGGCCAGATTCCTTTAATTGCCTTAAACTGTTTTTTTTTTTTTGTACCCTTTTTCAATAATTTCACTGTACAGAGAAATATGATATGCTATTTTCTCGAGAAGTAGTTGTGTGCTTTCGTTTCGAAAAGAGGTCAACCGGAAACTGCAGGACGCACAAAATGTCCCGTCGCTCGAAAAAAAATAGGTCTCAAATGCCGTTTTTGCATGATAGAAATTTGAACTAGAGATCTACAACTCTACAAATTGTAAAAGAAAAAAAATCTATAAAAATATAGTGTGAATTCTACTGCACAACAGAAAAAAAAAAGATTCGTCTGTCTGTCCGTATATCTTTCTTTCTTTTTTTTTCTTTCTTTCTTTTCTTTCTTTCTTTCTTTCTTTCTTTCTTTCTTTCTTTCTTTCTTTCTCTCTCTCTCTCTTTCTTTCTTTTCTTTCTTTCTTTCTTCCTTTGTATCTTCCTTTCTTTCTTTGTATCTTTCTATCTTTCTTTCCTTTATCCTTACTATCTTTCTCTCTTTATTTTTTCTTTCTTTCTTTCTTTCTTTCTTACCATCTGTTCTTCTTCCTTACTATCTATCTTTCTTTCTTTCTTGGTTTAACCATTATCTCCAACATGAAATAAATCTTTCACTCAAAAAATAATTTTTTTTTTAAATACACGATATATTTCAGTCACCACTGTCAAACGCAGAAACAAGATGGAAACTAGAGTTTTCTACTCAAAACCTCACGACCACATTTTAAACTTGTCTGCATCCATAGAATTTGCAGAAGACAAATTAAATGTGGCTTTAAAAGTGGTATTTGTCTAATAAAAGAGTAGAGAAAATGCTGTTTTTTCTATACTTCCCCTCAGTGTTTTCAAAAGTCTTCTCAATCAGGGTCGGAATTGTGTTGTTAAGTATTTCCCAAACGTCAATATTTTAGACGGGTCCAATTTGAAAGCACTTGCAGACGACAACATTTATATGGCACAAATAATGGGTTTGTATCAGATGGTCTAGTAAACATTGTGGGAAAAGGAGAAAATGCTGGTTACCAGCGTTTTCTCCTTTTCTCACAATGTTTTCAATAGGCCTACTTCCCAGGGATTGTGCTGTAAAGGATCAAAGGTTCACTCTAAGAGCCGATATATAAACTCGACCTATTTCGGTGGGTAAAAATACAATTCACGGTAACTCACTAAGAATTTTACTATATATAGGCTTAACCAAACAATCGGACAGTATACATCAAAGGTCAGAATGCACGTTATGTGCAGTCTGATCGTGATCTATGCCTTCTGTAGATGCCCCTGTTTACACCTATAACGCTGAAAGGGTAGAAAGAGAAAAAACCAAACGCATTCATATTGAAAGCATTTGCAGTTGACAAAAATATTGCTAAAGCAATGGTATTTGCCTTTAAAAGAATAAAAAAAAAAATTGGTTGAAAAAGGGGAAAATGCTGGTTTACACCAGTTTCTCATTTTCCACCATGTTTTAAGATGAATTATTCGCAAGTATGGACTGATCAGTAAAGGGTTATTTTCTTTTCGCGCTCAATGAATTTGATACTGGTTTGAATCAAAGAAAAAATAATCATATTACCCTCGCTGGCATTTTTTATGTTTTCCTTTGTTCTGTATTTTTCTTCTTATTAATTACCTTACAAATACACATTTTCCTTTTAATACCACTGAAGTAAATAAGTTTTGAAAACATTGTGAAATAGTGATCACCTAAATGCACTGTCACATATTACTTGCTCGTTTTTTTTCCATTTATGCTTTGTATATCATGAAAAAAGACATTTTTTTTTCAACGAACGAACCAACGAACGTGAGAACGAGCACAAGAACGAACGACTGGAACTAACCAACCAACCAACGCAACGAACGAACGAACGGCCGACAGACCGAACGAACGAAAGATGTTTGGCCAGTCGTCATGTAGGGAGCAAGTGAGCAAATTAAACAATGAGCTTCACAAGGCATGTATAGTCAAGAAGCTGCGTTTTCGTCTTCTTCTCTGTTCAGTATTATTTCTTATGAACCCTTAGGCTGCTAAGCGCGACTCACTGACCTTTTGCGGACAGTGTAGATCAAGATCAGACTGCACAGAACGTGCAGTCTGATCTTGGATCTACACTGTCCGATAAGGAGATATTATTTCCCAAAACATTACTTTGAAATAGCAATATTTGGGCTTTTACTATCGAATTGAAAATTTCATTTTAGTTATTTAGCGGAATGAGGCTTAACACAACTTTTACCTGATGCATATGTTAAACATTTCAGTCAGCATCCGCAGCAGATTTTGGTAAGAGAGATGTCTATGCAGATAGTTATGTTAAGTCATGATTTACATCAAAGGAAATAGGCAAAAACAAGGATAGACTAAACAAAAACATTAAAATAAAAGGCTGTCGACCTTCAGAACGACATAGTAAAACGTGAGCTTTTAATTTACCAGAAGTACATACTCCCCTCCTCTCTCTCTCTCTCTCTCTCTCTCTCTCTCTCTCTCTCTTGTCTCTCTCTGTCTGTCTTTCTCTCTCTCTCTCTCTCTCTCTCTCTCTCTCTAATTCCCTCTCTCTCTAATTTTCTCTCTCTCCGTCTCAAGCTGTCTCTAATTCTCTCTGTCTCTAATTTTGTCGGTCTCAAATTCTCTTTATCTCTTTCTGTGTCTTTTTCTCTCTCTCCTAGTCTCTCTTTCTCTCAAACCTGTAATGCTTTTCTATTTTTTCTCTGTGAGATGAAATGCCAAATTACAAGAATAAAAAATACAGTTCTTGTACCGTTATTCCTCGCGACACTATCAGTTGAATATCATTTAAATTGTATTTTTTTTTAATCATCTTACACTAAAACTACACCAAATTATACCAATACTATATGCTTAACTTAATGGATGTCATTTTGGAAAAAAAAAACAACACTTGTTCTTTGCAAGAAATTAATGCTTTTCCCATAATGTTGTCCCACACTGAGATGTGAACAAGCGTCATGTTTATTCGGAAATGGGTAACCGCTCCGAGGATTAATTTGAATCGATTGGTTGCTGAAAACTAATCGGAGCTATCAACAATTTAATCTTTCAATTTTCCATTTTATCCTCAAAAAACTAAATCGGAATTGTTTTCTTCCATGAGAAATTTTGAATCTTTTTTTTTTTTGACTAAGCTGCAGTAACGTGGTTGGTGATGATATGTTATCGTTTTGTGTTTTAACGACATTGTAAAAAAGGCTTTTGAAAATATTTTCTCCTTTTCTCCTTTTCCAAAAATGTTTTCTTCCCTTGTTTGGTGAAGCCCTTTATTTAAACCACAATTAAAATGTAGTCTGCAATTTATACTTTTAATTCGGACAAGTCTAAAGTTAAGTTGTGTGGTGGAGGGTTGGCGCCGTTTCTTCAAATACCAGTTATGTTGCGGTGACCAGTACACCTTTTCATGTGTACCTGTTTTGTCAACCATAAAGCAGAAAGCTTTCGAAAACATTGTGGGAGAAGGAGAAAATGCTGGTCACCACAACGTTTCGAGCCACTCCAATACAAATTCTGTTATTTGGACCACACTGTTCCATTAGTTCTTTGCAAAATGCCTTTCAAATGGACGAAACTAAAATTTTGACGTATGATAGATTGAATAATGCAGTAAATTTGTCTCACGGCTTTGGCACCAAGTTCGTGACAATCCATATTAAGCCAAGGATTTTTTTTTATCGAATTCATACAAATTTTTTTTCCTAAACATCAGATTTTCTAACCAGCTTGGTAACCGGCATTTTCTCATTTTTCCGCAATGTTTTATACCCTTTCTCAAATCAAATTTCAAGTTTAGTCTTTTTTCTTTTTTTATATTATTAAGATTTGGGGGGGGGGGGTCACCTTCGTATGCTTTGAATTTCGACCAGTCTAAAATTTTGTCGTTTGGTAAAGCGATAAAGAGAGGAACGTTCCCAGAATTCTCAACCAAATTCTTTAACAGACGAAAAAATGTCACATGTTGTCCATATTACAAGCAATGGCAGACGACAATTTAAATGTGACTCGAATGATAGCATTCGTCTAGGGAACGATAGAAAACATTGTGGGAAAAGGAGAAAATGCTGGCTACCAGCATTTTCTCCTTTTTTCACAGTGTTTTCAAAAGCTTTTTCCCATTTAAACCCAGGATTTTTTGGTAAAGTTTTACGCACGTGCCAATGAAGATAAACAGACGATGCTGTTGTGCCAGATACTATTAGAACGTTTAAGAATTGCCATCAGAATTTCTGACAGACATAATAAAAACAAAACGATAAGTGATTGAGGTTTTTTTTAAGATCTGTAAAAGATATCTCTTGTGGAATTTATATACTTGAAACTTCCTTAGAAGTGGTTTTTTTTTTCGCATTTAAGAAAATACCTGCCGATCGTCAAGACAAGGTTGTGTAGGGCTAAAAAGAATAAAAAATTCTAGATGATATAATCTATGGAGCAAAGCGCTTTTGACCCATCCCCTTTTTTCTCTTTGTCTCTGTCCCCACTCTCTCTCTCTCTCTTTTCTCTAACTCTCCAACTCTCCCTCTCTCTCTCTCTCTCTCTCTCTCTCTCTCTCTGTCTGTCTGTCTGTCTCTCTCTCTCTCTCTCTTATATGTGCTTTAACACAGCAATACTCTACTTGCTTTAACTTTCTTTATTTCCCAGTTTACTTTGATTCGCCGCTTCTTTTTTTGTTTATAACACGGGCTTTAGAGACATCACGGTGCAGTCATTGCGCTTCTTTTTCTCTCGAATAAAGAAAATCAGGGCTCAACACGCAGTAAGTGAAATTTTTCTGGTTTTGATAACTTTTTTTTATATCTCTTAGCCTTTAAAGCTTTATTTAACCAATATTTTACTATTATAAGTCCCGATTGCTTAAAAGGAGTAGATATAGCGGAGAAATGTTTTCGAAACACAGTTTTTCGTACTCAAACATTTTCACTGCAGACAATTTCATCGCATATATGTGAGCTTTAAACTTGTTTTGTCATTTCTTCTTGAACTTAGAAGAGAAGAGTGCATTTGCTTGACAGTTTTAAAGTCAGTTTGCTCATAAATTTCTTTGTAACGTTAGTGTTCTTGTAAATATTTCTAAACATTTTAGACAGGATGAGCTACATGTACGAGGGCTGTTCGATATGTAATGTGTATTGTACCACAGCGCGATAACGCTTTCAACGATTTCGTGGATGATGATACGCTTGAATAGCTCTATTCAATACCTTTCCAACGGTATAAACACGAGCCTTTAGCTCCACATAGTTTTAAACTTATAGTAATTTCATTAGAGCTAGTTGTTGACCACTGTTGTAAAAATGGTTGGGAAACGGATTAAGAATATTGAAGAAATTAGAGCTTATATAAAAGTTCGCACAAAACTCGGTCATTCGGTAATGCAGATTTTTACTGAATTGGGGGAAGTTTATGAGTCTGATAAGGTATCTTATGAGACAGTTCGTAGGTGGAGAAAGAAATTTCTGACTGGCACAGAGTCCGTCAAAGATGCAGCAAAATCTGGCCGACCTGTGACTGTAACAGGCAAGGCAAATGTCTCAAAAGTCAGGGAAATAATTGAAAGTGATGGCAGATACACGATTCGTGATATTGCCAACGCTGTTGGCATATCGCTATCGCGGGTGCATTTCATTTTGAAGCGTATTTTGAAAGTACGAAAGATTTCTGCCAGATGGATACCGCATATATTGACAGATGACCAAAAACGGGTACGAGTACAAACCGCTAAGCAATTGCTCAAAATGTTTCCCAAATTCAATCAAAGACAATTTGCAAACATTGTTACTGGTGACGAAACATGGGTTCAATATTTCGAACCAGTAAGAAAAATTGGAAACAAAATATGGCTAACTAAACACGGTAGAAGGGCTGTAGTTGCCAAAAGAAGCATAAGCACAAAGAAGGTTCTTTATTGTATATTCTTCTCATGTGATGGTATAGCCGTACAAATTCCGGTGCCGAAGAGCAAAATTGTTACAGGTCGGTATTACCCAGATGTTATACTAAAAAAGCTCAAGAAATATTATCTTAAACGACGCCCTGTGTCAGGTTTTAGGCATGTTCGTCTACTTTATGATAATGCTCCATCACATACATCTGAGCTTGTGAAGCAATTTTTTAAGTCGGAGAAGGTTACTGTCTTGCCACACCCACCATACTCTCCAGATCTAGCCCCATGCGACTTTTTCCTTTTTCCAAAACTTAAAAAGTTCTTATCTGGTCGTCGTTACAAGTCCCGACAAGCCCTTGGCTCAGCCATCAGTCAGTGCCTCAGAGGTCTACCTAAAGCAGCGTACCGTGACGCATTTCAGAAATGGATTCAGAGATTGAAATTATGTATTTCAAACCGCGGAGAATATTTTGAAGGGATGTAATGTTCATTTCACTATTTGAGTCGAATGCTTTTGAGATATCGTACAATACACATTACATATCGAACAACCCTCGTATAAGTAACAACTTCATCGTACATGGGAGCTTTAAACATATTTTTTCTCATATTTTGGCATTCAGCAGAATTTAGTCTTTATATTTGACAGTATTAAAATAACCTTTGCTCATAAAATTGTTTTATAGTATTCTTGGAAATTTTCTTAGGCATTTTAGTAAGGATGAGCTTTAACTAAAAATAGCATGGCACATGGGAGCCGTAGATTTTTCTTTTTTTTTTCTTTAATTATTTTTGCACTCTGCAAAAAGAAAAAAAACTCTTCTTGTTATGTTATGTTAGAAAGGGTTCAAGTCAGCTTTGCTCATAAAGTTCTTTATAGCATTCATGAATATATTTCTAAGTATTTTAGGCAGAATGAACTACATGCATGAATACCTAAAATCTTCATCGCATATGGGAACTGTAAACTTCTTCTGTTACTTACTGTTGCATTTAGTTTGAGTTGGTTTATATAAATGAATCACGCTCTGGAAAAAAGAGGGTTTAATGCATCTCCGCGATTCATTATACCAAGCAAGTCATCAAATAATTAATTTTGGATACATAAAACTCAGTCTAACATTCGACTGGATCTGCAGGTAGAATTTTCCTTTAACCAAAAAAAAAAAATGTATATATAGAAAAAGGTATAGACCCATGGTCTATACTTTTTGCAGTTGCATTAAGCCATGGCTCGAATAATTGACAGTGTTAAAGCGAGGTTTTCTCATTTGTTTATCATACTATTCTTGGAAATATTTCCTAGGCATTTTGGTCAGTATAAGCTATAACTAATACTTAGAGGTATCACTAGATGCCATCCAAGAAAAAAAGGAAAGCCAATATCACTAAGTCGCTTATCTTGTGCCGGCAGACATCGCGGAAATTGAAAACTGCACGATATTTGATTGATCTCTTTTCCTTCATTGTCCAGATATTACTTATCACAGAGTGAGGCAAGTTGTCACACTGATTATACTCGATAAGATATATACCAATCCTTGAGGTCGAATTAGGTCGAAGCAGTGCGTTTAAGTTCAGTACACACTGTAAAGATTAATCTCAGAGATTTTTGGATCTGAGACAAATCTTACTGTCTATACATTCCTAATATATGTATTATAATACTTTTTGGAGTTTCTTGACAGTGTATTAGGTTTAGAGCAATGCTCTATTTCCTAAGATTTGTATTAGAGTGTTATCCAATAACAGCTCAGCATTTCCTGGAAGGTGAGTTACCAGAAGGTTTGTTGATGCTGTAAAGTCACGTGTAAACACATTGAGTACGCCAAGCAAGGTGGGGTCCTTTAACACTGAGTAAGCCACTTTCCAAACATGTTTTCTACTTTGAATCCAAGGTCTGGTCCAACATCTTCGCACCAGGAATGGTCCGTCCAAGTTTTCCAACCCAATAGCAATGATTATCATGTATAATGTCATGATCACTTCATCTTGCTCTGTAAGCAGCATTTTGACACTAGATCTACACATTAGCATCATTCTGGCTGGGAAACCCGACAGGTAAGAAGAGTACCATAAGATCTGTAATAGTGTGTGTACAGAAGTATATAATAATACACAAATCTGTGAGGTTAATTTCATGAGACAAATCTTATTGTTTCCACCGGCCTTTAAGGCTGGAAACACATTTTCTGCCATTTTTGTGTATCAGGAAGTGGCTTTCTCGATGTGTATACACTCTGAAACATCAACAAACTTACAGGAAATGCTGAGCTGTCATTGGATAATACTCTAAAACAAAGCTTAGGAAATAGAGCATTGCTCTAAACGTAACACAGTTTGATGAAACTCCAGAAAATCTTATAATACATGTATTAGGGATGTACAGACAGTAAGATTCGTTTCAGGCCCAAAAATCTCTGAAATTAATCTTACTGTGTGTACCGGCCTTTAGACATAAATTTGTATCAGACGTCAAAAGTTTAGACCATGTCCTTATTGAAGGTATTTGCAAACCGACAGGTTGATTGTGGTAGAATGATCGAATTCGTCTTTGATGGAATAGAAAACATTGTTGGAAAAGGAGAAAATGCTTGTGACCAGCATTTTCACCTTTTCCAACGATGTTTTACAAGTCTTCATCCGCAGAGGTTTTGGTGAAGGGTTAATCAGACCAGTGCATAATTGCTTATTTGATTCTTTGCTTAGAGTAAAACGTCGTTTTAACAATATCAAGGTATATGTTAAAGACTAGTTCACCTATCATTACATCATAACAGATTGGATGGTGCTCTACCACCAAGATGCCCAACTATATTTCCACGCCATTGGCTATTCTCCTAGATATACATGGCTAAAAGAAAAAGATAAGAGTCATGAGAATGATTTGTAATGCAATGACTTCCATCAATTCTGTATACTAGAGCTTTTGATGACGGCCATACATCATGAAAGAACTTCCGGTTGAACACCGTATCAGTAGTTGACTAAAGCCTGGCTAGAAACCATTTGGCCTGAAATGCAAGTCCAAGAGGCAAACGACATAATGTAGCACAAAACGGAAATGCCGGGGCGGGGGGGGGGGGGGGGGAAATAGGCCTATTTGTACAAACGCCTAATGACTGAATAATTCACGGAAAGGAAATGTTGGGGTGCGAAGTAGTCCTACAAGCACCAAAGCTTGAACTGGATAGAGTTGCACGTCGCTTTCAACATTACTATATAGTTATATATTGATGTGTGTCCTGAGTTTCACCAGCACTAGGCTATAGGGCTCTTAATTGTCTTGCCCAAAGAAAAACCATGTGCCTACAGTGACGCTGCAACCCGGAGCCTCCAGATTAAGAGTCCTACCGTTTACCACTAAGCCGCGCAGGACCCCTAGGGCTTGGACGACTGAATAAAACATAACACGAAAATATATGGGCTTGAAATAGGCCTATAAGTATACCTAAGCCGAAAGATTGAATAATACACAAAATGGAATTGCAGAGGCGTGAAGTACATTAACCAAGTCCAAAAATGCTATATATAGCTCAAAACGGAACAATGAGAACTGCTGGTTCTGAAATCTTATATTTATTTATAGCCTTGTTTTTGAACTGAATTTTTCTCCGTAATACATGTAAAGTGCATCGATGTTTTGTAGTGCACGTGCACCACTGTTACAGCCATTAACTTGACTCTTTTCCAAACGACAAGATTCTAGTCTGGTCCAAATTGAGAGCATTTGCAGACGGAAAAAAATGCTTCTCAAACGATGAGAACAGACTGTGGAAGAGTTTAAAACATGGTAGGAAAAGGAGAAAATGCTGCTTGCATTTTCTCCTTTTCCTACCATGTTTTCAAAAGCCTTCTTTCTCCTTTTCCTACCACGTTTTCAAAAGCCTTCTTTCTCATTGTAGTTAAAATACGTGATTGCTTGGTAAAAGGTTACGCAATTAATTTAATGTTTTCTAAGTAAATACACACATGTTTGTAATTAATACGTGAGTCTCGGAACTCGATTGAAATATCAAACAGTCATGCAATATTTGTAGTTGGAACAATCAGAACTATTGTTTGTACAACATAATTAAACCTGTACCGAGCAGTCCATTGCTTAAACGACTCTAAACAAAAAGGCTTGTGAAAACATTGTTGGAAAAGGAGAAAATGCTGTTAACCAGCATTTTCTCCTTTTCCAATAACGTTTTCAACTATTTCTACCCCATTAAGAACAAAGTCTACGGTATGAGTCATATTTGATTTGTTGCCTGCAGATGCTTTCAATTTGGACGAGTCCGAAATTTTGTTGTCTAGTATAGAGTTAACATTCGTTGAAGGATAATAAACTTCATTATACTGCAAAGAAATTTCTCGCGATCTGAATGGATAATATGCCCCGTACATACAAGTCATGTACACTGGCAGAATCCACGTAAAAGCAGTTTCCCTTTTGGGAGCCCCGTATACATGACTACACTTTCAACACAACATCCAAAATGGCGGCGTCGACCGATACGAGCCGCCTACAAGACAAACATACTGAGAAGCCTGCACCATATGATTTCTAGTTTCCCTTAATAGTTGTCACTAACGCGGAAAGAATGAATTTTTTTTTAAATAAATGAATATACTTATAGTTACATAGATCTATTTTATCGCTTGTTATCAATCTAAAACAATTTCACGGGGTTAAAACGAGCCATCCTTTCGTTACGTAACAAAGAGATCTAGTGAGGTTTCGAAACTAATTCATGGTAACGTTAAAAGGGTAACCTAATGGTCGTTTGAGAAAATGGTCGTTTACTATTGCCAACAAATCGTTAAAATGCAAAGATACTTACCTTGAAGTTGTTCAAACCAATGTTTAAATAAAAATATGACGAATGGTTATCGTAATGACACCATCAAGTTCATCCACCAATATGCACGTTTTAACAAGGTTTCAGTGACGTCAGTTCTCAGTGACGTCAATTGTCATTGAATTTGGGCACTCAGAAGGAAAATTCTATGGCGTCAGCGTAATTAATTCGTGAGAACATAAAACGGGAAAATTTGGCTGAATACACATTGGAATGGTAAAACTTTGCATTATAATAAATTCGTTGTACGGTAAGGCGGCAGGGGACTTTGAAACTTGTTCACGGCTGTGGCTAGCCTGGGGTCCGGGCCGTTCATTTTTTTTCCTTTTCTATCATTCCGACGGTACTTTTTCAAAAATGACTGCCTAGGGACATTCGAAAACCGATTGCAGCGACATCTAGTTTACCCCATCTCACAGTAGGGTAAAGTAGATGTCGCTGCAATCGGGGTTCGAATGAAAATGACTAAAAATAGATACCTAAATTCCAATACTTCGGTTTGATCACTTCCTGTTTGTGCGCCTTCTTTAAAAACATTGACAACAAAATTTCAGACTGGCCATTCAAGATGACTTTGGATGTTTTTTTTTTATACAATATCTGCTAATTGTTTCGGCTGTTCGACTCTGAAAGTTTTTTTAAAAGGGTGCTGAAACAAGTTTTGTTGAAGGTCGCTATGAATCGATCGAAAATTGCTCGAATCCGTCGTTATTAGCGTTGTGACGTCACGTCATAAACAAGTTTATTATTAGATTATCGTCACAATTTATAATCATGGGGAGCCCCTCAATTGTCCCCAGGCGGTTATAATAACGAAAGCGATCAAATGGTAGCTGCCAAAGATCAATGAGCAGACTGCGATTAAGAGAGCATGATACGGAGTAATTAAACTTATTACCGCCTGGACCCAGACTAGGCTGTGGCGAATCATGTCGCTACCTCGCCTTCGAAGTTTCCAAGTCCCCTGCCACCTGACTGACCGTACATCTAATATTGCCTATTGGCACTTCCTGACGACTTTTAACGCCCCTGGGAAAGAAGCCTTTTGAAAACATTGTGGGAAAAGGAGAAAATGCTGCTAACCAGCATTTTCTCCTTTTCCCACAATGTTTTCTCTCCTCTTCGATACAAATTTCAAATTTTCAGTCACTTTTATTTTGTTGTCTGCAAATGCTTTCAATTTGGACCAGTCTAAAATTTTGTCGTTTGGTAAAGAGTTAAACGAACTCTACGTTTGCTATGTCATTATTACTGTTATGTCTCAGCACAGTGTTTGTAACCAAAAGTGCTTTTGCACTTATACATCGTAGATCGTACTTTATTAGTTGTACGGTCAGGTGGCAGGGGACTTGGAAACTTGTTCACGGCTGACGTCACTGGGAACTGACTTCACTGAAACCTTGGTAAAACGTGCAGTTTGGTGCATAATCTTGATGTTAATCTTGATCGACGCCGCCATTTTGGATGTTGTGTTGAAAGTGTAGTCATGTATACGGGGCTCCCGAAAGGGAAACTGCTTTTCCGTTGGTTTTGCCAGTTTACATGATATATATGTTCGGGGCATATTATCCAATCAGATCACGACAAATTTCTTTGCAGTATAGTAACATCATATGTCCACAGTCCGATCATCTTGCTAAATTGATTATATTGTCCGGATTCTAGGGGGAAAAATTAACAATTAAGCCTTGGTCTGTGAAGACAGAGTTTATTGTATCTTCAAAAAGCATCGATTCAGGTCAGCCTGCGCAGCGCGCACAGGCTGACCTGAAACTTTTCGCTATTGGTCAATTTTCTGCATGTCGAAGGCCATGTTTACCTGATGATTCAATTTGTTGTCAAACAAAAAAATTTAGGGCCCCATAATTGTATGATGACGTGCTTTACATAATGCATCACAGAGATGTATTAAGCCAATACGTCCATTTAATGAGTTTAGATGGATATATATTTTAAAGAAAAAATAATCATATTCAAAGCTGTTTAGCCATAGCATCTAACATAACATCAGGCAGACTACACGTCTGATCTTTATCACGTAGTTCGCAAAATTTCACTGATTTGTCAGTAGCATTCAAGATTAAGCAATTACTAACATAGTTAACAAAAAATAGGCTTTGCTTAATAGAAAGCATTTGCAGACGGCTATCAGATGTGTCTAAAATGATCAGATTTGTCTTTGGCAAGGTAGAAAACATTGTGGGATAAGGAGAAAATGCTGGTTACCAGCATTTTCTCCTTATCCCACAATGCTTTCCAATGCCTTTTTCTGTGGAATCGTTAAAACTCAAGATTGTTATGTAAACGATATATTCTTTTCCGGCCGAACTTAGTACTAAGTGGAACTAACGTTGCATCGTTTTGGATCTGATTGTGGCTTGGTACCGTGGATCTCCAGGAATGAATTTGGTATCGCAAGAGTGCGAACAAGATTAGTCAGCAAGAACGTGCCAGCTTACTTGGTCTACACTCTTTGGAAAGAACATCAGAGGTTGTGTTAAGCATTGCTTATTTTTAAATTTTTACCAAACAGAAACCTTTTTGGTCTGTCCAATTCGAAAACAATTACAGACGAGAGATTTAACGTTGCTCAAATGATGACATTTTTCTTTGAAATGGTCAGTAAAAAACATTGTGGAGGGAAGGGAAAAGGGTAAAAATGCTGGTGACCACAATTTTTCCTAAAAGCCTTCAGATTTCAGGGTCGTTAATACTCGGAAGTGTTTGAAAAAGGGTTTAAGTCTGGATAACACACAGAGACAGACAAAAACTCTCCATTACTGGATGTCATTGTGTGTGAATAATTGATGAGAACGGCCATCATCGATCAAAAGGTTATGTCAGAATTTCGACAGATATATTTTAAACCATGCTCTGTAAAACGGGGTTTAAATGGATCTGCAAAAAGTTTCGACTCAGGTCATCCTGCGCAGTCCGCGCAGGCTGACCTGGGTAGAAACCTTTTGCCATTTTTTTAATTTTCTGCGTTTTCAAGGACCATTCTACCTCATGAATCAATTTGTTGTTAGATAAAAATTGATCTTATGGATCCATGATTATGTGATGGATGCTTGGTATTATGTGCCACAGAGATGCATTAAACCCTCTTTTCACAGAGCATGGCTCACTTACTACAACGCTGGTTTTTGCGATTTTTAGCCAGCTAAAATACCTCAAGCTATTGTGCATGTGACTTGTGAGCGACAAATCTCGGAACTCATGCGGGAGTCGGTTCGATTCCAACGGCTGGCCAGCTCAAAAAGAATACTAAAAAGCCTTTCAGAGTCTTTAAACCTAGGCCCAGAGTGACGGTGCTATACACCGAGCACGTTAAAGAACCAGGCGTAACTTAGGATGTGTTTCGTCCTGCATCTTACGCTATCCCCCGTTACAATACTAACAGCCTTCAGGGTGGGCGTCGCCTATATGGGAAACCGGTGGCGACAATAGATACAAGAAATTCAATCTATTTTGCGACTCAAAAACATTCTTTACCAAACAAAAGAAATTCAGACCGGTTCAAAATCAAAGTATTTGCAGACAATTTGAAAGTATTTGCAGTTTTGAAATGTAAAAGCCATTGTAGCAACATTTTCTGTTTCCCACAATGTCTCCAAAAACCGTCTTCATTAGAGTGGCTACAACACAGAATTGTGTGGTAAGAAACGAACGGTAGTCGTATTAGGGTGACTGCTAACTAATTCTTGTATGTCATGATCTTATCTTTTACATTGCTGTGCATTGCTCAAGGACAATGCCGGGGATCCAACGAGGATTTTCCTGACATCAACGTCTGTACCACTTAGCTACGAAGAAGGCACAGATTTGGTAGCTAATGACAAAATATGGCATGCACTTTTAAGATAAAATAGACACAAAAAATCCTTAACAAATTGATGGACATGCTAAGTTGGTAAAGAGAAATCTTTTCTGCAAAGCTATCAGCGTTTTGACGAACCCTTAGAAGAAAAAACTTTTGAAAACAGTGTGGAAAAATGAGAAAATGCTGGTAACCAGCATTTTCTCCTTTTCCCACAATGTTTTCTACCCTTTCACTGACAAATTCCGCCGTATGATCCACATTTTATTTGTCGTCTGCACTTGCTTTCAATATGGACAAGTCTTAAAGTTGCCGTCTGGTAACGAGTTAACCGTTTTTTTTAGAGAGTAGAAAAAAAACCAGAAAACCTGATACGGAGATTCACATTTATGTACCTACAGCATAAATCCGGTTGTAAATTAACTGGCTTTATAAGCATTACACAGGATTTAAACAAGGCATGATCAAAGACAGCACGAAATATGTCGTGCATCTTTCGATGTTATCTTACCGATAAATGCACGAAGTCTGTTTCAATTTGCTACTGTTACGACTTTATTAAGGCCCAAGTCACACACAGGCAAAGTTCAAAAAGACCTTACTGCGTTTTAAAATTTGACAAACTCAGGAAGGACGGGATGACATGCAGGAAAATACAGTGCCCGAGTTGGTTCTACATCTCTACCACGTCCTTGCCAGAATGCCATTGCGTCTCGCAAGTCCAAGCTAAGTTTTGTCTGCAAAAACAAGCCTGGTCTCTTGATCTTGATCTAAAATGTCTACAATAACATCTGGGCCGTGCTCTGTGAAAAAGGAGCTTATGCATCTGCAAAAAAAAAAAAAAAAAAAAAAAAAAAAAACGACGAAAGGAGAAATTGCTCGTTAAGAGTAGTTTCTCCTGGCTTCACTTTTTTTTCGACTCTGTGCCAGACAACAACAGTTTAAACTGGTCCATATTAAAGCATTTTAGACGAATAAGAATAATTGCAGCTCAAATAATTGGACTTGCCTTAAAAAGGGTTGAAAACATTGTTGGAAATAAAGGAAGTACGGGTTAACAGCATTTTCTCCATTTCCCACAATGTTTTTTTAAAAGCATCCTTTCTGAGGTCGTTAAAACTCGGGTCCGCTTTGTAAGGCAGAATGTCATCTAGAAAGCCTTGTTAAGCCTTACAGCGCCTTTTACAACAATTGTTGCTTTTGCGGCCTGTGTATATTAAGACCAGGCTGCACAAAACATGTAGCCTGATCTTTGATCTACACTGTCCGCTTTGCAGAAACACTCTAGACTAAAGCAACCTTGGCACTGTGATTATTTGGGTCTTTTTTCTGTACTGAAAATCTATTTTTAACTCTATCAGTGCCACAGGCGAAAACAGGGACTTTTGCGGAAGTTATAGATCAAGATCAGACTGCACATTTTGTGCATGATCTTTGATCTATATCGTCTGCTTCTTTAATTGAGCCTATACAATAAAAATCTTTTTGAGTATCAGTCAATTGTATTAAGAGCCGTCGAAAGACGTCGAGTAAATTTATTTGGCGCCGAAAAAGTAGAGGATTAAAACGAAACATTATTACAAATACTAGGACTGGTTTTAAAAATTTATTTGATTACGTCATCCACAGTGTACCCCTCGGAATTGTTTGTTTTAAACATTGTTTGAAACCAGTGTCCATTATTGTTTCAGCCAAAGGTTATTCGAATCACTTTACCTTTACATCTGATTACGTCATGCATAGCATTCCCTTCGGAATTGTCTGTTTGATCACCCTTAAATAGAAGCCGGTGTCCTTTTTTTACAGCTAAAGGTTATTCGAAACGCTTTAGTTTTACATCTGATTACGTCATGCAGAGTATACCCTTCGGATTTGTCTGTTGATCACCCTTTTAAAAGAAGCCGTGTCCTTTATTTTAACATCTAAAGGTCATTTGAATCATGGGGTTATACGCAATCGGCAAACCACAGGTGATCCGTTGATCAAATCCCTCGGTTATATTAGGATTGATGATAGGATATCATCATCATCATTATCTACACAGTACATTTCTCCACCGGAAATAGACCGCTTTGCCGTTCCAAAAATCACACGTTACAATTTTCTATCGAAATCTCTCTGTATACGCTTCCGTTGACAAACAGTATGTAAATTCATTTTTAACGCAGTTTATAAATTTTGCTGGCGGTTTTCATCCACATATAATGGACGTGAATAACTGTACCGTTTTGGTGTCGTTGTTAATCGATTTTCATTGGCACTGCCATGTTTAAGATCATGTGACTGAGAGTATTTAAAAATGGAAATCTCGTTGATGACGATGACATTACTTTTTTCATGTTCATCACAACTTTAAACTATTGTACGTTTTAATATTAGATAATTTCGTTCGTTCGTTCGTTCTTTCTTTCGTCCGTTCGTTCATTCGTCGATACTGACGAGGTTAGAAGTACTTCACGTAATCGACCGCAGTGTGACTAGTGCAGGTAAATGTTTACATTTGATTACATCATACATGATAAACCAAGAATTCATTTGTACAAAATAATGAACTACTCCCGAGAGCCCAACATTTTAATTTGTTAACACATACTATTAGAGCTGTTCAAAATGATGTTTATTGCTACTGAACTATGGGGGTGTTTGACTGGGGGTTGTTTGACAGGTTGGTTGTCGTTTATCTATAGTCGCCACCGGCTGCCCATACAGGCGACGTCCCAGATGGCTGTTAATTAATGTTACAGGGAAGAGTGCAAAATAAAGAGCGAAACCCATCCTCAGTTGCACCTCTGGGCCCGTATTCACCAACCATTTTTAAGAGTATTCTTAGTCTTATTTTCCAAGATTTTCTAAATTTGAAAGTAACACAACTTCTGACTGGCTAAACCATTTGGTTTAGCCAATCAGAAGTTGTGTTATTTTCAAATTTAGAAAATTCTGGAGACTGAAACCAAGAACGTTCTTAAAAATGGTTGGTGAGTACGAGCCCAGGGTACGTATTCACCAACCATTCTCATTAACGTTCTTTGTCTTATTCCCCAGATTTTTTCTAAATTTGAAAGTAAAATTGTGATTAGCTAAACCATTTGGTTTAGCCAATCAGAAGTTGTGTTACTTTCAAATCTAGAAAATCTTGGAGAATAATACGAAGAACTTTCTTAAGGATAGAGCACCATAATGGGATTCGTGTAACATCGCCTTTCATCGCTAAAAAAGAAAAGGATTCCGCTAAGACTCGGGTAATCCGTAATCGATTGGCCGATAGACGCTGCTTCATCGCATCGATTACGGATTACCCGAGTCTTAGCCGAATCCGTACGATTTTGGCGATGAAAGGCGATGTTACACGAATCCCATTAGGTTGCCCTATTCTTAAGAATGGTTTGGTGAATACGGGCACAGGTGATTTATGTAGAGCACCGGTACATTCGTTCGGATTGTTAAGCGACATATCGTTTTATTTCGCAACCACAATAAACAAAGGACGATTTGTATTTCTGAAAAGATATTTTTAAATCTACTTTTGTGTTAATAATGCTATAAAATGTACTAGAGGGAGTACCCTCCTAATAGAAAACAGCTATTTCCACTATAATATCATCCTACAAAATTAGCTATAATTAAAAATGACTCTTATTGTACTACTTTAACCGAGCCACTTTTTCCTTTTTTTCCTTCTTAGAATTACCATTTATAAATCTAAAACCACTATATTCTCATTACAAAGGGAGATAATAATTACCTCCCTTTTCAGGAAACTAACAAAAGTATCAAAAAAATAATTTCAAGATAGACATCAAAGGAATTTCTGGTCGGTTAGAAATGTGCAAAAATGTTATAATATCAGTATAAATCCTTGTTTATCAACTAATACGAAATTTTATTCCATGCTGCACTAGAAGCGTTAGGATGGTAATACCTTAATGTAATCATTCCACGGGCCATTAAAGAGCCGTGCGTTGTGAAAAGGGGGCTTAGTACATCAGCAAAATGTATCGGCCCATGTCAGCCTGCACAGTCTTCGCAGGCTGACATGGGTCGAAACTTTTTGCTATTTGTAAATTTTCTGCAAGTTAAAGGACTGTTCTACCTCGAGATCCAGTTGATTGTTAGACTAAATTGTTAGACTGGATTTTATGAATCCATGATGACTATGTGATGATTTGCTTGCTATGATGTATCACAGAGTTGCATTAAACCCCTTTTGCCGGAGCATGTCTATATTTCCGAAACGTGACACAATGACAAAAGTGGCAAGTGCATAATAAGAGAAGGTGAAAATATGAAACGCTCGAAATATGAAATGAATAAATGACATAATTAAAGTATTGAAAGCACTGAATATAATGGGAACTGCACATCGCATCACGATATTCGTACATTACAATCACAACGAAATTAGATAGGGCCATAATGAAACGGTCACTTTATTTAACAAATGCACTTCTGCACTAAACTTGCACGGTATTGAAAAATATATATATTGGAAAGTAACCACATACAACATCACAATATCTGAAAATAAACGAAACCGTTGAGTGTTTGGGCCGAGATCCAGTAACACAGTCGGTAGCGTAGAGGACTTGAGACCAGGAGGTCGCTGGTTCGAATCCCTAACTCAGTTTTCAAAAGGCTTCTTTCCAAGGGTCATTAAACTCGAGTAGTTTGGTAAAGGATAAGTATTAAAAGACTTTAAATTCGGTTTATATTCCCTATTATTTGTACAAAACGACTTACTATGAAAGCAACTACGTTCTCAAGGAGAAAATAACAATAGAACTGTGATAATATTTCATTTGTAAGGGGGGAAAAATGTGTATTTTTATTGCCAGACAGCAAAATTGCTCCCTTTCTCCATGACTTATTTTTTATGACAAAATTATGGAAACCCGTCTGAGGGATTGTAGGGACGCTTATTACCCCAATTTCATCCGCCGTTGTGGAATGAGTTTCCAGCAGAATTGCTTAATTAAAGGCCCAATAGTGGTCATAAAACCAACCTAGGTGTTAAAATGAATTTAAATTTAAATAATACTACTTAAAAGTATTGAAAATATTCTGAAGATGACAACCTGTTTTTGTGTGGTAGGTCCAAGTGTTACTTGCTCGCCGAAAAATGAATTTTAAAATCATACAAACAGTATACAAAAGATTGAGTTACCTGGCAACTCTTAACCTACATTTGAAATTAATTTTTCTGCCAGCGACTATCAGTTGGACCGATTGTACAATAACAGATTGTCATCTTCAAATAATTTTCATACTTTTATATAGTATGATTGAAATGGATTTGAACATCCGCTTTGTTTGCTTTTAATAGCTATTGTTACTTTAAAGGGCCAAGTGGGAGGGTGTTGGAACCAGAAAATATTAACCCTTTACCACAAAATCCTGAGTTTTAACGACCTGTATACGAAGGCTTTTGAAAACATTTTAGGAAAAGGAGAAAATGCTGGAAATCATCATTTTCTCTTTTTCCCAAAATGTTTTCTATCCTTCGAACGACAAATTTCAACGTTTAAGCCACATGAATTCGTCGTCTGCAAATGCTTTTAATTTGGCCGATTTCCAAAGTTTGTCCTTTTGTAAGAGTTAATGTCGACAGTCTTTTATTAGAGCCTTAACCCATACCAAACGTGGGGGGGGGGGGGGGGGGGGGGAAGGAGCGAGCGAGGGCAGGGGCTAAGCGCCGGGGTAGACAATTAAAAATATGATAACTCTTTATACTAAACCGCTGAACGTCTTGGAAATATTGGGGTACTGTTGGGTATTGTGTAACGACTCGACAAATACCAGTCATGTCGTAATGTAACATAACATAACATAACATAATCTTTATTTGGCATAAAATACATACATATTCATAGCCAATACAGATATATACAATACGCACGAGATGTGAAAAGGATGTCTATAGTCCTACAAATTGAAAAAAGTGTGTGTCCGTAACACATGAAATACTTCATGTTTTCCGAAGGAACATGGGAAGACAGATACTGAATTAGTTGAAAAACAAATAAAATGACATATTAAGAGTTAGACTTCTAAATCTATCTGCTGCCAAGCGCGCCTCAATACGGCATTACAAACGATGTGAATCAGGGTCAGACCGCACAGTGTGCAATCCGATCACTAACCCACAAAGTCTTGGAAATTAAATTAATATTTCAAACAATTGAAATATTGCTTGTTGTAATGTGCTTGCTTGTTGAAATATGTTATGTTTAGCAATAAACCAAGGATTGAATAAAACAAACACTTCCATCCTAGCACATGAAACGTTTTTCCTGTGTTTGTTTTTTTCCGTTTAGTAAGCGCATAAAACGTTTATAAACCCGGTGTTTCTTTTCCGCTTGATGTAAAATGCCGTAATGTGCTCATTTACGGTCATGTTCTGTGCGGTCTGATCTTGATCTTTATGGTGTAGTTTAAGAGTTGAAACTGGCTTTTGAGCCAAAATGGGCATGTTCATTATCCACAATTTTATGCAGTACGATCTTTCTTCGGCGTAGCTGAATGTGCTAGCTTTTGACCTACTTTTTGGTATTGATAACAAATGAATAAATAGAGCTTTGTGATTGGTCAAAATCTAGACATGGTTATTTAAAGGATCCCTGCCTATTTGCAGGAAAAAAAATTTCCGTCTATCAATTTTAAAGATATTTCTTGTTTCTAAATTGTCCGCTTAGAGAACTCAAATCGCCTTCGGCTCGAAAATAGATAAAAATGCTAATAGCGTTAACTATCACCGTGGGAGTTTCTATGACGTCATACTGGCGAATAAATTGCTTCTGTGAGAAAAAATGGTATCCATTACATATTTTTCCGCCAGACGACTTTTTTGTTCTCTAAGCAGACCATTTTTTCAAAACATGGTGGCAAAAGGAGACATTGCTCGTAATGAGCAATTTCTCCTTTTGCCACCATGTTTTCGCATGCTTTTCTGTAGCAAACTTTTACAAGAGAATTATCACTACTTTACAAGAATGTGTCCCAAGCCTTCTGCTGCAAATTTGGTTTAGAAAGGTGATGCGTTAGGAAAAACGATATTTTCCGGGTAATTATGTACAAACCGTGATTTGCCAATAGGAATAGATTTGTTCTGTTATTTACAGAGCAAAAATATGATTGAGCCATGCTCTGTGAAAAGGTGGCTTAATGCATCTTCAAAAAGTATCAACCCATGTCAGCCTGCGCAATCCGCGCAGGCTTACATGGATCGAAACTTTTTTGCTATTGGTCAATTTTCTGCATAACGAAGAACAAGTTTAACCAGGGATTCATTCGATTGTCAGACAAACTGGATTTTATGGATCTATGATAATTATGTGATGACTTGCTTGATATAATGCATCACGGATATGCATTAAACTTTATCACACTATCCCGATTTTAACGACCCTGTCTGAGAATGCTTTTTGAAAACATTGGAGGAGAAGGGGAAAATGCTGGTAACCAACATGTCATCTATCCATCCAATATAAATTTAATTTCTATTTTTTGAGTCAGATTGATTTTGTCGTCGGCAAATGCTTTCAATTTGGACAAGTCTAAAATTTAGTTGTCTGGTAAATAGTTAAGCCCCCTTTTGCCAGAGCATGGCTCGATTAGCCTATGATATACTACGTATGTAGAGAGTTTGACACACGTACTTCAGAAAATACAGACGTTTCGTTCCTTTTTCTTTTGAAAAGCGGGGCTAGTCCTTTCAGCACCATTGGCGAAAACATGGACTTTTACGGACAATATAGCTCCAAGATCAGACTGCACAGAACGTGCAGTCTGATCTTGGATCTATATTGTCCGTTCGTTTAATCAAATCTATAGGATAAAAATTTAAGTTTTTGGACTGGATTATATCTGTAACTGTTAAAAGAGGGCGATTTAATACAAGTCGATTGGCGACAAAGGAGTTAAACAACACGAGAACGGGGTGTCACGTCACCGGAAAAGAAAGCTTTTCAAACATTGAAAGAAAATGAGCCATTCATTGTTACAAGTAAATGTTATCCTCCGAGCAATTGCCTTTCCCCCCGCGTTTTACTATCTCAGTCATCGTCGACTGAATTTGGCAGTAACCGTACTTTTGCCCTTCTTTTTTTTTTAAATCTGATCTCAAAGGCATTAGACTCGCTTATGTCACGCTTTAGCTATCTTAAGGTAGTACCCTCCTAATGGAAAACAGCTATTTCCACTGTAATATTATCCTAAAAAAATTGATATCATTAAAAATGAGTATTAATGCACTACATTAACTGAGCCATTTTTTCCTTCTTAAAATTATCATTTATAAATCTAAAGCCGCTACATTCTCATTACAAAGGGAGATAATAATTATCTCCCTTTTCAGGAAACTAACAAAAGTATCAACAAATAATTTCAAGGTATACATCAAAGGAATTTCTGGTCGGTTAGAAATGTGCAAAAATATTATATTAGTATATATCCTTATTTATCAACTATTAAGAAATATTATTTCATGTTGCACTAGAAGCGTTATGCTACTCTCTTACTATTGCGTATCAGCGGCGTATGCAGCAAAATTTCTTTACGCGGGTCAATCGCCAAGAACTGAGGCGTATTTTAGTTCATAATTAAAGACACGGCGTATGTTCGACGTTTCTGTGGCGTTTCTGTGGCGTGTCTGTGTTTGTATGGCTTTCAAGGGACTTAAAGTATGGCGAACTGAGGCGTAAGCGTGGCGTAACCGCTTCGTTAGCACGACGTTCCTTTCTTATGTGCAGCCTTGACATTGTGTAAATACGACGGTCACCGACGGAAAACGGCTCTGCTCATTTCGTTGCTGTCATTCGCTCAAAAGAAGTCACACCTTTCATCTTAACCAATACCTTCGCGTGACGTAATAAGTGTTCGAGCTACGTTTCTGCGACGTCATTGCTGCGTTGTTTTCGCTTTTACGGCGTATGTGTGACGAAAGCACGGCGTATCGGAGCTGCTACGTTTGTGCTACGTATTTTTAAGTGCGGACTTAAAAAAACGTCGCACCTCCGCGTACAAGGAGATCATGCTACGTACCAAAGAGTATTAGCTACGTAAGTTGACGTTACTGCGGCGTTGTCGCGGCGTTCCTTTCTTATCGCGATACGCCGTACATACGCAAGCCGACACGCAAAAGTGAGAGAGCGTCTTTAGGATGGTAATACCTTAAGGTGTTTTTAATGTCACCTTTCTAATACCACTTACTCGCTTATATCGCACTCTGTCCTCTGCTCGTGCCTTTCACGAGTACCTCTCCGCATGGACAATGCCATCGGCGTAATATGACTGACACTTTCTTTTATTCTTTAGTTTTCTTTCTTTGTCGTTCTTTTTTTCGACATGGTCTCAGAATACATTGTAATCGGACGGATCTTAAGACGTCTTGATATTAAAACCTTTTCCCCGCAGTGGTCCCCAAACCTGCGTATCAGGGGCCCCTGTCACGTTCCTCCTCTCTAGTGCCATTGGCATTCGCAGTATTCAAAGGCATTAGACTCGCCTTGTTGTATTCGTACCATTACCACACCATTCATATGTCGCTCGCTTTTCTTTGCCATATTTCTTTTTACGGGAATTAAAAATACACAGGACTCGCTTTTCGAGATTTTCTGTTCGCTTCACCAGAAAGCCCTATCATCACCCTCTGCCCATCCACACACTCTTCTGAGTTTGGCATTTGATGAACGCCTTTAGATCTACATGGCCCTACCATTTAAATGTTGAGCCATGCGAGAGAAGTTTTTTCTTTTACATCTGCAAAAAGTATGAACCAAGGTCAGCCTGCGCAGTGTGTCTATGGATCCATAATTATGCGACCTATTGCTTGTTATAATTAATTACGAACATGCATTAACTTCCTTCACAAAGACCCGTCGTTCGTGTTTCTCAACAGCCGCCAACAGCCCTGTATTACTTGCGCTAGTTTTAGTAAGTCATATAATAATGGCGTGGTGCAATGAATCAAGACAATGAATTTTAAGCGAAGACGTTTGAGAGAGCAGTATGGTGACGCCCCATGTAAATTTGGTAGGGTTGAAATAGGGTTCAGTGGCTTTTTTAGCCCTTCCACCCATATTTTTCTTCTATTTTTCATTTTCTTTCATACTTAAAATTTTCTCTGGTTTAATGCGCCAAACATAGTGATAAGAAAAGTTTACCCATCTCTCTTAACTCATTACCAAACTATAATATTTTAGACCCGTCCAAGTTGAAAGCATTTGCAGACGACATATCACAAGTATTAAAACCAAGGTATTTGTCCGTGGTAGGGTAGAAAACATTGTGTGAAAAGGAGAAAATGCTGGTTACCAGCATTTTCTCCTTTTCACACAATGTTTTCAAAAGCTTTCTTTCTCGGGGTCGTTAAATTAGGAATTCTGTGGTAAAGGGTTAAACCTTCCCAGGCCTATGACAAGTCTGTAAAAGGTCAAATGACAACACTGTCTCCAATTTTGTACAGAAGAAAACAGGCGAAGGGACATTCTTCATTTAAGATGCAGACAATCCTTAGAAATATGCCTGTTCACTTTCACAGCGAAGTATTTCCTAGGAAAGGTGCTTGTTGTGAGCGTGTCTTAGATCAATTTAACAGTCTATTGTTGATTTGTAGTTAATTTTTTTTGCAGCAAACTGTTTCTGTAGCCTCGAAACGGAGCTGTCTTGCATCATCATCTTTGCTAGTTTTTTTTTTCACTTAAAGTAACAATAGTTGCAGAAATTAAATAAAGCGGGTGATAAAATGCTTTTAGAATTTAAATCATACCATTTAAAAGTATGGAAAATGTTATGAGGATAACAATCTTTTGTTGTACGATTCGTCCAAGTGTTATTCGCTGGAGGAGACATTAAGGTTAAAAGTTGCCAGGTCACTCTATCTTCTATTTAATTTTTGCCTCATTCTAAAATTTGTTTCTCTGCCAGCGACTAACTCATGGACTGACCACAGTGGTCTTAATCTACACTGTTCGCAAAGAAAAAAAAAACCAAAATACGTTTAGAAGCATATGGGTTAATACAGTGGAACCAGACACTTTACAAAAAGCCTATCCCATCCCCCACCGTCTCGAAAACAGTTTTGTTTACCATTATATCGTGTAACTCTAGACGTCCGTCATGCAATATATAGATAGAAACTACTTTGTAAATCAACATTCTGATAGCTTGCTGTCTCAGGATGTTGTTTATCTCAATATTGTACATGGTAACATTGGAAACACCAAAAGTGATTTCAAGTTACCAAAACGACAAACATTTACTGGGAAGAAAAATATCGTTCCTTTGCAAAGAAAAATTAACCAACAAGCAAAATCCAGGATTGTATTGTATTGATTTTATGATGTTTAAGGCCGTTTTCAACATTATTTCAGTTATATCACGGCGGCCAGTACACCTATCTATGCTTTCCTGGAGTTTCTGTTACCAGTACACAATATTCTTTCCAAGCCACTGGCTGCTTTCCGACAAAACCATCGTTGAAACAAAAGTCAGCGGTGAGAAAGGAATGAATCCTTTCGCAATGACTATCATCAGTTCTTGGAAAGAAATTGGCCGAGCTGGGGATTGAACCAGCAACCTCCTGTTCTCTAATCCTGTACGCTACCGGGACTCGGCGCAAAATCCAGGAAAAGGGACAAATGCTTGTTCCAAGCCTTCATGTCCCATTCTTACAAAGTTCTCTGACCGTCAACTGTAAAGGGGGAGGGGCGACGAAATACAGGAGCCATGCTCTGTGAAAAGACTTTTTAATTTTTTTGGATCTGCAAAAGTATCGACCCATGGCAGCCTGCGCAGTCCGCGCAGGCTGACCTGAATCGATACATTTTGCTATTGGTAATTTTTTTGCCTATCGAAGACTACCCATGATTCAGCCGATCTCTAGAAAAATGGAACCATATTATCCGACCACTTGCTTATAGTGCATTACGAAGAAATATTAAGGCCCCTTTTAGCAGAGCGCCGTTCACTTGTACTTTACCTTGTACTCGTATACCAACCGTTTCGTTTTTCTGTTCCCTATGGTGAATACTGAGTTATCTCGCTTTGCAACCTAATACAAAGGGAATTTATTTGTCTAGTGCTCTACTTCCTTTTTCGGCGTAGTCGAATGCGTTGGCTTTTTAATATATAACATATTTAATTGTACATTTATGAAACCACTAGGCCTATATAACGAGCGTTGCTACCGCTAATCAATACCCCGGTGCCTTGATTGATACCATAGCAAACTAATGCAATAGAGAATGATTCTTTTCTTGTACTATTTGGAAATTTGATACTTTCACAAGTGTTACCCAATAACCCGATACTTCTTTTCAACAAAATGAAAAACAATGAGAAAAAAAAGAGTCAATCTCTTGTGAGGTTAGTTTTCATTATTTTACTTCATATTGTTCCACAAAAGACTTTCAATATTCATATTCCAGTATCTCTTACGCCGTCTATCTTTTTTAAAGATATTTCTTGTTATAGTATTTCATTTATTTCAAGACGGTCACCTCGCTATGTGTTAAATGAGTTCCCTTTACCAGTTCTACACGCGGTACTATTTCAAAGCCAAGAAGATATCGTAAAAATATTATCTGTGGGAGGGGTTAATATAATTGGCTTGCAACACACGAAAAGGGGCATTTGGACATCTGCGTAAAGTGTCATCTCGAATAAGCCGGCGCATTCGGCGCAGGCTAATCCGAAACGACACTTTCCGTTTTTATGTAAATTTCTGTTTTGTGCAAGTCTACTGTAGCACAAAATCTAATGTAGTCGTAAAATGCCGTCTCGGATTAGCCTGCGCGGATTGCGCAGGCTGATCCGAGACGACACTTTACGCAAATGTCCGAATGCCCCTTTTCCTATGTTGCAAGCCATATATCAGTCATGCTCTGTGAAAAGGAGGTTTTTTGCATCCCCGTAATGCATTATACAAAACAAGTTATCATATAATTATGAATCAATAAAATCCGTTTTGTCTTACAACCGATTGAATCATAAGGTAGAATGGTCCTTGCACATGCAGAACATTTACAAATGGCAAAAAGTTTCGATCCATGTCAGCCTGCGCGAACTGCGCAGGCTGACATGGGTCAATACTTTTTGCAGATGCATTAACTCCCCTTTTTTACACAGCGTCTCTCATATCTAAATGGGGTAACAATATACCTTTACACCGGCTACCGGTACTTTCTATCAGCTTAACAGAGCCAAACCCATGGTCCAACCAGGAGAGAAATAATTCCTCACGCAAGGACTTTTATCATTTTGTCGAACGCACAACCACTGAAATACAAGCCTTTTTCGTTACCACTGAGCTACCATGTCTCGGCCAAAACGACGCCAAAACAAAGCAACGATACATGGGAATTAGAAACATGAGGAGTACGGAAGATAGCTTTAGATAAGACATTTGGTTAATTCTGCGATTAAACCTTTGACTGCTAAAACTGAATTTAAAAACAAAAAATTCTATCAGTGAGATCAAGCTGTTTTGGCCAGGCTATGTAATAACACATCTGATATTTGATTGACTTGTCTTGGTGTAGAATGTCTGCAAAACCTTCTTTAGTTGCTCTCAGCAGCTGCTAAAATTGTTAGGTTCTACTATACTGTTCGAAGCAATATTAATACGGCAGTGGCTGCCGCGCGTATATTACTTTTTGTCGAAAAGTAGTAATTTTGACAGCCTTATTACGGACTACTTTTAAAAGATTCATATTGCCAAAATTGATAATAGAGGCCATTGTTGGAATATGATCTATATCTATTCATTCTACTTTTAGATGTACAACTTACTATTCTACTTTTTCCGTTCCGTCAGGAGGAGCTGCGTATCTCACTGGTATACACTCAGTCCATTTGAAAACGCAACACTAGCTGTAACTTGAATATAGGCCGAAAGTGACAGATTTTTAACCAAATATACCTTTAATGTAATTCCTTATTCGATTGAATGATTCACAAAATTTCATTACAATGCTTTAAGATTTTCAAATGGAAAATGGTACAAAAAAAATCCTTACTGCAAATCCAAAAGTCACATGATAAACATCGAGTATGGCTGCTCCTTGAATTTATCAAAACTTGCCAGCGTCTTTTCATTGACAACATTGTAAGGTTATTCCATGCTGTGGGATGTTGTCCGAATTCTCGAGAAGGGCACTGTTTTTCATTAGTGGGTTATTCCTGCATAAGGCTCTGTGAAACGTCAGTGCAAAGCTGTGTGACTCGTGGAATGGAAGAGACAAGATTGCCATAGCCCAGAGGACACCATCGCTTCACTAGGCTTTAGATAAAGGTTTTCTATTCTCAAATGAATTTGGTATTCAATTAAGTAAACTTGAGGGTCATAGTAGAGTTTGGCGTTGGCAGAATGGGCATTTCAGTTATGCTTGCATTATCAAGCATGACCAAACGGATGGTTGATCAGTTCATTTATGGGCAGGCATAACAAAATTTATGAAGAACAGCTCGCATTTATTAATGAAAGTTAATTCTACTAGATACCTACATCAATGAGGTTTTGCGGGGTTTTGTTGTTGTTGTTGTTGTTGTTAAAATTTTAGACGAGCATATAATAGATCGTATTTCTCTCCATGATAGTTAAGCAACGTTCGTTGTGGTTAGTGCCTGGATGGGTGACCAGGCCGTTGCACGTTACAAAAGAACTAACTGGCTATGTCTGGGATGCTTTGAAAGTGTATGCATACCAGTGTTTACTCCAACAACAGATCCAGAACTTTACAGAGCCCTTCTTGAAGAATTGGACAACATCCTAGAGCATGGGATAGCCTCACAATGTTCTCCATGAGACCAATCCGGCAATTATACATAAATGCAAGGGCAAGGGGTGGGTTACTTTTTGATAGGCGGTTACGAACTTTTTATGTTATTTTTCCACTTGGAAATCCTAAAACATTCTAACAAAACTTTGTGTATCATTCAATGGAATTACAATGAATTACGTGATAGAATTTGATCAAAACATATTTTTTATCGGACTGGTTTTCAACTTACAAGTAGTGTTGCGTTTTTAAATGTACTGGGTGTATATGAATGTTTCGATACCCTGATTCCCAAAGTTTGATCTTTACTTGAAACCCCTTTTTTAAACCTCGTGGGAGAGTCCTCGGCAAGACATGTGAGAGCCCCAGCCTTATATTGGTGAAACCAAGCACAGAAATGAATAAGTGAGCTGTTGAAAGCGGCGCAAAACACTATTTAATCATTTATTCACTCTATTTTGTATAAATTTGGTGTTTCTTTCCCCCTGGTTTCTTTATGTTCCTTTGCAAAAGGCGTAAAGGCAGAGTTATATAGTATTTGATTGTTAGAAGGCATTGAAGTATACTTGTATATTGGCTTCTATTTATTACACTATGCACGAGATATAGCGTGACCATTTTGATTATTTGTTTTGTTTTTATTTTTCTTGCGCAAACTTTAATACATTTTCTGACTGTAGGGAATATATAATTATTGTTATTTGAAAATTCTCTTAACAGTATTTTCTATTGTTTGTTTATATACGAAACAGCAAAAGAAATTATGCACGAATATACGTGAAGTTCATACATAATCACACGATGGTAACAAGATTATTAATCAAAGCGTTGAAAACGCTGAAGTGGTATTTGTCACGGAAGCCATTGTGTGGAATTAATAATTTGAAAGAAAAAGAGAAATATTATTCAAATATTTGCTTGAAAAGCAACCTGCTAAGCAAATGAATACCTTTTTGGTTGAAGGGAGAGTACTCATGACAAAGTTAGGATTATTTTTGTATTGGTGGTCTCCCTTTGATCACCAGGAGGAGTCAGGAGTAACGTCCCTTGTCATTAGAATGCATAATGGATTATGAGAGACACCATGTAAATATATCAGATAAAATTAATTTTGTACCTGAAAACTGTGATTTTGAGATATCTTTGGCCGTAAAGATTTAATTCCCAACATTAAAATCAATTATTTCAATCTATAAATTTTCATGCACAATCAAATGGAGTTGCACGCAATCGTGGGACGAACAAGCCAAGGTACGAACTGGTTTTGGAACGAAAAAGCCTAGGACCAAGCGATCAGTAGACAAATTTTGTGTATATCATTGCCCAATAGAAGGCTATGAGCGGGTGAAGCTATTTTCAATCAAAAATTAGTATTTCCACGATCGATGGCCTCACCCAGTGTATTTTAACATGCCATTTCCAATTACATATCGAAGTGCTAACGAAAAACTCATTTGTCTGAGAAAAATTGAGTTAAATTGGGTTTATTTCCTTCGGCTTTGCACAAAATACGATAAATGGTCTTCAAAATTCAATATTGAACTCATAGTGGTATTGTCTTCGACAAATACACACAATCTAAGCAACATTCGTTTACAAATATGTTCTTAGGATTTCATTGAAACTTTTATATAATAATGTTGTTCTGCCACCGTAAGTTAAACTACCATGAGAACAGAAAGTTTACTGATCGCAAACGTTGGAATTTTCAACAAATATGCAGTCTGTCAGTTGAGCAGCATCACGGCATCTGTTTGTGGTAGCAGCGGGATTAGCCACCATTTGTCCTGATCAACGAGTGTTTGTATTCCGTCAACGGTATCAAACTGATTTGACATTGTATTCTTTCCATTCCTAAACCACTGCTTGCTGCAACGCCACCACAGTCTGTGGATAGTTGTTCTATCTTACATTTCGTTTCAACACATCCCATGTGTGTTCGATTGGAAAAGTTTCGAATGAAAGTTGAGAACAATCCATTACGTCAACATTGTGAACTTTAGTCAATCAGAAGTTGAGTAACTTTCAAATTTAGAAAATTTTGGTGAATACGACGAAGAACGTTCTTAAAAATAGTTGGTGGAAACGGGCCTTGGACACAGTAGGACTCGATAAGAACAACGGCACTGATGTAGTATCACGGCGCATGGATCTAATATTGTCTCCTTAGACGTGGTGCAAACCTGATATGGGTTGGATGGATGCACTGTATTTTCAAGAAAACTTGCGGAACGAATCAGAATGCGGTTTTCGTAGACTTAAATTTATAAAATGACGAAGAACGTGGAGAGAACTTGGTAAACGCCGTAAGTTCGTAGTGCGATCTAAGAGGTCTTAGACAGAACGTAGGAAAAACGCATATGACGTGGCGCGTGATTGATAAAGAGCGCAATAAATTGAGCTCGGACTTCTTAGATGCAGCGACATCCTAGCGGGGCCATACTAAAGATCCAGAACAACTTGAACAATGTGTATTGTCCTGCATTTCATCCCGTCCTTCCTGAATTTGTCAAGTTTTAATACGCAGAAACGTTTTTTTTAACTTTGTCTGGGTGTAGCGGGGGCTTTACTGGGATTTACGGTAAAAAATTAGATTTATAGAAGAAAATTGAATAAAAAAGACAGAAAAAAGAATCCGGTTATTCTCTAAGTTGAAAATTCCCGTAAATCCCAGTAATTTGACAAGCAGCACGTGTAAAAAGTTTGACACGTGCGCAGATTACAAAGATAAAATTTGAGATTAAAGACAAAAAAAGAAATCGGTGAATTCAGTCTTTGTGTCAAATTTGACAACTTAATACATCATAGAAGTCCTAACAAGCTATAGTTAGGTGAAACTATTGACAGTTCAACGTTTTAATTTCCGATATATTTGTCTTTGTACATTTGGGTTAGATCTTTCAGCGCTACAGGCGGAAGCGGGAGCTTTTTGGCGGACGGTTTAGATCAAGATCAGAACGTGCGGTCTGATCTTGGATCTATGAAGTCCTCTTCAGTGTTCGTATTTTCAATCGTCGGAAGAGTTTTGTTGTTGTTGTTGTTTTTGTTGTTGTTAAGAATTTTTTCACCAGCTGAGTGTTTGTTCGTTTTGTGTTATAAATACGTTGTTTTCAACAAATTTACGATATTTCAGCTATAGCGCGGCGGCCATTACACCTATGCATATGGTCCTGATGTTTCTTTCACAAGTGATAGGAACAATAATCTTTTAACATCACTGGCTGCTTTCCGACATAAAATAAATCAAAATAATGTTAAATCATGTTGTAACGACTATCACCAATCCTCAAAAACAGCTCTTTATCGAGCTGGGATATGAACTCACGACCCAGACTTTACAAGCCCTGTATTGCACCAACTGAGCAAATGGGCTCTACTGATCGCTGAATGAATTTAGCTCTCTTTCTAAAGGGATAAAAGAGTCAGTTGATCCTAAAAATAATATGACAACCGGAGACATTGCTCTAAACTTTAATCTTGATTTAATGAGGGTGCACAAATTCTGCTAACCAGCATTTTCTCCTTTTCTCACAAGGTTTTCAAAGGGCTCCCCCCAAAAGTCTCTTAATCCTTTCGCTGCTAAGCGTAACCCATTGACCTTAGCGGACGATGTAGATCAAGATCAGAGTGTCGATCATTGTCGAGCCAAGATCAGACGCATCTGAGCGGTACGATCTTGATCTACACTGTCTGCAAAAGCAATTTCAGTCGGTTCCAGGGCTTTAAGGGTTCACCTAAACCTCTAAAGCCTCCTGTCCCACGGTTGTGAAAACCCGGGATTGGTTAGAGAATGGTTGAGAGTTAAATCTCGGGATGTTTGGTAAAGGGTTATAGGTACTAATGGTTTTGTGTTAATTGTGGGCAACCTAGATACTCCCAAAGGAAAGACTTGTATTGTAACAGTTCTTGGCAATATTGACTTAATCAAGGTATACAGCGTGACATTTGGCAAATATGTCAGTGGTTATTTGACCGCGGGCTTCAAAATAGAACCCTAAAATATCATTGTAAGATATTCTATCAACCCTTAACCTGCTAAATAAGTTATACGAAACTTTAAAGTTGATAGTATAAACATGAATAATGATATTTCAAAATTATTTTTGGATAAAAAATATCTCTCTAACGGACAGTGTAGATCCAAGATCAGACTGCACGTACCGTGCAGTCTGATCTTGATCTACACCGTCCACAAAAGGTCAGTGAGACGCGTTTAACAGCCTAGGGGTTTATCCTTCACTAAAGAAATTTAGGGTTTCAACCCTAAGAAAGAAGATTTTTTTAAACATCGTAGGGAAAGGGGAAATGCTTATAACCATTTTCATCTGTTCTTAATCCCAGTCTGATCAATTTTGTCCTGTTTTATACTCTGACATTACTTTGTAAAAATATGGGATGGTATTAGTTTGGCCACAGATCTGTTCAGCAGGTCGTGAAAGGCAACTGCGATAAGGAGTGGTTTAAGGATAGGGCACCCTAATGGGATTCGTGTAACATCGCCTTTCATCGCCGAAAAAACATATAGATTCGCCTTCGACTTGTTTGTTTGGGTCACCATCATTTGAGCAAAACTGAAGAAAAAATCCGGCCATCAATACAGCGCAAATTCGGCATATCGATTTGGCGCAATTTAGATATTCACTCTCCTGTACAAACCTATTGTTATGGATGGGCGTTATGAGCTCACCTAGTGAATACTGATCAGCTGTTTTAATGGAACTTATTGCTGTTTTAATGGAACTTTTTTACTGTTTTAACACATCCATTTTAATCCGAAGAATTTTTAGGGAATTTACTCATCCTGGACATCTTCCCACCTCCCTGTGGTGAGTAGGGGACAACGGATAATAAAGTAGCAAATATGTTCTTGTATTATACGGCTAACGGAATTTTTATACAGGTAAAAATCTTTTCCGCTGAAATGATAACCAAAATATTTGCAGAGTATCGATGAGCAGGGTTTCTGAAATATAACGAAAATCTTGCGCTGTATCGATGAGTGTTTGTAGGCAGTTTTGATTGCCCTTTTCGCTCCAATGCAAAATCAACGTTGTTTGTACATAATGGTATCTAAAGCCGTTTTCATCATGGTTTCAATTAAATCGCGGCGGCCGGTGCACATAACAATACTTTCCTGGACTTTCTTTTACCAGTACTTCGCACAGTATTCACCCCAAGCTATTTGCTGTCTTCCCACATAACCATCGTCGAAACAAGGATCAGGGGTGAGAGAGGAATGAATCCTATTGCAATGATTATCATCAATCCTTGAAAAGAATTTGGTGAGCTGGGGATTCAAACTAGCAACCCCGTGGTCTCAAGTCCTGCACTCTACAACTGCACTAAGGGCTCAGCATTGAATGTCGAATATAGCACTGAACATCAAGGAAAATATAGATGTATTATAGCGTAATAAATCCTGTACTAACCCTTATAGCTTTGGAACCATCTTAAGTTGTTGTGAGGACAGTGTAGATCAAGATCAGACTTCACAGAACGTTCAGTCTGATCCGAGATCTACACTGTCCATTACTATGCTACGGGTACATACTTTTACGGGAACGACCTTTTCAAATAGCAATATTTCGTGCTTTTTACCTAATTAAAAAGGTTCGAATCATTAATTTACTGCTTTAAGGGTTAATCCTTAGGCTGCTAAGCGAGACTCGCTGACCTTTTGCGGACAGTGTAGATCAAGATCAGACTGTACAGAACGTGCAGTCTGATCTTTGATCTACACAATCCGAAAAGGAGAAACTTTTCTCCAAAAAACAGAAGTTTGAAATAGCATTATTCGGGTTTTTCACTACAGGCTTGAAAGTTTCATTTCATTTATTTATCAGAATAAGGGTTATGAGTAACACAGACAAACCATATGGCTTGCAACACGCGAAAAGGGACATTTGGACATTTGCGTAAAATGTCGTCTCGGATCAGCCTGCGCAGTCCGCGCAGGCTGATCCGAGACGGCACTTTACGACTGCATTAGATTTTGTGCTACAGTAGACATGCGCAAAACAGAAAATTACATAAAAACGGAAAGTGTCGTTTTGGATTAGCCTGCGCGGACTGCGCGGGCTTATTCGAGACGACATTTTCCGCAAATGTTCGATTGCCCCTTTTCGCGTGTTGCAAGCCATAGCGTTTAGCAGTGATAGCTTCTCACCTTTGGCTCTCAGGGGTCATAAGGTTGAAGGCGTGCTGACTCGGGCTTCTAGCACTGGAATCACGTGACTTGCTGATTACTTGTTTTAAAAAAGTCTCGAAAACAAACACTTTAAGTGTCACAACGACAAGATGATATTACGAAACACTATAATTCATGCAAATTTTCTGTCTACAGGAACGAAAAGTCCCTGCGACAAGATGAAATAAAGCGGACAAAATATCAGCTAGTCCTATAGGATTATATCCGAGGCTTCCGACAAACTGTTTCCGTTTGTGTTGATGACGTCATAATGGCGAAGGGTAGAGACTAAACCTTAATAGAAAAAGCTAATTTGATTGATAACTCTAAGTGGTTTCTGAACAGATACTGTTACTCTCCATGCCCCAATTTCTCTCAGAGCAAATTGTTTATTACCGCTCCCGAAATGGGAAAATGTCGGGGGAACGTGGAAGAATGTATTACTATTGCTTTATTGCGAGAACGGAAATACTCTTATGTGATAAAACTTGTATAAGATTCCTGGTTACCTACCCTTAACTCTTTTAGCGCCACGATGATGCTTTTCCTGTCCGCCCGAGTAGCTCAGTGGTTAGCGTATCTGACTCGTGACCTGGTAGCTACGAGTTCGGTACCCGGTTGTGGCAAACTTTCTTTCCGGCGATTTTTCGCCTCTCACCACTGACACATATTAGAAAAGTAGTCAGTGACTTGGAGAGAAAGTTGTGTCAGTAGTGGTGTGAGAAAGCCAAGAAACATACGCGTAGGTGCACTGACCGCCCTGATATGACCTAAGCTGTTAAAACGGCGTTAAACTCCAATACAATCAGTCAATCAATACTTTTCCTGAATTGAGTAAAACAAAAGCATGGTGAGATATTTAGCTATATGCCCGTAAAAAAATACCTTTCGCCACGATGTTTCCAAAACTGTCTACTACAGGAAAGGAAAATGTCCTATGTGAAAATAAAGAGGTAGGTAAACACTTACCATGCCAAAACGAGAGTATAAATGATTCTAAATACTATTATAAATAACATTATTATAAATAACTTGAAACTTTCTTGAAGCCGATGGTAAAAACCCAAATTTTGCCATTTCAAAGTAAAGGTATTTTTGGGAAAGAGATTTCTTCTTATCGACAGTGTAGGTCCAAGATCAGACTACACGTTCTGTGCAGTCTGATCTTGATCTACATTGTCCGCAAAAGGTCAGTGAGTCGCGCTTAGCAGGCTTAGGGTTTATTCGTCGCTGACGACCACGGTAAAATGTATAAACTCCTCCACGTCCTCTACTTTGATAGCACAGTGTTGGAATTTCTTGCGTGTAATATAGCAATTTGACTAAGTGAATGATTAGACAGTTCGTCGGGGTCTAAATTATTATGCATAATTTACAAAACATAATGTTGAATAACACGAGCAGTGTCTACTATCTCATAATTGTACGATTGTACTTCTAGACAGTATTTTTAAGTGTGTTTTATTCGGATAGACTGAGAGAAGAATAGTTTGACATACGAAAAAGCTTTCTTTCCATCTTTTCATCACCCGCTTTGTTTTCTTTTTTTTTTAATTTAATCATCTTCGATTCATAAATTATTTTCACTCTGACACCTGTCCATCCCAAAATCTAGCAAAAAGCCACTCATAAACCTCACATATACAACCAATGACCAGCTGACCTCTCTCTCTCTCTCTCTCTCTCTCTCTCTCTTTCTCTCTCTCTCTCTCTCTCTCTCTCTCTCTCTCTGTCTCTGTCCCGCAAGCACTGTGCAGCCTTAACGTGATCAACTATCTGTGCAAAACGAATTCTAGTTGGTAAATTAGCAGTGAAAGAGATATACAGGATCTGACAGAAGTTGGCATTTGAGATAAAGAATTACTAAACGAGAAACTGTTACTAGCGAGCCTTTGTCAAAATTTAAAACATTTTTTATACTCGTAGACGAATTAAATGAAATTTTCTCTTAAAGCCAAAGAATGTCAGTCTTTTCCTTATCAAATAACGATATCCCACGAATCAAAGGCCAGAATGTGCAAAACCATACTAATATGTGCACATTGGAATTTTCAGTAAAACCCGACCCATGAAGCTAGGATGAAATGACTAATGATTGAAGTTCATAGGGACCCCTTGAATTTTGAAATGTCATAAAAAAAAATGCTTTAGCTATTGTACTGAAAATTTGCATAGTTAATAATATTACCTTTACAAGCTCTGGGTGAAATTTTTAGAATTTTTAATATCTTAGTTTGACTTTTTTGCATTCAATGTAATGTTAAAAAGTATGAACAAAACAGCTTAGAAACGGTGGGAGGGTTGAAAGCTATTCCGAGTAAAGGGTTTACCTGTTTATGAAAACAATTCTCATGCAAGTGGTCGTCTATTGTTTGAATAGTAAAAACTTCAACTTATAAGGCCCTGATCTCATCTCGTTTTTTTATTTGCAGGCTGACCTGGGTCGATACTTTTTGCAGGTGCTGTAACCCTTTTGGCGCCATGGGCGAAAACAGGGATTTTTGCGGACGGCATAGATCAAGATCAGACTGCACAGAACGTGCAGTCTGATCTTGGATCCATTCCGTCCGCTTGTGTAGTAAGGCCTATGAGGCAAAAATCCTTCTGAGTCTCAGTGGATTCTATTTTTAGGCATCGAAAAGGATCGAGTTTATATATTTAGCGCTGAAAGAGTTAAACCACATTTTTCACATCATTACATACCAATATTTTACGGCCTCAAAATAAGCGTAGCCAAAGAAACCAAACCGTCCAAAATACGATGATATGGATTCATGCAATATACAGACTGCGATATCCTCTATTTCATAATAAAATGCTTTGAAACCCTAGATTATATCAATAACTCAAATACTACAAAGGTTTTTTCCAGTCTCTTAATATTCATTTCAGATGATAGCCTGCCGGCTAGAATATAGGAACTGTCTCGTCGTGATCTTTATTGGTCTATTCATGACTCCAATTAAATCCTAACATGCTAAATAAGTGAAATGAAACTTTGAAGCTGATAGTAAAACAAATACTGCTATTTCAAATATACTTTCAGGGGAAAAATATCTCCTTATCGGACAGTGTAGATCTAAGATCAGACTGCACGTTATGTGCAGTCTGATCTTGATCCACACTGCCCGCCGAAGGTCTTTGAGTCGCGCTTAGCAGCTTAACGGTTAAACTGTTTCGCATCGTTCACCTTTTGTATGTCTCGTCTTATTCTTGCGGTATGTTTCTATCTTTATAATAATTCATGGATGTTCTTCGTTAACTCAGATATTGCGTACTAGCACCTCTTAGTCACTTTGTGCAGAGAAAAGACCTGGATCAGAATGCATTTTCTTACAGTCTGGTGGAGGTCTATTCACTTTAATACCAAATTACGAGAATAAGGGCTTTTTTCAGGTTTTTTCCCTAAACCTATTTGAAGTAAATCATCGGTAAATAAACAGTGACCACTTAACTTCCGTAACGTTTTCTTTTATTATTATTATTATTCTTATTATTATTATATTATTACATGTATTATTATTATTATTATTATGCAGGATAAGGGTTGAAATGTAGTTGCTTTTTTGAAGCAATAAAACCGACAGTGTCTTCAACTTCAGTGCTTTGATTTTGTTCCGTTAGGGTCGTTTCTACATACATTGGCAGTGATACTCTCAGACGCTAGGCTTTAAACCCGATGTTTATGCCATTTTCCTACACTGGATGATTGATTGACTTTATGGTGTTTAACGCCGTTTTCAATATATTCCAGTTATCTTGCGGCGGCCAGTGCATCTATCCATGCTTTCCTGGAGTTTTCTTTCTTTCCGAAAGTGACACAACTCCTGATTGGCTAAACCGTTTGGTTTAGCCAATCAGGAGTTGTGTTACTTTCATTTTAGAAAATCTTAGAGAATAAGACTAAGAATGTTCTTAAGAATGATTGGTGAATGAGGACCTTGAATATAAATATCAAGACGAAGTGTAGCATCTGTGTAACATCTGAATGTACACACCTTAAAGAAAAGTAATGCCGGAGTATGTACACCAAGAAGATGTGTGGCATCTAGATATTAACGCCACGAAGACGTGTAGCATCACTCGTCACAACTCGGCCGATTCCGTAGGCTACCTACATCTAACCTCGTCTGTATAACGGTCGTTTCCATTTGAACTGCCAATCACGTGATCTTAGACATGGCGGCGCCACTGTCAGTCGTTTAGCAACGACATAAACAACCTCGATGAAGTTATTCACATCTATCTATCTGTCGGTGAAAACTTCAATCGCAATAGATAAACTACGTTAAGAAATTAATGTACTATATACGAACTGTTTGTCAACTGAAATATATTTAGAAAGATTTCGATAGAAAACTGAGACGCAAGTTTTCTTTTTTGCGAGGAGCCTTACAATTTTCAGAACGGTAAACCGGCGTATTTCCGGCGATGAAAGGTACCGTGTAGGTGCATATCAAGCTACCAGATACAGCCGAGGGACTTGATGGCTCCCACCACTCTAGGTATGCCGAATGGTGTAGCACCTGGCTTTGAAACATAAAAAAAGGTGTTACATCTGAGTATTAAAATCCATGTGTGTGCCGGGTTGCACCAGCGTTAGACTAGGGTTCCGGAGTGTCTGCCCAAAGACACTCCAACCACAATAACCTAGCACATCGAGGTACAATCAAACTCAGGGACCCCCGGTTCGCAAATGCTTTACGGTCACCGCCGAGCCAAAAAGGACCCCATATCAGCCGCAGTATTTTCGTTCTTAGTATGTGGAAGGGCTTGCGCAATTGGCCGTAGCACTTCGGCCTTTACAAATAGCAAAAAGTTTCGACCGATGTCAGCCTGCGCAGGCTGACACAGGTCGATACTCTTTGCAGATAGATTAAACCCTCTTTTCACAAAGCATGACCCATATTGGTTGGGCAGAAGTTGATATCTATACATCAGCGTGGTCGAGATTCCCTGAACATAGATTGCCATTATTTCAGACTATTGCCTGCAGACCTATTGATATGTATAGAACCATATTTCTGGAGCTGTCTCGAACTGATCATTGTTGCTTTATTTATGATACCAATTAAACTATAGCGCGTCTTTGGGTTTCCGCTGTACGTCTTCTATAATGTTCACGGTATGTTGCTATATTGACAGTTTATGGTTGTTCTTTCTTTAACGCTGTACGCTGTCGGTGCTTTAAGAAAATTTCTAAATTTGACAGTAACACAACTTCTGATTGGCTAAACCAAATTGTTAAGCCAATCAGTAGTTGTGTTACTGTCAAATTTAGAAAATTCTGGAAAATAACACTGAGAAGGTTCTGAAAAATGGTTGGTGAATACAGATCCAGGGTCCGTATTTACTAACCATTCCCAAGAACATTCATAGTCTAATTATAGATTTAGAAAGACGCAGAACTTCTGATTGGCCAAGCCAAATGCTTTAGCCAATCGGAAGCCGTGTTACTTTCAAATATAAAAAAATTCTTGAGAATAAGGCTAAAAACGTTTTTTAAGAATGGTTGGTGATTACGGGATCAGGCCACACCAAACATCGCTGTTTCGCTGGTTCAATTCCCAGCCCCGATGATGATTATTTTCGTGGATTTATGATAGTCATTGCGACAGATTTCATCACCACCCCCCTCCCCTTAACGTTCAACTATATTTCGACGACGTCTATATAGTAAAAGCAGCCACAGGTTGGGAAAGAATGGTGTGCAAAGTATTGTAAAAGAGGTCCAGGAACGTACGGATATGTGCACTGGTCTGCACGTTATAACCGGCATATTGTTGAAAACGGCCTTAAACACCCAGCAAAGAAACAAAGAAACAAACAAGTAAAAATCTGGCATTGTTTTAAAGTCGTCTGCTGCAGGTGGTAGTGGTGGTAACTCTGTACCAAACGACAAAATTTTAGACTAATCCAAATTCAAAGCATTGCAGACGGCAAATTAGATGTGATTCAAATTGACGGGATTGCTTTTAGAAACGGTAGAAAACAATGTGGGGAAAGGAGAAAATGCTGGTTATCAGCATTTTCTCCTTTTCCCACAATGTTTTCAAAAATCTCTTTTCCTAGGGTCGTTAAAACACGGGATTTTTTTTTTGGTAATGAGTTTATAATACACTGAGTCATGCCGCCTACATACTGCCTGCCAACATCTTTTCAATTTTTTTTTGATGATAAGATTTTCTATGGTTCAGATAAAATCTGACAGCTTTTTAATCAAAAGCGATAATGAGAATGACAAACATAACGAGAAAAAAATATTGTCTGTTTTTGTTTTTCGACACCTTGTCGAAGATGGTATGAAGCTCGTTTATAAGGTTGTTGATGTCCTTGATTTTAGCTGTTTTTTCTAGATGTTATGACAAAAATTAAAAGAGACGGACCGACAGACCGACGGACGAACGGGTGGGGGTAGGGCGGGCGGGCGGACAGACAGACAAGAGACTGAGAGAGGGAGAATGCAAGAGACGGTGAATGAGAGAGAGGGAGAATGAGAGAGACGATGAATGAGAGAGAGAAACAGAGACAGACAGACAGACAGACAGACAGAAAAAGCTTAGGGAAAAAAGACAACATGAAATAAAATAGTGTGAAATAAAACTGCTTGGCAAAATCTATTTTGTTTTTTGTTATACTCAAGCCTAGGCTACAAAAAGCCACACGAAACAAAACACAGTCTTGTTTTCAGCATGAAACACAACAATTTTTATAACCAAAATAAGTCCGTCACTATTCAAAGAAGTATTGATACACGTCGCTCTCGACGAAAAAAATACAGAGAAACTGTAGCTGTGAAATGCGCGGTCTTGAAAATCTAGATTAACAGAGGAAACACACATTCATAAATTAATTAAAACTACAATAATCAGAATTCCAACAAAAATTGTCTATAATACGAAAAGTGCATTGTACCTTTCACAAAACGATACCATGTTCTACGACCCTAAGAAAGATGACTTTTGAAAAAAATATTGTGAAAAAGGAGATAATGCTGGTGAAAACCATTTTCTCCATTTTCAAATAATGTCTTCTGTTCCCTCATAGACAAAACTTATTAGAGCCACATTTATTTTGTATTATCTTTCACATAACACCCTCTGATTGAAAACCTGTCAGATGTTTATCTATTCATTCCAACTGTTATCACCAAACAATTCGCAATTTCTTGGCACAAAGATGGTCTTGCAGGCCAAAGCGAAAAGCGAAGTAACACCAGAACGGACTGCTTCCGGGTCGTTGTACCTGGTCAAGAATAACCCTATTTAAAAATTTGATACTGAGCACTTCTGCTGCACTGTTTCATCATAAAAGATGAGAAGGTCAAATTTAACAGGTGTTTCTGATATTTATTTGGTGATTTCCCGAAAAAGAGAGTATACATGTAATTTTGCCATTTCTTGAGAAAGCATTTGGTATAACCTCAGTAAAGCCGTCTTTTTACCATGATTCTTCAAGGACAATTCTGTTTTAAATAAAATCATTAACAACCGCATTACGCAACAAACAACACTCAACCCCCCCTCCAAAAAAATCCCACAATGATTAATGTTTGCAAGTATTTCCCTTTCATCTAGAGAAATGCTTGTGAGGAAAAAAAGGCTTTGCGCCGCACCCAAAAGGCTGTATAATTATATTTTTCGAAGATACAAAGATGTTATTATTGTTGTTGACGTCATCATCGTCGTTATTTGTTGTTGTTGTAAATTGGCCAACCTGGTCTGGGTCTCAGTAAATGAACTCTAATTATTAAAAACAACAGCAGGAACATCAAAAACAGGCAAAGTTCTAAATTCGAAAACTAAACGAGCTTTCTGATTGGTTGAGATCTCTAGAGACATCCAATCAGGGTGCTCGTCTCGAAATTCACAATCTGATTTACTCGTTAACCACACTACAAACTTTTGTATTCCTCTAGACTGAGAACATTTGCAGACGACAAATTAAATGTGGATTGAAGAATCTTATTTTCTTTAAAAAGATAGAAAACATTGTCGGAAAAGAAGAAAAATGCTGGTTACCAGCATTTTTCTTCTTTTCCCACAATGTTTTCTACAGCCTTTTTTCACAGCTTCGTTAAAACTCGGGAAAGCTTGGTATAGGGTTACTAATCAGGCCGTTTTGAATACTGATATGCGACAAAATGACGAGCAATCCCATCACAATCAAGAGAGTTTCAAAAAGTCAAGCCAATTAGGCACCCACACCATTATCCTGCAGCGAGTTTTGTTGTCGCCGTGGTTCAGAAAATTGATTGGAAATATGATATGAATGACAAACATATTTTACCCTTCGAATGTCATGCATTGTACCAAGCATATCATCTAATGATTATCAACCTCAGATTTTTTGTGAAAATGAATAATTGTTTGTATGACATTCCTCATTTTTTTGGTGTTTGACGCTAAAATAGAAACAAGAAATATCTTTAAAGATAGACGGTGTAAATTTGACAGCAAATAGGCAGGGGTCCTTAGAATAAACTTGTCTCCATTATTGACCACAGGGACCCTTAGAATAAACATGTCTACATTTTTTACCAATCGCTAACTTCTATTTATTCATTTGTTATCAGTACCAAAATGTAGGTCAAAAGCCAGCACATTCAACTACGCCTGAAACCCCGTTTCAACCGTAACACTCATCCTCGTATCCGACCGATTTTTAGTCTCCGAATAACAGGATATCTCCTCAATATTTTCCTCTTCACAACATAGTGTTGTGATTCAGGAGATAAGTGTTTGTGTAACTGACATAAATATTGCTCCTCAAGGAAAAAAATAATATTTCCTTAAATTGAATCTTATCTTGTAGTTCTTTACCTGACGCCAAAATTTTTCGAGCTGTCAAAAATTAATTTATTTGCAGACTAAAATTAAAACGTGTCTCAAATTATGGCATTTTTTTTTTTAAATGTTAAAACGATTGTGTGCATTGGTGAACTTGGTAATCAGCATTTCCTCGTTTTTTTTATCTATTTTCAAATGTTTTTTTTTTTTCTGGAATGAGGGATAGATTGGTTAAATGTATTTTTAATCCTTAACCTTCTTAATCAGTATAATGAAACTTTCGGACTTTCGCGCCGATAGTAAAAACCCAAACTTTGCTATTTCAAAGTTTCTTTGGCAAGGGGGGGGGGGGGGGGGAATGTCTCCTAATCGGAATGGGAAAATCCAAGATCAGGCTGCACGTTCTGTGCAGTCTGATAATAATCTATACTGTCGGGAAAAGGTCCTTGAATCGTGCTTAGCAGCCTTAGGAATAAATGAAGGTTTCTTACGATTATGAAAACGTCGATGTCCACGTGATTTCTTCTCACCTACAGTTCATGACATCGTTTACTCTTTCAGCCCCATACGCTAAAATAGGGATTTTTACGACCGGCATAGTTCAAAATCAGACTGCACAGAACATGTGGTCTGACTAAACAAGCGGACAGTATAGATCCAAGATCAGACTGCACGTTACACTAATTTCTTTCTGTAAATAATTAAGTAAACAGAAACATTAAGTTTGATAATGTTTTACGCCGATCGCAAAACCTACTTTTCTCGCCAACTTTAGTCGAAATGATAAAGAAATTGCCCCATATTTATTCGAAATGTAAGAGCACAAAATCTACACGCACTTCTGAAGACAACGAATTCGGATTAAGGAAAACACAAACAATTGTATCACTCGCAAAATGTGGCTATTGTTTGTTTTAATAGTATTGTCTGCGTTCACGTGTCCGAGCCAGGGATATGAAAGATATACCGAGCTGGACATCACAAATCCAACATGGTCAAACCTCTTCAAAACATTATACGAACAAGGAGAGGTTTCTGTAAAACCAGACACTATTCGTTTTCTTCACGTTATTAAGTATGTAAGTACCATTTATCAATACTTGATATTATACTATTATATGGCTTGCAACACGCGAAAAGAGGCATTCGGACTTTTGCGAAAAGTGTCGTCTCGGATCAGCTTGCGCAGTCCGCGCAAGCTAATCCGAGACGGCACTTTATGACTACATTAGATTTTGTTCTTCATTAGACTTGCGCAAAAAAGAAAATTACATAAAAACGGAAAGTGCCGTCTCGGATTAGTCTGCTCGGACTGCGCAGGCTGATCCGAGACGACACTTTACGCAAATGTCCGAATGCCCCTTTTCGCGTGTTGCAGGCCACATTATCATAATGAAATCCAAGTAGCTGGCTTGGCTTGGCAGAGCTACAGGCTTATATTGCAGGACTGTGAGACGCATTTTTCATATCATCTTTTTATTTTTACCACTAAACCACAAAATAAATGAAACTTTCAAGCCGATACTAAAATCCAAAATTCTGCTGTTGCATTAATTATTTTGGGGAAAAATATCTCCTTATCGGACAGTGTAGGTCCAAGATCAGACTGCACTTTCTTTGCAGTCTGATCTTGATCTACACTGTCCGCAAAAGGTCCTTGAGTAGTTTTTAGCAGCCTAAGGGTTAAACTTAAAGTAGAAAGTGCGTCTTATAGGCGAGACATACTAATTTATAGATTAATGCTTTTCGCAATTAGTTCATTGGATTAAGAGATGAACATCTGAGAAAACAGCAACTGCATAGACATTTTAAACAGCCAGTCATCTGAATTTTGGTGCAATCTGCCGTCGTTGTACCTCATAGCCTTGTTAGGTTCCTTGTTGCATCCCGGTACTCGCACAAATACTCGCTATTTTTTATGTTAAGTGTGACATGTATCAATTTGAATATAATTTGTAAAGGTAATTAAAAGTGGTGCAATACAAAGAACGTCTTTTGCTAATGTGTATTATATAAATCAGAATATTTTGACCCACAACAGTTTGTAGGTTGTAATAATTTGTACTGCCGAAGTAGACTTAATAGTGTAGTGACAGTATTCAAACATGAGCTGTCTCCCATTTATTACATCTATAACTTTGTTAAATTGGCCGCTTGTTATGAACATTTGTTCTTGTGTAAGGTATTAATATTTGACAAATAAGTCATTCTTATGGATATAAAATATAAAAATGTAGCTAAGCATAAAAAAAAATCCTAGATAAATTAACAAAAAATTCCGCACTGTTTGATTGTACAAATCACACAAAGTTGTCGTAACATAAACATATTAGCTATGCTCTGTGAAAGGAGGGTATCATGTATCTCCGTGTTGCGTTATACCAGGCAACTCATCACATGATTTTAGATCTGAAAAATGCATTTTGTCTGATTCACGAGGTAGAATGAGGCATAAATGGTCCTAGGACGTGCAGAAAATTTACAAAAAGCAAAAAAGTTTCGACCAATGTCTGCCAGCGCGGACAGTGCAGGCTGGCATGGATCGATACTTTTTGCAGATACGTTAAACCCTCAATTCGCAGAGCATGGCTTATACATGTTGGTTGATGTCTATTGGACAGTGACGTGAGAAACAATGGGCACCAGTTTATGAATGGATCTTCAACAAAACCATGAATCAGTAACGTACGATAGAGCAATTTACTTTTCAGCACAAGTACGTGTTCCTTTATGGCGGTTTTGACTATTTGATTTTTTCCCTTCAAGTCAACGGCGGCGTGAGTTCATTTTCTTTCTTTACCCCCGCCCACCATCTTCCCATCTTGAAACAAGAAATATCTTTGAAAAATATACGGCGTAAATTTACCAGCAAATAGGGGCTCTTAGAATAAACATGTCCACAACTTTGACCAATCACAAATTTCTATTCATTCATTTGTTATCAGTGCCAAAAAGTAGGTCAAAAGCTGGCACACTCAGCCACGCCGAAAAAGTAATATCTTGATAACTGATCAGATCTTCTATTTGGCGCCAAAAACGAAAAAGAACATCATTTTCTCTTTGTCACAATTCTATCGCTTTGTATAAAATACAAAACCACATCTTACGACCCACACACCCTGACGCCATTGCTTGTATACTCGTAAAATATTAGTATGGTCCGAATTTTATCGACCATAAAGAAAAAGAATGCTTTTGAAAACATTTTGGGAATAGGAGATAATGCTGGTAACCAGAAAAAGTCAATTTTAAAAGCAGACAAAAAGTAAACAAAAGATGACCTGGTAACTTTTAACCTTTTAGCCTGGCAACTTTTTCACCTAGTTTTGAAATTAATATCCCTGCTAGCGACTAACACTTGGGCAGATAGTACAACCGTTTTTATGCAATTTTGTGTTTTGCGTAAGTCTATTGTAGGACAAAATCTAATATAGTCGTAAAGTGCCGTCTCGGATTAGTCTGCGCGGACTGCGCAGGCTGACTGGAGGCGGCACTTTACGCAATGTCCGAATGCCCCTTTTTCGCGTGTTGCTGGTCAAATACTATAGTTAACTACATGTACTTTTTTCTTTGGCTTTATGGAAGTAGATCCATGTACAGCTTATTATCTCCCTTTAAGGCGGCGTGTAATGTAACGACATCAAACTACGCATCCTCCGAACGGCACATACTGACTGATTCATGTGGAATTGCGGTAAGCCACGGTCCAACGTTGGTATCTGATGATTTTATTGAACTACATGCGATTCCAGAGGCCGATCTTGAGAGAGTCCTTAACGTAGACCACCATGAGGAAAAGTAACATAATGAGATGAATTTGATGCAGATATTGTACGCGTAGGATTAGCAGCTTACATATACTTAACGATAAGGCACTCTAATGGGCACCCTAACAGGATTCGTGTAACATCGCCTTTCATCGCCGAAAATCGTACGGATTCGGCTAAGACTCGTGTAATCCGTAATCTATGCAAGGAACCAGCGTCTATCGGTTGATCGATTACGGATTACCCGAGTCTTGGCCGAATCCGTACGTTTTTCGGCTATGAAATGCGATGTCCCATTAGGGTGCCCTACCCTTAATATAGCATTTGTTGTCAACACGTAATAAATAAAACTCGAAACATCGAATTGTATTCTATCATGCGTCAACCCAAATCTGTATATCGCGAAGATTCTTACGCCTTTTGCGAAGAGAGTTGAATAAGGTTAGTGCAATCTGATATTTGGTCTGCACTCTGTCCTTCTATCCTTTTGTTCTATTCTTTTGTTCCGTTCGTCTTTCTTTCGTTGTCTGTCTATACTCTATATCAATCTTTCTTACTCTCTTTCTCTCTATCCATCCTTTGGGATCTAGTGTCCCCTAAGCTCACAGTTTTTCCGACCTTGACTGCTATGAACTTACAATATTTTCCCTTCTGACAGCATATAACCCTATTTTGTTTCAGCCATTTTCTGCAGAAAGGGGTTTTACTGCATCTGCAAAAAGTATCGACCAAGGTCAGCCTGCGCAGTCCGCGCAGGCTGACCTGAGTCGATACTTTTTGCTATTGCTACACATGTATATGTAATGACAGGCTTTGATTATGCATCACGGAGAAGCAGTAAACTCTGTTTTGCCAAAGCATGGCTCGTCTATTCAAAAGACTAGCGATAAATAAACCTATTGGTCCGAATATTATCTCGCCAAAATTGAATTTGACGGCAATTGTTTCTTGTCATTTATCTTGATCATTGACCAAATAAATCATCATTTTGAAGGATCAGTTATGTCTGTTTTACGTTCTGTTCCTCGTAAAGTGCCTTCTTCGATTAATTTCATCTTGTCGTTTGTGTCAAAGACATACTATTTTTTGTGACGGCAATGATAAATCATATCAGGTTTGTTTTATTGAGTGATGGCTAAAGCTATTTCTGAGCGTTATTTCGAGGCGGCCAGTGCACCTATCCATTTGCTCCTAGAGTTTTAGTTTTTATTCTATCAGCGCCACACACAACACTCTTTCGTATCATCTGTTTATATACCCTCAACAGAAAAGTCATTTTTAGAAAGTTATGACCTTTCACGTCTCAACTTCTTATGTCAACGGTATAACTGAAATCCAGTGACGACGAATCATTCCTCTGTTTCAAGAAAAATAGATATGGATAAATGAAAACTCGCTTCTGTGTCATTTAATATGTGAAAATAACATGCGGATTGAAAACCTGTGAAAGACAATTACACAAACAATCAGATTCAGAGTTAAATGGCACGGAAATTGCTCTAGAGTTGAAACTGACCTCGTTTCGCAGCTTTGCCATTGCCTAGTATTCAAAATCTACATCGTGGATGAATATGTAAGTAAACACTCTAAAATACCCCAAACCACTCGGAAAACACCCCCAACCCACTGTCATTACACCCAAAACCACTTTCCTAACACCTACGTCCGCATGCAAAACGCTTAAATACGTGATTTCATGGAAAAAGTCATGAGCTTATGCTATTAATCTTCGGACAAAAATGTGATCAACCGTCAGATGAATTAACTCTTAACACATACATACATACATACATACATACATACATACATACATACGTATCTTTATCTGCATATAATATAAACATATCCACAGCAAAATGGTTAACAAAATACACTACACAAAGTAAGTAGGACATACAAGATTTAGTGGGGAAAAATGGAAATTCTTTCTGATTAACAGGCGGGTAGATAACACCGGGATCAGTTTTGCATGTACATGCATACTGATTTAGTGGGGAAAATGGTCCTATATTAAAATCTATTTGCTAGCAGATTTCTATCATCATCTTCTATAAGTACTTTCAGCACTTTGATTTATGTTGGCTTTCCTCAGATCATGATAATACCTGACTTTTTTGCATATATATGTTGATCAAAAGCTAAAGTCATTTGCACTGATGATGTTATATAACCTAATGTTACTTACTCATACTGATTACCTGTAATCCTGGCCAAAGCTGCTACATGTATTTAATTAATTTAATAACCTTATACAATATAAAAACTACCTCATTATATAAGTCATTCTCTTTGAAAAAGGGGAATAAATGCATTTGCAAAAAGTATCAACCCAGGTCAGCCTGCGCAGTTCGCGCAGTCTGACCTGGGTTGAAACTTTTTGCTTTTGGTAAATTTTCTACAGCTAAATGGACCATTCCACCCTAGAATTCAGTTTGTTGTTAAACAAAATGGATTTTTATGGATCAAGAATTATGTGGTGATATGCTAGGTATAATTAATCACGGATTGCATTAAACTCCCTTTCCCCATAATGCCGCTAAAAATATAAGCTAATATCATCTACCAGACAGTTTTATAAATTGAATAAACACAGCAAGCCAATGGTTTAAAAATCCAACTAATGTGATATCAAAATTCTTCTTTACGGGTAGATACCATCGTATCGGACAGTGTAGACCCAAGATCAGACTGCGCGTTCTGCGCAGTTTGATCTTGAATCTACGCATTCGCAAAATGAGATTGAATAACAAAGCAATCTAAGGTTTGGTTAGTAACCGAATACCACTTAATACTGTCAAAGGTTTTGTAGTTACATACATTGGGATAAAATCACCAAGGAATAATCCCAAACCGAAAGGAAAATAATATCAATGTTTTATCACATAGCCTGCTTTGCTGTTCGCGTAATGTACCAAATACAAAGTTTCTTATCTTACACCGTTTGAAATAAGCATTGTGGGACGTCAAATGTGGCGTCATTTTTACACTTCTTTCAAAGAAGTGAATCGGGTTATATTCATGGAAATCTCCATGTGTGCATGTATGGTTTTGCATATTCTGACCTGCAATTCGGAAGATTTCGTTAAATGATAAAAATAATCTGACATTCGTTGACTTTTGAGACAAAATTTTATCAAACTCGCCAACAAAAATGTCAATAAGCTGACCAGAGCCTCGTTTCATAATTTTTTATCCCAAATGCCAACTTATGTCAGATCCTATTTGTATGTATCCTATACATTCCCTTGTTTTCAGTGTAACACAGCCGTTACGAATTCCCTTATCTTACACACTTTTGAGATAAGAATATATAGATTTTTTTTTTTTCGGTGAAAGAACGAAGTGAACATCATCGGTAATACTTTTACGAGTGCTGCTATGAAAAATAGTACCGATGATGTTCAAGAGATGAAATAAATTCGATTTTTCAATGAAAAAATAAATATTCTAATTATTTCATGCTTCAGACCCTTTTTGGGGGAGTAATATCACAATCCAGCACAGTTCTTTTCGGTAATTCCCCGTTGCGTACCCCCTCCGCATAACAACGCATTACAATATTACATGTACCTAAAGTGCGAGAAATGTAAGGTAAATTGCGTCATTTTTCCACCAGGTTGAGTGGCACGCTCTGTTTACCTAGGTAACTAGTGCGCAGGAACTACTGTTTCCGCCTGTTAGAAAATAAAATCGGTATTTTTCACTGGTCGTAACCATGAAATATCAAACAACAATCCACCATTATTTCTCCGCAAACTACTGAAAAGCATGATCTATAGTACCTTGGTCTACCTCATGTTAAAAATACTGCTTACCTACTTTTCCCCCGAATTTAACTGACAAAGCTTCGATTCTTTTTATCTGTAGGTTAATATGGAATCGTTATATGTGACTTCTTTGGAACTACTTTTCATCCGGTATGTAGATTGTCCACCTATCTATATCAGCTTAAAATAGATTGTCTATGTCTGGTATATGTTATAGCTGACATTTCTAATAAAATGTCTTTTCTACTTTATGTCATCTTGTCAACTATGATTAATGACGTCGAGTAAATTGTTATGGCGATCGTAAGTCATAGATCTACTTAGTAACTTTGATTTATTTTATAATCTTCAAAATATCTCTCCTTGGCCCCCAGGCGGTTAACGTTCCTACAGATATGGTTATAGCCCCATGTAACCCCGGTGAAAGGCAGCTATTAAACCGGGATCCGTATTCGCCAACCATTCTCAATCTTCCTAGTCTCATTATCAAGAATTTTCCAGATTTGAAAGTAACACAGCTTCTGATTGGCTAAACCGAATGGTTTAGCCAATCAGAACTAGTGTTACTTTCTAAATCTAGAATAAGACTACGAATGAAACTAAGAATGGTCGGTGAATACGCACCCGAGACGAACATGGATGACTCCCATACGTGTGTATATTCTCGTACACCCAATGTTCCCCGGTTTTCACCCGGTAGAGAAGCCGGATCGTACAGTATGTCTACGGATTGTCCAGGTAAGGCTCGGGTTCTAGGCGGAGAATTATTGACTGACCTCCGGTGATGTTGCGATAAATTCTAGCATCACCTGGTCTTACCATGGCTATTCACCGGTACCACTCCGGTGGCACACCGACATTACTCGATTACAACGGAGGATCAAAGCAGAGGGTATTCGATTCAATGCCGTATTACCAGGGTGTATCACGGTATTGGTCTAATTTCTTCCTGATTAGGAGAGTGTTTGATTGATTGATTAATTGATTGTGTGTTGTTTAACGTCGTTTTCAACATCATTTCAGTTATATCGAGGCGGCCACTGCACCTACCCATGCTTTCCTGGAGATTCTTTAACTAGTACTAGGCATAATATTCTTCCAAGGCCAATCTAATCAAGAAAAAGTCCTGCCCCGGGTTTTACCGTTTATCTGTGGAATATGTTGCTGCGTTATTTCCCCATGCAGCCCGCATTAGGCCGGTTTGAATATCCTTCATGGTGAGTCTAAGGTCCGTATTCACTAACCATTCTTAGGAACGTTTTTCATTTAATTCTCCAGATTTCTTTTTTAATTTGAAACTAGCACAGCTTGTGATTTGCTAAACCAAATTATTTAGCCCGTCAAAAGTTGAGTAACTTTCAAATTTAGAATACCTTAGAGAATAAGACTAAGAATGTTTTTAAGAATGGTTGGTGACTACAGACCCTGGTTCTTTAAAAGATTTTGAAACAACCAGGACTGTCAGCCAGTTGGTACTGGTCCGTCCGGGTCATTCACGATACCGGCAGGATATTCATTCATTGGACACCCTTACTTCCCATTCAATTAACTCAAATCTTTCGGGGTGCCAAACTGGGACTGTCATATCAGAGTTTTTGGCGTTTTCGGCGTCGGATCTGAGATCCGGAAACTGTGACAAGGTTTAATGGCCGCTGACGACGCCGGTCACGTGGAAGCATGTTAAGGCACAGGCGATGCAGGGCCCCGGTAATTTATGCGTCCATCATAGGACTAAGGTGGACTCTAAACAGTACCATTTAATACTTGAACACGTAATTTCATGTCTTCACAACCCTCAGGAAAAGGGCTTTTGGAAGCTTTGTAGGAAAAGAACAAAATGCTGATAATCAGCATTTTCCTCTTTTCCAACAATGTTTCCTACTCTTTCAGAGACAAATTATTTCATTTAAGCCCCACTGAATATGCCGTCTGCACATGCTCTGAATTTGCACAAGTCTTAAATTTTGTCGTCTGGTAAAACGTTAAGCCTAAAACTGTTCCACAAATTAACCCTTAGGCTGCTAAGCGCGACTCGCTGACATTTTGTGAACAGTGTAGATCAAGATCAGACTGCACAGAACGTGCAGTCTGATCTTTGATCTACACTGTCCAATAGAGACATAACATCCCCCCCCCTAAGAAAAAAATAAAAAATATATAAATAAATAAAAAAGAAAAAAGTATTAATAAAAAAAAAAAAAAGAAAATAAAAACGTCTGTAATAGCAAAATTTGGGTTTTTAATATCGGCTTAAAATTTATATTTCATTTATTTAACAGGATAAGAGTTAAATAGAGAGTTCAGCCAGAGGTATTATTATTGGTATATATCGAAGTATTGCGCTTCCATGGCTCTTTTTATCATATGGCTTGCAACACGCGAAAAGGGGCATTCAGACATTTGCGTAAACTGTCGTCTTGGATCAGCCTGCGCAGTCTGCGCAGGCTGATCCGAGACGGCACTTTACGACTACATTAGATTTTGTGCTACAGTAGACTTGCGCAAAACAGAAAATTACATAAAAACGGAAAGTGTTGTTTAGGATCAGCCTGTGCGGACTGCGCAGGCTCATCCGAGACGACACTTTACACAAATGTCCGAATGCCCCTTTTCGCGTGTTGCAGTGCAGATTCGAGATCAGGGGTTCGTATTCACTATTCATCCTCAAGTTTATTTTTAGTCTTATTCTACATTTAGAGCTTAAGGCAACAGCCAATTAGCTATTTGAACCAACTGGTTTAGCCAATCAGAACCTGCACTACTTTCAAATTTAGAAAATTCTTGAGCATAAGACTAAGAAGGTTCTTGAGATTGGTTATTGAATACGGACCCTAACAGCACTGTAACGTGCTAAACGGTCAAAGATCTTACCTGTGTGTGACCTTAGCAAGGGAGACAACCGAAACAGATGTGTCGTTGAAAATGCTGACGTAGTTATCTACCGTTTAGAAATAAAAATCGTTTGCGTTGTCTTACTGATCATTTAAAAGAAAAAAGACGTTGTTTCATGGAGAGATTAAAAAGAAATAACTGTCGGAAAAATAAACAATACTAGAATATAAACATGGATGCGCTTTTGTGGTTCAATATGAAGAAAAATACTGAAATGTAACCGAGTCATCAGTTGCCTCTTTTTATTTTCATTGTTTTTCACATTGTGGAAAATTGAAATTTTCAATTAGATGCATTTTTCAGTATAAGACATTAATCCAAATAATCGTTGGAAACGGAGCACTTGCTGCTAGAACTGATGTCTGAAAATACATGCAGGCAGACAGCAATAGGTTATATGGTTACGCTTAAAATAACACTAGCGGTAGTAACGCCTGAATACTATTGAAATATACAAGTATTTCCCCGCATATAGGCGTGTAGAGGCCCGAGGCATAAACGTGTCCACATTTTTGACCAATCGTAAATTACTATTTATTCATTCTAGTATATATGAATTCATGAATTTCATGACGTGGGTCAAAAGCTAGCTTAGTCAGCTACGCCGGAAAAAAAACTTTTGATTTTTGTCTGGGTTCCCTTGATTTGTTAGCTATTTGTTGATGTTAACCCTTAGGCTGCTAAGCACGACTTACTGACCTTTTGCGGACAGTGTAGATCAAGATCAGACTGCACAGAACGTGCAGTCTGATCTTGGATCGACACTGTCCGATTAGGAGATATCATTCCCCAAAACATGACTGAAATAGCAGTATTTGGGTTTTTGTAATCGACTTGAAAATTTTATCATTTAGCAGGATAAGAGTTAAATTATGAAACTTATAAATGCAAGAGAATAAACGGAAGTAGCATTGTTCTCAAAAGTTTTAACCCCCCCCCCTCAATATCTATGGATCTCCGTTGACGTGGTCACTTGATTTTTATCTTTGGTTTAAAGCGACGTTTTTCGATTTTTAATAGTTTCAACGCATTTGACATCGGATTAATCCACAATTTAAAAAAAAAAATCTGACCAAATGTCTCGTATAACTGAAGTCTAGGGCCAAGGGGGAAGCAAAGTAGAAATTTAGAAATTAATGCATAAATGATTGGTATTTTGTACATCTTTCATTGGTTTGCAATTATTACCGGTCGTAGAGGAGAAAATTAATGTGTGTGAGGCAGAGATTGACACTGTACTGTTGTTATCATAGTGAACACGCTCGAAATACCGGAGGTCCTTACGACATTCTACGTCACGTGACGCTTTATCTTTAAGCAGTATATAGAGGACTTTCGTTAATTTAAGTTAAAGATAACATGGGATAAATAATTTAGGACACATATCAACCAACAATTCTAAATATCTATTTATTTGAAATTAGAAAACTAGATATATGATTGGTTGGGATATTCTATTTCGGCCAATGAAATTAACAATCTTGCCTATGAGAATCAGGATGTTTGTAATACCTAAATATGGAGCCATTAAACCATTCCAAAATGTTTATCTAGAAAAAGAAAACTTTTCTTAGTTTTCTTAGAAAAAAAATATAGACTTCCTTGATGTATTATGTCTGCTTGTCCATATACTGATTTCGCTTCCGTTACAAAAATGTCGTACGGTTAAATGAAGTAAAGCGCGCTGTAACACGGAAAAGGGTTCGGGAATTTCCGGTATATTTCCGTTCGTTTCAGTTGCTAAGAGCACTCCTTTCGCCCTTTTGGCAGTCAAATACCGCTGTTTTCTTTTAGAAAAGCTCTTTGATTCGGTAAAAATATCCTCAGACATTATTCTTGCCATTGTCAGTTGTTCACTAAACGTTTTTTTTTTTTGACATGTCACAACATACATATGAAGCGTGTTGCTTATATCAAAGAGAAGACGCGCTACGCATGTGTCATCCAAAGGGTACTTAGTACATACTGAACATAGTCTGTTAACCCTTTACCAAACGACAAAATTTTAGACTGGTCCAAATTGAAAGCACTTGCAGACGTCAAAATAAACGTAACTCAAAAATTGAAATTGTTTTCCAGCAGGGTAGAAAACATTGTGGGAAAAGGAGAAAATGCTGGTTACCAGCATTTTCTCCTTTTCCCACAATGTTTTCAAAAGGCTTCTAACTCAGGATCGTAAAAACCAGGGATTGTTTGGTAAAGGGTTAAAACGCTTTACCAAACAATATTCGAGTTTTAATGATCCTGTGGAAGAAAACTGTTGAAAACATTGTGAGAAAATAAGGTATAGATAATCAACACGAATAAGGGCGTAAATGCATGAACACGCATTTAAACATTGTGGCAAAACGAGACATTATTCGCCACATGCAATGTCTCCTTTTTCCACTATGTTTTAGATTTCTACAGGAGGACATGTGTTTTTAGCTCTTTACCACACAAAAGAATTACAGACTTGTCCAAATCAAAACCGACAGAGAATAAAATGGGGTTTAAATGACGACATTTGCCTTTGAGGGAGTGGAAGACATTCTGGGAGAAGAGCAGATGCTGGTTAGAAGCATTTTCTCTTTTTTTCGCAATGTTTTCAAATACCATTCACTTACCTCAGGGTCGTAAAAAGTCGGGACTGTGTAGTAAAGGGATAAACAGTTTAGATGGGGGTCAAGAGTTTTTTATTTTTTTCCTCATCTTTCATTTAAGTGTCTCCTTATAGTTCCATGGCCATTTTTTTTTTTCGGAAGCCAATTTGAAACATCACATTTAACTGTATAGAATATCTCTTATGGAAATTTAACATAAAAAAGGACAGCGACTAGCTCTATTTAGTATCCTTTGCTGCATCTATACTGTTTCTAACTACCTCAAGTGGCCATGTAAGAGTCATATGATGAAACGCATAAGGTTTAACATTCAGTCTTTTGACTTTGTTAGTGCAAAACATATGAACTCCATCCTTTTCGATGGCTGCTAGATTCAATCTACTGAAACTCAGACAGATTTCTGACGTATAGGCTTCATTTAACAAACGGACGGTATGGGTCAAAGATCAGACTGCACGTTCTGTGGTCTGATCCTAATCTATTCTGTGCGCAAAAGCCAATATTCGCATATGGCGCGTAAAGTATTAACAACTTAACGAAATAAAGAAACCTTGACATTTCAAGAACCAGATAAAAATGTACAACATTGTACCAAATGTCAATTTGTCCTGATTATTAAAATTATCAAACAGTTTAGAGCCAAGATGAGACTGTAGATTCTGTGTAGTCTGATCTTGGATCTACACTGTGTGCAAAAGAACTTCAAGTGGTCTTTGGTATGTTAACACTTTACCAAACAATAAAATTTTGGATCAGTCCAAATTGAAAGAATTTGCAGGCGTCAATTTAAATGTGGCTCAAAAGATGGAATTTGTTTTCCATATGGTAGAAAACATAGTGGGAAAAGAAGAAAATGCTGGTTACCAGCATTTTCTTCTTTTCCCACTATGTTTTCAAGAGCCCTCTTTGTTAGACTCTTTGAAACTCGGGATAGTGGTATATAGAGTTAAGAGGAGATCACTATACATGGAAGGATATGCGTACATTATTCGTATTGTGGTAATATAATTATAACAGGAAAATATTTAATTGAAACTGTGATCAGTAGATACTTTGAAAATCTTCATGTGTGTTGTCGTAAAATCGTTTTAAGAAATCTTGACTGTCATTCAAAGCGGTAGTTTGAAAATCGAGACAGTTTGGACTTTTTAAGTTGATTAGAAATTAATTGTTGTCACTTATATAACTTTCTGATCTTGAAATTTGAACCTGAAGTCCGATCTTAAATCTGGGTTGTTTGAGATTTTGTGAAAAATTGTGAGGGAAAGCAGCCTTAAAATTTGGATCTCTTGGTCTTTTTTATTAAATTGAATCATTCTGTGACGCCTATTATACGTTCAAATCATTAAGATACGTGCAAAATCATAGTGCAAAAGCAGTTCTAAATTACACTTTGAAAGACACTTTCCGTATCATATATTGATTTCTTAAGTTGAATCTATAAAAGAATTTGTGTCAAGATTCTGAATTGTGTTAGACTTTCTGTAAGAAAATGTGACAAAGAGGAAAAAACAAAAATATGACAACCAAGGAATTACATGACATGGACAGTGCAACCACACCGGGTATGTAAATATATGCTTCCATTGCTTATAATTCAGACGTACATATTATACTGTGTCTGTCTGTCTGTCTGTCTGTCTGTGTTCTGTCTCTCTCTGTCTGTCTCTGTCTGTCTGTCTGTGTCTCTCTCGATGAAGACGAAGACAAAGTTATGAAAGAAGAAGAAGTAGAAGAAGAACGAGGAAGAGAAAAGAAGAAGAAGAAGAAATAGAAGAAAAAAAAAGAATGGACTGACTAAGCGTCATCGGTGATGATTCATAAACACATACTTCTTAATAAGCAACCTATTATTGTCTGTGTCTGTGCTTCCATTTATGACGCAGTTTATGTCTGTCTGTCTGTCTCTCTGTCTGTCTCTCTAATAAATTTTGAGAAATATCTTTAACCCTTAGGCTGATAAGGGCGACCTAAATACCTTTTGCGAACTGCGTATATCAAGATCCGACTGCACAGAACTTGCAGTATGATCTTAGATCCATACCGTCCATTAAGGTGTTTTTTTTCTCCAAAAAATAACTTCGGAATGGCAAAATTTGGCTTCTTACAATCGGCTTGAAAGTTTCATTACACTTATTTAGCAGGTTCAGGATTTATGGAACAGTCTACTAGATATTGCTTATAGCTTTAAAGGTTTTTTATTAAGTTTTTCATTGCCAAATATATGAACCTTGCTCTGTGAAAAAGGAGGCTTAATGCATTTGCGAAAAGTATCGATCCAGGTCAGCCTGCACAGTCCGCGCAGGCTGACCTGGGTCGAAACTTTTCGCCATGATTCAATTTTCTGTATGTACATGGACCAATCTACCTAATGTTTTAGTCGGTTGTTTAAAAAAAGTGGCTATCATGGAACGCTAATCATGAGATGGCTTGCTTGATATCGTGTATTAAGGAGATAATTAAGCCCTCTTTTACCAGAGCGTGGCTCATATATAACGAACGTCTTCCGATGGCTTAAAATACAATCCAATGAAACTTTGAACGATTTCTATCTTATATGATTGACTAAAACAGCGGACGGTATAGATCCAAGATCAGACTGCACCTTCTGTGCAATCTGATCTTGATCTATGCCGTACGCAAAGGCCGTTGTTTTCGCCCATGGCACGGAAAGGATTAATCTTCAAGCTTTATTTTTTGTATTTTGTGTTTTGTGGTGGCATGTTTATTATTCATCTTTTTTCAGGTCCCACGGCGAATTCGCCTGGAAAGGGCGATACCGTTTCAGTTCAGTCGAAAAGTAAGCCCTAAATACATTACATATATTATTCTGGAAAAAAAAATATATCAGCAGTTTTTTTCTTTTATCACCATGTTTTTCAAGAGCTTCCTTTTTTAGATTATTGTTTAGTCAGATGTTGAGACAAAAAGAGACGGAAAAAGCAGACTGGGGGAGTAATCTTTCAGTTTTTATCTAAAAAGTACTCCGCAGTAGCCTCCCTTGCTCACCTTTGATGAGACTACAGGCTTCTTATTTGTTTCTCGCCACAATTCGTTAAAAAGACCCGAGCCCAGTATGCGCAGTCGGCAGCGTACAGGACTTGAGAACAGGGTTGCTGGTTCGAATCGATGGCTCGGCCAATTTCTTTCCGACGATTAATGATAATCATTGCCACATGATTCATTCTTCTCTCACCGGTGACCATTGTTTCGACGATGGCTTTGTGAGGACGGAGCCAGTGAATTTGGAATAATGTTGTGCGAAGTAGTGGTAACAGAAACTCCAGGAAAGCATGGATAGGTGCACTAATCGCAGCGCTTATAACTAAAATAATGTTGGAATGTAATCAACCGTTAAAAAAAATGCAGAAAAAAAAATAAAATAACTAAATACCAAGAAAATTCATTTAAAAAAATCGGTCTCGGACGGTTAAACATTTTTTAAGACATATTAGGATTCAAGTGGACGGAAATATCCTTCTGTAGTCAAGACATTCCTTAAATAGTCGAGAGATGAAATAAGCACGTGCCAAACGACAAATTTTAGACTTTTCGAAATAGAAGGCGTCTGCAGACGACAATTTCAAACATAAACGAATAATCTAAAATTCTCTAATGTGGTAGAAAACATTGTGGGTAAAGGAGAAAATGCTGGTTACCAGCATTTTCTCCTTTACCCACAATGTTTTCAAATGACTTCTTAGTAGACTCGTTTAAAACATGGGATTGTTTGGTAAAGGGTAGAGTACATAGACGCAGTAAAGGGAAGCTTTTTCTCACATTTTATGCTGATTAATGCTATTTTAAATAACTTTTCTTGACAGCTTTTTTTACAGGTACTTTCAATACTTTGATTACTATTCTTCAGTACTTTGTTTATTTTTTTCCCATGTTTCAGTTGCACTATATATAGGCGTAAGTGTTGGCATTGGAGTACTCGTATGTGTGATAGTGGTGATATTTATTTTGATGTACAGAAAAGGGTAAGAAACAATCTAGCAACCATCCATTTTTTTTGTTTATCTTGCAGTTCCACGCCGTTCTAGCAGCTTAGGTCACGGAGGTCAGTGCATCTACGCACGTGTTTCCTGGCTTACAACAGTACCTACACAACTTTCTTCCCAAGCTACTGACTACTTTTCTCACATGCAACAGAGGTGAGAGGCGAAAAACCGCTGGAAAGAAATTTGCCTCAAATGGGTATCGAAATCGCAACAACCAGGACACGAGTCAGATATGCTAACCACTGAGCTACCTGGCCGGGCTGCATCCAATCTTTACAACATATTACAGTTGACGAATTCATAATATGCGATTGACATTTGTCTATCTGAAACTTTTCCTTGTTACATCTTGAGGGTATCCTTTTATCATTTATATCCGGAGCTCTGCGGGGTCGTGTCCAGTCACTTGGAAAGAGTAGCTTTTGCACTAGCTTAAGCCCAAATAGCTGCCGAAAGTAAACAATACATGTGTTAAAATGTATTTAAATTGAAATCATGCCATTCTTATGTATAGAAAATATTGTGAAGATGATAACCTGTTATTGTAGGGTTGGTCCAAGAGTTAGTCGCTCGAAAAAAAATTCAATTTTAAAAGTAGGTCAAAAGTTGCCACATCGCTCTGTCTATTGTTTACTTTTTACCTGGTTATAAAATTCATCTTACTGCCAGCGACTAACTCTTTGACAGACTGTACAATAACAGATTTTCATCTTCATAATGGTTTACATATTTTTAAAAGGTATGATTTACATTCAATTGCATTTTAATACCCGCAATTTTCACTTTTGGCCGCTATAGGGGTTTAAAGAAATTTTAGTCATGTACAGTTGAGTTTGCAACCGTGACATAATTGCAATATTGGCGAAACACCAAACAAATATATTATTAGTGGTTTCCCGGGATAACAATCCTGTATTCAATACTGTTTTCCCAAATTTTGGCACTCACTCATCCACCAACCCATCCACCCTCCCTTTCCCTCCCTCACTCACTCTCACTCACTCACTCACTCACTCACTCACTCACTCACTCACTCACTCACTCAAATAATAAAACGACCAATCAATTCACTTTTGTTTTAACAGAAAAATACAGCTGAGACGAAAAAGTGTCCGTCACTTATTTCTACGTGGGTTTAGCACGGTATCAGAACGTGGAGTTTTAAACAGTACTGGCGAGTTTGAAATAGTAAATACCAGTGCAACAACTAGTGTCAGCAGCGAGGACGCCCAGACGTCACAGAACAACAACAGAAAAGGAACTAAAGGAAGAAGAGCGACGCCAAAAAAGCCGGACCGACGTCGACGTAGTCGTGCGTCGTCCAGCAACGCACAATACGAGAACGTGACGTTGTCCAGCAACGCACAATACGAGAACGTGACGTTGAACCCGCAAGTCGGGTTCATGGTTCGAAAAAGCATTAGCATGAGTTCTGAAATCCCGTTTATAGACGGTACGGGTACACTAGACCCGAAACTAACTGCTGAAAAGAATGAAGACGAACTCGACGATGACGATGTGTTTCAGTGACGCATTGCTAAATTATCAACCACTTATCCTACTAAATAAGACGAATTGAACTTTCAAGCGATCAAAAATAATTTTTTTGCTTTTTCAAAGGTATTTTCAGGGACGATATCTCCTTATCGGACAGAGTAGATACAAGATCAGACTGCATTTTATGTGCAGTCTGATCTTGGATCTACACTGTCCGCAAAGGTCCTTGAGTCGTGCTTGGCAGCCTAAGGGTTAATCAGATAAAAAAAAATGTGGACTCGTCCATTTCGAAAGTTGTCACAGACAACCCATTAAAAATCGCTGAATGCGTAAGATTAATCTTTGACAAAGAAGGAAGCATTATGTCAAGGGGAAAAACTATTGAGTATCATTATTTTCTCTTTTTTTTTTTCCCTTTCCTAAATATAATGTGAGAAAGAAAAAACGTTTTCACGTAAATACACGGTATCGTGTGATAAGACCTTAAAACAAACACTTTCCTCGTTTGATTCTTTCAGAGTCAATTATATAAATCAAACCTCTTTTCTTGGCTGAAATAACAATCTATTGAAACTCAGAAAGAGTCTGGTAGGCTCAACTAAACATATATACTTAACAAAAGGGTGGTGTAAATCCAAGATCAGACAGCACGCTCTTTGCAGCCAGGGTCCTTATACACCAACCTTCTCAACAACATTCTTGGTCTAATGATAGATTAAGAAAGAAACACTACTTTTGATTGGCTAAACCATTTGGTTTAGCCAATCAGAAGCTGTGTTACTTTCAAATTTAGAAAATTCTCGAGAATAAGACTGAGAATGTTCTTATGAATGGCTGGTCTGATCTCGATCTATACCGCCCGCAAAAAGAAAAAAAAAACGTCTTCGACTATGACGTCAAAAGAGTTAAAGTCTCACATCACTCATTTTTTGCTACATTGAAAATACAGTGAAAATCACTTTCTTTGACCATCTACTGTACTTTTATTTGCAAACCCGGAGCTTTAAACCAAATACTATATGTCAAGGGGCATACGCAAGAAATTTTTAAGAAATCTACTTTTTCTCATTCCACCTCAAACACAACTGTCCTTGCTTGAAGTAAAGAAATGGCAGATAAATTAACAGACAGAGTAAAATTGGTCGGAAAGACAAATAAAAACAATCATGCAAACCCTTCAGTGTTAGAATGAAACATTTCAGAACAGCAGAGAATATAACAGAACAGAATAGATCATCATAACATCGCCCCCTATTTTCTAGTATTTTTGCCTTTTTTTAAAGTCAATACAAAGGAAGTGAAACACAACAATCCTTGAAAAAAAATTCCTGGTTGTAGATCATGTTCCTTAAGTGTTCACAGAATTAACAAACTTGCACTTAGTTTTCACTGAAATCAACCAATTAACACAAGTAGATTGTTCAATTTCTCATTGGCAATCTCGGTTTTTTGGCAAGTTTTCAATGCGTTTTGAAAGCCTTTTTTCAAGGGTTATCCGGAAGTACAAGAATTACTTTTAACAGTATCTATTTCCGCGATTAAGAGTAAATTCTGTACCGCCAGTCGCTGAACTACTTCTTTACTTATTTTTTGTTACTAGAGACAAATGAAGTTGAGCTATGTTCTGTAAAAAGGGAGCTAGATGCATTTGCAAAGAGTATCGATTCAGGTCAGCCTGTGCTGTCTGTGTTGGCTGATATAAGTCGAAACTGATTTATTCAGTCATTAGACAAAATACATTTATGAATTCATAATTATGAAATGATTTGTTTGGTATTATGTACCACGGAGATGCATTAAATCCCCTTTTGCCAGAGCATGGTCCAATTTCTGTACAAAGATTCATCTGATTATCATGTTCATCTTGTCTTTATAAAAAAAAATCTGTCGAATGAAACGTTCTGCACTTTGCCTTTATTTTATTTCTTTTTTTATTATTATTATTATTAACTTGAGCGCTGGTATATCTGTTGAACTTACGAAGGATTTTTTTCTCTATGTCTATGCCAAGATTCATCAAAATGACAAGTTTGGGTGTTAGTTTAATTACAGGTACATTCAACCGTAATAGTCGTCATAATGTCTCTTGTTATTCTGTACCATTCAATATCAGTTATTTAAAGGTTTATACACTGCTCAAAATAATTAAAGGAACACACACATACCGAAGTTTAAATCTTTCATTTTGCTAAACACTCAGTCTTGGTGCTTTGAAAACCATCAACTTACATTGTTACCACACAAAATGGCTCAATGATTTGTTTGTTTCTTTTGATTTTAAATGCTGATAAGCCATGTTAAGAAGAAAATCCAAAAATTTGTTTTCCTTGGTCTTTTGTTAAACAAATCATATTTTCCCAATCTTTTGTTCATATTACTGTCAAATCGTATGAAAGAAGAAAACAGGAAGAAAAAATACAGTTCCGTTTCTCTTAAAAGCCTGTGTGGCATATGAAAAAGACGGCTTATAAAGAAATAGCCCATACATCTTTTGTGCAAACCAAATTGTTTTGCCTGTTCTGAGGTTTTATAGTGTTAAAGGTGGGTATTTAGATTTTTCACATCTCACCAAATTAAAAAATATATATATCACTGAAATTTATATAAAAAAAAAAAAAAAACAATACAAATCATCAATAATTGAGAATCATAAAATTACAAAAAAAAAAATTTTTTATGGTATTCCCTTAAAAGGCTACGTAGCCTCTTAAGGTATTTTTAGATTTCGCGCCAGAAATCAAAAAAGCATTGTGGGAATGTCAAGTGACTGGCAAGTGACTAATGACGCTTAAATTCCAAAACATAACAAACATGTAATTATTTTCCATAATGTCTTCTTCGGACGCTATGTTTGAAGCTTTCTCTGTGTATTTCCGGTGTGTAAAGAGCGAGTTGCTCATGTATAAATAGAACGTGTTTCCCGTCAGTGTCGACCTGGGCCGTAGTAAATCTCTAATTTCTCTTGTTGTCGGATGGTTTTCGACTACTGGGGTTTTATGAATGAAAATTAAAAGGCTTTGGGAGTATAAGGATGATTTTTTTGTTTTTTTGTAAAATTTTCGTCCCAAAATCTGAAGGGCCACCTTTAAGACTGAATGAACTTACGAGCAGAAAATTATTTGCATTATCCTGTACTGAGAGAATTACCTTGTGATCGAAATAGAAGACATGTGTTCCTTTAATTTTTTTCAGCAGTATAGTTAACAATTCAAGTATTCTTTGCTTGTGTCAAATTACATTACCTCATCAATATACTGACCCTTCAAAATTAGCCTTTTGATACTCTCCGTGATTAAAAAACAGTGAAAAGCGCGTGGGTTTTTTTGTGTGTGTGTGTGTGTGTGTGTGTGTGTGTGTGTGTGTGTGTTCTGTGTACTGGACGGTTCACAATTTGAAGAATACCCTGGAAACTCAGCCGTAGGACATATAGTTGGTAATTCACAGAGTCACGGCGAGTTCAAATCCCGGCTCGGCCGTAAGTTTTCTAAGTTTTTTTTTTTATTTTTCGAGTACTGGTGATAGTATGTGCAAGAACCTTTAGTGCTAGATCACCCATGAATATTTTTTGCAATAAATTTAATGTGGGAATGCTACTAATACTTTGGAATGATTAATCATAAAATGGTGTTTCAACATTACTTCAGACATGTCACGGCTACAGCTCATTCATTAATGTATGTCCAGGGTTTTACCAGTACTTATCTAGGGCTCTGAAATGTCTTGCCCAAGGACACTTGAAAGACGAGCCTATGGCTTCTAGTGAGGTTCGTATACGGTACGGTATGTACTGTTTGATCTACATCTATGCTCTTTTCAAACCCAGGGAAGCTATGCATCAGACGAGATGTTGCCATAATATGATTGAGGCACGGTTGAAAGCGGAGTTATATGGCTTGCAACACGCGAATAGGGGCATTCGGACATTTGCGTAAAGTGCTGTCTCGGATCAGCCTGCGCAGTCCGCGCAGGCTAATCCGAGACGGCACTTTACGACTACATTAGATTTTGTGCTACACTAGACTTGCGCAAAACAGAAAATTATACAGAAACGGAAAGTCACGGTCGTTTCGGATAAGCCTGCGCGGACTGCGCAGGCTGATCCGAGACGACACTTAACGCAAATGTCCGAATGCCCCTTTTTGCGTGTTGCAGGCCATATACCAACTAAGACAGGCCAGTTTAGTTGTTTTGCAGTAAATCAGAGTTTCTTAAAGAACATCGCAAAAAAAAACAGCTAAGTCTGAGCCATGCTCTGGCAAAAGGGGGTTTAATCAATCTCCGTGATTCATTTTGTCAAGCAAGTCACCACAGTATAATAGGTCCAAACATCCATTTTGTATAACAACTGACTGAATCATGAGGTAGAATAGTCCTCTGAGGTGCAAAAAAATACCGCATGCAAAAAGTTCCGCCCAAAGTCGGCTGCCCCAACTGTGCAGGCTGACCTTGTTCGACACTTCGACGTCTATATTCATTATCTCAAATATGAAGAAATCTGATAGCAAATCCTCGTAATCGACACTTGTTATTGATGATGTGACATTCCCAGAAGTCTTTGCAAAATTTTTGAGTGAAATCTAAAAATGAAAAAAAAAAAACCACCCTTAAGAGGCTTCGTAGCCTATTAAGGAGATAGATCTACCATTGAAAATATGTATTCTTTTTTCCACCTTTTTTTCCTTCCTCTTTACTGATTATTTGCCAGCTATTGCCTGTCTTAATACAGTGGTTAATCAATTCTTAAAATTGGTTAGATTGTAAAAATCTGAGCAGCTGCCTTTTACAAACAAAAGCTTTATAGCTGTTAACCCATAGGTTGCCAAGCGCAACCCCAAAACCTTTTGCAGACAGTGTAGATCAAGATCAGACTGCATAGAACGTGCAGTCTGATTTTGGATCTACACTGTCCAATAAGAAGATATTTCCCCCTCATAAAGAAAATGAAGACGCAGCATTTTGGTTTTTACTATCGGCTTGAAAATCTAACTTAACTTATTTAGCTGGTGAAGGCTTAAAATAAATAGGCGGCTTTCTGTGGACAGAAGCTCAACTCTTAAGCTGCTAAGCGCGAACCAAGGACCTTTTGCGGACAATGTAGATCAAGATCAGACTGCACAGAACGTGCAGTCTGATCTTGGATCTACATCGTCCAATAAGGATAGACTAGTATTTTTCCACCAAAAATGATTTTGAAGTTGCAATATTTGGGTTTTTACTATCGGCTCAAAAGTTTTATTTCACTTGTTTAGCAGAAAATGGTTAAGTAAAACAAAAAATCAACAGCCATTGTTTTATTCTTTACTTTTTCTAAGATTTTATCGAGAGAAACAGTCATGACAGCAAAATGTATGTAGTCTATATGCTCAACTGTGTATGTGTATACCGTATTTGTTTGGGAGCCTATAGCAACAGTAACCAAGGAAGTCGGTTTATCTTATCGTCACGGATCCATGTATTATCCTGGGTTATACAATCCTAGGGAAGAGGCAGGTAACCAGCATTTTCACCTTTTCTTTACAATCTTTTCTAACCTTTCAAAGACAAGTCTCTTCTTTTGAACCCCATTTCTTTTTTGTCGTCTGCTTCAACTTGGACAAGTCGACATTTTTAAATCATCGTCTGTTCAAGCATTAATTGTTTCTTTCATTTATTTAGCCGACTTGCTTTGATTCTTTATCACAAGATCCCGAGTTTTCATGGTCCTAAAGAATTAGGCTTTTGAAAACATTGAGGAAAAAGAAGGAAATGCTGATAACCAGCATTTTCTCCGTTTCCCACAATGTTTTCCCACCCTTTACTACAGAAATTTCACTGTTTAAGTCACATTTACATTGTCGTCGGCATTTTTTTTACATGTTCAAAATTTTGCGGTCTGGGAAAGAGTTAAATCTTTACCAAACGACAAATTTTTAGACTATCCCGAACTGAAAGCATTTGCAGATGACAAAATAAACACGACTGAAAAATTGAAATTTGTATTTGTAAGGATAGAAATCATCGTGGAAAAAAGAGGAAATGCTGGTTACCAGCATTTTTTCCTTTTCCCACAATGTTTTCAAAAGGCTTCTTTCTCAGGATCGTTGAAAGTTGGGATTGTGTGGTAAAAAGTTAATCATTTTCCTAGAACCCACTAATCCGATTTTCTTCCACGATATCTGATTCCGACAAGCAAAATACGGGAATCAAAGTACTTAAAGTACCCGGAGTTGGTCCGTTTGTCTCAAATCGATTAACTCTTTCCATACCATAAAGACGATACCAGAAGCTTTTGTGGACAGTGTAGATCAAGATCAGACTGTACAGAACGTGCCGAAAAAGGACCAAAAGCAACATCGGCATCGGTGTAGATGGGTATAGAAGGATTTTTGTTATGCACTGACCTTCAAAGGTTTGAAACGATACTTACAGCCAAGCATTGGCGCTGATCTCATGAGTTTTAGACAGCTTCCACATTTTGCGGATTATGATGCGCTGACGTCACACAATTAATTAAATAATTAAAAGACAGCTGTAATGTTGCGCAGATTACGACGGATAGAAAAATTGTGTGCGCAAGAGTCATATGCAGAACGTAATGATTTCGCTCCTTTTCCGTCAAGCACAAAGTTTGGACACCTTTCCCTGGCTGAAAAAAAAAATATTGAACCTGATTTGAGCCATGAGCGAAAGTTAATAAGAGCAAGGAGGCAAATCGTCTTACTTAAACAACGCTTAGCTGGTGTGAGAAGACGATACGAGAGGGCTGAGCTTGCTAATAACAGGGTGTTCTGTTATAACCTTCGGATGAAGGAACTCATTATTGAGGGCATGCTTGAAATGTATTTTCAGTATGTTATTTCAAAAACAGAGGAGGTAGACCGCCTTTTCCGCGCGCAAATCGCCGCTGAAAGGAGTGAGTCAGACAGCGAATTGACTGATACCGATACTGAATAAATATTTTCAAAAAATCAGCCCTTCTCAAAACAGCCCTTTTCAGGGCTAACCATCTACCACGAAAGTTCTATCTTTCTTCAAATTGTCATTTCTTTTAGAAGAGTTACACTCCAAAGACTCACACTCCAGAGAGTTACACTCCAAAGAGTAAAAAACTCAGAAAAAAGACTAAGTCCAACTCAATGGTTAGTCAAATAGAAAAGAGAATTCATTCATAGAATGAAAAAAAGCTAAGTCCAACCCAGTGCTCAGTCTTTTAGAGAAAAAATCATTCATAATTGCAGAAAAAGACTAAGTTCAACTCAATGATTAGGTAAATAGAAAAGAGAATTAATTCATAGAATAAAAAAGCTAAGTCAAATTCAGTGATATAGGGACAAATCATTCATAGAGATGCAAAAAACTAAGTTTAACTCAGTGCTCAGACATTTAGAAAGAAAAAATCATACATAGGTGAAGAAATAACTAAGTCCAACTCAACAGCCAGACATTTAGAAAAAAATCATTTATAGTGCAAAAAAAATCTAAGTTCAACTCAGTGATATAGGGACAAATTCCATTTAGAGAGAAAAAATCATTCATAGGATGAAAAAAACCTAAAAAGTGATCCATTACACATATAAAACACCAAACTCTTGATTATTTCTCTCATTCACCATTAACTTTTTGTAAAACCTGAGCCAGTATTCCACAATGTTTGGATTAACATTTTTTCTCTTATTGCTCTTCTGGTTAGAAGAAAGAGAACGTTTCAGATATATCAGACATGAAATTGAGCATCTGATGCAAATGCTAGATAAAATGGAATCAATCAAAAGAAAGAGAGGAGGATAAAAAAAGTGCATTCTGTACAAAAAAGCAACCCTTTTCAGGGCTAGCTATCTTAGATAAAACATCTTTCTTTTCATTTTGTCAGAAGACTCATAATCAAAAAAGTCATAGGTTAGTTAAACTCTAGTTTTTCTAATCCAAACAAGAAAATGTAACAAAACCACGGATTGGTCAAAAATAAAACATTTAGTATTAGAAAAACAACGGTGAATCTGATTGGATAACATTAATTTGGAGCCAAAACAGCATGAAACGCCGACGCGGGAAAAACATAGGAGAAAATGACGTCATGGGTCAACTAGTTCAATCCGTCTGAAAAGCTATAAAACCCAGCGCATTTTTCCGCACATCATTCATTCTCTTCAAGTTGCTACAATATGGAGTGTGCGTTGAGAGACATGAGTTTCAGTGAGCTTGCCCAGCTGGCATCCAAAGAAAAAAAGATGGACGGAAAGAAGAAGGAGTTCTCAGTACCAGTTACTGAAGATTGGAACGATGACGCTGAGCCTTCGTTCTCGTTGGACTTTGGGCTGGACGAGCAGCAGCTGAAGAGGCTAAAGAGGCGGACAGCAAGTAGCTGCCCAGCCTGCAGAAAGGTTGGAGGTTGTGCTTAAAAACACAACCTCCAAACCAGGTCCTTTTTTTAGGACCACCCCAACAGCCCTTTTCAGGGCTAACCATCTACCACGGAAGATCTACCTTTCTTCAAATTGTCAGACGTAAGTTCTATCTTTTCTTCAAATTGTCATTTCTTCAAATTGTCAGACGAAAGTTCTACCTTCAAGCTGTCAGACGAAAGTTCTATCTTCAAGTTGTCATTTCTTCAAATTGTCACAGCTCTTTTCAGAGCTAACCCAACAGTCCTTTTCAGGACTAACCATCTACCACGAAAGTTCTATCTTCAAGAGGTCAGACGAAAGTTCTATCTTCAAGCTGTCAGACGAAAAGTTCTATCTTCAAGTTGTCATTTCTTCAAATTGTCACAGCTCTTTTCAGAGCTAACCCAACAGTCCTTTTCAGGACTAACCATCTACCACGAAAGTTCTACCTTCAAGCTATCAGACGAAAGTTCTATCTTCAAGCTGTCAGACGAAAGTTCTATCTTCAAGTTGTCATTTCTTCAAATTGTCACAGCTCTTTTCGGAGTTAACCCAACAGTCCTTTTTCAGGACTAACCATTACCACGAAAGATCTATATTCAAGATACCAGACGAAAGTTCTATCTTCAAGCTATCAGACGAAACTTCTACCTTCAAGCTGTCAGACGAAAGTTCTATCTTCAAGTTGTCATTTCTTCAAATTGTCACAGCTCTTTTTCAGAGCTAACCCAACAGTCCTTTTCAGGACTAACCATTACCACGAAAGTTCTATCTTTCTTCAAAATTGTCATTTCTTCAAATTGTCAAACTTCTTTCTTTTAGAAGAGTTACACTCCAAAGAGTTACACTCCAAAGAGTTACACTCCAAAGAGTAAGAATCATTCATAGATGCAGAAAAAAGTCTAAGTCAAACTCAATGTTCAGACATTTAGAAAGAGAAATCATCCATAATTGCAGAAAAAGACTAAGTCCAACTCAGTGATCAGGCATTTAGAAAGAGAGAAAATCATTCATAGGGTGAAAAAAGTCTAAGTCCAACTCAATGTCCAGGTATTTAGAAAGAAAAAATCATACGTAGGTGAAGAAAAAAACTAAGTCCAACTCAGTGATCAGGCTTTTAGAAAGAGAGAAAATCATTCATAGGGTGAAAAAACTAAGTCCAACTCAGTGATCAGGCCTGACAGATCCCTATAGAGCACTCGAAGATGTATCATTTTTTGACCCCCTCCCCCCCTTTCCCTTTTTTGCAGAAAAATTCCACTCAGGGTAGTCTCTTTGGGGTGGATTTTTCCCCAGACTGTCAGTCACAAGGCCGCCATTTTGAATGCTATGATTCTATTTATAGTAACATTTTCATGCGGAATCTCGGACTTTATCGCTTACTCGGACCTTTTGTGAACTTTTGCAAGGGATAAATTCTTTCAGGGTGGTAGAATAGGGACAAATTTCTTTCAGGGGTGGTGATGTAGGGCACTCAGGGAGGAGAGAATAGACCACTGACCAGGCCTGTCAGTGGTCTATTCTCTCCTCCTATACTACTAAGGGGGTTTAATTCATCTTCGTGATGTATTATACCAAGCAAGTCATCATTTAATCATGGATCAAGACAATCCATTTTGTCTAGCAACCAAATGAATCATAAGGTAGACTGGTCCTTGGAAATGGAAATGAAGTCAATTCACTAAAAGCAAAACGGTTCGACTCAGGTCAGCCTGCGCGTACTGCGTATTCTGAACTTGGTGGATACATTCTACAGATGCATTTAACCCCCTTATCACAGAGCATGGCTTTTTTTCACTTTACAGGCTTGACTAAGCAAACGGACGGAATAGATCTAAGATCAGACTGCACGTTCTGTGCAGTCAGTTCTTGATCTATTCGGTCCGCAAAAGCCCCTGTTTTTGCCAAAGTGGCCCTGAATAACGTTTGAAAAGGCAATAAACCCGCAGAAAAGCTAAATACCGCTTAGTGCAAAAAAGTATCGTGACTTTACAAAACTGAATGATTCGATGTGTCCTACTTTCAACATGAAAGGAAAAGCTGTTTCCCTTCTGCCGATGGCATCTTTAATTACCGACGCCGATCTAGTAGTTATCGCATCTTCTTTTTTTCCAAGATAAAAAAAGAACAAGAGGACCATGATGGTCCTATATCGCTCACCTGAGTATATTTGTAACTTATATGGTTTATCAAGGGCAAGCTATTCTTTTCAAATAAGGCATACCCTGGTTTTGAGCCGATGAAATTTTTGGTTTTTTACACAACTGCCGGTAGGTTATACTGAACAAATGTATGAAATTATATCAAAATCATCCTAACATATTCAGAGATTTCATCTGGAATCGGAAAAGCAGATGAACAAAGAGACAGACAGACTGTGCTGCCAAAAACAACAGCGGGGAGACATAATTTTAAGTTCTGGATAATTGGACTGACATAATGCTCTGAATCCATCAATGTGAGGGCATACGAGACACAAGAGCACCGCATGCGGGTGCCTACGCCGAGAACGCCAACAACGTGGATACTTTAATAAATTTTGTAGACTGTTTCAGTTTAAAGGTAGTCTTCAGAAGAATTTCTTCAAATTTTTAGAAAATGTAATAATCATCTTTTTAAGCAGTATATGTTTGACCTTTCACTAGAGAATCATGCATTTTCCATCTTGTGAGCAAGAAATATTCTTAAATTGCAACCAAAGTTTTGAATTTATATGAAATAAGAAGCTATCGGGTGACGCTACCCATCAAATTTCAGTCCTATTGAAGCCAATTTTTCATAATCAAAAAAATTATTTACAATTCCAATTCATGCCATTCTTTCATTTTTGTGCACCTCTAGTCAAACAAGTTTAAAATTTGTGAATTGAAGAAAAAAAACTTTTTTTTTCAAAATCTGCTGAAGACTACCTTTAATGCTACATTTCAAATGATAAAGCTTTAGGCCTCATGGTTTGTCACAACAAGATCTTCACATATTTCCCTGTTTATTTGTTTATTCTTCTCTCTTTCTTTTATTTCCTTTTTGTAAAATGGTTTCAGCCTGTTTGACTTATGATTTATGACGAGAAGATTTTTAAGAAAATTGTGAACAGGCAGCTTTGGTATAGGCTCAAGACAATGATGCTATATACCACATACAAATAATAGTATATCGAAGCCATAAGCCATTCTTTTTTGATAAGGCATGTCCGGGGGAGGGAAGGAAAGCCATAATGTGACCCCAATAAGAATTACTCTAACAACTTTTGGCAGAGGGTCACCAGAACTTTGCTACAAACAAAACATGAAAGTTTTAGTCTCTCACTTGTCGCATGTAATTTTCTTCCTTTTCAATGTTAAATAGGGTGCACCCGGGCAGAGCCCAAACTCCACCCAAGGGGTCAATTTTTAAAGTTTTGGTAGAAAGTCTCAAGATGATGTTACATACAAATTAAGAATGCTCTAGCCCTTATGATTTGTCAGAACGAGAGTTTTAAAAGATTTCTTTCTTTGTTTCTATGTAAAATTGGGTGCACCCGAGCAGAGCCCAAATATGACCCCAAAGAGATAATTTTAACAATTTTTATAAAGAGTCACCAGATGATGCTACATGCAAAATATGAATGCTTTAGCCCTTATGGTTTGTCACAAGAAGATTTTAAAAGATTTCCTTCTTTAATTCTATGTAAAATAGTGTGCACCCGGGCAGAGCCCAAATATGACCCCAAGGGGATAATTCTAACAATTTTTATAAAGGGTCACTAGATGATGCTACATGCAAAATATGAATGCTCTAGCCCTTATGGTTTGTCACAAGAAGATTTTAAAAGATTTCCTTCTTTGTTTCCATGTAAAATAGGGTGCGCCCTGGCAGAGCCAAAATATGACCACAGAAATATAATTTTCACAATTTTGGTAGAGGATTATCAGATAATGCTACAAACCAAATATGAATGCTCTAGCCATTATGGTTTGTCATCAGAAGATTTTTTAAAGATTTCCTTCTTTGTTATTATGTAAAATAGGGTGCGCCCGGGCAAAGCCCAAATATGACCCTAGGGGAATAATTTTAACAATTTTGGTAAAGGGTCACCCAATGATGCTTCATACAAAATATGAATGCTCTCGGCCTTATGGTTTGTCACAAGAAGATTTTTAAAGATTTTTTCCATTTTCAGCCATTTTGTTGCCATGGCAACCAGAGTTTTTGATGGAATTAAATTCTTTTAACAATTTTTGTAGAACTTCATCCAAGGAACATTCCTGCCAAGTTTTATCAAGATTGGCCATCTGGTTTTGGAGGAGGAGATTTTTAAAGAAATTGTTAACGGACGGACGGACGGACGGACGACGGACGATGACCGATCACAATAGCTCACCCAGAGCACTTCGTGCTCAGGTGAGCTAAAAAGAAATAGCATCTTTGAGAAAACTAGTCTTTTTGTATTGTAAGTTTTTTGGAACCATCGACTGCGTTACATAACCTGTTTTGATGTCTACCCTTTTTATCTACAACTACTGATCTCTTTGTTGTTTTTGAAAAAAGAGCGCTGCATGCTGGTGGCAACGCTCGGCTGTGGGTATTTATTCGGTGAAAAACGGTCAGTCGATAAGGGTCAGTGTCGCAAACGGTTATCTGTTATGGGTTCTCCCTTTGATAGTTAACAATTAAATCTTTTGAAGGAAATATATTCATGAATTACGAATACATTTACAGTTTATGGGAAAATGGCAAAGGTTTTACAGGACGACAACGACGCAGAAAACAGGTTTTAGACGGCTATAGACATATGTTGTTTGTATTAATCGGAAATGCAGCCACTGGCCGCTTTCTCGCATAATCATCGCCGAAATAATAATTGGCGTTAAGAGAGGAATGAATCCTGTTGCAATGACTATAATGAATCCTTGGGAAAAAAAAGAAAACGGCCGAGCTGGGGACTGGAACCTGCGACCCCCTGCTTTCAGTTCCTGTACGTTAACCAGTAAACTGCTAAATGAACGAAACAACAGTCAATAGTAAAAACCCAAATATTGCGATTTCAAAGTTGATTTCACAGGAAAGAAAATAGCGTGTCGGACAGTGAAGATCACAGATCAGACTGCACGTTTTGTGCAGTCTGATCTTGATCCAAGCTGTCCGCAAAGCACCCGAGTCGTGCTTATCAGCCTAGGGGTTAAAGACCGAGCCACCTTGCTCGACTCATACATTTCAGCTACCAAGACGTAAAATGCTGTATTTGTGCAATGGAACCAAGGTTATACCAATGGCAATGGACACCAAGGAACTGGGGGCCCTGTGTGGCTCATTGGTAAAGTGTGGGACTCGTGACCTGGAGGCCACAAGTTCGAGCCCCACCTGATCCGCTGGGCCCTTTGTAGGAGCTTTTTTGGGCAAGATATCTCAGAGCCCCAGCCCTGTATACTACTAAAACCAAGGAAATACATGAATATGTGAGCATTCAATCAACTAAAGAACTGAAAATAACCGCGATGAAAAACACCCAAAACGAAAAAGAAAAAATATTAAAGACCAAGATCGATGTATTGAATGGTGTTGTACGCCGCTTTTGACATCATTTCAGTCATATCATGGCGACAGCTCACATATTCATGTATGTCCTGGGTTTTCACCATACAAGGCTGTGAATTTGAAATGTCTTGCTCAAGGACACTCCCACGAAAGACCAGTGCTTCCAGCGAGGCTCGAACCCAAGGTCTCAAGGTTACGAGTCTTACACTTTACCACTGAGCAACGCAGTATCCCGAGCACCCAAAAGCCCAAGAATATACGAATGACAACGGGCATCAAAGATCTTAAACTAACCGTATTAAAGAAACCCTAAATAAAACATGAAAGACAACGAAAGCACCCAAGAGCCCAAAAGCAAAGATACGGAACTCCATAAAGCGACAATACCAAACGCATGACGGAAGACTAAGAAAAACACACACACAAGAGTATGATTACCAGATACAATATTGCAAGCGATACAGAAATTTATACGGCGAGCAACAAAGAAAGATGTGCTGTGCTAAGCAAATGAAGGCTTGATCCTAAACCCTTTACCAACCAATTTCAAGTTTTAAAGACAGTGAGAGTTAGAGCTTTTGAAACATTGTGGGAAAAGGAGAAAATGCTGGTAGCCAGCATTTTCTCCTTTCCCTACAATGTTTACTACCCTCTCCGGCAAAATTAAATCATATTAACTGCACTTGTCATCGGCAAGTCCTATGAAATGGACGAGTCTAAAAATTTGTCATTCATTATAGGGTTTGAATGCGAAATAAGTAACAAGAAAACTTCAAATCAAACGTAAAATCCTAAATACTGCATTTTCAAAATTCTTCTCGCTCCAAAAAAAAACTTGTCGCATCAAACAATGCAGTTCTGTGCACCCTGGTCTTGATAAACACCACCAGCAAAGGTACCTTGAGCATCGCTTAGCATCTTAAAAGGTTAAATTTCTCACTAGGACTTATTTATGAATGGAAATAATTGGCAGAACGCTTGATTAAGCATCAGTTTAGCTGCTGCCGCCATCAAGTCTAGACTGCTCTTTTTTTGTGCCTTGCATTCAATAAATCTGTCTCGGACCTTACAATTTGACTTAGATTTGGTCAGGCGAAACAAATGACCTAATACGTTGTTGGACGATACGATACGAACCACATAGTGCGTCTTTCTGGTAATGATGCTAATAATTGTAAAATGGTTCTTTCAATAAGGATTACAATAAATATAATGATAGCGAAATACTACTTTGTGCTGTATGTTCCAACCACACTATAAAAGCCCTGCTCTGGTAAAGAGGGCTATGTTTAATGCATCACCATGATACATGATAACAGCAAATCATCATCCAATAAAACATATAAAAAACCCATTTTGTTTAACAACCGACTGAATCTGAGGTTGATTGATACTTTGACATGCAGAAAATTTACCAAAACCAAAAGGTGTTTAAGATGCATTAAAAGCATTTTACACGAAGCATGGTTCATATTTTACAAGGAAATATTGTTATGTCCAAAGATTTCACAGCCCTGATAAAAGCCGCCTCGTATTGTAAATCTTAAAACACCTCACAGATTTGATCAAAGTCGCTGCGAATTGTTCCGTCCAAAAAACTTCATAGCCAAGGTCACTGCGACTTCATATGCCCAAAAAACTTCAGAGCCTTGATCAAGTTCACTTCGAATTGTTATACCCAAAAAATTCACGGCCTTGATAAATATCGCTGCGAATTGTAAAGCCCAAAAACCTTCCCAGCCTTGATCAAGGTCGCCGCAAATTGTTATGCTAAAAAAAAAACATCACAGCCTTGATCAAGCTCTCCGCGAATTGTAAGGTCCAAAAACTTCAAAGCCTAGATAAAAGTCCCCGGGAATTGTTATGCCCAAAAACCGTTACGGCCTTGATCACGGTCGCCGCAAATTGTTTTTCTCAAAAAAATTGACAGCCCTGATTAAGTAAGCCGCGAATTGTAAGGCCCGAAACAACCACAGCTTCGTTCAAGGTCGCCGCAAATTGTTCAGTCGAAAACAACTTCACAGCCTTGTTCAATGTCGCCGCAAATTGTTCAGTCCAAAAAAAAGTTCACAGCTTCGTTCAATGTCGCCGAAAATAGTTCAGTCCAAAACAACTTAACTGCCATGTTCAATGTCGCCCCAAATTGTTCAGTCCAAAACAACTTCACAGCCTCGTTCAAGGTCGCCGAAAATTGTTCAGTCCAAACATCTTCACAGCCTCGTTCAACGTCGCCGCAAATTGTTCAGTCCAAAGAGCTTCACAGCCTCGTTCAAGGTCGCCGAAAATTGTTCAGTCCAAAACAACTTCACAGCCTCGTTCAAGGTCGCTGCAAATTGTTCAGTCCAAACAACTTCACAGCCCCGTTCAAGGTCGCGGCAAATTGATCAGTCCAAACAACTTCACAGCCTCGCTCAAGATCGCCGCAAATTGTTCAGTCCAAACAACGTCACAGCTTCGTTCAAGGTCGCCGCAAATTGTTCAGTCCAAACAACTTCACAGCCTCGTTAAAAGTCGTCATTTTTCAGTCCAAACAACGTCACAGCTTCGTTCAAGGTCGCCGCAAATTGTTCAGTCAAAACAACTTCACAGCGTCGTTCAAGGTCGCCGAAAATTGTTTTGTCCTAACAACTTCACAGCCTTGATCAAGATCGCCGTCAAATGTAAGGGGAAAAAAATAGCCTTGATCAAGGTCACCGCGAATGTCTATGCCCAAAAAATTTCAAAGCAATAAAGGTCGCCACAAATTGTTATGCCAAAAAATCTTCACAGCCTTGATCAAGGTGCCTGTGAATTGTAAAGCCAAAAACATTTACAGTCTTGATTATGGCAGCCGCAAATTATTATTCCAAAAAACCTAAACAGCCTTTATCAAGGTCACCGCTATATGTAAAGGCCAAAAAACAACAACAAAAAATTCACAGCCTCGATCAAGGTCGCCGCAAATAAGCCTTGATCGCCACGAAATGTAAAGCCAAAAAAAGTTCGAAGCCTTAATCAAGGTCGCTGCAAATTGTTAGGGTCAAAAAACTTGACAGCCTTGATCAAGGTCGCCGCGAATTATTTTGTCCAAAAATTTCACAGCCTCGATCAAGGTCGCCGCAAATAAGCCTTGATCGCCACGAAAAGTAAAGCCAAAAAAAGTTCGAAGCCTTAATCAAGGTCGCTGCAAATTGTTAGGGTCAAAAAACTTGACAGCCTTGATCAAGGTCGCCGCGAATTATTTTGTCCAAAAATTTCACAGCCCTGATAAAGTTTGCCGCGAATTGAAAAGCTCAAAAACCTCCACAGCCTTGATTTAAGGTCGCTTCGAATTGTATGGTCAAAAAAACTTCACAGCCTTGATCAACGTCATTGGGACTTGTTATGCACAAAAAACTTACTACCTTTGATTTTCAAGGTCGCTGCGAAATGTTTTGCCCGAAAATTTCACAGCCCTGATAAAGTTCGCCGCGAATCCTAAAGCCCAAAAACCTTAATAGCCTTGATCCAGGTCGCCGCGACTTGTAACGCCTAAAAACCAAAAACTTCACAGCCTTAATCAATTGTTCGACCCTAAAAACTTCACAGCCATGATCAAGGTCATTGCGAATCTTTAGGGCAAAACAGCTCCACAGCCTTTATCAAGGTCGCCACGACTTGTAATGCCCAAAAAACTTCACAGCCTTGATCGAAGTCGTCGCGAATGGTAAGGTCCAAAATCTCACAGCCCCGATGAAAATTACATAAAATTGTCTTTACTTGTTACCAACGAAGATGGTGAATTGCATCGATTTACAGATATTTACAATTTTTAATACATTATTGATTATTTTAAACATATGATCACTCGATTTCCTACGATTGCGTTGTTTTTCATTGATGAGCATAGTCACGTGATCACTTGATTTCCCTATTGAAGTTTAAAAAGGTAATGACTTACTTCGTAATTGATGTAATTGACTGCACCACAGGACTGACTTGTCATTCGAATTAGACTGATTAATACTAATTTGCAAGGATAACTAAAAATTGATCATTGAAGAATACCACATATTTTGATTTGATGTAGCTCGTTTTTACCTGTAATTATAAAGTATTTATAAATGTTTTCATATCAGTGATGACAAAAACAATGACAGCGCAACTAAACTGGTGATTTAAAATCGTGATGATTATAGCTTAAAATGATTTTCTGACAATGGCATACTCAATCTATTGTGTCCTGTATGGTCCATACTTTTGCTACCATTTTATGCATACTTCTGTTAGACGCAAATAAGTCTAACCGTTTGAGAGCGCTATAACATCTAGATATCAATATAATCTATGTTTGAACCACCTGAATTTGGAATTTTTAAACTCTAAGTCAAGACAGAGTTTTTCTCACCCCTTTTTTTCGCGGACAGTGTACATTACCACACTGCACGGAACGTGCAGTCTGATCTTGAATCCTTACCCTCTGCTGTTTTGTTACAGATTCTTTCTAAAGCCACTTTGATGATCGAGTGGTTTTTACGCCGCTTTCAACATTATTTAAGTCATATCACAGCGTCAGCTCACTTATTCGTGTATTTCCCGGGTTTCATCAGTACTAGGTCTGGGCTCTGAAGTGTCTTCCCCAAAGATACTACCACAAAAATGAATATATCAACCTTGAAATGGCAATATTCTGGCTTTTTTTACCCAGGCCCAGTTAATAATTTCAGCGCCCTTATGTTTTATCTGTTGTCAACATTCAATATTCTTGTTGCCAAGCAAAGTAGCGCAGTCGGTGTTGTACAGGACTTGAATCTAGGTGGTCGCTGGTTCGATTTCCGAGCTCAGATTATTTCTTTCCCAGGATTGGTGATTGTCAATGGGACATAATTTATTCCTGCCTCACCGCTGATTATTGGTTTGACGATGCTTATGCGGAAAAGTATTTGGAGGCTTGGGAGGAAGTGCTGGTAAAAAACAACTCCAGGAAACCATGGGAGGGTCAAACGCGATTTAACAGATATGGTGTTGAAAAACGCGTTAAAAACCAACCAACCAATGTTGTGGCTAAACGACGGTGTCCTATCCGACCGGTTGCTTTTTTGAGGTTGGAAAGAGTTAAAAGATGTCACGTGCTTGTCTGACAAAACTTGATAAACCACAGATACATAATATATTTGGCGTCAGAGCCTGCTTGTTTATTCTTGTGGCGGACAGGAAGTGTCTCTAGACAATATTTGTCTTAACCAATTGTTTGGTTCGCGAAGTTTAGGGCGTTAGACAGCAAACACTGTACTCTTTATCGAACGACAAAACTTTGGACCCGTCCAAATGGAAAGCATTTGTACAGGGCAAGTCAAATGTGGCTAAATTGAAGAAAACTGTCTTTGAAAAATAGAAAACATTGTAGGAAAAGGAGAAAATGCTGGTTACCAGCATTTTCTCCTTTTCCCACGATGTTTTCAAAAGTTCTTCTTTCTCCGGGTCATTGAAACTCGGGTTTGTGTGGTACAGGGTTAATTAAAAGTCAGATTTTTTTTTTCCTGCGAAAAATGTATTGATATAACCCGGAATCAAACAATTCCGAAAGTCAACGGCCCTACGGAAGATGAACTTATAAGTATGGCTCAAATAAAAATACCTTTGTCTTGAATGTTGTTTTATGCAAGTTTAAACAGTATTTTACTTATGTAATGGCGATAACTCACTCATTTCTGTATTTTCTTGCTTTATCATCGGTGCTTATAATATCTTTAAGGTAATAATTTGGAAGAAGAAAGAAGTGTCCGAAAGGTTCAGAGAGGTAAATGTAGATCAGCCTTGCTCTCGCAAAAGGGGGCTTAATGAGTCTCCATAATGCATTATATACCAATTACCCAAGACATCACATGATTATGGATCTAAAAATCCATGTTGTTTAACAACAGGCTGGATCCTCGATTAGAATGGTCCTTGGACACGCACTTTTTGAAGATGCCTTTCTTCTCATTTACTCATTCGTAAGCCAACTTTCATTCTTTCTTCCATGCCAAACCAACTCTATCGCATTTCTTTTAGTAGACCGTCTGCAGGTTACCGGCATTTGCCTCATTTTCCACATTTTTTTTTACTTTTTTCGAAGTTAAATCCCATCATTTGCGACTTGTTGATTTTGCCGTCCATAGATGCCTTCAGTTTGACTGTTTATTTTTTTGTTGTCTGGTAACTGATGAATTGAGATGTCTAGCAGTGTCCGAAAGGTTTACAAAATTAATGTAAATATACACAGAGCATGTCTCAGATATAGATGGTTTCGTCTTGAATAGTGTTTTTACACAACTTTAAAAAGATTTTACATATATACCGGCAACAGCTCACTTATTTCTGTGTTTCCTACTTTTTTCAGTTGTCTTTAAATGGGGTATTTAACCAGATTTGATCCAAATTCTTTTAGGGAAATAACATTGAAACTTTGTCAGGAAACATCACCAGGGCGTGAATGTTTTAGTCTTTGTTGAAGGGGACGCCTTCGAAGGTACTTAACTCATGACCTTCGATACCATAGTTGGCGACCCTACCAAATGAGCTATGAAACCAGCCTGTATCCCTTGGTCTGCAATAATGGCAATACCGTTACTAACGGAATAGGACATTTTACAGTAAAAATACAAAAGAAAAAACAACTCGGGAATTCCTTGTGTTTTTTACATGTACCAGTATTTCTGTCTATGCTTTCATCTTAAAACCATTCTTGCACACAAATGAAAATTAGAAATCTTTGTTATTTTTTCTAAAAATCTTGTGAAACAAAATTCTGATTTAACCCTTAGAATGCTAAGCGCGACTCGCACACCTTTAGCAGACGGTGTAGATCAAGATCAGACGGCACAGAACGTGCAGTCTGATCTTGGATCTACAATGTCTGATAAGGGAATAGTTTTTCACCAAAAAAGTAAGTTTGAAGAAGCATTATTTGGGGTTTTACCATGGGTTTGAAAGTTTAATTTAACTTATTTAGCCGGATAAGGGTTAAAGACCCTTTGATATAAGTACTTGGCTTAGAGCTACTTGACAAAGACGTTTTTGCTTATTTAAAGCTCGACTGTGTCCGACAAGACATCGAGGCATTGTCATGACCTTGTCGTCATCTGCGTCATCGAGCGAAAGCTTTGACATTTTCTAATGTTTCTGTTACTACTGGAGATATTTTATTCACTTTTAAGCCAGTTGTCAAATGGGGGGGAACCCGTCCATTAGGGGCACATAACACTCAAGATGCATCTAACACAGTTATGTCCCTTTTTGACTAACAATTATCATTGAAAAAGCACGTGGGCCCGTATTCAAAACTACTTTTTGTAACATTTTTGCTCTAATTCTCATATTTTTTGAAGTTTCAAAATGACACCATTTCTGATTGGCTGAACACAAAAAAAAAGCATTTGCAGACGACAATTTAGATGTGACTGGAATTATGCTCTTTGGCTGTGAAAGGGAAGAAAAGTTGTCGGAATAGGAGAAAATGCTGGTTACCAACATTTTCTCTTTTTTCCCACCAAATTTTTAAAAGTTGGCTTTGTCAGGGTCCTCTGCAATGCCAAACAAGTTGTCCCATAATATTGATCCATTTTTCGTTAAAACCCGGGTGAATCATGGGGTAGAACGGTCCTTTAATTAATATGCAGACAATTTACAAATAGAAAAATGTTTTGACCCAGGCCAGCCTGCGCAGACTGCGCAGGCTGACCTGGGACATATCTGTTTTCCAGAAGCATTAAATCACCTTTCATAGAGTATATCTCAATTATATAATTCATTACCGACACAATGCTATGTCATAGTCTTGATGGAAAAGAAGCGACTATTTTTATAACTTGTCATTATCTTGACAATGATGTAGGATGTGTATCAAAATCAACATCGATTCTCTGATGGCTTTTTGTCTAGGCGCGCTCACTCAATGACAACTAATTTGTCCAAACGTAAATTATATTTGAGCCATGCTCTGTGAAAAGGGGGCTTTATGCATCTGCGAAAAGTATCGCCCCAGGTCAGCCTGCGCAGTCCGCGCAGGCTGACCTGTGCCGACACTTTTCGTTATTGGTCAATTTTCTGTATGTCCAAGGACCAGTCTATCTCATGATTAAGTTGGTTGTTAAAAAAGGTGGATATTATGGACTCCTAAGTATGTGATGGATTGCTTTTTACCATGGATCACAAAGATGCTTTAACCCGACTTTTGTCAGAGCGTGGCTCATTTACTTCTTGGCATTTTCGGATTGATGATAATCACTGCGACAGGATTCATTCCTCTCTCACCGCTGACCATTGTTTCGACGATGATTATATGGGAAAGCAGCCAATGGCTTGGAAAGAAAATTGTTCGAAGGACTGGTAAAAGAGACTCCAGGAACGCATGGATAGGCGCACTGGCCGCCGCGATATAACTTAAATAATGTTGAAAACGGCGTTAAACACCATACAATCAATCAACTGGCATTTTCGGGGCTCCAGATCTGAAAGGGATGGTGGGGGGGGGGGGGGGGGGGGAGAGAAAGCGCATCGGGGTAGCAGCTTCGTTGCCCTTCATCCAAAAAAGACTTATTATGTGTAGTTTCATCCTGGACATTGACTGTCTGATCTTTTACGTAAAGGTGCTTATAAAAATGTATCCCTTATCCTGCTAAATAACTAACATGAAACTTTCAAGCCGATAGTAAAAAACCAAATTTTGCCATTCCAGAGAAACTTTTGGGAGAAAAATATCTCCTTATAGGACAGTGTAGATCCAAGATCAGACTGCACGTTCTGTGCAGCTACACTGTCCGCAAAAGGTTAGTGAGTGGCGCTTAGCAGCCTAAGGGTTAAAAATCATAAACTCTAGGTCGCTTTTATTATACGTGTGACTTTTTCTGTGCCGTATTTATGAACTAGACCTCTTTCTAAGACAAATAAGGTCTATGGCCCCCTAACTCATCGGTAAACATCGACGTTTTCGTAAAGGCTATTCGGCCAATCTCGGCAGCTTCCGTCTTTTAATATAAGAGTTAGGAGCCGTAGACTTACTAACTCATCGGTAAATATCGTGTAACATCGACGTTTTCGTGAGGGCCTTTCGGCCAATCTCGGCAGCTTCCGTCCTTTAATATGAGAATTAGGGGCCGTAGACCTTAAATCAATGTACAGAAACCCAGAATGGTTATCAGCAGATTGCCTTGTGCCAGTTAATTTACTTGCTGTGCAGTTAGCAAAAGCCCATGTTTTTCGCCCGAAGCACAGGAAGGCTTAACTAACAGACTATATAGATCCGTTTCACAACTTTGGCGTTCAAAACTGATTACCAGTAAGAATATATATTATATTAGTATGTTAATGTTTCTTGGGCCAGAGGCCTATAACATGAAAAAAAAAAAAAAAAAGAGCCGAGTTGGGTTGCTTGTTGTAATCATTGTCAGGACTTGCAGTCTGATCTTAGATCTACACCGTTCGCTACTTGATGCTAGTCTAAGACAAAAATCATGTCTCACTGCAGTCTACCTACAGGCCTTCACATAATTGAGTTGACCATGAAAAAGGTTAGATAGCGGTATCCGCTAATTGTATTTGTACATGTTCAAAACTGAATTATCAAAGTTGAGCACACAGCGGAATACAGATGAATGCAAGTGTAAACATTGTTGAAACAAGACGTGTCACTGAGGAGTGACTGATGCCCCCGAAATTAATCTAGTCCTTTCATGTGAGCCGTTGACATGGACGTTGACATAACTCTTACAGAAACCTCTGACCTTAACTTTGATTTACAGACATGATTTTTGCACATAACACATCTTCTTTATGTGGTTGCTATTTCTACACAGTTGAACTGAATTCCCCCCCCCTCCAAAAAGAAAGTTACAAGCCAGACACAAACATAATCTCAAAATTTTCCATTCTTTAAACATATTTGAGCTTGCTGTGACCTTGACCTTTGACCTACGGACAAGGTTTTTGCGCGCGACACATGGTCTTTATATAATTGAAAATTCAGAACAGTAATACTGAAATTATGAAATTCATACATAATTTTAAAAAGTTATAGGATGGACACGAAAAGAACCCCCGAAAATTTCCCTTTAAACACATTTGACCTTCCCCTGACTTTGCTGAGCTTTGACCTACGGACATAGTTCTTACACGTGACGCATCGTCTTTATGTGGTTAACAATTCAAAAATTCATTCATAGTTGAAAAATGTTACAAGCGGAGAACGAACACATTCGACAGTGCTGTGACCTTGACCTTTGACCTACGGACATGACTCTTGCTAAAGACATATCGTACCATGTAGTTAACATCTGTGCAAAGTTGTTTTTTTTTAATTAAGTAATATGCAAACAAGTTATGGTTCGGACAAGAAAACGTCACGGACGGACAGACAGCCGGACAAAAGAAGAAATGTAAGTCCCCGTTTTTTTTTTTTTTTATGAGTTAAAAATGAAAATTGCTCTAGGCGTCCAACTTCTAGTTTTTGCATCAATGTTTTAGGAATACTCGGATTTAATACGCAATAAAAGTTATCTGCAGGGGGTAATGTGGTAGAAAGCCAAAACGCCACGTTTATATACAAAAACTGTCCCAGACAAGCACCTTCAACAGGGTAGCACTTATTTGACACTTTAGATATTTCATGCCTTTCGGTAGTTTATCGAGAAATAATGGTGGATAGTGGTTTGATATTTCATGGTTAGGACAAGTGAAAAATACCAATTCTATATTTTCTAAATCTTCTATTGAAGATGAAAACAGTAGTTCCCGTGCACTAGTTACAAAGGTTAACAGCATGTGCCATTCAACCAGAGGGAAATATGACGTGCTTAACGCGCATCTACCTAACATTTCACGCCCTTTACGTAATATTGTAATAAGTTCTTATGTGGAGGGGGGTACGCAAGGGGGAATTACCGAAAACAATCGTACTGGATTTTGACGAAAGTCCCAACAAAAAGAGGGATTAGAAGCATGAAAGAAGTAGAATATTTTTGGGGTTTTTTTTTGTGAAAGATCGAAATTTATTTCATCGAGTAAACATCATCGGTAATATTTTCACGAGTGGCGCATCCACAAGTGAAAATTATTACCGATGATGTTCATTCGATGTGCGCCACTCGTGAAAATTATTACCGATGATGTTCACCATGAAATAAATTTCGACCTTTCAACGAAAAAAACAAATATCCACTATGTATTTGTCAGGTTGTATTTCTTTTTTAGGACCATTTTTCCCACAATCGTCAAAAGCGGTCTGGTGTAGGACACAAAAGGTAGTTGTGCACGGGAGGTTAAATTTGTAAGATCACTCTTTGGATTCAACTAAATAAATACGATTTTTTTATTGCTGATTAATTGAGTGTATAGTGTTTTTAACATTATTTCAGTTATATCGCAGCGGTCAGTGCACCTATCCATGCTTTCCTGGAGTTTCTGTTACTACTATTTCGCACAATATTCTTCCTAAGCCACAGAATGCTCACACACATAACCATCGTCGAAACAATGATCAGGAGTGGGAGAGGAATGAACCCCGTCACAATGACTATATCATCAACCTTTGGAAAGAAATTGGCCAAACTTGAGATTCGATCCTGTACGCTACAGCTGTGCTACCTACTTAACAGGTAAGATAAGGTGTCCAACTATGTTATCTACCCAACACCACCCCGCCCCCAGTCATTTCTAAGTATTTTTCCACATATTTCTAAACAGGAATGGAAACAAATCGTTACTTTTATAATTCTCTGTGGTAATTTACCTTATACCTGGTACATAAAATGGAAGAAATGGGTAAATATTAAGAGTTATAAAGATCCAAACTTTTGAGGCGGACCAATTTCTATTTGTCCCACCGTAAAATGGAAACTTTAATACCAATTTGAATATATTTAACAAATCTGATTGGTCATTACTATAGAAGTATTGACCCAGGTCAGCCTGCGCAGTCCACACAGGCTTCTTTTTTCTGCATATCAAAGGACCAGTCTACCTCATGATTCAGTCGGTTGTAAACCAAAACGGATTTTATGGATCCATAACCAAATGATGTCTTGCTTGGTATTACGCTTCGCGAAGATGCATTAAACCCTTCTTTTGTCAGAGTATGGCTCATATAAAGCAGCTCGTATAAATAGTTTCTTCCAAAACCGATCGCTAAGTTTCGTCGACTAATCGGATAAGTCTAGAAGTTTGTGGTGAAAAAGAAAGAGCAAGTTTCTGTAACAAGCACCCCCACAAGGGAGCGCTACGATTCACACAACTGTGACAATAATTTTGTCAAGTTAGATAACGGTATCCGCCAAATGTGTTTGTCTAAAACTGAATTATTACAGTCGAGCGCACAGTTGCATACTGATAAAGCGCCATCGAGGGAAATCAAACCAAGTGGAGAGTTTTTTTTTTCCTGAGAATGGCCAGCTTGTTTATGTAATCTCAATAATCCGAGACCGATAGATCTATATCCATTTTGTTCTCTCCTCGAAATAATGCTGAGTTTTTATGTAGAGTTTTGTAAGGACGGTAGATTAAAAATATTTTTTTATACATGAACTAACTGACTGATTGGAGTTTAACGCCGTTTTAGCAGCTTAGGTCATATCACGACGGTCAGTGCACCTACGCATGCGTTTCCTTGCTTTCTCACACCAGTACTGACACTACTTACTTTCCAGGTAACTGACTACTTTCTCACTTGCATCAGAGGTGAGAGGCGAAAATCGCCGGAAAGTAAGTTCACATCAACTAGGTATCTAACTCACAACCACCAGGTCACGATTTTGATACGCTAACCACTGAGCTATTCGGGCAGGCTGAACTGACTTTTGGCAGTATAAGAAATCTTATGACCTGATACAAACGGGACGTGGTATCATCCGATTCTACATTTCTAACTAAATCTTATACTCAAGCTAAAATTGTTTGTTAGTGTTAAACCACATAATACAGAGTGAAATCATCACGTACTGGAGACAGAATATTTTGGAAAATGTATATTTTTCCCGGATTCGATGCCATGGCAACTAGACTTCTTGTTAGAATAAGATCCTTTGAAGGAATTCAATTATGTACAGTTTGGTCGGAATTGGCTTTATAGGCTCAGAGAAGATATTTGAAAAAAAAAAAACATTTGCACACGCACAGATGCTTGGACCAACAGACAGACTGACGAAAGCAGAACTAACTAGTACTCTTGGCCATGAAATAAACTAGCTCGCCCTCGGCTAGCAGACCTAAAAAGTGTAAAAAGCAGTAAACACCATTCAAAGAAATAAACAAGTCACAGAACAAAAGGTTTCTCAGCTGTCAAAAGAATTTGTCTTCACAATAATACCAAAAGGAAACTAAATGCATGCAGAGAAAGAGACCACATATCGTCTTTATGCATTAAGCCTTTTCCAGACGACAAAATTCTGGACTAGTCTAAATCCAAAGCATTTGCATGCGACAAATTATAAGTGACTCACATAAAGGAACTTTACCGTAAAAAGACTCGAAAACATAGCGGGAAAAGGAGAAAATGCTGGTTACCAGCATTTTCTCTTTTTCCCACTATGTTTTCAAGGACCTTTTTTAAGCTCGGGGTCGTCCAAATACGGAAAAATTTGGTATAGAGTTGACCTCACGAAATTTTCAACACGTATTTCAGGGCGACTTGGTGATTCTTTTTGTATGGCTTCTTGAAACAGTGGGGTTCCAATTAACCGCATTTTCAAGAGTTCTTTTCGAACCCATTATTGCGATCTGTGTATCTATCAAAAACAGACATAGGCGCGAAATACCTGCGGTTAGACTTTTATTTTTGAGTGTTTCTTTCTCTTCCTAAATGGCTTCTGTCAGTCTAAGGTTTTTTGACAATATTTATGAAGTATGATTTTTTTTATAGAACTTGACTGAATTTCACTACAGGGTCTACGCACTGTTGTTTGAATTAGGATTGGATGGTTGTTGGTGTTTTTATGTTTCTTTGTCATTTTTTTTTTCTTTCACTTTAGATTCCAGTTTCAGTGGGAAGTAATGCTTTTCAAGAATTAGCATACTCTTTCTCGTGCTAGATGGGTTCTGTCAGACTAAGGTTTTTTTGACAATATTTATGAAGTATGATTCTTTTCTTCTATAGAACTTGGCTGGATTTCACCGCACGGTTTATGCACTGTTATATGTCCTAGCATTGGATGGTGGTGGTTGTTGTTGTTGTTTCATTGTCATATTAACGTTCTAACTCTAGAATTCATTTTCAGTGGAAATAATGTTTTTCAAGAATTAGCATACTCTTTTTGTTTGCCAGGTTCTGATATTACACATAATCATATACGACGTTACTCACACCCTTGTCAATCCGTAGGGCTTTAAGTCCAACTTAGGTTCTTTTAACAGACAATTTAGATTAAGATCAAACGTTCCTTGTGAACAGTGTATATTTACATCAGACTACACAGAATATGCAGTATGACCTATAAACTACACTGACCGCTTTTTTTTGGTCGAACCATTAGCGATGAAACCGCCAAGGTATCATAAAGAATTGATTACACAAACGGCAGTGACACTCTTGTACTTTTGAACCGTAATCTCCCGAAGACGGCTTTCCAACTGTTGCAACTTTTTGGAAAATGGTGAAAAAAATTAGATATTACCCGTAACCAGGATTTTCTCCTTTTTCAACAATATCTTCACATATACTCATACTTACATAGATGTTCAAAAGTCTCAAACCCCAAAGTTATTTTAGAAAGAAGTTATATGTGCCGAGAGACATACATAATTCATTCGTATTTCAGTGCACAAAAGCTAACTAATTCTTTATAATATATTCCTGTTTCTCTTGGGTTTTTACCCTTTATATGAAACGAAAATTTCTGATCAATAGTATAAACCTAAATATTGCAGTTTCAAGGTTGATTTCACCGGAAAGAAAATGCTCTATCGGACAGTGTGGATCAAAGATCAGACTGCACGTTTTGTGCAGTCTGATCTTGATCTAAACTGTCCGCAAAAGCACCACGAGTAACACCTAGTAGCCAAAGGGCTAAGTCTTTCAGCACCAAATACTCGTACATTTCGACCTCTTTCGTCCGCTGAAAATATAGTTCACATTTTTTTTAACCTTACAGGCTTGATTAAACAAGGAAAACAAGCGAATAGTATGGATATAATAAGATCAGGCTGCACATTCTGTGAAATTCTTTCAATTCTATTTCTTTCTGATGATATGCAGACCGATTGCATACTAATAACTGGCTGTTCCCCGATGCTCATTACTATGTTTAGACCAGAAAAACTGTTTAAGGGGTTTGTAAGATGCCAATTTATTGGCCAAAAGCTTCGCATAATGTCATCAAGGGCAAATAAAATGCTTCATTACTTATTTTTTTAACGGTATCAAAGTAACTTGAGAAATCGACATTTGTGTTAAGGATATGATGTTCCTGTTCAGCTCAGTGTTGCTTAGCGGAAAAAAAGCGACCGGGTTTTCGAAAGATTTCCTCTCCTTGCGGACGATGGCCCTTGTTTTTCATTTCTTATATCGTGTCGTGATACCACAACATGATTTCTATATAATCACAGATTTTTTTTTTGTCGGATAATGTGACCATTTAGCTGTCAATTTTGATATTAATGCGATCACGAGCGGATAATAGACTCTGACTGTTCAAGAGCATCGGAAATAATGTGTCAAGTGAAGACCACGCTCACATACAACCAGTTTCTTCTTCAATGAAATGCTATCAATTAATTGCGTCATCATGTGTTTTACAGTTTTATGATTATGCTCACGCTCCCCAGGTCTCTAGAAAGCCAAAAGTATATGAGCCGCGCTCTGGCAAAAGGGAGCTTAATGCATCTCAGTGAAGTATTATACAAATCAGGTCATCACACAATTATGGATCCATAAATTCCATTTTGTCTAACAAACGACTGAGTCATATGGTAGACTGGTACTTTGACATGCAGAAAATTGACCAGTAGCAAAAAGTTTCGACCCAGGTCAGCCTGCGCGGATTGCGCAGGCTGACCTGGGTCAAAACTTTTTGCAGATGCATAAAGCACCCTTTTCACAGAGTGTGGCTCATATTTGTTTGTTCCTTTTTATGAGATGACGCGTTGTCATGCAGCAGTCTGACACTGGCCAAATCGAAGACGCGCAACAGGTTTGGCCAATGTCAGAGTGCTACATGACGACACGTCATCTCGCAAGGCGTCTATAGTGCAAGACTTTCTGAAGCAGGAAAAAGTCGTTGTGCTCCCCAACCCTCCGTATTCACCTGACCTTGCCCCTTGTGACTTCTTTTTGTTTCCAAAGCTAAAAGAATACCTTTCAGGTAGAAAATTTGTTAACCGCAAATACCTCGGTTCTGCAATAATCCAGTGTCTTCACAGTATACCTAAAAGAGACTATGAAAATGCCTTCAAAGATTGGATCCGGAGACTGAAACTGTATATCTGTTGGAGGTGAATACTTTGAGGGAACAAAATAAAAATTTCAGTGAAACCTATGAAGAATCAATGTTTAGGTGCTTAGATACATTCATATTTGAACACTCCTCGTACACACTCGAACACTCATATCCGTGTAGTCCAAGCAGTATCGGGACTTATCTGTAAAGAGGACAGGTCGCCATCCATTCTCCATTAACCATTATGGTCTATCGCCCAAGAAAACAGATGCTGACAGTGGTTTGGAGATAGGAGGATACGAATACATGGTCTTCTCGATCGGTGGCCTCTTTCGTGCAACTGTGTGCGTACGGTTTGAGTCGAAAATTCTGACCCAAGAAGCATTTTGAAGGTCAGAAGGCAGTTGAGTTGCAGTCGCAAAGCGGTTTCTCCGAGCCTGGATGACCAAATATCGATCATCAGCTGCAGATATAGCCCTTCTCCTGCCTCCACCATGTCGCCTGATAGGTGTTCCATACTACTGGTACCTCGCCCAGGCTCTGGTGATAAATGTTTTCTGACATTCGCATTTGCCATATTAACGTCAAAAACGTTCAGCCTTTCAAAAGAAATTGAAGAATAAAGAGTGTACACAAGTTTGGTACATGTATGCAGTGTCTCAAAACTCTATGAAAATTGAGGGTATCTGCATTTGCAAGACTTGCACAACGAATTTGCCTGTCATACAAGGCAATGTGTGTACTGGAGACCTTCTCGATACACCACTGACTGATTTTCAATGTTAACATCACAAAAATATAAAACACAGACTCTGCTATGGTGCTAGGAAATCTTGGTGCTTAGCAAAATTTGAGTAGTATATATATATGGCTAGAAGCTGTATCAGCTTACTTCAATAAGGATTGTCTATTTCTATGTGTAATAGTTTGGAACTGTATTTGTTTGGTGTTAAAAGACGTTTTCAATTGTATAACAATTATTCCCTAGACTGATAAGCGTGACTCAAATAGCCTTTTTCCGGACGTTGTAGATCAAGATCAGACTGCACAAAATGTGCTGTATGATCTTGGATCTACACTATCCGATAAGGAGATATTTTACTCCAAAAAGTAAGTTTGAAACTGCAACGTCGGGTTTGTACAATCGGATTGAAAGTTTCATTAAACTTACCTAGAATGTTATGGGTCAAAGCGCCCAGTGCACCGATTCACGCGTTCTAATACACTAACAAACACACGATTCACGCGTTCTAATACAGTAGTAAACACAACACCCTTCACAAGCCACCGACTGCCTTTTCAAGGTAACGAAGTCGAAACTTTGCCCAAACTTCGAATGCCGATGTTAGTACCAATAAAGCAGCGCTTTCAAAGGTGTCCTTTTCTCCAAATGACCTTCCTTCTACATTAGCAGACTGGGTCGCTTACTTAATGACGTTTTGGATGACTTCGTGAATATTTCTAATGAAAATAACTATAATCAGTCTGCTACAAATGATTGAGTTCATTGTAATGATAATGGGGGCGGACATTCCCACGAAAATGAATTAGAACTAGTCCTGATGAAAATGGCCTCAGCACAGGCAAATGGAAAATGCAAATTCGTTAATGGACAACCATTACATACAGCTCTTTATGTGTCAGTGCTTTATTAAAACATTATACATATGGAAAAAATTTAAATAATGTTAGAAATAAGAATGAATGAATTCAAAACTAAACTGCTGTGCGTAGGCCACAATGGGTTTTTATATCGGTCAGTGAGACAAGTGGTCAATCTATGACCTACTTTTATGGTGTGAAACATTCTATAGAGGGATATTCAAAATTTTTTATAAAATCTTCAAATGGAATATTTTCGGACTTGTTTCCGTTCTATTTCATGTATAAAACCACGTGACTAAAGCCACCATCCACTAACTCCTCTGGATCAAAGTTACTTAGTTTACCCCTTTACAACAGAATCCCGAATTTTAAGGACCATGACAGAGAAGGCTTTTGAAAACATTGTGAGAAAAGGAGAAAATACTGGTAACCAGTATTATGTAAATGCTTCTCATGCCTCAAAGTTTGTCCTTTGGTAAAGTGGCCGACGCTCTATCTCACGACAACGGACACCACACGAAAACCCACGATAATGATTGAATTCCACTCGTGGCTTCAAAGATTTACTTTTTATCGCGGAATGAGATTTGCTTGATCGTAATGCACCCATACCTCCGGTTGAACGCTGTAACAATACGCAAGCTCGTATTCATCAACTGCTCTTAGTCTCAATCTTAGTCCTTTTATAGATGTAGAAGGTAAAACAACTTCTGCTTGGCCAGACCAGTTGCTTTAGCCATTCCATTCGGTGTACTGAATCACAAGACGTGTTGTTTCAAAATTTAGAAATTCTCCAGAATAAGACTAAGAATATTCTAAAGAATGGTTGATGAAAACACGCTGGCTTAAAATGCAAAATAGTGAAAAAACTGATAAATAACGTGAGAAATACAAGTAATTTGAAGCAGTCAATGACCTCTACAGTCTGATGTACGATCCAAAATATTGCATTTCTCATTTTGTGCTTTGTCCTAGACTTTCATGCAAATAAGCAATTTCTTCTAAAAAGCAGCACTTTTCTCGGTTCCTTGTAGACATTAAAGTGGTATTAAATGTAATCTCTCTGCATTTTCCAGTCTTAGGAAAATATAAAAGTGTAATGTCAAGTGCCAGCAATCTTTACTTATATCGTCTAACACGTGCGTCTATGAATATTTGCAACTTATTTTATATAATATCCTATATAATAATGCAACGATCTCTGACTTCATTGATGTATAATTTATAATATGCAAATAAGCTCAACTGGTACAGAGTATTAGAGCAATTGGATGTATATAAAGATTGAGGTTTCAGAATTCTTATTTCAAATATGGGATCCATCAACCTTTCACCTATCAAATGTTTTAACGACCCAGAAAACAAGGGTTTTTTCAAAACATTGAGGGAAAAAAAGAAAATGCTGGTAAGCAGCATTTTATCCTTTTCCCACAATGTTTTCGACCTTTGCCAAGACAAATCCAATTCTTTTAGCCATGTTTATTTTGTCGTCTGCAAGAGCTTTCAGTTCGGACTAGTCTCGAACTTATCGTTTTGTATGGAGTAAATATCTGAACATGTCTGGCCACGTGGCTTCGACAGAAGCACGTTGTTGTGATGGTTGGTCAAAAGACAATAATCTACAGTAAAATTTCGAATCATCTACGTGTTTTCTTACAGTTGCTTGATAATTCTATACTTCCTTCGCCAGACGAAAAAATTCTTTGCAGACGACAAATTGAATTGCTTAAAATGGCAGGATTCGTTTTCGAAAGGGTGGAAAAACATTATGGGAAGAGAAAAAATTATCGGTTATCAACTTACCAGCAATTTCTCCTCTTCAAACAATGTTTTAAAATCATTATTCCCGGGGATCGTTCGGTAAAAAGTCAAGCATCAAAGGTTCCGTGTGTGAATATTTTTTTTCTTCCTAAATAGTGCACAGGCAGTTCTGATTTGACTAGTATCCTCCAAAATATGTATGAATATGGCGCTCTAGCAGAAGGTGGTTTGACGCATCTCCGTGATGCATTATACCAGGCAAGTCATCACATAATCATGGATTTAAAAAAATCCATTTTGTCTCACAATCGACTTAAGGTAGAATGCCCCTTTAACATGTAGAAAATTTTCCAGAGCAGAAAGTTTCGACCCACGGACTGCGCATTAAAACCACCTTTCACAAAGCATGACTCACATATGGCCTGCAACACGCGAAAAGGGACATTCGGACATCTATGTAAAGTGTCGTCTCGGATCAGCCTGCGCAGTCCGCGGAGACTAATCCGAAGCGACACTTCCCGTTTTTATGTAATTTTCTGTTTCGCGCAAGTCTACTGTAGGACAAAATCTAATAAAGTCGTAAAGTGCCGTCTCGGATTAGCCTGCGCGGACTGCGCAGGCTGATCCGAGACGACACTTTACGCAAATGTCCGAATGTCCCTTTTCGCGTGTTGCAGACCATATGTTTGCCATCCTTGGGCCGGAGACTTCTATCTACAATAAAACCAACGTGACTCAAATGAAATAATTTTTTTGCCTGCCTTGACGACTCGAAAAATCACAAACATTTCATAGTCTCTTAGTTTCATTGCGTGCACCAGAGCCATTTATCAAACTACTCATACAATAGAAAATTCATTAACCATCTCCTGCTAAGTAAGTGAAATAAAACTTTCAACCCGATAGTAAAATACCAGATTTTGCTATTTTAAAGGTATTTTTTGGGGAAAGATATCTCCTGATCGGGCAGTGTAGATCCAAGATCAGACTGCACCTTCTGTGCAGTCTGATCTTGATCTACACTGCCCGCATAAGGTCAGTGAGTCGCGCTTAGCAGCTCAACGGTTAAATTGAAAAAATAAAAAGCTTTCAAGCCCAAAATAAAAACCAAAATTTTGCTATTTCAAAGGTATTTTGGGGGGAAAGATATCTCCTGATCGGGCAGTGTAGATCCAAGATCAGACTGAATTGTCTGTGCATTCTGATCTTGATCTACACTGCCTGCATAAGGTCAGTGAGTCGCGCTTAGCAGCTCAAGGGTTAAATTGAATGTTTCAAAATATCAATAGAATTAGTTTATTCGAGACCGACATGCGGAAATATGATTCATATTTCAATAGAAGTATATTTGAAGAGCAAGAGATTTAATAATCTAAAGAGGAAAATCCTGTAAGTTCCAAACATAATTCTTTGATCAATATTTTATGCTCTTAGGCTACTTTCAAAATGTCAGAAGTAGATTAGACAATTTGTAAGTGAGTCATACTCTGGCAATAGGGGGCTTATTTCATCTCCGTGATGCGTGGTACAAAGCAAGCCATCAAATAATTATGGATCCATAAAATCAGTTTTGTCAAACAACCGACTGATTCATGAGGTATACTGGTCCTTTGACATGCATAAAATTGACCAATAGCAAAAAGTTTCGGCCCAGGTAAGCCTGCGCGGACCTGGCTAACCTATGATATAAGTCGACCTGTTTATTTTTCATTTTAGAGGCCTCGAGCCAGTTCGGAATTGTTCGTCGTAAATCTACGCAAACGCATGCATCATAACAGTACTTTATTGATACTTTGCTTAATGGACACATGAAGTGCTTTCTTTTATTCCGCCTGAAAAAAAAATATGAAAAAAAAGGTGTTTCTCACCCACACTGTTCAATTGTCTAGTTCTTTATATTGCATTCCATACGGCTACTCACGATGATTTCCGAATTACCTACTTTACCTTAATCTAAAATGCAGCGAATTGTCATATAGCTCCGCCCAGTCAGGTCAATTCTTAGTCTATACTAAAATTCAAACAAACAACATTAAATCTTTATCAAATAACAAAAGCTTATGTCTTTCCACACTCAAAGCAGTTACAGGTAGAGAAAAATTCAAAAGTGGCTCAAAAGGCGGTATGGCCTGCAACACACAAAAAGGGGCATTCGAACATTTGCGTAAAGTGTCGTCTCGGATCAGCCTGCGCAGTCCGCGCAGGCTAATCCGAGACGGCACTTTACGACTACATTAGATTTTGTGATACAGTAGACTTCCGTGAAACAGAAAATTATATAAAAACGGAAAGTGTCGTCTCGGATCAGCCTGCGCGGACTGCGCAGGCTGATCCAAGACGACACTTTACGTAGATGTCCGAATGCCCTTTTTGCGTGTTGCAGGCCATATTGTCTCAGAAGGGTCAGAAACATAGTGGAAAAGGAAATATGCTGGTTTCCAGCAATTTCTCCTTTTCCAACAATGTTTCAACAGCTTTTTTTTCCTGGGTCTTTAAAATATAGGTTCTTTCGGAGAACGGTCTTTGCTTCCCAAAGTTTGTGCTCTAACCTAAGCTGAACTGTTCGCTTTAAATGTTAGGAAATCTTAGACCAATACCTCAGTTTGATAAAACATAGAAAAGAGAAGAACCGAGAGATTTTGGGGTCATTCGGCAAACCTCGGGTAATCCGGTGATCAAGTCGCTCGGCTGTATTACGTAGTTTGAAATGCACCAACACCATTATCTCCCGCTAGATGGCATTCTACAAATACACATCTATCTAATTTTGGGCATTCTGGGTACAGAAGCAGACTAATTTTTCAAAAAAAGACAACCGTCACTTTGAATTTCAAAATCAAATATACGTTTACTCAATCAAAGGCTACCTGGTGCGATCCATTCACCTATGATCGGCTAGCATGTAACCTATGCATCGGCCATCTATTAAAACAGCCCCTGCATGCTTGGGTAATAGGCTAATAGCTTCGGCATAAGCACTACTTTTCCCAGGTATACGGGGATGGGTGATGCGTCATAGCAGACAGGTCAAATCTTCGAAAAATATGACATGCGCAGACAACGGCACCAACACGGTACATTTCTTCGCCGGAAATACACCTCTTTACCGCTCAAGATTATATCTTAACAGTCTTGTATAGAAAACGAACACACAATTCACAATTTTCCATCAGAATCTTTCTTAAGACATTTCTATTGACAAACAATTGTACATTTATTTTCTAACTTGGTCTATCAATTCCCCAGACATTTTTCAGAGACGGGTTGCTTATCATCGTGGCTGTTCATTCCGTTGCTAATCGATTTACATGTTCGCCGCCATGTTTAAGATCATGCCACTTGCAGTATTTCAAAATGGAAACCCCATTGATACAGACGAGGTTAGATGTAGGTACTGAATTGACCGAGTTGTAACGAGTGCCCCTTGATACAGACCAGGTTAGATGTCGGTACGGAATCGGACGAATTGTGAAGACTGTGTTAGGGGCTTTACAAAAGGGTGTGACACCGTGTGTTGAATTACATTTACTCGAACGTTTGAAATTTCATGCTCGGTTTAGTTGAGCGCGCAGAGGGCTTTAAATGCCCTTGATCCGAGGTCGCATCGAGCTTTCTAAAATTGTTTCAATGCTAAAATTAAAGACATTCAGTATGATTGCCTGAGATCTGAGATTTTGCTTATAGCCAATCAGCTGACTTGTCCTAGAATTTAGGACTTGAACTTTGATCGATTGTTGATTACAGCCCTTGAGGTCACACGATGCAGACAATTGTTTCAAACGCGGTCTTTTTATCCGTTGTTGCTATGACAATTTTACTGGTTCACTTACGAAATCTCAATTAGTCTGATGTCAAGAACAAAAATATCTTTCCCAAATTAAAGGCGAGGTGAATGAAGTAGACACAAATAATGAGTTCTAGATTTTTGTAAAGAAAAAAACTTAGAAGCGATTTGGAAATACATGTATATTTCTTTCTTTCTTTCTTTCTTTTTCTTTCTTTCCTTCTTTCTTTCTTTCTTTCTTTCCCTTTAAGAAATAAGGTATTTGACAAAGAAATTTAGTTAATGCCTGATTATATGGCCTGCAACACACAAAAAGGGGCATTCGGAAATTTGCGTAAAGTGTCGTCTCGGATCAGCCTGCGCAGTCCGCGCAGGCTAATCCGAGACGGCACTTTCCGTTTTTATGCAATTTTCTGTTTTGCGCAAGTCTACTGTAGCACAAAATCTAATGTAGTCGTAAAAGGCCGTCTCGGATTAGCCTGCGCGGACTGTGCAGGCTGATCCGAGACGACACTTTACGCAAATGTCCGAATGCCCCTTTTCGCGTGTTGCAAGCCATATAGTCTTATTGAAAAAAACAAAACGTACAAAAATATATGGAAAGGTTGGTTCAAATCCACAACCCGATCCCCAGCTCGGCTAATTTCTTTCCGAGGACTGGTTATAGTCAATGCGACAGGATTCATTCCTCTCTCACCGCTGACTATTGTTTCGACGATTGCTACGTGGTAAAGCAGCTAGTGGCTTGGAAAGAATACTGTGCGGAGTACTGGAAAAAGAAGGCACTCCAGGAAAGCATGGAAAGGTTCACTGGCCACCGCGATATAACTGAAATAATGTTAAAAACGACGTTAAACACCAGTCAATCAATCAATGAATCAAACCCATGACCACAATATTACAAGACAGCGCTTGAAATGTTTTACGAGAAACGGGCGCAACAAAAACCAACAAGCTGTTTTATTACGAGAGCTCTAAATACTCTTGAAACATTGTTAGAAAAGGAGAAAATGCTGGTAACCAACATTTTCTCCCTTTCCAACAATGTTTTATAGACTATAGCCTGAGAAAACAAAAACAGACGTTTCAAAGAAATGCTCAACCTAAACTGCAACCTGTAAATTATGACTTCGTTCCTTGGCGATCTATGGGTAAACAAGTTACGTACCTTTGTTTAGATAGCTTGAACACTACTTATCCAAAAAGGTTTTCACACAATTGTCCACATTCAGAACCAGCTATAGTTATCAAAGAATGCCATTCATATCAATCCAAGCGACACATAAAGGTACACATGTACACTGCATGTTGTGTACACACATGACGTCATAAGGTTCATGACTTTTTCGTAAATCCTGTGCACGTGGTGGATGAAGGGGAGAGAGAGAAACACGTGACTTTGATTTGATACTCTGCACAAAGTAATGCTTGAATTTTGACGAAATGTTAAGGTAAATGGCTTTTTCTGTCTTTTGTGCAGAATTTTTCGATCGATCAATGCGTCATATTTCTGCATACTTATGTCCAGATTTAATGATACCATAATGGTGTCATTAAATTCACATTCCTTGCAAACATCTTTTCATGAAATGCTTATTTTCGGTACTTATCGCATACAACTTTATAACAATGTGTTTGCTTAGAGTGTGCATTATTCCGTACATATTGTCAAAACTTAAATCACGTAATTCCCCCCCCCCCACCCCCGTGATGTGCATAGTTGAACATCTACACTGTCCGATAAGGAGATATCATTCCCCAAAACAGAACTTTGAAATAGCAATACTTCGATTTTACAATCAAATTGAGAATTTCATTTTAGTTATTTAGCAGAGTAAGGATTAATGGCGGTAGTCAAGCATCGCATGAGATACACTCTTACTGGTATTGTTCATGCATTGCTTGAGATAGATTCTTACTGGTAATGTTCAAGCGTCGCTTGACCAACTCTTACTGGCAATGTTCAAACGTCGCTTTAGATAGACGTTTATGGGCAATGTCCAAGCGTCACTTGAAACAGATTCTTACTGGCAATGTTCAAGCGTCACTTGACCAACTCTTACTGGAAATGTTCAAGCGTAGCTTGAGCTAGACTCTTACTGGCAATGTTCAAACATGGCTCGGGATAGACTCTTACTGGCAATGTTCAAGCGTCACTTGGGCTCGATTGTTTATGACGATGCCCAAGCGTCGCTTGAGATAGACTCTTACTGGCAATGTTCAAACATGGCTTGGGATAGACTCTTACTGGCAATGTTCAAGCGTCGCTTGAGATCGATTCTTAATGACGATGCCGAAGCGTCGCATGAGATAGACTCTTACTGGCAATGTTCAAACATGGCTTGAGATAGACTCTTACTGGAAATGTTCAAACATGGCTTGCGATAGACTCTTACTGGCAATGTTCAGGCGTCGCTTGAGATACAATCTAAGTGGCGGTGCTGAGGTGTCGCATGAGATGGATTCTTAATGACAGTTTCAAGCGTCAGATGAGATTCCTTACGGCAGTTTTCAAGGGTCGCATGAGGTGGGTTCTTAATGACAGTTGCCAAGCGTCAGATTAGACGGATTCCGTGCGGCAGTTTTCAAGCGTCGCAGGAGATGGATTCTTGATGGCAGTGTTCAAGCGTTGCATAACATAATGATTTTTTACATATTTGCATCTCAACAATTTTCATCCATATAAGTCTAATACTCAGACATATTTGTGTAAGATATCACGTGTCATGTTAGTAGTAAAGGACGAGAGACTAGGGACACACCTAGGGCTTGGGTGTGTCCCTAGTCTCTCGTCCCTGAGTGCCCTACATCACCATCCCTGACAAAAATGTGTCCCTAGTTGCCGTCCCGAAAGAATTTTTTTTTATTTTTTTTTATTTTGTCCCTAGGCTCTCGTCCCTGAGAGGGATTTAGCATTCAAAATGGCGGCCGTGTGGACAGCAACTGGGGACAAAAATGCCCCAGGCTCTCGTCCCTGAGCGGAATTTTTTGCAAAAAAGGGAAAAGGGGGGGAGTTTTGCCTATTCTCTCTACCCTGAGAGGGATTTAGCTTTTTTCACCCTATGATTGATTTTCTCTCTTTCTAAAAGCCTGACCATTGAGTTGGACTTAGTCTTTTTACATCTCTATGAATGATTTTTTCTCTTTCTAATTGCCTGACCATTGAGTTGGACTTAGACTTTTTTCTGCATCTCTATGAATGATTTCTCTTTTCTAAAAGACTGAGCACTGAGTTGGTCTTAGCTTTTTTTATTCTATGAATGAATTTTCTTTTCTAAAAGGTTGACCATTGAGTTGGACTTAGTCTTTTTACATCTCTATGAATGATTTTTTCTTTCTAAAAGACTGAGCACTGGGTTGGACTTAGACTTTTTTCTGCATCTCTATGATTGATTTCTCTTTTCTAAAAGGAAATTTATCTTATATCACTGAGTTGGTCTTAGCTTTTTTTTCCCTATGAATGATCTTCTCTCTTTCTAAAAGGTTGACCATTGAGTTGGACTTAGTCTTTTTACATCTCTATGAATGATTTTTTCTTTCTAAAAGACTGAGCACTGGGTTGGATTTAGTCTTTTTCTGCATCTATGAATGATTCTTACTCTTTGCAGTATAACTCTCTGGAGTATAACTCTTTTGGAACGCGTCTCTTCTAAAAGAAAGATAGAACTTTCGTGGTAGATGGTTAGTCCTGAAAAGGACTGTTGGGTTAGCTCTGAAAAGAGCTGTGACAATTTGAAGAAATGACAACTTGAAGATAGAACTTTCGTCTGGCAGCTTGAAGGTAGAACTTTTCGTCTGACATCTTGAAGATAGATCTTTCGTGGTAGATGGTTAGTCCTGAAAAGGACTGTTGGGTTAGCTCTGAAAAGAGCTGTGACAATTTGAAGAAATGACAACTTGAAGATAGAACTTTCGTCTGGCAGCTTGAAGGTAGAACTTTTCGTCTGACATCTTGAAGATAGATCTTTCGTGGTAGATGGTTAGTCCTGAAAAGGACTGTTGGGTTAGCTCTGAAAAGAGCTGTGACAATTTGAAGAAATGACAACTTGAAGATAGAACTTTCGTCTAACAGCTTGAAGGTAGAACTTTCGTCTGACAATTTGAAGAAATGACAATTTGAAGAAAAGATAGAACTTACGTCTGACAATTTGAAGAAAGGTAGATCTTCCGTGGTAGATGGTTAGCCCTGAAAAGGGCTGTTGGGGTGCCCCTAAAAGGGACCTGGTTTTGGAGGTTGTGTTTTTAAGCACAACCTCCAACCTTTCTGCAGGCTGGACAGCTACTTGCTGCCCGCCTCTTTAGCCTCTTCAACTGCTGTTCATCCAGTCCAAAGTCCAAAGAGAACGAAGGCTCAGCGTCATCGTTCCAATCTTCGGTAGAAGGCACTACGAACTCCTTCTTCTCCTTCTTGCTTTGTGGTAATTGGGCAAAGTCCCAAAAGTCCCACCCGGTAAATAGCAGTTTCTCTTCGAAGACAGGATGTCTCTGTCTCCTCGCTGCCTCAGCTTCAAGCTTTTCTAACAGCCGCTCTGCCTCTCCCATCGTCTTTCTTAGCTCTTCCACCGTCTTTCTTAGCTCTTCCACCGTCTTTCTTAGCTCTTCCATCGTGAAAATGAAAATGAACAATATGCGGGAAATGTCGTTGGGTTTTATAGCTTTTCAGACGGATTGAACTAGTTGACCCATGACGTCATTTTCTCCTATGTTTTTCCCGCGTCGGCGTTTCATGCTGTTTTGGCTCCAAATTAATGTTATCCAATCAGAACCAGCGTTTTATTTCTAATACTAAATGTTTTATTGTTGACCAATCCGTGGGTTTGTTACATTTTCTTGTTCGGGGATTTTATTGTTGGCCAATCCGTGGGTTTGTTACATTTTCTTGTTCGGGTTAGAAAAACTAGAGTTTAACTAACCTATGACTTTTTTTGATTATGAGTCTTCTGACAAAATGAAAAGAAAGATGTTTATTTAAGATAGCTAGCCCTGAAAAGAGTTGCTTTTTTGTACAGAATGCACTTTTTTATCCCCCTCTCTTTCTTTTGATTGATTCCATTTTATCTAGCATTCGCATCAGATGTTCAGTTTCATGTCTGATATATCTGAAACGTTCTCTTTCTTCTAACCAGAAGAGTAATAAGAGAAAAAATGTTAATCCAAACATTGTGCGATACTGGCTAAGGTTTTACGAAAGTTAATGGTGAATGAGAAAAATAATCAAGAGCTTGGTGTTTTATACGTGTGATGGATCACTTTTTTAGTTTTTTCATCCTATGAATGATTTTTTCTCTCTAAATGGAATTTGTCCCTATATCGCTGAGTTGAACTTAGATTTTTTTGCACTATAAATGATTTCTAAATGTCTGAGTACTGAGTTGAACTTAGACTTGTTTTTACCTATGTATGATTTTTTTCTTTCTAAATGTCTGACCATTGAGTTGGACTTAGTCTTTTTTACATCTATGAATGATTTTTTTCTCTAAAAGACTGAGCACTGGGCTGGACTTAGCTTTTTTTATTCTATGAATGAATTTTCTTTTCTAAATGTCTGGACATTGAGTTGGACTTAGTCTTTTTTCTGCATCTATGAATGATTTTTTTACTCTTTGGAGTGTAACTCTCTGGAGTGTGAGTCTTTGGAGTGTAACTCTTCTAAAAGAAAGAAGTTTGACAATTTGAAGAAATGACAATTTGAAGAAAGATAGAACTTTCGTGGTAGATGGTTAGCCCTGAAAAGGGCTGTTTTTGAGAAGAGCTGATTTTTTTGAAAATGTTTATTCAGTATCAGCATCAGTCGATTCACTGTCTGACTCACTCCTTTCAGCGGCGATTTGCGCGCGGAAAAGACGGTCTACCTCCTCTGTTTTTAAAATAACATACTGAAAATACATTTCAAGCATGCCCTCAATAATGAGTTCCTTCATCCGAAGGTTATAACAGAACACCCTGTTATTAGCAAGCTCAGCCCTCTCGTATCGTCTTCGCACTCCAGCTAAGCGTTGTTTAAGTAAGACGATTTGCCTCCTTGCTCTTATTAACTTTCGCTCAGCATCCATCCAAGTGACGACCGGTGATTGTCTTGAAGCCATTGTGAAAATGAAATGTATGGAAAATAAATCGCTGAGATTTATAGCTTTTCAGACGGATTGAACTAGTTGACCCATGACGTCATTTTCTCCTATGTTTTTCCCGCGTCGGCGTTTCATGCTGTTTTGGCTCCAAATTAATGTTATCCAATCAGATTCACCGTTTTATTTCTAATACTAAATGTTTTACTATTGACCAGCCCGTGGGTTTGTTACATTTTCTTGTTCGGGGGATTTTATTGTTGACCAATCCGTGGGTTTGTTACATTTTCTTGTTCGGGGATTTTATTGTTGGTCAATCCGTGGGTTTGTTACATTTTCTTGTTCGGGTTAGAAAAAACTAGAGTTTAACTAACCTATGACTTTTTTTTGATTGTGAATCTTTTGAGTTTTTTTGACAATTTTGAGTTTTTGACAAATTTGAAGAAAGATAGAACTTTCGTGGTAGATGGGTAGCCCTGAAAAGGGCTGTTTTGTTTTTTTGGAGGCTGTGTTTTTTCCAGTTCTAATGGCAACACCCGAAATTCGCTTGGAAAATGGGGCATGCTGTAATCTTCCTCCCAATTTCGATATCAACCAAGATGATATCCGGTGTTGTCTTTAATAATAGCTGAACTAATCTTTCGCCGAGATCTTTGTATGGTTGTGTTATACGTCGCAGTTGGTTTTGTTCCTCCTCTCCTACGAGATGAGTGGTTAGTTGCAATAACTGCTGTCCGGCATTTAGATACTCTTGGAGAGCCTCACGTAGTTGATGATTTACCTCTTCCATATTGATATTGGTTCCGAATATTGACACTGCTTTCGAAGTGATCGTTAGCTGAGAGTCAAAGAAATGGTGAATGTGTGAAAAATAACGCGGGCTTTATACGTTTACAGAGGATTGAAATTTTTTAATGAGCTCGGACCTGGCAGAAAGCACATACATTTTTTCCATGCTACGTTTCATGCTAATATAGCAAAAAAGTTATGAGACGTTGTATGGGAAAAATGTAACCAGAACAAGTCTTTTGGGGGAAAAACAGAATGAAGAACTCTATTGTTTTTTGAACTTTTATTTATTGAACTTTTATTTACTGAACAGAACTAAAACATTGAAACATTTTTTGCAATGCATCATAAAAAAATTTCTTGACAATGAAAAAAATTTCTTGACAATGAAAAAAATCACAAGCAAACATTTTTTGCAATGCATCATAAAAAATTTCTTGACAATGAAAAAATTTCTTGACAATGAAAAAAATCACAAGCAAACATTTTTTGCAATGCATCATAAAAAATTTCTTGACAATGAAAAAACATTTTCTTAACAATGAAAAATCGCACTGAAATATTTTTTCACAATGCATCATAAAAAATTTCTTGACAATGAAAAAAACATTTTCTTAACAATGAAAAAATCGCACTGAAATATTTTTTCACAATGAATTATTCACAACGAATTAATCGCAATGAATTAATCACAATGAATTATTTTTTTCGCAACGAATTATTTACAATGAATTAATCGCAAAAAACAGTATATAACAAATTTTTATAATGCAAATTCGCAAACACCACGAGTTTCACGTTTGTTTTCATATTCCGTAATGTCTTTATGCAATTGGTCATACCCAAAAAACATTGTATACTCACTGTCCATATCGTCGAAATCTCTTAGTCCTATGAATGGAGCAACCTGTCTATAAGCGTCTTTTGTTGAAAGAGCTGAATTTACTACTTCTTCTGTAACATCTCTATCAAATAGAATATACCCTGACATGGTTTCCATTGTTTCTCCGTAGGAATCATGAACAGATCCTTTTTTGTAGCGTAAGTAAAAGTTAAATAGAACTGATTTCATTTTCACAACGTTAAGAAAACTTTCTTCTGTTGTTCCTATGATAAAAAATGTCCATCGGCTTGTGGATCGAAACAGTTTACTAATAACATTGTCTTTCATACAGCTATCTGCTAAATAAGTCTTGAGAACGAGATCCAGCCCCGAATCGTTCACCATCATCGCAATAAAGTTGAATATAGCATACACTTTGTATGACTTTTCTCCTTTTGCAACCCATTTAAACATTTTTTTGATCCAAATTTTCACACAGAAAAATTTAATGTTAAGCTGTGTTCGTTCATCAAGCGTATGCTGTCGAACAAATTCTCCATAAATTTTTTCACGTAGTTCTATTGGTAGCGGCAACATGATTGTTATTTTTTGAACAGTTGCTAATATTTTTTCCCCGACTTACTTTGAGTGATTGGTACACAACAATGTGATATGAAATTATTTTCTCAAGCTTTTATAACCATAGGGTACAGTATCAGTGCCATTTACAATGACTCTCTTGGTGTATACAGAACGAAACGTTTTTGTTTGTGGTTCACTGGTAACCGTTCTATCTCTGTGTCTTTTAATTTTACAATCATACTGAATTTTGATTTCTACTGTACGATCCAAAGCACATTTCGAATATGTATCGAAATTTACCACCTGTTTTGTATTGTAATCCAGATAATCCCCTTTACTTTACATTTGCTTATCTCTTTTCCATCTTTTGTTTTCATTTTGTAAGCATAATTCTTAGGTCCAAGTCCTCTGAATTGAGTAATTTTACAAGCAGGCTCTTCATCAGTCCATTTTCCTAACCGGCTATTAATAATAGGGGGATTCCATAATTCGGGGTCGTGAATGTACATACAACTATCTGTATCGAAATACAGAACTCTATCTTTTAACTTTTCAAGAACACTGTACAATTCCAACCTTGCATAAGCTGTTACGTAAGAACCTACTATCACATTGGCTGTAGCATGGGTGTCAATATGTTCCAACTTTGATTCATAGTTAACCAAGATGAATGAACAGTTCTCATCAAAGATTTCTACATGCTTTACAATGAGATTGGGATTGGTGACTAATTCAAAATATTTAGACGGATCACTGATGTATTCCGTCTGGATCATTTTTTCACGCTGAGCTAATTTTCCCCAAAGACAGTTCAACATAATCTTAGCAAATGATCTTCTCCCAGGATTTCTTTGAATACAACTTGGATCAAGACGAACACCTTCTGCCTTCTCATATTCACAAACGAACTGATCTTTTTCTGAGTCTGATTGACAGCTATCTGGATAACCACTGGCTTCTTGCTTAATTTTCAAGAAATTGTCCACATAATGTTTAAAGAACTGATCTGACACAGAATTGAAATGCCAAATTTCATACACTTGCAATAATCGATAACCGCAGTCAAGAGCCTTGAATAATTCAAAAGTAACCCAAGTTCCGACCAAAGCCCTCTCTTCTTTACCATGTCTACAAATGTTTGAGCTTTCTTCTGCACATTTCATACAGAGGGGAAACATCATTTTGTTGTTACAGTGAACTGGAAGAACGGGGTGAAACAAATCAGTTGGAGCCAAAACTTTGCATTTGATTAATCCCTCATATTGGCGAATATTGTTCATATCAATATTCTCAGTAGACAAAATTTCTGGTTGACCTACAGGGTAGGATTTGTGTTTACAAACATAAGGGTATAGAGAACAGATATCGATGTACTTGATTTCCTTTTTGGTTTTTTCATCAACATCATATCCAATTTTTATTGCATTACATCTTCCCCCGGACAATCCATCCCTCGGATCGATAGGGTCCCAATGTGGATATAACTTTTCAATGTGTTTTTTGTACTCTTTATCCTTCATCTTAGCATCAAATTCGTGTTCCCAAATGTACACTACATTATATCCCATGTCTTCGATATCTGCTATACGTTCAAAAGTACGTTCGTACAATTCAGACATGGGTTTTCCATTAATAGGATTGATCTGTTTTCGATCTGTATAGCATACAGGACAACCATGATACAAATTCCCAAGAAATTCATAAACAGTGTTTGATTGATGGTGAAAACCATCTACACTATATTTCCCGATTTGAGCTTCACCACCATTTTTTGCATGCTGAATATTAATACCTTTTTCCTGAGCAATGCTTTGAACCCATCGTATCGCTTTCATAGAAAAGCGACGTCTGGATGAGTCTTTACTTGAAATGATAGCTATTTGATTTTCTGGTAAATATTTGCTTCGCCACACCTTGTTACAGGCATCTGCGATGGTAATCGCCTCTAAAAATGGACAAATACCACCCTGTTCGATAAACAGCTTTCTGAATTCAGCACACCCTCGTCTGAGGATATCAACGTCTGACCTACAGTACATTTCCATCTCCTTCTGAAAATTGAATTCCTCACCATTTCGAACTTTGTCATTATACCAAACTATAAATTTTGACCTAGCCTCTTCAGACATTGAGTCGGGTTTGTAATAAGACATATCCAAGTAGGGTCCGATGTAACTCCAAAATTCATCTGTATTCGCCCAGTGAGGAAAGTAACCTTTTTTCATTTCTTGAAGGCCAAAGGTGGATGGAAATTTTGCCAAACCAAAACTCATGAAATTGAAAGAATCGATCAGACGTACACCGTTCAGTTCTAACTTCATAATATTGTTTCCATTCATGATCAATTTTGGAAGTTTTAACCCAACTTTGACAATATAGTCAAGAATGAACTGCCCGTCATAGCCTTTGAAATTATGGGCAATAGCCGTAACCCCTTTATGATGTTTTGAAAAGAGCCAGTTGCAAAATTGACTCAAAGTTTTTTCACCTTGAAAAATAACTTCCCTACCCTCTTCAAATTCACTGCATGTAGAACAATGAAAATCAAGTGATTTATCGATACATTCATCACACGCTCTGTGTACGATACAATAATTTGGGATATGTACACCTGTGTCTTGTTTGCATTCAAAATCAAAGAAAATAAACTGTGGTTTTTTGACTACAGAAGAACTCGTCTCGTCATCGCTGTCATGGTTCAACTTACTTTGGTAAGGTTGAATATAGCATTGATGAGAAAAGTTAACAATTCTCTTACAGATATGACATCTTTTCTTTCCATTGCAAACATGATTTTTCTTTCTGATATGATATTGTGCACCGCATTTCGAACAGAGTTTCACTAATTCACAAATGGATTTCTTTTCTTTAGCTTGAACATTTCTGTGATTTTCAAAGCATTCAGCACTAAAAAATCGTCTACTGCAAACACTGCAAACATATTCTTTTGATTCTGATGGACATTTTCCTTCCCGATAACAACCTTTACAGATATTTGAACAAGCATGACTTTCCCGGTGAGGGTAACCCACATCACAGAACTCACAATAATATCCACAACTAAGAAAACCTTTGATAGATTTAATGTAGTCATAATGGTTTTGATGAAAGTACAAATGTATGATCTTACTATTGGCTTTCACTTTTGGATGTTTAAATATTTTTTCCACTTTTGAATGCTGTTGGTGAACTTTAATGACATAGCCTTTTTCATACAAGATTGTTTGAATTTTTTTGTATTCATCAATTCCTACAGACTGTGTTGGTGAAACTCCAGCTTCATGTAACAATTTCTCAGCTTCAGTCTTTTGAAGAGGGCGGTTTGAACGACGAATACGATCCCATTTTCTATTCCATACTTCGGTGTTTTCACGTTCACTGTAGCAAATTCCCACAACAACAGCTCTTGCAAAACATAGTTGGTCATGATTGTCAATTTGAATAATAGATTGCTTCTTCTGGGCAAAAAACTTTGAATCTAATTCTGACGATCTATATTTTGGTTTTCCGCTACCACTTGGTGGTATTGTATGTGTGATGTCAAATGTCATGAATCCATCGTTCAAGACGAAATCTGTATTCGATTGTAAAACTCGTTCAATTTCATTCAGCATAGTTTCACCTTGTAACTGGTCTGCAGCTAAAAAAGGAATATGGATTCCTATTTCCAACGAAGGATGATTGATGGTAATTCTAATCATGTCCGTAGGGCTAGCATTTAACTTTCGAATGATTTCACGGGTAACATCGTCAAATAATCCAAGGAGTCTCTGAGGTGTTAATTCTTCAAATTTCTTAAAACTCAGCATCAGCACATGTGATTCTGTTTTAAATTTTCTTGACTTCTTATTACCCTTTTCTGTTAAATCATATAGACTTTTCATGTCTAAGTTAGAGTTGGTACTTTCATCGTCGCTATCATTTTCTTCTTTCAACGGTTTAGTTTTTTTCTTTTTTGTTGGTGGAAACACCTCATCGTCACTTTCTTCTTTCAAAGGTCTAGTTTTTTTCTTTTTTGTTGGTGGAAACACCTCATCGTCACTTTCGCTGTCTGAATAGGTTATTATTCTTTTTCTTTTACCCATCGTTTTAGCTCTGAGTGAAAAGACAATAATGCAGAAGTGAGAAAAAACTAGCAATTTATATAGCCTCTCCGTTGTAACAGTGTATAAATAAGCCGTTAGTTGTGAAAATCTATTCATTCTCCTACTCGATCTCAGTCAGTACAGCTGATAAAAAAATATGAGTGAGTTAAAGCTGCAAAATACATCACCACTTAGAAAGAGGGTGTATCTGTATGTTAATCCATACACCCACGATTATGAGATCAGCAATATACCATCAAAGTATAATGTTAAACATATCGGAAACTATGTGGGATCATTTTTATCCCAGCAACATTTAGAAGAAAAAGATGTTTACCGTACTACCAGCTACAGAGTTTTGGATCAAGCGATGATTGACAAACGATATGGTGCGAATGGTGTGAGAACAAATATTTGTTTCACATGCAACGAAGCAGGACATTGGGCCAAAGAATGTCCAGAAAAAGAAAATCAGCTAGGAACAATTGTTTTTGTCTACGTGAATCCACACAGTCACGACATTGAGATTTCACCATCATTTTACAACGTTGGTGGCTTCAAAGATATGAAATTCGTCGGGACACTAAATTCATTCTGCAGTGAAAATACATGGAAAAAAAGTTCACCACAAGCTACATCCTCATCGGTTGAAACTCAGACCGTAGACATGCAGAGCGACACAGCGGCTAACAGCGATTCAGAAATCTGCAAAATAGCAGATGATTTAGAGACATTACGAAAAAATCTAAGAAATCAACAAACTTTGGATCTAAAAAACAACGAATTTTCTGCAGAACCGGGTTGTTCGTACGGAAAGGAAAAACAGCAAAACATCGAAAAGAAGAAAAAACGAGTAACAAAGAACTATTTCTTTTACAAATCAACAAAACATGAGGACAAAATCTGTCCAGATGTGGAATTAAAAAACAACGATAGGAAAAGAAAACGTAAAACCAAATGTGAATCTGACATCTCAAAGAAAAAGAAAAAACATACTGAGTGAAAAAAAGATTTCAATACAATATTGATTATAAACAAAAAAAGACTGACTTGATTTTTTTCATTCATTTTTTGTCTTTTACAGTTCATTTATTTTTTGTCTTTACAGTTCATGATTTGATTTTTTCATTGTACATAAGTTCTTTTTGAAATAAAAAATATAAAAATAATTACTTCTTACTTTTGACTTTTTTCTAGTTATGACTGTAAGTCTTTTTACTTTTGACAATTTGAGAAGAAAGATCTTTCGTGCTAAATGGTTAGCCCTGAAAAGGGCTTTTTTGAAGGATCTCACATTGACATCCAACTCTACGATTCTTCCGTCCGATCCACTGGGATGATTTCACATCCACAATGTTCGCAGCAAATCGTCGAACCTTCATCATTATCATAAAATCCTTCATCTGTATCTGGACAGTTATGCTTCTGACCAAGATACTCGAGTATGGAAAAACATTTTCCACACTCTATCAGACATCTGTTTGCACAGTGAGGGCATACAAGAATTCGATCCATTCTGGAACAAATATGATTTCATGTAAATTATCGCTGGGCTTTATAGCTTTACAGGAGGATTGAACTAGATGACTCATGACGTCATTTTCTCCTATGTTTTTCCCGCGTCGGCGTTTCATTAACATTGTGCAAGCAAATCGACGGTTATATCGGTGTTTTTTTACCACTCCTAATTCAGTGTCACACAGTACAATACCGGTGTTTTCCGCCAGGTCCGCCCTCTTTAAAAATTTCAATCCTCTGTAAACGTATAAAGCTCGGTGTTATTTTCATACATTCACCATTTCTTTGATTCTCAGCTAACGATCACTTCGAAAGCAGTATCAATATTCAGAGTCAGTTACAATATGAAGCACAACTTAGATGAAATCAGCTTGGGCGATTTTCCATCAGTGGAAAACAATGGAGACGTTCTTTCATCAGTTATGAATTCGACAATTATCAATCCACCACCGGAGTTAAATTCGACAACCATCATTCCAGCGACAGTGTTTGATAACATTTATGAAGAGGTAAAGCAGCTAAATTTGAAACAAGATAGCATGATGATCCGAATCATAGATCAGCTGGAGACTTTAAACAGACATTTGGAGGAAATTAAAACTTTAACCGCAAGTACTGATCAGCTCAGTAGAAATATCGAGGTACTACGTCAACAGGATCAGTGCATTTCAACAACTCCTGTGAAGATTCCTGTGGAGTTCGAGTTTGATAAATCCAATCTTCACAACTTAGTGGACTCTATCGTAAGTGTTGTGAAGAAAAATCAACCAAAGAAAAAACAATCAGAGGAAAAACAACCAAGAAAAACAACAAAGCGGAAATCTGAGGAAGATGGTAACCATCTCCACAAGAAGCAGCGAGTTGATCAAAAAACAACTATACCAATATTGACAGGGCAGGGCAAATACGGGAAAAACATTGACAATCACGTTGATTTCAAGATCCCGAAAAAACCAAAGACAGAACGAAAACAACCAAAAAAAACAACAAAAACGGTAGGAATATGAAAACAAATATGAAACTCGTGGTGTTTGCGAATTTACATTGCATAAAATTTGTTATATACTGTTTTTGCGATTAATTCATTGTAAATAATTCATTGCGAAAAAATAATTCATTGTGATTAATTCATTGCGATTAAATCGTTGTGAATAATTCATTGTGAAAAAATATTTCAGTGCGATTTTTTCATTGTTAAGAAAATGTTTTTTTCATTGTCAAGAAATTTTTTATGATGCATTGTGAAAAAATATTTCAGTGCGATTTTTCATTGTTAAGAAAATGTTTTTTCATTGTCAAGAAATTTTTTATGATGCATTGCAAAAAATGTTTGCTTGTGATTTTTTTCATTGTCAAGAAATTTTTTCATTGTCAAGAAATTTTTTATGATGCATTGCAAAAAATGTTTGCTTGTGATTTTTTTCATTGTCAAGAAATTTTTTTCATTGTCAAGAAATTTTTTTATGATGCATTGCAAAAAATGTTTCAATGTTTTAGTTCTGTTCAGTAAATAAAAGTTCAATAAATAAAAGTTCAAAAAACAATAGAGTTCTTCATTCTGTTTTTCCCCCTCCCCCCCCCCCAAAAAAAAGACTTGTTCTGTCTACATTTTTCCCATACAACGTCTCATAACTTTTTTGCTATATTAGCATGAAACGTAGCATGGAAAAAATGTATGTGCTTTCTGCCAGGTCCGAGCTCTTTAAAAAATTTCAATCCTCTGTAAACGTATAAAGCCCGCGTTATTTTTCACACATTCACCATTTCTTTGACTCTCAGCTAACGATCACTTCGAAAGCAGTGTCAATATTCGGAACCAATATCAATATGGAAGAGCTAAATCATCAACTACGTGAGGCTCTCCAAGAGTATCTAAATGTCGGACAACAGTTATTGCAACTAACCATTCATCTCGTAGGAGTGGAGGAACAAAAACCAACTGCGATGTATAACACAACCATACAAAAGATCTCGGTGGAAAGATTACTTCAACTATTTTTAAAGGCAACGTCTGACATCATCTTAGTCATTTACCAAGTGAATTTCGGATGTTGTCATTAGAAGTGGGAAAAAACATAGTCTCCAAAAAACAAACAGTCCATTTCACGGTTATCCCATTTACCACAAAAGTTCTATCTTTCTTCAAATTGTCAAAAACTCAAAAAACTCAAAAGATTCACAATCAAAAAGTCATAGAATAGTTAAACTCTAGTTTTTTCTAACCCGAACAAGAAAATGTAACAAACCCACGGATTGGCCAACAATAAAATCCCCGAACAAGAAAATGTAACAAACCCACGGATTGGTCAACAGTAAAACATTTAGTAATAGAAAAACAACGGTGAATCTGATTGGATAACATTAATTTGGAGCCAAAACAGCATGAAACGCCGACGCGGGAAAAACATAGGAGAAAATGACGTCATGGGTCAACTAGTTCAATCCGTCTGAAAACCTATAAAACCCAGCGTCATTTCCCGCACATCGTTCATTCTCTTCGACTTGTAGACAATATGGAGTGTGCTTTAAGAGATATGAGCTTTAGCGAGCTTGCGCAGCTATCATCCAGAAAAAAGATGGCCGACAAGAAGAAGAAGGAGTTCGTAGTGGCTTCTACCGAAGATTGGAACGATGACGCAGAGCCTTCCTTCTCGTTGGACTTTGGACTGGATGAACAGCAGTTGAAGAGGCTAAAGAGGCGGGCAGCAAGTAGCTGTCCAGCCTGCAGAAAGGTTGGAGGTTGTGCTTAAAAACACAACCTCCAAAACCAGGTCCCTTTTAGGGACACCCCAACAGCCCTTTTCAGGGCTAACCATCTACCACGGAAGATCTACCTTTCTTCAAATTGTCAGACGTAAGTTCTATCTTTTCTTCAAATTGTCATTTCTTCAAATTGTCAGACGAAAGTTCTACCTTCAAGCTGTTAGACGAAAGTTCTATCTTCAAGTTGTCATTTCTTCAAATTGTCACAGCTCTTTTCAGAGCTAACCCAACAGTCCTTTTCAGGACTAACCATCTACCACGAAAGATCTATCTTCAAGATGTCAGACGAAAAGTTCTACCTTCAAGCTGCCAGACGAAAGTTCTATCTTCAAGTTGTCATTTCTTCAAATTGTCACAGCTCTTTTCAGAGCTTACCCAACAGTCCTTTTCAGGACTAACCATCTACCACGAAAGATCTATCTTCAAGATGTCAGACGAAAAGTTCTACCTTCAAGCTGCCAGACGAAAGTTCTATCTTCAAGTTGTCATTTCTTCAAATTGTCACAGCTCTTTTCAGAGCTTACCCAACAGTCCTTTTCAGGACTAACCATCTACCACGAAAGATCTATCTTCAAGATGTCAGACGAAAAGTTCTACCTTCAAGCTGCCAGACGAAAGTTCTATCTTCAAGTTGTCATTTCTTCAAATTGTCACAGCTCTTTTCAGAGCTAACCCAACAGTCCTTTTCAGGACTAACCATCTACCACGAAAGTTCTATCTTTCTTTTAGAAGAGACGCGTTCCAAAAGAGTTATACTCCAGAGAGTTATACTGCAAAGAGTAAGAATCATTCATAGATGCAGAAAAAGACTAAATCCAACCCAGTGCTCAGTCTTTTAGAAAGAAAAAATCATTCATAGAGATGTAAAAAGACTAAGTCCAACTCAATGGTCAACCTTTTAGAAAGATAGAAAATCATTCATAGGGAAAAAAAAGCTAAGACCAACTCAGTGATATAAGATAAATTTCCTTTTAGAAAAGAGAAATCAATCATAGAGATGCAGAAAAAAGTCTAAGTCCAACCCAGTGCTCAGTCTTTTAGAAAGAAAAAATCATTCATAGAGATGTAAAAAGACTAAGTCCAACTCAATGGTCAACCTTTTAGAAAAGAAAATTCATTCATAGAATAAAAAAAGCTAAGACCAACTCAGTGCTCAGTCTTTTAGAAAAGAGAAATCATTCATAGAGATGCAGAAAAAAGTCTAAGTCCAACTCAATGGTCAGGCAATTAGAAAGAGAAAAAATCATTCATAGAGATGTAAAAAGACTAAGTCCAACTCAATGGTCAGGCTTTTAGAAAGAGAGAAAATCAATCATAGGGTGAAAAAAGCTAAATCCCTCTCAGGGTAGAGAGAATAGGCAAAACTCCCCCCCTTTTCCCTTTTTTGCAAAAAATTCCGCTCAGGGACGAGAGCCTGGGGCATTTTTGTCCCCAGTTGCTGTCCACACGGCCGCCATTTTGAATGCTAAATCCCTCTCAGGGACGAGAGCCTAGGGACAAAATAAAAAAAAATAAAAAAAAATTCTTTCGGGACGGCAACTAGGGACACATTTTTGTCAGGGATGGTGATGTAGGGCACTCAGGGACGAGAGACTAGGGACACACCCAAGCCCTAGGTGTGTCCCTAGTCTCTCGTCCTTTACTACTCATGTTACGGTAATGTCATCTTCAATCTCTCACGATGACGAACAGGACATCTCTCTATCTCTCTCGGAAAAGCTCTAGATATTCCTCAACCCTTAGGCCGCTAAGCGCGACCCAAGGACCTTTTGCGGACAGTGTAGATCAAGATCAGACTGCACAGAACGTGCAGTCTGATCTTGGATCTACACTGTCCGATATGGAGATATTCCCCCCCCCCAAAAAAAAACCTTCTTAAATAGCAACATTCCGACTTTTACTATCGACTTGAAAGTTTCATTTAATTTACTTAGCGGGTGAAGGCTTAATGACATCTTTTCCCTGATATTTCCTGGTCAATAGTTTGTACGTGCAAGAGCTTTGCTATCGATGGACAGAAATTATAGCTGTAGTCATTTCAAATCTCTTTTGAACAGGGTTGTTCTTATAATATTGGACAGCGTAGACGGCAGATCTGGTCCCGTATTCACGAATCACTCTTAAGAAGGTTCTTAGGACTTCGCATTCTCTATATATTTCTAAATTTGAAAGTAACAAGACTTCTGATTGGCAAAACCATTTGGTTTAGCCAATAGTCCCGTATTCACGAATCACTCCTAAGAACGTTCTTAGGACTTCGCATTCTCTATATATTTCTAAATTTGAAAGTAACAAGACTTCTGATTGGCAAAACCATTTGGTTTAGCCAATAGTCCCGTATTCACGAATCACTCCTAAGAACGTTCTTAGGACTTTGCATTCTCTATATATTTCTGAATTTGAATGTAACAAGACTTCTGAATGACAAAACCCTTTGGTTTAGCCAATCAGAAGTCGTGTTGCTTCAGATTTAGAAATTCTTGGAGAATAAGACTAAGAGTGTTCTTGTGTATGGTTGTTGAATACTGACCTAGGTTCCATATTATTTGCGCTCTAAAATCTTGATCGGTACCGTCCTCAAAGATACTTTATGATGACCTAATCATGCGTCAAAAAGATATAAAAATTGTTTGTCTTGCTTTTTCTGTCTGTTAGCCTGTCTGTCTGTATTTAACATGCTTGTTTGTCACTGGTAGCTTGTCTCTATCTACCAGCTTGCTTATTTGTTCTCTTGTCTCTGTCTACAGCCTTTTCTCTGTCTGTCTGTCTGTCTGTCTGTCTGTCTGTTTGTCTGTCTGTTTCTCTGAATATTTATCTAATGCGAAACAATGTTATTTGATAAGTCTCGACTTTTTAATGATTGTGGCGCCACATACAAGTTCCCTTGCTTTTAAGACAGTCTGAAAATCGGAGTATCTATGTCTTTTCACTGACTGGATATATAGACTTCACTTAATTATCGGACTTAGACTACCTAATGTGATATCTAATACGCTCTGAAAGAAAGTCATTTTACGTGCAGAACCACGTTTTTTTTCCCGAGGCGTATCTAGATAAAGGAAAATTGTCAAGGATGATCAAGCGACGAAATGTCATTTCTTACGTGAGAGACGTAGATAATGGACACTGAGTAGTGCCTGGTATACTTCAAATATTGAATATAGTTCCGCCAAGAAATAACCCTCTGAGCGCCATAGGCGAAAACAAAGGGGCTTTTGCGGACAGTATAGATCAACATCAGACTGCACAGAACGTGCAGTCTGATCTTTGATCTATACCGTACGCTTTTTAATCAAGCGTATAAGAAAAAAATGTTTTTTCAGTTTTATTGATTGTAAATGCAGCCTTCAAAAGAGGTGGAGTTGGTATATTTGGCGCCAGAAGAGTTTAATCTAGCCTCACGAAACACCACATTGCGAAACAAACTTCGGGTGATCCGTTGATTATATCCTTTATTACGTAGTGTGATATGCACCTACATGGTACATTTCTCCGCCGGACATACATGCTCACCGCTTTACCATTATTAAAACCGTAAGGTTCCACTTAGAAAAAGAAAACACGGGTCACAATTTCAAATCGAAATCTTTCTAAATGCATTTCCGTTGACAAATAATGTCTACATTCAGTTTTTGGCGTAGTCGATCGATTCCGTTGGCAGTTTTTTACCAATAAAGTGATATATGTAAATAACTTAATCGTGGTTGTTGTTGTTGTTGTTCGATTTACATGGGCGCCATCATTAATCCTAAGTTACTCTTTTTTTTCCGAAAGAGGTGCCGAGCCCCGGTAGCTCAGTTCGGTAGCGTGCAGACTTGACAAAAGGAGGTCGTGTGCTCGATCCCTGGCTCGGCCAATTTCTTTCCGAGGATTGATGACAGGATTCATTCCTCTCCCACTTCTGACCATTGTCTCGACGATGGTTATATGGAAAATCAACCAGTGGCTTGGAAAGAAAATTAGGAGGTGTACTGGTAAAAGGGACCCCAGGAAAGCATGGATAGGTGCACTGGCCGCTGCGATATAACTGAAATAATGTTGAAACGGCGTTAAGCACCATACAATCAATCAATCAATCATTCGAAAGAGGTGGAGTTGGTATATTGTGGGCTGGGAGAGTTTGACTCTTTACCAAAAGACAAAATTTTAGACTTGTCCAAATTGAAAGCATTTGCAGACGACAAAATAAACATGACTCAAAAATTGAAATTTGTTCTGGGAAAGTTAGAAAACATTGTGGAAAAAGGAGAAAATGCTAGTTACCAGCATTTTCTCCTTTTCCCACAATGTTTCAAAATGCTTTCTTTTTCAGGATAGTTAAAAGTCGGGATTATGTGGTAAAGAGTTAATCTAGCCTCACGAAACAAGAAATTACGAAACCCTCATTCTGATTCGGTAAACGTCGGATGGTCCATTGATCAAATACCTTGACTGTATTACGTTGGGTGATATGCACCTACGCAGTAAATTTCTTCGCCGCAAATACACCGCTTTACCGTTCTTAAAATCTTTGAAAGACTCCCGTTAAAGCAAGAAATAACGTGTCACAATTTTCTGCGAAAATCTTTCTAAATACATTTCCGTTGACAAACCGCTTTACCGTTCTTAAAATCTTAAGACTCCACTTAAAGGAAGAAAAAAACGTGTCACAATTTTCTGCGAAAATCTTTCTGAATACATTTCCGTTGACAAACAGTTTTTACATTCAGTTTTTAATATGGTTTATCAATTCCATTGACAGTTTTCACCTACAGATGGATAGATGTGAATAACTTCAACGTGGTTGTTCTTGTTGTTGTTGTTGTTAAACGATTTACATGAGCGCTGCCATGTTTAAGATCATGTGACTGACAGTATTTCAAAATGGAAACCTCCTCGATAGGGACGAGGTAAACTGTAGCTACGAAATCTACCGAGTAATATCGAGTGTATCTTTTATTGTAGGGGGAAAAAAAGGTAATGCTGGTTACCAAAGAAAAATCTAAGCATTTTAGAAACATTTACCGTGTCGTCTGCGAATGTTTTGATTTGGAAAAGTCTAAAAATAATTGCATGGTTACCTCCCTTTTCAGCTAAAGGTTAAACTCGTATATCTGGTCCTGTTACGGTTTAAACTTTGAAAAGTCAATATGTAATAAATCGGAATCCGAACAGAACTCAATGAACTAGAAGATGGACATGATCTTTACTTGTCAGTAAATAGACACGATTATTTACACCAAAATACCAGTCACTGACATCGACATTTGACAAAAAGTACTGACTAATGACATATAAGTGTGCAATGATAGACTTGCAGTAAACAAATTAACCACGTGTTTGACATTTGAAATGAGCCGCGCTCTGTGAAAAGGGGGCTTAATACATCTGCAAAAAGTATTGACCCATGTCAGCCTGCGCAAGCCGCGCAGGCTGACATGGGCCGAAACTTTTTGCTATCTTTAATTTTTCTGCATGTCCAAGGACCATTCTACCTCCATATTTTGTTAATAGTTAGACTTAATGGGTTTTTATGAATCTATGATTATGTGATGTTTTGCTTAGTATCATGCACCACGGAGATGCATTAAGCCCCCTTTTCACAGAGCATGACTCAAATAAAGATGTCAATAGCCTATCTAAAATGATTTTTTTTTTCACAGGTAATAATTATTGACAAGATTTAATCATATACCACACAACCCTGACTTATAACGACCCTTTGAAAGAAAGCTATTGAAAATATTGTGGGAAAAGGAGAAAATGCTGGTAACCAGCATTTTCTCCTTTTCCCACAATGTTTTCTACCCTTCCCAAAACAAATTCCAATTTTTGAGTCACATCTATTTTGTCGTCTGCAAATGCTTTGAATTTGAACAAGTCTAAAATTTTGTCGTTTGGTAAACAGTTAACTTAGACATCTGCATATTCCGTAAAACCTTCTTCGGTAATGCTCGTCTTTCAACAAGACTGGTTTACTTGAACTACTGCTACAAAGCCTATTAATCCTTATCTATTTGGTTTTAATTCCAAGATTAGAGCACTATACGTCGGTTTAACATGCAACAAGACATACGAAATGCACTCGTTTTGCGTGTTTAGTTAGTATATATCGCAAAAACATGTCTGTAACATGGAAAACGCCCCCACCCGCGAACACAAACCCCAAAAGGATGGGTTTTCGATATTTCGCCATATTACCATGTGTAGACAAATTTCTCTCGTCATGCAGCAGGCTACTTTGGGAAAAATTGAGGTTTAAGGATTACGACCCCTAACCCATCGGTAAATATCGTGTAACATGGACGTTTTCGTAAAGGCTATTCGGCCAATCTCGGTAGCTTCCGTCTTTTAATAATGAGGGTTAGGGGCCGTAGACTGACTAACTCATCGATAAAAATCGTGTAACATCGACGTTTTCGTTAAGGCTATTCGGCCAATCTCGGTAGCTTCCGTCTTATAATATGAGAATTAGGGGCCGTAGACATTAAGGAAAAATGGAAAAATATCTCGTAACGAGCAATTTCTTCTTTGCGACAATTTTTTCGGAATTGTGTATCTAAATTCATTCATTCATTCATTCATTCATTTATTCATTTCCTTTTTCAAGCATGCATTCAACGTCGTCTGGTGCAAAGCTATACCAGATGGTAATCATTTAGCATTTTACTTGTTACCAGACTACAAACTTTTAGACTGATCCAAATTTAAAGCATTGCAAACGATAATGTAATAAAGCTTTTCATGACGAAATTGGTCTTTTGTAAAACTGAAATGGGTATTCGTGGAAACGGGCAAAGAACGTGCCCTAGTATACTTTGTCTCAGTTCAATAATACCGCACCACATCTCTTACGCGTTAAACGTTTCATTGCCAGTTTATTGGAGAGGTCATCAGACCTCTCCAACAGTGGTGAGTTTAAAAGGCAGACTGCCACAGAATTTGCTGTCTAAATCCATTTTTCTTGCGAAATTGTACTGATACACAGTCTGTTTCGTCATGGTTTTGTAAATAAAGCGAAATCAAAAAACCGAAACAGGAAATAGACGTGGTTTATTTTTATGTGACGAATTTCAGAAAATATTTGTTATATTAATTTGCCATGGCTGCAAATTACCTCTCAAATAATTGTAATTTTTCATTAAGCAAATAAATCTAAGCAGAAGAAAAAATAAGAAGAATTTCGTTAAAAAAGAGAAAAAAGACCGCTGGACAAGATCATACGACTTGAAAACGCAACAAGAAGATCAAATGACCGTCATGTAAAGCATATGAGGTTTCTACGCGGCGGCTTTTTTACTTGTTTATTTAAATGTACCAAAATATATTGAAATTAAAAGCCAATAAACTATTGGAAAAATGATGCTGACCTCTCCTGGCTTCTTTTGTAAAGAAGCCAACTTGTATTATTCATTGTGTTTGGAAATACAGGTTTAAAATCAAGCACCGTGACAAATTAATTATAAACCTCACTCGATAAAGTTTATGGTATCTCGTCACGGTACGTGATTTTAAAACTGTATTCCATTCCCAGGCACAAACAATAATATAAACTGAAAATGAAAGGTTTATCGCGTAAGAGTTATACACAGACGACAATAAAACAAAACAAAAACAGCTTAATCACGCGAAACGTCCCAGCCAATCCGACGCCTTGTCTCATGGCTTGGTATCTGACGGCCAATCACTATGCTTGGCAGATACTCAAAACTTAAATTAATATCGATACAGACGTAAATTCTTATTGCAGACGCAGGTCTGTGAAATGATGTCACTGGTTTGACACTGTTGGCAAGGCACGAGATTTATTTTTACAACAGCTGTGTGAATAAGCTCTCCGAATATATAATTTCTGATTCCTTGCATCTTAACTCTTTGCTAGACGACAACATTCTAGACTCGTCTAAATTCAAAACCACACCAGACGACAAATTAAATGTGGCTCGAATGACGGGATTCGTCTTCGAAAAAAAAAATGTGGAAAAATGCTCCAAACCAGCATTTCCTCTTTTACCAAGATATTTTCAGAGACCTTGGTCCTCAAGGTCGTTAAAAACGGGGTTGTTCTGTTAAAGGTTAGAACAAGTTTCTGGCTGGCAAATTTCAAGACGCCCTTGTAAAACATGAATAAATAACATGAACAGAAATTGTTTTGTAAAGGATAAATTCTTATCCTGCTAAGCGCGACTTAATAACCTTTTACGGACAGTGTAGATCCAAGATCAGACTGCACAGAGTGTGCAGTCTGATCTTGGATCCACACCGTCCGATAAAGAGATGTCTTTCCTACAAAAGCACCTTTGAAAAAGGAAAATTTGGGTTTTTACTATCGGCTTGAAAAGTTTCATTTCTTTTATTTAGCTGAATAAGGATTAAAAAGCAATCTAACGCGAGACAAAGAAAAGTCATGTAAAAGCTGTTCTGGTCGAGTTTTTCTTAAAGAATGCCGGACAAAATAGATCCTAGATCAGATTGTAGCATGGTCTTTGGTCTGCTCTCAGAGGTTTATCGGAGTTCACAAAAGATCGTAATTCTGTGTCATACGAACGCCGGACAAAGTAGATCCTAGAATAGATTTTAGCATGGTTTTTTGGTCTGCTCTCAGAGGTTTATCAGAGTTCACCAACGGGCGTAATTGTGTCTATATAGAGAAAGTTTCATACGAAATACCATGCAAAAGGCAGAAGCTGAAGAAGTTGTCTAAAGGTCAAAGCAGGAACATAACCATATGAAATACGAACGGTATCAGAGTTAAACCCTCAAACACCACACGATTATTTTCCTTTTTGCTATTTCCTTTTCCCAAGAAATCTACTTTCGGTTCGACAAAATTCCACTTTTACTTGCCAGAAAACAAAGTTATTGACTAAATACAATAAGTACCAAATACAAATGGACTGAACATACGAATGATATCATTTATACCCGTGTGACTTTTAGACCAGCATCCAACCAAAATTTTCTGTTCTTGGTGTTTTCTGATTTCAATTAGTGTCACAATATCATAATGTTAACGCCAAAGTATTAATCACCAAACAGGTATTATCTTCCGCTTGGTGGCATTTTTCAAATACAGACCTATCTGATTTGGGCATTCTAAGTACAGAACCGGACTACTTTTCAAAACGACAACCGTTACTTCGAATTTCAAAATAAAATAAACGTTTATTCAATAAAACGCTACCTGGTATGATTCATTCAGCTATGGTCAGCTAGCATGTAACATATGCACCAGTCATTTATTAAACAGCCTCTTCAGGCTTGGGTAATAGCTTCGGTATAAGCCCAGATTGTTTACAAGTCTGTGGAAAACCCCTGCACGAATCCAGGTTTCCCTAAAGTCTATATTTAGAAACTGTATTCAAAGATGTGCAGTATATATATAGTATTTGTAAAAACTATTTTCCCGTTGGTAATAATCAATTTTTTAAGATATTTAGAGTGAAAACAGGCTAGATTTTTCCAAAGATGTATTGTTTGTACCCATTTCTCCATTACTACATTATTAGCGGCGAGTTTTAGTTTACATACCGCGTATTAATATTTATCCTGTACAGGATAGTGATGCGTCATAGCAGACAGGTCGAATCTTCTAAGAATATGAAATGCGCAGACAACGGCCAAACAAGAAGTTGTGTTAATCAAATTGTATACTTCTTTGGAGATAATGTTTACTTTCTAAATGATTTTGTAGTAAAGAAACGGTTAACATGGACCCTCATAACTTCGATTACTTGCCATTGGGGACCATTCCTGTACGTCAATTTATCTCCCTTGCCAGATAAAGACAAAATGTAACCAAATAACATATTGGTCCTTTTTACCTGTATATTCCTTTGCTTTTATCCCTGATTCCTTGTGGATGATGCGATATATAGTCCCCGTAAATGTTAAAGCAAATTGAAGGAAAGTCTGTTCTCAATCATCAGGGAAATGTATACATCTCGATTTATAGACAATCTAGTTTAGAATATTCCTAAGAAAGTGTCTGTGAAGTACAAGAAAATCAAGGATTAAAACCAAGTGATCCCCTTATCAGGACCATTGTAATACTGGAGAGGATTCATGGGAAGTAACCGAGGAATGGTAGCCATTGCGTGCTTTGTCAGGTTACACTAAACTCTGACATCTTTCAGTAGCATATTCCAAATATGGACGCGATTCATTTCAGGTGAAGTTTGGCAACTGTAGCCCCAGCATTATAGAACAGACTACCGGCAAATCTCAGAGACCCTGACACTCTGCGCTTTCAAAAAAATCGCTGAAAACGCATTTATTTGAATAAGATTCATGGGATCAATGTCGTATCAAGTGACCTTTTAAGCTGTAATCAGACGGTTTTATGAAGTCTCTGAAAATTGCCTATCGTAGTATTTCCTGAACATCATTTCTTTTTATGGTGTTGTTTTAATCATCAGAAATTTCTTCTCTTTTTGTATGTTGTTAAATTGCAAACATTTGCAGACCATTTGTTTATTTGTAACTAAGGCGTGAACCATTTTATGCGTACATGTAATTCTACTACAATAAAAGCGCTTTATAAATGTGGAATGAACTTTTACTGAACAATACCTTGTTTTAAGAACCCTGGGATAGAATGCCTTTGAAAACATCGTTGTAACCAGCATTTTCTCCTTTTCCCAAAGACATACAAAAAATACTAATTTCTTATCAGCTTTGATTTCATTCAAAATCACCAGTAACAAAGTAATAGAGGCGATTTTTTTTTTATATTATCTAATGCAACAGTTAGAGTATTATTGGGCCTAGGAAAAATATCCGCTGTTTCCTTCTATCATTGAATACACTGGAACTACAAAAGCTCCTGGAAAACCAATATTCGCAAATGATAAGCCAAGCGCTTCAATGAACGTGAGCACTGTTGCTTGGTGCTTGATCAATGTTCGTCTTGGGTAGGTTTAATTCATATTATGGAATTTGAGTAATAGTCGTCCCCGAATATTTGTTTATTTTCCAGGGAAAAAAAGCAGAAGTTACCAATTACTTATATTTCGATTAATTAAATTGGTTGTGTGTTTTAATTGTTTACATTCATTGTGAGGAAATTCTGACATTTATCTTTGGATATAAAATGAGAGGTGAGTGATCGTTTTTATATGGGTGGTTCAACTCTTCACCAAATGTTTTTGGGGAAGAGAGCCGTCAAAACATCGTGGAGATAGGAGAAAATACTGGTTAAAAGCATTTTGAAAATTTGCAAAAAGTTACTACGTTTTCGAAAGTTATATCCGATCATTTGAACCACATTTTTGTCGTCTGCAGACGTTCACACGATGAAGGAGCCTAAACCATTCCAGTGCAACAAGCGAGAAACATGTGTTTTTGTGAACGGCATAGATCAAAATCAGACTGCACAGAACATGCAGTCTGATTTTAGATCTATATCGTCCGCTTGTTTAGTCGAGCCTTTGAGGCAAATATATTTCTGAATGTCTTAGGGTTGTATTTTTGGCCGTCGAAATGGGGTCGGGTTTACGCATTTGGTGCTGAAAGAGTTAAATTTGTTCGTCTGGTGAATAGTAAACTTCCGCCAATATTATAAAGTGTCTAAACAAAAATAGTAAATGAGTCCTATTCTGTGAAAAAAAAAAGATTTAGTACAACCTCAAAAGTAACAACCTATGTCAGCCTGTGCAAACCGAGCAGGTTGACATTAGTCGAAACATTTTGCTGTTAGGAAATGTATTGTATGTCAAAGGTCAGTCGAATATTAGTAAAATGGATCCATATCGTGCGACAGCTTGGTTGGTATTAATGCATTATAAAGATCCATTAAACCCCATTTTCTCCAGAGCACTACTCAAGTGTGTGTATAAAACTTACTCTAGATTTCATTTAGGGGTCCTATGTGGCTCGGTGGAAGAGTGTAGAACTCGTAAACTGGGTTTTTTGTGGAGGTGTCTTTGGGCAAGACACTTCAGAGCCCTAGCCTAGCACTGGTGAAACCCAGGACATACATAAATAAGTGAGCTTTCGCCCCGATATAACTGAAATAATGTTAAAAGCGGGGTTAAACACCATTCAATCAATCAATCAACCAGATTTCATTTATCAAACTAACCCTGGGAATCAACGTATTTCCTTTTGCCATGCTCTATGAAAAGGGGGATTACTGCCTCTGCGAAAATTATCGTTTCAGGTTAGCCTGTGCAGTTGGGCCGGCTGACTTGGGCCGATAGTTTTTGCCAATGATAAATTTACTGCATGTCAAAGGCCCATTTTACTGCATGATTTAGTCGCTTTTTAGATAAAATGGAGTTTATGGATTCACAATAATGTGATGCTTTGCTTTGTATAATACATCATGGAGATGCATTAAACACCTCTTGCCAGAGCATGGCTCATACGTAAAAATAAATAAGCATAAATGGTAGAGAGTACAGTTTGGAAATTCATACCTTTTTTCAAATAGTATTTCAGTTACACATGTATGTCATTCGGTTTCTTGTACCAGCACTTTGCACAACACTCTTTCTAACCTAGTGGCTACTTTCCCGCTTAATCGTCGTCGAAACAATATTCAGAGACACAAGTGATTTGTTGCAGTGTCATCAATGCCTATTTTTTGTTTTTATTTTTTGCCGAGCTGAGAATCAAATCCACGACTTCTGAGTAAATGCCATGTACATTACCGGCTAAGTTACAGGTGCTTTTGCTTCTAAAACTTGAGTTCGTGACTGAGTTTGTGCTCAATTTTCAATCTAATACTAGTAAGTTCTTCAGCAAGTACAACAATGAGAACTACAGACTTTATAAGTAGAAGGAAAATTATGAAAAAAAAAAGTTGCTCTGTGAGGTGTATAAAAATCAGTTCTGAAAATTTTGAAATTTCATACTCAGCTGAGTTTGTCATGAAAAATGTGGAGCCGGAACTCAACACTTTACTACAAGCTACACGCCGCCTTTCTGTACATGTTGAAGACCATTTCTTTCCATGATATAACCAAAAGAAAGCTGAGGCTCTCCAATGTCTTCCCCGAAAGCAATCCTGTATGCAGGAATTGAATGAGGACCGTGTATTTATAACACTTTAACGCTTTAACCCTTGGGCTGTCAAGCGCGACTAAAGGTGTTTTTGTGGACAGTGTAGCTCAGGATCAGACTGCACAGAATGTGCAGTCTGATCTTGGATTTACATTGGCCGATAAGGAGATATTTTCCCCAAATAATAAATTTGAAATTGCAATAACTAATTTAGCAGGTTAAGGCTTAACTCTTCCGCTGCCGACTGAATAGGTTCGACCTTTCTCGAGGTCGAGCACTATGTTTACGTTGCATTTGGTGCTGACTATGGTCAAAAATTAACACCATGTCGGGGACGTTGTAGATCAATGATCAGACTGCACGTGTTGTGCAGTCTGATCTTGATCTACACCGTCCGCAAAAACTATCCAAGGCGACATTAGCAGAGAAAGGATTAAAGGGAACTTTTTTAGATTTTTATAATCAAGCCTAACTGTAAAAATGTTTTCGTACTGAATATAGTAAGGTAATTGCTGAAAACCCATGGTTAAATTACAAAGGGAAGGCTAGGAAAACAATAAATTCGGAAGGTATTTCCTAAATGGGATACGTAGGCTCTTAAGGTATTTTTGGATTTCTATAACTAAACCTATTGCTATTGGTCAATTTTCTGCATGTTAAAGGACTAATCTGACGCAGAAATTAGCCGGTTGTTAGACACAATGGAATTTATGGATCCATAATTATGTAATGACTTGCTTGGTATAATGCATCATTGAAATTCATGAAAGCCCCTTTAACCAGAGTATGGCACAAATATATATTCACCTTAAACCCCACATCCCTGGAAAGAAATAGTTACAGAGTTCAACGGGTTTAACCCTTTACCAGACGAAAAAAAAAAAGCTTTGTCCAAATTAAAAGCATTAGCAGTCAACAATTATAATGTGGCTGTATAATAATCAGTGCAATCTTTCTTTGATACAGTAGAAAACATTGTGTGAAAAGGAGAAAATGCTGGTATCAGCATTTTCTCCTTTTCCCACAATGTTTTCAAAATGCTTCTCTCCCATGGTCGTTAAAAGTCGGCATTGTGCAGTGAAGAGTTAACTGTGTCTGTAAAATGGTATATTATTCATAGAGTTTGGCTGATTTGGGCGTCGTTCCAATAGTGGTCACGAAAAAATAATTAATTTAGGGAGGATTTCCCGAAGTTTACAGAATAATATGAACGATTGTAAAGCACTAGCTGACCCTTTTTTACTGACAAATTATGATCTAACAAGATATTTCCCAGTTGTTTGTGTTCTGCTAAATATTTAGTTTTCTGTGCTTCCTTGGGACGTTTTACCTGGTGTCGTAAGACTGACGATATCGCTTTCACGAGTGTAAAATCTAACAAAATTTGATTGGTCAGTCCAGCCACACGACCTTGGTGTCTATATATAGACACAAGAAAGGGGTATTATATCTGTTAGTAAGGTTGCACAAAAAGTCGTATGTTTTAGCGCCGGTTGCGACAAATTAATTTAATTCGCGCTGAATATCCCCACAAATATACGTGATTACACACGCACACGAATATCGGCTACATCCTACCACCATGGATAAAATCAGAGATACCAGAATTTGTACTGGTCAATTCCGGGTTGTAGGTCCTTTGATTACAGACAGACAGACGGACGGACCGGCGGACGGACAGACAGACAGACAGATAGGGTTAAATAAAGGAAGGAAAACCTTTTTAACCTTTAGGCTGCTAAGCGCGACTCATAGACGTTTTGCGGACAGTGTAGATCAAGATGAAACTGCACGTTATGATCTTGAATCTACACTGTCCGATAAGGATATATATTCCCCTAAAATACCTTTGAAATAGCAACATCTGGGATTTTACTATCGACTTGAAATCTTCATGTCAGTTATTTAACAGGGTAAAGGTTTTTAAACAGATAGGAAGCACCATTTCACTGACAAAATCTGATAACTCACAGAAACAGAATTCTTGGTTTTGGATGTTTTCATACCAATTATATGTTACAAAACTTTTTTTTATTGGCAAAGTCCAATGGGTGTGGTTTCTGTGGTTGTGAGGTAGTGCTTCGGCCTCGTAACCATAAGGTCCTGAGTGCGATATCCGGGAGCGGGTGTCAACTGTGGGATTTTTCATTGGCCTACATATGCGTCGCAAGTACTGGCGTAGTTCCCAGGAAGCAGAATCGAGAGAGATTAGTATAATATATAAGAACTTGTTTCTCAATCGATGTACAATAAATATATTTAAACTAGCTTATCACGATCAGCGGAGAGCCAATTAGTAAACCTATATCAAGTGCAAAAAAATAACTGCAACGAAATTTCATCACTGTTTCTTCATTAGTTTAACCCTTTACCAGATAGCACAATTGTAGACTTGGTCTAGTTGAAAGTGTTTGTTTGGTTGTTTGAATAGTGTTTTACGCCGTTTTCAATATTATTTCTGTCATATCACAACGACAGCTCACATATTCATTTATTTCCTGGGTTTCACCAGTACTAGGCTGGGGCTCTGAAGTGTCTTGCCCAAGGACATTCCTGTGAAAAAACCCAGCGTAGCCAGCGAGGCTCGAACCCGGGGCCTCCAGGTCACTAGTCCTACACTTTACCACTGAGCCACGCAGGACCCCAGAAGTATTTGTGGACGACAAATTAAATGTTGCTAAAATAATTCGTTTTGAGAAGGGTAGAAAACATTGTTGGAAAAGGACCAGCATTTTCTCTTTTTTCCCGCAATGTTTTTAAAAGCCATATTCTTCAGAGTTGTTAAAACTCGGGACTGTTTAATAAGTGGTATATGTCTCGCCAATTACAGTCATTGGGTTGTTTCATGTTGTTTTGCCAAATTATTTGTTCAGTAGAATTGCTTTCATTTATTTTGGTTATTAACAAGCCTCAATCTTTTTTTTCTTTGTTTATTACATGAGAATAAAGGCCAAAAAACATGGAAGATATTCCAAAATTGGCACTGCTTCATCAGATGAACTCTTTTCCAAACGACAAAATATTAGACTTGTCCAAATTAAAATCATTTGCAGACGACATTTTAAATGCAATTTAAAATATATACTAATTATCTTTGAAATGGTTGAAAACATTGCGGGAAAAGGAGAAAATGCTGGTTACCAGCATTTTCTCCTTTTCCCACAATGTTTTCAAAAGTCCCTTTTACTCAGTGTCGCTTAAAAGAAGGAATTGTTTGGTAAAGGGTTAAACCTTAGTCTGTCTGACGCAAAAGTAGTTGCTTTGCCCACTGTGCAGATCAAGATCAGACATACAGAACGTGGAGATGAATCTTCACTCTACAATGTCCGATTAGTATTTTTTTAATCCTATACCTGCTAAATAAGTTAAACTTTCAAGCCGAAAGTAAAAAACCCAAATGTTGCTATTTCAAACTTATTTTTGGTGGAAAAATCCGTCCATATCGGACAGTGTAGATCAAAGATCACACTGTACATTCTGTGCAGTCTGATCTTGATCTATACTGTCCGCAAAAGGCCCTTGAGTCACGCTTAGCAGCCTAAACAACAACAACTACTTATATCTGATACCTCTCTTTCACCTACTGAAAATATCCAACTCGTTTTTTATGGCCAAGAATTCCTTAGTTTACTGACAAGCTTCAACCTGTACTATCTTTGTTTATAACATGAAACGAAAAGCCAAAACATGCAAGTCGACATTCCAAATTGGCGCTTCTTAATCAGATTGAATCTATGCCTCTCTAGTAGGTGCAAATTTAATCGCTTAGGCGAATGTTGTTGATAAAGGTCAGACTGCACAGTTCTACATCATACATAACTTTCGATTTGTTTTATTAGAATGTTCAAAACTGCTTTAAATATATGTTTGCTAGACGCAAATGTTAGCTGACACACGAACTACAAGTTGTAGATCAAGATCAACAAGTATAGATCCATATATACAATGTGCTTTCGTTTTCTAGGAATGTTTCCTTTGTTTAGCTTGCCTTAAATCTTAAGCCGCTGAGCGCGACTCAAGGACATTTTGCGGACAGTGTAGATCAAGATCAGACTGCACGGAACGTGCACTCTGATCTTGGATCTACACCGTCCGATGCGGAGTTACTTTTCACCCAAAATCAACTTTGAAACAGCAAAATTAGGTTTTTGCGATTGGCTGAAAAATGTCATTTCACTTACTTAGCAGGATAAAGGTATCAGGAAATTGTTTTCTTTGTTGTAGCTAAGAATTATTAGTTTATCTGAAGGCTTAAATCGTTACTTTCTGTATTATAATTATGATTTAACCCTGTACAAAAACAAAAAAACCGAGCTGCTGGTAACTAGCATTTTTCTCCTTTTCCCACAATGTTTTTCTACACTTTCAGATCCTTTTCCACCAGTTTTTCCCTACAATATTCTCTGTCATTTCATAGATGAAAATCACCGTTTCGACCATGTACAATTTGTCGTCTGCAAATACCTTGAATTTGGTCAGGTCTAAAGTTTTGTCGACTGGTGAAGGGTTAAACAAAGTTGAAACAATGCTATGCTATAGGAGAAGCATGAATCCCATGGCATTGACATTTTAACCCCTGGGTTGCAAAGCGCGAATCTACTTTTGCGGATAGTGTAGATCAAGATCAGACTGCACAGAATGTGCAGTCTGATCTTGGATTTACACTTTCCGATAAAGAGTTATTTTTCCGTTAGAGACAATAGCAAAATTTGGCTTTTTATCATCAGCGAGAAAGTTTCATTTAACTTACTTAGCATGTTTAGGATTAAAATCCCGAAAATTCTTTTATCAAGCCCGGGTTCAAGCTCACAACATCTGGATTATTAAATTTCAGTGTCACCGAGGCACTGACGGCTTCCGGCCAGGAAAAGTAAATAAAAACTGCCGTTGGCAAAAAAAAAAAGGGGTAAACTTGTGTTTTATGAGTTTATTTTTTGCTTTACAGATGTAACATGAAGTTGAGATAAGCCGTGGAACATCAAATAGCCACACCTGTATACAGAAAGATAAGGCGTTCACGTGACCTCAGAGAGGGTTCAGACTCAACAGAAGCTTGGAATCTCTTTTATGAATTGTATAAGCGTCTAATGAAGGTGAGAATATGGGAGAAGAAACGACGTAGTTCAGCCCTTAAGCGCACTTTCACAATTTTTTATGGCTTTGCGGCTAATGTAGATCAGGATCAGACTGCACAAAACGTGCAGTCTGATCTTTGATCTACACTGTCCGCTTAGTTGAGACATTCTCAACTAAATCAGCCATGATAATGCTAGTGTTTTGACCTCATTTCTTAACAGAAATTGTCCGTTGGGTGTATTCAACACTCTAGGGTTTAAAAAATTCTTTCGCGAAAAAAATTTTGAAAATTAGGAAATTTCTTACCTTCGTTATTAACTAATTATCTTTATAAAAGATTAATGAATTACATTTTTTTTTTTTTTTCTAATTAAGAGAGGTATTGTAAATGAAGATGCATCGTTATAGAATCAAATTGGAACACGTGCATTTGGTAATTGCAAAACGGATTCCACACCCAAATTAATCCTTGGGCTGCTAAGCGCGACACAAGGGCCTTTTGCGGACAGTGTAGATCAAGATCAGACTGCACAGAACGTGCAGTCTGATCTTGGATCTACACTGTCCGATAAGGAGATATTTTTCCCTAAAAATAACTTTGAAATAACAACATTTGGGTTATTTACTGTGGACTTGAAAGTTTCATTTCACTTCTTTACCGGGTTGAGGGTCAAATATAACTTTGAAATAACAACATTCGGGTTTTTACTATAGTCTTGAAAGTTTCATTTCACTTCTTTACCAGGTTACGGATAAATATTTTGCAAAGCATGAAAAAACTGGATTTTTAAATAAAAAAAGAACAAAACAAGTTCTGGGTGTCTTTTAAACAGGTGTGGGAACTCTCCGTGCAATAAAATAAATATCATTTGGACATGTGATATTAAATGGCAGTAACAGTTTAAAAAATGTTGAGGCTGTAATTCCTGTAAAATTTTCCTTACGTCGTATAATTGAGCTATGCTCCATGAAAAGAAGGCTTAATTTATCTCTTTACTGCAATATACCAAGAAAGACATTGCATAACTACGAATTTATAAAAATCCGCTCTGTCTAACAACCGACTGAATCATGAGGTACACTGATCCTTTGGCATGTAAAAAATTGACCGATGACAAAAAGTTTTGGCTCAGGTCAGAGTGCACACTCCAGTGCGCAGGCTAACCTAGACCGATAGTTTTTGCACTTGCAATAAGCCCCATTTTCACAGAGCATAGCCCAGTTGTATGACGTCAGCAAAAAAAAAAAAATTACTAGGAAGAACTCTTATCTGTAAGACATCCCGATATTATTTACTTTAAAAAAAAGAGATTTGTGACGTCAGCTAGAAACAAAATTTACAACAATTATTTTGATAAACTCCAGAGATTTGCGAGGTTCAAATCAAATGAACATTTTCACTGTGAATGAAAGGGAAGTGAAGGATTTCATTGCTGCGAACTAACAGGCTAATCTCACTGCACTATTTTATGTGTTACATAATATTTAATACTGATTATCAAAGGTAGAAAGGAAATAAAATCAAGATGCTAATTTACCAACCATTCTTACTTTCATTACAGGTCTAACTCTAGATTTAAAAGTAATACAACTTCTGATTGGCTAAATCGTATGATTTAGCCAATCAGAAGTTGTGTTACTTTTATATGTAGAAAATTCTCGAGAATAATCCTGAGAATATTCCTAAGAATAATTGGTGAATACCGACCCTCGAGTCTTTTTCGACGCAGGAAAGGAATTTTAAGACGGCGAATATTTTTTCTGGTACAACACATGGTACCAGGAATTAGTACCGTGCAAGAAACAAGCACGTAAATGTGACAGGAAGTGTCAGAGAGCACTGTTGACAGAGAGTTCCCTAGTCACGTAAATTACGTTAAACTTGTTCTATTTATCAGCAATGATTATCGATCGTTTTCACACAGTTCTGCGGGTAAAAATCAGAGCAGAACTGAACAAAATATCGTTTATTTGACAAAAAGTACATAGTTTCTAGTCATACATAGCCTATTGTATATAAATTCTAAAATATATTAATTTAGTCTAGCGATTTCTTTCAGTATACTATCTACAATTTCAAAAAGTCTGTTATGAAACATTAAATAAATTAATAGATGAAAAGGTGAAATAGATATTTTTGCTAATGAAAGTAAAGATCTGTGGAGGGAAAAACTTGACCGTCATTTTGAAGAAAGCAATTTTTACATCAATCAGTCTACAATTCACTCGCTCAACCAGTCCGATTAAGCTACCAATCAGTCAGTTGGCCGTCATTATATGATTTATCAATCAGTTATTCGATGTTGCATCGTACTATTACTTTTAGACATGAGAATAAAATGAAATAAATGAATGTAATTATAAATATATGTACATGAATCTGTACGTGAAAAGCAATTTAAATTTAGAGTAGCTTAAATGTTCTAGTAAATGGCATGGGTAGCTGAATGAATAATTGACCAATCATAACAATCAGTCAGTAAGCCATCATTTTTAGACAATGGAAATATAAGAAAATAAATGAGAAAATAGATCTATACATATACCTGATAAAAGTGAAAAATGAATTTGAATTTACAGTTGCTTACATGTACTTGTAAATGGCATGGACACAGTAAATGAATGAATTAATGACAGTTCTTGAGAATGATACTAAAAATACACTTAAGGCTTGGTCAGACCGGCTAACGGATATGTAACGGGGGGGAAACGGACAAAAACATGCAGAATTTGGTTATCCGGTGACAAAATTCATCTCCTCAGCCGCTCGAGGCTCACGCGATCGGTGTGTGGAGCGAGGAAGCCACACAATGACCGCACGAGTACCGCACGTGTAACGGAAAAAAACGCACGTTTAACGGATATGTACAGGATAATAAACGGTCTATTAACGGATATCACCGTACGAGTAAGGGACTTGTACCGGATAAAACGGAAGTGCAACGCATGAGAACCGGACAAAACGTACGATGAACGGAAATGTACCGAACACCAACGTACGAGGAACGTACCGGTCACGTGACATGCCGAGGGTATAAATTGTCAGATGCATCCAAAGTCTATCATTTGCATGTCTCTGTCCGTTTTGTCCGGTGGAAAGTTTTGAACATGCTCAAAACTTCCCACCGGACGGAACGGACATCGCCGGACATCGCCGTACAAGTAGCGGATTCACCGGATAAGAAACGGACATAAAACGGATACGAACGGACACGAACGGATAAAATGATTTTTTATCCGTTACTCGTCCGTTAGCTCGGTGTGACCAAGGCTTATATTCTAACGAATGGTTGCTGAATACACACCCTGGAGTCTTTTTTTTTTTGACGCGGAAAAGGAATTTCAAGATGGCGTACATTTTTTTTTCTTCTACAACACATGGCTCCAGTAATTAGTTCCGTGCAAGAAACAAGCACGTAAACGTGACAGGAAGTGTCAGAAAGCGCTGTTGACACAGAGTTCCCTAGTCACGTAAATTACGTTAAACTTGTTCCATTTATCAGCAACAATTATTGATCGTTTTTCACACAGTTCTGCCGGGCAAATATCGCACATCAGTCATCACAAACTAGAACAAAAACGTGTTTGTTTCAATAATTAATTGACAGCGCCATTGCATGCTGGCAATTAACCCACTGCAATTTTTTTTCACTGACAATGTTAGATCGTGTAAATTCGGATTGCTTTGCTTTTGATTGTTATTCAGTTCGTTTTTATTTTATTCTCATGGTGCTAAGCGCTACTCATGGACCTTTTGCGGAGCGTGTAGATCAAGATCAGACTGCAAAGAACGTGCAGTTTGATCTTGAATCTACACTGTCCGATAAGGAGATATCTTTACCCCAGAAATACCTTTGAAATAGCAAAATTTGGGTGTATACCACCGGTTTGAAAGTTTTATTACACTTGTTTAGCAAGATAAGGACTAATAACGTAACAAGGCTGACTGTAGCTCCAAGCTGGTCCTAGGGGCTTTATTCACGACTATAGGAAGAACTAAGAACCTTATCGTGTTTCAAAAATACATCTCTTTTGAATATGTCAATTTGTGTTGTTTTTATCCATTAACCCATTTCAAAAAAAAAATAAGCCATGCTCTGTAAAAATGTGGGTTGAATGCATCGGCGAAAAGTATCGACCCAGGTCAGCCTGCGCAGTCCGCGCAGGCTCACCTGGCTCGAAACTTTTTGATATTGGTCAATTTAACTGCATGTCAAAGGACAAGTTTACCTCAGGATTCAGCCGGTTTTTGGACAAGATGGATTTTATGAACCCATTATAATATGGCTTGGAACACGCGAAAAGAGGCATTCGGACTTTTGCGTAAAGTGTCGTCTCGGATCAGCCTGCGCAGTCCGCGCAGGCTAATCCGAGACGGCACTTTACGACTACATTAGATTTTGTTCTTCAGTAGACTTGTGCAAAACAGAAAATTACATAAAAACGGAAAGTGTCGTCTCGGATTAGCCTGCGCGGACTGCGCAGGCTGATCCGAGACGACACTTTACGCAAATGTCCGAATGCCCCTTTTCGCGTGTTGCAGGCCATATGATGTCTTGCTTGGTATAATGCATCACAGATACGCATTAAACCCCCTTTTGCCAGAGCATGGCATAAATTTCCCGTGATTTCACAATCCTGAAAATGAAGGCTTTTAAAAACATTTTGGGAAAAAGAGAAAATGCTGGTAACCTGAATTTTCTCTTTTACTCACAATATTTTCTAAGATTTTTAAGACAAGCTCCACCATTTGAGTTGAAACTTCGTTGTTGTCTGCAAATGCTTCCAGTTCAACCAAGTCTAAAACTTTGTCATCTGTTGAAGAATTAATGTAAAATAATTCTTGTTTTTCTTCTATTTAGGACCGCAAGATATGCCATCTTCTCCAAGACTTTGCGTTACGTTAAATACAGTTGACAGCTTGTCTAAAAGCCATTTTAAGCAGATGCCATTTACCAACCTTTTCCCATTTCTGAAAATCTCATCTAAATTGGGCCAGTGTTCGTTCCGATGCCGCTCACGACTGTTGATCAGGGCCGGTCAATAGTATTACTTACGAGTGGAATAACACACTTCCAAATAAGAGCTATTTATGATTGCCGGCTAAGACAGTGGTATCGATTGTCGGATGCTGTGAAAATGTAGATTGACTGTTTTATGGCGATCATCACGATTCAATCAGACAGGCGCCCTTTATCAGTGAATTTACTTGTGTAAACACTTCCCTGAATCTTTAATCAAAGATTTTTTCGCGGCTGATATTTCCCAAATGGCTGCGGCACACATCTCCGCAGACGAGAAATCGGACTCGAGTACCTTGACGCGGGAAAAACTTTACGTGAACCCGCCAAACTACCCCAGCACCCCACGTGTGAGCTTAACCCATTACCCGGGCTCTCCACAGATTAGCACAGCATACCACCCAAATACATCAATACCAAGTTTGGATACCCTGAGCTTGAACAAGAATCGGCGTCGGAGTACAATCCATTCTTATAACCTCGTCAACTATTATGCTCTTCCGCAAGATTCAAACTCGCGTAATGTGAGACAAATGACAGAGAGCAAAGCGCTCAAGAACATAATCGTTCTAGGATTATCTTTCATGTTTGTTCACACAGCATTCGTGTCTATTCTTAGTCTACAAAGTATTATGAACCCGGAGGGAGGGGTAGGCGTGGTTTCCATCAGCTGTATATACTCCACGACCGTCGTATCATGTCTCCTTGCCCCTCTGATCATTAACAAAATCTCCACAAAATGGACGATGATTGTCGCCTTTATGTTATTCACGGGATATTTCGCTGGAAACTTCTATCCCAAGGAATACATGTTGATACCTTTGGGGCTCATACTTGGACTTCTCGGTGGACCGTTAATGGCAGCTCAAATGACGTATGCGACCACCTTGTCTCTAACCTACGCGCAACATGCATTAAAGCTAGACCAAGATAGTGTAGTTAATAAATATATGAGTATTTTCTGTGGATTTTACCGAAGTAGCTATTTATGGGGCAATTTGATCACGACGTTAGTGCTCACAAACAATCAAACGTTACGTCACATGGATGTTATCGAAGAAAAATACTCTAGCGCATATTCTAATTATAGTGATTTTGACGTTTTTAACGTGACGTCATCTTTGAATTGCGGGGCAATGGACTGTAACATAAATCCTTTGGCTCATGACGTAGAAGAATACGACATAACGCACGAGACTGAAATACCAGATCGTATCAAATACATGTTACTAGGTATTTACCTCGGGTGTGGTGTGCTGGGAGCCACGATGTTAATGGCGCTTCTTGACAAAAACGTGGGCTCTAAGAGGATTAACAGTGATCTAAAAATAACGACTAAAGAGTTGTTTTTCTCGACCATGAAAATGTTGAAGGATTCACGGTGTCAGCTCCTGGTACCGTTGGTTCTGTTTGTTGGTTTGGAGCAAGGCTTCATCTTCGGAGATTTTACAAGGGTAAGCCATTAGATCTGTCTCTAAACATTTCTGTTTTACTCTTAATGCCGATGTACAATAGCTTTTGTGAACGGGGTTGATCATGATTAGATGGCAAAGGAAGTACTGACTTATTTTGAATCTTCATCGCCTCACAGGGGCTAGTATCATGTTTTTTGAGAGGAAAGATATAGATCTACTATCATAAACATAATAAAAATAGGCTAAACTAGATCTACATTGGAGAAATTATGGCCAATTGAATACATTCTGCGTGCTCTTGCTCTTTAACCAGGATAAAAGACAGCAGATACTGTTTGGTACTATATACGTAAATGTGTTACCTACTTGTGTGACAAGAGATTTGACTTGTCTATTACCATCAGCCAGAGAAAAACACAACTTTATTCTGGATAGGTTAGGTTTTCCAGGTGGTGGCCTTGTATATCTTCGTATAATAGGATCGTTTATCTTTCTTCTCAAAAAGCATGACACTAGCCCTAGTGCGCCACCTGCGATACTGCTGTTGAATCATGCCAAAAAGGGATTTATTTGAGATGGACTTTGATTTTCAAACCTTGAAGTCGAATTCATTTAGATCTAGATGGCAGTGAAATAATTGAAATTTACGACTCTAAGATAATTTGTTGTTCTTGTCGTCGCCAATACAGTTGTTGTTTTTTGTAGTCTGTGAAGATAAAGTTCAGACTGCAAAACACACTGTCGGTTCCTTGCAAATAGCTCTTGATACCTTCGGCTAATCTATGACCAGCTGTGACAAAATAAAAGCCAAAATGTTTTCAACCGATGCAAAGCTGCAAAATCTTTGTCTAGATTCCTTCCGATATTTCATATAAAAAAATTGTGACAAATGCCAAAACCTTTTTAAAAAACAGCCATTTGCAAGACAAATAATGATGTCTGCGGGCAGGTAGATCTAGTAGGGCTTTTGTATTTACTCTTTACCAGAACAACATAATTATCTTTAGACTGGTCCAAATTACAAGCATTTGCAGATAACAAATTGAATTTGATCCAAACAACGAGATTGTCCTAGAATGGATAGAAAACACCATGGAAAAAGGAGAAAATGCTGGTTACCAGCAATTTCTCCCTTTTTCCATGGTGTTTTCAGAGACCTCCTCCCCGGGGTAGTTAAAAGTTGGGATTGTTTTTGTAAAGGATTTACAACACTGTGATAAAAAAAGTAAGAGAAAACAAACGTCTCTCCCTCTGAAATCAATCATTATTATTTTCTCTGACTCATTTTATAGGGCTTGTGTGTGTTTTTTCTCAGTACATTATCCAGATAGACATTTCAGCCCATCGTAGAGAGGGTGTTTTTTTTTCGTATTCTTTAGGGATTGGTGGTTTAGAGACATAAAACCATTAGAGTCGTATTACTTTTAACGTGTTGATCAATACCCGTACTCTCTCTCTCTCTCTCTCTCTCTCTCTCTCTCTCTCTCTCTCTCTCTCTCTGTGTCTCTCTTCCCCCTCTCTGTCACTCTGTCTGTCTGTCCCTCTCTCTCTCTCTCTCTCTCATACATACTGTTTTTTTTTATCAATAATAACGCTGGTTATGTCTGAAATGAAGTGTTAGCTTTGCAATAGAATGACACGTTTTTGGAATTACCCAGCACAGCAATGTTTAAAAAGCCCTCTTCCTGAAAGCCGCCTTCCTCTTATCATACTGTTTCATGACTGTCATACAGCAGAACAGTGCTGAAAACGTGGGCAAAAAGAAGAAATCTCTCGTAAAGTACAACCGCATGAAAATAACGTTGGAGTGTACGAGTTTGAAAAAAGAAGAATACATCTAATTTAGAAAAAAGACAAAAAAAGAAACGTCTTCAGAGGGTAATAATTTAATTAGACAAAAGAATAGGTAATTATCAGTCTTAGGTTCTATGAAAAACGCCTTCTAGCTTGGGCGTAGTATCATATGACTTAAACTTTTTCCAGTGTTGTTCGAAAAGGATGACAAGAATAATCTGTTCGTTCTCATTTTGACGCATTTTGACGAGACTATAGATCTAGCAGGGGCGAAGGGGGGGGGGGGGGGGGCGTAGGGGGGGGGGAAGGGGGCGTGGGGGGGAAAGAGGAAAATACGCAAATCTCTATGATAGCACTTGCGCTTGAAAGCGTTATTTGGCAAGACAGTGCAGAGCCTCGTCCTTGTACATCATTGTAAAACCTTGAAAAAGAAAAGAAAAATGTAAGATGAAACTTTGATTTACATGCAGTATTGTTGAAAGCAGCAACAAAAACAAGTGGGCCACATTTGGTGCCAACCCTGAGTTGTACTTGCATAACCGGTAAATATAAATGAGCGGCGCTCTGGCAAAAGAAGTTATAATACATCTGAGCCATGCTCTGTGAAAGGGAGCTTAATGCATCTGCGTAAAGTATCGACCCAGGTCAGCCTGTGCACTCCGCACAGGCTGACCTGAGCCGAAACTTTCAGCACTTAGTTAATTTTCTGTATGTCCAAGGACCATTGTACCTCATGATTAAGTTTGTTCTTTAAAAAAGCCGCTAATATGGATTCATAAGTATGTGATGGCTTGCTTGGTACCATGGATCACGGAGATACATTAAGCCCCCTTTTGCCAGAGCACGGCTCATCCCCGTGATGCATCATACCAAGCAAATGGATCCATAAAATCCGTTTTCTCTCACAACCGACCGAATTATGAGGTAGAATAGTCCTTTGGTATGCAGAAAATTTACAAAAGCAAAATGCTTGGGCCCAGGTCAGCCTGTGCAAAGTGCGCTGGCTGACCTTGGTCGATAATCTTACCATATGCATTAAACCCCTTTTTTCACAGAGTATGGCTAAAATATCATATAGGGATTAGATTTAAATTTAAACATATTTTATTCTACAGAAGTACACTTTACAAAAATACAGTTGATTAATAAATATAATCCTGCAGAAATGGATTGAAACGAAAACAAAGCTTTTAGAGTTCCTCTCCAATTTCCAGTTAATGCATTATAAAGTACGATTTAACGAACAAGTCTAGAAGAAACATAAAAAAGAAAGAAAGAAATCGAAGGAAATACCAATATGGGGGTGGGGGGGGGGGGGGAAACAGATGGGTGTGGAGTGTTAGGCATACTGATTATCACCTACAAGGAAACCAAATATATAGCGTTGCCCGCCCTTGTTTTATGGATTCCCCCCTTTGATACTTACTAACAAGTAAAAGTTTTAAGTAAGTCTCTTAAGTAATGACAGAGGAAATAACGAACTCTTTACATGATCAATGACGACAATACAGCTATGACAATACGCTCGTACCTCGACTCTTTATCGAAAACAGGCATGCTTTAAATTTAAACAAATTTGTAGACTGGTTTTCATCAATTGTCATCAATTGTCAATATCAATGGCCAGTATCCAAACAAATACTAAAACAAATATTCCATGGACGATCAATTATTTATATACTCAGTTTTCATTGCCATTTTGCGTAATTCGTCAGGGAATTGATTCGCTTTGCTGAATTTTAAGAGTATTCCAAATTTCTGGTAGACCAATTGCTGTACTGATAATTTATCGACGAATCTTATTATTCAAATTCTAAAATTTAACTGTTTCACTTGTTTGGATGGCGTATGCGGACGGCGTAGGTCAAGATCAGACCGCACAAAACGTGCTGTCTGATCTTTGATCTACACTGTCCGCTACCTGATGATAATCTCTGACCGAAGTCGTCTTCAGTTTCAAAGACAAAAAGTATTCCTCAGAAATGTCGTATCCATTTATTTTGCAGTGAAAGAGTTGAAACAAGTCCTCTGATTAACTGAGATGTTCTGAGCGGTTGGCCCGCCCGGGTAGCTCAGTGGTTAGTGTATCGGACTCGTGACCTAGTGGTTGTGAGTTCGATGCTCGGTTTAGTCAAACCTTCTTTCCGGCGATCTTTCGCCTGTCACCTCTGATGCATGTGAGAAAGTAGTCAGTGACTTGGAAAGAAAGTTGTGTCAGTAATGGTGTGAGAAAACAAGGAAACACATGCGTAGGTGCACTGACCGCCGTGATATTACCTAAGCTGTTAGAATGGCGTCAAATACCAATTCAATCAATCAATCGGAGTGGTTGTTGAATACGCCCCGCTTTTTTTACATTCTGCGATATTTTCTCATTGAACTCTTAATTCAACTGTCAAAATTCTAGACTCCTTCTTATTAAATGAGCCATGCTCTGTGAAAAGGAGGCTTAACGCACTTGCAAAAAGTATCAACCCAGGTCAGCCTGCGCAGTCCGTGCAGGCTAACCAGGGTCGAAACTTTTTGCTATAGGTCAATTTTCTGCATTGCCAAGGGACGAGAGTGCTTCATGATTCATTCGGTTGGTAGACAAACTGGATGTTATGGATCCATAATAATGTGATGAATTGCTTGGTATCATTCATTAGGGAGATGCATTAAGCCCCCATTTGCCAGAGCATAGCTCAAATATGTTTGCATGTGAAAAAATAGATATGACTCAAATGATGAGATTTCTCTTTTAAAAGGAACAAAACAGCTGTTGGGAAATGAGTAAACGCTGATAACCAGCATTTTCTCCTTTTTTTTCACACTGCTTTCAAATGCCTCTTTATATCTAGAACATTTTCTCTTTTTCTCATAATGTTTTCAAATGCCTTAATCTTTAGGGTCAAAAACGTAGAGATTGTTTTGTTAAGAGTAAATAGGAGACCCATTATCGATTTTTTTTTAGAAGTTTCAAGCGTGTCATTAAGAAAAAAAAAGTTCGTGATTATTTGTTATTTGCCGGAAGTAATTAGAGAGAATACTAATCTGTATTTGGCACAAAAAGTAGTCCGCTTGTCTATGCTTTACTTGATGCAAAAAAGAGACCAACAGATAGCTGAAAGAAATATCTCCGAAACAAATTTCTTTGTTGTCGACAATAAGTCAAGCACGTTCCTTTTTTCTTACATTGTTACCAATTCTCGTATTTCTATCTACGAAGACTTGTTTGATAATGGTTTTAAAGACCAAAGCATATCAAGACGTCGATTTTAAGCACGAGGTGTTGATTGCAAACTTTCTCTGTGAAATTATAAAAAAAAAAAAAGAGATAATGATCGTGAAAAGTTCGGAAGTACTATATAGTTTCAAATATCCCATCGGCGCAAAGTTTAATGCTGATGGCGGAAATGGCTCGACTAATTGCGTCTTCATGACTCTTACAAAATTCTCTGGTAAAAGGGGTTTAATATATCTATGTAATGCATAATATGATTATAGATCCATAATATCCATTTTGTCTGACAAACGACTTAATCATGTGGTAGACTGGTCCATTGACATGTATAAAATTTATCAGAAGCAAAAAGTTTCGACTCAGGTCAGCCTGCGCGGACTGCGCAGGCTGACCTGGGTCGATACTTTTCGCAGATGTATTTAACCCCTTTTTCACAGAGCGTGCCACAATTACTCTCGTTGCATCCTGAGAATGTACTTGACAAACGAACAGGTTTTTTCATTCGGGATAAAAGATAAAGAATATTAGAATGATTAAACAAGACTTACCGACAACGGAGGGAAGTTGAAGTTTGATCTGGATTTTATTGTCTGCTAACTCCTGAAGGGCTTACACAGAGATGACGTAGCTCATTACTTATGAATATCAGTCTTTAGAGTCCATGTGATGCCAAATTTGTGAAACCATTTTTCATCAAAATTTGACATCGATAATATTCTTGAACAGAGAAATACTAGTACACGGGCTGGGTGTATCGGACATTGTGGCTCCAAAGTCAGACTTCACGATCTTGATCTACACTGTTCGCAGCAAAAGCCTATTTACTGTCATTTACTTGTCAATATTATTCTCAGGGCTCGCATTTGGTTTATGTAATGCACCATATTGACGATGAAGTTCAATGTAATTTGATTTGGCATTTTAGAGTATGGAATACTGCTCAAGGTTTATATCCACCAACCATTTTCAGTGTAGTTCTGATCTTAAATTCTAAGATAAGGTACCTGATTGGCCGAGAAATAAGGTACTGGCCAGCCATTGTCGACCAGATGGTCAGTGTTGAAATTCAAAATGGTTGCTGAATCAGAGTCCGTATTCGCCAACTATTCCCAATTTCGTTCTAACAGTAGATTTAGAAAGTAACGCAACTTCTGATTGGCTAAACCATTTGGGAAGTTACGAGCAGACGAGAGCCGAAAAGTCTAACTTGTCTGTTATACTCGATATGCAGCAATAAAAGAATGGAATGTTTAGCGAAAGTGAATAAATCTTACATAATTTTTTCTCTTTTTACAAAATTTCTAGATATCAAATTGCAAGAAGACGAGTTTAAATGCGACATTTTGTGGCCTACTATTTGTCCTGCACTTCTGGTAAAACATGTTACAGTAGCAGGAACAAGCCTTGCTTAACCCAAAGGGTACTAAGCGCGATTCACTGACCTTTTGCGGACAGTGTAGATCAAGATCAGACTGCACAGAACGTGCAGTCTGATCTTGGATCTACACTGTCCGATAAGGAGATATTTTTCTCCAAAAAGCTATGTTGAAAATAGCAATATTTGGGTTTTTTCTCTCGGCTTGAAAGTTGCATTTGATTTACTTAGCAGGCTAAGGATTAAAAGAATGTTTCTTTTTTAAGGCAGTCCGACACCTAGATTATGGTCTCTGTCAAAAGTATGGCGACATGCTATAATTTAGTTATGTAGTACTTTCATCTGATCTGTTGACCCACGAAGCAAAATATATACATATAATCACAAAATCGCCTTTTTTTGTTATGGCTAAGAGTATCTCGATGCATCGTACACTCTGACTGGTCCAGAATTGCCTAGGTCAAAGCAATAAACCCAAGACAAGGGGTCCGTATTCATCAACCATTCCCAAGAACATTCTTGGTCTAATTCTAGATTTGGTAATACAACTTTTGATTGGTCAAACCATTTGGTTTAGCCAATCAGAAGTTATGTTACTTTCAGTTTTTGAAAGTTCTTGAGATTGAGACTATAAGAATGTTTTTTATTAATAATAATTAGTGAATAGGTATGGCTGCATGAGTATTGTATTGTGTTCTCAGATTGATCTGCAATGTCCCGTAGAACACGTAAATTGTAATCTTGACGTTCTAAGAAATTAGCCATTTACCAAACAATACATTGTATTATAAATCAGACTGAGGAATACGGCAAAGAATTGTAGAAAAAGAAAACATGCTACTAACAAGAATTTTCGTCTTTTCCATTTTTTTCCCTTATACAGACAAAATCCATTGTCTGTATAAAAACCGTATTTCATTTGCAGTCTGTCATTGCTTTCAGTTTTGGCAAGCCAAGAATTTTGTCGTTTGGTAAATTTGGTAAAAAGTAAACTGATATAAAGGAACTTGACGCATATTTACATGTACATGTATCTTAATCAAGGAACTGGTTACCACAGGACAAAGTTTTCGAATTGTACACATTGAAAACATTCGCTGAACGACAAACTAAATGACACTGAAATAATGGGATTTGTCTTTGAAACAGTAGAAGAACATTGTGGGAACTAGAGAGAAAAAGCTGGTAACCTGGTATGTTTTTAGAAGTCTATCCACCTTATGATCTGAACAAAAACGATAATGTTTGATATAGACTAAAATGACCGCGTAGTTTTCATTAATTAACTCCTGGGCTACGAAACCTGACTCACTGACCTTTTGCAAACAGTGTAGATCAAGATCAGATTGCACAGAACGTGCAGTCTAATCTTTGATCTACACTGTCCGATAGGAATATATCCCCCCCCCGAAAAAAATTACCCCTCCAATGGCAAAATTTGGGTTTTATTATCGGCTTAAAAGTTTTGTTTCAATGATTTAGCAGGATAAGGTTATAAGGTTAACAGTTAACACATACCAAATCACTCACAATGGCCATGGCTTGGTCAGTAATTAATTTCCGCCGACAGGAATGGTCATTGGCGACCATTGTCGATAATTACTGACAATAACAAGCACTCCTTCTCCTTCCCACGGACATTTGTCTGGTACTTTTGGAAATGACCTGTCGACATGTACTGATAAAAAGCAACAGGTCGATTCATGTTCACTTTTTCTTCCTTCCATTAGTATGAACATTTATCAACTATTTGAGCCTTGCTCTGGCAAAAGGGGGCTTAATGCATCTCCGTGATGACATATTTCTATTAAGCCATCACATAATAAGGGATTCATAATAGCCACTTTTTTAAAAATCGACTTCGTCATCAGATAGAATGGTCCTTGAACATACAAAAAATGGACCGTTAGCGAAAAGTTTCGGCCCAGGTCAGCCCAGATGCATTAAGCTCTCTTTTCACAGAGCCTGGGTCCTTAAGTAGGGACAGAAATGGACGAGTTTACCAAATAAGGGACAATGTCTTCTTTTAGTGTTTTGGGGGAATGAACAATAGCTTATAATTTTAACATATAAGCCATGCTCTGTGAAAAGAGGATTTAATGCATCTGCAAAAAGTATCGACTCAAGTCAGCCAGCGCAATTCGTGCAGGCTGACCTGGGTGAAAACTTTTTTGTTATTAGTCAATTGTCTGCATGTCAAAGGACCGATCTACCTCATGGTTCAGTCGGATATTAGACAAAGTGGATTTTACGGATCCATAAGTATGTGAGGACTTGTTTGGTATATTGCATCACAGAGATGCATTAAACTCCTTTTGCCAGAGCGCCGTTCATACATGGCCTATTGCTTACCAGTAAAAGTGACATAACACACTGGTAAGAAATTTAAAACCATGGAAATTTTCTAGTCAGAAGAATATTGAACTGGGCTCAACTGCTAATAATAAGAATGTACACGTAGGTATTCGGATGTATATCTTGTTTTTAATTCCAGACTAGACAACTTAAAGATACATCTATACTCGTTTTCACCTAATTTTCGGCCAGTCTTGACCCATTTCACCCCTATTTTACGAAACCATAATCATCCTTGCATCTTCATGCGAAATGTTGCCCCTGACAGCTGCGAAGTTGCACAGATTACGACAGATAGAAAATGCTTTTCATGTTTTGGAGGCCTTCAAATCAATCGCTGTTGTCGTTCATAGTCTTAAGGACAAAACCCTTCAGTTTTGTCTATCCCTTACATCATGTAGATTGGTAATTTATCTACATTTACATGTATGTTTACACAGCTGAGCCATTCTATACACTTTCAAATTTTTAAAATGCATTTTTTGTGGTATTTGTCGAAGACAATACCACTATGAGTTCAATATTGAATTTTGAAGACCATGTATCGTATTTTGTGCAAAGCCGAAGGAAATAAACCCAATTAAACTCAATTTTTCTCAGACAAATGAGTTTTTCGGTAGCACTCAGATATGTAATTGGAAATGGCATGTTAAAATACACTGGGTGAGGCCATCAATCGTGGAATTACTAATTTTTGATTGAAAATAGCTTCACTCGCTCATAGCTTTCTATTGGCGCAACGATACAAAATTTGTCTACCGATCACTTGGTCCTGGGCTTTTTCGTTCCATAACCAGTTCGTCCCATGGCTTGTTCATCCAATGATTGCGCGCTACTCCATTTGATTGGGCATGAATATTTATAGATCGAAATAATTGATTGTAGTGTTGGGAATTAAATGTTAACGGCCAAAGATATTTCAAAATCATAGTTTTCAGATACAAACTTAATTTTATTCGATATATTCACTTCGTTTCTCTCTCTATTCATCATGCATCCTACTTTCAAGGGACGTTACATCTGACTCCTAATGATCAAAGGGAGACCACCAATACACATATAATCCTAACTTTGTCATGAGTACTCTCCCTTCAACCAAAAAAAGGTATTCATTTGCTTATAGTAGGTTGACTTTCAAGCCAATATTTGAATAATATTTTTCTTTTTTTTTTTCAAATTATTAATTTCACACAATGGCTTCCTTGACAAATACCACTTCAGGGTTCTCAACGCTTTGATTTATCTAGCTGTAAGGATGTAGATCTATCTTTAAAAGATAAAATGAAAAGGCTATCCAAAGACTTTTCTGTACATTTGGTAAATTATCTGTCAGTGTGAGTTAAAGAGCAAAAGCACCTTGCGTGCAATCATTCCTTGATCTACATTGTGCACTGAAAAAAATCCAAAGGTTACCCAATTTATCGTCTGCAAAAATTTTCAATACGAACCAGTGTAAAATTTTGTCGTTTGGTAAATAGAGCATAATGGTATCATACGTACTTCCTGTAAATTGTTGTTTTGTTATGGTGTTACCTTGCAGTAATTGTCACAAGTCGGAAGAGAAACCATTTAGCTGTCAATCTCGATGTAATTACTTGTACGAATGGGTCATTTAGTCACGTATAAATCTACCGTAATTGTCGTCTGCTTGGCTCTACGAAATTACTTTTCCTATTGTATGACGAATGTTGCAGACGTCATTTTGTTGTTCTCATTTATGAGAATTGTTGTCGGCTTTCCTGCAAAGATCAAAGGTTCCGGTCTTAACTACACAAATAATTTGTTTTGATTCGTTACCCGTCTGGTACGTAATTACGACTTCAGTCACGTAGCGTGGTAAATAAACCAGTCAAATTTATTGTTTTGCAATGTTCCTTGATTCCAACCTGTCACTGTGTGATTTATAGACCCATGAGCGGCCAAATATAAACAATTAACAATATGTTAATATTGATTGATATTTAAATCATACCATTTAAAAGGATGGAAATTATTGTGAAGATGACAATCTGTTATTGTACGGCCAGTCCAAGTGTTTGTCATCGGCAGAAAAATGAATTATAAAACTAGGTAAAAAGTAAACAAAATATAGAGCGGCCTGGCAACCTTTGACCTACTTATAAAATTCGTTTTTCTGTTTTCTGCCAACACTTGGACCAACCGTGCAATAGCAGATTGTTACCTTCACAACGATATCAGTACTTTTAAATGATATAATTCAAATTTGAATGCACTGTACATAATACCCGCATTGTTTACTTTTGGCCGCTATTTGGCCTTTAAACTGCTTGTGTTTAATCCTATTTATCCCCGATGATTGTTCACTGGAAACCTAAATATATGGTTTTTTTGACGCGTTGACCCCGCTCAGCATGAGATTCGAACCAAGACCCTTTAATTAATTTTAGAAACTGACACCCCAATAGTACTGTCAACCACTATGAAAGCATTTTTGATTGCTGCGTTGCTGATCCTTGCCATGCTTTCCGGTTTAGACCACAGTGGTATCATTATTGGTGTATCCTTTGACCCTTTCACTGCCATACTCGAAAATATGAGCTTTTGCGGGCGGTGTAGATCCAGATCAGACTGCACAGAACGTGCAGTCTGATCTTGGATCTATACCGCCCGCCTTTTCAGTCAAGTATATAAGATAAAAAATCATCCAGAGTTTCAGGTAATTGTACGAATCGTTTTATCAATCGTGGAAAGAAATCGAGTTTATATTTCTGGTGCTAAAAAGGTGTTTAGCTACCAGCATACATGTAATTTAGCTTGGGTGTATACGTTTTGGTTTTTTTTAATAAATATGTAACTATGACTTCATTCATGTGATTTTGAAAATCCACTAATCAAACATAGGCCTATTACCTCGTATTCTTTTATACCTTGAAAAGGCCGGCGTCTAACGTGAATTACTCTAGCGAAATCCTGTTCGTTTTTCCCACACATAAGATGAACTTCTACTAATCACCTTCGACACAAAATAGTCCTGTCAATATACAATTAAAACGCATCTAAGTAGTCCCCGACTGCCCAAATTTGAAGCAAATCTAAATTATATACCCCCAAGCCATCTAAGCTGAACGAAACAGTGCAACAGAAGTGGTCATGCAAAATTTCAAATGGGACTACTTTTGATTACTCGAGCCGGAAGCAATCTCGCAGTGATGCGACACCTATTGTTCTTAAAAAAAATCATACCAACAAATAAAAACATAAAGTCACATACAACTTTGTAAAATGATGATTAAGTGGAAAAAGGGGGAAAATGCCTGAACAATTTATGACATAATACGTATTTTATTTCATTAAACGTTTCTGACGTCACTTTGACGTCAATCAAGCCAGCCTATTTTCTAAAAGACAACGCCCGGCGTTTTTTACCCCATCATCCCAAAGCAACAACTGTTAATGCATATTAATTTAACGGTCTATGTTTAATTTTTATTGTTTTATTATATTCTTGAGAATGTTATAATATTGCGGATTATTTTCCCCACCCAAGAAATCAACATTATAAGCTGTTATGTAAATGGAAAGGGTGTTTCCTATAGTTGAAACAATCCAGGCTTTCTGATGAACTTTAAGGTTGTTTTGATAAAAAGTTTTATGGTTAACAGAAAGTGTCAATCCTAGTTCAGACCATACGCGCTTTGAAGTCTGATCTCCGTCTAGATCTACACTATCTGCAAGAAGACACCTATTTAAAAGAATTAGAGATGCTAAGTAACATCGTTTTGTTGTACTTTTTAACTCTTTACTACATAATCAACTATTAACGACCCTGAGGTTAAAGGCTTTTGAAAACATGGTGGAAAGAAAAGGAGAAAATGCTGGTAACCAGCAATTTCACCTTTTCTCACCATGTTTTCTAACCTTTCAAAAACATATTTCATTTTTTAGCTGTATTTACTATGTCGTCTGCAAATGCTTTCAAATTGGACCAACCTAAAATTTTGTCGTCTGGTAAACAGTTATACAATACAAAGGCGCTAAATTGCGGACTAGAGGCTCTTGATTCAAGTTAATTTCTTCTACTCTTACAGCACCAAATACATAAACTCAACTTCTTTTGTGGTCTGCAAATGCTTTCAAATTTGACAAGTCTAAAGTCTTGTCGTCTGATAAAAGAGTTAAACAATACAAAGGCGCCAAATTGTAGTCTAGAGCCTCTTGATTCAAGTTAATTTCTTCTACTCTTACAGCAGCAACTATATATATAAACACGACTTCTTTTGACGGCTGAAAATAAAATCAACCAACACCCCGAAAGTTCTTCTTCTTCTCCTTTCTTCTTCTTCTTCTTCTTCTTCTTCTTCTTCTTCTTTAAGCCTTAACCCGCTATATAACTACAATAAAAAATTTCAAGTCGATGGTAAAAACCTAAATATAGCTATATCAAAGTTACTCTTTTAGGGACAAATATCTCCTTATCGGTCACTGTAGATCAAAGATCAGACTGCACGTTCTGTGCAGTCTGATCTAGATCTACATTGTCCGCAAAGGGTCAGTGAGTCGCGTTTAGTAGCCTAAGTGCTAAGGCTTCAATAAACAAACGGACAGTGAAGATCCAAGATCAGACTGCACGTTCTGTGCAGTCTGATCTTGATCTTTGCCGTCCGCAAAAGCTCCCGTTTTCGCCTATGAAACTGAAAGGGTTAGAGACATGCCTATACCCTCGGGTCTGGGCTTTCAAGTTTATCCACTCATAATCTCCTAAAATGAATTTGCATCAGACAATCTTGAAATTTTCTATCTGAAAAAATGACTTTATAATAGGCATGAATTATGTTTTATTGGGTCTGCATGAACACCTGTGAACACACTGTGGTAAAAGAAACAAGAGAACCACAATGCGGGTGGCAACGCTCGACTGCAGTGGCTTATATTGACAATTTTAAGTCGAAAAAGGGGAATAACTATGTCAAAACTATTTTAATGGTTACCTACCCTTGTTGTATTGTTTCTCCTTTTAGTGCATGTAGTTGACATCTAGTCCAAGTTTGAAGTAAATAATATTTTCAGTAATGCCAGAGATAGTATGAACTGTCTATTCTTTTTTTTTAAATTCGAAGTCGAAAAAGGGATATAACTGTATCAAAACAGTTCGATAGTTAACAGCCCCTGTTGTATACGTTCCCCTTTTGATAGTTAACAACTAGTCCAAGTCTGAAGTAAATATCTTCAGTCATGACAGAGTTATTATAAAATGTCAAAGTTTTTGAACATTCTAAGTCGAAAAAGGGGAATAACTGTGTAAAAATATTTTGATGGTTGCCTGCGCGTGGTGTATGGGCTCCTCTTTTGCTAGATAACAACTACTAGTAGTCCAAGTTTGCAGAAAATATATTCAGTCATGACAAAGATATTATAACATGTAAAAGTTTTTACACGTCGACGAAGACGACGACACAGACGACCACGCAGACGACGACACGGATGACGTCACAGACGACCACGCAGACGACGACCACGCAGACACAGACGACGTCACAGACGACCACGCAGACGATGACCACGCAGACACAGACGACGTCACAGACGACCACGCAGACGACGACCATACAGACGACGACGCGGACGAGGACGACTCCAGTGCTATGACAATACCTAACCATTTTCATCGAAAACAGCGGAGCTAAAACTTGCTCTGTACAAGTGTTGTTCGTAGTTCTGGAATTCAAGGGACGCATGGATAGATGCATTGGCCTCTGTCAGGTAACTTAAACATCGTTGAAAACTGTTTATCCTTTACCAAAGAATTTCGTGTTTTAACGATACTGGAGAAGAGACTTTTTAAAACATTGAGGGAAAAGAGAAAAATGCTGGCAGCCAGCATTTTCCCCTTTTCCCACAATGTTTTCTGCACTTTCAGTGACAAAGTCCATCGTTTGAGTGAGTAACATTTGTTCCTCGTCTGTAGGTACTTTCACTTATAAGTAGATGAGTCCAAAATTTTGTCATTCTACAAAAAGTGAACACCAAATAAATTATACAAACAACAGTAGGTATAAACTGAACATGATAAATTTGGCATCCAATGGATTAGTCGATATTAAAAAAGGGGAGGTACGGGTCAATTATCGGATAATTATCATTTAGCTCTCTACGCTTTCGAATGATAATTAAATTGGATTGCATTTGAACAGCTGTGTTTATACATGTATTTTCAATTACATGGAATGAGCTTACGCGTATTGGTAAACAAATACCAAAATTATCTTGTTCGCAATATAGTGTTGGAACAGCATGATTGAAGATCAGACCGCACATACAGTGTGGGTCAAAAATAACTTTACCCTTAGAAGACAATGTACTTTACAGCATCTGTAGTCTACTTTTGGCCAAACCTGTATATAATTAGATAGAAAGTTCACTGGCCGCTAGAACATAACTTACATACCGTGCAAGAATAAGTGCTTTTACAACGAATATGAGAATAACTGAATTCAATCCCTACACCTGTCATCTAAAAATATATGTGCCATGCTCTGTGAAAAGGGGGCTTAATGCATCTGCGAAAAGTATCGATCCAGGTCAGCCTGCGCAGTCCGCGCAGGCTGACCTGGGCCGAAACTTTTCACTACTGGTCAATTTTCTGTATGTACGAGGAAAAGTCTACTTCATGATTAAGTCGGTCATTAAAAGAAGTGGATATTATGGATCCTAAGTATTTTATGGCTTGCTTCGTATTATGGATCACGGAGATGCATTAAGCCCCCTTTTTCCACAGCCTTTTTTTTTAACTTTTCGATCATCTTTTCTTGTTAAGTATAGGCAGTCATTGCGAAGCCAGGAAAAAAAAATACGTTGATATTCATGTCTTCGTTGAAAAGGATAATGTATTTAGTGAATGACGTGATTTTGTGACAAGCGATTGCTCCTTTCACCTCGGTGTTTTGAAAAGCTGTTTTCTAACTTGGTGTAAAATTCCGTATAAATATTGAATTGCATTAAACAATTCGGTATCTATTTTTTGTTTTTCCCAAGAATTATAATGGCGCCCATCCAGATCATAAGACGCTTTCATTTAGCATTGCTGTAGTGAAAGCTGTCGATCGATCGAGATCAACAATTCCCGACATGTCACAAAACCATTAAGAAAGACGAAAATTTGTGATGCTATATTTCACAATCAGAGACATTTCTGATTATAAACCATGTCGTGCGATGAATAAGTGCATCTCCAGGAAATTCTCCCTGGATTTATTCTTAACTCTGTACCAAAAAACTGATTTTTAGACTCGTTCATATTGAAAGCGATTGCAGATGACAAATTAGCTTTGCCTCAAACTATTGAATATGTCTTCGAAACAGATTAGAGTCTATAACTTTGTTGGAAAAAGATGAAAATATTGGTTTCCGGCATTTTTGCCTTTTCCTACATTGCTTTCCACAGTCGTCCTAATTACTGTCGTAGAATACGGAAAGTTAAGAAAATCCTGTTGTTGAAGATTGAAAAAAAGAATCTGAAAATTCAACCATCATCTTACTGAATTAAATGCTAGACTGCTATGCTCGACTCTTAGCGCCATTGTGGCCAAACTGAGCAGAACATGCACTCTGATCTTGGGTCAAACCGTCCGATACCTTCGGGTCAAACCGTCCGAGGTTTTTCTCACGAAAAGAACTTTGTAGTTGGAACATTTTTTGTTTAAGGAATGAAGAGAATTTTTTTGTTTTCATTGAGGTATGAAAAAAAAACCTAATCACACTGTATGAAACCGCGAAGCGGTTTCATACAAAAGTGTGATTAGGTTTTTTCTTCATACCTCCATGAAAACAAAAAAAAAATTCTCTTCATTCGTTATAATTCAATATCACAGACAACAAATATGCACTTAAATAATACTAACTGCTCTTTTTTGTGTAAATCCAACATTGCGTATTTATTTACTGTCCTTTTCATTGATATTTGAAAGCGCGGTAAAACTGCTCCTTCATGACGTCAAATGACGTAATTCATGACGTCATTACAGTATTGAACGTTTGCAGATTGAGTGGATTTATTATTAGAAGTTCAATACGCTAGAATTAAGTTGAAAATAAGATCGTTTAAACCCAGCAGAGTAACAATGAGTTTTCAGCTCTCGCTTTGAATTTACTGTTGGACTTTTTTTTCAGTATTCAGAAAAAACAAATTCAGCTAGCAATTTAATCTTCGGACTCGATATAAAATCAGACCGAAAAAACATTATGAAATCTCGTATATACATGTTTGTTTACATTACTTTGACTGCAAAAGTAGTTCCGGCACTGCTAAATTTTTTTTTTTTTTCATGGAGCTATGAAAAAAATTTTTCAGCCAATCAGAACTCGCCAATGTTCATGAAAACTATTAATATTGAATTATTTTAAATTGGCCGGAAATGTTCTCTTAATTCGTTCCGCACTTTGAAGGTTAACCTTTATCCTGCTGTATAATTAAATACATGTAATACTTTCATGTTGATGGAATGACACCCTATTATTTCATGCTTTCCGGTAGGTTATCCAGAAATATCGGTGAAATATTTTTCGATATTTCATGGTTACGATCGGTGAAAATACCGATTTTTATATTCTAACTCTTCATTCAAAGGTGGAAACTGTCGTTCCCGCGCACTAGTTACCTAGGTAAAATGCGCCTGCCTCACAACCAGATGGAAATATGACGTAATTTACCTTACATTGTAAATTGTAATGCGTTGCTATGAAGAGGGGGTACGCCACGGGGAATAACCGAAAAGAACTGTACTGGATTTTGATTAAGTTCCCCCCCCCCCCAAAGGGTTAAAAGCATGAAATAGAATATTTGTTTTTTACGGTGAAAGATCGAAATTTATTTCATCGAGTGAACGTCATCGGTAATATTTTCACGAGTGGAGATTAAGACTAAGAAAGCTCTTAAGAATGGTCGATGAATACAAACCCAGAGGTCACGAATCGCCTGACGTTAGTTAACGTAAATTGATTAAATGAAAGAGAACTTTGCCCCTGGCGCGCTGTCTGCGATATTTAATCCATTTTATCAAGCAGACGACTTTCTTTTTGCACATTGCAGCAGATTACTTCGAAAACATTGTGGTGAAAAGAGAAACTGCTCGTAACGAGCAATTTCTCTTTTCGCCACAATGTTTTTACTTTTATTCTGTTCATGTTGAATACCTGTGTTCTACAAGGATGTTTGCGAAATCGTCTGCTTTAAATTTGATTCAGAAAGTAAAGGGTTAACAGGCGTCCACCCTTATAGATCTAACAATTATAACCTCTCAGACACACGCAATACGGCTCTCTGTAATTATGATACATGGCAAAAAATTCAAGGTAATTAATACCAGTATAATGTGTTTATATTCAAAATCGTAATTTTGCATCTAGTTCTTATTTTGACAATGGTCGTGATGACTTAAGGATAGGGCACCCTAATGGGATTCGTGTAACATCGCCTTTCATTGTACGGATTCGGCTAAGATTCGGGTAATCTGTAATCGATGCGGGGAACCAGTATCTATCGGCCGATCGATTACGGATTACCCGAGTCTAAGCCGAATCCGTACGTTTTGCGGCGATAAAAAGCGATGTTACACGAATCCGCCTATAAGATTCCATTTGAAACTTCAAACTTGTTCTAATAATAGCGCTGGCTTTTGACTTTTTGGTACTGATAAAGAAGAAATAAATGGTAAATTGCGATTGGTAAAAAAACGTGAACATGTTTGTTCGGCGGGCCCTGCTGCCATATTTGCTCGCACATTTATGAGACTACTATTTACTCCGCTAGGTGATACCGCGGGGCCTTGATTCATACAATAGCAGATTAAAGTAATAAGAATAATTTGGATTATTTGTTCTATTTGGATTTTTTTTTTTTTTTTTTTTTTAATACACATTACCCAATAACTCAATATTACTTTTCAACAAAATGAAAAACGGTGAGGAAAAAGAGGCAATTGCTCGTTAGGTTACTTTTTATCATTTTACTTCATATCGAGCCACAAAAGAGTTTCAATCTTCAGATTCTAGTATATCTTACGCCGTCCATCTTTTTTAAAGATATTTCTTGTTCATATTCAAATGTAAACAGCTACCTAAAGAGCATGGGTCCACCCAGGCACAAGCGATAGTTCTCTCTCTGATTGCAGAATAGGGCGAACTTTGCATTTGAAACCTTACTTTTCCTTTTATTTCTATCTCTTGTTGTTGGACTAGGACTATAAAAACCCTATCTTTCCTTATATCTCCATCTTTTTTTACCATGGCTAATAATATAAATCATTCCTACCTAAATGTACTGAGCACTACTTTAGAACGAGCAGTCTCATTTGTCAATCAAACCCACTTAGGCACATGCAGTTTAAGACTCTCTGGGACAATATTGCAGGTTAGCGATTTTCAGGTTGATGGATTTTTCGTTTAAAACCCAACTCTTCCTTCTATTACTTTTTTCTTTACCATAGTCAATGGTAGTTTTCATATCGAACTGTAAACTGCTACATGTTTTAGCCAAGGGCTTGTCCCACATATACCAGGAAATATGAAGCTGTACTCTGTTGCCAATTTGCAATTAAATTAAAACGAAATGTACGAAATATTGATAAGTAATTCTTAAAGTTCCCCAACTACTCATTTTGAGAGAAATATAGAAATGTGTTTAAATCAATAAATTAGCAATATCTATGTCCCCAAGGAATAAAAAGAAGTTTCAGATTTGTTATTGGAAATGAATCTTGGTCTGGAGAAAACTATGTCAAGTCAGAATTGTAGACAATGTGGGAGTGTATCGCCAGTCATTTGCATACCCCCGTCTAAAAACAGAAGGCTAGAGTACTTGTTGATTCAAAACGGGAAATGGCGCACTCGTCTATTTGTTGGATCATGTCTTTTCCCCTTCTTTCAGCTATCCATAAACGCTAAATATTAATGTACACGTATACGAAATTTACATTTCTACTATCTTTGAAATCATTCCACTGCACTCTCAATATAAAATTCCGACATCCTAGCGTAAACTGCTGCTGGGTTCTTGTGACATAGATTTTTGCGACAGTATACCTATCACTGTGTAGAGTATCTCGCAGTAACGTGACAAGCATCATATGATATCCTCAATTAAACGAGTGGATAGCCGCAAAATCCAAAATTGCGTTTTCTCTCCATCGTGATCTGTGCAATCTCGCAACCGCCAGGTGTAATATTTGTCATGAAGCCAGACATGGTTTAATAAAATACCGGCGAAATTTGTTATATTTGGCTTAAAATGTATATAGGGAACTTTAAAAGAAGATTTGAATCAACAGTTGACTGAACAAGGAATTGATCAGTAAAATCGATTTAACTTGGAAATATGCGTGTTCATTTATTGGGCGCTAAACGCCATTTTGAACTGTATATCAGTTTAAGGCAGCTAGTACGCCTAACAATGAGTTGTTGGAGTTAGATCACTTGAACAGTCACCGACAATCTTACTATGTAGTAGGTGGATTTCCCACGTAAATGAAGTTTTTTTTTTTTGTAATCTGTGAGGGAAGAATGAAAGTTGCCAAAAAAAGGGGGGAAAGCCGAGATTTGAGTCTGATTACCTGTTCTACGCTCATGACTGCTGATCTATAAGGACAAAGCAAATACGAATCAATCAAGACAGGCCAACTTCGGTTACTTCAGTACTTTGATTTATGTATAAATCTTGTCCAGTGCTCATAGAGCTGCATGAATATCAAAAGTTATCTACATCTAGATTGGGATCATATACTAACTTCTTAACTTAAGGTTAGAGCTTCCATTTATTTCCTCTTATAAAACTACAACTTGAATGATAGCAATTTCTTTAGGTCCAAAGCATTATTCAATTTTTTACTAATACACTGTAAAGTGATAAAAGTAAATTAATAGACTTTTCTTTGTTGGGAAATTAGGCAAAGGTCTTTCAATTCCAAAAGCGTTTTTGTCAAAGATTTAACTCGTCAGCTGACAATGTAGATCTAAGCTCAGACTACACACACTCTGCAGTTTGATCTTAATCTACCTTGTCTGCTCAAGGTCCCAAAAAGGCATGTTGCAGTCTTAGGGTTAGGTTTTGGCACAAACCCTGTTTCAGAATGAATTCAATTTCTAGGAAGCAAAGGCCCTGTTGATTCAGTGCCCAATTACATGTTTTGTATTCAGTAATATCTGACTTTAAGGCAAGCTGTACTAACCCATAGGCTGCTAAGCGCGACTTACTGAACTTTGGCTGACAGCGTAGATCAAGATCAGACTGCACAAAACGTGCAGTCTGATCTAGGATCTACACTGTCCGATAAGGAGACATATTTCCCCCCAAAATACCTTTGACAAAGAAGAACTTGGGTTTTTTACTGTCAGCTTGCAAGTTTCATTTGAATTTATGTAGCAGGAAAAGCGTTAAGCAGACTTCGATTGAGGCAGCATTTATTAAGCTGTAGGCATATATGTTATAATATTTTATTATATTCTTATCAGTGAATTACTGGAATTGCACAGTGAATAACACCACTAGTGATAATAAATACGGTATCATCACTAGCGACGATATAGTTTTAGAATGTTTGCCGGTGTAATGCAGAGAAATGACCCTCCTCTACACAATGACCCATGGGTCATTTTGTAGGGAAGGGTCATTTCTCTGCATTACACCGGAACTACTTTTTCCTAGATTGCTCATATTGTACCATTCTTGATAATTATTAGAATAAAAAAGGGTGAATTAGAAATATAATAAATAAGATAATCAATTGGTTGTGTGTGATATCAAAAGTCTGTTACTCGAATGGGGTGTGATGCGGTTAAAAAACTCGTCCTTCGGACTCGTTTTTTCAACCGCATCACACACCATTCTAGTGACAGATTTTTCATATCACACACAAGCAGTTGATTATCCTGTATTCAGTACTAAGCAAGCACCTGTCATAAGCAAGCACTTTTCCAATGTCTTTAAGGCGCTTGCTTAATATAAGTTGGACTGTATATGCATATAAAAGAGAGAAAATGCCAAAATATTCAGCTCATGCACGCAAGGGGAGAAATAACAAATGAAAATAGCTTATAACGTCGTTTAGTTAATCAAATATCCTGACCGTTGCTAAGGAGAAGTTTTACAATAATGCCAATTATTCTGTTTTTTCCGCTTATTCCGCCGAATTTGTATTCACTATCCGCAAACCCCTCACGGCGGCTAATCCTCAACTCTTTACCAGCTCGTTCTTTAACCCTTTACCTCACACACCCGAGTTTTAACGACCCCCTAATAATAGGGTTTTTGAAATGTTAACATTGTGGGGAAAGAAGAAAATGCTGGTAAGTAGCATCTTCTCCCTTCTCCCACCATGTTTTCTACTCTATCAAAGATAGAAATTGTCTTTTTAGCTACATACTATTTGTCGTCTGCAAATGCTTTCAGTTTGGTCGGGTCTAAAGTTTTGTTTTTTGGTAAAGACTTAACGTCCCGTAGGAAAAAGTTTGTTTTTTTTTTAAACATTATGGGAAAAAGGAGAAAATGCTGGTAACCAGCATTTTCTCCTTTTTCCCATAAAGTTTCTACACTTTCAAAGACTATATCCCGTCATCTGAGCCATATTTTGTCTGTTCTCCTCTTACAAAAAGGACTTCTTAAAGGATAATGTCGTCAGGTCTAAGAGTGCCAGATAATTGAAAATGAAATAGACATGTATCAGTCTCAAACAGACGACATGATTTTAGTCTCGTCCATATTGAAAGCATTTGCAGACGATAAATCAAATGTGGAACGATTATTATGAATTGTCTTTGAAAGGGTTGAAAACGTTTGTGCGAAAAAGGAGAAAATGCTGGGTTTCAGCATTTTCTCCTTTTTTCCACCATGTTTTCAGTAGCCTTGCTGGGGTCGTTAAAATTATGGAATTGTTTGACAGACGAGCGAATTTTAGACTCACACATATTTACAGCATTCGAAGACAACAAATGACTTGTGGAACAAGAGTAGGCATTGTCTTTGAAAGGGTAAAAACATTGAGGGAAAAGGAGAAAATGCTGGGAACAAGCATTTTCTCCTTTTCCCACTATGTTTTTAAAAAGCATTCTTTTTTCAGGGTCGTCGAAATAAAGGATTGTTTGACAGACGACAGAATTCAAGACTTGTCTACATCGAAAGCTTTTGCAGACGACAAATGAAATGAGGAACAATTTAGTACGAATTTTTTCTTCGAAAGTGCAGAAAACATTATGGAAAGAGGAGAAAATGCTGGTTACCAGCATTTTCTCCTCTTCCCATAATGTTTTCAAAAAACTCTCCTTCTCCGGAAGATTGGTGGGTATTGTCCTTTGAAGGGGTAGAAAACGTCAGAAAAATAGAGAATGTGGGAACCAGCATCTTCTCCTTCGTCGCCAAAACAAGGGGTTGTATGGTACGGGATATTGCAATTAACATATACTAACACCGGTTTTTAAGGTTGTTTTTGTCAGAAATCTCACGAAAATTGGACATTTTAGACCCAATATCACACATTTGTAAAGATGACAACGACGACGATGATAATTGTGATGATGATGATTGTAGTGGTGGTGGTGGTGGTGGTGATGATGATGATCATGATCATGCAGTCTGATCTAAGGTCTATCCTGTCCGCTATCTGGTGCCGAACTATGGCCAAATCATAATGTTAATTGAGTCTTGCTCTGTTAAAAGGGGCTTAACGGATCTGCACGATCTGTGCAGTCTGATCTTGATCTACACTGTCCGCAAAAGGTCTTTAAGTCGCGCTAAGCAGTTTAAGGGTTAAAACGGTTGCTGATTACAGCCTATTGCTATATTTTTCAAGAAACAGGCTATGCTACGTGTCATATTTCATAGAAAATTGCAATGGAATTTCATGGAATTGCCATGGAATTTCACAAGGAAGAATTATCTTGTTAAAGCAGACATCATAATCACTGCTTCTTCGGATTCACTACTGAGCAGATGCTGTCATTTTTTTTATTCAAAATGCGACCAAAAACAACCTTAAAATCCTTAACCTTAATATCCTTTGATAATCGTCGCTTGTGGCATAGAACACGTTCAACTGGCAGCTGATTTTCGACCATCGAATCAACAACAGTCTACATCCAAATTTTGCCTATCTGCCAAGGTGTCACACCACTGGTTTTTTGCCATATTGAAAATAGAATAAAATCGACCATCTTTGAAGTTTCACAGAACGCCTAATGGCAAACCTTTGGCTTTTCCATCTCGTGCTTTCAAAATACGTCCATAGTGCGTGAAAAATGCATTAAAAACAACATGTCAACCGATTGCGTTTTTCGCTAAATGTCAACAAACACAGGCACCCTAGAATTTGTCCTCTCAAAAACACCTATTCACGGCCATGACCCCAAATTTTTGTTCCTCAACTGACACAAATTAATAAAGTCAATATACAATAAAAACGCATCTAAGTGGTCCTCCACTGCCTAAATTTGAAGTAAATCTAAATTATATACCCCCAGGCGCTCTCAGCCCCATGTAACGGTGAAACAAAAGTGCTACTGCAAAATTTCACATGGGACTACTTTGGACTACTACGACCCGAAAGCAGTCTTGCAGTGGTGCGACACCCCAAGCACAATTCTGCACGAGACGAGCATTTACGAGATGTAGTGAGAGGTTGCGAGACTTTGAAATTCCATTAGCAGATTATTCATGCACATTATTCATTCACATGAATCGTCCTTGTCACAGCAGCTTTAACTTCTAACCCTTATTCTGATAAATATGTTAAACAAAACTTCCAAGCTGATAGTACAAACGCGAGTGTTATTTCAACATTAATTTTTTGGAGAAAATTATCTCCTTATCGGACAGTGTAGATCCAAGATCAGACTGCACGTTTTGTGCAGTCTGATCTTGATCTACACTGTCCGCAAAAGGTCAGTGTGTAGCGCTTAACAGCTTATGGGTTAAGTGTGTTGGATTTTGAACCTTCACATAATCTTTGCCGTTAATGAAAAGTTTCGCCAATTTTAGGATTCCTCCGTTATTTTCCAAGCAGGATTTTTTCGGCGTAACCTGAATGTGCTGGCTTTTGATCTACTTTTTGGCACTGATAAAAAATGAATAAAGAGAAAATTGTGATTGGTCAAAATTATATACATGTTTATTCTAAGGGCCCCTGCTTATTTGTGTGCAAATTTATGCCGTCTATCTTTTTTAAAGATATTTCCTGATGTCAATTTTGCGTTCTGTCTTACTGACGCATATAATAACCAATATCTCAGTAAATTGGGCGTTGCCTGTTGTCTATCGAACAGTTCAGAACGGCTACACTAGCAAACAGTTGTTGGCAAACACCACCAAACACCTTGTTTGCTGATGTTTTCAAACAAAAATTTGCTAGTGTAGACCAGTCAGCAAACACAAGCAAACATCACCAAACAGTGTTTGGTGATGATTTGGGATGTTCATTTTTGTTTGCTCTGTTTGGTGGTGTCTAAAATATATTGACCAGTCAGAAGCTGTCATTTTATCATGTGATGGATGCATTACATGATCTTCAAACATCACCAAGCATTGTTTCCCATTGTTTGTTCTAGTATAGACATCCTACAGACAAACATGACTAAACTTCACAAAACCAGAGTTTGCTTGTGTTTGCAAGCAAATGTTTGCTCATGTAGACGGGCCTTCACGGGAGCTACAACGGGTGCCAGTTTAAGAAATGCTGAAGCAACACGTTAATTTCCTTTGAAAATCAAGACGGGGGAGAGGGTAGGAGCACTTACGCTTAAGTAGAATGTTTAAACGTTCCGTTCTGAATTCTGATCGCGAGTACCGTCGGGCCTAACAGTCTAAACCAAGTTTTAAAACTCGAATATTCCGAATTCCAGTCTTGGCCTTGTGTAATGTCTTTGAAGGAAACGCACGAAAAATTTTCATGTGTAGAAATAAATTAGCCATGCTCTGTGAAAAGGAGGCTTAATGCAGTTGCAAAACGTATCGACTCAGGTCAGCCTGCGCAGTCCGCGCAGGCTGACCTGAGTCGATACTTTTTGCTGTTTGTCAATTTTCTGTATGTTCGAGGACCAGTCTACCTCACGATTCAGTAATTTGTTAGACAAAATGGGTTTTGTAGATCCATAATTACGAAATGAAAATCTTGGTATGACGCATCAGGGAAATTCATTAAACCCCACTTGGCAGGTCATGGCGCATTAGTTCTTGTTATAATGTTCTTCCTCTTCATTTCAGTCGTTTGTCAACTGCACGATGGGCGTCTACAGTCTAGGACCAATCATGATGTGCTTTGGCGGTGTGAGCGCGCTTAGCTCTATTGTTATAGGTGAGTCCATTTTCATCGTCAAGGTGATGTATTTCTTGCGTTTTCTTTTTTGTCTACAGTTCACGCGATAGAGGTAGGGACTAGTCAGAGTTCTAGTCATGCTACAGGCATTAAAAAAGACGCCGCCTCTTGCAAAGGACTCTTCTTCTTCTTCTTCTTCTTCTTCTTCTTCTTCTTCTTCTTCCTCCTCCTCCTCCTCCTTCTCTCCTTCTCCTCGTCTTCTTCTTCTTTTTTTTTTTTCTTCTCATTCATTTTTATCTTTTTCTCTTTATCTGACAATTAACGAGTTGTGGAAAAAGGAGACATTGCTGCGAATTTCGTTACGAGAGGTTATGATTGACAACGAAATTAATATCCTATCTAAAAAATGCTTCAAATCATTTGAAGAAGAAAATGATAAAGCCATGCTCTGTGAAAAGGGGGTTTAATGCATCTGCAAAAAAGAATCGGCCCATGTCAGCCTGCCCAGACTGACATGGATCGAACCTTTAGGCTATTTGTAAATTTTCTACTTGTCCATGGACCACTCGTAATTAAGTTGTAACAACTTGTTTTGCAATCAATGTAATGAATATGTCCTGCTAGGTTCAATGGTGAAAGTAGAACTCATAACCTGGAAGCCCGGGTTCGAGCCTCACTGGAAGCACAAGTTTTTTTGTGGGAGCGTCCTTAGGCAGAATGCTTCAGAGCCCTAGCCTAGTACTAGTGGAAGCGAGAAAAAACATGAATATGTGAGCTGTCACCTTGATACGACTGAAATACGAGTAACGTTGAAAGCGGCATAAAAAAACCACTAGTCAGTCGGTCGGTCGGTCGGTCGATCGATCGATCGGTCGGTCGGTCGGTCGGTCGGTCGGTCGGTCGGCCGGTCGGTCAATCAATCAATCAATCAATCAGTGTTTAAAACTGAACTATACTAAGCACTAATGCTACTGTTTAATCCGTCCTTAAAGTCCTGTTGTTGCGTGACAATTCACATTTTCACTGGATTATAAGTGAATCATACAAAAGAGGTACTTGTCGCTTAATCTATCTTAACAAAACCTTTATAATATTTCATTCGCTACATAAGGAACAACATAGTTTATTTCAATGAAAGATCGATCCGAACATCTGTTTTCTTGGAATTATCATTTAATGTCATATCCACATGCAATCGGGATGTTTCTGTCATTATCCTAGGTCACAGAGATTGAATAAGATATTGCCCTACACTTTGCTCTCCTAAGGCTGCTAAAGTCAACTCAACATGCTTTTGCGGACAGTGTAGATCAAGATCAGTCTGCACAGAACGTGCAGTCTGATCTTGGATCTACACTATCCGAGATGGTGAAATTTCTGCTCCGACGAAAGAGAAAAATGAAATCGCAGTATTCTGATTTATGCCACTTACTGATTGACTGTTCAATTTTCTTTTGATTTATTTACCGGTGAAAAGTCTTTGCCACGCAATCTTGAATTTCAACAATCCTATTGAGAAAGACGGCTTCCGAAAATATAGTGGAATAAGAAGAAAATGTTGGTAACCATTAAGTAATCGTCTGGAAATACTTTCAATTTGGATCAGTCTAAAATTTTGTCGTCTAATTACCTTTTGGTGTAGCTTTGCTCAAAGCATCCCTTTATAAATGAGCCGTGCTCTTGCAAAAGGCGGCTTGATGAATCTCCGTTATACACGATACTAGCCCAAGTCATCACATAATCATAGATCCATAGGAGCCACTTTTTTCAATAACCGACTTAATCATGAGGTAGATTGTCCTTAGACATACAGAAAATTGACCAATAGCGAAAAGTTTCGGCCTAGGTCAGCCTGCGCGGACTGCGCAGGCTGACCTAGGTCGATACTTTTCGCAGATGCATTAAGCCCCCTTTTCACAGAGCATGGCTCAAATATGAATGATTAATGAGGCATACTCTGTGAAAAGGAATCTAAATGCATTTGCAAAAAAAGTATAAACCCAGGTCAGCCTGCCTTTGGTAAAATTTCTGCCTGTCAAAGGACCAGTGTACTTAATGATTCAGTAGGTTTGTATACAAAACGGATTTTAGGGATCTATAATACTCTGATGACTTGCTTGGTATCATGCGTCACTGAGATACATTAAGCCCAGTTTTCACAGAGAATGCAAGTGCATGTGTATTAATACAAAAAAAGACTCGTATATCTACTGAAAAAAAATATATATGGCGTAAGAGGACATGAAAAATGAATATCATTTATATGCCAAGGAAGTAGGTCTGCAGGGTGCCTCTAAATAAACGTGTCCACAATTTTGACCAACCACAAATTACTGTTTCTTAATTCCAATACATCAATACCAAGAAGTAGGTGAAAAGCCAGCGTAGTCACGTCCGATTAAAAAGAATAAACAGATAAACTTAAATGCATAAATACGAAAGAATTGTAACTTGCAATTTCCCCTTTTACCGCAATGTTTTCCCAAAGCTGTGTGCTGCATGAAATTGTCTGAAAGACATTCGTCTGGAGATGGTAATGTAGCAATATCTAAATCCAATCTTTTTAGCGGGTTTCCCTTTTTTTTATGTGGGGAGGGGGGCGTTTTCCGTGATACAAACATGCTTCTACGATTAGTATCAACTGAACACGCAAACAAGCGCATTTATTATATCATGTTTGCATGTTAAACCGGCGTATTTTGTTGTAAACTTGGAAAATGAAATCAAATAACTTCAAATACATGTCAGTGAAGATTAAATTTTACCCGAAAGAATTATGTTGTCACGTCTCAAAGAAATTTCAACAGAATTATTTTCTTTGATTCATTGCGTCTTCCAAAACCTTACATCTCAGTCTGTAACGCACATAGCTCGCAGCTCACTGGCGGAGAGCTAGATCCTGGATTATGTCAAATTTGTTATAGGCATTTCGACAAGAATACAATGGGCATTCTACTCTGTGGCTTCAAGTTTTTTTTTTAGATTTTTTGCTGCGAATTGACTTGTTGGTGTTTTTGTTGTTGTCGTCGTCATGCGGTTGTTGTTGTTGTCGTTTTTCATGTTGTTGAGGCGTGTTTTTGTATGAGATTCCATATATAGTCTTCGTATTAATTTGAATACGATTTCACATAATCAAGGCATGTTATTGATCATATAACATCACTATATACCCTTGAATAATTCTGACACGAAACCTAAGATTACCTTAAGAGGCTCCGTAGCCCATTAAGGAAAAAACTATTGAAAAATAGTTTTCTTACAAATGTCGTTCTTTTTTATTCATGGGTTGCAATTAAGTAATAAATATTTTTTGAAGTTGGGCGGTTTTTCATCGTTATTCATCGTTAACACGTTTGTCCTTTGGCAAGGAACTACACAGCCTGGTCGCAGTTCAAATCCAGGAAACAAGCGAATATGTGAGCTGCTGCCGTGATGTAACTGTAATACTTTTGAAAGCAGTGTAAAATACCATTCAAACAAACGAACGAAGCAAAGATAAACAAGAACAATCTCCCATTTTGGCGTGACGCACACTTATCTTTATTAAATCTTCTTCCTGGAAACAAGGTTACTCACAGAGCACTCGACATTTGAATAATTTTGTTTCGTTTTTTTGTTATCCCCCAAACAATTCTATCAACTTACCCAATCAATTTAAACCTTTGTAGTGCAGAACTAGGTTTACTTGCTTCTGCGGACGGTGTAGATCAAGATCAGACTGCACAGAACGTGCAGTCTGATCTTGGAGCTATCCTGTCCGCTTAGTGGATAGATTTTCTAACAAAACTAGCGCTGAAATTGTAACATCTGCATCTTTGGTTTTTACTGAGAATGCTGATGCGGACAGAGTAGATCAAGATCAGACTGCACAGAACGTGCAGTCTGATCGATGATCTACACTGTCCGCTTCTTTGCCAGATAGTTTGACGAAAAGCAGCTTTGAAGTTGCAATATCTGCCTCTTTAACCCTTTTACCGCACAATACCGACTTTTAACGACCCTGAGAAAGAAGCCTTTTGAAAACATTGTGGGAAAACATTGTGGGAAAAGGAGAAAATGCTGGTAACCAGCATTTTCTCCTTTTCGCACAATGTTTTCTACACTATCAAAAAAAAATGCACCATTTGAGCCATACTGAAATTGACATCTGCGAATGCTTTCAGTTTGGACATGACTAAAATTTTGTCGTAAGATAGAGGGTTAATACATATTGAGAATGTTTGTACGAACAGTGTTTATATAAATCAGACTGCCAAGAACATGCAGTCTGATCTTGGATCTTTACTGGCCCTTTTTTTGTCAGATATTTTAAGGAAAGTGCTTTTGACACTGAATATCTGCGTCTTTGGTACTTACCCAGAATGTGAATTTTATTTGAGTCATGCACTGTGAAAAGGGGCTTTAATGCATTTGTTGAAAGTATGGACCCATATCAGCCTGCGCAGTCCGGGCAGGCTGACAAGGGTCGAAACGTTTTGGCTCTTGGTAAATTTTCTGCATGTCTAAGAACCTTTGTACGTATCCCATGATTCAGTCGGTTGTTAGACAAAATAGATTTTATGGTCATGATTATGTGACGGCTTGGTATTTACAATGCATCACGAAAATGCATTATGTATCATGGGGATGCATTAAACACCCTCCCGCCTTTGCCAGAGCATGGCTGAAATATTAAGCTCTACAATGACACGCAGCTATCGATGCAATTCCATTGTAAGTGTGGAACAAGATCAGCCTGCGCAAACGTGCACTCTGATCTTGATCTGCATACTCACTCAACATCTACGCATGGTAGAGGCCTTTGTTTACGCGGGATGGGACAGGGTATCTTCGATTGGTGGGAATGGATGTCTATAGCAGGTGGTATATCTGCAATTGACGGGACGGGATATCTCCACTTGGTGGAACGGGATATCTTCGCTTGATGGGAAGGGATATCTTCGCTTGGTAGGATTTGATGTCTATTGTAGGTTGGATATCGGCAAAGGGCGGGACAGGATATCTTCGCTTGATGGGACGGGATTCTTCGCTTGATGGGACGGGATATCTATTGTAGGTTGGATATCGGCACAGGGCGGGACAGGATATCTTTGCTTGGTTTGACGGGTTTCCTCGCTCGGAAGGACGGGATATTTTCGCTTGGTGGAACGGGATATCTTCCCAATGGCGGGACGGGATATCGTCACTCAGTGGGACGGGATGTCTATGATGGATGGTATAGGATTTCTGCACAGGGTGGGATGGGATTTCGCCGCTTGGTGGGACGGGATATCTCAGCTAGGCGGGACGGGATTCTTTGCTTGGTGGAAAGGAATTTCAGCGCGGGATGGGACGGGATGTATATGATTGGTGGTATGGGATATCTTCAAAGGGGTGATATTGAATATCTCCGCGGGAAGGGACGGGATATCTTGGCGGGTCGGGACAGGGTGTCTTCGCGGAAAATCTTAACAGGTGTAGTAAACCTCTAAAAACTTATAAAACTGAATTTTAACGACCCGATAAACATCCTCTTGAAATGCAACTTAATCTAATCGTCTAGTAAATTCTTCCGGCGTTGAAATATTGTAAAATTTAGTAATAGGCTTCCAGGAGAACTGAACTCTTAACCTATTATAAATTGTAAGTTAAATGAAACTGTCAAGCCGATAGTAATAACGCAAATGTTGCTATTTTAAAGTTATTGATTGGAGGTGGGAGGAGGATATCACCTTATCGGACAGTGTAGATCCAAGATCAGACTGCACATTCTGTGCAGTCTGATCTTGGATCTACACTGTCCGCAATAGGTCCTTGAGTCGCGTTTTGCAGCCGAATGGATTAAATAACATTTTCCCCTCTCTGCAAAATAACTTTAAAGCATCTTTAAATAAGTTCGTGCTGCTGTAATTTATGCAATACTTGGAAAATTTTCTGGGTTTTTTTTTATTATATTTTCCTGGAATTCGTTTTCTCATTAATTCGCAAACGTTCGTCTGCATTTTTTTTACCAGTTGACAAAATTTTAGACTCGTCCACTTTGACAGCATTTGCAGACGACAAATTAAATAGGCCTATTGTTCGAATGATGAAATTTGTCTTGGAACGGGTAGAAAACATCATGGGAAAAGAAAACAGTGCTGGTTACCAGCATTTTCTCCTTTTTTTCACTTTTTTTTTTTTTTTGAAAACTTCATCAGTGGCGTAAAGGGGTCGTTTGATAAAGAGTTACCGAAAACAAGTACTGTTTCCTCTCCCCACAATGTTTTTATACTCTTTTCAGAAGAAAATAAAATCCAATATTTGAGTGACCTTTAATTTGTCGTCTGCAAATGCTTTGAATTTAGACAAGTCTAAAACTCTAATAAAAGGCTAAGCCTGCTCTTAACTATCGAATTTCAGATCCTACTCTCGCTACCATCAGCTCTTTGATCTGATATTCTTTCGACCCCAGTCGCTGAAATATGGCCTGCAACGCGCGAAAAGGGGTATTCGGACATTTGCGTAAAGTGTCGTCTCGGATCAGCCTGCGCAGTCCGCGTAGGCTAATCCGAGACGACACTTTCCGTTTTTATGTAATTTTCTATTTTGCGCGAGTCTACTGTAGCACAAAATCTAATGTAGTCGTAAAGTGCCGTCTCGGATCAGCCTGCGCAGACTGCGCAGGCTGATCCGAGACGACACTTTACGCAAATGTCCGAATGTCCCTTTTCGCGTGTTGCAAGCCATTTGTACTTAAACAACTGAGCTTGTATTTGCAAAGTCAAATAGATGTTGTGTGTTTTGTAAATTGACATACATACGCTCTGTAAACACTTGAAACGAAGTCGCAATGTTAAGTCGGCTGTGTTGAAGGGATTATTTAAAACGGCCATACATCGCACTTCCACGTCTACAAGTGCCTGTAAAGTAGTTCCGTGATACAAGAGGGAAAAAAAGCAGAATGGCTAAGTACAGACTGTATTATGAAAGATAAAAAATAGAACTTCAAATGACCCAAAAGTGCACAGGAAATAAATTAAAGAGCTTCAAAAAGAAGGCCATGGGCAAAATTCGGTTTTTGCAACTCAAAAATTCTTCTAAAACACTGATTAACACTACTAAACATATTTTTCTTTGCAAGCGTAAAGAAGCTTGACAATTTACACCCTCAGCATCCTCAGGGCGACTCACTGACCTCTTGCGGACAGTGTAGATCAAGGTGAGACTGCACACATGGAACGTGCAGTCTGATCTTGAATCAACACTGTCCGATGAGGTGACACCCCACCCCCCCCCCCCCACAAAAAAAAAAACAAGATTGAAATAGTAACATTTGGGTTTTTACTATCGAGTTGAAAGTTTCATTTCACTTATTTAGCAAGGAGTTTTTGCGATTGGTTAACTGTATGACGGTTTTGCAATCGCAGACTTCGTATTTTTACATAATATTGAGACCAGATATTACGTCATCGTATCAATTAAAATACGATCCGAATTTGGCCATGTGACATTTTCACAGGCCATTTCGAGAATCTTTTGTGAAATCTAAAGATGCTACATATCAATTAACCCTTAGGCTGCTAAGCGCGACTCACTGACCTTTTGCGGACATTGTAGGTCAAGATCAGACTGCACAGAACGTGCAGTCTGATCTTGTATCTACACTGTCCGACAAGACGGTATTTTTTCTTCAAAGAATAAGATTGAAATAGCAGTTTTCGACTTTTCACTATCGGTTTGAAAGTTTCATTGCACTTATTTAGCAGGATAAGGGTTAATTGATATACCATTCGCCTGGACGGATTCCACGGGGAGCTATTGCGCTACACCCGGCGTCAACATCGACATTAGCGTCGGCGTCGGCGTTAGCGTAGGAGTTGGCGTCCATATTTACGTTAAAGATTTACGTTAAAGTTCTTTCAGAGCTCACATTCTCCTAACCATTTGATGGATTTGGTTCATACTCGGTATGATGGTAGATAGGTGTCCAAAGTTTCTTTCAGCAATACCCGCGTCATGATCTTAAGGTCTAGGTCATATAGACTTAGATATTTTACATCAAAGTTTCACGTTGGTTTTTTTTTTAAGAGCTTGAATTTTCTAAATCATGCCATTTATTTGTTCCATATTTGGCTTGATGACAGATACAGGTTCAAACTTTCATTTAGCAATACCGTAGCTATACCCATGCCCAATATGTAAAAGTTAAATTCAAAGATTTTGAACTTTCACGTTGAAGTTTTTCTAGAGCTCCTATTTTCCAAACCGAATGATGTATTCGGTCCGTATGTAGTAAGATTATGGATATAGGTCCAGTTTAATGCAGCTTTACCCCTACTCATGTCTCTGGCCAAAAGGTCAAGGTCGAGCTATTGCACGAACCCTGGCATCAGAGTTGGCGTTGGGTCTTCTGCCCTCGGTTAAGACCCTGTCGCTGTTTCAAGGCAATGCCACCCCGAACAAATAACTGTTCCTGGCGAGCTATGCTGTCTGATGACAGCTCTTGTTCTTGCACTTCTCTTTCTTATGTATAGACGTTTGCAAACTGTTGGTATACTATATTCAGTGAAAAGAAATCGAAGTTTGGCATTGTATTATTATAAAACTCTGACAAGCCCCCTTTAAAGAAGCGCATTGACTCTAGAAAAGATATACGAGTCGTACATGTCTTATTAGCCTTTTTACAAGACAACAAAATCGTAGGCTTGTCAGAATTGAAAGCAAATAACAAACTAAACGTGATTAAATGATTGGTTTTGCTGTAAATAGAGCGAAAACACATTGTGGGAAAAGGAGAAAATGCTGGTCACCAGCATTTTCTCCTTTTCCCACAGTGTTTTTAAAAGCATCTTTCCCCTTGATTTTAGGAAAAACTCCGGGTTGTTTGGTAAAGGGTTAAGCTAGTGGTGCCCGTTGTGTTTCCAGTAACCGTCCTTGTTGTTACGAGATGTATAATTGGCTGCCAGTTTAGTGTCTTATTACAGGCCCAAAGGCTGCCTGAATCTTTAAAGATAACAGGATATCAGATTTTACCGCGCTTTGATGTACGATAACGTCAAAACAACGTAGAATTATAAAAGATGTCTCTACATGTATGATTTGAATGATCGATATAAATTCAGTATACTGTTAAGAGAATAGAATGCGAGTGTGCCAGTCAGGGTTAGTATTCACTGATCAGAAAGTAAATTCTAATTTTGAATTTCTAAGACTATAACTCTGATTGTCTCAGCCTATATTCAGTTGGGTCTTTTGACTTTGTGTACAACCGGAAGCACCGGTCGCATTACCGGCAGCAAAATGTATTTCCGCGGTGAAAAGTAGATCTCTATAGCCATTTATGGAAGTCAGTGTTTCATATATGTGTGGAATGACTTTGTTATACACTCATAATTATATATTTTTTTGTTGTTGTTTGTTTTTCCTTGGACTCCAATTATCAAAGGGTATACTTAAATACTTCTCGTCCATTGGTTACGATAAGGCGGTGCAGTGACGGGACAATTAGCCAGGCTTTAATCCTCTGCTGTGTCCAGCATTTTCTGCATTTCCCACAATGTTTTCTACCCTTTTTCGCTATAGCTGGATGTAATGGCTTTTGACCTACTTCTTGGTACTGATAAAAATGAATAGATAGTAATTTGCAATTGGTAAAAATGTGCACATGTTTATTTAACGGGCCCTTGCTGCCATACTTTCTGGCACATTTTTGAACCCTCTATTTACAAGCATTGCTTCCGCTAATCTATGCCCCGGTGCCTTGATTCATACCATATCAAATTAACGTAATAAAGAATGGTCGTTTTCTTGTTCTATTAGGAAATTTAGTATTTCACAAGCGTAACCTAGTAACCTAACACTACTTGTCAACAAAATGAAAAACGGTGAGGCAAAAGAGGCAGTTGCTCGTGAGGTTGCTTTTAATTACTTTACTTTATATTGAGCCACAAAAGAGTTTCAATATTCATATTTCAGTATCCATTACGCCGTCTATCTTTTTTTAAAAAGATATTTCTTTTTTAGAAAAATTCATAGTTTGAGCTATAACTACGTTGTCGTCTGCAAGTGCTTCCAATTTTGACTCGTCTCAAATTTTGTCTTTGACGAGGCAAAGAGTTAACTCTCTAAATAACAAAAATGAAATTTTCTGTTCTGTAGTAAAAACCCTAATATTGCTATTTCAAAAATATGTTTCAGGGAATAATATCCCCTTCTCGGACAGTGTAGATCCAAGATCAGACTGCACGATCTGTGCAGTCTGATCTTGATCTACACTGTCCGCAAAAGGTCAGTGAGTCGCGCTTAGCAGCTTAAGAGTTAACGCCGTAATGACAAATGTAGAATCCGTGCGGCGGTGTGACACCAATTATGTACATTCCTATGTATTCTGATCCGCTAGGTGTTTGTAGGGCTTCTGTACTTTTGATGTAGATTGTTTTTCGGGTTTTGAAGCCTTAGAGAGTTTCGGGGACGAGAAGGACACAGGCAGAGACTGGCTGACTGAGAGAAAGGCAGACAGACGGACGGACGAATGCACAGGCAGACTGGCGGAAAGACAAACAGAGAAAGAGAGAGAGAGAGAGATGACACAAATTCCATGTATTCCTAAACATTCTGATATTTTGTAAATGTGCTGAGACCAGTAGATCAGTCCATAACGACGACGTTTGTGTGGAAAGCAGCCAGTGGTTTTGAAATATTGTTGTGCTAGGTCCTTGTTGAAGAAACTGTTTGAAAGCAATAATGTGTGAACTGATATGACTGAGTAGGACGGCTTTTGAAAACATTGCCGTAGATAGAAGAAATGCTGCTGACGAGCAGTTTTCTGTTTTACCACCATGTTTCTACCATTCAAAGACGAATCCCGTCATTTGAGAGCCGAGGCCCGGTAGCTCAGTCGGTATCGTGCAGGACTTGAGAACAGGGGTTTGCTGGTGCGATTCCCGGCTCGGCCAATTTCTTTCCGAGGAATGATGATTGTCATTGCTACAGGATTCATTCGTCTCCCACCGCTGACCATTGTCTCGACAATGGTGATGGTAAAAAGAGACTCCAGGAAAGCATGCATAGGTGCACTGGCCGCCGCGATATAATTGAAATAATATTGAAAACGGTGTTAAAAACCAAACAATCAACCAAACGTCATTTGAGCCACGTATCATTTGTATTCTTCAAATATTTTTAGTATGAACAAGTCTAACATACTCTGATAGATAGAGGATATTTGTATTTTTCGGTGAAAGATCGAAATTTATTTCATCGAGTAAACATCATCGGTAATATTTTCACGAGTGGCTCAGCCACGATTGAAAATATTACCGATGGTGTTCACGAGATGAAATAAATTTCGATCTTTCACCGAAAAATACAAATATTCTATTTATTTCATGCTTTTAACCCTTTCTCGGAGAAACTTTATCAAAATCCAGTACAGTTCTTTTCAGTTATTCCCCGTGGCGTACCCCCTCCACATAGCAACGCATTACAATATTACGTCAAGCGCGAGAAAAGTAAGGTAAATGACGTCATATTTCAATCTCGGTTGTGAGTCACGCGCATTTTACCTAGGTAACTAGAATATAAAAATCGGTATTTTCACTGGTCGTACCCGTGGAATATCGAAAAATATTTTCACTGCTATTTCTCGATATCCTACCGGAAAGCATGAAATAAAGCGTCATATTACGAATTATGACAACCATGCACTGTGAAAAGGGGGTTATGCATCTGCAAAAAGTATCGACCCATATCAGCCTGCGCAGTCCGCGCAGACTGACATGGGTCGACACTTTTTGCAATATGTAAATTTTCTGCATGTCCAAGGACCATTTCGTTCCGTGATTATTCGTTTTTCAAACAAAATAAATTTTATGGATCCATAATTATGTGATGACTTGCATCGTGTAATGCATCACAGAGATGCTTATATTTTTGAAGAGACTTACACGAAAATACGTCAAAGCTCAAAATATATTCAATTTTTACATCGCAATAAAACATTAGATAAATATAATCAAATGTTTATAAATATTCATTTTTATACCGCAATAAAACATTGAGTAGAGTTTCATACGCGCAGATTTTCTCGACGTTTTACAATCATGTAATCCTGAATGATGGACGCCGTAAAAATACTTTTACGACATCTTCTGAAAATTTGTGATAAAACGACTTCCGTTTCGGTTGTTTTTTTCTTCTGAAATAAAAGTGTCTCCGAATATGCGTCTACTTCTCTTATAACTTTAGCCCTTTTCCACACAATCCCGATTTTTAAAGTCCCTGAAGGAGAAGCCTTTTGAAAACATTGTGGGAAAAGGAGAAAATGCTGGTTACCAGCATTTTATCCTTTTCCCACAATGTTTTCTATCCTATCAAAAACAGAAATTATCGTTTTACCAACATTTAATCTGTCGTCTGCGAATGTTCTCAATTTGGTCAAGTCCAAAATTTTGCCGTTTTGTATAGAGTTAGGTAATGCATCTCCTAAAAGAAATTAACCCAATACTAGTAAGCTGATGGAACGGGGAAATTCGTTTTGGAAATTTACAACAGCTGTTTGTTTTTTTCCTACTGACCGAAATAACTTATCAATCTAACTTTTTACCAGAGGACAAAATTTTAGACTTGTTCTAATTGAAAGCGTTTGAAGACTAGATAGATGGTGCACAGTTGATGGGATTTGTCTTTAAAGGGGTAAAAAGAAAAATACATTGTGGGAAAGAGAGAAAATGCTGGTTACCAGCATTTTCTCTCTTTCTTAAAATGTTTTCCAAAGCCTTCTGCCTCTGGTTCGTTTACCATATCCTGATAAATAAGTTGTATATTACTATCAAGCCCGTGGTAAAAACCCGAAAATATTATTTCAAAAAAAAATTATCTCCTTATCGGACAGTGTAGATCCAAGATCAGACTGCACGTTCTGTGCAGTCTGATCTTGATCTACACTGTCCGCAAAATGTCAGTGAGTCGCGCTTAACAGCCTTAGGGTTTAAAGACTGGAGTATTTGATTAACACCGTCAACGTCATAGGCGAAAACAAGGGCTTTTGCGGACGGCATGGATCAAGATCAGACTGCACAGAACGTGCTGTCTGATCTTGGATCTATACCGTCCACTTGTTTAGTCAAGCCTGTGAAATTTAAAACCTTTTTAAGTTTCAGTGGATTGTAATTTAGCTATCGAAAGAGGTCGATTTTATATATTTGGCGCTGAAAGAGTGAATGGTTAACTTTTCCCATACTATAGACGACACCTAAAGCTCTTGTGGACACTGTAGATCAAGATCAGACTGCACAGAACGTGCAGTCTGATCTCTGATCTACACTGTCCACTGCCATATTCTAGATTAAGACCGAGCTGTCTCTTGATCTTGCAGTGGAAATGTATTTTTAGCCTTTGAGAAAATGCCATTTATTTATTCAGCAGTGAAAGGTTTAAAGGTTAGGAATAAACATGACCCATGCGAAAGAATTGTCTGAAAATTCGCCGTCACCGAGGGACTTCACGAAGATAGAGTTTCAATATTCCAAACAGATTTTAGCGCAAACTCACTAATGGCTTTTCAAACTGGTTTTTGCCCCTTTAGTTCTGTTGTCGGATTATCCTTAATCCCTTAGACTGCTAAGTGCGACTCCATGTGTTTTTCGTGGACATTGCAGTCTAAGATAAGTTGCAGTCTGGTCTTTGATCTACACGGCCTGATCTTAACGACGAAATGATTTTTGAAATAGAAATATTTGGGATTTCAGCATGATCGTTCATTTTCATTTATTTATTTATTTATTTATTACTATCTCCTAATTTTTATTTTTATTATTATTATTATTATTATTATTATTATTAAATTAACTCTTTGAATCCATACCAATCAATTTCTTAGTTTTGAAACCCAGAGGAAGAACACATTGTTGGGAAAGGAGAAAATGCTGGTAACCAGCATTTTCTCCTTTTCCTGCAATGTTCTCTTTCCATTTTTTAGACAAAATTCCATCATTTGAGCCACGTTTGATTTGTTGTCGGTCGACATCGACAATTCTAGAACTTTGTCTACTGCAAAAGAACTAAGAAATAGATCTAGTGGCTATCCCCATCTCGTTTCTGTATTGATAACGTTATTTTCTACAATGACATAAATCATAGTGTCACGCAGAACACATTATTTTGCCTCGTAGCATACAATTCGTTAAAAGTATTATGATGAAAAGTGAAAGTTCTTGTGGCGAGGTTTTTTTTTTTATTATTCCACAAAATTTTCAAAACATGTTGATTATCCAAACTTAACAAGAACGTTTACGGAGTACATCTGCAGCAATTTTTTTTACGTGGGTTTAGAGATTAATTGATTCGTGACGTCATAGAATATGAACGTCATCAGGACTTACCTAGGCTACCTTGTTCTTTCTGGAAAATTAAATAACCAGTGCTGTGGCAAAAGGGGGTTTAATGCATCGTAAAATTCATTTTGTTTAACCACAGACTTAATCATTGGGTTAGACTGGCCCTTTGACTTGCAGAAAATTGCCCAATAGCAAAAAGTTTCGACTCAGGTCAGCCTGCGCGGACTGCGCAGGCTGACCTTGTCGATACTTTTTGCAGATGCATTAAACCAAATTTTAACAGAGCTTGGCTCAATACTAAAGGTGTCTTTTTTTAACCCTTTACCACCAGCAGACGATTATCCAAATTAGTTTGCCAATGCTAAAAGTCGACTGCTTCAAAAGTGCTTTCAGGAAGTTTTGAGGTTAATTAATTCGTGACGTCATTGAGCGTATCCAGAGCGTCATCGGGACTTAACTAGACCGGCTCATTCTCTAGTACATGAATTGTATTGGTTTTGGGGATTAGCCTACTCGGCGTATGCTACCCTTTGCCTCCTGCAGGCGAGTAATTTCGACATTCAGCAGACGGCATTTGAATACATTTTTGCCGAAAATGATTTGACCATGCTCTGGCCAAAAGCGGGTTTCATGCATTCCCGTGATGCATGATATCTAGCAAATCATCTCATAATTATGGATCTATAAAATCCATTTTATCTGACGACCGACAAAATCTTGAGACGAAATGATCCTTTGAAATGCGGAAAATTTGTGAAACGCAAAAAGTTTCGACTCAGGCGGACTGCGCATGCTAATATGAGTCGTTACTCTTTGCAGATGCATTAAGCCCCCTTTTCACAGAGCATGGTTCATTTAGAAATCGCTAATTATGAACAGCTTCTCTTTGCACAACCATAATAGTCACCTGCACTGAAGTCAATTAGTAATCAACATCAAGTTTGTTTTTTTTCCAAACCCGTCTTCTTCAAGTTGATCATGACGCTTAAAGATGAGTTATTCATTCGTGACGTCACTGAATATAAATTCACGAGATTATTCATTCTTGACGTCACTAAATAGAAAAAAATATGTGTTAATTCATTCGTGATGTCACTGAATATAAATTCATGAGTTAATTCATTCGTGACGTCACTGAATATAAATTGTCACAAGAGCTTCGCTAAACTACATTATTCTGTTAAGAAAGTGGTGGGGTTTATGTTATCGTAGTAACCTTTTACCACACAATCCTGCGTTTTAATGACCTTGTGGATGACAGCTTTTGAAAACATTGTGGGAAAAGGAGGAAATGCTGGTAACCAGCATTTTCTCCTTTGCCCAAAATATTTCAACACTTTCAAAGACAAATTTCAGAATTTGAGCCACATAAAATTTGTCGTCTGCAGACTCCTTCATTTTGGACAAGTCTAAAATTTTGTCGCGTGGTAAAGGGTTGAATGCAATAAATGTAGTTCAAACGACAAACTTCAAGAGCGTGAATACTTTCCGGGCCCTAGGCTAAAATAAGGGCTTTTGTGAAAGACATAGATCAAGATCAGACTGCATCTGAAAGACATACATAGGGTATATAAATTCAGGGGGAAAACATCATAATAAATTATAAAACGTTCTTGTATTTGCAGCTTGTATATCAAAGCACATAAAAAGATTCGCATTTGTGACCGCCGGTGCCACGTTCAACATCGGCCTCCTGATTGTTCTGTGGTTATGGAAACCCGTACCAAGCGATATACCAAATTTCTTTGTGGTTGCGGCATGTCTGGGATTGTGTGACGCTATATGGCAAACCCAGACCTACAGTAAGTAGTACATGTGATTTATAATTATGTGGGTTACAAAGTTGGTTTATTGGTCAAATACTGTTGTCAATTTTGGATCCCATGGCTACGGTATATCTGGGACTGTGTGACGCCATCAGGCAGATCCAGACCTACAGAATATTTGTTATAATCATGTGGATTACAAAGTTTATTTATTAATCAAATATTGTTGCCATTGTTGGGGTCCGTGGTTGCAGCATGTCTGGGCCTGAGTTACGCGATCAGGCAAACCCAGACCTACTTTCAGTAACTGCGATTTATAATAATGTGGGTTACAAAGTCGGTTTGTTGGTCAAATATTTTTGCGAACGCTGGGTTCCATGGCTACGGCATATCTGAGACTTTGTAACACCATCAAACAGATCCAGATTTACACGGTTTTTTTTTTTATAATTACCCGGGTAATCAAGTTAATGCCAGTATTAGGGTCCGTGGTTGTAGTTTGACACGGGCTATGTGAAGCCGTATGGCTAACCCAGACCCACAGTATGAGTTTGTTATACTGGTTACTAAGGTGGTTTTGTTTGTCAGTGGGACCTGTGGTTGCAGCTTGTCTGGGGTTGTGTGCTTCAGTCTGGTAGTTCCAGAATTACAGGAAGTATTTTGTCAAAATTTTTCGAGTTACTAAAATATTTTTTACCCTTATGGGGGCACGTTGTTGTGGCTTGTTGCGATCTGCGGGAAGCCAGATTGACGCATAAAACCTACAACAAGTTCTTGTGAGAATAATCCGGGCCCCAACGTTAATTTGGGAGCCAATAGGTCATACCCCTAGGGCCAAAATACTGTGTATACCAAATAAGATGTTACACTTCGTGTCATAACTATGACGAAAGGGGTTTTGAGCCATGCTGACATAGATCTGTACTTTTTGAAGATGCATTAAGCCCTCTTTTCACAGAGCATAGCTCAAATGTATTCTGTAGGGAAGCGGGTGTATAGTAAAGTTAGGCCACACCGAGGGCCTCCCTATATAATATTAGGAATTACTGAAAGGAAATAAATGACATTAGATTGTCATTGCTTTTCTGAGTTCTTACCGTTACAGGAGACCAGGTTACGTATTCGCCAACCGTTCTTAAGAAAATTCCAAGTCTTATTCTCAAGAATTTTCTAAATTTGAAGGTAATACAACTTCTGATTCATGTTCTGATTTGTGTTACTTTCAAAATCTATAGTTAGAAGAAGAATGTTCCTTAGAATGGTGCGTGAATACGAACCCTGGACAAGTGATATCCTCTCATTACATGTACTTGCTCTGTGTTGACAGTTGTTTCAAAAGTTGGTCCTACCTATCAAGGAATTTGAACCCAGAATCTTTGGTATGAAAGGTTTGCACTCTAGCCTTACAGTCCTGGCATAAAACGATACAACTGTAGAAAATCACTATGGCGTATTTTGTAGGGTTTTAGTTTTTGTTTTGTTAGAGAAAGCTTCGTGTCAGTGAGCGTTTTAACAATTTCCTGTTTTAGATTAGTGAATTGTTCCGATTTTATAATCGATTCTTTTTTTTTTTTTCTTTTCCAGCGCTCTTTGGTGTGTTATTCGTCGACAAACAGGAAGCTGCGTTCGCTGCGTATAGGATGTTTTACGCAACCGGATGTGCTGTTTCATTCGGATACTCTTTCTTTTTATGTGTACAGACCAAGGTGTATATATTAGCCGCCATGTTGGCCATTTCACTTCTAATGTATAGCGTGATAGAAATGAAGGTCCAATTTCAAAGTCAAAATATAAAAGACATCGTCGCCTTTTGATGTTTTCATTCTAGTAATTTTTGTAATTATTTACTGTTGTTTACTATTCATAGTGTAAAATATTTAAATATATTTATTTCACGTTGCTTCCGAAACAGTTTCTACACCTTCCATCACTTCTCGTCATAATGATTACAAGTTAAGGTGTTGTGAGAATGGGTCTTAGGATCAGGCTGCAAACAGCTGTAAATTTGTAGCATTATGTTTTTTCTTTTCAACCCTACTGATAAATGTCAATTCAAGTCATGAGAACATTTTAACCAATATTTCGCACATGATGGTCGACTTCGTGTACGAGAAAGTCAGCGGGAAGACAATTCTGGCGACCATATACGAAATTTGCCGAGAGTACTTCACGAAAAATGCCGAAATTTAACGTTCTTATAACATCTCACACATCTAAATGCTCGACTATATACGAGCACTGCTTGGATTTAGTTATTATGCACTGATTTTGATATCTATAAGTATTTAAGTCGAATTTTGAGTTAATCCATTATTTATTTATTGTACACCGTTAGTTGTATTGCGTTAAACGATGTCTTCTTTTGTATTGATTTTGTACACGTGATTGTTTGATTGTTCTTACATATATTTATTAGACGAAGAAGTACCACAGTATTTGAATAAATCAAAATAAAATGTTATTACTTGATCATTATTACTTGATGTTTGATCTGATCATTTTAAGTTATTACCCCAAATGTATGGCTTTTAAAATCAACTTGTATAACATAGGCAACACGAATTCAGGTTTAGACATGAATTTTGTCCGAAAAGTACGTGGACTTTTCCCATAACTCTACTATTTATCAACAATTTAATACCAAAATTTGGGGATGTATTATTCGATGTGTCACTGATACATACAACAAATTTCATCAAAATACAATGATCGAGTAAAAAGTTACCAAGGAATAAAAAACACCACTAGCTGCTGCCCTGTACACGACGTAGGACCACTTCAATGACGTCGCTTTGAAAAGTCATCTTAAACTTTTTCAACGCAGTCACAATCAGTATGTATACAATTTCTGTAACGGGCAATTCACTTGTTGTACGTGGCAATGTAGAAATTGTTTATCGAAGGAAAGGAACATACAATTTGCAGTGTTTCAGCGTCATGAAATTTTGCTCAATTTCAAAATCCCAGCCCTTTGGATGCGACTTAATCTACGCGGAAGTGAGCAAGAGTTGAAACAGTTGACGCTCTAATAGGAAAGCAGTCTATTTTTTGATGTCGGTGCACTTTATTTATTGACCTTACTGAAGTATGACGAATTAACCGTTCATCCGTCTAGTTCTCTGTGCACTGGCAGCATGCTTCGGCGTTTCATAAGAGCACAAATATGTGTCATCCGCCAGACTTGCTCTTGTCTTCATCGGAAGTGAGGATTTCAGTGTATCGTGATAAAACTTAATGACTAAGTTTATGTCAACATTGCATTTATTTTTCAAAGATAAAAAAAAAGATTGTGCTTTTAAACCTTTGTTACTTATTACCCATTCATTGTATTTTGATCAAATCTGTAGCATGTGTCAATTACACATCCAATAACACGTCACCAAAGTTTTGCATTGAACTGTTGAGAAAAAGTCGAGTTATGGGAAAAGCCTACATACTTTTTGGGCAACCCTCGTATTGTCATAGCTCTTACGTCGTTGTTTGCGTCGTCTTGCGAAAACTTTGACATTCTATAATGTCTCTGTCATTACGGAAATTACTTACTTCATACTCGGACTAGCTGTTAACTATCAAAAGGAGAACCCTTGCAACAGGGACAGGTAACCATCAAAATACTTTTGACACGGTTATGCCCCTTTTTCGACTTTTCGAATTTTCACTAAAAGCAGCTGCAGCCGGGCGTTGGCACCAGCATGCGGTGCTCTTGTTTAAAGATGCCATTACATCAGAAAAAGCTGGGCCTGTATTCACCAAGTATTCTTAAGAACGTTCTTAGTGTTAATCTCCAGAATTTTCTAAATTTGAAAGTACCACAACTTCTGATTGGCTAAACCAATTGGTTTAGCCAATCAGAATTTGTGCTACTTTCAATCTTTGAAAATATTGGAGAAAAAAGGCTAAGAATATTCTTTAGAATGGTTGGTGGATACGGTACCTTGTCAACATTTCCTGTGCAGTATTAAAGAGAACTGAATGCAGCCGCCAGAATGAAGTATCCTACAGCTAACGCAGAGACTTTGGAACACCCTGTATATAATCAAATTTATTCATCAAAACTCTAGTTTTACATTACATTTCATATGTGCTGACACTTTTTTCCCCCCGTAACACGGCCTGCCATATCCACAACTGCTCATTTATAATACTGAACTAAGGTTTGTTGCAATGTCCAATGTGTCTGAGAAACAGTTTGTTGTTGAGACATCTTGCTTGTTCAAAACGGCAACTACAAATGAAAATAAAAACATCCATATAACAACACATCAGTTACTCAAACACAGTCTGTGTTACCCTAAAATGAGTGGATAAATACATACATGTATGAATAAATGCATAAATAAATACGAGCGATGCTAATGCAAAATGGGGTTCAATACAACTCGGTGATGCATTATACCAAGTAAGTCGTCCTTTAATTATGGATCCATAAAATGCATTTTGTCTACAAACGGTTTTTCCATTCAGAAAATTGACCAATAGCAAAATGTTCCGACCCAGGTCAGCCTGGGAGGATTGCAAAGGCTGACCTGAGTCGATACTTTTAGCGGATGTATTGAACCTCCTTTCCACACAACATGGCTCATGCATAACTAGTACATATGTGTATAATTCAATATTAGTTTTTTTCATGAACATTGGCGAGTTCTGATTGGCTGAAAAAAAAAAATTTCATAGCTCCATGAAAAAAAAATCAGCAGTGCCGGAACTACTTTTGCAGTCAAATTAATGTAAACAAACGATACAAGATTTCATAATGTTTTTCGTTCTGATTTTATATCGAGTCCGAAGTTCAAATTGCTAGCTGAATTTATTTTTTCTGAATACTGAAAAAAAAAATCCAACAGTAAATTCAGAGAGCTGAAAACTCATTGTTATTCTGCTGAGTTTAAACGATCTTATTTTCAACTTAATTCTAGCGTATTGAACTTCTATTATTGCATATAATGTGCCTTTTCGAGCCGTTATAAGCATGTATTAACGGGTAAAAACCGGGCGTTAACGGGAGAAAACGTGTATTAATCAGTAAATTCACGCGCCGTTAACGCCCGGCTTTGTACTATCAATATCTTCGATTCGGGCCTACCTTGTAAACAACGTTTGTTCTTGTCGGATTTTCCCTAGACTCCGACCATCAAACTGTAGGAACTTGAACCATATTAGATCCTTTTCATGGCTTGTCTTTGATGATATTAGTACACCACAAACAAAATTTCGCACAGGATCTCAGTTTAATCGAGATCTGAACAAAAAATCACTCGTGAAATGTACTCTAAACCAGCTACATCCCACCCACTTTTTAACGTGATCGGTATTTCCCTCGCTTGATGTAGATCGATCCCTCTGACGTCTTTCAGTTACAGAACTTCATATCCACTCATTCATCCTAGTTGTAATCGTCCAAACGTGTGCAAGTTTATCCCACATAAGTCCATTTTGTATTAAAAATCATTAGAAGTGAATTTACAGCGAGAGAACCAAAACTGGCATACAGGACTAACGGCCCTTCAGCGCTCGTAACCAAAACTTTTTCACCGACTTCCGGTTTTGACCCATTTAGGTACAGTACATTTGAAGTTCGCTTATTTGCATTTCTATGGAAATATTTTTGCTATCTTTGCAAATTATTGCTAAAATACCTTTACTTTATGCAATAATAGCACTAATTCACGTTTTTTTTCTGTCGTTAACATTCGCAGAGGCCCTCAAAATACTTTAACACCCTCGTGCTTCGCACTCGGGCGTTAAAGCATTTTTCAGGCCTCTGCGAATGTTAACGACCTCAAAAACGTGAAGTAACCCTATAATAATAAATCTACTCAATCTGCAAATGTTCAATACTATGATGACGTCATGAATTACGTCATTTTACGTCATGAAGGAGCAGTTTTACCGCGCTATGAAATATCAATGAAAAGGACAGTAGATCTAAATAAATGCGCAATGATGGATTTAAAAAAAAAAAGAACAGTTAGAATTATTTAAGTGCACACAAAGTTTGTTGTCTGTGATATTGAATTATAAGGAATGAAGAAATTTTTTTTTGTTTTCATGGAGGTATGAAAAAAAAACCTAATCACACTTCACAGTGTGATTAGGTTTTTTTTTCATACCTCCATGAAAACAAAAAAAAAAAAATCTCTTCATTCCTTAAATGAATAGATACATCTTTCAAGAAGCGTGGAACACAAGAAGATGAATGGTCAAGAACGAAACTACCTATAATACAAAAAAAAAGATTGAAACCTTGTGTAGCTGAGAGCTCGAAAATATATTCAACCATGCTCTGTTAAAACGAGTGTAATGCAACTACAAACAGTATCGAGCAGGTCAGCCAGCGCGGAACTGTCGAAACTTTTGTGCTAGAGGTAAGCTTTCTGCATGTGAAATGACCATTCTACTTCAGGATTAGGTGGGTTGTTTGAAATAATGGATTTTTTTTTTATCCATAATTACGTGCTGACTTGCCTGGTATAATTCATCGCGAACATGGATTAAATCCCCTTATATTAGTGAATGACTTGTAAGAACTTTTTTACCCGTTGAATTATGCTACAGGTATCGGTACATGGGCTATGACTTCTCTAAATGCAATCAACTAAACCTTTGTAAAACTCCTTACTCTTTAGCCGATAAGAAAATCTCAGACTTACTGAAAGCACTTGCAAGCGAAAACTTACATGTGAATTTGAATTTGCGTTTATTTATCGTCGCCACCGGTTGCCCATATGGACGACGCCCCCTGAAGGCTATTTGTATTGTTACGGGGGATAGTGCAGATACAGGACGAAACCCATCCTAAGTTACGCCTGGTTCTTTTACGTGCTCGGTGTATAGCACCGTCACAAGGGACCTCGGTTTAACTTCTCATCTGAAAGACTATTAGTAATTTTAGATGGCCAGCCGTGGGGATCGAACCCACACCCTCAAGTGACTCGAAACATTACGTTCACGAGTCCTCCGCTCTACCTATTGAGCTATGCGGGCTGGTCAACTTACATGTGGCTGGAATGAAGGGTTTTTAGCTGAAATGGGAAGAAAACTTTTTAAGGAAAAGTAAAACATGCTGGTAACAAACGTTTTCTCCTTTTTCCAAGAATATTTTCGAAAGCTTCCTCGCTCACAGTCGTTTAAACTCGTGCTCAAGAAATAAACATTTCTATCAATATTAGCAATTTTCATCATAAGCCATGCTCTTTCAAAGGGAGATAATGCATCTCTCCAATGCGTGAAACCATGCAAATCATCATACAGATTCATAAATATCTATTTTGTCTAACAACCAACTGAATCTTGAGATAGAATGGTCCTTGGACATGCAGAAAATTTAAAAGAAGCAAAAAGTATCGACCTGTGTCAGCCTGCGCTATCCGCGCAGGCTGACACAGATCGATACTTTTTGCAGATGCATTAAACCCCCTTTTCACAGAGCATGGCCGATATACCTACGTGTCAGTGTAAGTTTGTCCGTCAGAGGCACAGTATGCTATACTGTCGGAGTTCACGTCACAATTCATGCCCAGCAATGTCGGACATGCAACGCTCAACACCATGTCTTGTTTCTCCTGCTGTTGTAAACACGGTCCAAGATGGTGGACAGCAATCGTAGAATCTTTGCAAAATGCTTTGGAGAACTCACATCTGAAATGAGTCAATGTGAAATGAAGAACCATGAAGTCAAGAACTTGCTGAACTGGCCGCTATTCATGTACTTAAAACTTATAACACACAATTAGCTGAGTCAGGGGAGGTAAGCCATATAGGAATTTTTCTAGATTGGCTACCTCCCTTCCTATAGCAAAATCCAGTATACATTTTATAGTTATGTATTTTTTAAAAAAATGGGTTCTAGTTCATAAGTCTACCTACTGTCTTGTTCTGGTATTAAGTTGGAAATGCAGGGCAAATTGCCGTCAATAAAAATGTGCTGCCACAACGAAGAGTAAGTACAGGGTGTCCGGAAAGTAAGGTAACACTTTTGTACATTTATAATACGGCTTTTAATTTCAGGTAAAGACATGAAAATATATATACATACATATTAAATATGTACGTTTTTTGTGTGATAATTTCATTCAATTTTCATGTCATTGCGCACTTTTATACGAATTTCAAGTCAGAAGTATCTTTTTGTCATAGGCGTCATTTTAGTAAACAATGACGTTATCACTATGACGGCCTTTTCTGCTCTTTCCTTGCCAAACACCACGATGAAATTGTCAATCACTTTCGAACAGGTTCCAATATCAATCTTCTTGATTTTACGATTCACGATGACTCAATAAAATAAATGCTTTAATTATTTAATTAATCAGTTAATAATACACATACCTGTCTTGGTAAGTAACACCATTTTTACCACAGATAGGTCCGGTGGTATTGTGTTTGCAGTTTAAAGCGGTTACATGATTGCACAGCTCTGGTATAGAAAGCATAAACCCAATACATGAACCTGTTAAAAGAACAAAATTTATAATGTGTCTTACGTCTTTTCCACTGGAATTTCAGTATTATACCTTATACAACGAAGTGGGTTGAGATACTAGATTCATGGTCTGTAATCACCAACCATTCTTCATTTCATTATAAGTCTTATTCTAGATTTAGAAAGTAACACAACTTCTGATTGGCTAAACCAATTGGTTTAGCCAATCAGAAGTTGTGTTACTTTCAAATTTAGAACATTGAACATTGATTGACTATTACAAGAGTTACATCACTTGGATTTTCCTGGTCCAGTGAGAACCAACCGGTTGGGGTATTGCGGGTTGTTCCTGTATTTCTGTTGGACTATCCTTTACGAAACAATGCAGTGTCTTGACGGCCCTCGGTAAGAGGAATTTTGGAAACATTGCGGTGAAAACTGTAAAATGCTCTGAACAAGCATTGACTTCTTTTACAAGACATACTCTCTGTTTCCACAATAGTCGACGGCATGCGCTTTTATTACGGACGAGTCCAAAATTTGTCGTTTGATAGAGAGTAAAAGACAGACCTTCAGAATGGTCCATTCACCCCTAACTGGTTCATCGCGATCCCTAATGTCCGTTGTGAACAGTAAAGATGGGGATGAGACCATACTTCTGTGGAAGATTATCTTGGTCGCTCTTCTGAATGGACACCTAGTTAGCTCTTTAAGTAACAGGTCCTTAACGATGTTTGCTTCAGTTGGTTGTTCTAATCTTTAACAAACAATCGTTTGTGTTAACGAGCCTAATGACGAGAACTTTTGAAACACTGAAGGAACAGGAGATACTGCTGGTAACCATCATTTTTTTTTCTGTCACAACGTTTTCTATTCTTTCTAAAACAAAATCTCCAAGTTTTATAGCCACAGTTGTGGACACTTGCAAAAGTAGAGAGACGAATGAAAATATTGTTAATTAGTTGAAATACTGTTGAAAAGGCTACTTACCACATTGCAGTAATACAGTCAAGGCTACTAAAGTTTTCATTCTTCTTTTCAAAACCAAAAGCAGAATTCCACAAACCTTCGTAACAATTATTTACTGATAACTATAAGTGACCTATTTATTTTAAGTATGATCTAGAACAGAAAATAGAAAAAAAAACAAATAAAAAATCCTGATTTATTGGAACTTCAAGATTTCTGTTTGTTAAGTTGCCTACTAAACTACTTCAATTCAACCCTCTCTCTCTCTGTATCTCTCTCTCTCTTCATGTCTGTCGTACTCTCTCTCTCTCCCTCTCTGTATCTCTCTCTCTCTCTCTTCATGTCTGTCGCACTCTCTCTCTCTCTCTCTCTCTCTCTCTCTCTCGATCCTAGTTAACATCAGGTCGCGGAAGGTGTAGATCCAAGATTAGACTGCACGTTCTTTGCAATTTAATCTTGATCTACGCCGTCCACAAAAGTTGTTTAAGTCGCAATCGGCAATAGAACAGCCAAAGTAGCGTATCGTGACCTGGTCGTTACGGGTTCGATACCCGGTCGAGGCAACCTTTCTTTCAGGTGTTTTTTCACCTCTCACCTCTGATGTATGTGAGAAAAGTAGTCAGTGGCTTGGAAAAAAAGTTGTGTCAGTACTAGTGTAGAAAACCAAGAAACACATGCGGAGGTGTACTGACCGTCGTAATATGACCTAACTGTTAAAACGGCGTTAAACTAAAAAAACCAAACAATTAAACAGTTAAAAGGCCATACATTTGTGTTTTTCCACCAAACAACAAATACCAAATCTATCTTAGTTGTGCCTTGCATTCACGATCTCACATTCCCCTTACCTCAAACGACAAATTCAGTCTGAAGTCGAACCGGGAAGGGCGTGGACAAAATATCCTTCTGCCAAACTAGCTTTGCCTTCGAAAGCTCAATTTTGAGATGCACACCATTTTGTGCGATTACGAAGGACAAAGAAGATGCAGTTATTGCTTATTTTTTGTTCTCAGGGACTAAAATTCGAATTCGAATGCAAAAATGTTTTAACTTTAAGTGCACTAAGGTCAAGATAAGATGTTTTGCAGAAAATGTGTGGATTCAAGGTCAGTGTGCTTAGACACGCAATGTACGATATTTCTGAGACAGCCGTGAAACACATTTTAGCGGACTAGCCACTCGTCACAACTCGGCCGATTCCGTACCTACATCTAACCTCGTCTGTATAACGGTCGTTTCCATTTGAACTGCCAATCACGTGATCTTATACATGGCGGCGCCACTGTAAGTCGTTTAGCAACGACATAAACAACCTCGATGAAGTTATTCACATCTATCTGTCGGTGAAAACTTCAATCGGAATTGATAAACCGCGTTAAAAAATGAATGTACGAACTATTTGTCAACTGAAATATAGTTAGAAAGATTTCGACAGAAAATTGAGATCCAAGTTTTCTTTTTAAGAGGAGCCTTACAATTTTCAGAACGGTAAACCGGCGTATTTCCGGCATATCAAGCCGCCAGATACAGCCGAGGGACTTGATCTCCGGATCATCCAAGGTATGCCGAATGGCGGATTAGCCTACCATTAACCCACTACTCAAAGGCACTTATTCTTGTGTCTTGAATAACTTTGCGTCTATAAATGAGCAACGCTCTGGGAAAAGAGAGTTTTATGAATTTTCTTAACCCTTAACCTGCTAAATGGCTTGCAACACGCGAAAAGGGGCGTTCGGACATTTGGATAAAATGTCTCGGATCAGCCTGCGCAGTCCGCGCAGGCTAATCCGAGACGGCACTTTACGACTACATTAGATTTTGTGCTACAGTAGACTCGCGCAAAACAGAAAATTACATAAAAACGGAAAGTGTCGTTTCGGATTAGCCTGCGCGGACTGCGCAGGCTGATCCGAAACGACACTTTACGCAAATGTCCGAATGCCCCTTTTCGCGTGTTGCATGCCAGATAAGTTAAATGAAACTATCACGCCGCAGATAACAACCTGAAGGTTGCTATTTTACAGTTATTTTAGTAAATTACATCTACTAATCGGACAGTATTGATCCAAGATCAGACTGCACCTAGCCTGGGTCCAGGCGGTAATAATGTCTTAACGATGTATATGACAAATGTTCGCGCGCATCCTACTGCGCATGTATTTTTGTCGTGGATATTGAATCAAAAGTGCACCTATGTATTTTTTGCACATAACGGTAATACTATTGGTGCACTGAAAAAAAAATAGCACTCTCTTCGGGTAGTATTGGTGTAGAGAAAAAAATGGATCTTTGAACTGTCACCGTGAAATAATTAATATAGTGCTGACACGGAGTTACACACCAAACAAGGAAACAAAGGCAAGAAATTTAAAGCTGTGGAAGTATAGCTGTTTCCACTTTGAGAATTGTTGTTAGAAAGGGAGAAATCGCTCCTGTTGAGCAATTTCTCCTTTTCCCACCATGTCTGCTGAGCTTTTATCCTATGTTTTTCCTTGAAAAAATAACTTCCACTGTGACCTTCAAACTTGTTTTCTGACGAAATAAGCACGGATAGATGCCATTTTTATTTTTTCTTATTGTTTAGAATTATAAATACTATAAGTGTGGAAAGTTTAAGAAAAACCTGTCCGTTAGAAAGTATGTATTTTTTTAAGTTTAACCCTTAATTCGATCAAATTATCTCCCTTTTTAACTCAATGGTCTATATATAACATGCATATTTGTACATTTACCATGCTCAAAACCAGAATTTTATACATGTATATGTTTTTGTGCAAAGATATATGAATTTTCATTAAGGTGATGTATATTTGTATATTTTTCCTGTAATTTTCCTGTTTAACTGACTATTAAAGAAAGGCGCTTTAAATCCAACATAAGCTGAATTTTGGAACTGTATATACCTTTTTCAAAGGCAAATTTCTCAGAAACGAGCACGGTGACCCACATCTTTTTTTACTGTAATCTCCTAGAGACATGATGAGCTTTGTTTTAAAAAAAATCTGTCCGTTAGAAAAATTTATCATATACGTCGTTAATTACTCCGAATCACGTTCTCTTAATCGCAGTCTGTTATTGGAAGCCGCTAGAAAGCGGCTTCCAGTAGGAATGTACCTAAACTATTTACCATGTAGATGATCAGTAATTATTCGATTGGTTATTATTTTTGGAAATTTTCTAATAATGTCGTGTTAGTGTTACAAAATTACTCCACATGACTCTTTTTTAAACATTCAATCAGACCTACATGAACATCAAGTCTGGTTTTCTTGCAGTATAAGTTCATTCCCAAATAACAGCGAAAATACAGAAAAATCAACTTCCTTTTATTGGCTAGTCCCCTGAACTTTTCCAACTTAAAGGATTCCTTCCTTGTTCCCAAACGAAATTGTAACGTTTTCCGTTTATCACAGGCTCTCCCACCTCTAAACGGTTTCCGCATTTGTCTACTTTTTTACAAGACAAAATAATGATAATTATGAGATGGAGAGCATCTTAGAATATGATAATCAGAAGCATTTTTATGTACAAGTGTTTCGTCCAGTTTTAATCTGTAGAGATAATAGGGCGGTTAACCTTTGATCAAGTTAAAGACTGGTTACCTCCCTACACAGTTAATCGTATAACAAAGAGCAGTCTACATCAGCTATTTATAGAATGCTTGTGAAATGATAACCCTTTTTCTGCCCTTCGTCGACACTTTAGCCGAATGCAATTTTGTTACATGGACGATCTACCTTATGAGCCCTGTAAAATTTAGCATTTAATGTATTGTGTGTCGAAGCTGTTATGATCAGACTATAAGTTCTGTACAGTATGGTCCTGATCTACAATACCCGTGAAAAATGGATGGATCGTGATGTACATTGCCCACAAAAATTACCAAAGCGGTGTATAGTGCTCTCAGGGTTGAAACTGTTCGAAAATGACAGAAATAGATCAAGATCAGATGGTACATAGCATAGCCTGTGTAGTATTGTTTGATGTTTTATAAGATATTGTATACGTAAAAATTTCATGTTTCTTTTTCCTTACTCAGTATACTAATTTCATTCGGTGTAGCTGAAAGGATAAAGTTACTACCGAACCTATCACTGTGCATATACAACTTTTTACGTCGCTGCTGGTCAAGGGTTTGGAATGGCTCTTGAAGTTTACATTAGAAGTTTTATAGGTTTGTACAAGGCCTATGCAGAAAATGGTTCAATTTAATTTTATTAAACGATATATATATATAGTAATAGTTACTATGTTGTTGTTGAATAAATCCAGATCCTTAAAGACTTCAAAAACTAATTTTTTTTAGTGGTTTGCGCGAACTGTGAAGGCTATGATCAGAAGAATTTTGGAGATACTATGCAAAAGTCTCTAATTCTGGAGTAGAAATGTAAAGATTCACTTTGTTACAAGCAGGCTAAGATACTGTTTGACAAGAAAAAAGATAATGTTTTAGAAGAAAGTTGTTGAATATTTTTTTCTTTTTTCTTTTTGTAAAAAATGAAACACAAAGACAATATCACCAAAATAATTGTAAATACATGTAGATCTACGTGAATAACGATCTAAGTATCACTTTGAATAATTACTAACTTACACAATTCCGTTGTATCGCCTTTGATGCCCCTACAGAAGTTAGCTTTTTAAAATGATTTAATAATTTAAAAATGCTGTACTTGAATGCACAATTTCTCCATTTTCAAACTTTGAGTAGAAATTCGAAAATTCCAATACTTTTACATGTTTTCTCACATACGCATTATCACTTTAAATGATAATGATTATGATGATAATAATGGTACAAGATAATTTAAGATTCCTCTCTTAACTTCTGCCTTTTTCCCCCCTGCATTTAAGTATCATTTGTCATGATCTTTCGGGTTTTTTTTTTTTTTTTTTGAGGGGGGGGGGGGGAAACAGATACAAAAATGTCATCACATTTTTTCTAGAAAGTCAATATTTCTGAAATTGTCCATCAAAAGATTGCGGCTTCTATGATGCCATGCATCATAAATTTGTCTTGTAGATCTTTGGCATAGCTTATCTGTTTATCGCTTCCGTTTTTATTACCGCCTGGGGGCATTCGAGGGTCTCCCCATGATCATGCACTGTGCAGATAATCTAATTATAGATTTGTTTATTGCGTGACGTCACAATGTTGAAAACGATGAATTCGCATATTTTTAGACCAACTCAAACACAACGGGCGTGATTTCATATATTAGTGACTTTCCCGAACCGGTCTGTGCAATCAAAAATACATCGCGATCTTCAACAATCCTTGTTATTGTTAAACTATCCTCCAATGTCATTGAGAATAACGCGTTTGAAATTTTGTCGTCAATTTTTCAAAGATGGCTCACAAACAGGAAGTGATCAAACCGAGGTTATTGGAATTTCGATATCAATGTTTAGTAATTTACGTTCGAAAACTGATTACAGCGACATCTACTTTACCCCCACTGTTGGGTGGAATGAAGTAGACGTCGCTACAATCGGTTTTCGAATGTCCCCAGGCCGTCATTTTTGACAATGTAACGTCCGTATGATAGAAAAAGGAAAACGTGAACGGACTGGAACCCAGGCTAGACTGCACCTTCTGTGGAGTCTGATCTTGATCTACAATGCCCGCAAGAGGTGCTCGAGTCACGCTTAGCAGCTTAACGGTTAAAATTAATGCATTAAATTAAAGCAAGTCGTCGACATTTGTGGCCACAAATGTTCACGTTTATGTGAGATATAGTACTAAAAGTGGTATTACTATAGTCATAAACCATTGTGACACATTAATTTGGATTACATTATTTAATTGTTTCTTGAATTTTATTTATTTATTTAATTATGATAGCGATATATTCATTTGTGATCTTTATCTATGGTCTGACGACTCACCAATTACTTACTTACTTACTTACTTACTTACTCCTCTTCACTCCTCGCGGAGCATACGGCCATCACCAGATCCCTCCATTGGGTTTAAGCTGCAGCTTTTGCTTCTCCCTGGGACATTCTGATTTTCGGAGTTTTGTCTTGAGGAGGATGTTTCTGTTGTTCCAGACAGGTCGAAGAGCCAGGAATGCCTGTCAAACTTTCCCAATCCTGGCTTGGATATCTTGTTCTGTGCCTCCTGTTTTGCTGACAATGCTTCAAAGGTAGATGAAGTTGTCTACATCTTCAATGTTTTGTCCATCTAGACTGAGCGAGGTGGTTTGTGTTGTATTTAGACGGAGACACTTTCTTTTATTAATGTTAAACTCTAGTCCAGTGGTTTTTGCTACCTCCTGAAGTCGTTCTGTTTTCTGTTGCATGTGCTGGTAAGTATGAGTCAACAGACCGATGTCATCAGCAAAATCAAGGTCTTCTAGTGAGTTTGTCATGGTCCATTGGAGGCCTCTTGGTTTATTCATGGTAGTTCTAAGAACCCAGTCTATGACAATGGAGAAGATCAATGGGGAAAGTGGGCAGCCTTGTCTTACACCGGTTTGGACTTGAAAGGGCTCTGATAATTTCATATCGTGGATAACATGGCATGTGGTGTTGTTATACAGACTGCGTGTTATATTTACGATTTTTGGAAGGAATTCCATAGTGTCTGAGGATGCTCCATATTACATTTCTATCAACCATATCAAATGCCTTTTTTAAACCAATGAAGTTTACATACACTGGTGCCTGCCATTCTAAAGATTGTTCAATGATAAAGTAAAGTAAGTAAGTAAGTAACTTTTAGCAGATGATTGGAATTGCCGTGTTAAGATCAAACCAGATTTTAAAGATGTGTAAGTGATACGAATGTTCATTAGAATGCTCTTATAAACGCATTTAATGTGGAGAAATTTAAAATGTATATATCACGCTAGTCTGATCTTTTCACTAAAAGGTAGCAACGTCCATACTAAATACTATTCAAATGAGTTTGACAATGTGAATGATAATGATAAATACTTTAATTACCGATGGAATAATGAGAGAAAAGAAGCTTTTAGGTAAGCCATTATCGGAAAGCTACCAGATTCTAAGAGTATTATCAGAAACGTAGATTCTCATGACAAGCAATCGATTGAAAGAATGGTGGGATCCTTTTCGGAGAAAATAAGCGAAATCGGGGATCCGTTATGCAAACATACGCATAGGAATCTTTCGATAAAAGCAATACGTATGCTCAGAAATCATGGTTCGATGCTGAATGCCACGGAGAGAAGAGGGTTAATTTATAGAAAGTATTTAAGCGCTTCTAATTTGAATAGGTCCTATGCCAATGGAATTGCTTCGTGTAACTACAAAAAGATACGAGCTATGTTCTGGCAAAAGGGGGCTTAATGCATCTTCGTGATGCATTGTACCAAGCAAAACATCACATAAGCATGGATCAGTAAAATTCATGTAGTCCGACAATTGACTGGATATAAGGGTAGAATAGTTCTTGAACATGCATAAAATTTACAAATAGCAAAATATTTTGACTCAAGTAAGCCTGTGCGGACTGAACAGGCTGACATGAGTCGATACTTTTTGCAGATACATTAAGCCCCCTTCTCACCAAGTATGGCTCAAATTTATTTCCACCTCTTAATTGCAAGACTAGCCACCTCAACGAACAAGATAGATTGTCTCTATCAACCAGATTGATTTTTCATATCTGATTGATTTTTCATCTATAAAAGAATTGTTAGTAAGAAGAAAAGGTTACGTAGGAAACGAATGTCACAGGAGCTAATGGATTTGAAAAAGCGTAAGCCGAAAGACTTTTGGAAACATTTCAGTAAAAGTAGAAGCTTGCCACCCTTTCTATTTCCATGCAGGATTTTAAACAACATTTTTGAGACATTTATAGTAATATACGGTCAACTTTTATTGAGGAAGCTGAAATATTTTTCAGCGTTCCTGATCTCAATATTTAGCACCCTACTTATCCTGAATTTAATGATGGTATTACCGTTACGATGAGGTTAAATGGGCAATCAATAGTTTGAATCGAAACAAGTCGTCGTGCCCAAGCTATAATTTGATAAATGAGTATTTTCTGGAAACTGGTGATATTTTAACCGGTCATCTTACTGATTTCTTTAACGTTATTTTTAATGCTGGTTATTTGCCGCAACAATTGGTCGGAAGAATTTATCATACATGTTCATAAGAGAGGGGATAAATGATCACCGCATAATTACATGGGCATTACGTCAAAGAGCAATTTAGGAAAATTATACACAAGTATTTTAACAAGTAGGGTAGAACATTTTCTATGTGCAAAAAAATGTGTATGCCGTGTGCATTCATTAAAGTGTTTGACTGTCTATCGGGACGCTTTGTGGTATAGATTTTGTAATATAGGTTTACAATTGTCATGCCTTAGAGATAGTTGATAAGGTTATCTTGGAAATGTGTTTAATTTTACTAGCTCATTTAAAATACACAATACCTAGTTGGTACATCTTTAGAAGCAATGAATGTGTAACTCAGAAATATAGCGAAATTTGACTTAAGCCCAGTAGTATCACTGCAATTGTTTAATGCTTTTGTCGGCTCTATTTTGATTATGATTGTCCAGTCTGGGGATCTGGTAAACCTAAGGAGATAGAACGAATACATTTAAGATTCTGCAAATGTGTTTACGAGGTTTTGTTTAATTGCTCCTACGCCGGCAAACTTAGTAGAACCCTAATATACATTCATCAGAATGTTCAAATTATCAAGTATTGGTTAAAGCTAGTACAGTGTACATACAAAGAATATAAACTGAGAGCGGTGTACGAAAGTTCTTTATTCAAATGTTCCATGGGCAAGAGAATTAGGCATACAATGTGAATACAATATTGAATAACTTTGATTTTTCAGCATATTTGGACTAAAATACTATCAGTGAAAAGCAAATTATTCGAGTTCTTTAAGAATCGGCTAATGGACTGTTTCAAACATTCTTGGATGTCAGATACAGAAAATAACTCTGTTCTAAATCACTTGTATTTTCACGAATTTTGGTTTGGAAGATTACATTCAGAAGATACAAACTAAATATTTTAGAAGCTTGCTGACTCGTCTTCGCGTTTCGTCCTATAATTTAAGAATAGTGACGGGCAGATATGGTACCATATATAGAAATCGTATTGCGCGAAACGCAAGATGTTTCCTGACTTGTAATAAGTCGGATATAGAAGAAGAGTATCATTTTGTCTTGATCTGTGATGTGTATAGCGATATTCCTAAAAGATGTATTAATAATATGTTTACAAAAAAACCGAGTATGTACAGATTTGTAGAACTGTTGACTAATTCTAACAGAAGAACAAACCTAAATCGTTGCCATTTCACTAACGAAGCTTTAAAGTGCCGTCTAATCATTATCAACGTCGTTGCCTCTTAAATTGTTCCGTCAGCATGTGACCATACATTTATGTGTAGGTTCTTTTCACCTTAAATATCTTTATCTGTTTTTTAAGTGGGTTGAAATACAAATATGTCGCTATCCATATATTTAAGCTCCTGTTGTAAGGACCTTTTTTCATACAGTCTGTTTGTATTACCTAAGAACTAACTTAGCTGTTACGCTTCATTTCTTAGGCCTTTGTTTTCTATGGGTTCTGTAGTTTTACGAGCCTAGTAAACTCTCTGCCATGCAACAAAATTCTATTCTCGTCCACGTCCAAATATAAATCAGTTAAAGACGATAAATTTACTTCGGCTTTAAGGATGAGTATGGTCCGTCTGAATTGGAAGAGAGCATTGTGGGAAGGGGAGAAAATGCTTGTCACTGGCTTTTTCTATTTTTCTCAAAATGGTTTCAAAAGTCTACTTCTTCAGCGTTATTAGAACACGGAATATTCCCACACTGCATAGCAACATGGCTGATCGATGGAGATGCTCTGTAATTGACCGTTTGATCAATGCTAAAACAAGTCTAACGATTGCCATCTGCAAGAAAAACATATACGATGTCATACTGTAATAATAAAAGAAAAAAAAAATTAAATTGTCCGTGCTAATTCTGCGCTTTTTCCTATTTTCTTTCTCACGTCTTGTTATGGCATTTGAATATTAGATCTAATACTCATCTTTTTAAGATAAATCATTAACTTATAACATGAATATGTATGGTACGAAATGCATGTGTATGAATGAGTAAGTATCAAAATCTTCGAATCTTTGAATCTATAAGTCGGGCATAATGGCTTTAGGACCAGATCGACATACTCTTAACATAACTAAGCTTCTTTTTTATATTTAGTAACAGCTTTGCTACTAGACGCATAATTTTGCTGTTGCATTGAAATAGCTGCCGAATGAAATGACAAATTATCATTAGATCTACTAATGACTAAACAAAGCTAAAGCCCCCATTCCACTGGGCGGCGATCCTACTGCGCTCATGGCGATCGTGGCGCTTCTTCAAAATCTTCCGAATCGCCAAAGAAGCGCCGACACGTGCAACATCATGGGACTCGTGCATTTCCAGTATGCTTATCGAACGCTTCAATTACGGTCTCGCTGCGCTGGTCACGATTTTGTCTCGCCGTTGTCGCGCTTCTACGACGCTTCTACTACGCTCCCACTACGGCACGGAATTTCAGTTGTTGGTTGGTTGTATTGGGGTTTAACGCCACTTTAACAGCTAAGGTCATATCATGGCGGTCGGTGACGCACATGTGTTTCCTGGCTTTCTCACACCAGTACTAACACAACTTTCTTTCCAAAGCCACCGACTACTTTTCTCACATGCTTCAGCAGAGGTGAGAGGCGAAAATACGCCAGAAAGAAGGTTCGCCTCAACCGGGTATCGAACTCACAACCACCAGGTCATGAGTCCGACACGATCACCACTGAGCCACCCGGGAGGGGCACGGAATTTCAGGCTTACTACGTTGCTGCTGCGACATTGCTACGACCTATGTGTAGGAGCTGCGCTTCTGTTGCGCTTTTGGAGCGTTTCTATATAGCAGCAGTTGAACATCGGCTTTCGAAGGCAAGAGGGCCATTGGCCCTAAAGCGCTCACTTGAGTAAAGTCATCTATGGTTGGTAAAGCTGAAGAGATCCTGGTTTTATGATGTAAAACGCATGCGTGTAAGTGACCTACTTTTTGACCAACTGACCTACTTTTGAACTTGTCAGAGATATCATCCAGACAAACATTCTGATAATGTTTCATGAGTATCAGACTGAAAAATGTGTCTCTAGACTGGACACAAGGTTTTTCTAAGATCTGGCACAGTGACCTGCTTTTTGATCTGTTGTGACCCAATTTCAAACTTGTCTGAGATTTCAAAAAGAAAAACTTTCTGATCAGGCTGAAAATGTGGTCTCTAGAGTGCAAACAAGTTTTCTTCAGATTTTTGGCCCAGTGACCTTTTCTTTGACCAAACATGACCGAATTTCAAACATGTCCAAGACATCATCAAGAGATGGACAACGGACTACGGTCGACGGACACAGCCCGATCACAAAAGCTCACTTTGAGCACTTCGTGCTCAGGTGAGCTAAAATGGATCGAGTTGCTGCAGTAGCTGTGCTCCAGCTTGCAGTTATGAACAATAGATTGAAAGGGTTGGGTGTTGCTTTTGTTTCGATGCACTGCATTTTCGCTACCTTACTCGCGCTGCCGCTACGATAGTGCTGCGTTCACAAATTTCCAGCTACGCTTTTACTTCGCTTTTGTGGCGCTTCGAGCCCACCGCTATCCCGATCACGGCGTTTCTACTGCGCTGTTACGATTAACGGCGTTTTTAGTAAAATTTCGAAGAGAAACCGACTCGCCGCTCAGTGGAATGGAGGTTTTAAAGTGGCGATCATGAAGTTTCCTATACGCTTCTACACACTCAAGGCGTTTCTACTGCGCTGTTGCCGTTCCTGCTACGATTCACGGCGTTTCGACCAAAAATTTAAAGCGTAGTGGAATCGCCGTCCGGTGGAATGGGGGCTTAAGACAAAATTCTGATTGGTAAATACAGTCACACAAATGGGCAAAAATGATGTCTAGTTATGGACATTCAGATGGGGGTGCTTTATCTAGGAATTGGTGTACAACATGGAGCGATGGGCGTTTATAAATACATATACAGACGTCAATTGATATGTATATATTGTCGGGCAGATGTTGACATATATTCTATGGCATGTAGCGGACTATATTCCCGTGTAATTCTCTCTACTCCGACCGTGACGTTTATCTGGTCAGCGTTTTCTTTTGGTCTTACTCTTATCTCTATGCAGATATTTCAAAATGTGTTGACCACAGATCGGTCGAGAAAATGTTATAGCAAAAAGAGAAAATGCCTGCAACGACATTGTTCTCCATGTATCCATTTCGAAACAATGTTTTCTCCGCTCACTGGGCACCTTTATTGTAAAAGTCGCCATCTTTTCTTTCCATTCCTTTTCTTAACCATAACCTGATACAAACTTGCAGCAGTCAAATTTAATTGATTGACTGATTGATTGATTCATTCATTCATTCATTCATTGATTCATTCATTCATTCATTTAATTGATGTTTAACGCCGCTTTCAACATTATTTCAGTCATATCACTGCGACAGCTCACTAAGATCTATATATACTGAGCCATGCTCTGGTAAAGGGAGGCTTAATGCATCTTTGTGATGCATGATAATAAATTAGTCATTACATGGCCATGGTTTCATAAAGTCCATTTTGGTCTAATAACCGGTAGAATGGTCTTTTTGCATGCAGAAAATTGACCAATAGCAAAATGTTTCGGCCCAGGTCAGCCTGCGCGGACTGCGCAGGCTGACCTGGGTCGATACTTTTTGCAAATGCATTAAGCCTCCTTTTCACAGAGCATGTCCTTGTAATTGTGAAATCCAGAACATAAATATATATATGTTGTGGGTTTCACCATTACAAGGCTATGATCATTGTTCTGAAGGGCCTTGCGCAAGGACACTTCCACGAAACACAAACGACTTTGAAAAAGTCCTTGTTCAATGTATGCAAATCTAATATAGTTAATGTGTTACTCTATTCAAAACGACAAAATTTTGGACTCGACCGAATTGTACGCATTTGCAGACAAGTGAAATGTAGCTCAAAAGATGACCTCTGTCTTTGTTTTCCAGGGTCTTGAAAACATGGAATTGTTGAATCTAACCCTTTACCCCACAATGCCAACTGTTAACGACCCTGGGAAAAAAAGCCTTTTGAAAACATTGTGGGAAAAGGAGAAAATGCTGGTAACCAGCATTTTCTCCTTTTCCCACAATGTTTTCTACTATAACAAAGACAAATTTCATCAATTGAGCCACATTTAAATTGTCGTCTGCAAATGCTTTCGATTTTGACAAGTCTATATTTTTGTGGTGTGGTAAAGAGCTAGTAGATGGATAATACATGTATAGATATGAATGGCTCTCTTACAAAAGGGGGCTTAATGCGTCTTTGTGATATACTACATCAAGCAAGTCATCATATAATATCATAAGTCAACATGGATCCATAAAATCTAGTTTGTTTAACAACTGGCTGAATCATGAGATAGGCTTCTTTAACATGCAGACTATTTAGTCATAGCTAAAAGTGTCGGCCCAACTCAGCTCTCGCGGAATGCGCAGGCTGACCTGAGTCGATAGGTTTTGCAGATGCATTAAACCCCCTTTTCAAAGGGTATGGCCCAGATTGTGAGATACTCTATAAAAACAAGAGAACTTGTTCGTCATGAGCAATTTCTTTTTATTTTACTAGAATTTGTTTGTTACTTGGCGAAAGATTCTATTGCATGTGTCATTATGTTGTTGAGAGAACACAGCCAATGTCTGTCCTAGAATTCGTGAATAAAGAGATTATTTGGCGAAATGGTAGCGTTAGAAATTCATTTAATTTAGTATTATGTGCATAATGATACTTTTTTAAAAGTAACTGATGTTGTTGTTTAACCTACATGATTTAGATGCAGGGTAATTGAAAAATAGTTATTTGTTAATAGATGGACAGCAAAAAGTCTAACCGTTTATGAAATGGAGGAACTACTTTCGCGGGAAAAACGTGTGTAATGACTTCGCAACTCAAGATAAAGACGTTAGATTTCCATATACAATTGACGGGTCAACTGTCGTTCTGAAATTGTACCAAAATGATGAAATTGTTGTTTTTAACAGTCTTGTGTGGTAAGTTCAATTAATTTTTGTACCTTTAGTTTATGGTAATTATAAGTTAAACCAATCACCAAACAATCCCGTGTTTTAACGATCCAGAGAGAGACAGCATTTGAAAATTTTACAAGAAAAAGAGAAAATGCTGATAACCAGCATTTTTTCCTTTTCCCACAATTGTCTTTCAAAAGCAATTGTCATCATTTTAAGGTATATTTAATTTGTCTTCTTCAAATGCTCTGGATTTGGACAAGTCCACAACTGTGTCGTTTTTTAAAGGAAGTTTACTAATGGAGAGAGACATAAAGTTAAGCTTTTGAACTTGTGGCTCAACCCATTTGCCACTTTTTCTTGTTTGTAATTAAAAACTTTATATCTATTTTATGATAACTATGGTCATGAAATACGTTTAAACTAAACTAGAAAGTAGTCGAGAATTGTGGCCAGAGCTTTTAAATGCATTATTCTGCTTCTATTCTTTTCTATTCTATTCTTGTTTTATGCGTGAAGTTCATATGAAAAAAAGTGTCACTCAGCAATTTCTCTTGCAGAAGTTGTATGCTTCCTTTGTATAATTTTGAAAATATATTTTCGCCTGAGTTTAGCGTGAAAAAAGTTTTATATAAAAACTTTTTCACGCTAAACTCAGCCGAATATATAATTTCAATATAAAACTTTTTTTCACGCTAAACTCAGCTTAACATATAATTTCAAAATTATACAGAACTAATCTGATACACCTCACAGAGCTTTTATATTTTTCCCCATCGTCTTATTAAATGAAATTCCTCTCTCTCTCATTGTCATATTTGTAGAAGCAATCATGAAATTGGAAGAATCAGTTGAGCATATATACATTAAATAAGCATTGGCCCAGACTTGTGGGTAATGTATAGGGAAAACTAAATGTGACTATTAGAGTTATACGAATGTTCCTCTAAAAATAAAAAAGATTTTATAAAAAAAAGTCCTTGTAACAACACTCTGAGTTTAACTCTTCCAGCGACAATTACATAAACTTGACCTCTCTAGAAGGATGAAAATAAAATCAGTATAATCAATGAAACTCTGTAAGATTTCATCCTTAAGGATAGGGCACTCTAATGGGATGCATGTAACATCGCCTTTCATCGCCGAAAAGACGTACGGATTCGGCTAAGACTCGGGTAATCCGTAATCAATCGGCCTATAGACGCCGTTTCCCCGCATCGATTACGGATTACCCGAGTCTTAGCCGAATCCGTTCGGTTTTGGTGATGAAAGGCGATGTTACACGAATCCCATTAGGGTGCCCTATCCGTAAAGGGTTGACTAAACAAGCGGAGGGTATAGATTCTAAATTGGACTGCACGTTCGGTGCAGTCTGATCTTGACCTTTGCCGTGTGCAAAAACACATGTTTTTACCGATGGCACAAAAAGGGTCAGATATTGTTAACTATTTAGACTAAGGTCTACAGGTACAGATCAGAGACTGAAGCAAACGTTGAAATACAGGAAATTTCAATTTTGCCCCCTTCCCCAAAAAAATAAATCTCCATTTACATGTTCCTGTATTCCTATAATGCGCGTTGGCAGAACATTGTGGTCAAAGGCAAATGTAGTTCTACACATTCGAACGTGTAAGCTTGGTTTCCTTTAACACTGTTGCAAGTCCGTCATAGGCGGGGTGGGTCATTTTCTTGGCAAGAACTGTAATACAGTAAATACAAACAAAACTTAAATTTTAATGCCACGGTAAATATATTAAACGAATCTCAGTGGTCAATATTAATTTTTGCAGCTCGTCGTTATGTCAAAAAAGCCGCTAAGTTTTGTTGACCAAATAGATTCGTTCAATGTATTCACTGTCATGTTAAAACTTCCTTTTCACAGTTGGATGACGAAAAAAAAAAAAAATCAACTTAAACAAAGCTTCGACCTATATAACCTTCTTAATATTTATCATTTTCTTCTGTTCTATGCACCAGATCGAAGGTAAGCTACCACAGAATACTATAAAAGTAACGACTTTTTTCCAACCCCGTTTAAATTACGTGAAAAATACTGACAAAATGACATTGGGTCGAGTTGGGTAGGCGATACTTTGGACACCTTGTCTTATACCAGGTTAAAGATGGCGAATCTTTTCAAAAACAAAATGATGAGCTCCATACACCTTCAACCTTGAAACAAATTTACGTAACTGATATCCACCGCCAGACAGATTTGAACTTTTGATAACACACTTGAAAAGGGTGACTATTACAATTTAATATAACGTCGCTGGAATTAGTTTCATGAAATGTGGGAAAATTAACCCAAAGGTAGATCTATTTCTAAAATGATAGACTACGGAAAAGGGAACGAAACAAACCTATTACATTTAAATTACCGTCGGTCGGCCAGCTTGAATTCAATCAGAACAAAGTGGAAAAGAATCAGCACATCATAGTACCGCCAACATGGCAACATCAAGGAGTTTCAGTGCATTTCATGTAATGTGATGAAGAAATACCACAAGAAAAGACCAAACACAAAGCTTTTCTGAATACAGAACGACGATCGGGTTGCCCCTGTTTGATCTAACTCGAAAAACAGATGACATAAATCAGCACGTCGCAGAAGTACAAAAAGCAATAGACGATATTTTTTTTTTTCGGTGAACATCATCTCGTGTTCTCGTGAACATCATCCGTGATATTTTCACGAGTTGCTGCCACTCGTGAAAATAATACCGACGATGTTCACTCGATGAAATAAATTTTGATCTTTCACAGAAATATACAAATATTCTATTTATTTCATGCTTCTAATCCACCCCCTTTTTTTTTTGGAGGGGGAGAGCTTACATCAAAATCCAGTACAGTTGTTTTTGGTAATACCCCGTGGCGTACCCCTTCAACATAACAACGCATTACAATGTAACGTAAAGCGCTAGAAATGTAGAGTAAATTACGTCATATTTCCATCTGGTTGAATAGCACGCGCTGTATACCTAGGTAACTAGTGCGCAGGACCACTGTTTCCCCCTTCAGATGGAGACGGTTAGAAAAAAATCGGTATTTTTCACTGGTCGTAACCATGAAATATCAAACAATATTCCATCGTTATTTCTCGATAAACTACTGAAAAGCATGAAATAAATCAAGTTATTTCGTTGAAATGATATCCCCGGCCGAAGAAGACATTTTTGATAGAAGCATACAAGAAGTATTGTGTTTTGCGTATGTATACACAATCATGGCCTTTTTGTTAGTGGTCCATAATAAAATTATACATTAAGCCCCCTTTTTCCATTACATGGTATTTCTTTAAATGAAAACAAACAATTATTGTCTGTGGCATATGATAAACAATAGAACTATAAAGTTTCATAATTTTTTTTCCAGTAGTTAAAGACATATTGGTCCATAATGGAAAAATACATCAAGCCTCCTTTTTCCATGACACGGTGTTAAATAAAATACAAAAACAAAAGGCATATAGGCAGACTATCATTAAGAACATATGTGTGAAGTTTCATCAATTTTCGTCAAGGATTTTAAAAGATACCTGTCCGGACGGACAAACGGAAGGACAGACGGACGGACGGACAAGCAGACGGACAGACGGACAAAGCAAAAATTACTCCCCCCCTCGAAATTGGGCTAGGGATAACAAGACAAACCAGACAAATTTATACAGCAAAAGGGCTTAGCTTGCGCACAATAGATCTACATACAAAAACCGGACGACTTTCCCAAGCTAAACTGGTCACAAAGTATTTATAAAATGACTCCTCGAAACACACTGTGATAATCTACCGCGAGGGCTTGCAAGTTGGGCAATTTAAAACAGAGTGACTGTTACAATTAAATATCGTGTTGATGGAAGCGTTTTAATGACCTGTTACAAAATTCATGAAGAAATTTCTAAAATAATGCAGGAATAGCAACGAGACAGACAAAAACACCACAAATAATGAGTTTGAATTCTTTACCCTAAAACAAACAAAAAAAATGACATGAATCAGCACATTATAGGAAAACCAACCCTGCAACATGAAAGAAGTTTAAGTACATTTTATTTAATTGTGATGAAGAAAATATCTTAAAAACAAACACAAAACTATTTTGATTTCAACATGCTCTCCAGTCAACCCACTTGAATCCCATTTGAAAATAGAAAAAATAATATTTACAAGTTGAGGTGAATCAGCACATCTTGGTTCTTTAGTTCACAATTGTAAGAAGTTACTCTGTATTTCATCTAAGTATAACGGGGAAATGAAAAACAAACAAACGAACAAACGAAAAAGAACAAAATCTAATTGTACCTAACGGCTGCCAGCCAGCCATCTTTAATGGATTAACCTGAAAATAATATGTACATCACATATGTTGATACATTTATGACAAAAAGTTGACATGAATCAGTACATTATAGAAATTTCATATATCAAAGAAGCTAACTGTTTTCGAACCAATAGTAAATGAAAAGATAGCTAAAAACTGATAAAAAGAAAATCCGATTTCAGGTCGATTGTTTAATCCAAAAATGGAGGCCAGTGGGCCGTCATGAATCTAATAAAAGGAAAAAGTACATCTGTGCTTTATGATAAGGTATACAGAAATGAAGTTTCATTGAATCTTTGCGCCGAATGGTCGAAAGGACAAGACTAAAATTACATCAAGCTATATTTCTAAATGCTGGAGTAATATGACGAAATAAATGTTGCTACTTCATAACAACGAATAGCCAATGAAATGTCAAAATTATCGTCACGTGGGACAAAGTTCATAAACAATTTGATTGGCCACCCGTGTCCATTAGCCTCAATTAGATCAATAAATAGGTGTGTGTTATCTTGGTGGGTGACCTTAGTGGCCACATAACACGTGAAAACGTAGTGGAAAGGCTCATTACAAGCATATCTCCTGTTGCAACTTTACTTTCAAAAGCGGTTTGCAGAACTGCCGAAATAGTCGCCAGCGGCTGTTGTACACTACCATTTGAGCTATTGTAAGATTTATTATAGAATACCAGTACAAGTTAAACAAAAGTCTAAGCAGAAGTATTTTTATTGAGTTGTATGCCAAAGATTGCTGGGGGAAAAAAGCTTGTCAAGAGCATTTTTTCTTCTCCTTTAAAGTCTACATAAAGCTACCAGCTGAGGTGACGTAGAAACCTGCTCCAAGTTTCCGAAAATATTTGGTCCATTAACGTTAGTTGCTTACTATGTAAGGACGTTACATTGGTTTCAAGTTCTATTATAGTCTGTTTTTCTAGGTACTTAATTAACATGCAAGTGGCTGTACATATTGCACTGCTATCATTCGTGTTTTACTTGAGCCATGCGCTGTGAAAAGAAGGTTTAATGCATTTGCAAAGAGTATCGGTTCAGGTCAGCCTGCGCAGTCGGCGCAGGCTGACCTGGATCGAAACTTTTTGCTTTTTCTACATACCAAAGGAGCAATCTACCTCATGATTCAGTTGGTTGTAAGACAAAGTGGATTTTATGGATCCATAATTATATGATGACTTGCTTGGTATAATATATCAGAAATGCATTGCCAGAGTGCCGTTCATTTATATTTTGTCGTTTACTTTTGTCATTTCATTGACCATCTTTTGGCATTCTTTACCTAAAGTTGGTTATAAATATAAATTTAGATTGTTCGTTATATTGGTTACATTTGCTACTGAGTTTAGTACCTTTGTCAGGTAATCAACGTTCGTATCGTTTGCCATGATTTATATCTAAAGATATATTGTTACTCGGTTTTTTAACAAATTTTATCTTTATTTTATGAAACTATAAGCATTCTTGTATCTTCATGCCAAATGTTGCCCCTGATGGTAGCAAGGTTGCACAGATTACGACGGATAGAAAATGCATCTCATTCTCTGGAGGTTATCCAAGACATCACTATGGTTGTTTCCGGTTTTAAATCAGAGACAACTCCCTCGAGTTTCCATATCCCATACACCTTATATTGATTGTTTAGATCTATGTTTACACATCTGACTGGATTGTACACAATATCAAGTTTTAGCGTTTTTCCCTCTGGCTGTAAAGATGTTTTTTTTAATTTTTGTAGCAGTTGTTGCACACGCCCAGGATTCCACTTTCTGTCGGTTCGTGACCACGAAAAACTGTGCCAATGACAAGACTGAGCAAGTTTGTGCTACGAACGGCCAGACTTTCAGAAACAAGTAACACGTTTTCATTTTTGTTTGCTTAATAGCGTTTTAAGTCACTTTCAACAGTTTATTAGCCATATCACGAAGTTTATTCACTTCTTCGTGTGTTTCCTTTGTTTTAACTGTACAAAATTTGGGCTTGCCCAAGAACACTCCAGCAAAAAAAAGGGACTGAAGCTACGTTTGGATGTGTTCACCAACCATTCTACATGAGCTATGCTCTGGCAAAAGGGGGTTTAATGTATCTCCGTGATGCATGATACCAAGCAAGTCATTATAATTGAACCATGCTCTGGCAAAAGGGGGCTTAATGCATCACCGTGATCCATGATACCAAGCAAGCCATCACACACCTATGGATCCATAATATCCACTTTTTTTAACAACCAACTTAATCATGAGATAGACTGATCTTTGGGCATACAGAAAATTGACCACTAGCGAAAAGTTTCGGCCCAGGTCAGCCTGCGCGGACTGCGCAGGCTGACCTGGGTCGATACTTTTCGCAGATGCATTAAGCCCCCTTTTCACCAAGCACGTCATTATATAATTATGGATCCATAAAACCCATTTTGTCAAACAACCGATTGAATCATGAGATAGATTGACCCTTAGATATGCAGAAAATTGACGAAAAGCAAAAGGTTTTGACCCAGGTCAGCCTGCGCGAACTGCGCACACTGACATAGACCAATACTTTTTGCAGATGCATTAAACACCCTTTTCATAGAGCACGGCTCATTTAGAATCACCGGTGTGTTCTCGGCTAAAGCCAGGGGTTATATTCACAATCTTTTCATACATTCATTCATCTCTCAAGAACTGTCTATATTTCAAAGTAATGCAATTTCTGATCGGCTGAACAAGCCAATCAGAAATTGTGTTATTTAAAATTTTGAATCGGACAAAGGATACATCTAAGAATGGCTTGCAAATACTGACCCAGACTTGACATTGCAATACATTTATTTGTAATAAGGGGATAGTTTTACTGACTGAAAAATGTCCGATTCGTTTATTTGTAATTCTCATGACTATTTTTTTTTACTATTTATGTGCTTGTTTGCTTACTTAAATTATGTTTTACGCTGTTTTTGTCACTATTTCAGTCTTGAGGGTCAAGATTCGATATTTTCAACCCATTATCAATGTAAAATGAACACTTATCTTTGTATTGCTGTAAGAAGAATTATGTATTGTCCAAGCCTAGCTAAATGATTATTACGTGTTCTGTTCTAGATCTACTCCTTCGATATCAAACAGTATAAACAATATTCGCTATTTTATTTATTTATTTTATTTATTTATTTATTTATTTATTTATTTTTCAGATGCGAGTACGCTAAAGCATTTTGCCGCAACAACACTCTCCATCTGGCAAGCAATGGACCGTGTCCTAACTCCGCGACATCTCGTTCAACGACCACTGCAACAAAACCAGCCCCAGCTGCAACGACCTTGAAACCTACCCAGGCGCCATTGGTAACCATGCCAACAACAACATCGCAGCCAATCAACGGTTCCCTTATAGCCTTTGACATTTTTTGCCTCGATCTCAATTATGTAGTTTGTCCGGTAGGGGGCACTCGAGTTTGCGGAAGTGACGGAAAATTCTATGACAATGCGTAAGTTTCAGTTATTTATGTGAAGAATTATCTTGTGATTGTTAAAGGATCTGACAAAAGTGAGTACTTGAGATATACCACAGGCCTTCGAAGCTCCACTGATCTATCAGAGAATACTAAAATTTTCCTAAGTCGATCATTGAACACTTATAAAAGTATACTGGTGCATCGCCTGTATGTATAACGGAATAGTGAAATTTTCAACACCGTTACTATAAATAGCAGTGACGTCTGCCTCTTTGGTGTCACACCGCTGGTTTTTGATTTTTGGCCACATTGAAAAAAGAGTGAAAATGGCCATCTTTGAAGCTTCACAGATCGCTTAATGGCAAACCTTTTGCTTTTCCGTCTCTTGCTGTCTAAAGTACGTCCTTAGTCCTTCAAAAAAATGCATTAAAAACAACATGTCAACTGATTGCGTTTTTCGCTAAATCCCAACAATAACGGGCACCCTAGAATTTTCCCGCTTGTCTTACTATATAGGACAAAGAGGGAATCGCCAATGTGCTATTTATAGTAACGGTGTCCTATAATGAAAAATTCGTTATCCCGTGATAGACCAATTGAATTTCAGATGCCTATGGATATACAGCATCTAACATATGTTTGCTGTTGTGATAAAAGGAAATTTAAAAAGTCTTAAAAAATATCCACTGGGCGAGCCCAAGGCGAGCTAAATATTTTTACAGGACGAGTTTAATTAATTTCCAAAGCTAAGGAATACCAGCTACCCCTTTATCAAAATATCTGTATCTCAAGCATAACAGCTCATAATACGTAATAACAAATGCCTACATAAGAGTCATGCACAAGGTAGCTTAATGCAGATCTTCGTGATAGATGATACCAAGCAAGTCATCACTGAAGTATAAATCCATAAAATCCATTTTGTCTAACAATCAACCAGATTGTAAGCTGGATTGGTCCTTTGATAAGCAAACAATTGACCAATAGCAAAAAGTATAGACTGTGCAGGCTGACCTGGGTCGATACTTTTTGAAAACGTATTAAGCCCCCTTTTCACAGGGCATGGCTCATATATAAGTGTTTGGAAAATACCATGTATTAGGCTACTCACTTCTTCGTCAGCTTACACGTCCGGGCTGAAAGTTATTTCCAAGCAAGCGAACAGCATGTAATCACTTAAGGTAAAGTGTAAAAAAAACATAATCGATTTTGACTGATAAACTAACAAGGAAATCTGGGTCAGCGACAGAATACATGACTTTGACGAATGACGTCACTATATGCTTATCTCAAACGTGTGTCAGATAAGAAAATTGGTAACGGGACCGTCTCACCGACAGCAATGTGGTTCAGGTAAGGCAAGGCATGTGTAATGGCAGTTTTGAAATAACAATACACATGGCTGAATGAATGAAAAGAAACAGAGCCATTATATTTTTATTTATTTTCAGCCATGAATTTTTTATCAATTTCATAATAAAAATTATTCTATTGTTAATTATTTCAAGTTTTCTTTCCAAGGGAGGTAATTCTTTGCATTCTACTCTGTGTGTGTGCTTGTTTTAATTTCTTTCAAAGGCAGGTAAACCTTAACTATCTATGTAATGAAAATGGATTAGATATTTAGTTATAAAGGACAATTCACTGGAATCCAAACTCAAAACAAATGTGACTCAGTTAGGTTTATGACTTCTAATTGTTTAAAATCTTAGTAATATCGGGGACGTCATCATAACAGGCATAGCTATTCCCCCATTAGATCTACCTTAACCAGTTAATAATCAATCAAGACTTTTAACTGCCCCGAGGAAAAAGGCTTTTTGAAAACATTGTGTGGTAACCAGCATTTTCTCCTTTTGCCACAGTGTTTTCTACCCTTTCAATTCAAAAATCATTTTTTGAGCAATATTTATATTGTTGTCCCCAAATGCTTTCAAGTTGAACAAGTCTAAAACGTTGTTGTTTTGGTAAAGTTAAAACAAGAGGGCCATTGGCCCTAAAGTGCCCACCTAGGTAAAGTTATTTAGGATTTATAAAGCTTAGGAGATCCTAGTTTTGATATATAAACACATGGGTGTTAGTGACCTACTTTTTGATCCACTGACCTACTTTTGAACTTAAAATATATAAAATATCTAAAATATCATAAAGACAAATATTGGGACTATGTTTCATGAGAATCAGGCTGAAAATGTGGCCTCTAGAGTACACACAAGGTTTTTCTAAAATTTCGTCCAGTGACCTACCTCTTGACCCAACATGACCCAATTTCATACTTGCATAATATTTTACCATGATAAATATTCTGACCAATTTTTATGAATATCATACTAGAAATATGGCCTCTTAACTGGTCACGTCTTTCAACATTTGGCCCAGTGACCTACTTTTTGACTCTTTGACTCAATGTGACCCAGTTTTACTGTTGCCCTAGATATCATAGAGTCAAATATGACCAAGTTTCATAAATTTCAACTTGACCTGGCCCAGTTTCACACTTGGCTAAGATATCACTAAGATAAACATTCTGACTAACTTTCATGAGTATCAGAAACGAAATGTGGCATCTAGAGTGCATAGAAGGTTTTTCAAAGGTCCAGTGACTTTTTGACCAGATGTGACCCAATTTGGAACTTAAAATATAATCAAGACAAACATTCTGACCAAGTAAATGAGTATCAGGCTGAAAAAGGGGCCTCTAGGGTGCACACAAGAATTCTCTAAAATTTAGCCCAACGACCTACCTCTTGACCCGACATAACCCAATCTCACACTTGTATGAGATATCACCAAGACAAACATTGTAACCAAGTTTCATGAATAACAGACTAAAAATATGGCCTTTAGACTGCACACAAGGTTTCTCTATAATTTGGTCCAGTGACCTACTTTTTGACCTGATGTGACCCAATTTAAAACATGCCAAAGATATCATTAAGACAAACATTCTGACCAAGTTTCATGAGTATCAGTATGAAAATATTGCTTCTAGAATGCACAGAAGGTTTTACTAAGATTTGGCCTGGTGACCCAATTTTTGGTCCGATGGAACCCAATTTGAAACTAGTCCAAGATTTTATCACGACAAACATTCTGACTACATTTCATGAGTTTTGGGTCGAAAATGTACACTCTAGAGTACACACAAGGTAATTGTTGATGACACTACGACCCACGATGGATGACACACAACAAACACTGGACACAGCACAATCACAAAAGCTCACCTGGAGCAGGAAGTGCTCAGGTGAGCTAAAAAACAAGAGGGCCATGATGGCCCTGTATCGCTCCACTGGCTTTTTAACCCTTTACTACACAAATCAAAGTGTTAATGACCCTGAAAGAGAAGGCTTTCAAAAACATCGTAAGAATAGGACATGTTGTCATCCAGTATTTACTCCTTTTCCCACAACGTTTCCTAACTATCAAGGACAGAAATAGTCATTTAAGCTACATTCAATTTGTCTTTTTGCAATGGCTTTAAACTTGGTACAGTAAAAAAAAATACAGTTAAAAAAAACTCTCTCTTAAAACAGAACATTTCCTCTCCAAAAAACTTGAATACCAAACTCCAATAACGTATAACTGCAGTTTGATAATCAAGGGAGGTAAATAGTAACAAACTTTATCTTGTATAACAGGAGTTATTTCCCTTGATTACTATTCTAAATTACAGTCACCCTATAAGCCCATGTTAAACTTGTGATCTCCAAGGCAGAGCCAATTTTGACCCCAGGGCTATAATATGAAGGAATTTGATAGAGGACCATTAGATAAAGCTACATGCCAAATTTGGTAGCCCTGGGCCTTATGGTTTCAGACAAGAAGATTTTAAAATTCTCCACCATACTTTGAAGCAAGGAAAAAAGATGTAGACTATAAATTATAATGTACTGGAACAGCAATGTTTTGAGTGCATTTATATTTGCATGGACAGAACAAGAGTTATTTCCTTTTATCAGTATGTAAACTTAAATCATATAACCAGTTATAATCTTTAATAAAGCCAAGCCCACAGCAGCCACGTCCATTGCCAGATCAAATTTTTAGCAAAGAATCTGAAATATGTAACCCACAACATAGGGTTTGAACGAGAAATAATGGATTTAGAATATGATCACTCTCTCTTATCTGGAGCTGTGCTTTCATTTTGAATTTCTTTTTGTGACTGAGCATATCATTGTATTTTTAAGGGCAGTATCTTTGTTTGTTATGTAGCAGACCTCTGAATCCTTATTCTGCTAAATAAATTAAATGAAACTTTCATGTAAATAATAAAAACCTAAACATTGCCATTTCATAAAGCTACATGCCAAATTTGGTCGCCCTAGGCCCCATGGCTAGGTCAAAGAAGAATTTTAAAGTTCTCCCTATATAAGCCCATGTAAAACTTGTTATATAAGCCCATGTAAAACTTGTTACCCCCGGGCAGGGCCTAATTTGACCCCAGGGCTATAATTTGAACAATCTTGGCAAAGGTCCACTAGATAAAGCTACATGCCAAATTTGGTAGCTCTAGGCCCTATGGTTAGGTAGAAGAGGAATTTTAAAGTTCTCCCTAAATAAGCCCATGTGTAACTTGTAACCCCCGGGGCGGGGCCAATTTTGACCCCAGGGCTATAAATTGAAGAAACTTGGTAGAGGTCCACTAGATAAAGCTACATGCCAAATTTGGTAGCCCTTGGCCTTACGGTTTCAGACAAGAAGATTTTCAAAGATTTTCAAAATTTTTCAGTTTTGTTGCCATGGCAACCAGAGTTTTTGAAGGAATTAAATTCTTTCAAGAAATTCTGAAGAGGACCATGGCAGGATCATTTCTGTGAAGTTTCATCAAAATTGGATGGGTAGTTTCAGAGAAGAAGACGTTTAAAAAACAAGAGGGCCATGATGGCCCTGTATCGCTCCACTGGCTATTAAGTAAAAACACTACAAGCCAAACATTACAATATTCAGCAAATTGATTTCAAACACGAGGACATGCAAACATTTTTCTATCTTATCCTACGAGAAAGTTGTGATCCATGGGCAAAGCCAATTTTGATCGCAAAGCTATAATTATTTGAATCCTGGTGGAGGTCCACAATATAAAGCTCCATACCAAATAATTCAGTTCTTGAATGTTATAAACAAGAAGATTTTCAAATTTTTCTCAATGAAAAGCCCTGTAAAACATGAAACCCATGAGACAGGGCTAAATCTAATAGCCTTAGTCTTTATAATGGTTAGTAACATGATGACTTAAGATAGTTTTCATTACAAAAGCCCATGTAAAACTGGTGACCTTGTGTTCCGTGGTGTGGGGACAAACTTGGGTCAAGGACTATAATTTGGGCCCTCCTTGTAGAGGCCCACTAGATAAAGCTACATGCAAAATTTGGTAGACCCCATGGCTATTATTTGAAGGAACTTGGTAGAGGCCCACTAGATACAGCTACATGCCAAATTTGGTAGCCCTAGGCCTTACAGTTTCAGAGAAGAAGATTTTTGAAAATTTTCTATATTTTTCAGTTTTGTTGCCATGGCAACCAGAGTTTTTGAAGGAATAAAATTCTGTCATGGGATTCTGAAGAAGACCATGGCAGGATCATTTCTTTGAAGTTTCATCAAAATTGGATAAGTAGTTTCAGAGATGTTTGAAATAAAAGTTAATGCACGCACGGACAGATGGACGGATGGACCTTCAGTGCCAGTAAAAAACAAGTATATACATCAATCTCAGTTTGAAATATATCTTTTTAACCTATTACCAGACAATCCCTACTTTTGATGACCCTGAGAAAGAAGGCTTTAGAAAAGCATTTTCTCCTTTTCTTACAATGTTTTCTACTGTTCACAAAACAAATTTCAAATTTTCAATCATTTTTATTTTGTCGTCTGCAAGTGCTTTCGATTTAGACAAGCCTAAAATATTATCGTTTGGTAATGAGTTACATGTGTGCTAACAATTGTCATAATAAATCACTAAGATTTTTTTTCAAACTTATTTTATTAATACTTTTTCTAAGCTAGTCATCATCAAACAGTAGACATGGTGTATTAATATGAACACTTCATAGTTTGTAAACACAGTCAGATATGTGGAGGATAATTTTTTGTTTTGGTGTATGATTGAAAATTCTTTTATTGAGTTGAAACAAATGCTAAAAGCTCCCCTTGAGCACGTTGTGCTCAAATGAGCTAAAAAGTTAACATACGGATGGACGCACAACGGACAACGGGCCATAACATAAGCCTGCTGGCCTTCAGCCAGTGGAGCTAAAAAACTTGTCTAGCACCAATCATGTATCACTGCAGCTTGATAATCAAGGGAGGTAAATAGTAACAAACTTTATCTTTCATAAAAAGAGTTATTTCCCTTGATTAATGTTTAAATTGAAGTGACAATATTTTGAAGCCCATGTTAAACTTGCGATCCCTGGAATGAAGGCAATTTTGACCCCAGACCTACAATATGAAACTAGAATGTGTGGTTATAAACAAAAAGATTTTTTAATCTTGCCCAATAAAAAGTCATGTAAAACAAGTTTGCTGAATAAAAGGCCCTGTAAAATATGTGATCCATGACACAGGTTTATCAAGTTTTCACTATAAAAGCCAATGTAAAACTTGTGACCCCTGGTGTGGAGTCAAACTTGACCCCCAAAGTTAAAATTTGGGCCCTCTTGGTAGAGGCCCATTATATAAAGTTACATGCAAAATTTGGTAGCCCTAGGCCTAAATATGGCTATGTACAAGTAGATTATTAAAGTTTCCTTATATAAGACCATGTAGAACTTGTGACCCCCTGGGGTGGGGCTACATTTGACCCCCTGGGCTATAATTTGGGCATCCTTGATAGAGACCCCCTAGATAAAGCTAAATGCAAAATTTGATAGCCCTAGCCCTTATAGCTAGATGCGAAAGATTTTCCTATATAAGCCCGCCCATGTAAAACATGTTACCCCCCGGAGCGAAGTCAGATTTAACCCTCGGCTATAATTTGGACACCCTTGGTACAGGTCCACTAGATAAAGCTACATGCCAAATTTGGTCGCCCTAGGCCCCATGGCTAGGTCAAAGAAGAATTTTAAAGTTCTCCCTATATAAGCTCATGTAAAACTTGTTATATAAGCCCATGTAAAACTTGTTACCCCCGGGCAGGGCCTAATTTGACCCCAGGGCTATAATTTGAACAATCTTGGCAGAGGTCCACTAGATAAAGCTACATGCCAAATTTGGTAGCTCTAGGCCCTATGGCTAGGTAGAAGAGGAATTTTAAAGTTCTCCCTAAATAAGCCCATGTATAACTTGTAACCCCCGGGGCGGGGCCAATTTTGACCCCAGGGCTATAAATTGAAGAAACTTGGTAGAGGTCCACTAGATAAAGCTACATGCCAAATTTGGTAGCCCTTGGCCTTACGGTTTCAGACAAGAAGATTTTCAAAATTTTTCAGTTTTGTTGCCATGGCAACAAGAGTTTTTGAAGGAATTAAATTCTTTCAAGAAATTCTGAAGAGGACCATGGCAGGATCATTTCTGTGAAGTTTCATCAAAATTGGATGGGTAGTTTCAGAGAAGAAGACGTTTTAAAAAAAAGTTAACGCACGGACGGACGGACGGACGCACGGACGGACGCACGCACGACGGACAACAGGCCATGACATAAGCCCGCTGGCCTTCGGCCAGTGGAGCTAAAAAGTTAACGCACGGACGGACGGACGGACGGACGCACGGACGGACGGACGCACGACGGACAACAGGCCATGACATAAGCCCGCTGGCCTTCGGCCAGTGGAGCTAAAAACTTTCCGTCATAACCAAACCAGCCTGCACATGTAGTGTGCATAATTATGTGGACTTAACCCTTTACCCACAAAATCCTGAGTTTTACAGACCCTGAGGTAAGCAGCTCTTGAAAAAATTGTCGGAAAAGGAGAAAATGCTGGTGACCAGCATTTTCTCCTTTTTCCCACAATTTTTTCTAACCAATCAAAGAAAAGTTCTTTCATTTGAGACAATCTTATTTGTTGTCTGCCGAGGCTTTCAAGTTACCCTAGTCTAAAATTTTGTTGTTTTGCAAAGGAAAAAGAAAATACTAAGCGCATAGCGTGCCTAACACACACTTCAGTGTAGAAATCTTCAAGATTATTATAGACAAGTTTGGCAAGTGACAATTTTGAACCTGAGCTAAGATTTGCTACTCTTACCAACATGAAAGTTCGCAACAAATGCATAGCTGAAATACAAACTGCACCTGGTTGGATTCGAACCCGTGCAGAAAAAGATCCTCGTTTTTCGAGGTTAAAAAGACTAACACCATAACCACTGAGCTAAAGAGAATCCTCTCTTACGTAGTTGTTAGGAATTGATTTTATACAGGAAGAAGCTATGCAGTAAGGAAGGAGTGATCTCCTGTAATGCACCCCCCCCCTCTTAAATGTCATCATTTTGATGACAGAAAGCTTTACTAGGCAATAGTTCTTTTTCTTAAGACAACAAATGGCTCAATGGCCAGTCCCGGACGAGCCCCTATCTCACAAACATGAAAGTTTGCAACAAATGCATTGCTGAAATACAAATCACACCTAGCGGGATTCAAACCCTTGCGGAAAAAGATCCTAGTTTTTTAAGGTTTAAAAGACCAACACCATAATCACTGAGCTAAAGAGAATTCTCTCTTACGTAGTTGTTAGGTATTGATTTAAGCGCAAAGAAGCTATGCAGTAAGGAAGGAGCGATATCCCGTAACACTACATGAGTACAAATGAATAACATTATGGTAAGGTAAACAACAGACAAGTTTTGCAGCCGACAACTTTGAACATGAGCTAAGATTTGCTACATGAGTACAAATGTATAACATTGTGGTAGATGGAGATATTGTTTGCTACAAGCACTATCTCCTTTGACACACTTTCATTGATTCACATGATTTTAGATATGAGACGAGTCAGAACACAATTAACCCATGTTCTTGCAAAAGGGGGTTTAATGTATCTCTGTGATCCATTATATCAAGCAAGTCATCACATAATTCTTTACCAAACGACTAATTTTAGACTGGTCCAACTTGAAAGCACATGCAGACGACAAAATAAAAGAGACTGAATATTTGAAATTTGTTTTGTGAAAGATAGAAAACATTGTGGGAAAAGGAGAAAATGCTGGCTACCAGCATTTTCTCCTTTTCCCACAATGTTTTCAGAAGGCTTCTTTCTCAGGGTCGTTAAAAGTTGGGATTGTGTGGTAAAGAGATAATTATGGATTTACAAAATCCATTCAGTCTTACAATCCACTGAATCAAGAGGTAGAATGAACCTTTGACATGTGAAAAATTGACAATTAGAATAAAAAATTTGACCCATGTCAGCATGCACACACTGCGCAGGCTGATACGGGTCGACACCTTTTGCAGATGCATAAAATTCCCTTTTCACGAAGCATGGCACAAAAGATTATGGCTGAGTTGATGTTGACTATGTTTCTAATTTCTAATTTCAGATGTGAATTTGACAAGGAACGCTGTTTTCATAGAGAGTTGCACCCAAGGGATAGTGGCTGTGTATAATGAATTCTAATAAAAGTAAAGTACAGAATTTGTTTATTATCTGCCTATTGTCAGCCCTATCAAATGAACTTGCCAATACCTGAATCATGAGACAAATACCCAGGTTCGTATGCACCAACAATTCTGAAAAAAATTCTTTGTCTACTTATGGATTCAGAAAGTAACAAACTTCTGATCGGCTAAACCTAATTGTTTAGCCAATCAGCAGTTAAGTTACTTTGAAATTCAGAAAATTCTTGAGAATAAGACAAAGAATTTTCATCGAAATGGTTGGCGAGTATGGATCCTACTTATAAGACGTCTTCGTATGTATGCGCAAAATAAACCAGACTGACAAAAGACCCAAAGTACTGCAATTTCTAAGTTGCTGTTCATGATAGTGTTGTAAAAAATTGTACAGTGTAGATCAAAAATCAGTGTGCATGTTTGTGCACTCTGATCTTGATCTATGATGGCTGCAAGGGCAACAATTGTTGTCAAAGGCACTTTAAGCGTTAACTTCCCAAGTCCTAAATTTTCACATCAAGTCACCAGACATGTAGGCACCTTGTTACTATCTTTATTCAACTAAATTAATTCCCATCCAAACTTGCCTTTAAATGCAAGTCCAAAATTTTGTTTGGAATGGACAAGTCATGTATCAAAGTAGAAATAAAAGAATTCTTATGTATTGTATTAGTTCTGGGGGGTGTATTCACCAACAATTTTAAGAACACACTTAGTCTAATTCTCAAGAATTTTCTTAATTTGAAAGTAACGCCAAATGGTCGAGCCAAAACTTGTGTTACTTTCTAAATCAAGAAATACGCCAAGAATACAAATTAGAATGGTTGGTGAATACGAACTCTATAGTTGAGTATAGCTGTGCAAAGTTTCAAAAACCAGTTTATATACTTTGTGCAAGCATACAGACATAAATACTGACAGACAGACCAGCTGAGTACAATATACATGCACATTCATATAAACATTTGGCCAGTGGGAATAGGAAGAAGCAAAGTACATGACATGCAGTAGGGCCCATGGAAAAGCAAATGCAGAGCTATAAATAATGCAATTTATTCGATAGTTTATGACATGGCATCTCAATGGAAGTCCAGCAGAGTTCGTATTCACCTACCATTCTTAAGAACGGGCTTAGTCTCCCTCTCCAGAATTTTCTTAATTTGAAAGTAACACAACTTCCGATTGGCTAAACCGTTTGGTTTAGCCAATCAGAAGTTGTATTACTTTCAAATTTTTAAAGTCTTTAAGAGAAAGACTAGGAATGTTCTTAAGAACGGTTGATAAATACAGAATCACAGCATGGGAGATTCTGTGACTATTTTGAAAATTACAATATTTAATAGATTATGGAGGAACACCCCTCTATCAAATGCAAAACATGTTTCAACAATACAATATACAACAGAAAGAACACATCAGTTCATCATGTTTCAAAGATATTGCAACCAACAGCTCCTCCTTTCTTGGTGTCAAGGTCAAGCAGCAACTACACATCTGCTGGGGTGAAGGTCAAATAGCCAAAGTGCAACCTTGGTGTCAAGGTCATGAGGCCAATATACTAGGTTGAGCGGATAGTTTACATAGTTTGGCCAGCATTCCAGACATTTGTAAAAGTGAATGAACTCCCTCGGCTATTCTCATGTGGGTGTACCCTATCTCCTGAAAAAAGCAAAAGATTTATTTGAGAATGATGAAAGCATTTGCCTACAAAAAATTTAATGTAGTTTGAGTGATGGGATTTTTCTCTGGAAAAGATTATAAGAAAAGGGTTACCAGCATTTTCTCAGTGGTTAGGGTATTAGACTAGTGACCTGGTAGCTGTGAGTTTGATACCCCGTTGAGGCAAACTTGCTTTCCGGCGAACTTTTGCTTCTCACCTCTGATGCATGTAAGAAAAGCAGTGACTTGGAAAGAAAGCTGTGTCAGTACTGGTGTGAGAAAGCCAGGGAATACATGTGTAGGTGCACTGACCGCTGTGATATGACCTAAGCTGTTAAAATGGCCTAAAACTCAAATTCAATTGATCAATCAGCGTTTTCTCCATTCCACTTTTCAAGACCCCCAGCTCGGAGAATTTCTTTCAAACGATTGATGATAGTCATTGTGACAAAACTCACTCCTCTCTCACTGCTGAACACTGTTTCACCGATTGTTATGTGGGAAAGCAGTCAGTGGCTTGGGAAGAATATTGTGCAAAGTACTGGTAAAGAATCCCCAGTAAAGCATGGATAGATGCACTGGCTGTCGCACTTACTATAATTCAAATAATGTTGAAATTGTATTGAACTCCCTACAATCAATCAATCAATCAATCAATGGCTCATGATCTCCATTCAAAAAAGACTTTTCTTCTCCAAAACCAAACCAAGGATCTTATTGACCAACCGTTCTTAACTGTATTTTCAGTCTAATTCTGGATTTAGAAAGTAACACATTCTAATTGGCCAAACCAAATGGTATAGCCAATTACAAATTATGTTACTTTCAAATTAAGAAAAATCTCCAAAATTGAACTAAGAATCTTATTAAGAATGATTGGTGAATATCGGCTCAGCCTACTTTTGAACTAGAGGCGCTTGAGAGCCTGTATCGCTCCACAGGCCTGATATTTCTATAATGGCGAAAGGAAGTTTTTAACAATTATCATTCAATCCTGCATTTTAGCTCACTGAAGAAACAATTTGGTAGACAACCACCATAGGAACTTACCTGCAAAACAACAATGAAATCCAATGAATAGTTTTAGAGAAGAAATTTTTCAAAGATTTTACTTTATACCATAAAAGGAAAATGAGTCTCCCATAAAAGCCATGTTTTTTGACAGATCATTTTTTTTTTTAAGGAATTCTGTAAACCTGTATCTAAGGAACATTCCTGCAAAATAATAATGCTATCCAAATAGCGGTTTGGGAGGAGAAGATTTTTGAAGGTTTTTTACTTTGGTTGCCATGGCAACCAGAATTCTTCATGGAACACAATTATTTGAAGGAATTTGAAAGAGGACCACCAAAGGAACATTCCTGTGAAATTTGGTAAAAATCCAGTCAATAGTTTCTGAGGAGAAGTTTTTTAAAGAAAAAGTTTACGGACGCACGCATGGACGAACGGACGGACGGACGGACGCACGACGGACACAACGCCATGACAATAGCTCGCTGGCCTACGGCCAGTGGAGCTAAAAATCATATCATTAACTCTTTACCACACAATCCCGAATTTTAACGACCCTGAAGAAGAAGCCTTTTGAAAACATTGTGGGAAAAGGAGAAAATGCTGGTAACCAGCATTTTCTCCTTTTCCCACGATGTTTTCTATCCCATCAAAGACAAATTCTATCATTTGAACCAAATTCAAATTCACATCTGCAAATGCTTTCAATTTGGACAAGTCTAAAATTTTCTCGAGTGGTAAAGAGTTAACACAGGTTTAATTGACAGTATCATGTTTAACCTTTCACTAAAAAATCCTGTGTTTAAATGACTCTGAGGAAGACACTTTCTGAAAACAATGTGGGAAAAGGAAAAAAATTCCAGTAACCATGCATCTAACAGTTCACAACAGAAATCCTTCAACCTAAGGCTATATCTTTATCCAAATATTCAATTACTCTTTACTGGTTTAAGTCATTTGCCTTGTCTATTTCTTGTGTAACACTGCTTCAACTCTTTACCAAGCAACAAAGTTTTGGACTTGTTCAAATTGAAAGAACTTCCAGTCAAAAAATAAAGGTGGTACAGAAATTGAAATTTGGAAGGGTACAAAAAAATGTTGGAAAAGGAGAAAAAGCTGGTAAATAGCATTTTCTCCTTTTCCCACAATGTCCTCAAAAACTGTCGTCTAGGGTCGTTTAAAGTTGGGACTGTGTGATAAACGGTTAAACATTGCTTTACTTACTCTCATTAGCTATTACACCATCCATGCTTTCCTGGAGTTTCTTTCTACAATAGCCTTTCAAAGCCACTGGCTGATGGCTCAAACATCATCCAAACCAGGTTTAGAGGAGAGAGGGATGAATCCTAGACTATCAAAGAACCATAAAAAAAACTTGTCTGAACCGGAATGGAACCATACCCCATTTAAGCTCCATACATTACCAACTGAGCTACAGAGCTTTGTTATATTTATCTCAAATATCTCTTTTCAACATGACAAAATCTTAAACACATCCAAATTAAAAACATCCCCAGACAACATACTAAAAATGTCACAAATAATGGTATTTAGTTTCTACCAATGGATGGGTAGGAAACATTGTGGAGAAAAGAAGAAAATGCTGGTTACCAGCCTTTTTTTCTTTTCCCACAATGTTTTCAACAGCCTTTTTCTTTAGAGTCACTGAAATTCAGGATTATGTGGTAAACGGTAAAACTGTACCTTGATAAACTCTAGTTTCAAATATTCTGGCATGTCATGGGTCTTGCAAACTCGAAAAACGATTCCGATAATATCTTCTGGTGAATACCCCAGTTTCCACAAGTGTGCCATAATCTTGTAGGCCTCGTCTATGTTCCCGACTACACAATGTTGTAACATGTCTTTGATCAACAAGGGATGGGGCTCATCACATACCTATAATTAAACAATGACAATTTTTTAATGAGGCCAAAACGAAATATTTATGTGTTTCCGATCATTACTCTTGAAAATTAGGGTAGGTTGGTAGGAAAGTTATTTTATCTTTTGAAATAATATTTTCACCCCTAAACATGTGTTCTAGTTTCAGATGTTGTGAAAGTTCTTTTTATCATACTGGCCGGTATAAACAGTTTCTATTAAAGAGTTATTTTACTTTTGCCCAGCTTCCTTTGATCTACATGTAGATACTATGTCATGGTAAATGTAGTTTAGGTGATGTCTTGTCTTCAGATGTCCCAGCAGAAAAACAGGAGCAACTGGTGAAAAAAATATTTAGGCTAGGCTGTAAAAATTAGACATGGTTTAGTGACCCAAACCCAATATGTATTTTGTTTTGGCCTAAACTAATTACCAATGTAGAGGACTTCTTAACCCTCTTTACCACACAATCCTGATTTTTAACGACCCTGAAGAAAAAAGGCTTTTAAAAACATAGTGGAAAGGAGAAAATGAAGGTAACCAGCATATTTCTTTTTCCACCATGTTTTCTAATCTTTTGAAGACAAGTTCCTCAGTTTCAATTTCATTTAATTTGTCGTCTACAGATGCTTTCAACTGAGACAAGTCTTAAAATTTGTCTTTTGGTAAAGGGTGAAGTCTTGTAGACCATGTAGGAAAACATTGTTGAAATAGGAGGAATCACTTGTACTGATCAGTAACTCTATTTGCCTTGGAGTTTTCACATGTTTTCACACACTGTCCAAACTGTCTTAACTCGTTACTAAACGGCTGAAATGTAGACTTGTCAAAATTGAGAGCATTTGCAGACGACAATTTAAATGTGGCTCAAATGATGGAATTCGACTTTGATAGGGTAAAAAACATTTCTTGGAAAAGGAGAAAATAGTTATCAGCATTTTCTGCTTTTCCCACCATGTTTTCAAAAGGCTTCTTTCTCAGGGCCAATAAATCTCTCAATAGTGTGGTAAAGGATTAACCCTTTACAAAATGACAAAATTTTAGACTTAATTTGAAAGCATTTGCAGTACAAGCCTACCTAATATTTACCAGCAATTAGCGCATATATTCTTCCCAAGCTACTGGCTGCTTCCCCACATATACACAGTTGCAAAAGTGTTCATGGGTGAAACAGGAATGAATCCTGTCACAATGACTATCATCAATCCTTGGAAAGAAATAGGCCACGCTTGGGAATGGTACCATCTATCCCCTGGTTTCTCTCACCTTGAAAACGGGGCTTGGCCTATATTTCTCAGACAGAATATAAGAATTCATTACCAAAATAATTATGTCACTCACCTTGAATACATTTTCACTGTTTACGTGTTCAAAACCTTGAAAGGTTGATTGTAAATTGTTTAATGCCTGAAAAAAAATATATACATATCTTATAACTTTTGACCAAATAAACCTGCATTTAAACATCCCTCAGGAATAATAATTTTGAAAAAATTGTGGAGAAAGAAATAAATGCTTGTAATTAGCATTTTTCCTTTTCATGCAGTTTTCTATTCTTTCAGAGACAAACGCCATCCTTTGAGGCACACTGAGTTTGCTGTCTGCAAATGCTTTCATGTTCAAAAAGTCCAAAATAATGATGACTGATAGTGTAGTATAAAAGTGGATATTAATGGGGCTCTAAAATTTTTCAAATTATCATCTACAGACCTTATGCATGTTTAAATTTCTGTGACAACTGCAACAGTCAATCTTGCATCAAAGAAGTTCTGTACTGACGTACTACAATCCCTTTAAGCGGCAGTATTAAACGCCATTAGACTGATATTCTGGTCAACTTTGATGAAAAAAGACATTCACTGATGTTGACAACGGTCCAAGTGATGCTCCCACAAAACCCTAGCTAAAATGTACCTTTATTTGGCTTAAATTTACTCGGGCAGATATCTTTGCAATTTTCATGGAGTGAAGATTCCCATCTTAATAGTTAAGTCTACCAACAGCAGACAACTTTTCCATCTTGTTGAACTCTTTAGCAAACAACAAAATTTTGGCTTGCCCAAAATCAAAGCCTTTACAGATGACAAATAAGATGAAGCTAAAATGGAAACATTTGTTTTGACTGCGTAGAAAAGAGTGTGGGAAAAGGAGAAAATGCTGGTTACCAACATTTTCTCCTTTTGCCACAATGTTTTCAAGTCTTCTTATTTAGAGTCTTTTAAAGTCAGGTTTTTCAGTAAAGCGTTAAGTGTTACCTCATCATCAAAAATAAATGACTTTTTACCTCCCCGCAGTGGGCATATTAATAAAAAGCTAACAGGAAACAGACTAATTACATGTTACAGTATTTCTCATTTTCTAACAGTGTTTCAATACAACTAAAAAATTTCTTTCCTTACTCTAAAATATTTCTTAAACATGTCACAATTGCTAGTTCCTAATTATAATAACAACAGACTACAGGTCCCTGGTGTAGCAAGAGGTAAAGGTACTGTGTTTATCATCATGAATTTTGGTTTGATCCCCATTTGCCACATTTGAAATAATGAAGTGTCCTTTGACAAGGCACTGCAGAGTCCAAGTTTCATAACAATGACAGCAAACCTACGGAATGAGTTGACTACAAAATTATTCCTATGAAAATGTCCACAGATAGACAGACACATTGAAAGAAATTCCTTTCATAGAGGTATAAAAAAGAAGATAGAAAAGTAAGAAGCTAAAAATAAGATAGAAAAGTAAGAAGCTAAAAATAACCTGTCTCATATCACCCTGCGCTGTAAACACTATGGCTTCCAGACCATCGTCTGTGTAACTGACATTCTCTGCCTCACATACCTCTAGTAAACGTTTCAAAACCTGAGCGTCTGTTAATTTAGAGTACCGCAATACTGCACATCTTGACTGAATAGGTTCTATAAACACAAAACATTACCAAATAACACCGTCTTATAAGAAGTCTGAGGAGAAGTGTTTTAAAAACAGTATGGGAAAAGGAGAACATGTCAGCATACCAAAAAAATGAAATTTAATTTAGCAACATTTAAATTGTCATCCGCTACTGCTTTCAAAATGTTGACGATTGACAAATGAGTAGAATAATCATATCCACAACTGATGTCATAAAAAAGACTATTCATTCAGCTCTTTACTAAAGAACAAAATTTCAGACCTGTCCAACCTACAACCTATTAACTGCATCAGACCTCCAAGTTTCTTTACATTAGCAGAGGTAAGTATATTTCGTATTATTCATTAGTATTAAACAAAATATTCTAATTTCCAGCAAAAAAAAGACTAAAAAGGACCCTTTCATGCTTTTATCTTAATTAAAAGCACCTTGCAGCAAATATTTTACCTAAGCTGTTTTTAAACAACAAGAGGGCCATGATGGCCCTGTATCGCTCCACTGGCTATTAAGTAAAAACACTACAAGCCAAACGTTTTTTGACGGATCAAAATTTTACGAACAGTTTTTGAAAAGGGTCACCCAAGGAACAATCCTGTGAAATTATTTCGAAATCTGACCAGCGGTTTCAGAGAAGAAGAATTTTGAAGAATTCCTTCATTTCTATATGGTGCAAGAAGCCCCCATTCACCAGAGCCACATTTTTTGACGGATCAAAATTTTACGAACAATTTTTAAAAAGGGTCACCCAAGGAGCATATCTGTGAAATTATTTCAAAATCTGACCCGTGGTTTCAGAGGAGAAGATTTTTAAAGAATTCCCTAAAAAATTCCATTTGGTTGCAATGGCAACCAGAGTTTTTGATGGAATCAAATTCTGTGAACAGTTTTTAAAGAGGACCTTCCAAGGAACATTCCAGCCAAGTTTGGTCCAAATCCGCCCAGTGGTTTAGGAGGAGTTGATGTTTAAAGAATTGTTGACGACACATGACGCACGTTGTGCTCAAGTGAGCTAAAAAGTTAACATACGGATGGACGCACAACGGACAACGGGCCATAACATAAGCCTGCTGGCCTTCGGCCAGTGGAGCTAAAAAACTTGTCTAGCACCAATCATGTATCACTGCAGCTTGATAATCAAGGGAGGTAAATAGTAACGAACTTTATCTTTCATAAAAAGAGTTATTTCCCTTGATTAATGTTTAAATTGAAGTGACAATATTTTGAAGCCCATGTTAAACTTGCGATCCCTGGAATGAAGGCAATTTTGACCCCAGACCTACAATATGAAACTAGAATGTGTGGTTATAAACAAAAAGATTTTTTAATCTTGCCCAATAAAAAGTCATGTAAAACAAGTTTGCTGAATAAAAGGCCCTGTAAAATATGTGATCCATGACACAGGTTTATCAAGTTTTCACTATAAAAGCCAATGTAAAACTTGTGACCCCTGGTGTGGAGTCAAACTTGACCCCCAAAGTTAAAATTTGGGCCCTCTTGGTAGAGGCCCATTATATAAAGTTACATGCAAAATTTGGTAGCCCTAGGCCTAAATATGGCTATGTACAAGTAGATTATTAAAGTTTCCTTATATAAGACCATGTAGAACTTGTGACCCCCTGGGGTGGGGCTACATTTGACCCCCTGGGCTATAATTTGGGCACCCTTGATAGAGACCCCCTAGATAAAGCTAAATGCAAAATTTGATAGCCCTAGCCCTTATAGCTAGATGCGAAAGATTTTCCTATATAAGCCCGCCCATGTAAAACATGTTACCCCCCGGGGCGAAGTCAAATTTGACCCTCGGCTATAACTTGGACACCCTTGGTACAGGTCCACTAGATAAAGCTACATGCCAAATTTGGTCGCCCTAGGCCCCATGGCTAGGTCAAAGAAGAATTTTAAAGTTCTCCCTATATAAGCCCATGTAAAACTTGTTATATAAGCCCATGTAAAACTTGTTACCCCCGGGCAGGGCCTAATTTGACCCCAGGGCTATAATTTGAACAATCTTGGCAGAGGTCCACTAGATAAAGCTACATGCCAAATTTGGTAGCTCTAGGCCCTATGGCTAGGTAGAAGAGGAATTTTAAAGTTCTCCCTAAATAAGCCCATGTAAAACTTGTGACCCCCGGGGCAGGGCCAATTTTGACCCCAGGGCTATAAATTGAAGAAACTTGGTAGAGGTCCACTAGATAAAGCTACATGCCAAATTTGGTAGCCCTTGGCCTTACGGTTTCAGACAAGAAGATTTTCAAAGATTTTCAAAATTTTTCAGTTTTGTTGCCATGGCAACCAGAGTTTTTGAAGGAATTAAATTCTTTCAAGAAATTCTGAAGAGGACCATGGCAGGATCATTTCTGTGAAGTTTCATCAAAATTGGATGGGTAGTTTCAGAGAAGAAGACGTTTTAAAAAAAAGTTAACGCACGGACGGACGGACGGACGGACGCACGGACGGACGGACGGACGGACGACGGACAACAGGCCATGACATAAGCCCGCTGGCCTTCGGCCAGTGGAGCTAATAACTAGAACTTGTTTTTCTACAAAAAAAAAACAGATGTCTCCCCCCCTTTTTGGTGTCAAAAGAATTGATATGTCACCAAGGCAATTTCTAACTGAAATAATGGTCATTTTTCTCTAACGGTTTTCAAGTTATAGAGCGGACACAAAATTGTACATAAAATGAGTAAGGAAAATAATCAAAGGGAAATAACTCTAAAAATATACAAGCCAGAGTTATGGTTCTTGTGCATGACACTTCGTCTCATAGTGCTTTACAAATGTGTGAAGTTTTATCAAAATATCTTAAAAGGTTTTTGAATAGAGCGCACACGATTTGTGAAGGAAAATAATGAAAGCGAAATAACTCAAAAAATATACAAGCCAGAGTTATGGTTCTTATGCATGACACTTCATCTCATAGTGCTTTACAAATGTGTGAAGTTTTATCAAAATATCTTAAAAGCTTTTCAAGTTATAGAGCGAACACAATTTGTAAAGGAAAATAATCAAAGGGAAACAACTCGAAAAATATATAACAGCCAGAGTTATGGTTCTTGTGCATGTTACTTCGTCTCATGGTGCTTTACAAATGTGTGAAGTTTTATCAAAATATCTTAGAAGGTTTTCGAGTTACAGAGCAGACAAGATGTGAAGGAAAATAATCTAAGGGAAATAACTCGAAAAATATACAAGCCAGAGTTATGGTTCTTGTGCTTCTTACTTCGTCTCATGGTGCTTTACAAATGTGTGAAGTTTTATCAAAATATCTTAAAAGGTTTTCGAGTTATAGAGCGGACACAATTTGTGAAGGAAAATAATGAAAGGGAAATAACTCGAAAAATATACAAGCCAGAGTTATGGTTCTTGTGCTTGACACTTTGTCTCATGATGCTTAACAAATGTGTGAAGTTTTATCAAAATATCTTAAAAGGTTTTCGAGTTATGGAGCGGACACGATTTTTGAAGGAAAATATTTGAAGGGAAATAACTCGAAAAATATACAAGCCAGAGTTATGATTATTGTGCATGACACTTTGTCTCATGGTGCTTTACAAACATGTGAATTTTTATTAAAATATCTTAAAAGGTTTTTGAGTTAAAGAGCGGACACAATTTGCGACGGACAGACACACAGGCTGACGCACAGAGAAAAAAATATGTCTCCCGACCCTGACAGGGGGGGTAGACATAATTTTTATAAGATTAGGTAATATCATTAAGATACAAAGAAGAGGATACTTTTTTTGGGGGGAAAGATCAAAATTTATTTCATTAAATGAATATCATCTGTAATATTTTCAGGAGTGGCACAGCCAACAGATGATGTTCATGAGATGAAATAAATTTCGATCTTTCATAAAAAGAAACAAATATTCTATTTCATGCTTTTAACCCTTTTTTATTGGGTCTTTCTTCTAAATCCAGTACAGTTTTTTGCGGTAATTCCCCATGGCATAACCCCTCCACATAACAATGCATTACAATATTACATAAAGGGCAAGAAATGTAGGGTAAATACGTGTAAATCACATCATATTTCTGTATTGTTGAATGGCACATGCTGCTTACCTAGGTAACTAGTTCGCGGGAACCACTGTTTTGGTCTTCAATTGAAGAGTTAGAAAATATAAAATCGCTATTTTTCACTGGTCATAACCATGAAATGTCAAACCATATTTTACCATTATTTCTTGATAAACTACCAAAAAGCATGAAATAATGATGCCATACATAGCAATTACCAATGTCATACCAATTATTTTATCAGAGGCATTACAAGCTAAAGCAAATCTTGTAGTTTTAGAATATATCTCCATTGTACGTCTTAAAGCTTGCTGGGCTCCATCTGTCATACTGAAAATAGAAATTAACTCATTACGTAAGGAGACAAAGTTGAATGAACCATTTTGAAAAAAGAGACAATGAACATCAAAAATGGTTCAAAAATATGTCAAAATCTTACAACAAAAGTATAAATTGATCACAACCAGTAATTTCTCTTTTTACCACTATGTTTTCATGAAAAGTAATCTGCAAGAGGTAGTGTTAGCAAGATCTCCACAGATCACTGGTATGTATTCACTTCATTATGAAGGGCTTAGCCCTTAAGGCGCTCACAACTACACTTGCGTTTGCAGCCAGTGTACATGAAGATCAGACTGCACAAACTGGGCACTCTGATCTTTGATCTGCACCGTTCACTGTGCCACGATTTTCTAAACATTATTGATCTTGATATTTCACGTATTTGGGTCTTATTTCCAGATTGAAAATGTCTGTTTCTTTGGCACTCCAAGGGTTAATACTCAAAACAAGTTTTCACATGATTTATTTGGGACAAAAGATTTAAATTGCAGAATAAAAATGTTCATGTGTTTTACTGCCTGCTATCTTTTTCTTTACTGTCATTCCGTCACCCACAGCCCAATGGGAAAACCATCATAATTCATTTAATCAACACATATACAGTGGACAATAAAGTTAAAAAAAAAAAACACATATACAGTACAACCTCGATAAATAGAAGTCCCAAGGGGACAAGCAAAATGTTCGAATTTTCACGGTGTTCGAATTATCCAAAATGTCTAAAAAAAAATGCATTCCATTCAAGATCGGCAATCAAAGTATAGATCTACTTCCCAAGAGACAGAACTTTGTTGATGTTCCTATCTGATTCATTCATTTACTACATTTGAACAATATCATATCGAAAGGGTCATCTTTTGAAACCATGCGGGATTGGCGCTGGTGCACCGTCAATCTGAAGCTCTGCCTGATGAGGGGGATGGTCGGAATAGAAATCGCAAACTTTTCATACTTAGCCTCTCTTCATAAATTAACAGTAATAACTTCTCAAATCATACTGCAGTATGAATCGCCTGTGGTATTTGTCATAGTTTGTAAAACTTACACCACACCGTAGCCCGGTTGGCACGACAAAAACCTTTGCTCAGAAAGGTGTGAAAACAATCGATTGAGAGGTGCAAAAACATTGTGTTCTAATAAATAATCAATATAAAGAAGGAAAATGATCACAGGGACCAACACCCATGTTCAAATTATTGACGTATCGAGACTCAAAATAACCGAGCTACTTTTGGTGCAATACAGTAGAGTTTTTGCCAGGACTATGGAAATTTCTCGAAAAATGCAGGGTTCTCGAATGTTCAAGACTCGAAATATCAAGGTTTTACTGTATCTGCAAATATTTCTCCCATGTTCAAAATGAGTATGTGTAAAAATTGGTTAACCCATTACCACACAATCCCTACTTTTGACGACCCTGAGAATAAAGCCTTTAGAAAACATGGTGGGAAAAGGAGAAAATGCTGGTAACCAGCATTTTCTCCTTTTCCCACAATGTTTTCTACCCTTCACAAAAATTTCAAATTTTCAGTCACTTTTATTTTGTCATCTGCAAATGCTTTCGATTTGGACAAACCTAAAATATTATGGTGTGGCAATGAGTTAACCCTTTACCGCAAAATACCAAGTTTTAACAGCCCTGAAAGAGAAGGCTCATGAAAGCATTGTGGGAAAAAGAAAAAATGATGGTAACCAGCATTTCCTCATTTTTTCCACAATATTTTCTACTCTATCAAAGACAAAAATTATCATCTGTGTTACATTTAAATTGTTATCAGCAAAAGCTTTAAATTTGGTTTAGTCCACAATTTTACCATTTGGTAAACAGTTAAACTGAAACTTAAATGTACCTGTCTGCCTCATCTAGGATGATAATCTTATGACGACCCAGAGGCAATGTGACTTTCTGTTGGGCGAACATCTTGATCTTGTTTCTCACCACATCTATACCCCTATAGAATAAAACATATCTGAAGTAAAGCACAGTTTGAACCAATATCAAAATATCACATGTTTGTACGACCCTTAGCAAAATAACCTTTGAAAATATTGTGAGAAAATTAGAAAATGACAGTAGCCACCATTTTCTCCTTTTGCACGAAAGGTTGTTACCTTTTCAAATTTTCTTCTTTTCATAAAATGCTTTTTTTTAACTTTACATCTTCTCCTTTTTACAAAGTGGATTTTACCCTTTCACATTTCCTCCTTTTCACACACTGCTTTTACCATTTTATCTTTTCTCATTTTGAAAACCATACTTTTTTTCTTTTTTAACCCTTTCACATTTTCTCCTTTTCACAAAACCCTTTTTAATGTTATGAAGTCACTATTTCAGCTACATTGAAATCCTTGTCTACAAACATTTTGATTTTGGGCAAGTCTAAAATTCTGACAAGACTTAGAGTGAACTCTTTGTTTTTATGCAGGGAGATAAATGTAACGATTACCTGTCGTTGGAAGCATTAAGTTCTAATACTGCCTCCTTGTAGGATGGGCCCAACATTTCCCTCGCTAGACAAAGTATACTGGTGGTCTTGCCTGTTCCCGGTGGACCCTAGAATAAATGAAATATTTTAACCCATTACAACACAAAGAAATTTTAGACTCATCCAAATTTAGAGCATTTACAAATGAAAAATTAGCTCTTTCCATACCATAGACGACACCAGAAGCTTTTGTGGACAGTGTAGATCAAAATCAGACTGCAGAGAACGTGCAGTCTGAACTCTGATCTTCACAGTCCATTGCTTTATTCTACATTATGACTGAACTGTCTCTTGATCTTGCAGAGGTAATGTATTTTTAACCTTTGAGAAAATGCAATTTAATCATTCAGTAGTAAAAGAGTTAACTCTTTCCAAAAACGACAGAACTGTAGACTAGTCCAAGATGAAAGCATTTTCAGAGGACAAAATAAATATGGCTCAAAAATTAAAATTTGTTTTGGGAAGGGAAGAAAACATTGTGGGAAAAGGAGAAAATGCTGGTTACCAGCATTTTCTCCTTTTCCCACAATGTTTTCTAAAGGCTTCTTTCTCAGGGTCGTTAAAAGTGGGGATGGTGTGCTAAAGGGTTAATTATGGCTCATCCAAATTTAGAGCATTTACAAATGAAAAACTGATAATGGCTACAATGGCAACATTCGTCTGTGAAAGGGATTGTATGATTGTACAGTGTTTAATGCCGCTTTTATTTTTTCAGTTATATCACAGCAGCCAGTGCACCTATCCATGCTTTCCTGGAATTTTTTACCAGCACTCCGCGCAATATTCTTTCCAATCCACTGGCTGCTTTCCCACATAACTATTGTCGAAACAATGGTCAGCAATAAGAGAGGAATGAATCCAGTCGCAAAGACTATCATCAATCCTCGGAAAGAAATTGGCCAAGCCGGGAATCCAACCAGCAACCTCCTGTTCTTAAGTCCTGTACGCTATTGACTGAGCTACCGGGGCTCGGCGCATTATTGAATGCTTGATGAATCAGGACCCTTGGATTACAAGCGATGAGCTGACAGCACTCCATGCAATGAAACAAGAAAACTACGCTTACAGCGATGATAACATTGGGGACATTTCCCTCTTTAGCAAACACATCAAGCCTGCTGATTGTCTGTTCATTTCCAACAATGTCACACAGTTTTATTGGCCTGTACTTCTCAACCCTGGAAAAACAATCAATCAAGTTCAAATAACTAATTGTAACTTCTTATCTCATTAACCCTTTACCACACAATCCTGAGTTTTAATGATCCTGAAGAATGGAGGCTTTTGAAAACAAATGTGGGAAATGGAGAAAATGCTGGTAACCAGCATTTTCTCCTTTTCCCACATAGTTTTCTACTCTCTCAGACACAAAATTCCATTATCTGAGCCACATCTGTCATCTGCTAATGCTTTCAATATGGACCATTATAACAAAGCTCCAGATAAGAAGGAGTGATGGTATTCTAAATCCATTATTTCTCTTTGAAACCCTATGTTGTGGTTACTCATTGGAATCGTCTCAATGAGATGATTCTAATGAGTACCCACAACATAGGTTTTTGTGGAGAATAATTAATATTTTCAATTGTGAAATCAAAATCACTCCCTCTATCTGGAGCTCTGATTATAATTTTTTTTTTTTGCATTTGATAAAGAGTGAATTACCTTTAACATTTCTTGAGTTTAACCCTTTACAACACAATCTTGAGTTTCCAGACCCTGATGAATACAGCTTACGCTAACTTTTTTCCACAATGTTTTAAACCCAGTGTATTTCATGACATTGAGTCATGTATAATCAATTTATAATTAGATCTACACAGGGTTTTCCCTTGGCCACAAAAATAATGAGGGTCATTTTGGAATATGTGGGGGTCACAAAAAAATGTGATTTGCATAGACAAAAGCTACTATTTGTGAAAGTATGTGTTTTCGAAGTATGTGCAGCCTCTCTCTGTGCTAAAGGGTTATTTTGTTTTGTTTTTATCACTGGAATCGACCATTTACTTGGTGAAAATAGCTTGTTGTCGGCCGGGTTGGGAAGTCTCTGTTATTTTCCTTGATACAGATTTTCACCAATTAAACGGCCGATTCCTGTGTTTCAACACACAGGTGGCGTTCATGCCCCTGTTTTCAATAAATAACAAAGTGTATCTCTTTAGCTAATTTACAGAAAACCCTTGAAGTGTGTTTCTGGGTGCTCTTACCAGGCGTTGTATCATCTGATCTTTGTTTAAGGAATCTTCTTCCTTGCAGACAGCAAGAATGACGTCGATTTTGACAAAGCCATATTGTTTTCGTTAGAGATCGACTGGTTTAGTTTAGACCCGTTCGATGACCAAAGGTATTCTAGTAAAATCGATACACAGTCCAGTGTTTCGTCCCATTTTCTCTTCATACTCCAGATTTTTCATCTACTCACGATGTAACAGTTTCGATAGTATATATTATGATCATTAGTAACTCTTATGGTATTTGTGCGTCAACAGTGACGCATTGTTGAAAAAAATGCAGGTCATTTTCCTTTAAAATCCGTCAAAACACACAAAATTGTGAATCAAGGAAAACCCTGTCTACAGTTTTGCAACTCTGATGTAATTTTTAAGTTTTTCGGTTTTTTCAGTATTTCTGACGGTCCCATGACATACAATAGAGCCAAGTATTAAAACGTCAAAAGTCAGCTACAAATTCTTTGTAGGCTGATGAAGGATATAAAGTTCCATAAATTCAAAAATATGTGTATTTTAATCTGGCTTAACCCTTCACCACACAATGCCCAGTTTGAATGACCCTGAGAAAGAAGGCTATTGCAGATGTTAGGAAAAAGTGAAAATGATGGTAAACAGTAATTTGTCATTTTCCCATGATGTTTTCTACCTTTCAAAAGGTTATGAAGTACATATAATTAATACAACTCATGAGCTACATTTAAATTGTCGTCTGTAGCTTCTTCCAATCTTGTTGATTCTAAAATCTTGCCAACGGGTAAACAGCTATCAGATTTTCTTCAAACCAGTAAGTTCAAGCATTGCTACAGATATGTAAGAATCCACTTTTGATTCAATTCACAGCAAAACATCTGTTTTGTCTTTCAAATGATTCAAGAAGTCCCATCATACTTAGCCTTTCTTAAAGCTGCAGATCACCAATAAAGATCTTGCAACAATATTTCTCATTTGGCTAACTTATAGATCTAGCATTCATTAGTTTTTAACTGTCAGGTATTTCAGGAAAAGAGAGCGCAACTGATGCTGTCAGATAAACGAATAGAAAGTTAAAACTTGATAAACTAATTCAGTACCATTATGTCCAAAAAAATTCTGATTGCTCATTATTATTATAGTATTCTATTCATAGAACAAGACTACCTTCTAACAGGCCGGGGGCAACTGGTGTCCGACCTTCGTCTATCAAATAGTTACTGGAGATGCACAGGTTATCATCTTCAGATAACCAGTTCAAATGATAAGCAGGTTGACAAAACCTGATTTCACAGTTTAGGAGATATTCAATATACAAAATGATTAAGAATTTCACGGTCGGCGCTTCCATCTTGTTACATCTTTTACAATCGCCAATATCAGCTCTTTTTGTACTTATAGCAAACAGTAAAATATAATCGCCAATGGCGATTTTTGGTATCTGTAACCTAGCTTTCATATTTTACACTGACAATTTCCATAGGCTAAAAAATCTTTTCCCCCTTTTCTTCCTGTGTATATGAATAATGCAAATTATTTGTTCTGTTTGACACAACAAAATCAATCTCCTTAGAAAAAAAAAATGGTTACATTTAGCATAAACAAACATCAATGAAAACAATGTGAACTGATTTCATATGGGGTAATATTTCTATTAAGTGTGACAATCCTGGTTCAATGGTACCCCAATACCATGTTGAGAAGAACGAGCCCAGACAAACAAGCCCAGGGATGGGATGAAAAAGCCTGTTCCACCTGTGAGAGGTGTAAACAACAACCTGTGTAATCTTTGCTTAATAAGAAATGATAGAGTAATCAAATAACACTTGAAATATGGAAAAATTCATGCAATCAAAGTACTTCAGCAAAAAATACACAACAATTTATTTTTTAGGGTAGAAGAACTTTAGCAGACACATATCAGCAATTTTGTTATTTTGTCAATAACATCTTCGCATTATTTGTTACAAATTAAATTTGACATGGGCCTTTTAACATGAAAATAAGCACGGCTGTGGGGACGGTAGCCCAAAAGTAGTAATGGCTTTAGTACTAACTTGTTTAAGTATGTCAAAGTATTTATGTGTCCCCTAAAGTTCAGTTGTCCTTTTTTTTAAAGGCAACTTTGACAACAATATATACGAATTTTAAATATAGGGAAGATTTCTCCAAATTTCATTTGGGGACGATTTCTTCTGGGGACGATTTCCCCAGCATTCGGCAACCTGTACATGGCATCATTTCAGACTGACAACTGTCCCAAGTGTCAGAAGAAAAGATAGTTTAAATTGCTAGTTTTACCAGGGTACTTCATGTGGGACCCCGGATGTGCCAGCAGATGTTATTTTTGAGGTATTTTCGATTTCCATTGCTTCTTCAGCTGCCATTTTCCCGCGTAATTCGAGCGAACAGCGTAATTGTTAGAAAATCCGTGAGAAATACAAGCTTGTGAAATAAAATAATTTTTGTATCGATCAGTCTGTTTTGCAGCGATTTTTTTAGGTAAGTTTGATCTTGATTTACGAAACGAATACTAGTTCTAATATTTAAATTTCTATTTCGTTACCGTTCACTCTGGATTGGTTGAAATCGTATGATTTTATTGTAACACCGCTTCCGGGACGCACAGGAAACGCAAGCAAAACGACAGCGCCATAACTGAGTACGGAAAGAATAACAAAGAAATCCAACGCATCTATCTAGATAGTGGTCAATTTTAGGAAGCTTGCATACATAAATTAAAAATATGTCTATCGGAGTTCCCATCAAGGTGATGCATGAGGCGGAAGGCCACATTGTTACTTGTGAAACAACGACCGGTGAAGTATACCGTGGAAAATTGGTTGAAGCCGAGGACAATATGAATTGCCAAATGGCTAACATAACTGTTACTTACAGAGACGGTAGAGTTGCACAACTGGAGAATGTGTACATTAGAGGAAGCAAAATTCGATTCATGATACTGCCCGATATGTTGAAAAACGCCCCAATGTTCAAGAAAGTTCAAGGCAAAGGACAGTCTGCGGGCCGAGGAAAATCAGCAATTCTCAGAGCACAAGGTAACGGTTAATTTCAGCCGCAAGAATTTTCGATATTGAAATTTTACAGTAAAAGACAAGGCGTAGGGCTGAAATAAGCATAAGTATGTAATAGCAAATAAAGAACTTTTAATAAATGTTTTTACCCATGTAGTTTACATTTAAAACCAGTTGTGAAAAGGTTGTTTTTCAAGATCCATAGGCAATGGCCAGTCAATACACCAGGGGACTTGGCTTTACTCAACCATAAGAATTACAAGAAAAAAATTGTAGCCAAATATACTCGAGAGTTGAGTTGTGCTATTGGTTAAAGTGCCATTAACATGGTAAGCCCTACCCCCGATTCGGTGACTAGCTCCGATGTTATTTTTGTGAGTGTTTCTCAGCTAGCCCCCGCAGCAGCCACTCTTATAACCCATCTGGACTGATAAATTAGAATACCACCATCGTTTCAGATGGCCGTATGCATCGATCTTCTCTTGTCAGTTAACAATATAGTCCTGAATCGATAGTCTAATGATTAATCTTTACAAAAACCCGGAAATAATTGAAAAATAACACTGTTACCTCCTTGTAATTCCATTATTTCGGAATGTAAATATCCATTGACCTACTTCCCAGGAAGTCGAAACTAGGCTTGACATTTACTGCCCATGTTTCGGAAGTCACTTCAGGTACAGTAAAGTTCTTTGTTTTTTTCACAATTTATGCCATCTGTGTTACCAGCTTGGGCATTGAAAGGAAAACTAAATGTACTGGATGTATTTCATTTACATTTATGGAGTCATATTTATCACTTAAATTGCCAGTCACACAATAATCATTTTTTCAAATCAAATTGACCACGCATGCGCAGTTATATGAATGTATAATGAGTGTTTGTTTACAAATTAGCCAGATGTGTTTATGTCAAATAAATGGTAAATTACAAAAGGATCAATGAAAACCTTGCACTAAACTTGGTGTCAACGTGAAGTTAAATCATTTATCTATCGATTCATGTCCATTTTCATAGCTGACAAGTAGGTTAAAGACACATTAAGCAGACTGAAAAGTGATGGGTAAGATTTTGAGATTTTCCAGATACTTTTGAAGAGGGGCTGCGGTGAAGGATTGCTGAGACCCAATCACAAAAATAACATCGGAGCAACCCTTCAGACTGAAGGTGGGTAAGCCCAAATTGGTAGAGAAATTGTAAAGAAAATTCATGTTCAGTTTTTACCAATATTGTTGACTTTTCCATATTGAAAGGATTTACAGGTCACAAATTAAAAGTGGCTTGAATGTTTGAACTTGACTTTTATAAGAGTAAATTGTGCTAAATTTTTATCTCTCTCTCTTTTATTTAAGCAGTCTTTCTCATGATCCGTAACACACAACATTTTGTGGTGAAGGGTTAATTGGACAACAGGTTTGAACAGTATCTTTTTTCGTTACCTGAGTGCATTGGTCAGGTGACTGAAGCTTAGATGGGAACCAGAAAAGTATGTTCCTTTAGTGATGATGCCGTAGTCGATAGTACAGGAACATACCGACGTATCACCGAAATACCGGATATTCACTTATTCATCTTGCATTCTGTGCAGCTCGCAAACTGTGTCTTTTACAGTGTCCTGCATTGCTCAGTGGTGAAGTTTAGTACTTGTTGCCCAGAGGTCCAAGGTTCAAACCTCACTGGAAGCATTGTTTTTTTTTTTTTTGTTTTGTTTTTTTTTTTCTGGGGGGGGGGGGGATCCTTGGGCGAGAATTTTCAGAGCTGAAGCCTAGTTCTACTGAAACCCAGGTTACAGGTTGGATACCTGATCGAGACAAACTTTCTTTCCAGCGATTTTCACTGCTCACCTTTGATGTATATGAGAAAATCAGTCAGTGGCTTGAAAAGAAAGTTGTGTATGTACTGCTGTGAGAAAGCTTTGAAACACATGCATAGGTGCACTGATCACCATGATATGGCCGAAGCCATTAAAATGGCACTTGAACTCCAATATAAACCAAACTAAGAAACCCTGAACATGCATGAATAAATGAGTTGTCGTTGTGAATTGACTGATATAGTGTTGAAAGCACTTTGACCAATCAATCTCTCTTTACAGCTGCAAGAGGACGTGGTAAAGGGCCAGGCAGAGGTGGTTTCAGAGGAGGGCGTGGTGGACGCTAAGAAGTCATTTACCATTACATTCGACTATCAGACTTTGGTAGCAGTTTTGTAAATGTTAAAGTCTAGAAAACAATTTTAGATCACACATCAAACGTTACTGTTTGGTGTATTTGTTCTGATCAGTGTTCTTTAAATATTAACAGGTATATGTGGAAGCTCTTCCTATGTCAGAGAATACGTTCATACATAATGTTTTAGGCAGTTTCTTTTAAAGGTAGCTTTGCTATATTTCCAAAATAATGTATTTTAAGGGGAAAAAGATGAGGTTTACCCTGCACCAAACAATTCAATGTTAAAACTGCTTTGAAGAAAACAAGATTTTTCAAAACACCATGAGAAAATGCTGGTGACCAGCACTTTCTCCTTTTCCCACAATGTTTTCTATTTTATTAGAATTTAGCTCTTTCTCAATTATGGTCTGCTGATCATTTGTACTTTGAATGGTCGTAAAATTGCTGTTAGAGGGGTTAGTCAGACTTTTTCCTTTGTAGTAACTTTCATCATCTTTGTTTCAGCAACATTAAAAAGCGCTTCAATCTTCTTTTAGTCGAAGATTGTTTTCCAGTCTTCTCGAGTACTGAAGATTTACAAACAAGCTCTATACAATGTTGGTGTTTGACAGAAATTGTGTAAATGTTTTTCTAGTACTTTAAAAATAATGTAGGAGAGAAGTCAACTAGAAGTTGCAGAGATAAAAATAATTAAGCAAGTTTTACATAAATAATGGGTCCATAAAATCCATTTTGTCCAACAGTTTGCTGAATCATGAGTTAGAATGGTTCAGAATGCTTCTTTGATATGCAGAAAATAACATACAGCAAAAAGATTTCCACCCATGCCAGACTGCCCAGGCTGACATGGGTTGATGCTGTTTGCAGATGCATTAAACCCCTTTTTTCACAGAGCATAACTCGAATGTTAATTACTTCTACTTGAGACATGCTCTGGCAAAAAGGGGCTTAATGCATTGCCTTTATACATGATACTGACCCAATTCATCACATGATTATGGATCCATAATTGCCACTTTTTAAATAACCGACTTAATCATGAGGTAGTCAGGTCCTTTGACAAACAGAAAATTGGCCAATAGTGAAAAGTTTCGGCCCAGGTCAGCCTGCGCGGAATGCGCAGGCTGGCCTGGGTTGATACTTTTCGCAGATGCATTAAGCCCCCTTTTCACAGAGCAGGGCTCACTTCATTTCTATCAAAAAAACATTGTGTATATATATAGGTATGTCATTAGCATCTTATCTTGAAATATGATCATGATTAAAGCAAGTCATTTTAAGGTGCCTTTGTATTTTTTGAGGAATCCTGCATGTCTCGGTGGTAAAGTGTGGGACAAGTTGTAACCTGGAGGCCCAAAGTTTGAGACTCACTGGAGCCGAAACATGGGTTTTTTGTGGGATTGTCCTTGGGCAGCAAACTTCAGAGCCCTAGCCTAGAATTTGCTAAACCCAGGACATACATGAAAATGTGAGCTGTTGCCGTGATATGATTGATAAATGTTGAAAACTATAAAACACCATTCAGTCAGTCAATCAACCATTATTTTCTGATCTGTTCTTGGAGTCTGCATTGTTCAAATATTCGTTCTAGACATTGTTGTGGGTACTTTGTTAGAAAGTATCTTGAACACGGCAACATTGACTTTTTACCTTACGATCCAGATTTTTAATGACCATGAGGAAAAAGACTTTTAAAAAAATCATGGGAAAAGGAGAAAATGCTGATAACCAGCATTGTCTCCTTTTCCTACAATATTTTCTGGAAAAAAAACTTTTTCAGGCAAATTTATTTTGTGGTCTGCAATTGCTTTCATTTTGGACCAGTCTTAAATTTTGTCGTTTGGTAAGAGTTAACTCTACTAAACAACAAAATTTAAGATTTTTCCAAATTGAAAGCAATCACAAATTAATTAGATGTTGACTTTGGTCGAGAGAAATCATCAAGAAGGGTAAAAACATAGTGGGGAATTTTCTCCTTTTCTTTCCATGTTATCAAAGCATTCTTCCTTTAGGGTATATTAAACACAGGATCATAAGATAATGGATTAACTTTGTGCCAAACAACAAAATTTTTGGCCAAACGGATTGAAAGCACTTGCAGACATGGGAAAAAAAAAACAGTAAAAAAAATGATTTTTGCATTTGCTAAGGTAGAAATCATTGTTGGATAAGGAGAAATTGCTCCTGGTCCATTTCCCAGAATGTTTTTTGCCCTTCCCAGAACAAATTCTTATTTGTGAGTCGCATTGATTTTACTGCCTGCAAGTGCTTTGAATTCGGACAAAGTCTAAAATGTTGTTGGGAAAAGAGTTAATACAGCTGTAAATACCAAAGTGAGATGATTTAGTGAGAGAATTTAAATGAGTACCAACAAGACAGTGTTTCAGAAATGTTGGAGCACTGAGATAGCCTTTTCCCCCGTTTAAAGAAATTTGATCCACGGCCAACTACAAATTTTTCAAAAAAAAAAAATATGTAAGTATTCAAAATCAGTACCTCTTCACAAGATGGGCTGAGCCCCGGTAGTATACAAGACTTTAGAGCAGGGGGTTGCAGGTTCAAATTCCCAGCTCGGCCAATGTCTTTCCAAGGATAGATGGCAGTCATTGCGGCAGAATTCATTCTTCTCTCAACGCTGATCATTATCTCACGATGGTCATGTGGGAAAGCAGCTAGTGACTTGGGAAGGATATTGTGCTATATACTTGTAAAGGATACAGGGGGAAAGGTGAACGGACTGCCTCAATCTAACTGAAACTATATTGAAAACGACACTACATATCGTCGGTTTACTTCAAAAACATCGTAACTACAGCTTGAAAAAAGCTGTAGTTACGAGGTTTTTGAAGTAAACCGACGATATAATACAATCAATCAATCACAAGATAGGCCTAATCCTTTACCAAACAACTGGGTGTTTCAACAAGCCTTGGGAAGATGTCTTCTGGATACATTGTTGGAAAGGGAGAAAATGCTGGTAACCAGCATTTCCTCCTTTTCCCATGATAATTTTTTACTATTTCAAAGATAAAAATCACCTTTTGAGACGCATTAGACAATGGCTGCAAATTCTTTGAACTTTGTTGAGTGTTAATTTTTGTCGTTTGTTAAAGAGCTAAGACCACATAAAATATGGTCTCTCCAGTCAATAAGTAAAGACTGCGTAAAGTGGTATCAAGCCTGTTTTACCAGTCAGTAAGTAAGGCCCGCAGAAAGTGGTGCCAAGTCATTCATTAGTCCAGAATGTCTCGTATAAATGGACATAGTGGATCAAGGAGCAGACCACATTTTTCAAGTCAACTTGATCATCATTGTCAGCAAAATCAGCTATAAACCAGCATTTTCGCATTTTTCACCATGTGTTTATAAGCCTACTTCCTTGGGAGTCGTGGCCATACCCCGGTAGCGCAGTGTGCAGTATACAGAACTTGAAAACAATGGGTCGCTGGTTCGAATCCCGGCTCGGCGATTTTTTTTCCGAGGATTTATGATAGGCATCATGGCGACATGATTCTTTCCTCTCTCATCGCTGATTATTTTTTCGACGATAGTTATGTTGGAAAGCAGCCAGTGGCTTTGTAAGAATATTATGCAAGAACTGACAGCAGAAACACAAAGAAAGCGTGAATAGTTGCACTGGCAGCCGCGATATAACTGAAATAATGTTGAAAACTGCGTTTAAAACCATATAACTAACCAAATCCTTGGACTCGTTAAAAAAAACCGAAATGTCCTGTAGGGAGGAAAAAGTGCTAAGTAATTAAGACATTTCCAAGAAAGATAATCCACCATCGAAGACTAAATTGATGAATCATGGTTACGTCCCTTGTTAGTGTGACCTAAGCGGTTGACTGATCGGCACATTTTTGGAGACTACATAACGCCTTAAATTGCATTTACCACACCATAAAACATTAGACTTTTCCCAGTTCAAAGCATTTGCAGACGACAAATCAAGTATATGATACAGTTTGTTTTACAACGGCCGACAACATAGTAGGAAAAGGAGAAAATGCTGGTTACCAGCATTTTCTCCTGTTCCCCACAATGTTTTCAAATGCTCTTGTGGCACTTAAAAAAAATGAAAAAAGGGGCCCTATTCCTTTTTCCAGCATCATTTTCAATTTTTAAAACTGTAATGACACAAGTTAGATTGAATTTGTGCAGGAAAATAAATATTTTGACTTTTACTGTTCACAACTTAATTACGAATCACTCCAGATGACTGCTTCCTGGAATAAGGCCTGCACTTGCGCAGCTCTAATGGATGAGCCCGGTAGCTCAGAAGCTGAACCCAGGGGTCGCTGGTTTGAATCCCAAGTCCCACCAATTTCTTTCCGAGGATTGATGAGAATATTGCAACAGAATTCGTTCCTCTTTCATAGCTGATTGTTGTTTCGAGGAAGGATGTACTGGAAAGCAACTAGTGGTTTGGAAAGAATTTTGTTCAAAGTACAGGTAAGAGAAACTCGAAAAAAAGCTTGCATAGATGCACTAGCTGTTGCGATAAAGTACTGTAATAGTTGTTAGATTGTAAGGACGACGTTTTAACACGAAACTGGTCGATCGAAACGGAGAAAAAAGAATATTTATGGAGATAACTCGTTTGGGTAAGGGACCTACAGAAACATCTGTCGTTGTTGACGGTTTGTTAAAATTTTCAAATAGTGTTTAAAACTTTACCAAACAATCTCAACGACTTTGAGGAAAGCTTTTGAAAACATTGTGGGAAAAGAAGAAAATACTAGTAACCAGATTAAAATAGATTTACTGAAAACCAGCATTTTCTCCATCTCCTGCAATGTTTCCTCCACTTTAAACTATATATAGCCTCGTAGTCCTGGCTGAAAGCGCCCTTTTCATTTATGTCGTACTCGAGTCATTTTCCTTTAAATTCCGGTGCTTTAACTACGCCAAATGAGAAGACATTATTAGTTGTACGGTCAGGTGGCAGGGGACTTGGAAACTTGTTCACGGCTGTGGTGAATCATGTCGCCACCTCGCCTTCGGCTTGGGGCGACATGATTCACCACAGCCGTGAACAAGTTTCCAAGTCCCCTGCCACCTGACCGTACAACGAATTTATTATACTGCAAAGTTTTACCATTCCAACGTTTGTTAAGCGAATTTTACCTGTTTTTTGGTTTGAAAAATTGAGTAAGTAGAACTTCCCTTCTGAGTGCCCCAATTCAATGAAAACTGACGTCACTGGGAAATGACGTCACTGAAACCTTGGTAATACGTGCTAAAACGTGCAGCTTGGCGCATAATCTTGATGTTAATCTTGATCGACGCCGCCATTTTGGATGTTGTGTTGATAGTGTAGTCATGTATACGGGGCTCCCGAAAGGGAAACTGCTTTTACATTGGTTTTGCCAGTGTACATGATATATATGTTCGGGGCATATTATCCAATCAGATCACGAGAAATTTCTTTGCAGTATAATAATTGGAAACATTCAAGGCAAAAGAAAACTGTTTGGTGTCCACATTTTCTCCTTGTATTATGATGCTTTTCTATCTTTCCAAAGACAAAATCCCATCACTTGGACCACATTCAACTAGTAGCCTGCAGCTGACTTTGATATGGTTTGAATACATGGACAAGTGAAAAACATTGTAGCGAAAGAAGAAACTTTACTTTAAGGGGCATTAATAGATTTTTTTCCTTGCGAACCAAACTTTTTTGTTTAACTCCGATGAAGTCTACAAAATACACATTCCCCTGCATACATTAAGAAACTGGACGCTTACAAATAAACTTACATGCAATGTAACTCCGTCTATTTTTGTAACAACAAACTAAAGTATGACGTCATCGTACTTACTTGAATACAACCCAACCTGATCGACGCGTGTTATAGATTCAGTGACATTCCCATAAACCTTTGCGAAATTCTGGTGCGAAATCTAATAATCTTTTTAGAGGCTGCGTGGCCCTTTTAGGAAATACCACTGAGAAAAATATTTTTCCTACATTTGCCTTACATTTTCTTACATTTGACTCTCCTGATTACCGATGATTTGGCTGCTATCGCCTTATTTATTGCAATGATGAATCATTTTGAAGTTTTGTGACACTGTAAAAATCCAAATAGCCACCTTTAAGTCTTTACCATACAATTCTGAGATTAACTACCCTGAGAAGAAAACATTTTGAAAATATTGTGGGAAAAGGAGAAAATGCTGGTAACCAGCATTTTCTCCTTTTCCCACAATGTTTTCTACCCTATCAAAAACATAAATCATCATTTGGGCAAAATTTATTTTGTCGTCTGCAAATTGTTTAAATTTGGTCGAGTCCAAAAGTTTATTGTTTGGTAAAGTGTTAGGAGTTTATTTTATTGTTTTGCAAACTCGTCTGCCATAGCAGTCTGCCTCCAGACGGTAAAGAGTCGTTTGCATGTGTTGTTAACCCTTTACCACACGATGCTTTGTTTCTTCGACCCTGAAGAAAGATCACTTGTACACCATACGGGGAAGAGGGGGAAATGCCTGTAATCTGCATTTCTCCGTCTCCCCTAACAGTGTTTCATAACCAGATAGAAAGATTAATGTCATATTTTTGTCCACAATAAATTTGTCGTCTGCAAATGCTTTCACTTTGGACAAGTCCAGAATTTTGTCTTCTGGTAAAGATTAAATGCATAATGTTTATAAACATGCGATACTTGTTTGCATGTTTCGTGTTATATATTCATGCAATCTGGACATTGATAATGATAGTTATTAGTTCTGAAAGTGCTAGAAATGCCTATTTTTTAGCCAATATGTATGAGTCACACTCTGTTAGAACCACTTTTGTAATAAAACAAAAGGGGGCTTAATGCATCTCCGTGATGCATGGTACCAAGCAAGCCATCACATAATTATGGATCCATAACAGCCACTTTTTTTAAACAACTGACTTTATCATGAGGTACACTGGTCCTTGTACATACAGAAAATTGACCAACAGCGAAAAGTTTCGGCCCAGGTCAGCCTGGGTCGATACTTTGCGCAGATGCAATAAGCCCCATATTTACACAGCATGGCTCGTATACATGAATTTTTAACTTTGCGGCGCTCTGTGAAAAGGACGGTTACATTATACCAAGCAAGTCATCACATTATGGATCGATAAATTCCATTTTGTCCAACTACCGACTGAATCGTTAGGTAGGCTAGTGCTTTGACATGCAGAAAATTGATCCATAGATCTAGCAGAAAGTTTTGTCCAAGGACCATGCAGGTTGGACTGGGTCCGGATACTTTTTGCAGATGCATTAAACCCCCTTTTCACAGAGCCTGACTCAAATATTTTTTCAGTTCTCAACACTTTACCAGAGTACAAAACTTTAGTCTAGTCCAAATTGAAAGCATTTTTAATAACAAATTAAATGTGGTTGGTATGATTAGATTTTTCCTTGAAAAGAGGTTAGAGGTATTTGTCGCCCTGACACAATTCTAGTTGTTTTTTTTTTCTGGAAGAGGCACTCTACGAAACAACCCTCCTGACAATACAGTCAAAGTTGTCTTTCTTTTTTTTTTTATCGAACGGAGAAAAAGATTTAACAGTGAGTACTCTCCACCTTTAAATCTTTACTAAACGACAAAATTATGGCCATGTCCAAACTGAAAGAATTTGTAGACAAAAAATAAACTGTTATTCAAAACATAAAATCTTTATTTTGTAGCCACATTGGGGGAAAAGGAGAAAGTTCTGTTTTTCTGCATTTTCTCTTTTTTCCACAGTGTTTTCCAAATGTTTTCTACCAGGTTCATTAAAAGACGGGATTGTGTGCTAAAGGGTTAATTAAACTATTCTGCTAATTACATCTCTAAACAATATTTTTGAGAGGACCTTAAAATGGCCTGCATCACGCGTAAAGTGGCATTCGGACATTTGCGTAAATTGAGGTCTCGGATCAGCCTGCGCAGTCCGCGCAGGCTAAACCGAAATGACACTTTCCGTTTTTATGTAATTTTCTGTTTTGCGCAAGTCTACTGAAGAACAAAATCTAATGTAGTCGTAAAGTGCCGTCTCGGATTAGCCTGCGCGGACTGCGCAGGCTGATCCGAGACGACACTTTACGCAAAAGTCCGAATGCCCCTTTTCGCGTGATGCAAGCCAAATAGTAATGCAAAGTACACATAAAGGACAAACAGTTCAAGAAAAGAAATACAAACAATAACTGATGTTTGTTCAAAATATGGACTGCGCTCTGGCAAACTGGAGTTTAATGCGTCTCTCCGGTGCATTATACCAAGTAAGTCATCATATAATTATGGATCTATGAAATCCACCCTGTTTAAAAACCAACTAAATCAGGAGGAAGACTGGTTCTTCGACATGCAGAAACATGGCCAAAAGAAAAAAAGATTCGAGCTTGGTCAATACTTTTTGGAGATACGTGTACGTTTATATCCCCCTTTCAGAAAGCTTGACATGTACATGTATGTCGAAATGCACCGTCGAAGTCAGACTGCAGCTTCATTGCAAACTGATTTTTATCTCCTCATACGTTGTTTTAAGCGGTAAATTTTGTGCTCAGGTTTTTTTTAACCCATTACCACAACAAAAGTTTGAACGTATCCTTAAGGACTACATTTGCAAACCCTAATTGAAGTCTGACTTAAATGATTGAATTAGTCTATGAAAGGGTATAAAACACTGTGGGAAAAAAAGAAAATGCTAGTTACCAGTATTTTCTTCTTTTCCCATAGTGTTTTTAAGAGTTTTCCTCGTCACAGGCGTTAAAACTCTGGATTGTGTGTTAAAGGCGTTAGAAATCAGGTCTGTATGGTAAAGGGTGAATCAAATGGACGAAATAGCCTGTTTTGGGATAATGCTTTTCAAAATGTTGTGATCGAAAAGCCCTTTTACCGTACAATATTAGGCTCTTCCTAAATAATGGCAAAATATCCGTTCGTTTTTGTTTTAACAAAATTATCGTTACATTTCATTTATTGAGCTCGCTGAAACAAAAATGAAAATAAATGTACCGTAACCTGTTAACATTCATGTATTCATACGCCTCTTCGCTGCATTGTCATTACAAGGTATTTAACATCAATATAACGTTGAAGCTTTAGTTAATAACCGTATTTTTCTGGGACCTAAAATATTATTACCTTTAATGACGGTACTTATCGACGCCGAAACATTATTGGTGGAATATATACGGCCTTCAAAGATAGATTAATTTTAGATAGACAGCTGTTGCCGATCGATGACGGAAACAGCTCGTACCACTGCTCGGCTCTTTCCGATACATCGCCGAGAGCACTCTTCGTGGTCCTCGCGGGCGAATCCGGATGTTGCAGTAATTCTATTGGATGCTGAGTGACACTCAGAATGTTTTGATTGGCTTGTTGCTGTACTGGCAACATCTTGTCCCCAACAATGGTAAGATTTAATGTCCCATGGCCGTGAAATATCCGAAACAACGGTCAGATTCGAGTCACAATCTGGAATGAATTCCACACTTTTATTTTGGTAAGTTATTTGATATTATTTCTCTACTAAGCAACTGTATGCAGACGTTTCTTGTACTTCAACAGCAGTCTTTTTGAAAGTAGTTGCAAGATTAAAACATTTACGTATTAACTGTATCTTGCAAGGATTTTTTTGTAAGTCGCCAGTTTTATATTTGCTTAACCCTTCACAGTCACGTGTTTTAACGACCGTAATAAAAGAAGCTTTTGAAAACATTGTTGGAAAAGGAGAAAATGCTGGTAACCAGCATTTTCTCCTTTACCAACAATTTTTTCTACCCTACCAAAACAAACTTAAATTTTTGAGACATAGTTATTATGTTATATGCAAATGCTTTTAACTTGGACAAGTCTAAAATTTTATCGGTTGGTATAGCGTAACGGAAGTGATGAGTTAAGGAGATAGGGAATACTGAACAGAGAAATACATAGTAAACTGGCTTTAACCTTTAACCCCACAAACCCGTGTTTCAACAAATCTAGATAACACATCTCTTGAAAACATTGTGGGAGAAGGGAAAAGTCACATATGACATGTAAATCTTGTGCTTTCAATATAAACTAGTCCTAAGTTTTTGTCGTTCGATTAAATGTTTGTTGTGCAGTAGAATGTTTGTCTTTCGGTCAAATGGTAACTCGAAATCGGTTATGACAAAGAATTTACTGGTAGGCTTCTTCGAATGTTATTTTGGTTCGCTCGCCGTTTTCAAAACTATTTCGTTCATGTAGTTGCGGTCCTTACACCCTTTTATACTGTTCCTGAATATTTCGTTTACTAACACATTATTTCCAAGCTACTGTCTATTTTCCAACAAATAGAATGTCGCAATGACTATCATCAATCCTCAAAAAGAGCTTTGCCTGGCTCGGATTCCAACTTACGACTCTAGGATTAAAAGCTATGTACGTTATCGACTGATCCATTGGTCGACTCGTATAAAAAGCGACAATGTAGGCTTAAACTTCAGTATGTAAAAAAAGAAATAACCTTGAAATAACAACATTCAGCTATTTTTTCCTAAATTTAAATTAATTCAACACTCTTAAATTTAAGACTAAAAGTATTATTTACTATCTACCCTTCACGAAATATATAAGCAATCTTAAACGAACTTTTTTTTTCCGGATAAAAGCAAGTCTTTTCGTAAGTCCGTATTTTTGCACTGATGTAAGATAATGTTTAGAAATATACTATATCGCCAGTATATTATCACTGTTATATACGCATAGAATTAAAAAAAAAAAACACGATATAAAACAGGTATTATGAACTTCGAAATTACTGTAACTTATGTATATTTAGGAACGCAGTTTATCTTTTTTTAAGATTTATTCAAAATTTGATCAATATATTTCTACAGAAAAATCATTTGAGCCATGCTCTGTGAAAAACGGGGCTTAATGCATATGCAAAAAGTATCGACCCAGGTCAGCCTGCGCAGTCCGCGCTGGCTGACCTGGACCGAAAGCTTTTTGTTTATAGTTTTTTTCTTTTTCTTTTTTTTCACGTGCACAAAAACCAGTTTACCTCCTGATTCAATCAGTTGTTAGACAAAATGGTCTGCATGAATTCATAATCATGTGATGACTTGCCTGGCATCATGCATCAAGGAGGTGCATTAAACCCTTTTTTCCAAAGCGTGGCCCATTAGGTATAACCCTTATCAAATGACACACTCTCGCCGTTGTACTATACTCAGTTCCATAAATAAGTGTGCACTTAATTTTCTTTTACTCCTCGTAGCATGTTTTACTGAAGACCAACAAATTTGGTATCATACTTTAGTTCAGAGTCTGTAGAAAATGCCAGGCTAATCAGATTTTGACTAACAGAAAGTTTAAGTTAGGTTTTTGCAGTTTAAATGAAGGTGGTACTAAAATCAAAGTTGCAAAAGTACTCAAAGACTAAGGTAACATTTAAGTTAGGTTTTGGCCACCGCTCTCGTTCAGGAATGGAATAACATTCCTGGTGCAATGATTTTACGTTATGTAAGGTGTATGCGACGTTGAACAATTGCCTGTATCGACAGCAGAGGTGGCCATACAAGATATTGATTGAAAAATTACAAGAACTTTAAGAAAAACCTAACTTTAACAAGCAATTTGACCAAATAAATCGGTTATGTCCCTTTAACTCTTTACCAGACGACAAAATTTTAGACTGTTCCAAACTGAAAGCATTAGCAGACGACAAAATTAAAGTGACTCAAAAATTGAAATTTGTTTTGGGAAGGGTAGAAAACATTGTGGGAAAAGGAGAAAATGCTGGTTACCAGCATTTTCTCCTTTTCCCACAATGTTTTCAAAAGGCTACTTTCACAGAGTCGTGAAAACCAGGGACTGTTTGGTAAAGAGTTACAGCCGAAATTTGTATGTCTTTACTACTGCCTGAGGTTTTTGACATTAGTTCAGTACTCAAAAGGCAAACTTAAATTAAATTCTGGAAACATTGCAGCAGACGACAATAAAATCATCGCTTTTAAATATCGATAATCTAAATGAAACCAAAATTTGACACGTGAGATAATGTAAAATATTGCGGCAAAAGGAAACGAGCAACTTCTCTTACTTCCATGTTTTAAAACGTCAACTGCTGCAATGTGCAAAGAAAAAAAGTCGCCAGCAGAGGATACACTTAACATGTTACCTTGTTTAAACTGATGTATCGATTCAAAAAGGAAAACACTGCAACACGTGTTCATGATAAAAAAGCCGAGCAACTTGTTTCCGATATGAAACACGTGGTGCTTGAAGCTCATTAACTTTTCACCGGACAACAAAATTTAGACCCGTCCAAATTCAAAGCATTTGCAGACGACAAATTAAATGTACTTAAAAATGGTGGGACTAGGCTTTAATAGGGTAAAATCATAGTGGGAAAGGAAGAAATGCTGGCTATAAGCATTTTCTCCTTTCCACACAATGTTTTCAAAAGAAATTTCCTAAGGGTCGTTTAAATACGGATTGTTTTAAACTCATTAATATACAGACCGTCAGCTGTGTGAATTGTTTTATACACAGTGAAACAGATCGAAAGATGTGCCCACGGATACACAATGTCATGTATATCCTCCTCCTCCTCCTCCTCTTCCTCCTCCTCCTTCTTCTTCTTCTTCTTCTTCTTCTTCTTCTTCTTCTTCTTCTTCAAAATAAGTTTCAGATTAATTTTTAAGAATGATAATAATAATAATAATTAACTTTAAATCGGCTTACACATGAGAATTTATGTTGGCAAAATGAAAAGTTGCTCCTCTTTTCTCCCCTTTTCACTGTTTTCAAAACTGTTCTACCACGAAATGAACACAGTCGTCAACGGGTGGTAGGTAATATATCGATATACATGTACTACAGTATAATTATTAATACTCACTTATTCGTACCGTTTTCGACCCTTTTGTCAAATAATCACGTTTTAATTACTCTTGGATTGAACGATTTTAAAAACATTGTGGAAAAAGCAGAAAATGCTGGTGTAACCAGCATTTTCTCCTTTTCCCACAATGTTTTTTTTTTTCTCTGTCACAGATAAGTTTCAACATTTGCGTCACAAATGTGTCTGGTCGGCAAATGCGTTCAATTTGGAGCAATCCAATATTTTGTCGTTGGATAAAGAGTCAAACCTTTTTCGGCTGCTGAACTAGACTCGTTGCGTTTGAACAGGCAATATAGATAAAGATCAGACAGGACAGTGCAGTCTGATCTTTGATCTACACTGTCCGATACGGTGAGACTTTTCCCGCAAAAAAGACCTTCGAAATCGCAATATTTCGGATACTCTTTTTATCTAATATTGACAGGCAATTTTGATGTTGTACATTTATACGTAAAGGGTTAATTAATGCAGACAGATGTTAGCCGTGGTTCGATATGTCTGTATACATGCAGAGAATCAGACTCATAGAACGCGTACAGTGTATATATCACTAGTCTCATAGGACGCTCACTGCGTATGTAGTTCTAGACTCATAGAACGCGCACTGCGTATATAGTTCTAGACTCATAGAACGCGCACTGCGTATATAGCGCGGGTCTCATAGAACACGCACTGTAAATATAGCGCTTGTCTCATTGAACACGCACTGTCCATATAGCGCTAGTCTCATAGAACACAAACTGTCCATATAGCGCTAGTCTCATAGAACACGCACTGTCCATATAGCGCTAGTCTCATAGAACACGCACTGTCCATATAGCGCTAGTCTCATAGAAAACGCACTGTCCATATAGCGCTAGTCTCATAGAACACAAACTGTCCATATAGCGCTAGTCTCATTGAACACGCACTGTCCATATAGCGCAAGTCTCATAGAACATGCACTGTCCATATAGCGCTAGTCTTATAGAACACGCACAGTATATATAGCACTGGTCTCATAGAACACGCACTGCGTATATATCGCTAGTATCATAGAACGCGCACTGCGTATATAGCACTTGACTCATAGAACGCGGATTGTATGTACGAGGGGTGTTCGAAAAGTACATGGAAAAATGCTTTCTTTTAAAGATTATATCATATGAGACTTTGATCAAAGACACTTTGATATGTGGGTTCATATAATATTATTAAAATTTGATATTAGAATATTAAAAATATTAAAAAAGAGACGTTTAGGTTGATTGATTGATTGATTGATTGTATGGTGTTAAACGCCGTTTTCAAAATATTTAAGTTATATCGCGGCGGCCAGTGCACCTATCCATGCTTTCCTGTAGTTTCTTTTTACCAGTACTCCACACAATATTCTTTCCAAGCCACTGGCTGCTTTCCAACGTAACCATCGTTGAAACAGAGGTCAGTGGTGAGAGAAGAATGAATCTTGTTGCAATGACTATTATCAATCCTCGGAAAGACACTGGCCGAGCCGGGGATCGAACCAGTGACCTCCTGTTCTCAAGTGCTGTACGATACCGACTGAGCTACCGGAGCTCGGTGGTAAAGGGTCGAATCCAATCTAAGTTCAATCAACCCTTTACCACACAGTCCCGAGTATGAAAGACCATGAACAGAAAGGCTTTTGAAAACATTGCAGGAAAAAGAGAAAATGCTGGTAACCAGCATTTTCTACTTTCCCCACAATGTTTTCTGTCCTATCCTAGATTTTATGATTATTTGTACCAATTCTGAATTTTTGGTCTCCGGATCTTTCGAATTTGGAAGAGTCTAAAATTAGTCGCGTGGGAAAGGGTTAACTCACGAGTTAGTCTTTACTGACTTCAAAGGAGAGAAGAATGGGGAAAAAATGGTAGTTTAAAGCAGTGGCTTATTTAGTTACAGTTACACTCTAAGAGGGGTTCGACTGTATACTAGTATCTACCGTACAGTATAAAACTATGTCTGCACGTTTTCTACTTTCTAATCTTGGTTTACATTGTACGTAAAAACGTAGCATGTCACAATTAACCTCCCACAGGGAAAAAAAAGATGAAAAGATATTTAAAAAGGTAATTTAGGTATGGTATTGAGCGATATCCGTTTGAACAGAAAAAAATAATAACCATAATTTAACAATTTGTAGTATTAGTTTAATCTTTTTGAAATAATCATTTTCATAGTAGCCGTGTTTTATGTGTTGATAAATTTGAAGCAAAACGGTAATTAACAAACCTTTTTTAACCCCTGCACCTGATTTAGTTGTCATTTATGAAAATGGTCAACCCTTCACCAAACAATTAGATTTCAATACTTGCCTAAATTGAATCTGAAATTATGGAATTAGTCTTTCAAAGGGTAGAAAACATTGTGACAAAAAGGAGAAAATGCTGGTAACCAGCATTTTCTCCTTTTTGCCACAATGTTTACAAAAAGCTTTTTTTTTAATCTGGGTCGTTAAAGCACAGGATTGTTAGTAAAGGGTAGAAATGAGTGTTTCCTTTCATGTTTCATTTTTATTACAGCATAAAAGTAAGACCGTACCAGCCGTGAGCATTTTGCTAGTTATTAACATTATCGGAAAGATATTGATGAATATGTGTTTGTTTTACTATCAGATGATGATGATGATGATGATTACGATGATGACGACGACGATGATGATGATGATGACGATGTCGATGATGATGATTTCTACTTTAAGAGGTCTGATTGTTTTCCCCTATACATTTAAACAATAAGCTAGGATATCAGAGCGAAAGTATTTCTCTTTTTTTACTCGCGACAAAGGGACTATTTTTTTGTCCATTTACCAGTGGTAAAACGATACACCACAAACCTGGAAGCAAAGTCTGCAACACACAAGTCTAGAAACGCAGAACTTGCGAGTTCGAGAAAAATTACATATTTTACAGGCTTAAATTGAAATGCCGTCTGTTAGGATTGATATTAACGTCTTTCTTGTCTCATTTATACTGTAATTAGCTTTCCTATCCCCCCACATCCAATTCATGAAATGAATAAAACGGGATACCAATCGGAATCGTTATTGTAGTTTGCACGAAAGTGAAGAACTACTTTTTATTCCATTACCGTGACTGGCGTAATGATTCAGTCAAGCCCTGGTAGCTCGGTCGCAGACGCACAGAGCTGGGAGGCCTAATCCAACACTGTTAAATACAGCAGGTATTTTATAGCGTTTATCTGCAGACAGGGGGGAAAAAAGCAATTTTCATCTGTTTACAAATACATATACACATGTGCCATATCTATGGTGGCATATTTCTGCCACGAGATACGAGATAGCTATCATGATAATTTTAGAAAACTATCGCAATAAATTAAAGTTTCCTGAAAATTTTATCGAGATAGTAAAAAGTTTCCTGAAAAAAGTATCACGGTAAACTAAATATTTTAACGCAAAATTTCTCACTCGTGCACGAAGCTGACATGCGAGATAAAATTATCGTGATAGTTCTATCCTTTTCTCGATATCTATAAATAGAAAATTCACCATTTGGATGAACTCGGTAGTTTTTGACTTCACAAGGTTGCAGGAAGTAAAAATTCGAATTATTAACAATTGTAGATTAATTGGTAAATTTTGACAAGACTCGAAATTAACAGAAGTCTGTAAAATCACAAAGACGACTCGAGAACAACTTTGAAACCATTCAGGGAAAAGGAAATTCATAAGGATGTAGACGAAGATGTTCCAAAACCGTATCTTATTATAACTACCGTGAATGTCAGTTGTGGGCACTGAAGCAAAAAAAATATCATGATAACAGTTAGAATTATCGCGATATTTTTATCGTGAAAATTTTTATTATCTAGATAATATTTCCAGGAAACTTTATCACGATAGTTCTCTTAAATTATCGCAATAGCTATCTCGTATCTCGCGGCAGAAATATGCCACCATACATATCAGTCAGTGTTTTTTTGTTCGATCGTTATACCTCAATCAGTCCCAGTGTTTCCACCTGTAACGATCAACCTATTTGACACTAATAGTCTATAATACGAAAGTCGTGTACGCCTCATTTTTTTCGTAAGTGTTGTAGTTTTCTTATTTCAAATCGTGCCCAAAGTAGGGAAATGCTTTTTACGTTGGTTGCTGTTTTAACCCTAAAGCTGCTAGGCGCGACTCTAAGCCCTTTTACGGACAATGTAAATTAAGATCAGACTAAACAGAACGTGCAATCTGATCTTGGATCTGCATTGTCCGATAAGGAGATATTTTTCTCCAAAAATTATTTTTGAAAAAGCAAAATTTTGAAAAAATTTTTAAAAAAAGGTTTAGGGTTAAATATTTACCGAACGTCAAAAGTTTAGACCAGTCCAAATTCCAAGCATTTGCAGACGAACAATGAAAGGCAGCTTAAATGACTGAATACGTGTATGGCTCGGAATGGGTTAGAAAACATTGTTGGAAAAGGAGAAAATGCTGGTTACCAGCATTTTTCTCCTTTTTCAACAATGTTTTCAAAGACCTTCTTACTGAAGGTCGTCAAAATTCGGAATTGTTTTGTGAAGATTTAATCTGCCTGCATATTTTTGCCTTAAGCGGTAAATCTATTGGACACCATTAATGGCCTGCAACACGCCAAAAGGGGCATTCGGACGTATGCGTAAAGTGTCGTCTCGGATCAGCCTGTGCAGTCCGCGCAGGCTAATCCGAGACGGCACTTTACGACTACATAGGATTTCGTCCTACAATAGACTTGCGCAAAACAGAAAATTTCCATAAGAACGGAAAGTGCCGTTTCGGATTAGTCTGCGCGGACTGCTCAGGCTGATCCGAGACGACACTTTACGCAAGTGTCCGAATGCCCATTTTTGCGTGTTGCAGGCCATTTATAAGTCTTGTATACCTCATTTTCGACAGCAGACGACTTTTATGTCTTGTAGATTGAATGGTGTTTTACGCCGCTTTCAACATTATTTCAGTCATATCACTTGGACAGCTCGCTTATTCATGTATGTATGATTTTAAAAACTAGTGCTCGCAATGTTTTATGTTTAAATAATTCTTAAATTTTGTTGTATTTCCGGCATACATTATGAAACGGGACATCGTGTCCCGCAGCACGCCAATATTGATCACAATTAGCGTATCACGCTGAAAACATAGAACATGTACCTTTTTTCCAATCATTGTTAATGTCATATGAAAAGCCAGTTTAGGCATTACGGTAGAACATTTATGGATCAGCCAATCAACCAAGTGTTCTTTTATGTTTCAACCATATACGAGTATTTAATCTATCAATTTATTTTCCCATCCATCCATCCATCCATCCAACTATCCATTCAGCCATCCACCCATCCATCTACACGGTTACCCATTTATCTGTCACTGATATCAACTGGACCTTCAAGCGTTTTTCAGTATTACGGTTACCTGCGGTAAGTGTAGATCAAAATCAGGCTACACAAAACGTGCAGTCTGATCTTTGATGTACTTTTTCCCCATTGTTAAGACTTACTGGACAGGAATATCCTTGAAATTACCATTATTCATGTCCCCTTTCTAGACTGAGAACGTCCGTCAACAAAATGTATCGCCGCGATCAAAAGTAGTTCCACATGTCCGCTGAGATAAAGCTACTTATTTGGGAGTTACTTAACCATGGAGATTCCAAATTTTTACATTGTAAATTATATCTCGTCAAAAAATAAACAATAATAGACATAATAGACATTATTTCAACAGGTAGCTGAAGCTCTATTAGCTATGGGCTATGCCATATGTATCAACCAAGATGCCTTTGAGCGGAGTGGATGACGACAGTTCAGTTAGCCAATGAAATAGACTCCTGACAGAATGGTCCAGGGTCCGTATACACCAACCATTTTTAACCTACTAAAAAAGTTGAATGAAACTTTCCAGCCAATGGTAAAAATACGTACAATGCTATTTCAAACTTATGTTTTGAAGAAAAATATCTCCTTATCGGACAGTGTAGATCTAAGATCAGACTGCACGTTCTGTGCAGCCTGATCTTGATCTACACAGTCCGCAAAAGGTCAGTAAGTCGTGCTTAGCAGCCCAAGGGTTAAGAACGTTTTTAGTCTTATTCTCCAAGATTTTCTATATCTGAAAGCAACACAACTTCTGATTGGCTAAACTAAATAGTTCAGCAAATCAGAAATTGTGTTACTTTCACAATCCATAATAAGATCAAGAATGTTCTTAAGAATGGTTGGTGAATACCGGCCCTTAAAGGTCTTTTGATTTCCTAAAAGGTCAAGGTCCCTTTTTTGTTATCTTTTTTCTTTTACAGTTGAAGTCACGTGACTCGAGCAGCCTGCAAGTCAGCAGAGATCAGAATACTCTTAGTCTTTTCCTTCAAGTTTTTCAATGTTTGAAAGTAACACAACTTCTGATTGGCTAAACCAAATGGTTTAGCCAATCAGAAGTTCTGTTACTTTCAAATTTAGAAAATTCTGGAGAATAAGACTAAGAACGTTCTTAAGAATGGTTGGTAAGTACAGACCCTGGGATGGTTCTCTATAGCATAGAGTGTTACTTAGAAGAAGTTCCCTTTACCAAACAATCCCATTTTTTAAGAACCCTGAGAAAAGGGAGGGGGCTTTTTTCCACAGTTCTGTGCTGCCTTTAAAAGTGAGTTTTCAGTTTCTGAACCACGTTTACTTAGGCGTTTGCATTTTTTTTTTTTTTTTTTTCAATTTAGACAAGTCCAAATTTTTGTCGTTAGGTAAGGTGTTATATCAAGTTACCACCTTTAGAAATGAGCGATGTTCTGTGAAAAGAAGATAAAATGTGTCTACAAAAAGTATCGACCCTTGTCAGCCTGTGCGGTTTGCGCAGGCTGACGTGGGTCGAAATTTTTTGCTACTGGTTAATTTTCTGCGTATCAAAAGGTCAGTGTACCTCAAGATTCAGTCGGTTGTTAGACAAAATAGGTTTTATGGATCCATATTTATGCAATGACTTTGCTTTGTAATTGGTATTATGCATCACGTAGATGTTTTTAACCCCTTTTTGTCAGAGCGTGGCTCAAATATTTCGGCAGCAGACGACTTTGTAAACATCATTGTAAAATATGAAATATTAAAGGCCCAATAACGGCCATAGAAAATCAGTGCGAGTGTTAAAATGCGATTAGATTTAGATCATTCCTTTTAAAAGTATGAAAAATACTATACAGGTGACAATCTTTTGTTGTGCAGTCAGTCCAAATGTTAGTCGATGGTAGACATATGCATTTTAAAATCAGGTAAAAAGTAAACAAAAGATAGAGTGGCCTGACAACTTTTTACCGAGATTCAAAAATCATTTTATTGCCAGCGACTAGCACTTCGACAAACCGTACAATAACAGATTGTCATCTTCACGGTCATTTCTATACTTGTAAATGGTGTGATTTAAATATGAATACATTTGGCCGCTACCAGGCCGTTAAAAGAAAAAGATTAATTAAGGAAAAACAACTATGGAACGTTTTCACAAATTGACGTCGAGTCCATGAATACAGGTGAAAACATTGTGTCTATCAGACCTGTCGGTGGTCTCAAATAATTTCTCAACCTGCTATAATGTTTTCAACAGTAACCATACGGTGGCCGCGGTTGTGAGGTAGAGCGTCGGCTGCGTAACCTTAAGGTCCCGAGTTCAATACCCGGGAGCGGGTGTCAACCTTGGGACTGTTCATTGGCCCACATATTCAGCGCGAGTACTGGTGTAGTTTCCAGAAATCAGAATTGAGAGAGATTAGTATAAGTTGGAAGAACTTGTTTCTCAATCAATGTAAAATATATATGTTGAAACTAATAATTGGCATAGGATTAAAAACGGGAAAAATGTCAGACATAAAAATTATCAACCAAGCTCAGTGAAAAGGGGGCTTAATGCATCTGCGGAAAGTATCAACCCAGGTCAGCCTGCGCGAACTTCCGTGCAGGCTGACCTGGACCGAAACTTTTCGCTAGTGGCCAATTTTCTGTATGTCCAAGTACCAGTGTACCTTATAATTAACTTGGTTTTTAAAAGAAGTGGCTATTATGGATCCATATGTGATGGCTTGCTTGGTATCATGCATCGTAGGGATGCAATATGTCCCCTTTTACCAGAGCATGGCTCATATTTAAAATTCCAAGTATTTAAACTTGTTACCCTTACTTTACGGTCCTCCACGGCTCAGTTGCTTACTTTTTACAATACGAAAAAATTAAAATCAACCAAATCCAAAGCATTTGCAGACGATAATTCTAATATGGCTACAATCGTTGGATTTGTCTTAGAAAGGGTGGACAACATTGTTGGAATTTTTCAAAATGTTTTTTAGGAGCCCTCCTCCCCAAGGTCGTTTAAGGTCGGGGTTGTCAAGAACCCGAACATAGCACTAATGGAACTTATACTTACAACAATAGAAGAGGAGCGACAAGAAGGGAAACAACCGACAGCGAACGACTTAAAATATCGACTCTTGCATCCGAGTGAAAGCCATCGCCAGTCAGGTCACATGATCGGTGGGACTTTCGTTCGATTGTAATTGGCGATGAATACATCAGAGGATATCCGATACGGAACCGGAAATGCTGTAACATCCTGATGAGAAGTTCGAAACCTAATCATGTCCCGGCGGACTACTTTTTGTGTTTGGCTGCGGAGGTTTGTTATTGTTGTTGCTGCTGCAACCTCTAGTGATGGTGTTGTCGTCGTTGCCATTGAAACTGTTGCTGTTGGTTGTGACGATGTTGTTTTATTGTTGTTGTTTGTTTGTATGTTTGTTTGTTTTTTTTTTTTTTTTTTTTATTATTACAATGTTTGATTTGTTTTGTTTTGTCTTTTAGTAACTGTAAAAGCTGCCAGTGGTAATTAGTTAATCAGCTGACATTTCATAAAATAGAAACAAAATGACGACATGACTAATATAATTTTATTGACGAAATCGACCACATAACAAATACCGGTACTCCTATGATGACGTCATGGTCATGCGGTCTGAATAGTCGGCTACTCAAGGACTTCCACAATCTCCGAAATTTGCAACAGTCATATCGCGATGTGTACACTTGGCTTTCTCGTATTCGCAACTATAAAAGAATTGAAATCAAATTATTGATTACAACACCAAACATACGTGAAACAAATAGATTCACTGAAAGACAAGTAAACGAATAATCTAATGATTGATCAATCAATGACAAGCACATTGTCCAGGGGTCATACTTGCCCTTAGCATTCTTAAAAACTTTCTTGGTCTAATCATAAATATAGAATGTAACATTACTCCTGATTGGCTAAACATTTGGTTTAGCCAATCAGAAGTTGTGTTACATTCAAATTTAGAAAATTCATGAGAATAAGACTAAGAGCGTTTTTAAAATGGTAGGTGAACACAGAGCCTGGTAACAAGTTTGTGAGAAGTAGAGGAGAGGAGAAGACTGAAGGTATTTACTAATTCAAGTAAGATCGTCCGTCCGACCCACACACTTTGTTTTCGTCAGTGAAACATGGTTCTTTCGACAACGACGTACAGAAGAAATCAAACACGGCCTCGGCGCCGGCTATCGGCAGCGCGGCCGCGACTTCGGTATCTGTGCAGGAACCGTTGTGCTGAAGGTCTAAGCCTGGACTGTTACAATGGGCAACACTGAACTCACATCTGGAAACAAAACACGAGACTTTTTTTTTTTCAGATTAATAGCTAATGATTTACATATCTCACACTGTAACTAAAAAAGATTGTATTCTATTCTATCATATTATATTCCTTTTTTTTTTTCCATTCCATTTCATTCTATTTTATTCTATCAAAGAAAAGACATCATGCTTTGTGATTACAGAGTCTGTTTGGATATTATTTCGATAGCATTTCAGTAATATCACCGTTACTGTTCACTAATGTGTCACTTCTGGATTATCACAATTTAGCAATGATCTGTGAAAAGGCGACTTAATTCATCTGCGAGATGTACTGTCCCCTGTCAGCCTGCGCAATCCGCGCAGGCTGACACGTGTCGAAACTTTTTGCTATTGGTAAATTTTCTGCATGTTCAAGGACTAAACTACCTCATGATTCAATGAGTCGTTAGACAAAATAGACTTGAGCCATGCTCTGGGAAAAGGGCGTTAAATGCATCTCCATGATGCATAATAACAAGCAAGTCATTATATAACTATGGATCCATGCAGAACCGACTGAATCCTAAAGTAGACTGGTCCTTGGACATGCAGATAATTTATCAAAAGCAAAAAGTTTCAACTAATGTCAGCCTGCGCGGACTGCGCAGGCTGACATGAGTCGATACTTTTTGCAGATGCATTAAGCCCCTTTTCACAAAGCACTACTCATTTTATGGATCCATAATTATGAGATGACTTGCCTGGTATAGTGGATCATGGAGATGCATTAAACCACCTTTTGCCAGCCTTGTAAAACCCTGTAAAATGGCTTTTTCGGAAATGGACAATGAGTGCCGATTTATCGTTTGTCTCTGATCAATAACGCCCACCACTATATGGTTTGCAGCACGCGAAAAGGGCCATTCGGACATTTGCGTAAAGTGTCGTCTCGGATCAGCCTGCGCAGTCCGCGCAGGCTCATCCGAAACGAAACTTTCCGTTTTTATGTAAATTTCTGTTTTGCGCAAGTCTGCTGTAGCACAAAATCTAATGTAGTCGTAAAGTGCCGTCTCGGATTAGCCTGCGCGGACTGCGCAGGCTGATCCGAGACGACACTTACCGTTTTTATGTAAATTTCTGTTTTGGGCAAGTCTACTGTAGCACAAAAACTAATGTAGTCGTAAAGTGTCGTATAAGATTAGCCTGCGCGGACTGCGCAGGCTGATCCGAGACGAAACTTTGCGCAAATGTCCGAATGCCCCTTTTCGCGTGTCGCAGGCCAATTATAATAAGTACACATGAGCAGCTGGGGAAAGGGGTTTAACTCTGACTATAGGACAAAATTTTAGGTTCAGCTGAATTGAAAGCATTTGTAGATGACAAATTAAGGTCTACGACCCCTAACTCATCGGTAAATATCGTGTAACATCGACGTTTTCGTGAAGGCTATTCGGCCAATCTCGGCAGCTTCCGTCTTTTAATATGAGAGTTAGGGGCTGTAGACTCACTAACTCATCGGTAAATATCGTGTAACATCGACGTTTTCGTAAAGGTTATTCGGCCAATCTCGGCAGCTTCCGTCTTTTGATATGAGAGTTAGGGGACGTAGACCTTAAATGTAGCTCAAAAATTGATTTTTGTCTTTGAAATGGTAGAAAACATTGCAAAAGAAGGAGAAATGCTTGTTAGCAGCATTTTCTCCTTTCCCCACAAAGTTTTCAAAAGTCCTCTTCTTTAGGGGCGTTACCTCTTCTTTAGGGTCGTTATCTAATAACCGGCAAAACCATGGGGCAGAATGGTTCTTCGACTGGCAGATAATTTACGAATTCCAATTTCTTTTTGACCTTTATCAGCCTGCGCGTATTACAAAGGTGCATGGGTCGATACTCCTTGCAGATGCATTAAACTGCCTCTTCACAGAGCCTGATTTACATGGTTTCACATCTTATTAGTTATAAATGCCCTTTGTCGATGTTTGTTTACATATGGCCTGCAACACGCGAAAAGGGGCATTTGGACATTTGCGTAAAGTGTCGTATCGGATTAGCCTGCACAGCCTGCGCAGACTAATCAGAAACAACACTTTCCGTTTTTATGTAATTGTCTGTTTTGTGCAAGTCTACTGTAGCACAAAATCTAATGTAGTCGTAAATTGCCGTCTCGGATTAGCCTGTGCGGACTGCGCAGGCTGATCCGAGGCGACACTTTACGCAAATGTCCGAATGCCCCTTTTCGCGTGTTGCAAGCCATATAGAATATTACAACAGTCTGCATTTCTGCGTGGTCGAATCATGTCGAGTTGCTTGTGTAAAAAGATGTGTATCGGATGAGACCAAAGGTGAAAAAGACTCCTTTGAAGCATAGATGGGTGCAATGTCTGACGCCATTTAACTGAAATAATGTTGTAAATGGTGTTAAACACGAAACAAACAAAATCACGAAATAAGGATAAATGCATAAGGAAATTAGACGTCAGAACTACTTGTTGGCGTAAGTTTTAAAATCCGTGCCGCAAGTTGGTTGTGCTGGAAACCTGCTGCAGTCGACAAAAGTGTTGGTGACCCATGAACAGCTGTAGAAAATAGCTCCATGTACACATGTACCTGTTTAAATACCAAAACACATTATCAAACGACCCCTTTACTTAACGACACGGAGGAAGAAAACTTGGAAAACGTTATTGAACAAGGAGAAATAATCACCAAATCTACCAAATAAGAGAGCTTCAGCTCGATTTTACTAATTTTAAGTAATTTCATGTTGGCCGCATACAGAATTATTTGACGTTTGAAGAGTTTGAAATTTGTCGTTTGGGAAATAGTTTATGAAAAAAAAAACCATAAAATCAGAAGCATATCACCATTATCATCATGATTCTTCTCTACTAATTAAACCGTATTGTACTCGTAATTGTACTCGTGTAAAAGTATTTTAGCGCTATATATGTCAACGTGTTTTAATATACTGCAGTATATATATTTAATAAAAGTTTACTTAGAAACATTGAAATTTAACTTTTGAAAGTGTGAGTGAGCACCGTAAGTAAGAACATTTGTGTCTGTGAAAACAAAAAGCAAGATTTAACCCTTTACCACACGGCAAAACTTGTCCATACTGAAGAAATTTATAGAAAACAATTTTAATGTTTTTCAAATCGCAGTGTTTGTCATTGAATAGGTAGAAAACTTTGTGGGAAAAGGAGAAAATGCTGGTTACCAGCATTTTCTCCTTTTCCCACAATGTTTTCAAAAGCACCCTTTCTGTCAGGGTCTTTAAAAGCCGGGATTGTGTGGTAAAGGGTTAAATTAATTGTTGTTTGTCACATATAGATAAAAGTACTTTGCTTGAAACCACTTTCGGTGCATAGGGTCGACATGTCTACTTTTCCCATTCTTTATTGCTTAATGTTCTTTAATTCATTACCCGCAGTCGATTTTCTTCATCGTATTACTTAGTACTCTTTGAAAAACATTGCGAAAACAGCAAAATTTGCCAGTAATTTTTTTTACAAGTAGGCCTGATGATATGCTAAAATTTAATTCGTTTCCATTATTCTATTTTTATAGGTGTGTGTCCTTTTCCCCCACCCCCCTCCCCCACCCCCACCCCCCTCTGTCTCCCTCCCCACACACAAACAAAACTTATGCTTTCAACAAATAACTTGTTCGTTTTGTAAATAGATGGATTTAATCGAACAAAAATTAAACGGGAATTCACAATACCTGCTATTATACAAAACGTCAATACTGCTAATGCTACGAGGCTGTTCATTTCTTCCGTCCAATTTCAGTGGCCTTTACAATATCTTGTTCCAAAAAAGTTCAACTAAGGGTCAATTTACTTTGAGAAGTTTCCTTATCAGTAAAGTGGGACAATGTTTATCTCTTTTGTAAGTTTCGGTGCTTTTGTGATGGTTTGTTTTTATTAAAAGTACACGATAACCTATTACATGTAAATGGTATACGCAACTTTACAAAACGACAAAATTTTAGACTTGTTCAAATTGAAAGCATTTGCAGAAGACTAAATGAATGTGACTCAAAAATTGAAATTTCGTTAAGGAAGAGCTGAAAACATTGTAGAAAAAGGAGAAAATGCTGGTTAACAGTATTTTCTCCTTTTCTCACTATGTTTTCAAAAGCCATCTTTTCAGGATCGTTAAAAGTCGGGATTGTGAGGTAAAGGGTTAATCTGGTTTTTATGCTTGTTTTCGACCGAATAAAAAGTTACCCGATCCAATGATAAACATGTTTTAGCTGTTTTCTACCGATACGCTTGTTTTCACTAGAAGACAACCGTTACCGTTAGATTGGTGAATACGGTTTTAGCTGGTTTTGTAAGTTTGTTTTCAACTAAACGCAGTCTTAACCCATAGAATACTAAACACAACGTTAGCTTGTCATTGAGGGTATGTTCTCTGGTGTACAGGAATTGTTTGAAAGCGGACACAACTGCATGTAACCATTAAGTTGATGTAAGCAGGGATGTCCTCTTAGAGGCCTACTATTCCCGAACTGTTTAAGGCTGGATACCGGAAGACCGGAGTCATTTGGTCAGTTTATGTCGAAGAGGTAGCACTCTAAAGTAAACAAGGCAAGTGACTTTTTCAAAATGGACAAAGTCACTGAAAGGGCAGTGATTCAATATTTGTATAAGAAATGTCTAGCACCTAGGGAAGATCTTCCAAAGACAACGCTCTCAGCCCATTGGGTACCAAGAATTCTGAGCGTTGATCAGAAGCCCACCAGGCTGACTTTGTCGTGTGCTAATCTGAACCTTCTAAAGGCAAGATCTAGCTTACTTTCTGTCGAGGTTTGTTACTATAGATGAAACGTGGGTTCATCATTTCACCCCAGGGACCAAACAGCAGTCTCTACAATGAAAGCACTCTGGTTCAGCCCCGCAAAAGAAGGCAAAGACTGTTCAGCTTAAAAGGTTATAGCCTCGGTTTTCTGGGATGCTCATGGTATCCTGATGGTGGATTATATGCAAAAGGGACATACAATCAATGGCAAACTTGTCTTATACAGCTAAGAGAAAACACAAAACTCAAGAGCCGCGGAAAACTCAGTTGCACCTAACGCTTGTGGCTTTGAGTTGATTTCGCATCCGCCTTGTTTTCCTGATCTCGCTCCATCAGACTTTTATTTATTTCCAAAATAGAAAAAGGCCATTTCCGGTACCTACTTTTGGTAAGATTATTGAAAAAAACAAAATCGAAAAAGGTCATTTCCGGTACCTACTTTTGGCTAGATGATGACGTCATACATGCAGTGGAGAATTTTCTGAGCGGTCAAGAGAACGAATTCTTTAAAAGTGGCATATCGCTGGCAAAAAAATCTGTCATTGTACGATTGGTTCAAGTGTTAGTCGCTGACAGAGAAATTAATTTTAAAACTAGGTTAAAACCTGGCAGGTAGCTGTACCTTTTGTTTACTTTTTGACAGATTTTAAAATTCTTTTTGTCTGCCAGCAACTAACATATAGCCCGAACACACAATAATAGACTGTCATCGCTACAATATTTTCCATACTTTTAAATGGTATGATTTAAATTTAAATGTATTATGACACCTGCTTTGATATTTTGGCCTTTACTGGGCCTTTAATGGTAAAATAATTTACAAAGGTGTATACTACTCAAACAATTCAATTTCTATGGCCTTAAAGGTGATCATTGTAAAACATGAGATGGGCATGTTTGTTTCTATTGATATGCTAGTTGTGTACATGAAGTCACTACCGAATCTAAGTATGAATGAATTTACTACAAAAACACATGGTTTTACTATGATTTGTTATTGTTTATGACTGTTCTCCAACTAACTCTCACTCTTCTGTGGCTAAAACAAAAAAAATGCTAAAATATTACTATAGAGTTAAATAGTAAAAGACGTGATATTGAAAATGAAAAGTTGTGCAAAAATATAATTCTGCATGTTTTTTATAGATAACTAACATTGCAACAAAAAACTTGTGAAGAAGTTGTTCCATTTCAATGCATTTGATCAAAACGTTAGTTTTTATAGAAAGCACATGGACTATAGTGTATTATAGATAATAGGCTTAACTCTTTACCAAACAACAAAATTTTAGACTCGTCCAAATTGAAAGCATTTGCAGACAATAAAGTTAATGTGACTCAAATATTGAAGTTTGTTTTGGGAAGGGTAGAAAACATTGTGGGAAAAGGAAAAAATGCTGGTTACCAGCATTTTCTCCTTTTCCCACAATGTTTTCAAAAGGCTTCTTCCTCAGAGTCGTGAAAACCAGGGATTGTTTGGTAAAGGGTTAATACACTGCTCTAGGCGGTTTTATGTGTTAAACATGTGTAATGTTTGGTCCCAAGTTGTACAACTTTGCTTTTCACAAGTCTCACCACTTCCAAATGCTTGAAATGCGGCGTGGTAGTCAAAAGTAGTCCTGTGTGAAAGTTTGATTTCAAGCAATTCTACAGCATTGTTTGATCAGGAAAAATGGTAATCAATGCGGCAGATTTGTTTCTTGTATTGATTCGACGATTTCTGTCGAAGTGGAGTACAAATATGTTATTCACTGTAGCACTTTTTTTGTGCCCATGACCATACAGAGGACCATGGTCGACCACCAGGAAGGGTTTTATTTACACTCCAAGGTTTGAAGGATAGTTGTTTTAAATGGACTAGCTAAAAGCTAAAAATCGTTCGTCATACCTTTTTTGAAACCTGTTCATGTAGGCCACTGGACACGCATGTCATAAAAAAGACAACAAGCTAAGCTCTGGGTGTGTCAAATATAGAGCAACAGAGGGTCAAAAGAAAGAAAGATATTTACTCTTTTTTACCAGTTCACCAAAGAATTGGTGGTTAGATACCTTCACTGCGGAATAACATTTGGTTGATGTGCCCTCATTGCTGCACTTTTCGTTGAACACCAAATTAAAAGCGAGCTCATACCAGGCCAAATCAAAGCAACGTGGTGCGGAGAAGCCGGTTATTTTGTCAAACTGAGAGTTTACTGTTTGCTTTTATTCCCAACCTTAAGAATAACCCCTTTGTGGTCGTAGGCTAGGCTTAAGAAAGTGTTGATTCCACTACATTTCTGCTACAAGTTTAGCTTAAACATATTTTATTGTCATTATTTTACAAATTCTTACATAAAATACATTTTTACATAGAATACAAAAAAGACAAAAGGGTTTGGCCACAAGTTCTCACAACTTAGATTCGGCCATCCCCTTATTAAACATACATAGTATTCAGTCTTCACTCTTTAAAAGAAAAAAAAAGAGAGAATTCCTAATAGAAATGAGCCATGCTCTGTGAAAAGAAGGCTTAATGCATTTGCGAAAAGTTTCGACCCAGGTCAGCCTGCGCAGTCCGCGCAGGCTGACCTTGGCCGAAACTTTTCGCTATTGGTTAATTTTCTGTATGTCAAAAGACCAGTGGACCTCATGATTCAGTAGTTTGTCATACAAAACGGATTTTAGGGATGTATAATACTGTGATGACTTGCTCCGTATCATGCGTCACGGAGATGCATTAAGCCCCCTTTTGCCAGAGCATGGCTCAAATATTTTAACAGAATATGATTGAAGACAGTTTTGTTCCAGCCATAGAGAATATTTTCTTAAACGACAATAACTAAACCGGAAGACATTAAAGGTGGCCCTTCAGATTTTGTGACGAAAATTTTACAAAAATACAAAAATATCATCCTTATGCTCCCAAAGCCTCTTCATTTTCATTCATAAAACCCCAGTAGTCGAAAACCATCCGACAACAAGAGAAATTAGAGATTTACTACGGCCCAGGTTGACACCGACGGGAAACACGGTCTATTTTTACATGGCCCGATACGATAGGTAACTCGCTCATTTGCATGCCGGAAATAAACACTGTGTAACACAGGCGAAGCTTCAAACATGGCGTCTGAAGAAGACAATATGGTAAATGATTACACTTTTGTTACAAATTACGCTCAAATAAAGAAGTTAATCAAAAATCAAAGACCCGTGGTCGATTAATTGTTAAGAATAGTAAACAATCATAATATTTTAAGCTACATTTCATATCAAAATACGCAAAAATTTGGTGTGCGATGTGTTGTGAAAGCGAATAGGGGTTTACTCAAAAGGACCTAAGAATATGCAGCCAAATGAAATTCAGCTGCAATGCCCACCGATTTATTGTTGTTTGCATTATTTACGAACCTGACGGGTGAATTACAAATGACCTGCATGTTTAGATTCGTGTTTCTGTCTAGAAATCAAGGATAACTCCTCATTGTTTTCACTATCGTGTAATTTTGGTTTATGATGGATCGTTGACGTTGTGTTAGACAATGTAGCTTGTACGTTTTCGACCATTTAGTGTTAAATTCTCAATACTAGCTTTAATTATACATCCTTATGAACCCTTTTGGCACCATAGGCGAAAAAGGATACTTTTGCGGACGGCATAGATCAAGATCAGACTGCACAGAACCTACAGTCTGATCTTGGATTTATTCTGTCCGCTTGTTTAGTCAAGCATATGAGAAAAAAATCCTTCTGAATCTCAGTGGATTCTATTTTCAGGCATCAAAAAGGATTGAGTTTATATATTTGGCACTGAAAGAGTTAACTGCATCATTGACAGATTTTTGACAGTTGAAGTGATGCATGAATTTGGAAACATATGAAGGAATCCACATTCAGACTTGAGATACATGTATCTATATTTGCAGAAAAAAATGGAATTATGGAAAGTGTCATATAGATCTATGACTTTTAAAGACAGATGAGGGATAGCGGCACCCGATGTTTTGATTTTTGAAGATTTGCGTTTAGAACTATAATTGTATATTTCAGATTTCAGGAGAGTCCCTCCTCATCCTTGTCCTAATATCAGCCACCAGAAAAGCTTGTAAGCAGAAACAGATAGATGCTTTTAAAGAACACCTGAAGGGTGGGAAAGAAAATCTACAAGTAACGGCTACAAAATTATAGTGCAAGTCGAGGGACTAAAACATTTCGAAAGATAGAAGATAAATTTTTAATCTAACACAGGTATGGTCAGACTTTTCGGGAGAAGTAATTTTGATTGTGCAATGATAGTACCTTTGTTTTATTATAAAAACATACAGTAACTTGACGGCGTAGAAGGTGATTATCTTAGGATGACAATCCTATATTTTAGCCAAGCTCTGTGAAAACGGGGTTTAGTGCATCTGCAAAAAATATCGATCCAGGTCAGCCTGCGCAATCCGCGCAGGCTGACCTTGGTCGATACTTTTTGCCATAAATCTACTTTCTGCAAGTCAACGGACCATTCTACCTCAGAAATCAGCCTGTTGTTAGGCAAACAGGATTTTATGGATCTGTAATCATGTGATGACTTGGTTGGTATTAATGCATCATGGAGATGCATTAAACCCCCTTTTGCCAAAGCATGGCTCCTTTCTATCGTTGTATAAGGTATTTTAGAACGACATCTTTCGACCTTAACTCTTTACTGAACAATCCCTTCTCTGTTAACCCTCGGTAATATGGCTTATGAAAACATTGTGGAAAAAGGAGAAAATGCTCTTTACCAGCATTTTCTCCTTTTCCCAAAACGTTTTCTATCCTGTCAACAAACTTCTTTTTTAAAGTTTTTTTCTTCTTTTTTTGTCGTCTACTAAGTCGAAAATTTTGTCGTCTGATAAAATGTGAAGGACAACAGATTTTCCGTGATCTCTGGCGTTTGTGACATTTCTATTTATAGAAAGTTGAGGCCCTGGGCCCGGTTTCACGAAGAAACTTAAGTCTCCTATTTTGCTCAAGTCTATTGACGGATAACATTTCAGACTTAAGGTCTACGGTCCTTAACTCTAATATTAAAAGACGGAAGCTGCCGAGATTGGCCGAATAGCCTTTACGAAAATGTCAATATTACACGATATTTTCCGATGAGTTAGTGAGTCCACGGCCCCTAACTCTCATATTAAGAGACGGAAGCTGCCGAGATTGGTCGAATAGCCTTTAAGAAAACGTCGATGTTTACCGATGACTTAGGGCCCTAGACCTTAAGTACAGTTTGGTACTTATGACCCATTTTACCAATATTAACAGTGTTAAGAAACATTCTCAAAAACTAAGTTGACACAACAATTTCACACTCAACTCAACAAAATAATGGACTTAAGTCTGTTAAAATGACTTAAGTCCATTATTTTGGCGAGCTGAATCTGAAACCTTGTTTACACGTTAGGATTCGAGAATATTTCTAATTTCTGTCAATGTTAGTGAAATACGTCTGATATACGAACTCAACTTAAGTTAGCGGGCTTGAGCAAAATAAGAAACTTATTTTTTTTTTCGTGAAACCGGGCCCTGTTTGTTCATATTTGTATATACTACAAGATTCAAATGAGACATGCTCTGGAAAATGGGGGTTTAATGCATCTCCGTGATGCATAATACCAAGCCAGTCGTCACATAATTATGGATACATTATGTATCCATTTCGTGTAACAACTTACTGAATCATGAGGCACACTGGTCCATTGACATACAGAAAATTGACCAATAGCAAAATGTATCGACCCAGGTCAGCCTGCGCGAACTGCGCAGGCTGACCTGGGTCGATACTTTTTGCAGATCCACTAAGCCCCCTATTAATAGAGCATGGCTCAAACACTTTACAAGTGTTCATCCAGACATGACAACAAACAAAACGAACGAAACTCGCCTTTGGGTGACAGAATTACAACAAACAAAACGAACGAAACTCGCCTTTGGGTGACAGAATTACAACAAACAAAACGAACGAAACTCGCCTTTGGATGACAGAATTACAACAAACAAAACGAACGAAACTCGCCTTTGGGTGACAGAATTAAAACAAACAAAACGAACGAAACTCGCCTTTGGGTGACAGAATTACAGCCAAAAAGCTCTTGTCAAAACAGTGATAGCAAAGGTGTACGAAATAAAAGGAAACCCTCCTTGGATTGAATATATTATATACAGTCAACAACCTCTGAAACAGTAAAGACAAAGGTATGGTATTGTTAGCAAAATAAAGCTCTTAAAATGCAGTCTAATACTTCTTGCACCTGAAATGTCAAGGTCTCAGTAGCGTTGGGCAAGGAGAAAACTTTAGTCGTCAACCATTTCATCTTCTACCAAACCATTACCTGTTTTAACAACTCAAAGGAAAGAGAGCTCTGTTAAAAATGGTGGGTACGTGAGTAAAACAATGTTTCCTACGCTTTCAAAGAAAATTCTATCCTTTAGAGTCTGTCAAGGAGAAAACTTGCGTTCTTAATCATTTCATCTTCTACCGAACCATAAAGTGTTTTAAGCAACTCCAAAAGAAGATGGATTTGGCAAACATTTTGGGTGAATGAGAAGTTGAAAATAACCAGCTTTCCCGCCTTTTTCACTGATGTTTCCTACGCTTTGAAATGCAACCCCATACTTTGAGCCGTATTCGATATTTCCTGATTCTCATCATTTGGTACGTAATATCTGGCTTCATTGTAAAGTTTTTATCTCGTGGTCAAGTCAACCATGTATGGTTCCAAGTGACAGTCATTATTCATAATTTGTTCAACACACTCTCTCTCTCTCTCTCTCTCTCTCTCTCTCTCTCTCTCTCTCTTCTCTCCCTCTCTCTCTCTCTCTCTCTCTCTCTCTCTGGCACCCAGTTGCTCTATTTTTATTGTATAAACAGTTATTATATTCACTTCGGTTGGTTTTGCTTGTAAACATTCCTTTTGGACGAAACAAATCAATACACAGTAAATAGATAAATAAATAAATACAATAAAAAGAAAGAAAGAAAGAAAGGGAAAAAGAAATAAACAAACACACAAAGAAAAAAAAGAAACAAACAAAGAAATGGTGATGCCTTCTTGTATAAAGAGTTCCTATCTTCGAGATACCAACAGAAGGGCCGACGAGGTCAAAAGGGGGTCCCGAGACCAAGAAAAGACACTTCTTATCGGTCTTTCTTCTTTGGCCACTCGTTGCGACGTTTTAAAGTTAAAAACTTTAGCCGAAATATTTTGTTAGAAAACACCAGTGAACCATGGCTCTCACAGTTGTGCTTTTCGTCATCTCGTTTGTTTCTTGTAAGTTATGTGCATTTATATTCTTATGCATGTATATATATATACATATATCATTTTTTTTTTATCGTTTTACCCTCAAATTCGCTAAAGAAAATGTGTTTTGAAAACAAAGTGGGAAAAGGAGAAAATGCTGGTAACCAGCATTTTCTTCTTTTTTCCGCACAGTTTTCTACCTTATCTGATACAAAATCTTTTCTTTAGTCATGTATATACATGTGCATATATTGTTTTTTTTTTTATTTTTTTATCCCCAAATGCCCTAAAGAAAATGTGTTTTGAAAAAAAAGTGGGACCAGCATTTTCTTCTTTTCCCGCAATGTTTTCTACCTTATCCGATACAAATTCCTTCATTAGAACCATTTTTATTTTGTCGTCTGCAAACATTTGCAATACGGACGGATGTAAAACTTTGTATTCTGATAGCTACTTTTATAACTTATTTTATTCCGTGCTTTTATCTAAAATTGAATTATTCGTCCTTTTACCATTATTAAAGATTTTCATATTTTCACAAATTTTGATATAGATGCTACGTGCTAGGCAGATTTTTTTTTTTTGGGGGGGGGGGGGGGGCTTAGCTGAATGCACTGGCATTTGACCTACACCTTAGTATAGATATATTCGAATGAATTAATGAAAATTTGCGATTGGTCAGAATTTTTTATTTGTTCGAGTAATACTTACCTCAATGATACAACTTTGATTCTGTAACTAGTGAAACAAATTAAAAGCAGACAACTTATAAAACATTCTTGCAAAATAAGAATAATCAACCTTGATTAAGGTTTTATTCTTGAAAATGAAAGCACTGTTGCCACGATGTTTCCACAAGTGGTGCTCTACAAGACGAACAGACTCGTCAGAAGATGGTTGTGGTCGGCCATGTACGATCAATTACGGAAATTACCGAGGGTCGCTTACGAAGATTTTCAGACTTTTCTTTTTGATACAAATACAAGCCATTATTCAATTTATGTACTGCTAAGTTTATGCAATTGAACCTTGTGTTCTATTTATAGATTCATATGCCCAGTTTCTAAACTGTAATTGGGTTAATAGCCTGGACTGTTCAACGTATACCGCCGCTTTGGAGTGCGGAACCAATGGGGTCACATATCCAAACAGGTAAGTACATATGAGACATTAGCCTGGGTTCCAGTCCGATCTCACTGATCAGCCTGAATAGCTCAGGTGGTAGAGCATAGGACCTGTAAACATCAAGTCTTGGATCACTTGAGGGTAAAGGTTCGAGCTCTGCGGCTGGCCATCTAAAATTACTAATAATCATTCGGATGTGACGTTAAACCGAGGTCCCATGTGACGGTACTATACACCGAGCGCGTTAAAGAACTAGGCGTAACTAAGGTTGGATTTCGTCCTGTATCTTGCACTATCCCCCGTAACAAATACTAACAGTCTTCTGGGCGTCGCCCATATGGGCAACCGGTGGCGACGATAAATAAACGCAAATTCATTCATTCATTCATTCTGTCCGACCTCGTTTTCCTTTTATATATTCGGACGTTATTATGTCGAAAATAACGTCATTTTTGACAAAGTAACGTCCGAAAAATAACTGAGCGGTGCTCTTGCAAAAAGGGGCTTAAATTATCTTCGGTAATCAATATACTAAACAAAGTTATCATATATTCTAACATGACACTTGAATTCGGCTCTATAAACACAGTGCAACGAAAGCGTGGTAAAATCTATGACATTCAATGTAGAGTGACGTCATTCTATATACAGTTAGTAAGTTATTCAGTGGAATCTAATCTGCATCCGCGTTTTTACTCTAAGTATGAACTTGTTTTCCTTTGATTAAGAGTTGGTCATGTTAGAATCGAAATAATCTTCTTTCTATCGTGGTTTATCGTTCAATAAACCACGCTGTGAGTTATGAGGCGCAATGAATAAACCACTTGGGCTATCGCCCTCGTGGATTATTTATTGTACCTCATAACTCACAACTGTGGTTTATTGAACGATAAACCACGATAGAAAGAAGATTATTTCTTAAATCATGGATCCATAAAATCCATTTTGTGTAATTACCGACTAGATCATCAGCTAGAATGGTCCTTAGACATGCAGAAAAAAAAAGAGCGATAGCAAAAAGTTTCGACCCATGTCAGCCTGCGCAGTCGGCGCAGGCTGACATGGGTCGATACTTTTTGGCAGATGCATTGGGCCCCTTTTTCCCAGAGCATAAAAGGAAAAATGATCGGACTGGAACCCAGGCAAATGAAAAGGGCCCAGGAAAGACAAGGAGTTTAAGGCATATTCGTATTGCTTTACACCATGAACGTAGAACTTAAAATAATATGGATCTTTTTTGTTCAAAAACCGACTGAATCATGAGGTAGAATGGTCCTTTGACATGACGAAAATTGACTAATAGCAAAAGGTTTCGAGCAAGGTCAACCTGCTCTGATGGCGCTGGCTGATATCGTCGGGTTCTTTTGAATGCATTACACACCTTTTCGCAGAGCATAACTCATTTGTATATATATGTATGGTATTTAACGCCGTTTCAACATTATATCTGTTTTATAGCTAGGGTCAGTGTATCTGTACATGTTTTCATGGAGTTTCCGTGGCTTACATGGCGTTTGTTGTTGCTGAAAGAATAGAAAATATTCTGGAAAAAAAGAAGAAAATTGTTGATACCAAGAAGAAGGGTTTTGAAAACATTATGGGAAAAGTCAGAAAATGCAAGCCACGTTTTAAGACATGAGCCTGATACAAAGGCTAAAAACCCATACACACATGTAGAAATGGAGCTCTCCCCATGGTGTGATCAAAATTATGTTGAAAGCAGCGTAAAACATCAATTAATCAATATGAATAATGCTGTAGCAAAAAGAGTGTAATGTATCTACGTGATGCATCTTACCAAGCCAGTCATCACATAAATATGGATACATAAATACCATTTAACAATTGGCTGAATCATGAGGTAGACTGTTCTTTCGACATGCAAAGATTTTAAGAAAGCAAAAAGTTTCGGTCATTTCAGCCTGCGCGGACTGCGAGGGCTGACATGGCTCAACAGTTTTTCCAGGTGCATCAAACCATTTTTTTCACAGAGTATGGTATATTTTCTTTTTCAGATGTTATTTCGCTAAGGCTCAATGCCTAGACTCGAACCTGCACATCTTACACGACGGAGCGTGTACCGCCTCAGAGACTAGCACTCCGGCTCCCGGCTATACCACCACACCCTCCATCGATGGAGCCGAGGCAGTTTTAGACTTTTTCTGCACTGTTCTCAGTAAGCAACCGTGTGGAACAGAAACCAATCAAGTGTGTGGTACGGACGGATGGACATACTTGAATTAGTACGTATATAAAACACAGGCCTTTGAAGCTCCATTTCTCTATCAAGAAACAGCAAAATTTTCACTGCTCGATCATCGGACACTGTTACTAAAAATAGCACATTTGAGCATCACCTCTTTATCGTATGAATTATAGCATATATAGGTGATGCTCATGCGTGCTTTTTTTTAGTAACAATGTCCGATGACAGAGCAATGAAAATTTTGGTGTTCCGTGATAAACTGATGGAACTTCAGTAGCCTGTGATGTAAGCTTTTTACACTTTACGATTTTTTTTTTTGCTCCACATTGAAACATTTACTCGCGACAACTCATAATTGATTCAAATTATTGGATTTGCCTCGATAGGTTAGAAAACATTGTGAGAAAAGGAGAAAATGCTGGTTACCAGCATTTTCTCATTTTCCCACAATTTTTTCTAAAAGCCCTCTTGCTCAGGATCGTTAGACTCGGGATTGTGTGGCCAATGGTTAAATATCATGGAACTATCACCGTACGGATGCTGCACGGCTGGTTACCACAATTTTGTCTTTTTCCCACAATGTTTTCAAAGGCTTTCTTTCTCAAGGTCGTTAAAAGTCTGGCTTTTTTTGTAAAGGGCTACATATCATAGAAATAACGTTATCTTCCCTACGGATGCTGCGCTCCTTTTCCGTTAAAGCATAGTACATTACATTTCTATCAGTGAATTACTGGGATTTCTCAGTGAATTACTGTTTTCCAGAGTGATAATACCACTAGTGATGATAATTGTGGTATCATCACTAGTGACGATATAGTTTTTAGAATGTTTCGCCGGAACTACTTTTTTCATTCGTTGCTCCCATTGTCCCGTTCTTGATAATTATTAGAAAACAAAGGTGGGTTAGGAATATAATAAATAGAATAATTAACTGGTTGTGTGTGATATTAAAAATCTGTCACTTGAATGGGGTTTGATGCGGTTAAAAAACTCGTCCTTCGGACTCGTTTTTTCAACCCATCATACCCCATTCTAGGGATAGACTTTTAATATCACACACAACCAATTGATTATCCTCTATATAGCCTGCATTACGCAAAAAGGGGCATTCGGACGTTTGAGTAAAGTGTCGTCTCGGAACAGCCTGCGCAGTCCGAGCAGGCTAATCCGAAACGACACGCTCTGTTTTTATGTAATTTTCTGTTTTGAGCATGTCTACTGTAGCACAAAATCTAATGTAGTCGTTAAGTGCCGTCTCGGATTAGCCTGCGCGGACTGCGCAGGCTGATCCGAGACGACGATTTACGCAAATGTCCGAAAGCCCCTTTTCGCGTGTTGCAGGCCAATTGATACTTTTTGCAGATGCTTTTAGCCCCCTTTTTCACGGAGCATGACTCATTTATATTTCCACAGTTGTGAATACGACAAAGCCCGCTGTACACACAGAGATCTCCACGTGGCCAGCTTTGGTGCTTGTCCCTGAACGGCTGTCTCAATAGCACTGTTGTTTGGTGATTATTTATACAATCTTTGATTAAAAGGAAAAACATTAAATAACAAGAAACTATTTCCGTCAAGTTTTCCTTCTTCTTCTACAAATTATGTGCCTATAATAATGTACTATGGGCCGAGCACGGTAGTACGGAATACCGTTAGGGCCATCGCCTATGAATTTGTTGATTTTAAACGCGATGCTCGATAGTACAATGGTGATAACGCGAAATCACGATACTACGATGGTGATAACGCGACAGTACGATTATGATAGTGCGATATAATATCGTGTTTTCATCGTCGTACTATTGCTTTATCGTCATCGCACAATCACGTTATCATCATCGTACTATCGCGTTATCACTATCGCACTATCGCGTTATCATCACCGCACTATCGCGTTATCACCATCGTACTATCGCGTCATCGTACTATCGCGTCATCGTCATCGTGCTATCGCGTTATCACCATCGTACTATCGAGCATCGCGTTTAAAATCAACAAATTCATAGGCGATTTCCTAACGGTATTCTATCATCATCGTACTATCGCGTTATCATCATCGTACTATCGCGTTATCACCATCGTACTATCGATCATCGCGTTTAAAATCAACAAATTCATAGGCGATGGTCCTAACGGTATTCCGTCGTACGGTAGCGCAGTCGGTAGCGTACAGGAGGGCTTGAAACCAGGGGGGTCGCTGATTCGAATCCCAAGTTCGGCGAATGTCTCCTCGGGAATTAATTATAGTCATTGCGACAGAATACATTCCTCCCTTCCTCACCGCGATCATTGTTTCGATGAAGGTTATGTGGGAAAGCAGCCAGTGACTTGGGAAGTATATTGTGCGAGGTACTGGTAAAAAGAACTCCAGGAAAGCATGGATAAGTGCACCGGCCGCCGCGATATAACTGAAACGATGTTGAACACGATGTTAAACACCATTCGAACAAACAAGCAAAATGTGTTATATTTTTAGCTCGCTTTGATTACATCATCCAACCGGAAGCACATGGCGCATTAGTTACCGTCTTGTCGGGTCTTAATCAAACTTACTTTACATGTGAGAATTTTGTTACAACAGCGTCATAACTAGTTTTATGCCTTAGGCTGTTTGTTTGTTTGTATACTTGCTTCAAGAATGGTGTTTAACGCCGTCTACAACATTATTCCAGTTATATAACGGCGGCCAGCGCACTTATCCATGCTTTCCTGGAGTTTCTTTACTTGTACGCCGAAAAATATTCTTCCTAAGCCACTTGCTGCTTTCCCCCATAAAGCATCGTCGAAACAATGATCAGCGGTGTTAAAGTATTGGGAAAAAAAGTAATATGAAAGCTATTTAAGTCTTAAAGGTGGGTATTTAGATTTTTCACATCTCACCAAATTAAAAAATATATATATCACTGAAATTTATATGAAAAAAACAATACAAATTATCAATAATTAAGAATCATAAAATTACAAAAAAAATTTTTTTTGATGGTGTTCCCTTAAAAGGCTACGTGTATTTCCGGTATGTAAATGAGCGAGTTGCTCATGTAAAAATAGACCGTGTTTCCTATCGGTGTTGACCTGGGCCGTAGTAAATCTCTAATTTCTCTTGTTGTCGGATCGTTTTCGACTACTGGGGTTTTATGAATGAAAATTAAAAGGCTTTGGGAGTATAAGGATGATTTTTTTATATTTTTGTAAAACTTTCGTCCCAAAATCTGAAGGGCCACCTTTAAAGCAAGAAGCCATTTTTTCCGAATGCGTGTTTAAACGTTTAACTCTCTATGCTTACAATGAAAGTTCAACACGAAAGGCTTCAACCCCAAGGATATTCAGATGACGCTTTAAACCAAACAATTCCGTGTTTTAACTCCCTTGGGAGGACGGCTTTTAAACCTCCTTACCACACAATCTCGACTTTTAACGACCCTGAGAAAGGAGCCCTTTGAAAACATTGTGGGAAAAGGAGAAAATGCTGGTAACCAGCATTTTCTCCTTTTTCCACAATGTTTTCTACCCTTCCCAAAACAAATTTCAATCTTTCAGTCACTTTTATTTTGTCGTCTGCAAATGCTTTCAATTTTGACCAGTAGAAATTTTGTCGTTTGGTAAAGAGTTAAACTTTATCCTGCTAAATAATCACCATGGAACTTTAAAGCCGACAGTAAAAATCTAAATTTTACTATTCCAAAGGTATTTTTTGGGTGAAAGATATCTCCTCATCGGACAGTGTAGATACAAGATCGGACTGCACGTTCTGTGCAGTCTGATCTTGATCTACACTGTCCACAAAAGGTCAGTGAGTCGCGCTTAGCAGCTTAAGGGTTAAAAAGGGGAGAAAACGCTAAAAACCACCATTTTCTCTCTGTTCCACGCTGTTTTCTACCCTTTCAAAGACAAACAGCTTTTATGGGGTGTCTTATTTAATTTTTTCGTTTGCAAAATTAATATTCTCAGTCTGGCCAAGTCTGAAATTGTTACATGGAAATAAAAGTTAAAATTCTTCAATAGCCATGACAGTCATTTCCATTCCCAGTATAATGGAGTTCTGCTGTAAGATGTTTATTCAATCCTTGCGTCGTAACACTCCGTTTTACTTTATAAACTTTCCTCGGTGATCCTTCGACGCAATTTTAGGAATAAATGGTTACCTCGTTTCGATAGCATAGTATAGATCCACTCGTTACAACTCGGCCGATTCTGAACCTACATCTAACCTCGTCCGTATAAAGGAGGTTTCCATTTTGAACTGCCATCACATGATTTTAAACATGGCTGCGCCCATGTAAATCGCTTAGCAACGACAAGAACAACAAGGTGAAGTTATTCACATTTATCTATCTGTCGATGAAAGCTCCGAACGAATTAACAAACCACGATAAAAATTGAATTTTCAAACTGTTTGTCAACGGGAATATTCTTAGAAAGATGTCGATAGAAAAATGTGACTCATGTCTTCTTTTTTTAAGAGGAGCCTTACAATTTCGAAAACGGTAAAATAGTGTACTTCCGACGAAGAAATGCACCGTGTAGGTGCATATCAAGCAACGTGATACAGCCGAGGGACTTAATCACCGGATCAACCGAGGTTTGCCGAACTCGTCACTGCTCGGCCGATTCCGTACCTACATCTAACCTCGTCTGTAACAAGGGGCATTCGGCATACCTCGGGTGATGGGAGCCATCAAATCCCTCGGCTGTATCTGGTGGATTGATATGCACCAGATCGGTACATACCCGGAAATACGCCGGTTTACCGTTCTGAAAATTGTAAGTCTCCTCTTAAAAAAGAAAACTTGAGTTTCAATTTTCTATCGAAACCTTTCTAACTATATTTCAGATGAGTTGACAAACAGTTCGTACAATCAATATTTAACGTGATTTATCATTTCTGACTGAAGTTTTCACTGACAGATAAACAGATGTAAATAACTTCATCGAGGTTGTCTATGTATAAGATCACATGATTCGCAGTTCAAATGGAAACGACCGTTATACGGACGAGGTTAGATGTAGGTACGGAATCGGCCGAGTTGTGACGAGTGTAACAAGGGGGTTTCCATACTGCCAGTCACATGATCTTAAACATGGCGGCGCCCACGTAAATCGATTAGCAACGGCAACTACGGCCACGGTGATGAGCAACGCGTCGCTGAAAAATACCTATGGAATTGATAGACCAAGTTTAAAATAAATGTACAAACTGTTTGTCAACGATAGTGTATTCAGAAACATTCTGATAGGAAATTTTGTTTTTTGGAAAGAGGAGCCTTACAATGTCAAGAAATCAAGCTATGTGATATAGCCGAGGGACTTGATCAACTGAATGGCCCAGCCTGTATCAAGGAAGTTTCCATTAAATCTACCTTCGGGGACATGATCGTAAATATGGCGGTGCTGATGAAATTATTCGTATCCACGATAATAATAACTGTAGCGATGTAATTTAGAGATGTCAGTCCTTCCGCGAAAACTTTTTTAGAAATTAGACAGGAGGCCTTAGAAGTCAGTGACACAGGAACTTATTCTTTGACAAACTTCGCCCTCTATAAGCTGATGGATCTATATATAAGACAAGGTGTCCAACTGAATTGCCTGCCCAACACGACGCCAGTCGTTTGTCAGTATCGTTCACATACATGTACGAGGGTCCTCCAATAATGAGTGAGACTGTTGTCATATCTCAAATATTGTCTGACAGATTTTAATGAAACTTTGCACATATATTGCCTAACATATTAGCAACACAAAAATTATGCCAAATGACGTTACTTTATGGCGTCACAATTATGACGTCACTTCCTGTGACACAAACAACTGCAACATGGCCAGCTTCACAGCAGAAGAACAACGTGCATATATAAAAAATGAGTAATATAAGGGTAGCGCTGGAACAGAGATTTTTCAAACCTTACAAAAGGTTTGTGGCGACCAAGCTATTTCTCGTGCAGCAGTGTTCCGGTGGATTGCAAAGTTTAAGGAAGGCAGGACTAGTGTGCAGAAGCAACCCAGCCCAGGTCGGCCAACAGAAGCAACAAGCGAAGAAAATATCCAAAAGGTGGAGGCTGTAATGGAGTCTGATCGAAGATACACGTGCGAAGAAGTAGCCAATGAAATTGGGATAAGTCATGGGTCAGTACATACAATTTTGACAAATAAGTTAAACATGCGACGTGTTGCTGCAAGGTGGGTACCCCATGCACTGAGCTCGGAGCAGAAACAGGCAACAGTGGATGTTGCCAGTCAATTACTGGAAAGATACAAAAATGAGGGCGATATGTTTCTTAACAGGATAGTGGCAATAGATGAGACTTGGATACGGAGTTATGAACCAGAACTAAAAAGACAATCTTCAGAATGGCACAAGCCGGGGTCCCCACGACCCATTAAATTCAGGCGAAAACAAGGAAATTTGAAGATGATGATGATTTTTGACTATGATAATCACGGCATATTAGCTGCAAATCGGGTCCCGATCGGGAAAACAGTCAATCAAGAGTATTATCGTACATTTCTGATGTCTGTCTTGAGACCTGCCATTCGCAAGAAGCGACCGGAGCTGCTTGAACTTACACCATTAATTCTGCATGACAACGCCGCCTGTCACAAGGCAGGTAGGGTGACGTCACTTTTGACGCTCTATAACTGGGACATTTTACCGCACCCTCCATATTCTCCAGACATGAGTCCTCCAGACTTTGATCTTTTTCCTAAGTTGAAAGAACCATTGCAAGGTGTGCGTTTTGAGGATTTAGACGCCCTGGAAGTAGAGGTGGCCAGTCAAATTCGACGGATTAACTCTGGTTGCCTAGCAACGGGAATAAGAAGACTTCCTCACCGATGGAATTCTGTCATTGAAAAGGGAGGAGCCTATATTGAAGGAATGTAGGAACATTGGATGAGTATTAGTTCAGGTATTTCTTCAATAACTACAGTCTCGCTAATTATTGGATGACCCTCGTATTTCAAACTGGAATGGAGAAAGTCGTTATTGTTATCATGTTCTACAATAATTTATGTCCAATCTCGCTTTCATGACGGCAAGGCTTGTAGGCGGGAAACAGATGAAATTATGAGCCATGCTCTATGTGAAGGGGCTTCATTCATCTGCGAAAAGTATCGACCTAGGTCAGCCTGCGCGGATTGCGCAGGCTGACTTGGGCCGACACTTTTCGCTATCGGTCAATTTTCTGTATGTCAAGGGACCAGTGTACCTCATGACTCGGTTGGTTTTAGACAAAATAGATTTTATAGATCCATAATCATGTGATAACTTGCTCGCGGTTATACATTAAGCCCCCTTTTGCCAGAGCAAGGCTCAATATTAACCCTTAGATCGCTGTATAGTTCTAACAGACATTTAAATGTCGAAAAGTAAAATACAGTTATATTTGATTTCAAAGTTGCTCTCGACTGTGATGTGTCAGCAAAGTTGACTGTAGGGCAAAGATCAGACGGTACCTTTTGAGCAGTCTGATCTTGATCTACACTGGCCACAGAGGCAACTATAGTTGTAAAAGGCTTGTAAAAGGGTTACGAAAGTTATTGAGGTCGACACTTTGGAGAAGTATAAATAACGTTACCAGCATTTTTCTCTCTCCATCGTAACTTGAAAATTCCAATACGACGGAATATATTGAACGAATTTTATTGGTCAACAGAAGTCTGTTATCGGTTTTTGAATTAATTGTGACCTGCTACAGGTGGTATCAGCCAGTCAGATTCTTCCAATTTATTTACCACGGTTTTAAAATTTCCGTTTTCCGGTGGGTGAAGAAAGATTTGTCCGCTTCAAAGTAACGACAGGTCTATGTACCAGATTAAAGACAAACAATCGTAGAGCACGACCAACATAAAAAAAAATGTGCAAATTACTTATAACTGAGCCATGCTCTGGCAAAAAGGGGCTTGACGCATTTCCGTGTTGCATGATACCAAGCAAGTCATCACAGTATTATACATTCCTAAAATTCATTTTGTATAATAACCTACTGAACCATGAGGTACACTAGTCCTTTGCCATGCAGAAAATCGACCAAAAGCAAAAAGTTTCGGCCCAGGTCAGCCTGCGCAAAGTGCGCAGGCTGATCTGGGTCGATACCTTTTGCAAATGCCTTAAGTCCCCTTCTTCACAAAGCATTACTGAAATAACTATGGTTGATGTTCGACATGGTATTAATTACAGTCGGTCACATTGTCTTACGAGAGGTTACAACGGGCGAAATTTGTTCTTAAGGATTACGACCCCTAACTCATCGGTAAACATAGACGTTTTCGTAAAGGCTATTCGGCCAATCTCGGCAGCTTCCGTCTTTTAATATGAGAGTTAGGGGCTGTAGACCTGAAAAATCAAGTGCCTGTGGTCAGTGGATAGTGGACTCGCCCTCATCTTTGCTAAAAAGTCAAGATTGCCGTAATCATGGACTGCCTGTTATCATCGAAAATATTCCAAAAATAGAAAATCGTGCTTTTCGGACATTCTGTCTTTATTTTAGGCCATTACACGATCTTATCTTGTGATTTTTTTTCTAGTTTCCATAGCTCTCGGTTTTTCCTCTCAAATTCTGACCGCTAAGATACTCCCCAAAATGTTGTTATATGCTTTAATTGTTGGCGTTTGGTTATCAGGTATTTATGAAGCTTTTGTCATTTAATCCATTACTGCTAAATTTAAATGAAAATGTTAGCCGAAATTTTAATTCCCAAAAACTAATATTGCGAAGACCTAATCGTCCGATCAATTTCGGAATACCGGACAGGGTATACCAAGCATAATAAGATTGCGCGTCCTGTGCAGTCTTATCTTGATCTACACTGTCCGTAAAGGCACATTTAGCTGTGCATAAGAGTCGGTGTTCATGAAAAAACATCTAAACTCATCTACCATTCGTCTCCTGACGAAACATTGGTAATGAGTGCAAAGAATCGCATTACTGTTTATCAGCTCGTCAATGTTATCAACAATAAGGTATTGAAAGATACATTTGAGCCGTGCTCTGGCAAAAGGGGGCTTAATGCATCTCCGTTATACACGATACTAGCCCAAGTCATCACATAAGTATGGATCCATAGCAGCCACTTTTTTGAATAACCGACTTAATCATGAGGTAGATTGGTCCTTTGACAAACAGAAAATTGACCACTAGCGAAAAGTTTCGGCCCAGGTCAGCCTGCGCGGACTGCGCAGGCTGACCTGGGTCGATACTTTTCGCAGATGCATTAAGCCCCCTTTTCACGGAGCATGGCTCATTTATTTGAGTCATACCCTAGCAAAAAGGGTTTATGTGTCCAACAACCGGCTGAATCATGAAACAGAATGGTCCTTTTGACATGCAGAAAATTGATCAACAGCAAAAAGTTTCGACACAGGTCCGCCTGCGAATACTGCACAGGCTGACCTGGATCTATATTTTGCAGATGCATCAAGGCCCCCTTGCACAGAGCACAGCTCATTTGGTTTGAATGACCTTCAAAGCTTCATAGAAAACTGACTGCAGTAGCATGTAATTTCGATCTTATTAAGTTGTTGAACTGCTGAATTATTGTACCAACTGGTTTTATTTCAGTACTTTTAGTAAAAAAAGAAGCCAACGTTCGTACATAATCACTGGTTAGGCCAGCAAGATGCTCCAGGAAAGGAAAAGATCTATTCCAGTAAAATAGAATATTTGCACAGAACAATAATACCGGTAAAAACCGATGACTGCTTCTCGACGTGTTAGCAGAAACGAAATCGTAAACGCAGGATCGGACAACGTAGCGGCTACGTGCTCCATGGAAATTCTTTCAGAGCGCCTAAAAGTAAATCAGGGAGTTTAATGCATCTGCGAAAAAAAAGTACCAACCTGAGTCGAAACTTTTTGCTATTGGGAAATTCTATGCATGTTACAGGATCAGTTTACCTCATTCAGTTGGTCGTTAGACAAAAATGATTTTATTGATCAAGAATTATGTGATGACTTGCTTGGTAAAATAGATCACGGGGATGCTAAAACACCCGTTTTCCCAGAGCCTGTTTACGTGTATATAAACTAGCACTAACAATCAACGATCCATTTCAGCTGTTCAAGGTCAGGACTGTAACTGGATAAAGAATCTGGATTGCTCGAGTTATGCCTACAAACCATTATGTGGGACAGACTACAAAACATATGGTACTAGGTACGTATCACTAGTAGGGTGCATGTATCCACGTCAAGAGTAGGGCACCCTAATGGGCACCCTAATGAGATTCGTGTAACATCGCCTTTTATCGCCGGAAAAACGTACGGATTCGGCTAAGACTCGGGTAATCCGTAATCGATGCGGGGAACCAGCGTCTATCGGCCAATCGATTATGGATTACCCCAGTCTTAGCTGAATCCGTACGTTTTTCGGCGATGAAATCCGATGTTACACGAATCTCATTAGGGTGCCCTATCCTTAAAGACGATCGCTACAGTTTCACCATTTTTTCAAAACATTCAGAATTTCATGAAACTTTGTTTGGTGATAGTTTATTATCTGACCTACAAAAATAAGAGATAAAAAAAGGGGGTCACCAGCTTTGAGAAAATTCTATGAATATTTCTTTCAGTACACCCTGCATTGCGGCAGTTCAGGATGAAATTTCACCCATGAAAACTAAGTCTATGTATATTTTTTCAAATGACAACAATCATAGGCAAATTTTATGTCATTGTATTGTTGAAACATCAAATTTAATGAAAAAAAAATAATTTAGAGTATACTGAGAATCAATATTTAAAAAAAAAACCTTAACATAAGGCTTAAACACCTTTATTTTGGAAAAAAAACCCAAAAAAACCAAAGAGTATCTTTTAAAGTTATTTTTTTAAATGTTCTAACATTCAGATTTTTCTTATTTTTTCTATAAATAATATTCAGGTACTAAGCTAAAAGAATCAGGCTTAAAACAAATAGGTCAGCAGCCTTATTTTTTAAGAAAATACATTTTAAGTTTGTGGGTGGGGCACTAACTAATGAGTAAATGTAGGGTTTGTCAAAGACAAAGACATTATATGGAGTAAATTATCTCATTTTTTTCAATAATACAACAATATTTATAAGAATCAAGTTTGTTGGTCATAATAAACCAATTCATAGCATATAAATGTAATACTGATGTTAGCATAATTTAACCCATTTCCAAACGACTAATTTTAGACTCTTCTAAATTTGACGCGTTTGCAGACGCTAAACCAAAACCTGGTATTCATGTATCACAGTTCTTTGATGGGTCAGAAATTATTGTGCGAAAAAGAGAAATCAATCGTTAGGAGCAATTTCTCCTTTTGACATCAATGTTTTCTGATGTTGTCTGCTGCAGACTCATCAAGCTAAGGGATAACCTGGTAAAGGAGAAAGAGTAACAGCCCCTTGTTTTCTGCAAGTCTTTACCAAATGACATAATTTTGGACTAGACCAAACTGAAAGCATCTGCATCTGAAAAGATGTTTTAGCTCGACGATACGTCTGCCACATAGAGCTCTAATAGTAGCATCCGTGTCCATATATCCGTTGTTAGGTGACGTAGTTAGGGTGTCGCACCACTGCGAGATTGCTTCCGGGTCGTAGTAGTAAAAAGTAGTCCTATGTGAAATTTTGCAGTAGCACTTTTGTTGCACTGTTTCATGGAGCCGAGATTGCTTGGAGGTATATAATTTAGATTTGCTTGAAATTTGGGCAATGGGGGACCACTAAGATGTGTTTTTACTGTGCACTAAAAGGACTACTTTGTATCAATGGAGGAACAAAAACTTGGGGTCGTGGTGGTGAATAGGTGTTCCTGAGAGGATAAAATTTAGGGTGCCTGTGCTGGTTGGAAATTAGCGAAAAACGCAATCGGTTGACATGTTGTTTTTTTTTGCATTTTTTTGCAGGCCTATGGTAGTACTTTTCAGAGTAACGAACGGACAAGCCAAAATTTTGCCGTGAAGCAATATGCGAAGCTTCAAATATGGTCAATTTTGCTCTATTTTTAATTAGGCAAAAAACCACAGGTGTGACACCTTAGGTGATTCACTTTGACTTTCAGTCCGATCTTTTGAAAGCGTAATTTTGGATTCTTGCCTCGCATATAATTATTTGGCTTGATTCAAATACTTTTGTCTTCATTTTGCTGACACGAAACGACCCGTTTTAGTTCTTGGTTTATCCATTCTGCAGACATTGACAAGTGTGGCAGGATCAATTGTGTTAAGTGCTCACCGTTTTCGAGTAAAAGGTGAGCGTGATAGTTACACAAAGCGTGAAAATGGAAACTGTCGCGAACGTCGTTAAGTGAAATTCCGATTATTAACTGTGGCGGACGATTTTTTCGGTGTAGCTGAATGCGCTGGCTATTGACCTACTTCTTGTTAATAATAAAGAATGAATGGATGGTAATTTGCGATTGGTAAAACATGTGCACATGTTTATTTGGCGGGCCCTACTGGCATTATTTGCACCACATTTATGAAACCACTATTAAGAAGCGCTGCTACCATTGCTATCGATACCCCGGGGCCTTGATTCATACAATTGCAAACATATGTAGTAAAGAATGCTTCTTTTCTTGTGCTTTTTGGAATTTTTTATATTTTCATAAGCATTACCCAATAACCCAATACTACTTTTAAACAAAATGAAAAACAGTGAGGAAAAATAAGGCAATCGCTCGTGAGGTTAGTTTTCAGTTGATCTATTTTACTTAAAAAGAGTTTCAATATTCTTATTCCAGCATCTCTTACGCCATCTTTTTTTTTTTTTAAACGATATTTTTTGTTTCCTCTGTGGACCCATAACCTGACGACAAAATTTTAGACCCGCCCAAATTGAAAGTATTTGCAGACGACGCAGCTGTAAAAAGCTGTTGAGGAACTGTTAGGGTAAGAATGTATTTGGGCGGTGCTCCGCGAAAAGGGGGGGGTAACTCTGTCAGTGCCAAATAAATAAACTCAACCACTTTTGACGGCTCTAAATACAATCTGTTGAAACTTAGAAAGATTTTAATTGTAATAGGCTTGACTACACAAGCGGATGGTATAGATCAAAGATCAGACTGCACGTTCTGTGCAGTCTGATCTTGATCTATGCTGTCCGCAAAAGTCACTGTTTTCGCCCATGGCGCCGAAAAGGTTAATACATTTCCGTGATTTATTGTACCGAGTCAACCAGGTCATCTCATAATTGTGGATCCATTTTATCCAACATTCTACTGAATCGTGTAGTAGACTGGCTCTTTGACAAGCAAAAAAAATTACCAACGGCAAAAAAACATCTATACAGGTCAGCCTGCGCGGACTGCGCAGGCTGACCTGTGTCGATGCTGTTTGCAGATGCAGTAAACCCCCTTTCACAGAGCATGGCTCGTTTGTATAGTGACTCGTATCTGCAGGTGCGCGTTTGCCAAAGTACACTGCGTAGACACTTCAATTAACATATTGGCTGAGACGACTTGCACTGCCGCCGGATTCACCACAACCACGCGGAAGACAACACCAATGACCACCCGTAGACAGACGACCAGAAAGCCTACGACAGCCATGCCCACGGTACCAACAACTACTCACAAGCCTGTGTTCCTCGGTCATGATTTAGTGTTTGACTTTTTTTGCTTGGAATTGAGTCACGAACAATGCCCAGCTGATACTGAGCCTGTCTGTGGATCGGATGGTAAACTTTACCCTAGCTTGTAAGTACTTTGATTTTTGTTCAATATTGACATCGGGCAAGCAGGAGCTTTATTTATCATAATCAATCCAAAATGAAACAGGTCAGTTTGATAATCAAGGGAGATAATGAGTAACAAACTACAACGTGTCTGTTATGAGTGAACAGTTGTTTCCCTTGAGCTGTATAAATAAGTCATATTGACTTTATGTTCTACAATAACATTTTTAAAGTTTTTACTATATAGGCCTTACGTGGCTGACCTAAGGGATATACTTTTAACAGTCTTTCTACAGATCCACTATGTACATGAAGCTACATGAAAATTTTGGTAGACCTAGACCTAGATTAGGAACCAGAAGTTTTTTTTTTTAGTTTTCAATTTATAAGCCCATTTAAAACTTGTCACCCCTGGGGCGGAGCCAGTTTTGATGTCAGGGTTATAAGGGGGACAATCATGGTAAAGGTCTACTTCATGAAGCTGCATGCCAACTTTGGTAGCCCTGGGCCTCATGGTTGGAAACAAGAATATTCTTGAAGTTTTCACTAGTAAAATCAATATAATCACACGTAATCACATGTTAAACTTAGGACCCTCAGGGCAGTGCGAATTTTTACCCAAGGGCTACAATTTGAATGGTCATAGTTGGGGATAATACATATATGCCAAATTTGGTAGCCCTAGGCCTTGTGATTTCCGCCAAGAAGATTTTTAAAGGTTTTCAATATTTCTCTGTTTTGTTGTCATGGGAACCAGAGTTGTGACTGGAATCAAATTCTTTTAAGAAATTCTAAAAAAGGCAATGGGAGGATTATTTCTGTGACATTTCATCAAAATTAGAAGGCTAGTTTCAGAGATGTTTGAAACAAAGGTTAACACACTGACAGACAGATGGATGCATGCATGCATGAAAGACACACAACCATGACATAAGCTCGCTAGCCTTCCTTCAGTCAAGCTAAAAAAAGTTCATTGCAGTGAAAGAAAAATGGATCCTGTCTCAATGATTTACCTTATTCCACAATGATTTTAGTGGAGCTGGGGTTTGACCTCACATCCCATTTACTGATAAACCCTCCCATTACCACTGAGCCAATGGGGCTGGTCTCAATGAATTTCTCTAAATATATTTCAGCTAATTGCAAGGTTTAATAAAAACCCAAAAGGGCCATGATGGCCCCGTATCACTCCACTGGATAGTAAGTAAAAACCTTACAGACCAAACATTACAATTCTTGGCCAATTGGTTTCAAACTAGAAGACATACAAAATTTTCTCTATAACATCCCACAAGAAAGTTATGACCCCAGGGCAAAGCCATTTTTGACCACAGTACTGTAATTACTTGAACACTGGTAGAAGACCACAAGATAAAACCCCAATCCAAATAATGCAGGTCTAGAATGTATGGTTATATACAAGAAGATTTTCATTCCTCAATAAAAGGCCCTGTAAAACATGAGACCCCTGAGGCAGGGCTAATTTTGATCCCATGGCCAAATTTTGAACATATTCAGAAGTGAACAACAACATCACACTATGAGCCAAATTCTGTAGCTCTAGGATTTATTGTTTGGAGCAAGAAGATTTTTAGAATTTTCACTTTATAAGCACTGACCCATGGGGTGGGGCTAATTCTGAAAGAAGCTTACTAGATGATAACACTCATAAAATATTACATCTGTAGCTCATGACCAGAAACAAGGCGATTTTTAAAATTTTCTCTATATAAGCTAATGTGAAACGTGTGACTTGTGGTGCAAGGACACTGGTTACCAGCATTTTCTCCTTTTCCCACAATGTTCTCAAAAGCTGTCTTCCTCAACGGACTGTGTGGTAAATGGTTAGTCTGCGCAAGGGTGGTAAACGTTGAGTTACCAGCGTTTTCTCCTTTTTCCCACGATCTTTTCAAAAGATTCATCTCTCAGGTTTGTCAAATCTCAGAATTTTTCGGTAACGGATTATTTCATGTATTTTTCAGCTGTGAATTCGAGAAACACAGGTGCTCACACAGAAACTTAACAGTGGTTCATTTCAATGCATGTTAGCTTTGAATAAACTAGCATCTAAATTATTCTTGTTATAGTGAATAAGTGGTGTAACATCTTACTTGGTTGGTTGTATTGGGGTTTAGCGCCACTTTAACAGCTAAGGTCATATCATGGCGGTCGGTGACGCACATGTGTTTCCTGGCTTTCTCACACCAGTACTAACACAACTTTCTTTCCAAAGCCACCGACTACTTTTCTCACATGCTTCAGCAGAGGTGAGAGGCGAAAATACGCCGGAAAGAAAGTTCGCCTCAACCGAGTATTGAACTCACAACCACCAGGTCATGAGTCTGACACGCTCGCCACTGAGCCACCTGGGCGGGGCAACATCTTACTAGTGGTGAATAAAATCAGTAAATACAGAACTTCAACCTCTTAGTATAACACCTGGAGGATGCAGCATTTGCAAAAAAGACATTAAATGAAAGTCAAATCTTGAAATTTGTCCTTCATCAGGTAAAAAACATTGTGAGATAAGGTGAAAATTCTGGTTATTGGCATTTTCTCTTTTCCCACAGTGTTTTCAACACCTTCCATCCTCAGGGTTGTTAAAAGTCAGGATGATGTAGTACAAGGTTGAACCCTCTTTGTTTTTTCTTATTTTAAATGTTTTTTTTTTTATATCTTGGCTTTTTCCTGACATATTTTGTTTATTATTAATAGAATCAGCCTTATTATAGTATCATAATATAGATTCTCTTGAAAATGAAAACACCCAGAATGCCATAATTTCATAATTCTATTGCAACAATTTTCAATTGGAAAAAGTTTTGAAAGGACATTGTAAACTTCACTCAGGGAAGATTACTCTGTTGTTATTGACATAAAGGGGCACTTTTCATTTCTTTCCTTTTTGACTATATTTACTTTTGGCTATGCTTCACAGTAAATCATATTACCAACAGATTTCAATCCAATAACCATTTACCACACTATCCTGACTTTTAACGACCCTAAGTAAGAAGGCTTTAGAAAACATTGGGGAAAAAGAAGAAAATGCTGGTAACCAGCATTTTCTCCTTTTCCAACAATGTTTTTACCCTATCAATGAGAGAAATAATCATTTTACCAATATTAAATTTGTCGTCTGCAAATGCTTTCAATTTGGTCCAGTCCAAATTTAGTTGTTCGGTAACGAGTTCACACATACAATTGATTTATACGTATGGTAGAGAAATAATACAGCTTTCGTCACACTAATTTTTCACAAAAACTTTTATTTTTCTAGTCTAAGACATCAAAACAATAAAATGCTATCTACATTTTCCATGACAATTGAATACTGCACTGTAACACTAGTACATAATAACAGCTTTGAAAGTTTTGACTGAAATATAGGATCTGACATAAGTTGGCATTCAAGATAAGGCAAGCTTAATAACATATTTGTAGAGTAATTAAATATAATTCTATCTCAAAAGCTAACAAATGTCAGATTCTTTTTATCAAATTACAATATTTCAGAAATTATTGGTCAGAATATGCAAAACCATCTAAGCACATGTGGAAATTTCAATGTTTAATTCCCTTTCAAAGACAAATTCCTTCATTTGAGCCAAATTTTATTTGTCGTCTGCAAATGGTTTCAATATACACATGTGCAAAATTTGGTCATCAGGCAAAGACTTAACTAGCAACAAACAATGCAATTTAATACAAGTGTTATGCTTTGTGAAAAGTAGGTTTAATGCATCTGAAAAAGGGTCAAAATATTTGCTATCAGTCAAGTCTATCTCGTGATTCAGTTACTTGTCAGACAAAATGCATTTTATGGATCCATAATCATGTGATGACTTGCTTGGTATAATGCATCACAAATGCATTAAGCCCGTTTTTCCCACAGTGCCACTAAAATATGTTTGATCATAGTGGATTAAATTGATATGCAAAAGGGCCCACTTGAAAACATGATAAAACCCTAAATGTACACAACATACTCGCAAACAATATACACACACATACATTAAAGATTTAACAACAGTTAGTAGCCATAACTATTTCATCGAAGTCTGAATCCCCAATGACTAACTGGTACATGTATTTCCAACCATACTTTTTAATTCATTTTGGCTTAAAAAATGAAGCTTAGTCATGAAAACTCTGTGAAAATAAAGCAAGATAACCTTTACACTGAAATATTTGAGGCATGCTCTAAGAACAGGGGGCTTAATACATCTGCATAAAGTACCAACCCAGGTCAGCCTGCGCGTCTGTAACTTTTTGCTTTTGGTAAATTTTCTGCATGTCAAAGGAACATTGTACTTCATGATTCATTCGGTTGTTATATAAACTAGCTTCATGGATCCACAATACTGGGATGTCTTGCTTGGTATGATGCATCACAGAGACACATTAAACTCTAATGGTTTGGTACATTTTCAGACTTCATCCAATGCAATATTATATAAATGCAGCTGTTTTAAATGCGATCAATATTTTAAAAAATAACATTTTTAACCTTAACAGCAATAGTGACGTCACCACAATGGTGACATCACCAAAACTTAGGGGAAAAATAACATGACTGGGTTGTGAAAAAGCTTTAACTTTGATATCAGACAACAAACACTAAAAGCATTTAGTGTAATTAGACTCAATAACCTTGCTTTTGACCAGTATAGTTTTCAGTATCATAGCACACTCAGAAGCAGCATGATTAATTTTCTTGCACACTGAAAAATACATGTAAGTCAATGGGAATTTGGAATTTAATGACATATTTATAGCAACTAACTGTGGATGGCACATGATTTAGCACTATAATCTTGAAACAGTGACAAAAGGAGGGGTATTTCATAATTCTAAATAAAATTCTAAATAACATTCTAATTCTGAATTGAAATTCTGGTCATCTAAAAGGTTAAGACTCTCTGATGGCCAGCATAGGAACTCAAAAATACAATTTAACCCTTTACCACACATTCCCAAATTTTAACCACCCTGAGAAAGCTTTTGAAAATATTGTGGGAAAAGGAGAAAATGCTGGTAATGCTTTGAATTTGAACAAATTGAAGGTTTTTTGTGTGGTAAAGGGTTAACCCTTTACCACACGACCAATTTTAGACCTGTCCAAATTGAAAGCATTTGCAGAGGACAGTTTCAATGTGGATCATATGAAATTATTTTTCTTTGATAGGGTAGAAAACATTGTGGAAAAAGGAGAAAATGCTGGTTACCAGCATTTTCTCCTTTTCCCACAATGTTTTCAAAAGCCTTCTCTATCAGGGGTGTCAAAAGTCGTCATTGTGTGGTAAAGGGTTAAATAACTCTTTACCAAACAGTCCCGAGTTTTACTGACCCTGACAGAGACAGCTTTTGAAAAAAATGTGGGATAAGGATAAAATACTAGTATCCAGCATTTACTCCTTTTTTCCACAATGTTTTCTACTGTATCAAAGACAAATTAGATCATCTGAGCAACCTTGAGTTTGACATCTTCAAATGCTTGTAGTTAGGACACATCTCATTTACCAAATTCAACACTTTACCAAACGATGGAATTTTGGACTGGACCAAACTGAAATCATTTGCAGATGACAAATTAGATAGAGCTCAAATAATGATTTCTGCCTTTGATAGGGAAGAAAAGATAGTGGGAAAAAGGAAAAAATGCTGGTTACCAGCAAACAATGTTTTCTACAGGCTTCGCTTTCAGGGTCGTTAAAACTCGGGATTGTGTGGTGAAGGGTTAAACACATGTTGTGTGAGATAATTATACTTCTCTCCACTGACGAGACAATTCATATGAAGATCTGGTATGAGTGTAAATTAAACAGATTGTAAAGTTGTGCTATTATGTTTTTTCGATTATTGTTCTAAAGCCTTCGATTTCTGGGTTGTTAAAACTCGTTAAAACTCAAGATTGTGTGGTTAAGGATTAAACCTATGTTGTGTGAGATAATTATAATTCTCCCCACTGACGAAACAATTCATATGAAGACCTGATATGAGTGTAAATTAAACAGATCGTCAAGTTCTGCTATTACATTTTTTTTGATAACTGTCTCCTATTTGTAAAATGATGTTGCATACGACAGCTGATCAATGAAAACTACACATATCCACCGCATCAACTTTTACTATAAATTCCATGTGAGTTGCTTATACAGAATGAGGTAATCTTAGTTAAAAATGAAATAAGTAAGTATGTATATGTGTGAGAGACATATAGGATCTGACATGAGTTGACGTTTGAGATAAAATTCTATTAAACAAGTCTGGGGAAAATGTTATTAAGCGAGCCTTTGGTGAGCTTAATAACACTTTTTCTTGACGAGTTTGATAAAATTTTATCTCAAACGCCCACGAATATCAGATCCTTATTATCACATAACAATATTTCACAATTTATAGATCAGAATTGCAAAACCATCTATAGATGCACCCGTGGTAATATCAAAAAAACCTCTTTTATGAAATATGTATAAAATGATGTCAAAAATGTCATCGCACAATTGTGATATCAAAGGTGTTTAAGATAAGAAAATTAGTAATGGGTATATTACACTGAAAACAAGGGAGGTTATGTGACAAAAAATATACTAATTAAAAGTACCATTAGGAGACTTCTTTTAACCCAGTTGGTGCGATTAAATAAATGAGAAGTGATCATTTAAAAAGGGGGTTTAATGCATCTGCAAAGGGTATTGATCCATGTCAGCCTGAGCATTCCGTGCAGGCTGACATGAGTCGAAACTTTTTGTTATTGTTCAATTTTCTGCACATCACAGAATCCAGTCAACCTCATGATTCAGTCACTTAAGGCCTATGGCCGCTAACTCTGATATTAAAAGACGGAAGCTGCCAAGATTGGCCGAAATAGCCTTTACGAAAACATCAATGTTACACGATATTTGCCAATGAGTTAGGCATGGTAATCTTTTATAGACAAAATGGATGTTATGGTTCCAGAATTATGAGATGACTTGTTTGGTAGGATGAATCACAGAGATGCAATAAATGGAGGATATTTGTTTTTTACGGTGAAAGATCGAAATCTATTTCATCAAGCGAACATCATCGGTAATATTTTCACGAGTGGCGCAGCTACGAGTGAAAATATTACCGATGATGTTCACGAGATGAAATAAATTTTGCTCTTTCACCGAAAAAAACAAATATTCTATTTATTTCATGCTTTTAACCCCGTGGCGTACCCCCTCCGCATAGCAACGCATTACAATATTACGTCAAGCGCGAGAAATGTAAGGTAAATTACATCATATTTCCATCTGGTTGTGAGGCACGCGCACTTTACCTAGGTAACTAGTGCGTGGGAACAACTGTTTCCGCCTTCAATTGAAGAGTTAGAATATAAAAATCGGTATTTTCACTGGTCGTAACCATGAAATATCGAAAAATATTTCATCGATATTTCTCGATAACCTACCGGAAAGCATGAAATAAATGTGAATATTTTTAATGCTGTTTTTGATCTTGATTTGTGTTGTCCACATAAGCACAGCAATCTGAGTTCTGCACCATGAGGATGAATATGTGAACTAAACAATGATGCATCTTTGTTGACCAGTGCTGCTGTTCTCTTAAAATCTTAAGTACTAAGCTTCTTTTATTCAAAAACGACAAACCCGTGCAAATTATTTATCCATCCCCACCAACCTACCCACTTTTAACCCTTTACCAGACGACAGATTTTCAGCCTTGCTCAATTGAAAGCATTTGCAGATGAGGATTTCAATGTGGCTCAAATGGTGCAATTTTTCTTTGATAGGATAGAAAACATTGTGGGAAAAGGAGAAAATGCTGGTTACCAGCATTTTCTCCTTTTCCTGCAATGTTTTCAAAAGGCTTCTTTCCCAAGGTCATTAAAAGTCAGCATTGTGCGGTAAAGGGTTAAGCCATCCATTCATCCACACCTACGCACAAGTACATACATACAGCAAAACATTTGCCGATCAATCCCCACAAAAAGAATAATTATGGCAGTGCCAACTAGAACAGTCGCAAAGCAGACAAATACCCCCCCCCCCACGAACACCTTGTCACTGAAGCAGCACAATCAAAGAACAATGATTTTCAAAACATAGATCACCAGTGACCTTTACCTTTGACCCATGTGACCCAAAAACAATAGGGTACCTCCTATGGTCAAGAGCAACACTTTTCTAAAGTTTTAGGGCCCTAGGTCAAACAGCTGTTGAGTAAGGGGACAGAAACAATTTTCAAACAAAGTTCACCTGTGACCTTGACCTTTGTGACCCAAAAACAATAGCGCACCTCCTTGGTTCATTAGCAACACTTTTATAAAATATTAGGGTCCAAGGTCAAATGGCTTTTGAGTTAGAGCATGGAAATGAAAAAGCCTACTGACGGATTGACAGACAGATGGACAGACAGACAGACATGGTGAAACCAGTATACCCTCTCAACTTCATAGGTGGGGGGGTATAAAGAATAAATACACATGGAAGATATATGAACCATGCTCTGTGAAAAGGGTGTTGCATGCATCTGCTAAAAGTATTGACCCAGGTCAGCCTGCCCAATCCCCGCATGCTGACGTTTGGTCAAAACCTTTTGCTATTGGTCAATTTTTTCTGGATGTCAATGGACCATTCTACATCAGGATACAGCCTGTTGTGAGACAAAATGGATTTTGCGGATCCATGAGTATGTGATGATTTGCTTAACCCTTTACCACACAATGCCGAGTTTTAACGACCCTTGGAAATAAGTCTTTCGAAAACATTGTAGGAAAAGGAGAAAATGCTGTTAACCAGCATTTTCTCCTTTTTCCAAAATGTTTTCTACCCTATCAAAGAAAAATTGCACCATCTGAGCCACAATGAAATTATCGTCTGCAAATGCTTTCAATTTGGACAAGGCTACAATTTTGTCGTCCAGTAAAGGATTATTAAAATGCATCACTTCTTGCCAGAGCATGGCTCACACACTTGGTAAGACTCAAACATAAAACCCACTATATGGATACCTTTGCAATATCTCAAAGAAAAAAAACATGGATTTAAACCTTTACCACACGAGAAAAATGTAGACTTGTCCAAATTGAAAGAAATTGCAGACGACAATTCAAATGTGACCCAAATGATGAAATTAACCTTTGATAGGGTAGAAAACAATGTGGGAAAAGGAGAAAATGCTGGTTACCAGCATTTTCTCCTTTTCCCACAATGTTTTCAAAAAGGCTTCTTCCTCATGGTTGTTATAAGTTTGGATTGTGTGGTAAAGGGTTAATTGGATTGTAAAACTGCTGTGTTTAATGTTTTTTATCACCTATAAAATGTTTTTTGTTAAGGGATATTTTGGCAGCCATTTCTAGACATGCAGACTTTTGCTTTGGCAATATGAGTTTTCAAGCACTGACTGATAATGGGTCTAGCTTAATAATGGGTCTAGCTTAACACTACAGTTCCACACACAAAATGAGAGGAAAGTTTCAGCTTTTTGCCTGAAAACAACGATTTTAGACATGTCTAAAGTGAAAGCATTTGCAGATAGCATATTAATTTTGCATCAAATGATGGTATTTGTCTTTGGGAAAATATTGATCACCAGCATTTTCTTCTTTTTCAAAGTTTTCAAAAGCCTTCTCCATCAGAGTCAGGGTCATTAAAGGCCCAGTAAAGGACAAAATATCAAAGCAGGTGTGATAATGCATTTAAATTTAAATCATACCATTTAAAAGTATGAAAAATATTGTGGAGATGACAGTCTGTTATCGTGTGTTCGGGCCATATGATAGTCACTGGCAGAAAAAAAAAAATTTAAAATTAGGCAAAAAGTAAACTAAAGACACAGCTACCTGGCAGGTTTTAACCTAGTTTGAAATTAATTTCTCTGTCAGCGACTAACACTTGGACCGACCATACAATGACAAATTGTCATCTTCACAATAATTTCCATACTTTTAAATGGTATGATATAAATTCAAATGCATTTAAACACCCGCTTTATTTACATTTGGCCTTTATTGTTACTTTAAATAATGGAATTGTGTTAATTTCAGATTTCCTCCTATGCAAAGAAGTGCTTAACCTGGTTTCTTGAAACAGACAAATTTTCTGTCTGGCAGGTCACTTGTATCACCATGTTTTCAAATGTAACAAAAAGTTCACTTTTAACCTGTTAAATAACTCTGAGAGATATTCAGAAAAAAAAAAAGATGTATCATTGAGAAGCTTGAAAGTTTTTTTCCACAATGAAAATACAGAAAAAACATTAACATCAATAATGCCATGACTGTGATCGACCAGTTGAAGAAATTTCCTGACAGTGATGTGTGGAAAGAGACATCACAGTGAGCACTTAATAAAAATACAAATGCACTTTCACAATATATGAGTATATGACTAGAAATGTAATGTTTGTGTCAACCGTAACTTTGAAGCCTCTTATTTATACATCTGAATATTTTTCTAAATATCTCTTACAGTAATCCATCCATGATTAAACCATAATCATGACACTTCAAATGATCATTATGCTTTCCGTACAAGTGAAAGCCTTCATGACCTAGAATATATGACCTGGGTCATTGAATGCTTGCATCTGCACTGAAATGGTAACGGTTATCTGAAAGATCATGATTATGAATAAACGACAGTCAATATAGCAAAATATTTGGTAGACCATGTATCATGTTAAGTATACCTGTTTTGCAAGGATTTTTTCAAAGTCATCTACAGCAAATGTGTTTCGATAGATAATGAATTAGATCAAATTTTCTTTGCTTCACCTTATTTGTTAGTAAACCACTGACTGAAAAGTTTGTCAGGATTCCCCTGTGACAGAGTGAAAAAGGGTTGAACCAATTCATGCTTGGCTTTACACCATGTGAATGTCATAAGTAATGCTTTTATTTGCCTCTTTGTAGAGATAAAGTTTTAGCTTGATTTCTGTTTTGCTTTTTCCCTGTCTGCCATATCAATGCTGGCAATGTTAGACATGGCTGCTCCAAGTTGTAGAATGCTGATACCAGTCTTGATGAACGACAATGGTGCACTAACATACAGAATTATCCTCCACAACCCAATACCAAATATCACTGAAAAGAGACAGTAAACCTGAATATTAAACTTTTACCACACAAACCTGTGTTTTAATGACCTTGAGGAAGAAGCCCTTTGAAAACATTGTGGGAAAAGGAGAAAATGCTGGTAACCAGCATTTTCACCTTTTCCAACAATGTTTTCTACCCTATGAAAGACATTCTACGTTTCAGGTAAAATTTAATTTGTTTTCCGCAATTTTGGACCTTTCCCAAAAACTTTTTTTTACTCTATGAAAGACAAATCTAAAATTTTTGGGTAACAGTTAATTTGTCTTCCGCAATTTTGGACAAGTCTAAACTTTTGTTGTTTGATGACGAGTTAAACAATTTAAAGAAAAGTTATGAGTTTCAAAATTTCAAGGAAATGGTATACAATCAATAAACTATTTTAAAGTTTTATCTGTCAATCAATAAAACTATCTGAAAAAAAAAAAGAAAATTTACATGCAAGCTTCTTGTATACATAAAAGTGAAAACAGTCTAAAAATTATCCTTGACACGGAAAAATTTGATATCATTGCAACTGAAAACACCAGACAGCGTTTTCCAGATTTGCATTTGCTAACATCAAATTAAATATGGCTTAAAGAGTGGGATTTATCTTTGAAGCAGTAGATAAAATTGTGTGTTTAAGATGTTTTCAAGAGTCTTCTTTCTCAATGAGGTTGAAACATGGGATTGAGTGATAAATGGTTTAATACAGACAAACTTTGCTTAGCAAATACAGGAAAAAAAGAAAAGATTACAGGAGAGAGGAACTACATTGTAGCTGAACATAAGAAATAAAAGAGGTTCCAACGCCCAGCTGCTGTTGCTTTAACCCTTTACCACACAATCCTGAGTTTTAACGACCCTGAGAAAGAAAGCTTTTGAAACATTGTGGGAAAAGGAGAATGCTGGTAACCAGCATTTTCTTCTTTTCCCACAATGTTTTCTTGTCTTTTACAGACAGATTCCATTACTTGTGCCACATCTACTATGTCCTTTGGAAATGCTTCCAATTTGTCTAAAATTTTGTCATGTGGTAAAGAGATAAGTGACAATTCTACGTAACTGTGTCAACCTGCCCCTGCTGTAAGAGTACTGCTTTTGAAAATTTTACAACTAGTACAAATCTTCAGCTATAACAGAGATATTATAAAATATCAAAGTTTCTGCACGACCATAAACAGACAATGATATACATATATGATGACGCAGACGACAAAAACGCCAGGGCTATGATGATACCTCGATGTTTTGTTTGAAAACAGCCAAGCTGACACGAAAAAAAAAAAAAAACAAGCTAACTGACCTGCAGGGCCCTCAGTGAAGTACAACAGGTATAGCATACAGAAGAACAGTTCATTGGCTGAACACATTACAAATAGGATTAGCTGAAAAAGGAAACAAAATGAACATAAAACACAGAAAAGGTAAAGTTTTCTCTCTGGTACGAACACAGGGGCTATGGCAGGGATCAATCAGTAATAAGAATGTATGTACTACTATAGTTCTCTACTAATACCATTGTTGTGAGCACTCATTAGCATTTTCTCATCAAGAGAATTCTAATGAAAACCCACAACATTGGTTTCAGCAATGAAATAACGCCTATGAAATCAATTATCCCCACTTGTCTGTTCCAAAGAATATTTCATATGCAACCATCAAAAAAGTTTCTGTATTTGTTTTTAGTAGTAAATCTTAATACACTTTTAATTTAAATTCCAAGACATGTAATCTGATTGGCTGAGACATTTGTCTCAGCCAATCAGATGCCAAGTCTTGGGAGTAAAGCATAGAAGCTGCAAATAGAACTGTTGGTAAATACCAACACAAGATTTCTGTTTTGGTTTGCCAGTAACAGGCAGCTATTTTATATGAACAAAGCTCTTACACACTTCAGGTATAACAGAGGAATGGTTTTCCACAAGAGAAGATCAAACCTTAGACATACTGCTGACTGTCCTAGAATTCAAACTCACAAGTATCCTTGACAAGGCATTGCAGAGGCCCAGTTCAGTACTGGTGAAACCCAGATAAGACGTTAATAAGAAGGCTCTTGCTGTATAATGACTGAAATACTGAAATAAGTATTAGACTGAAAATGTCGACTCTCTATTGAATACAAAGTTTTTCTAAGACATGTCCCTGTGGCCTCAGGATTAACCCTTTACAACTGCCTGAAAGATAAAGGTTTTTCTTAAAAAATATTAGAAATAGGAGAAAATGCTGGTAACCCACAATGTTTTCTTACCCTTCAAAGACAAATCCAGCCATTTGATGCACACTTAACTTTTTGACTGCAGTTTCAATTCAGGCAAGTCAAAAATTTTGTTGCCTGGTAAGCTCTTTTACATTTTTGTTCACAAGGCAATCTTCCACCTATGTATGTGCATGTATCTATCCATACCACTGGATTCAAAACCTTACTTTAGGAGTTAATTAGTAGATATTGTTTAGTAAACACTCGTAGATTGTAACTACAGTCAACTCTCGTTACAACAACCATGTTTGTTTCCAGCAAAAAATGTCGTTGTAACGAAAATGTCGGTGTATTCAAAATGATCGAGAATTGTCTGTTTCTGCTCAAAAGACAGTTGGGTTCGTCGTCTTTTAGCTGGTGGCTCCGCCATCATTTTCAAGCAAAAATCTTTAGATCTACACTGACTATATGAACGAGTTCTTTGAACGACAATCACTCAAAACATAATGACTACTTAATATTTTCGTCTACAGTTAAACAGTGGTCTAAATGATTCGCGTCAGTTAAACAGTGGTCTAAATAATTCACGTTTTGTGCATACTTATGACAATATGACGCTAAACCTACAACGCTAATTGTTTAGGGGCATTGTGTCAACGGTATGATAATCGATATTGCCAAAGGGGAAAACCCTAATCGTACATATAGTACACGCACACAATTTATCGATTATCACCTTATGTGAGGTGCTAAAAATAGCGCTGGGAATTTACCTGAAAAGACAATAAATAGAGTGTCGATGTACTGAATAAGAATATATAGGGGTTCTGTACTTTCGTTCCCGAAAAAATTGTGTCGGTGTCGGAAAACGAGAATTCCGTTGTAATGGATGAAAAATAGACTGTGTAAATCCGTTCCCAACAACTTTGTGTCGGTAAGTGAAAATGTCGATGTATCGGATGTCGTTCAAACGTGAGTTGACTGTATCTTACCTTGTTATAATAATAATGCCTCAAGATGGGATTGGCTGATAAATCCAAGACTTTATGACTAGAAGAGCCAGACATGAGGGAACTGCAATACAAAAATAAGTCATGCACTGTGAAAACAGGGTTGAATGCATCTTCAAAAAGCATTGATCCATGTCAGCCTGCGCATTCCACGCAGGCTGACCTATGTCTAAACCTTTTGCTTTTGGTAAATTTTCTTCATGTCACATGTAAGACAACCTGGACTTTATGGGTCACAATTGTAAGATAACTTGTATAATGCATTATGAGGATGCATTAAATTTCCTTTTGCCAGAGCGCCCCTCAAATATGATATAATCAAAGTAGTGCCAATGGTCACTATTGATAAGCAGCCATTTGTAATGAGCAATCATTATACAAGTTTCTCCAGCCTGATGTTGACTGTAATCCAAGTACTTGCTCTCTTAACAAGTACTTCCTCTGTAAACAAGTATTTCCTCTGTTAACAAGTACCTCCTCTGTAAACAATGTACACTTAACATGTACTTCCTCTGTAAACAAGTACTTCCTCTGTAAACAAGTACATCCTCTGTTAATCACTTTTTCTGATAACATGTACTTCCTCTGTTAAGATATATTTTCTCTGTTAACAATTACTTTCTCTGTAAACATGTGCTTTCTCTGTTACCTTTTCCCACAATGTTTTCAAAAGGCTTCTTACTCATGTTCACTGAAACTAGGGATTGTGTGGTACAGGGTTAAGAATGGTTGGTGAATACAGGCCCTGACCTACCTTTGAAAGTGAAACCAATGGCTCACGATGTCAATGGCCATACAAAACTGGAAGAAGAGCATGTATTTTGGATAGAAGTGACACAGCACGGCACACAGACACATCGTTGTCATCCTGTCAGTCAACTGATCAAGCATCCCGCCTAATTTACTTCCTGTCAATTTCAGCAATCAAGAAAAAGTTGTAAATTTCAGACATTATTTTAACCCTTTACCCAAAAATCCACAGTTTTTACAATCCACAGAAAAAGGCTTTTGGAAAGAAACATCGTGGGAAAAAGAGAAAATGCTGGTAACCAGCATTTTCTCCTTTTTCCACAATTCTTTTCTACCCTATAAAAGACAGAAAAAGGTGTTTAAAGAAGGATGGAAAAAGGATAAAATACTGGTATACAGCATTTTTTCCTTTTTCCCACAAGATTTTTCAATCCTTCAATTGAAAAATTCTATAATTAGAGCCACATTTAACTTGTCTACAAATGCTTTCCGCACAGATAAGTCTAGAAATTTCTCTTTTGGTAAAGTCTATATCATCCCTATGTCACATTAAGAAAACTCGTCCGTAATGCAAGCATTTGAAAACGACAAAGAAAAAGTGGATGAAATGAAGGGATTTGTCTTTGAAAGGGTAGGAAATATCGTGAGAAAAGGACGAAATGTTGGTTATCAGCATTTTCTCACTTTCTCACAATGTTTTTAAAAGTTCTATCTTTCAGAGTCATTAACTCTTTACTACATAGTAACTGGTCCAAACTGAAAGCTTATGCAGATGACAGATTAAATATTACTCAAATGAAAGTGTTTTTATGTGAAAATGTACAAAAAAATTGTTGAAAGAGGAGAAAATGCTGGTTACTTTTTCCACAACCTTTTCAAAAATCTCTGTTCTGTAAATTGTCTCATCAAGGTGCACACATATGTGAAGTATAAACTCAGACAAGAAGTAAAAGAGATACATAGCCAAACCAAAATTGCCAACAGACAGACAGGCAACAAGGGGCATGGCTTAATATGTCATTTCAGACTTTTAAAAAAGGAAAAAAATAAATTTTTGAGGTATTGGAATGAAAAACAGCTTTGGAAACTAGAGCACCACATGCTGGTGCCAATGCTCGGCTGCAGTTGCTAGATTTTTGGTGAAAATTCTACACTGAAAAAGAGGCATAACCGTGTCAAAAATATTTTGATGGTTACCTGCCCTTGTTGTATGGATTCCCCTTTTAGTAGTGACAACTAGTCTGACACTAAAGTAAACATTTTCACTAACAACAGAGATATTTAAAAAGGTTAACTACGACAATACCTCAACATCTTCTTTGAAAACAGCCAAGCTAGAAATAGGAAAAGGCCCAAAATTGCTTTTTACACAATAGCTCCTTTTCCCACAATATTATCCCTACAATTGGGCATTAATAATGATTTCCTCCCTTTGAAGTTTCTAAACTTGGCATAATTAGAGGAAAAATTTTGTTATATCTGAAAATACCCCATAAGATTACAGTACATGATAAATTCTTACAAAAAATCCTGGTTTCTAATAATGCCCAAGAAACTGGCTTTTGATAACAATTTGGGAAATTCCCCCACAACATTTTCTATTCTTTCAATTCTTTAACAAACAACAAAATTATAGACTGGTTCAAATTGAAAGCATTGGCAGATAACAAAATAAATGTAAATCAAAAATTGAAATTTGTTTTGGGAAAGGTAGAAAACATTGTGGGAAAAGGAGAAAATGCTGGTTACCAGCATTTTCTCCTTTTTCCACAATGTTTTCAAATGGCTTCTTTCACAGGGTTGTCAAAAGTTGGGATTGTGTGGTAAAGTGTTAGACAAATCTCATCACTGAGCTACATTTAGTTTTTTGCATGCAAGTGCTTTCAATATGGGAGTCTCAAATGTTTTGTTTGAGTATAGAGTCAAAATACAATACCTTGGTTTAACATTCTTGCCAAATGTCCATCTATTGCATCAAGTAAACCACTGATTATATAGAGGGCTGATGCCAGCCATGGGTCGGTTTGCATGTAGTAGAATGAGGCAAAGGCAAATACCACTCTCAGGTAATCTGAAATCATACATGTTTGTGCATATAATCAGTTGACTATATTAAAAATATTGCTTCTGAAAAGCATTCATGAATAATATTGGACAATGCTCTTCGATTATTTCACTTTCTCACAGCTTTTCCAGGTACTTGACAATTTTTGTGTTGTAAAAAGTTTACAATGTTATGAGAAGTGTATATATGTTCGGATGGTCTGTTGTCAATTACATTGGTTTGTCATGTAATTAGGATTATGTCGATGCAGTAAGTTTATTCCAGCCGATTTATTTCAACTTTGTCAATGGATTGGATATCTGGTAAGTTTTTTTGTGTAAGGAAAAAAGCTTGAGGAGCGTCAATACGGGACGTAACAGTGTGTTAAAATATGAAGCAACTGGTGAAAAAAAATGTTCTGGCGTAAAAATTAGACAAAGTCTAGTAACCGGAACCACTCTTATATTTTATTTTAGCGTATGTGAAATAAGAAAAGTTCTGAAATGTGGAATTTCAACCATTCCTGACTTCCAAACGTACTCAACAAACATACTAGCACTATGTCAGATTTATGAAAGTGTATGTAACTGACAGGTTCTGTGAAAAGGACCTATATAGGTAGATTTATAGCTGTCGGACACAAAGCCAGTGAAGGTATGATAAACTTTATACTGCGTAATCAATGAACTTTATATACATCATAATCTGATTATAATTACATTTTTATGGAAACCCCCAATCAATTTGCTCTTTAAGTCCTTTTTACTAAGCTTGAGTTCACTGTTACGGGAGACCACTCCTTCATGCATGGCTTCGTCCTGATTTAAATACAATACCTAATAACTGCGTCAGGGAGATGACTCTTTAGCTCAGTGGTTATGGTATTGGCCTGCCCGGTCCCTTTATTTCTGCCATGCATTTGTTCATTTGTTTCTTTGTTACGGACTTCGTTCGTAAGATGGGGGCTCGTCCGGGATTGGCCATTGAGTCATTAATCCCTTTTGTTGTCCAAAAACGGACTTTCTGCCTAAAAAGGCTTTGAGTCATCAATAAATGATGACTTTAAGAGGGGATGTGTTAAGATGAGACCACTCCTTCATGCATGGCTTTGTCCCGATTCAAATACAATGCCTAACAACTGCGTTAGGGAGATGTCTCTTTAGCTCAGTGATTATGGTATTGGCCTTTCGTCCGGGTGTTCTAGGGTTCGAATCCTGCCCGGTCCCTTTATTTCTGCCATGCATTTGTTCATTTGTTTCTTTGTTACGGACTTCGTTCGTAAGATCACTGAAACCTGTCACCCCAGTATTCAGTACTGCTGACTAGGACTTCAGCATTTATTCTTCTGATAAAATGGCACAATTCAGACACAGAAAACTGTAAAGACATTTTGTTTGCTGTCAATTAGATACTGTACAAGTACTTGATATCCGTTTTGCCATTCACAGACCCAGCTGTACTAGGGTTATCTTTGGGTATAGTACAGTATCCTACCTCTACAGCCTCTGGGTATAGTACCGTATTTAGAGGTATGGTATTATACCGAGAGACACTGCCTATTTAAGGATAGGGTACCCTAATGGGATTGGTGTAACATTGCCTTTCATCGCCAAAAAACCTTACAGATGCGGCTAAGACTTGGTTAATCTGTAATTGATCGGCCGATAGACACTGCTTTCCCACATCGATTACGGATTACCCAAGTCTTAGCCATATCCGTACGATTTTGGCGATGAAAGGTATTGTTACACAAATCCCATTAGGATGCCCTATCCTTAAAAGAGAAACTCTACCTTTACTCCATGTGCTAGGGGTTTTGTGGAAGGTTTAATCTTCACCGAGTCATTATATCAAAAGTGGATCCAACAACTACAGAAACAATATCAAACAGAAATCAAGATCGTCAGAACAAGGCAATTTATGGATACATATGATAGCGCGAATACCTATGTACATTTTAATTAGCATCTATTTTCTACTTTTTGTTTCATTGATTCTATCTTCACCATTGGTGAAATATCGCTGCAACAATAATACAGAAGCTTATCTTGCTCAGTGAGGCTGGCGCTTAATGTTTTCTTACCAACAATATTTGGCCAAAATAAAAACACGTTGTCTGTCATCTTGTCAGCTGTTTACAGCCTGCTTGTGTACCAAGACTAACAGTAATTACACATGAATATGTTTACTTCCGCAAGTAAGTGACAGACGGGTAAGCGTAACTATTAAAATTCTGGTTGCTGGAGAACTCGTACCCTGTAGAACTGGTACTCTGGAGAACTCGTACCTTACAAATATTTAAGGGGATAGATTTTTTTTCAGATAAATCATTCAAATTTTTGGTGACTCGATGATTTTCATTTTACATCTTGTTAATTGAATAGGATATAGATCTATATATATTAATCAAGTATGGATGACTTACGGTATTTGTAGTAAAATATCAGTTTTGTTACCGGATGTTTTGTAGACTTAAATGGAAAGGAAGGTAAGGAAAATGTGCTGGTAAATTTTAGAGAGATGAACTTACATGATCTGGATACCTTGAATGTTTCGAAGATATGATTTAAAAAAAAAAACTTTTTAGATATTAAAGGTTCGTAAATGGAATGTGCCAATTTACTCGTGTCAAAGGTGTCCGATGTAATAAAGTCACGTATCAGGTGTGATAAACACCATCGTACACACTTGCCATTTACCAGCTCCTTAAAATCGGTATAGTATATTATAAGCTCTTTTAACCCTTTACCAAACAATCACATGTTTTGACGAGGAAAAATACTTCTAAAATCATTGTTGGAAAAGGAGAAAATGAATAGAACCGTTTTTTATGTAACATTAAAAAAAAAAAAAAAAAAAAAAATTAGCTTTTTGAATCTTTATGGATTATTATTTAACCTTTTACAAAACAGTCCCGAGTTGTTGCTACCCTGTGGGAGATACCTTTCAAAAATATTGTCGAAAAAAGCTTGTTCTTTGCCACCCGTTTTCGACTATTTCGCTACAAGGGTTAAGGGTTCAATATTGAATATTGTCAACTATATTCTTGTAATTTGATTAATCTATTGTGAAAATCACATCTTTCTCGCTCTCGTTGTTTTGCCTTTTTAACTAGGTGTGAAAATTTGATCAGTTACGTGTACGTTTTACCCACACTTTCCATATAACGAATATCTAATCCAATCAAATATTAATTGTTAAACTGTTCCCACACATTCCGACACCAATCATCATTTCCAAATTTCAATGCAAGCAGGGATCTTATATGTGTATATACGATCCCTGATGCAAGTGAAGGTTACCCGAAGGATTTAAGATAGCACAAATTAATATAATTATTTACTTGATTGTTTTAGTAGGATACAATTTACTTACCCTTCACATATGCTCTTCCTTGTGATTTTTACATCAAATACAACAAACACTGCATAAGAAACACGCAATTTTCTTCTCATTTATTTATGTCTTTTCAACACATGTACAAAAAAATATTTTTCATCAAATCTATATCACAACAAAGGCATACAAATTTTGTTTGAAACAAAACCAATGTTCAAGTTCAGTCACTTTTGAAAAATAAAACTTGAAAACATACTAGTAAAACACCATTATATCTATTTTTGGGGTACGACTTCTCTGGAGAACTCGTACCCTTGAGACTGGGGTATGAGTTCACCAGGGTACGAGTTCTCCTGATATCAAAATTCTCCCAGGCTGGTGCTCGTTTTATATTGAAAGACTGCTTATAGAGCCGGGCTGAATATCGGCAAAGTGCTCTGTACTGTCACAGTCAAATCAGCCCACATACTAGTCTCGCGTTTAACGCGATTAGAGTTTCTGCTTGGCGACAAGAGCTCTCGACATCGATAGACATATTCAAAATGGCTGGTGTACAAAATGGAATTTGACTGCAATAATGTGGATGAAAACGAAAAATATGCATTTCTTTTGGGGTCTGCAATAAAGAACGAAGATTCGGATCAATTCTTCAGCATCTACGATTCCATTATCCCAAAAGACTTACCTGAAAGCCAGGTATTGACATGTAGCGGTATACATCCTCCCATTTCATGTTTTCGAAATAGGAATAGTGTAACATGACAAGCCACGTGTTACTAAGACGCGGATATAAATTGTAAATATAGTCGATGAGCTCAAAAATAGATGTGCCTTCCCAGTTGCGATTAAATTTATTCACAATATTGTTCGTTCACACAAAACTTAACCGGTACTTGTCGTAGTTGTGACATGTTGCTCTGTCTCGCTGTATCCTACATGGTTTAATTTCCCAGGTAGTCTATTTTAGACACAAAATTTCATCATGGTTATAATTATGTTACTTTCAAAATAGTTTTCATTTGTTCATATTTATAGTTCATGGCCCAACATATTGCCATAACAAAAAAGTGGTAAGCTTTAAAAATACAGGGTAGTGGTGATTACGGCTACAGACACCTCTACAGACACCACACGGCAACGGTTTAGACTCACCGAAGTTGAAAGCACTTGTAGACAACAAAATAAATGTGACACATTAACTGAAATTTGATTTTGTAAGGAACATTGTTGCAAAAGGAGAAAATGCTAGTCATTAGCATTTTCTCCCTTTCCAGCAATGTTTTCAATTGATTTCTTTCTCAGGGTCATTAAAACTTGGGATTGTGTGGTAAAGGGTCAAACAATAAGGCATCTAGCGGCTTTCAAAATAGATTGAGATTTACATCAAATGTTCCAAATGATGTCCATTTTGACATTGCAGGGTATAGGTCTCTTCATGAATTCGCTTTCATTGATTTTGGTAGTGATCTGGCTCGTCTCTGGAACTACCGATGCCATAGTTCATCTGTTGTCTGAGGCTGGACTTTATGCACATTGTCCTTGAGAAAAACTCATGGAACAGAGTCCAGTGCACTTACATATGGCAAGTGATGGGGTCATGATCCCTCTGTTTTCAAGAAAATCACTCTTGATTCAAATCTGCTTTCCAACCATCTCAATAAGTTATAGGCTGTATAGGGTTTGTTCTAGTACAGATAACTGTCCCCAAAGGCAATTTTACCTTTTGATTGGTCACATCTGGGTCCAGAGATGATCATGAAAAAATACAGTTGAAATCTCTCCACAGATTTTGTGTGCAAGTTTGAAAAGTTAATTGCATTTCGCTGCAATATAGATTAAATCAACGAAACAAAGTCAGTATAGCACTCTTCTTTGCTACTGGAAAATTTAGGATGGACTTGAGACGGTTCGGTGCACAATAAATGTCCAAATATGAAAAAAAAATCACTGTAGCATCTCATTATTGACACGAGGGGTTTGTTCTATCTTGCTAAAACCATATTTTCCCTTGTACTATACAACTTACCACGAAGTGTAGGTATAATCTTTTGCTTCAAGGGAGAGCTGCAAATATTGTACCCTGTAATTGTCACAGAATCATCATCACTGTTATCAAAGAAGAAATGCCCAGTTACACTATTCATAGCACCACATACAATGTGCTTAAAGCCCACCCTTAGACAACAGATGGGCTTAAAGTATCAATAGTTCCAGAGATGAGCCTGATGACAACCAAGATTGATAAAAACGAATTCATGAAGAGACTGAATGCCCTTAGACGTCAAAATGGACATCATTTTGAACACTTGATGTAAATCTTTGTATTTTTTTTTAAAGGTGCTAACCGTTTTTATTGTCTAATGCTACCTTATATACTGTGCATGTCAGAAAACTCTATACCAGTATTCTTTAACTTGTAAATAGTACATGGTATAAATTTCATTGTGTTAACCCCTTACCACACAATCCCGACTTCTAACGACCCAGTGAAAGAAGCCTTTTGAAAACATTGTGGGAAAAGGAGAAAATGCTGGTAATCAGCATTTTCTCCTTTTTCCACAATGTTTTCTTCCCTTCCTAAAACAGTTTCAAATTTTCAGGCACATTTATTTTGTCGTCTGCAACTGCTCTCAATTTGGACCAGTCTAAAATTTTGTCGTTTGGTAAAGAGTTAAGGCCCAGTAAAGGCCAAAATATCAAAGCAGGTGTCATAATACTTTTAAATTTAAATCATGCCATTCAAAAGTATGTAAAATATTGTGGAGATGACACTGTAATTGTGTGGACAGGCTACATTTTAGTCATTGGCAGAAAAAAAAAAATTAAAATCTGGCTAAAAGTAAACAAAAGACACAGCTACCTGGCAGGTTTTAACCTAGTTTTAAAATTAATTTCTCTGTCAGCGACTAACACTTGAACCAATCGTACAATGACAGATTGTCATCTTCATAATAATTTCCATACCTTTTAATGGTATGAGTTAAATTCAAATGTATTTAACCTGCGTTGTTTACATTTGGCCTTTATTGTTACTTTACCTTTATAAACAATATACCCTAGGTACATATTATGACACATCCTGTAAGTGTAGACTTACTGAAATAAGGTTTATTAACATGTGCATATGATTTTCACTCTTTACCAAACAACAAGATTTTGGACTCGACCAAAATGATTGCATTTGCAGACGACAAAATAAATCAAGCCAAAGTGATGATTTCTGTCTTTGAAAGGGTAGAAAACATTGTGGGAAAAGGAGAAAATGCTGGTAACCAGCATTTTCTCCTTTTCCCACAATGTTTTCAAATGCCGCCTTCTTCAGGGTTGTTAAAACTCTGGATTGTGTGGTAAAGGGTTGTTAATTGTTTTTCTTCACTCTTTACTGCATGACAAAATTTTAGACTCATCCATATTCAAAGCATCTGCAGACGACAAGTCATGTTAGACTCGTTTTATAGCATTTGTCTATGAGAGGGTCGAAAATGTTGTGGGAAAAGGAGGCAATGCTGGTTACCTAAGGCCATCCCCATCAGAGCCATTAAAATTTAGGCTTGTATTGGTAAGAGTCAACCCTTTTTCGCACAATCTTGGGCTAAATGACCTTGAGAAAGAAGGCCTTTGAAAATATTTTGGGAAAAGGAGAGAATGTTGGTAATTTTATCTGCAAATGCTTTCAAATGGGATAAGTTAAGATACATATTGTTTTATGGTAAAGAGTTAAGAAGCAAATCTACTCAATTAGAGGTTCAAGTCCAAACCTGGTACACAAGGTGAAACCCATCTTTCAGATCATCCAACTAATTGATAAGCCTGCCAGGTGGCCCAGTGGTTAATATATCTGACTCTTGACCTTGTGGTTGAGGATTCAATACCTGGTTGAGGCAAACTTTCTTTCAGACAATTTTTTAACCTCTCACCTCTGATGCATGTGAGAAAAGTAGTCACTGACTTGGAAAGAAAGTTGTGTTAGTGCTGATGTGAGAAAGCCAGGAAAGACATGGTGTATGTGCTCTGACCACCATGATAATGACCTATGCTGTTAAAACGGCATAAGCTCCAGTACAAACAAAACCAATAGATAAGACTAATTTTCAACAAAAGCAAGTATTAAGACCAGTTTTCTAAGGTATCGTTTATTTTTATCCAGACGAGCAGAGTATTTTACCCTGTACCACACAATCCCAACTTTTAAACGACCCAGAGGGAAAAAAAAGCGTTTGAAAACAACGTTGGAAAGGGAGAAAATGCTGGTAACCAGCATTTTCTCCTTTTTTCCAACAATGTTTTCTATCCTGTCAAACTGAAGTTTGATCATTTTAGCTACCTTGTGGGGAGGAGGGGGCTCGCCCCTGTTGGTGGTATTCTTGATAACTCTGTAGAGTGGATAAATTTTACCACAGTTTCTTGAATTTTCAGATCAAGAAGATTAAGAAGAGAGTGAGGGAAATAGTAGACTTACCAGAGGAGGAATTCAACAACTTGGTCTCTAAGGCTAGACATTACAGCCTTGCATCCGCAGGTAATCATAGTGCTTTTGTATAATGGCTGAAGCTTGGAAATTTGTGTTTGTGTCTTTATAGAGTGTTCCTTTTCCAGTTGTAAATTGTTGACTCTTATTTAATCTTTACCGAACAACAAAATTATAGACTGGTTCCAATTGAAAGACGACAAATTAAATGCTGCAAAAATTACGAAATTTGTCTCCAAAAGGGTTGAAAACATTGTTGCGAAAGGAGAAAATGCTGGTTACCTGCATTTTCTCCTTTTCCCACAATGTTTTCAAAACTCCCTTTTCTTGGGTTCGTTGAAACTTGGTATTGCTTGGTAAAGGGTTAATTAAATTAACTGCAGATGACAACCAGCATTTTCTCCTTTTCTCACGATGTTTTCAAAAGCCTTATTCCTTTGGGTCAGTAAAACTGGGGATAGTGTAGTAAACTGGTATGTTATAATATTATTAGGTGTAAGATTGCATTTTTTACCTTTTCTTTTGATAAGGATGTAACTTTTTTACATTTTCTGCAAATCGTCTTGGTGGAAATGTTTTTAAGTCTTTACCACATGGAAAAATTTTGGACTAGTCCAAATTGAAAGCATTTGCAGATGGCAAAATCAAAGTAACTTAAAAATTGAAATTTGTTTTAGGAAGGGTAGAAAATATTGTGGGAATAGGAGAAAATGCGGGTTACCAGCATTTTCTCCTTTTTCCACAATGTTTTACAAAAGCCTTCTTCTTCAGGGTCTTTAAAAGTCGGGATTTTGTGGTAAAGGGTTAAACCCTTTATCAAACATGAAGGAAAATGTGGGAAAAGGAGCAATGACATCTCTTTGGACTGATAATAGCAATATATGCATAGCCCAAGAGACAAATCCCCCAAATAATGCTGAATGCCAATAACAGGCTTGGGCCTCTGACATGTAAACAAGTGCTTAAGCCCACCTCTGCCTACAACTATAGCTCTACCACAAACTCTGAGGAACAAATGTACTTTAACCCTATAGCAAATGGCAAAATTTTAGCCATGTCCAAATTGAAAGCATATGAAGACAACAATTTCAATGTGGCTCAAATGGTGCAGTTTTTTTTTGAGAGGGTAGAAAACATTGTGAGAAAAGGATTTTCTCGTTTTCCCACAATGTTTTCAAAAGCTTTCTTTCTCAGGGGCATTAAAAGTTAGCACTGTGCAGTAAAGGTGAAGCAACTTGTCCACATTATTGGTTGCAGAATTTCAAGATATTCAATCTAAATTAGTATATTGATTCTCACAGACTCAATCCCCTACAGTGATTGACCATTCGGTGTCTTAGAACTAAGTTTGACTCCTGTAAAAGTAATTAAACATATACATGTACCTGTTTTCTTGCACATGTATGTTAGAGGGTGATTTTTGCCAGAATATTGAAGAAAATAGCAGAAATTGTAGATTCAAGATACGGGTTTGTATTCAACAACCATTCTTGAGAACGTTCTTTGTCTTTGTCTCCAGAATTTTCTAAATTTGAAAGTAACATAACTTCTGACTGGCTAAACCGTTTTGACAGATTAAACTAAATGATTTAGCCAATCAGAACTTGTGTTATTTTCAAATGTAGAAAATTCTTGAGAATAAGACTTCAGAATGTTCTTAAGAATGGTTTGTGAAAACAGACCCAGATGATGATTTGTCAAGCATTAAATCTCCCTAATCGGACCGTGTAGATCCAAGATCAGACTGCACGTTTTGTGCAGTCTGATCTTGGATCTACACTGTCAGCAAAGAGTCAGTGAGTCGTGCTCAGCAGCTTAAAGGGTCATTACTGTGTTTCTGTTTAGGTATAAGTACGATGTCCAGCCGAGAGTCCTCTGGCCAAACATGGAGCTCACATTGTAACTTTCCTGAAGAGAGTGAGGATGAAGGACTAGGGTCAGCCACTCAGTCACAAGTCAGAGGTGCCAAGTCAGAAACATCGAGCCTATATTCTATGACGAAATGTAGTGCATGGTCCTCTGAATCAGAGACTCGAAAATGTGATGAAGATCTTGGTCTGTGTAACTCTAGCAAAGCCACAAACAGTGTTTATAGCCTTAGTGATGGTAGCGACTCTGAGGGGAAGGGTTGCTTTGACTATTATCCTCCCCAAGTTAAAATACGATCCGGGGTAGGTATAAACTTAGACTATGATGAAGCGTACGAAGTCAAGTCGGAACATTCCTCTCACAATGACATCAACTCTCCTCGCAGTGACATATCTGAAGGGGTTGAAATGGTCACTTTTGGTCCAGAAAGTCGGCATTTCTCGTTGGATGCTGATGACGACCCTGTTTATGATCGACGAACATCAATTGATCAAGATGACTTCAACACAGATGGAGAAAGTGACAATGACGAGCAGAGAACGCGTGATTTATATAACCAAGGCTATAGACCTCTTATGAAAGACAATAATGTGCTGTCTACCTCTAAATATGCCACAAAATTTTACAGTGATCGAGCATCATCCTCACTGCAGTACCCAGAGGTCGATCAACCCATTAAGTTTTCGAGCCTTACAGACAGAACATCCAGATACAGCCGTTACTCAACCCTAGACGATCATGGCAGCTACAGTGGTTGGACGGCAGGTAGCAAGGAAGTTAAAGTCGAGAAAAATATCCACAAAAAAGATCGACCGCCATTCGGTGGTAAAGAACAGTTTAACAGAGTGGCAAATTCCATTGGTCCGCTTATAACATCCGTGCCAGATCATGAAGTAAAAAATATGCCTGAAGGAAGAAAGCTGGAAATGCTTCAACCTGAAGACAATAAGAAGAAGAAAAAGAAGAAGAAGAAAGGTTAGTATACATGTTTAGTTTGTTACCCAAAGACTTCCAAATGAAAGAAACAAAAAGTTTCATAGGGAAATCAGGAAAAGACCTGAGTCCGTATTCAACAACCATTCTTAAGAACGTTTTTTGTCTTATTCTCAAGAATTTCCTAAATTTTAAGGTAACACACATATTGGCTAAACCATTGGTTTAGCCAATATGTGTGTTGCCTTCAAAATCAGAATTTGTGTTACTTTCAAAATCCGTAATAAGACCAAGAGTGTTCTTAAAAATGGTTGGTGAATACACAACCAAAAGTTATATTTTCTGCCTCGTTTTAGCAAGAGTATCTCTTACAAAATGTTAGACACTGTAGATATTGCAAATAAAAATGTTTTAATATGCTTCGCGTTATTAAATATGAGTGACTTTGCTTATCATTACAATGAATAATACTAACGCAAACACTTTCCCAAAACCAGTTCAAAAATTTTGGCGCTTTGGGTTTATTGATTTGTATTAATTGACTGGATAAATGGTACCTGTTATTGAAACCCAGTATTTAAGGTTTGTTGCTTTGGGAGACAATATAATTAGTGTTTCCGTTTTGTCAAAAAAAATGTCAGTGTTGTTCCTAGGTAAAAAATATTGAGGAACACCAATGTCCCTCTGGGTAAAATATTAGGGGACATTCTGTAAAACTGAGGGACAAAGACTACTTCAAAAGAAGTTTACTTCACACCTGTAAAGTATACTTTTATGCATGTTACTACAACCCTCGTTGCAAGCAAATGGTTTTAAAGTTTCAAAGCAGACTCACAGCAAACCTGACATATATCCATTGGAATCATTTGCTCCTAACCATATGAATCTCCGCGGCAACTCAAGAAATTTCCTATTTTTCTGTTTGGACTTAGAGCAAGAATCATTTTGAGAGCTGTACTTTCGTTACTGTTGCTGATGTTGGTCAAATTTCCCCACTTTACTTTCCTTTTTTTTGTAAATTCGTAGCTGGCGACGTTTACATGCCATGATGTATATAGACCGCTTAACAAAATATTGTTAAATGCAAGAGGCAATAATTTGAAAAAAATTTGAGGTGCAGTCTTGTAATTTTACATACCCCTTCCGACTGGTCACCAATATTATGCTCAGAAGTATGAGATTATTAGTGGAAAAAATCAAGACACAGTCTACGATTCAGCTATCCACTATATAAAATAACAGAAAAGAAAAATGTACTGTATGTATCGGACGCTGCAAAGTGATAAAACTAAGAACTTGAGCGTGCCCGATGAGCGACTTACGGCCCGCTCTTCTGTATTTTTTGGGGGACATTTTCAAAAAAAATTGCAGGACTCCGTGATGGCGCGGCCTTGGAAGGGTTTTTCTCATTTGATGATTAAGGATCAAATCAGGGCAACTGTTTTTCGGAAGGTACTTGTCTTTTCTAGAAATTTTTGGACCCTCTTATGTTCAAGTCCCATGTTTTTTTCTAGCTAAGAAGCATCCTATTTGGGCACTAAATGACCTTAGCTGTTTATGCACCATCAAACAACATTCAGTCTTTATTCAGCAATGCTGTTTAACTCTTTACCAAATGACAAAATGTTAGACTTGTCCAAATTCAAAGTATTTGCAGTTGACAATTACTATGTGGCTCAAATGGAGAAAATTGTCTTAGAAAGAATAAAAAACATGGTGGGAAAAGAAGAAAATGCTGGTGACAGCATTTTCTCCTTTTTTCATGACGTTTTCTACCCTTTCTCATACAAAGTTTTAATCTCATTCTTTGAGCCACCTCCGTTGTCTACAAATGCTTTCAGTTTGGCAGTCTTGAATTTTGTTTTTTTTGGTAAAGAGTTGAGACCTTTCTCAGAATTTTATTCATGGTGTTAACCCTCTACAGTCAAAACAACCCTAAATACTTGACTTTAAATGTTTGGAAACATTGTGAGAAAAGGAAGCCAATTGTTCGTAACCCCTTTCCCCCCAAGTTTCCATGTGAACATGTTGCTTGCAGAACTTACATAACTGAAATACTGTTGAAAGTGATGTAAAAACCACTCTAAATTGTCCGCTCAGCTGCCATCTGCAGGGTTGTAAAAAAAAAAATAATTTTGAAAGCAAGGGAGTATTACAAGATTTATCTCCAAAACTGAAAGGTGACTAAATGTAGAAAGAGTTATTTCCCTTTGACCATATTTTTCTGTATGATTGCTAGCTTCCACTGACAAATAGACTTAATCAGAGTGCTGGTGCAAAGAAATACTGTATTTGATAGGAATGTCAATTATCTTAATTTGAACTAAATTTTTTACAAGACAACAAAAGTTTTGACTTGTCCAAATAAAATATACTTGCCAATGATTGATTTAATGTTGCTGAAATGAAGATATATGTATACAGCTTTGAAAGGTTAGAAAACATAGCAGGAAAAAAGAAGAAAATGCTGGTTACCAGCATTTTCTGCTTTTCCCACTAAGTTTTCACAAGCCTTCTTTTGAGACATGTCAGGGTGATAAAAAAATGTGATTGTTTAATAAAAGGTAAACTGATCACTCAGCTGAGAGCAGAAGAAAGCAGCCTGGAAGTAATCATGCATTTAGTTGCATAATCTGAAATACTAGGCTGCATAATATTGTTAATGATCCCTTCTTTCTCTTCCCCCTCCCCCCCAACCCCAAAGAAAAAAAAAATCATTGCAAAGGCCAAAACAGGTAAGTTTTTTACCTAAACTATTGTTGTGGGAACTTACAACTTCTTTGATGGGTTTTGATGAAGGCCAGAAAAACTTAAACAAAAATACCCAAAATTAGCAGGACTTTTCGATTTTAGATTATAGATGTGTTTTGGTTTGCCTGCATCAGTGTACAAATTTAAACTATGTTAGTGTTAGGCTAGCATTCAACAGCCATTCTAAACTCTGTTTGAATACCAAGTTCTCAGACTACCCATCTTAGTGGTTAAGATCTTCCTGTCTGAGCCGTTCAGATAATAAATCTTCCAATTAAGAACATCTGAGCCAATCAGATGATGAATTTTCCAATTAAAAGAATAAGTAATATAATGAAACTTGTTGGTAAATATCAGACCGGAAATCACACACACAGGTAATAAATCATGCAGTTGACCTGGTGTACATGTATGGCTTGATTGTGTGTGTGTGTGGGGGGGGGGGGCGTACGTGGCTCAGTGGTAAAGCATGGGGCCCCGATTTGAGCCCCACCTGATCAGCTGGGTTTTTCATGGGAGTTTCCTTGGGCAAGACACCTCAGAGCCCTTGCCTATTATTGGTTAAACCTAGGAAATATATGAATATGTGACCTGTCGCTGTGATATGACTGATCATGTCACTGGCAAAGTGGCAACCATTAAAAATGGTATCATTCGGAAAGAAACATAAAGAAGATGAAAACAATTTTGATGAAATTTACAAATTCCATCTTGGCAAATTGATATTGTGGGGTGGTTTTCTTGTCCCATTGGTCATTCTCATTCTATCAGAGATACGGATTAGACAGGGTTGTGCAATCTTAAAGATGTTTCTTCACTGAAACCCATCTTGGTCACAGTTAATACTCATTAAAATTGTCTTGTCATACATACAGTTTTGACCTTGAATGTAATCTGGTTCCAGCATCTTCACAAATCTTTTTTTACAATCTTTTCAAAAGCTTTCTCCCCAAGGGTCATCAAAACATAGGCTTGTTTTGAAAAGGGTTCTTGGCTAAGTGTATATTCAAGTACTGCGTAACACTGCTAATTTTATTTATTTTGTAGCAGCCTTGGCTTATAAGACAGGGACCTAGTATGTATACATGTAGAAAAGAAATCAATCAACTAGTGGTGTTGAAAAGTCCTAGACATACAATAACTGGACAAATCTGTCACAGTTTGGACTCAATTTGCTACACATTTTTTTCCTTAACAAAAGCTTACAAAAGATTTCAATCAGCGTCTGAAGTATCTTGCTTTGATTAACCCTTTACCGCACAATGCCAACTTTTAACGACCCTGGGAAAGACGCCTTTTAAAAACATGGTGGGAAAATGAGAAAATGCTGGTAACCAGCATTTTCTCCTTTTCCCACTATGTTTTCTACCCAATTACAGACAAATTGTACCATTTGAGCCACATTGAAATTGTCGTCTGTGAATGCTTACAATTTGGACACACCTAAAATTTTGTCGTCTGGTAAAGAATCAAAGAGAATTAGCTTACCAATGTTCTTTGTATTTACATGTTGTTCTGTAAACAAAGGTTGTAGTAGTTTTGCTTTTGAGAGAACTTTTGTGCTAGGGAGACATCATTTTTTTTCCTTTGAATAAAGTGTGTGGGTTTCTGTTTTTTTTTTTCAATTGAACTTTAGTGGTATAGCCTTGTTGAGTACTATCTTTTGATGATTTTATGGTGGATTTTTGACCATACCTCTAATCCCAGATAAATTCCTCTTTTTCCTCAAAAAGGTTCCTAGAAATTCACTTTGTTGAATTTTTTTATTTCACAAAATATAGTTCTATTGGAATTTTCTACTTATGTGTAAGTTCCTCAAGTAGTGACACTGCAAATTTGTTTGATGTATGCAAATACAGGGCAATTTTCACAGCATGAAAAAAAAACCACAAGTAATCTCTAATTGAAGCTGAATCCTTCTGTGTGGTTCACTTTCCCAATGTTGAGTTACAGTTTTGGGCTTTTGGCTATGTTTTGAGTGGCCAGGATCTTCAGCTTTTGTCAAGTGCACAAAGCAGTGTACAGGACTCGAGACCAGGGGTCACTGATTTGAATCCCCAGCTTTACCAATGTCTTTCCCAGGATTGATAATAGCCATTGCCACACAGGATTCATTCCTCTCTCACTGCTGATCATTGTTTCTACAATGGTTTTGTGGGAAAGCAGCAAGTCTTTTGGGAAGAATATTGTGTGAAGTTTGGTAAAAAAAAAAAATCTCCAGGAAAGCATGGGTACGTGCATTGGCCGTTGCAATATAACTCAATGTTGAAAACGGCTTTAAACACCATACAAACCCAACAGATATTATGAATCTAGAAATAAGACCCATATAAATGCAATGTCAAGGTCGATGTTGTCTAGAATGTCTCAGCAAAGTAGACAGTGTAGATTTTGCTTGTTTTGTGCAGTCTGATCTTAATATACATGGTTATAAAAGCAACTATTGTTTTTGAAGGCACTTTGAGGGTTAACAAGAGCATGGTAGCTTCAATTTCAGGCAGCAAAAGTTGCCAATCATAATTCAAACCTAGGATGTTTGGTTTGAGAGACACTCTATCCAAAAGCAGGTCTCCAATATTAACCCTTTCCAACACAATCCTGTGTTATAAAGACCCTGAAGAGGAAGGCTTCTGAAAACATTGTAGGAAAAGGAGAAAACGCTGGTAACCAGCGTTTTCTCCTTTTCCCACAATGTTTTCTACTCTTTCAAAGCCATATTTAGTATTTCTTCTGCAAATGCTTTGGATTTGTCCAAGATTTGTCCTTTGGTAAAGAGTAAAAAGAAATTCTACAAACACCCATTTCACTAGCTGTAAAAACAATGGCTGCAGAATGCCAATTTGCTCAAAGTTCCTCTTTTATGAAGCTATAGTATAAGATACTAAAGTGTTGAAACTGCCATTTTGTGGTATTGCCTAATAGAAAAAGTGAATAAAATGTGTAATATTGGGAAGACAGCGCTTGAAATAGTACAAGCATTATCTTGATAGACAATATTGATCCTTCCATGGGGAATTGAATATGGAAATCGACGACCACCATCTTTTCCATTATCCAAATGTAGGATTTAGGCAATATTGGATTCGGTCTTCCAATATTAAATCTTTACTGAATAATTCCAAGTTTTAACATCCATGAGAAAGAAAGCATTTGAAAACATTGTTGAAAAAAGTAAAAATAGTATTCAGCATTTTCTGCTTTTCCCACATTATTTTCTTTCCTATCAACCCATCACCTCACAGTCACGAGTTTTAACAACCATGAGCAGGAAGGCTTTTGAAAACATTGTGGGAAATGGAGAAAATGCTAATAACCAGCATTTTCTCCTTTTCCCACTACGTTTTCTACCCTATCAAACAAAAATCCCATCATTTTAGCAACATTCAAATCGTCGTCTGCAAATGCTTTCAAGTTGGACAGGTCTAAAATTTTGTCGTTTGGTAAAGGGTTTAAGTATACTCAACAATTTGGGTCCATATTGAATTTGTCGTCTGCAAATGCTTTCAGTATAGACTGGTCTAAGATTTTATTGTCTGATAAAGAGTTAAACAGTTCCTGAGATTTTTCCTATGCCAGTCTGTCTCAAATATATTACACAGACAACTTTTTTTTCCATTATATTACACAATTTTTTTTTTGCCATTCTTTTGTGGTGTTGGAGATTTGGGTCCATATTCACGAACCATTTGTAAGAACGTTCTTAGCCTTATTCTCCAAGTTTTTTCCAAATTTGAAAGGAAAACAATTTCTGATTGGATAAACCATATGGTTTAGCCAATCAGAAGTTGTGTTACTTTCAAAGTTAGAGAATTATGGTGAATAAGACTAAGAACAGTCTTAAGAATGGTTGGTGAATACTGGCCCTGTTTTCTTTTTTTGTCCTTTTTTGAAAAAATATCTATTCACTCCACTAAAGTTTTGTCTGCTTATTACAGTATATTTTTTGTACTTTACATAATTAACCTTTTACCAAACAATCCCAGTTTAATGACCCTGAGGCAGAAAAAATTTGAAAACATTATGGGAAAAGGAGAAAATGTTTGTGTAACCAGTATTTCCCCCTCTTCCCAAAATGTTATTTATCCTATCAGAGAATTAAAGCTTATTCATACTAATTCTAAATTTGTGGTCAGTGGAACGTTTTGAATTTGGACGTCCAAATTAAGTTTGAAAGGATTAAGATCACATCTTTCATCTAATGTTTCTGAAACTCAAGAGAATATATCGTTTGTCTACCTTGTTAACTCTTTTCTAGACCACAAATTTTCGGAATTGCCCAAATTTAAAGTATTTTCAGATGACAATATAAATGTGGCTCAAGCAATTAGATTTGTTCGTAAAAGGGTGGGAACATTGAGAAATGGTCAAAATCCTGCTCAACAGCATTTTGTCCTTTTCCTACATTGTTTCCAAAAGCTATCTTTCCTACTTTGTTTCCAAAAGCTATCTTTCCTACTTTGTTTCCAAAAGCCATCTTTCATTCGTTAAAACAGGGGTGTTTGATAACAGGTTACCATAATGTAGGATTAAATAAAGTGTATAAATAATTCTGGGAAAAACAGCTGTTTGAATTATAGATACATGGTCAAGAGTAACTTGTGTCTTTTAAAGCTTGTAAAAGAAAGTAATCCTAGGTACCAGTATCTTCTCCTTTTCCCAGAATGTTTTCAAAAGCTTTCTTCTACAGGGTCGTCAAAACAGAGAATTGTTTTATAAATGGTTAGTCTCAGGCTCTCAGCCAGCCACACTGGGAAAGTGGGAATGTCCTTGCTCAAAGCAAGGCCCAAACCTGGTACAAAATGCTGGAAGCTAGCATTTTCTCCTTTGCCCACAATATTTGCTATTCCTCCAAAGAAAAACTTCAGTTTTTGAGCCATACTTAATTTGTCTGTAAATGCTTTCATTTTGGAACAGTGTGAAATTTTGTTGTTTGAGAGTTAAACCACCAAGGATTAAAGAAAGCCTGTACAGAAATCGGTGAAAAGAGGAGAGAGTGGCTGTAGCAATGCATTTCATGGTAGGGTTTAGGGCTCTTTTTGGGTGTTTACTTCTGTTAACTCTGAGAGAAAACAAGCAATGCCTTGTAAAAGCTGATTTGGCATTCTTTTTTAATTTTTAATATTTTCTAAAGACATCTAGGGCAAGGGTATAAAAATTTGGGGTTAAAGAGTGAGAAAGTATTTTGTTGGAATGTGTTTCATCCATGACATTTCAGACTGGTTTGTTTTGAGTATTGGCATGGATTGATCACTATTCTAATGTCACCAATACATTATGCATCTAGCTTGATATTGATTTCAGTCTTGACTGGGCAAGTCTTCCCCATGTCTTGCCACAACAGCGATGTTTGTCGGGAGTCTGATATTTCAGTTGTTTTGAATATCATCATCTTGTTTAAGCCTTTTTTTTCTTCGGTAAATGATTTAGCCATGTATATATTCCTCATTCGTCCCCAGTATTAAATGGAAATGGTGTACCATTGATTTTTCCAGAGGATTTATTGAAAGTGTTTTTTGTGTAAATTGTATGTCGTTCGGTGGAGATTCCTGTGGGTTGTTTTCCTCTTGGTGAGAAAATCTGGCAGAACAAAATTGTACCGAAGGTTGTGTTTTGTTTGTCTTGGAAAGACCATGTCTTATATTGGGAATACATAGAAACTCAGGTTTGTATGCTTAAATAAGTAATTTGGTTGTTCTAAAACCTTTGAAAGTAAAAATGAAATATATGGGCTATGCTCTGTGAAAAGGAGGCTTTATGCATCTACAAAAAGTATCAACCGAGGTCAGCCTGCGCAGGCCACACAGGCTGACCTGGGCAGAAACTTTGCTATCAGTCAATTTTCTGTATGCCAAAGGACCTATCCAGTCTACCTCTTATTTCAGTCAGTTGTTAGACAAAGTGGGTTTTGTGGATCCCAAATCATGTGATGTTTTGCTTTGTACAATGCATTACAGAGTTGCATTAAGCCCCCTTTTGCCAGACTGTGGCTCATATAGTTATTTTCAGACAGTTTGTGTTTCAAAAGCCTTCTTCCTCAGTGTTTTTAAAACACAGGACTGTTTGGTAAAAGGTTAATACTGCTAAGCAGCTTTGACCAGCACATCTTCCAGAATTTTGGGCTTTGAAGATTTTTTATCAGACTGTATGTTTGGTGCAGTGTGATCTTGATCTACAAGAAATCTATATCATATACCCAAGGCCTTCTCAGCTCCATGACACAGTGCAACGAAAGTGCTACTGCAAAATTTCACATGGGGCTACTTTTGACTACTGCAGTCTCGCAGTGTTGCAACACCATTAGATTGTGTGATACTGCATTATGCCTTAAAGATGCCCATCTACAGCCAGTGAGCAAAAACGCTGTTAAATTTCAAACAATTTAGAATGGTACAGAAATCAGTCCTTTGTGTAAACATGGATAGATTACTGACATAATAAGGTGTAATTGAAAAAAAGAAACACGGAGATTTGTATTAGAAACCGAACATTGGTCAGAAGAAAACTGGCTCGAAGCTGTAAACATTGGCGGTGCATCATGGAAATTTATTGTTGGTTTCCGCCTAGAGTCGGATACGGTGTAATTTGCATATAGGCCGCGACCTCCTTCTGAAAATCGAGGCTGCAACAGAGAAGCCTTTGTTTACCTCATAATACGAAGGGCGAAGGTCAAATATAGTCACGCGACAGAATACATGATCATCATACGAATCTACCCAAGTGTATAACAGATATATCGGAAATCTTCGAATCAAAAACCGGAAACATCGAGTCTGTTTACATGGAAGGCCACAACTCAGCGAAATGCATTTTCTATCGACCGTCATCTAAGCAACCTTGCAACCGTCAGGCGCAATATTTGGCATGAAGATATAAGAATGACTATAGTTTGATAAAATAAAGACAAAATTAGTTAAAACTGGCTGAAAATGAGTACAAGGGCCTCTTTAAACTTCTGGAAATAGTAAGCTTTCTAACAAGTACAGTAAGACTCCACTGATGAAGAAATGCATGCCAATCACAATTTTCAAATCGCACTAAATACATTTCCATTGACCAACATTTTATTTACTTTATTCATATGTACATATTTTTCAAAGGTGGTTTATCAATTTCATATGCAGTTTTCACTGACAGATTGACAGATGTAAATAATTTCACTGTAGCTGTTATTGATAAACCCTTAACACAATCCAGATTTTTACGACCCTGAGGAAGACGGCCGTTGAAAAGATTGTTCGAAAAAGAGAAATACTGTTAATTTTTCCCACAATGTTTTCAAATTGAGCTACCAGTGCTTGGCCCCTTTACTGGATGACAGACAGATTTCACCATTTGAGCCACATTTGATTTGTTTTCTGCAAATACTTTCAATTTGGACTTGCATTAAATTTTGTTGTGTGGTAAAGGGTTAAAGAAGTTGAGGGCTCGGCCATGTTAAAGAACATGTGACGGAGAGTAGTTACTTGGAAACTTACTTGATATGGAGTTAGATGTAATTACAGAGTTTGCTGAGTCATGATGACTGGCTTTTTTACCCTGTTCTTGATAAATATGTAGCTGCGATATTGTTGAAAATGGAATAAAACATCACTTTAATTATTGGGTTTATTTTTAGACTACAGCAGTTCTAGCGAAATTGCTGGCATATCTAAAATGTTGACATTTAACCCTTCACTAAATGTTCCAGTGTTTCTTCAACCTTTCCTTTGACCTGGAATAAGACATGGGAAAAACAGAGAAGGAAAAGGAGAAATGCTTATAAACAGCATTTCCTCTTTTTCCCAGAATGTTTTACTAGCCTTTCAAAGGCAAATTGTGGCAACTGGGCCATATCTGATTTGTTTTAATATGGCAAGAAAATTTTTTTCTTCTTGTTTACCCTTCACCACACAATCCTGTGTTTTAACGACCATGAGAAAGAAAGTTTTTAAAACAATGTGGGAGAAGGAGAAAAATGCTGGTAACAAACATTATCTCTTTTTTTCCAAAATGTTTTCAACCTTTCAAAGACCAATCTCGTCATTCAGACAACATTTCATTTGTTTTCTGCAAAACCTTTCATTATTGACTGGTTTAAATTTGCGTTGTTTGGTAAAGAGTTGACTGATAGCTGACATTTTCAGAAATGGCTACCAGCCATCCACAAAAGGTTGACAGTACGCTTTATCTTCAGTCTCTACCAAACAACGACATTTTAGACTTACCCAAAATGAAAGTATTTGTAAACAACAAAATAAATGTCGCTCAAAAATTGAAATTTGATTTGTGAAGGAGAGAAAAAGTTGTGGGTAAAGGAGAAAATGCTGGTTACCAACATTCATTTTCTCCTTTGCCCACAATGTTTTAAAAGCTTTCTTTCTCAGGGTCATTAAAAAGTCGGCATCATGTTGTAAAGGGTTAATTCTGTACTGAATGACAACATTTTAGAATTGTCCAAAATTGACAGCATTTGCAGACAACAAATACAGTTTGGCTCAAATGATGACATTTTTCTGTGAAAGGGTAGAAAACATTGTGGGAAAAGGAGAAAATGCTGGTCACCAGCATTTTCTCCTTTTCCCACATTGTTTTCAAAAGCTTTTTTCTCAGGGTCACTTTAACTGGATTGTGTGGTAAAGGAGTAAAGAGAGGTTTTCAGGCAATCCAAACACCAGAACATATTACAAATAGGAAGAAAAATATTTTTTTTAACATTAGAAACATTGTGGAAACTGGAAATATTGCATTTGTAAGCAGTAGCTCTTCATCTCATAATCTTTACAAGAGTATCAGAAGTTTTATTTGTTGATATATATTGGACTCTGCTGTTATGCCAGAAAAGTAGCAGACAGCCATGAAAGAGCATTACATATAATTACATAGGTTATGAGGTAGAACTGTTTGGATAAACAAGGACTGCACACTGGTAGATATATTGGCTGCTGTTACATAAGTTTGAATATTGCATGAATATTGACCAAACAATATGGGTAGAAAACTTCATTTCGGAGCCAATGGCAATGACAAGTAAGAGAACAGGAGAAAATAATACAAGCCACAAATGATTGCATGATAGTCTCTTTTTTTTTGAATTTCAAAGGCATAAGAAAACATAAGTACAAAGAATGACAAGTTTACCTGTTTCTTAGGTTATTTGGAGCCCATAGTATTGGAGCAGGAAGACCAACACAACATTTTCTTATCAGAGCCGTTGGCTCCAAATGTGAAGTTTCCTACCTGTGACAAGTGATGAGATCTTTGCACCCCCCACCCCCTTACAAAACAACAAGGGTCGGGGGAAAGGTTATTCTGGAATCAGTTTGTCCATTCTTTTGTCCATAGATGCATTTTATTTCATCTTTTTCACTTCCTTTAGTTTTTAACCAATTTAGAAGAAATTACAAAAGCCTTATTTTCTATCATTAGAACTTGCACACCTGCAATTTTCATTATCATTAGTCAACTTTTATTGGACTGAAGGCCCTTTGACTTATTTTCCTGGTCCTGGTGACCAGGCAACCAGGGATAGGGTTGGGAAAGGAGTATTCATCAGCCTTTACGTTAAAACCCTTTAAGGGTTAATCGATTGATTGTATGATGTTTAATGCCGTTTTCAACATTATTTCAGTTATATTGTGGCAGCCAGAGCACCTATCCATACTATCCAGGAATTTCTTTTTACCAGCACTCTGCAAGATATTTTTTCCAAGCCACTGGCTGCTTTCCCACTTAACCATTGCTGAAAAATGGTCAGCTGTGAGAGAGGAATAAAATATTTTGTCGGAATGACTATGATCAGTCCTCTGAAAGAAATTGGCCAAGCCAAGGATCAAACAAGCAACCCCCTGTTCTCAAGTCCTGTATGCTACCAACTGAGCTTCCGGGGCTGGGCCCCTTTACCAGATGACAAAAAGTAATACCCTTCCAAATTGAAATCATTTGCAGAAGACAAATTCAATTTTGATCAGATGGTGATGTATTTTTTTGAAAGGGTGGAAAACATTGTGGGAAATTTTCGCACAATGTTTTCAAACGCCCATTTTACTAAGGGTCGTCAAAACTCGAGATTGTGTAGTAAAGGTATAAGGTGTGAGATATGCAGTCATGAAAGCCTTAGTTTGATTTAGGCACTTCTGGCTAAGTTAGAGTGTCCTAAGGCAAGGCTTAGTAGAGCCACAGCCTTGTGCTAGTTGAAGTCAGTTAAGGTAGAAAGAAATCAGCTGTTGCCAGGATATGTCAACACCACAATGCAATTTACAACCATGTTCAAACAAAACAAACCTTAAAGATGAATAGAAAGAAAAAAAAGTTGCTTAATACCTTACCACACGCCCTATGTTTTAACACTCCTGAAGAAAAAGGTTTTGGAAAAATGTTGTAGGAATAGGAGAAAATGCTTTTTACCAGCATTTTCTCCTTTTCCCACAATAAATTGTATTGTATCAAAGGCAGAAATCTTCTCTTGAGCTACATTTATTTTGTCATCTGCAAATGCTTTCAATTTAGTCCAAAATTTCGTTGTTTGGTACAGAGTTAAACTTGTTACTGGACAATGAATTTGAAAGTATTTACTGGCTGCAGATTAACTCTTTACCAAATGGCAAAATTTCAGACTGGTCATAATTGAAAGCATTTGCAGACGACAAAATAAATGTAGCTCAAATGATGATTTTTGTCTTTGCTAGGGTAAAAAACATTGTGGGAAAGGAGAAAATGCTGGTTACCAGCATTTTCTCCTTTTCCTACAATGTTTTCAAAAGGCCTCTACCTCAAGGTTGCCAAAACTCGGGATTGTGTGGTAAAGAGTTAGATAAAGCTCTACTGGTTGATTTTTATGTTGTAAGGGTAGAAAACAGTTTAAAAAGGAGAAAATGTGTTTATAATGTATCATTTTTCCACAATATTTTAAAAACTTTCCGCAGTAGAGTTTTTATATTGGCAGTTGTCTTGGAAAGGATTACCTTGGAGGGACAGACAATTTTATGGTTGCCAGCTATTTTGATAGGCCCATGGCTGCAGATATTAGACTTGTATTTTTGATGCAGACTGGATCAAAGCAATCGAGAAATGGCCATCTCAACCCTCAACTCTTTCCAAACCATAGACAACACCAGAAGCTTTTGTTGACACTGTATATCAAGATCAGACTGCACATAACGTGCAGTCTGATCTCTGATCTGCACTGTCCACTGCTACATTCTAGATAATGACCGAACTGTCTCTTGATCTTGCAGAGGAAATGTTTTTTTAGCCTTTAAGAAAATGCAATTTATTTATTCAGTACTGAAAGAGTTGAAGCATCTTTCACAACTACAGCTGCCTTTGCAGCCAGTGTGGGTCAAGATCATATTGCATAAAAATTGCAGTCTGATCTTTGATCTTCAGTGTCCGCTTTCCTGAAACACAATAGACAAAAACAACTATGATATTGCAATAATGTAGCTCTCGTTTCAGGGCATAACTCTTTACCACACAATCAGGAGTTTCAACCACCCTGAAGAGAAAGCCTTCTGAAAACATAGTGGGAAAAGGAAAAAATGCTGGTAACCAGCATTTTCTCCTTTTCCCACAATGTTTTCTACCCTTTCCATAACAAATTGTAACTTTTAAGTCACATTTATTTTGTCCTCTGTAAAAGCTTTCAATTTGACTTGTCTAAGATTTTGTCGTTTGGTAAAAAGTTAATAGAGTCGGGTTATTCCGCGGCTGTAAGGGTTTGAGAGCAGTCCAGACCTCAATTTCACACTTTCCTATACAGGATATAGATTTTTTCCTGTTTGATCACTTGATTCTTTCATCCCTTACCACATGAAATCCCAAGGTTTAAATATGTTGAGGAAGAAGGCTATTGAAAACATTGTGGGAAAAGGAGAAAATGCTGGTAATCAGCATTTTCTCCTTTTCCCACTATGTTTTCTTCCCATTTAACAACATTTTAATCCTTACATTATAGCAACATTTGTTTATTGTCTGCATTATTGTCTAAAATTTTGTCATTTTGGTTTCATAACTTTGGGTTGCCTTTGCAGCCACTATAGATGAAGATTAGACAGCACTGAGTTTGGAATCTGATCATTGATCAACACAGTCCGCTTTGCGCAAGAAAAGACATTTTTGACAAAAGCATCCTTGAAATTGCAATTATTTTGGTCTATTTCTAGACAGATAATGCCTGGTAGGTTTATTCAAGGGTTAAAATTTCAGAGTAAATCTGACACCTGCTGGAACAGGAGGCAGTATAGATCAGAGATAGCACAATCTGCCTTTAAGTCTTTACTTAATGATGAAATTTTAGTCTTAGCTAAACTGTAAGCATTTGTAGTTGACAAAATAAATGTGACTCAAAAATTGAAACTTGTGTGAAGGGTAGTAAACATGATGGGAAAAGGAGAAAATGCTGATTACCAACATTTTCTCCATTTCCCTCAATGTTTTCAAAAGCCTTCTGACCTGTAGGGATGTTAAAATGTGGCATTGTGTTGTAAAGGGTTAGCACTTTTGCAGGTAATGAAAATTTTAAATGAAGATCAGACAACTGTTTACCTGACATCAAAACTTGCGACTCGTCCATATTGAAAGCAAACGCAGACAACAAAGTATTAGAAGTAGCTCAAATGAAAGGGTTTGACTTTAACAGGGTTGATAACATTGTAGGAAAAAGAGAAAATGCTTATTACCACCATTTTCAGTTAAAGTTTTCAAAAAACAATTTCTGTGTAGGTGATTTTAACTCAGAACAGTGTGGTAAAAGTTAAACGAGACAATGCAAAAGGTTTAGATCTAGGACAGAAATGAAAGCTGTCTATATTTATTGTGATGACAAGGTCATACAGAGCAAGGTCAAATCTTTCACTTGGCTGGTTATGGCCTGAAATGAATTTGTGGACGACAACAGCTTCAAAAATATGACTCTGAAAATACGGATGATCAACAATGGTAAAGGTTAAATATAGTCTTGAATACAATTCAATACATATATGAAAACATTGTGGCAAGATTATAAGCACTTGTTCTAAACTCTTTACCAAACAGTATCAAGTTTTGATGACCAAGATGAAGAATATTTTTGAAAACAGTGTGGGAAAAAGAGAAAATTCTGGTTACCAGCATTTGTCTTTTTCCGACAATGAGTTTTACCATCATTTGAGCATTTGTCACCTGCAACATTAATGCTTTCAATTTGGACAAGTCTACATTTTTCTCATTTGGTAAAGGAATAAGCAGCTCTCTTTTACCACAATGTTTTCAAAACTAATTGGCTACATCAGACACACAGGTGTTTATGCTGGAGATAATTCTAACATCATCCTTTACCACTAGATCCTGAGTTTTAATGACCCTGATCACAAAGAAGCTTTTAAAAATATTGTGGAAAAAGAAGAAAATGCTCTTACCCAACAATTTCTCCTTTCCCCCATTATTTCCTAGCCTTTAAACAACAAAACCAGTTATTTAAACCACATGTTATTTGTTGTCTGCAAATGCTTTCAAATCAGACTAATTTAGAATTTTGTTTAGGGATGTTTTCAAAGTAATTTGTTTCTGAAGAAATGATTTACTGCTACAAGTGTCATTCTAAAGCTACTCTCACACTATTGCGTATCAGCGGCATATGCAACAAAATTTCTTTACGCCGGTCAATTGCCATGAACTGAGGCGTATTTTGTTCAAAATTAAAGACATGGCATATGCATGATGTTTCTGTGGCGTACCTGTGTTCTTAGGGAGTTCAAAGGACGTAAAGTACAGCGTACTGAGGCGCGTTGTGGTGGCGTAACCGCTTCGTTAGCCTGACGTTCCTTTCTTTTGTGCGTCCTTGCCGTTGCGTAAATACGGTGGTCATCAATGGAAAACGACTGTGCTCACTTTGTTGCCATGAGGTAATGTCCATACTGCAACCGTCTGTCAGCGTCAAGCCATGGTCTCAGCCACCATCTCTTGGGTCTTCTCCTTACAATCGGTCCTTGTGCATCAAGTCTGGTGTTTCTTAGCCTAGCTGTTTGAGATGTATTTGCATCTTCAAGGCATAAAAACGTCCAAGTTGGACAAACAGCAGCTACTTGAACTCAGACTCTTCCTGATCCATGACTGGAAATAATGAGAAAGAGCAAAGAATGTTACAGGTGAAAAGGTATTATTCAAACACAAAAGGTCGTGTGTACTCTTGGAACACCACAAATACTTTGACAGCACAACACCTACACAATGGCAACGACTCAGCAGCGAAATGTACGTGGAACGTATGCCATAAATACGTGGAATAAGTCATTCGTACGCAACTACTACGCAATGGATGCAAAAAGAAGGTCGAGTTTACGCAGTGACAATGTTTTTTACGCCACAGTTACACACAGTTACGCCACGGTTATGTATCATGTTAAACAATACGTTTGTGTGACGTAACAAGTGTTCCAGCTACGTTCCCGCGGCGTCACTGCTGCGTTGTTTTCGCTTTTACGGCGTATGTGTGACGTAAGCATGACGTATCGGAGCTGCTACATAATGTGCTACATATTTTTAAGTGCGGACTTAAAAAAACGTCGCACCTCTGCGTACAAGGAGATCGGGCTACGTACCAAAGAGTATTAGCTACGTAAGTTGACGTTACTGCGGCGTTGTCGTGGTGTTCCTTTCTTATCGCGATACGCCGTACATATGCAAGCCGATACGCAATAGTGAGAGAACGTCATTATTCTGGAAAGCTTTGCACAAAGAGGTTTCAGAAACGGAGAGAAAAGTCCTTTTTCTGTACTGAAAACAGCCATATAATCTATTTAGTACACAGAGAATTAACCAGTCTCCCAAGTAAACAAATTATTTTTGAATACATAAGCCGCAAAGTTACAGCTCCTAAGTCACACTGAAAAAGAAGGATTTCTAGCAATGAAAACAACTGGAGTGTGTTGTTTGAAAATCAGACGAAACATTTTTTTGCAGCCTGGTCTTGATCACTATTGTCCAAGATAGTTAATATTTCATTATATATTTGGTTTTTAACAGCTTAAGTTTTTCCCAAAAGACAGAATTTTAAACAGGTCAAATTTTAAAGCACTTGCAGACGACAACATTTATATGGCAAAAATGATGGGATTTGTAACAGTCTAGTTAACATAGTGGGAAAAGGAGAAAATGCTGGTTACCAGCATTTTCTCCTTTTCCCACAATATTTTCAAAAATCCTACTTCTCAGGGTCATTAAAATTCAGAATTGTGTGGTAAAGGGCTAAGGTAAATGTAGGATGGTGTGAGACTTACATAGAGATAACAAGATTAAGATTTATACAAGGAGGACTGCTTGTGTTTAAGATTAATGCGTTATCATGTCAAAGACAAACGGCTGGCAGACACACTGTGTATGAACTGTTTGCTTAAGTGAATCAAGTTACGAAATACTGGAATGTACGGATAAAATGTTGGTTGTGAGTTTTTGAGAAAGAAGAAAAAAGTTACGCTTGTGATTTTAGGGGGGAGATGAGACATGTTTCTCACGGCTCACCCACAGGGACTTCGACTCATAGTGCCATCGTTATTTGTTGATCCTAGGTCACACACAAACAGTCTTCTATATCGCAGTAAATCGAGAGGTCAGTGCCATTTCGTATGACCCTAGGGTCAGACTATAAGGAAGGATTCATTAACCCATAGAGCGCCAAATAAACCCAGCAGAAATCTTTATCCTCAAAATATGTTCCAAATATTGAATCGCAATTTAATGGTTGCTTTTGTCTGCAGTGTACCACCATAGCGGACAGTGTAGTTCAAAGATCAGGCTGCAAAGGCAACTTTATTAGTGAAAGGTGCTTTAACTCTTTACCACACAATCCCGACTTTCAACAACCCTGAGAAAAAAGCCTTTTGAAAACATTGTGGGAAAAGGAGAATATGCTGGTAACCAGCATTTTCTCCTTTTCCCACAATGTTTTCTACCCTTCCCAAACCAAATTTCAATTTTTCAGTTAAATTTATTTTGTCGTCTGCAAATGCTTACAATTTGGACCAGTCTATAATTTTGTCGTTTGGTAAAGAGTTAAGGGTTAACTTTTTCCCAAACAACAAAATTTAGACTCTTTCAAAATTGTAAATGTCTGGAAATTTGAAAATTTTACAGAATGAACTTTTTGACAGGGGTCTTGGGAAAGGAGAAAATGCAGTTAACTAGCACATTCTTGTTATCCAACAACATTTCAAATGGCTTCTTCCTTAGGATCATTTAACTCTTTACCAAACGACAAAACTTTAGACTGGTCCAAATTGAAAGCACTTGCAGACGATAAAATAAATGTAACTCAAAAATTGAAATTTGTTTCCAGCAGGGTAGAAAACATTGTGGGAAAAGGAGAAAATGCTGGTTATCAGCATTTTCTCCTTTTCCCAGAATGTTTTCAAAAGGCTTCTATCTCAGGGTCGTAAAAACCAGGGATTGTTTGGTAAAGGGTTAAGTAAGACACATAATTGTGTGGTATTTGAATATACTTAGAAGAAAATATTGAGAAAAACTATTTTTTTTAAGAAATTTGATACTTGGTCAAAATCATAACATCAAGATTGTTACTCATAGAAGGGGGAAAAGATGAACATGCTATAAAATGAACCTAGGACACTGGACATACCTGTTCAAGTAAATAGGTAGTGTACAGGTACATGTATTATGTTAATTTACCTGTGCTGGAAACAGACTCAATTCTTTGACATTAACTCCCTACCAGACGAAAAAATTTTAGACTCGGGTCCAATTTGAAAGCATTTGCAGACATAACTCAAATGTGAATCAAAACTTTAAATTTTTACCACACAATCCCAAGTTTAAACGACTCTCAGGAAGATGGTGTTTTGAAAACATTGTAGGAAAAGGAGAAAATGCTGGTAACCAGCATTTTATCCTTTTCCAACAATGTTTTCTTCCTTGAAATAGAAATCTTTTGAAACATTGTGGTATCTAGCAAATCTCTCCTTTTTCCAAAATGTTTTCTACCCTATCAAATACAGAAATCTCCATTTAACACTTTACCACACAATCCCGACTTTTAACGACCCAGAGAAAGAAGCCTTTTGAAAATAATGTGGGAAAAAGAGAAAATGCTGGTAACCAGCATTTTGTCTTTTTCCTCGCAATATTTGCTACCCTTTCGAGAACAAATTTCAAGTTTTCAGTCACATTTAATTTTTCGTCTGCAAATGCTTTCAATTTTGACTTGTTGAAGTTTTTGTCGTTTGGTAAAGAGTTAAGTAACATTTAATTTGTCTTCTGCAATCTAGTTGAGTCCAAAATGTTGTTGTATGGTAAAGGTTAACTGTAGTTAATTCTTTACCAAATGACAAATATTTAGCCATGTCCAAACTGAAAGCAGTTGCAGACAACAAAGTTAGTGTGGCCCATATTTTGTTGTCTTAAAAAGGATAGAAAACATTCTGGGCAAAGGAGAAAAAACATTCTGGGCAAAAGAGAAAATGCTGCATTTTCTTGGTTTCCCACAATGTTGTCAAAGCCCTCTTTCTTGGGGGGGTAGTTAAAACTCGGGATGTTTGGTACAGGGTTAAAGTACATAGTTATAATTATATGTGTATCAAAGCCTGTTTGTCCATGTATCTATTCTATGCACACATATACAATTTCTGTGGAGGACATGAACTCCTGACCTAAAAACTATGTGTCTACTCCCTCTATCGACTGAGAGCCACCATGCTATTTATCTATTAAGAATGATAAATATGTATTTATTACTTGTCCAATTGGAGGGGAGCTATCCCATAGCTGAAATAATTTCATGGAAAAATATGATAACAAAAATTATGTAACCCTCAGCCACAAAATCGTGAGTTTTAATCACCCTGATAAAGAGTACTTTAGAAAACAAAGTGGGTACAGGAGAAAATGCTAGTAAAACCGCATTATTTACTTTTCCCTCAGTGTCTTCTTTCCTGTTAAAGAATTCCAATTCATCTGTATCACTTTTGATGTTGCCATCCACAGAAGCTTTTAACTTGGTAGCACGACTTAAATTTACCATTTTGGTAAAGAGTGAAAGACATTATTTCATGCTTTCCGGTAGGTTATCGAGAAATATCGGTGAAATATTTTTCGATATTTCATGGTTACGACTAGTGAAAATACCGATTTTTATATTCTAGCTCTTCAATTGAAGGCGGAGACAGTTGTTCCCGCGCACTAGTTACCAAGGTAAAATGCGCGTGCCTCACATCCAGATGGAAATATGACGTAATGTACCTTACATTTCTCGCGCTTGATGTAATCTTATAATGCGTTGCTATGCGGAGGGGGTACGCCACAGGGAATAAACAAAAAGAACTGTACTGGATTTTGATTAAGTTCCACCCAGAAAGTGTTAAAAGCATGAAATAAATAGAATATTTGTTTTTTTTTACGGTCAAAGATCGAAATTTATTTCATCGAGTGAACATCATCGGTAATATTTTCACGAGTGGCTGCTTTTACGGTGAAAGATCAAAATTTATTTCATCGAGTGAACATCATAGGTAATATTTTCACGAGTGGTGCATCTTTCACCGTAAAAAACAAATATCCTCTATATCTATGCTGGCAGAAAAAAATACATTTCAGTTTTTGCCAAGAATTTTCAGAACTGAGCTAGTACCCTTACAGTTAACCCTTTACCACACAGTCCTGACTTTTAACGACCCTCAGAAAAAAAAGCCATTTGAAAACTTTGTGGGAAAAGGAGAAAATACTGGTAACCAGCATTTTCTCCTTTTCCCACAAAGTTTTCTACCCTTCCCAAAACAAATTTCAATTTTTGAGTCACATTTATTTTGTCATGTACTAATGCTTTCAATTTCGACTAGCCTAAAATTTTGTTGTTTGGTAAAGAGTTTAAACAGTTACTCTTTATCAGATGACAAAATTTTGGACCTGTCCAAAGTCAAAGCTGTTGCAGAGAACAAGTTGAAAGATCCTCTAATGATTGGATTTAGAAAACATTGTTGGAAAAGAGGTAATACTGGGCCCAGCATTTTCTCCTTTTACTACAATTTTTTCCATAGCTCACTTCCTGAAGGTCGTTAAAACATGGGGTTGTTTGGGGATTAACCCCTTACCAAACAGTCAGGTCTTTTAATGACCCTGAGAAAGGCTTTTGAAAACATTGTGGGATAAGGAGAAAATGCTGGCAACCAGCATTTTCTCCTTTTCCCATAGTGTTTTCCACCTTATCAAGGACTACTTTTATCATTTGAGCCACCTTTAATCTGCAAATGCTTTCAATTTGGACATATCCAAAATGTTTTTGTTTGGTTAAAAGTCAACTCTGTAACGATGTCAGTGAAGCAGGCCTTCTCCTTTTCCACTGAAGCAGGCCTTCTCCTTTTCAACTATCATGTTTTCTGTTCTTTAAAAGACAAACTTGAATATTTGCGCAACATGTGTGCAAAGTGAACGTTTTTAATTTGATGAGCATGTAGAGGGTTGAGGAAGTTTTCAGCAGCATTTCAATAGCACTGTAGCATGTATCCAGTCATTTTGTCAATCTCTTGATTGAAATAGTTACATTGTGAAGCCAAAGAGGACTTCTTGATTAGGCGGTATAATGTATTTTGACAATTTTAGGCAAACATTATTTTACTCTCTGTACTAAAACTTATGTTTATAGGTTCTGAATCAAAAGATCTAATTGGTTGTTACATGCTGTTGTTTCTTTTCTAAAACTGTCCGTCATAGCTACAAATATTTGTGTTTGTGTGAAAGTGAATGAAGTAAATGAGTAATGTATTGATGTGGCATAAAACCAACTAAACAGACAAACATAAGTTTGATTGATGACCTCCCTATTTACAGTATTTTACTCATAGTATAGGTAGACATTAGTCAGAATGATAACAAGGTCTATTACAGCTGTATTGCACAACAGGTTTTGTTGGTTTGAATTGAGGTTTGAGGCTTCTTCAATTACATGTCCATCATAATTGTATAATCATGGCAACAGCTCACATGTTCAAATTGTTCATGATTTTCACCAGTACTGGGCAAGTGCTGTGCTCTCTGTGCCTTGCTCAAAATCACTTCCATGTAACAAGGGCAGCCAGACAGAATCTATACCAGAACCTCACAAAACCAATACCTTTATTTGGTCCTGTGTTGCTCAGTGGTTAAAGTATAGGATATGTAATGGAGGCCCTGTGTTTGATTCAAAGTCCAAGACTTTTGGCCTCTGTTACAGCGTCCATGGGCAAAACACTTCAGAGTTTAGATCTTGTCTGCAGTGATCATCAAGACAAACTTTCTGGATAACTTTTTGGAGTATCAGACAGAAAAAAATGTGATAAGAGCTCACTTGTTTACTGTGTCCTGTATTTTACCGGTACATGTACTTAGCCAAGGCCCCGGAGTGTTTTTTCAATGACCCTGAGAAATAAGGCTTTAGAAAACTAGAAAACATTGTTGGAAAAGGAGAAAATACTGGTAACCAGCATTTTCTATTCCAACGATGTTTACTAACTTTTCACTGACAAATCTCATTTTTGTATCATATTTAATATGTTGCTCGCAGATGCTTCCAAGTTGGACTAATCATACAGTCTTTGGTAAAGAGCTAGGATGAATTGTAAATAACCTTGTGATGTATTGACCCAACTAGCATGACATAAGGATTCCTACATTAATATTGCCTGAAAATAATGTTACAGAAGGACAAATTGATTACAACAAGCCGTAAACATGTCTTTTTACACAACTAAATTGATTTGGGATGAAACATCAAAATTGCCATTGCATCCATGGGATGAAATGAAAAATCAGCACCATTTAACTGTCTTTTAAAATACAAATAAGCCATAAGGCTTTTGACGATTCATGTTTCCATGCTTGCAAAAGATTGCCATAAAGCAAAATATAACATTTTTTTGAAATCCGGTGTCCAAAAATAAGCTTCAGTTACATAAATGGCAACCTTTTATCCAAGTTATTGTGAATTTCATCGCATAGCAAAAGCATCAGTCCAATATAGCTACCCTGGCGAAGAGGGGAAAAAACTTGCTCACTATTTTCAGGAATGCTGGCTGAAAGAGCCTGAATTTTAACCATGGCTAGTAAAAGAAACGACATTGGAAAGCAACGCTGTTATGAAATGTCAGTTTTGCCTAGATATCAGAGCAAAAAACATATTTACTGATGGATGCATGGACTAAAAGACTGACGCTAACTAGATATCACCGTGTAATTGAAGTAAGAAAATACAGAGGATGATTTCTGAAATCCACCCAACGGGCAGAAAAATGTGACTCAGTTAGAGCTAGATGGGACTCAGTTTTCTGATAGGCACTGAAACCATGGCACTCAGTGAAAAAATAAAAAAAATGCCAACTCTGACAAGTAATTTTACTCCTAACATTGGTTTCTGCTGCATGAGTAAACAAAGATTTCTTGAACTAGGCAAGGAGAAAATGCTGGTATATTTTACTTTCCCCATGTTTTAGACCCTTCTACCTGTGATTTGTTGAACGTGCGATAATAGATTAAAACCTGTGCCATCCCAATCTATCGTTCATGATTGCAGGGTAGAAGAATTTTGAAAACAATGTGGAAAAAATTGTGTTTTGTGCTAGAGAGTTACAATACTTCGACAAATGGGAAAAAAAAGATGTACTGTACATGTAACTTACCCTATTGTGATTTGTATACCAGTATATGTCTAAGATATGTTCTAATATTTGTCTCTTTTACCTTGGTTTTTAGCTCCACTGGCCAAAGGCCAGCGAGTTTATGTTATGGCCCTGCGTCCGTCATGCTTCCGTCCGTCATGCTTCCGTCCATCCATGTGTGCATTAACTTTTGTTTCAAACATGTTCATCTCTGAAACTACCCATCCAATTTTGACCAAACACATTAATGGTCCTGCTATAGTCCTCTTCAGAACTTGTTGAAAGAATTTGATTCCTGTGAAAACTCTAGTTGCCATGGCAACAAAACTGAAAGATATTTAAAATCTTCTTGTCTGAAACCATAAGGCTACCAAATTTGGCATGTAGCTTCATCTTATGAACCTGTACTAGATTTCTTTGAATTATGGTCCTGAGGTCGAAATTGGCCACGCCCTGGGGGTCACATGTGTTACATATGCTTATATAGTGAAAACTTTAAAAATCTTCTGGTTCTAAACCATATGGCTTAGGGTTTTCAAAGTTTGCATGTATCTTCATCTAAAGACCTCTACTAAGAGTCATTAAATTATAGCTGAGGGCAGAAATTGGCCCTGCCCAGGGTGTCACAAGTTTTACATTGGCTTATATAGTGAAAACTTTAAAAATCTTTTGGTACTAAACCCAACAGCCTAGGGCCATCAAATTTGGCTTGTAGCTTTACCGAATGGACCTTTACTAAGATTCTTCAAATTACAGCCCTGGTGTCAAAATTTGCCTTATCCCAAGGGTCAAAAGTTTTACATTGGCTTAAATAGTGAAAACTTTAAAAAATTTCTCTCATTCATAATCGTAAGGCCTAGGACTCCCAAATTTGGCACATAGCTTCATCTAGTTGATCTCTTCTGAATTTGTTCTAAATTAAGCCCTTGAATTCAAATGAGCCCCACCTCTCATGTTTTACAGGGATTTTTTATTGAGGAATTTTTGGAAACCTTCTTGTATATAATCATATGGCCTATATATATAGTCCTGTATTATTTGGTATGTGGCTGTATCTTGTTGACCTCTACCAAGATTCAAGTAATTACAGCTTTTTTGTCAAAATGGCCTTGCCCTGGAGTCAAAACTTTCACGTGGGCTTTTATAAAGAAAGCTTTATAAGTCGTTTTGTTCAAAATCACTTGGCCTAGAATTATAATGTTGGCTGTGTATGGTTTGTACTTATTAGCAAGTAGAGCAATACAGGGCTATCAAAGCCCTCTTGTTTGAAGTTGTATCTCCTGTATCGTTTGTTGTCTGGTGTTGTGAAAGAGGCAAGCAAATTTATGCATTTATTATTCAAGGCTACAGATTTTTTTTGCTCTAAATGTTCTTGTACCAGTCCTAAAATATAACCCTGTTTAAATCTTTACCAAACGACAAATGTTAGACTTGTCCAAATTCAAAGCATTTGCAGATGACAAAATAAACGTGACTCAAAAATTGAAACTTGACTTTAGAAGAATAAAAAACATTGTGGTAAAAGGAGAAAATGCTGGTTACCAGCATTTTCTCCTTTTCCCACAATGTTTTCAGTTGGTTTTTTCCTCTGGGTCGTAAAAACCAGGGATTGTTTGGTAAAGGGTTAAGTCTAGATAAGTTTGTATCTGTGAGTGTGTGGGGGGGGGGAATATTCTTAACCCTTTATATACTACACAAGTTATGTACACTAAGCACTGCCCAGTATTCACTGATAGGCAACGCAGGCTGATTGTCAGGTAGAATACTAGCCTCAAAATGGCTTCCAACAGGCTGCCAAAGTAAAAGTGACACAGCTTCACATTACACTGTTTTTCAAAGCTTTTTGATGATTTGACAAAGTAACTAAAGTTTAGTTTTCACAGATTTTCAATATTTTTTAATCCAAAGGTGTTTCCAGTCAAAAAAGCAATGATTATGTACAAATATTCTGTACAAATTCCTTCTGAGATAGAGATCCACAGGTGGATTCTGTTTTTCACTATTGACACTCTGTAGCATGTTTTAAAGTATAATTGTTCCTGACACACATTCAATATTGTTTTTATTATTTTTTCATGCAAGGGGAATTTAGTATCTGCATGAAAAATAAAATAACTCTCCCACAAGCGCATGTATTTCTACCAGAGTTGTTGGGTGCTAAATATGGTCAGCCTTTTCAGAGTTCATTCTCACAGCGCAATTGTTGGTCTCTGGGACACTATATTGCATCAGATGATTTTGAAAGGATTGCAGAAAAAATTTGTCATTTTTTCTCTTGTTCTCTGCTGTTCCAAGTTAAAAACCTTTGCATAAACGGTCACCAGAAAAGAATTACTTTAGCTTTGAACCTCTGACGGTTGAACTCGACACGGCCACATCGATCTCATTCTCAGACTCGTCATTGTCTGATTTCTTTTGTCAAATATGGGCTAATATCAATATCAAAACAATATTTAGTTATTCAAACATATCCACCGATAGAAAGTCGATCTCTGTGCAAAAACCCCTCAAATTCGCTGTAACTTCAACTACCATAACTCGCCATTTTTTTCGAAATTCTCTGAACACATGCCGTGTAATAAAGGTCGGAAAATACCTCGCATTCTTTTGATTTGAGCTAAAAATAGTAGCTTTACACACCAAAGAAATGAGAAACATTATTTGATTGGATAATGATTTCAGATCTGTTGCATTTTGGGTAGGTTTGAACCAATCGGCCTCTTTTTAACATCGGTCTTCTAGAACCTACCAAAATGCGTCACTGGGATTTCCTAGAGCGGAAAACACAGCACAGCATGGCGTCACTCGGATTACAGGCCAGGTAAATTACAACGCGTATTCGCTGCACTGGGATTTCGGGGGTAGTATTTTTCGACGCTCTCTGGCGTCTCTCGTATATAAAGGGTTAACCTTCTATCACACAATCCAGAGTTTTAGCAACCCTTAGAAGAAAGCTTAGAAGAGCTATGATTGTGAGAAAATGCTGGTGACCAGCTTTTTCTCCTTTTCCCACAATGTTTTCTACCCTTCAAAAGGCAAATCACATCATTTGAATAAAATAAAATTTGTCATCTGCAAATGCTTTCAATTTTGACTAGTGTAAAATTTTGTTGATTTAGAAAAAGTTAAATCTTACTACTTCATAAAATCTTTATCAGATGACAACATTTTCAAAGATTCAATAAAATTAATAGTACCTGGGTACATGCAGACATAATTATTAGATGTGGCTGAAATGATAGAGTATGCCTCTGAGAGAATAGAAAACATTGTTGATAAGAGAGAAACAGTTGCAGTACTTCAAATGTATAGTAAGTTTGTTAAGAATTTTTTATCTATGCACATGTGATAGAGTTGAAATTTGCTATCCTTGTGAGTTCTGCCGAGCCCCGGTAGCTCAGTCGGTGCAGGACTTAAGAACAGAGGTTAGATTCCTGGCTTGGCCAATTTCTTTCCGAGGATCGATGATAGTCATTGCAACAGGATTCATCCCTCTCCCACCGCTGACCAATGTTTCAACGATGGTTATGTGGGAAAGCAGCCAGTGGCTTGGAAAGAAAATTGTGTGGAGTACTGGTGAAAGAGACTCCAGGAAAGCATAGATAGGTGCACTTGCCACCACGATATAACTGAAACAACATTGAAAAACGGCGTCAAACGCCATACGATCAATCAATCAACCTTGTGAGTACCTACAACAAAGCTCGTTGTGAAGAATTGATGATTTTAGATTTAAACAACGGTTGAATATGTGTAACCTAAATAGCAAAGGAAAAAATACAGCAAGTTGATTAAAGGGTTTTGTGTAAATACATCCTATAGAGTATGTTGAATATGACTATTGAAATTTAATCTTTTCTCAAACATTCCTGTGTTTTTAACAACCCTGAGGAAAAATTCTTTGAAAATATTGTAGGGAAAAGAAGAAATGCTGCTTATCAGCTTTTTCTACTTTTCTCACAGTATTTTCTATCCAGTCAACGACAGCTTCCACCATTTGAGTCATATTTTACCTGTTGTGTGCAAATGCTTTGGATTTTGACAAAAAGTGTAAAATTTTGCAGACTGGTAAAATATTAAGGCTTTTGACAAATTTCATATATTGCTTATTACGTATACTCCTTAACAGATGACAAAATTTAAACCTAGACCAAATTGAAAGCATTTGCAAACGACAAACAAATGTAGCTCAAATGGTGATGTTTTGATAGGGTAGAAAACATGGTAGGAAAGGAGAAAATGATGCTTGCCAGCATTTTCTTCTTTTCCCACAATGTTTTCAAATAGTTTTGTCAGCAAAGTTGTTTAACTCTATACCAGACGACAAAAATGTAGACCTGTCTAACTTGAAAGAACTTGCAGACGATAATTTAAATGTGGTTAAAATAATGATGCCTGTCTGATAGGGTAGAAAACATTGTGGGAAAAGGAGAAAATGCTGGTTACCAGCATTTTCTCCTTTTCTCACAGTGTGTATAAAAACTTTACTTAAAAGGGTCGTTAAAACTTGGGATTGTGTAGTAAAGAGTTAAACTCTTGGATTATTCAGTGAAAGGCTTTTTGACAAAACTGTTATGGTTTATTAATGTAGTTTTTTTCACACTCAACTGATAACTGCATCTATTTGATGTACATTACCAGATTTTTGTGGTAATTATTGCTTTTATTATTAAACCATGGGTTGCGTAACCCTTTTTTTCACAATCCAGAGTCTTAATGACTATCAGAGATGGCTTTTGTAAACATTGTGGGAAAAGGAGAAAATGCTGTTGGCAAATTGTTGAGAGCTGATTATGGGATTTTTTTCAGGTGCTTTATGCCAGTAATTCATGTCAGTGGCTTGCGGTTTAGAAGTAGGATTTTTAATCAGGAAAGCCTAGTTTGATATATGCCGCCCGCGGCAGTCATGTTGGTGTGTCCTTTAACAAGGCTCTGCAAACCCCAAGCCTTGAACCTGGGAGCTGTTGGTGTGATCTAACTGGAAGTAGTGTTAGTAGCATTGTTTTTAGCTCACCTGAGCACGAAGTGCTCAAGATGAGCTTTTGTGATCGCCCAATGTCCGTCGTCCGTTGTGCGTTGTCCACAATTTCTTTAAACATCTTCTCCTCCTAAACCACTGGGCCAATCTTGATGAAACTTGGCAGGGATGTTCCTTGGGGTGAAGCTCTACCAAAGTTGTTCAAGAGATTGAATTCCACCCATAACTGTGGTTGCCATGGCAACCAAAGGGAAAAAAACAGCAAAATCTTTGAAAATCTTCTCTGAAACTAGAAGGCTTTGATGTTTGGTATGTAGCATCTCCTAGTGGACTTCTACCAAGTTTGTTCAAATGATGCCTCTGGGGTCGAAACTGGCCCAGCCCCAGGGGTCACAAGTTTGAACATGGGAACAAAAAAGGAAAACTTTGAAATTCTTCTTCTCTAAAACGGGGAGGTGTAGAGCTTTGATATTTGGTATGTAGCATCTCCTAGTGGACCTCTACTAAGTTTGTTCAGATGATGCCACTGGGGTCAAAACTGGCCCCATCCCGGGGTCACAAGTTCGAACATTGGAACAAAGAAGGAAAACTTTAAAATTCTTCTTTTCTGAAACTGGAAGGCATAGAGCTTTGATATTTGGTATGTAGTGAACCTGTTCTAAGTTTGTTAGCCCACCTGAGCACAACATGTTCAGTGAGTTCAAAATTGGGTCACCTGGGGTCATAAACTAGGTCACTAGGTCAAAGAAATACCTTGTGGGCACTCCAGAGGCCACATTTATTGCTCAAATGACCTGAAATTTGGTCAGAATGTTTGTCGTGATGAAATCTTGGATGGGTTTGGATTTGGGTCACCTGGGATCATAAACTAGGTCACTAGGTCAAATTAAAGAAATACCTTGTGGGCACTCTAGAGGCCACATTTTTTGCTCAATTGACTTGAAAATTGGTCAGAATGTTTGTCTTGATAAAATCTCACATGAGTCTAAAATTGGGTCAACTGGGGTCATAAACTAGGTCACTAGGTCAAAGAAATACCTTTAGGGAACTAGAGAGGCCACATTTATTATTCAATTGATTTGAAAATTGGTAAAAATGTTTCTCTTGATGAAATCTAAGATGAGTTCAAAATTAGGTCACCTGGGGGTCATAATCTAGGTCACTAGGTCAAATTAAATACCTTTAGGGGCCACATTTCTTGCTCAATTGACTTGAAAATTGATCAGAATGTTTGTCTTGCTGAAATATCAGGTGAGTTTGAAATTTGGTCACCTGGAGTCATAAACTAGGTCACTAGGTCAAATTAAAGAAATACCTTGTGGGCACTCTAGAGGCCACATTTATTGCTCAAATGACCTGAAATTTGGTCAGAATGTTTGTCTTGATGAAATCTTGGATGGGTTTGGATTTGGGTCATCTGGGGTCATAAACTAGGTCATTAGGTCAAATTAAAGAAATACCTTGTGGGCACTCTAGAGGCCACATTTTTTGCTCAATTGACTTGAAAATTGGTCAGAATGTTCGTCTTGATGAAATTTGGATGAGTGTGAAATTGGGTCACCTGGGGTCATAAACTAGGTCACTAGGTCAAATTAAAGAAATACCTTGTGGGCACTCCAGAGGCCACATTTATTGCTCAATTAACTTGAAAACTGTTCAGCATGTTTGTCTCCATAAATTTTTGATGAGTTCTAAATTGGGTCACCTATTGAGATAAAGTAGGTCACTAGGTCAACTTACGGAAACTCCTTGTGGACGCTCTAGAGTGAAATTTCACCTATTGACTCAGGTGAGCGATCCAGAGCCATCATGGCCCTCTTGTTTCAAATTCTTGTCAAATTTTAGACTCGTCCAAATTGACACCATTAAATTTTGTAGATGACATGCATACTTTAATAATGAAATGTGGCTGATATGGTGGAATTTGTCTGTGAAAGAGTATGATCATTATCAAAGATGGGGAAAAATGCTGATTTACCTCATGGCACAATCTTATTTATGTATTGTTCTGTTGGAAAGTACAGGGTATGCCTTCCTTGAGTTGGGGGAAAATGTCATTTTAGTGTAGTGACTTGTTTTACCAGTTTCTGATTGGCTGTTCAGTTGACACACCTTCCAGGTAGCAAAATCAGGGTTCAACAGCTGTTGTCACATTGGAAAAATATCAAAGAGTAACTTTGAATAATAGAAATACAAAAGTATATAGCTTATCCTTGTAACCTGTACTGTTCCTCATATATGTGGTATAATGGACAGGACAGCCATATTGTATGCATATATTTTGTGCTCTCAAGGGAGAATCACAGATGGTGCAAGGAGAGAAAATGTAATTAACTCTTTACCGAAAGACAAAATTTTTGACTCGTCAGACTGACAGTAAACAAAATAAATGTAGCTCAGATGATGATTTCTGTCTAGGGTAGAAAACATTGTGAGAAAAGGAGAAAATGCTGCTTAACATCTCCATTTCCAACAAAGTTTTGAAAAGCCATCTTCAGAGTCGTTAAAAGTCAAGGGTTGTGTGGTAAAGGATAAATATTGGACTGAAGTACTAAAACGGATTTTTTCAGTCTGAAGAAAAACTAAATTTGTTGCAATATTAGTACAGTTTTGCTCAGACTTTCTTGTAAAAATTGGACAGTGTAGTCCTAAGATCACACTGCACATTCTGAACAGTCTGATCTTTATCTACTCTGTCCCTGCAACTACTGTAAGTTTTGCCATGGCATTCTGCTGATCAGTAGTGACTTTCCTCACCAGCTGTATCTGCTTTAACCATTTACCACACATTACTGATTTTTAACGACCTTAAAAAACAAGACTTGAAAATATTGTGGGAAAAGGAGAAAATGCTGGTAACCAGCACCTATTCAAGAACAAGTACTATAATTTGAAAAAAATATTTGAATTGTCGTCTGTAAATTCTTCAAATATACACAAAATTTTGCTGAGTGGTAAAGAGTTAACACCCAGTTGATACAAAAAACCAGAATGAGACATGCCAAAATTTTATGATGGTAGTTGAACCACAATTAGAACTCGTGAACTCTATAACAAACATTAAATTTTAGATGTGAAAACTTGGTTGGAAAAGGAAAAAATGCTACCTACAAGCATTTTCTGTTTTTCTGTTGTGTTTTCAAAAGTCCACTTTTTCAGGGTCATTAAAACTTGGGATTGTGTTGTAAAAGGGTGAAAGAGCATTTCCATATCTAGAACTTTATACTGTGGACAAAATGTCGGCTCTACTGTCCCTGTTGTGGGAATATCAATATCAGTCTTATTTGTTTTCTACATGGCAGTCAGCTTTTGTAGGAAATCTTCTACATTGTGCAGCAGACAACTATTTGAAATATATGTACATGTACTTTGGTAAAAAATAAATATCATATGAGCAAATTTTCCATTTGCTGTAATGTTTTCACATACATGTACATGCATGTGTTATATCTAGCTCATGTTGATTATCAATAACATAATCCAGAGCACCAAATAAACCCAAGGAACACTTTCATTCTCCAAATAAAACCCTTGTAATTGCAATGCAAAGGCTCTTGTTGTCAAAAACGTCAAAGTAAAGAGGACAGAGTATATCAAAGATTGGATTGCATGTTTTGTGCAGTCTGATCTTAATCTACACTGGTCGCAGAAGCAACTATAGTTGAAAAAGGGGTTAAATGGATGTTTCAGAAATTGATTGCTGAGCATGGTGTCTCGGTTGGTAACAAACCATTTCAAATCAGTTCACAGTTCAAACACATTCATCTGTTAAATGACCCTGAGGCAGAAGACTTTTGAAAACATTGTGGGAAAAGGAGAAAATACCCATTGCTTTTTATACGCCCTTTGAAGACGGGACGTATTATGGGATCACCCATGGCGTGCGGGCGGGCGGGCGGCATCCAGTTCTTTGTCCGGAGCATAACTTTGTCATCTTCAGTCCGATTGACTTGAAACTTGACAATTGTGTTTGTTGCAATAATACAGAGTGCAGTGCAAAAGAACCATAACTCTACCTCGTGCTGTCTTTGAGTTATTTCCCTTTGATCATCATTTTTACAGCATTTTCTGCTTGTCCGGAGCATAACTTTGTCATCTTCAGTCTGATTGACTTGAAACTTGGCATTTGTGTTTGTTGCAATAATATGGAGTGCAGTGCGAAAGAACCATAACTCTACCTTGTGCTGTCTTTGAGTTATTTCCCTTTGATCGCCATTTTTACATTATTTTCTGCTTGTCCGGAATATAACTTTGTCATTTTTAGTCTGAACATCTTCAAATTTCGTATGTATGATTGTTGAAAAATTACGGAGTGCAGGGAGCAGGAACCATAACTCTTCCTAGCATGAATTTTGAGTTATTCCCCCTTAGATCTTCATTTTATAGCATTTCTTGCTTGTCCGGAGCATAACTTTATCATCTTAAAGAGGCCCTTATACTCATTTTCAGCCAGTTTTAACTCATTTTGTCTTTATTTAATCAAACTATAGTCATTCGTACATCAAATATTGCGCCTGACAGTTGCAAGGTTGCTTAGATTACGGTGGATAGAAAATACATTTCACTGAGTTGCGGCCTTCCATGTAAAGGGACTCGTCGTTTCCGGTTTTTGAATCAAAGATTTCGATATATCTGTTATACACTCGGGTAGATTCGTATGATGATCATGCATTCTGTCACGTGACTATATTTGACCTTCGCCCTGCATCTAATGAGGTAAACAAAGGAAAATGAAGGCTTCTCGATTTTCAGATGGAGGTCGCGGCCTATATGCAAATTATACCGTATCCGACTCTAGGCGGAAACCAACAATAAATTTCTGTGACGCACCGCCATTGTTTACAGCTTTGATCGTCAGCCAGTTTTCTTCTGACCAATGTTCAGTTTCTAATACAAATCTCCGTGATTCTTTTTTTCCAATTACACCATAAATGTCAGTAATTTATCCATGTTTACCCAAAGGACTGATTTCTGTACCATTCTGAATTGTTTGAAATTTAACAGCGTTTCTGCTTACCGGCTGTAGATGGGCATCTTTAAGTAGGAATGACTCGAAATATTGTATGCTTATTTGTTGCAATATTTGGAAGTGCAGTGTGCAAGAATTGTAACTCTACCTCGTGCTGTCTTTTAGTTATTTCCCTTTGATCATCATTTTTACAGCATTTAGTGCTTGTCCGGAATATAACTTTGTCATCTCAAGTCAGAATGACTTCAAACTTGGTATGCATGTTTGTTGCAATATTACGGAGTACAGTGCACAAGAACAATAACTCTTCCTAGGGTGGATTTTGAGTAATTCCACTTTAATCTTCATTTTTACAGTCCAGTTCTTTGTCCGGAGCTTAACTTTGTCATCTCCAGTCTGATTGACTTGAAACTTGGCATTTGTGTTTTTTGCAATAATACGGAGTGCAGTACGAAAGAACCATAACTCTACCTCATGCTGTATTTGAGTTATTTCCCTTTGATCGTCATTTTTACAACATTTTCTGCTTGTCCGGAATATAACTGTCATTTTTAGTCTGAACATCTTCAAATTTGGTATGCATGATTGTTGAAAAGTTATGGAGTGCAGTGCACAAGAAGCATAACTCTTTCTAGCTCGAATTTTGAGTTATTTCTTCTTAGATCTTCATTTTTATAGCATTTCTTGCTTGTCCGCAGCAGAACTTTGTCATCTTAAGTGGGAATGACTTGAAATATGGTTTGCTTATTTGTTGCAATATTTGGAAGTGCAGTGCGCAAGAATTGTAACTCTACCTTGTGCTGTCTTTGAGTTATTTCCCTTTGATTGTCATTTTTACAGCATTTAGTGCTTGTCTGGAATATAACTTTGTCATCTCAAGTCAGAACGACTTCAAACTTGGTATGCATGTTTGTTGCATTATTACAGAGTACAGTGCTCAAGAACAATAACTCTACCTAGCACGGATTTTGAGTAATTCCACTTTGATCTTCATTTTTACAGTATTTCTTGCTTGTCCGGAAGGGAACTTTGTCACCTCAAGTCAAATTGACTTCAGACTTGTTAAACATGTTTGTTGCAGTTACGAAAAGTGCAATGCACTGGAACCGTAACCTTACCTAATGTCCTTTTGGAATTATTCCCTATTCATTAATTTTTTTTTTACAGCTTTTCATGCTTCTCTACAATATAACTTTGTCTTTTCATGTTGGAATGACCTGAAACTTTATATGCATGTTTCCTTAACATTAGAGGAGACATTCATGCCTATTTCAATCACTTACATGATTTCTGCTGCACTACTACTTTCCTCTACCTGCCCTTTACGATTATTATTCCCCCTCGACAACTGGCGGTGGTACGGGCGTATCTTGCGACAATTTGCCGCTCTTGTTCCACATTGTCCCCCCCCCCCTTTAAAGGGACTATGAACCAAATAGTAAACACAAAATGAAAGTCCATTTTTGAAACTGACAAATGAATTTAATTTGGTTTGATGAAGAGTGTTATGAGAGGAAAGGAGTATGTGAAAGAATTAGGTTTGGAAGCAAGAAGAATTCATCATTTTTACAAAGAGTTCCCTCAACTTTTTCTACCCAGTTTGTAACGGTATAAATCTATTTTTAGAATACACACATGATCTTTTAGGTATGGGAAAACAAAGTCATTAAAAAACACTTCACAACTTCCCCTGAAGAAATCTTAACACAACAGGTACCTAACGAGGAAATCATGTTAACCTCGTGCACATGTGTATAGATTCCATAAAATACTGAACGGCTTTAATGTCATCCTACAGCTGGCTAAACAATACACAAAATATTAGACTTTCGTATAAACAGGTGGTGTAAATAATGGTAAAGCTAGATGATGTATTCTAGTGCTATAAATAGATGCTGAGTATGAATAAAGGTATACCTCGGTAAGACAGGTATTTCGTAAATTACCTACGCAGGAATTAAACTAAATTTCTGGCATATTTCAGCAAGGCATTCTAGCTAATCAAGCTAATTAATTAGGCAAAACAATAGGCTTCTGCTTTGAACAAAAAAGGGGCATTTTTGACAGACTCTATGATTTACACTCCTCAATTCTGGACAAGGTTAAAGTACATCAGTGCCTCAAAGCTGGTGGTTTCTTCAAAATGAATACAGTATTTTTGAAGTTGTATATTGTTCTTAAGATTTGTTTGAGTCTTCCTATATTTTCACGTAGTATTAGGACAAAATGCTTTAGTTCGAAGTACTTGACACACCATTGTTTAAGTGACAAGTAAAACAACAAATTATTCAACTCAGAGGATCACATGACAACTGCCAATTACCAGCAGTTTTGCCTTTTTCCCTCAATGTTTTCAAAAACCTTCACTGTCAGGGAGGTTAGGATTCAGGATATTGTGTGATAAAGGGAAAAATTTTGCAGATAATGGACCTTTGTAAGTGTGACTGCATTAAAAACTGGTACATGTTCTTTGAAAAGTCTTTGGTAAATATTCAGTCGAAACTGATCTTTTCAGTTTATTTTAAAGTAAATTGACTCTGTTGAACTTTGCACATATTTAAATACTCCCTTTCAAAATTCATACTGACAAAAAGTCCAGTTTCAGCCATTTTTTTCCAAACCTAACTCTTAAATTGCCTTCAGCAACTCTAATTGCAGGTGCAGGCAGTGTAGATGAAGATCAGATTGCACAAAATGTTAAGTCTTACCTTTGATTTACTGTCCTGTGGTAGATTTATTCAGTGTTAACCATGTACACACAATCTTGAGTTTTAACTACCCAGGGCAGGGAAGGGGGAAAAGGAGAAAATGCTGATTACTACTACGTTTACCACAATTTTTTCTTCCCTTCCAAAACGAATTTCAAATTTTCAGTCATAATATTATGTTGTCTGCAAATGTTTTCAATTTGGACTTGTCTAAAATTTGTTGTCTGGTAAAGGGTTGATGTAGTAACGTCTTTTTAACCCTTTTCCAGACAATCTCCTGTTTTATAACCCAAAGGTCAAGAGCTTGTAAATCTTTCATCACCAAATATAAAGAAGATTTTTTTTGCCGTGAAAGATCGAAATTTATTTCTTCTTGTGAACCTCATCGGTAATAATTTCACCAAAAAAAAATTCTTTTTATTTCATGCTTCTAAACCCTTTTTTGGGGGAGACTTACATCAAAATCCAGTACAGTTGTTTTCTGTAATTTCCCGTTGCGTACCCCCTCCGCATAACAAGACATGACAATATTACATAAAGCGCAAGAAATGTAGGGTAAATTAAGTCATATTTCCCTCTGATTGAATGGCACGTACTGTTTTCTTAGTTAACTAATGCAGGGGAACTATTCTTTCTACCTTCAATTTAACAGAACATAAAAACTGTATTTTTCACTGGTTGTTACCATGAAATATCAAACCATATTCCACTGTTATTTCTCGATAAACTACTGAAAGCATGAAATAACTAAATTACATTTTTTAACTGCAACCAAATAGTATTACAGTTCAGCTGCAAGGTAAAGAAGCAATGCAGTCACAATCTAGAAATTAAATTTGCAGAGGACATTTAACATAATAGCACACAGCAAAATTTTAGACCTATCTGAATTGAAAGCATTTGCAGACGACAATTTCATAGTGGCTCAAATGACACAATTTTTCTTTGATAGGGTAGAAAACTTTGTGGAAAAAGGGGGAAATGCTGGTTACCAGCATTTTCTCCTTTTCCCACAATGTTTTCAAAAGGCTTCTTAATTAGGATCGTTAAAACTCATCATTGTGTGTAAAGGGTTTTAACATATTACCAATCAACAAAATTGTATACTTGACCAAATAGTAAGCATTAAATTTTGCAGATGACAAATGTGATACCCTCATTCCACTAGGCGGCGATCTACGGCGCTCTGTGCGCTCATACAGAGCGCTTCAGATCGCTGCCGGATTGGTGATTATGAAGACACTCCCGCTCAGATAACAACTAGATGACCGAGCACTTCTGTATCTCTAATGGTCGCTATCGGATCTCATCGGAGCGCGATGACCAGCATACTGGCAAACATTTCCGCTCTTGAGCGATCCGATTGCGCTCAAGTTACGATGTTTATGTTCAAGTTGCTTTTCGATAGCGATTTAAGCGATTAACACTTTACCACACAATGTTGACTTTCAACGACCCTGGGAAAGAAGTCTTTTGAAAACATTGTGAGAAAAGGAGAAAATGCTGGTAACCAGCATTTTCTCCTTTTCTCACAATGTTTTCTACCCTTTCAAAGAAAAATTGCACACTTTGAGCCACATTGAAATTGTCGTCTGCTAATGCTTTCAATTTGGGCAAGGCCGAAATTTTGCCGTTTGGTAAAGGGTTAAATAGCGATGTGACGGCATTCTGAACAGATTGCCACGGATCTTTGTGCAAGGCAGTAGACCGATGGCGATCTTGGCGATCCGTTAAAGATCTGTTAGCGTTCTTGGCGCTCTGCATGGCGATCTACGGCGCTCTGTGAGAGCGCCGTAGATCGCGGCCTAGTGGAATGGGGGTATGACCTACACCTATGGAATTTGTCTTTGAAAAGGCAGGAAAAATGTTGTTGGAAAAGGAGAAAATGTCTTCAAAAGGCTTCTCCCTCAGGGTCATTGAAAGTTGGGATTGGATGGAAAAGGGTCAAGTGATACAGGGGTCAAATGAATGAGATTTATCATGGATAGGGTAGAAAATGTTGGTTATTATTAATTTTTCCTTTTCCATGATGTTGTCAAAAGCTCTCTTCCAGTCAGAATTGTGAAAAAACAAGGGATTCTTTTTTAACCCTTAATCACACAATCCCGACTTTGAGCATCCCTCTAAGAGAAGGCTTTTGAAAATATTGTGGGATAAGGAAAAAATGCTGGTTACCAGCATTTTCTCCTTTTCCCACAATGTTTTCCATTCTATCACAGATAGATTCCTTCACTGGAGCCACATTAATTTTAAATTGTTGCTGGCATAAGATTTCAGTTTGGACAAGTCTATAATTTTGTTGTGCAGTAAAAAATTAAACTCTTTACCAAACAACAGATTTGTAGGCCTTTCCAAATCGAAAGCATTTGCAGACAATTTCATAGTGGCTCAAATGAGAAAATTTGCCCATGATAGGGTAGAAAACATTGTGGGAAAAGGAGAAAATGCTGGTTACCAGCATTTTCTCCTTTTACCACAGTTTTCATAAGGTTTCTTCCTCAGGGTCATTAAAAGTCGTCATTGTGTGGTAAAAAGTTACAGGTAAAAACTTGGTTACAATGCAATCATAGTATACAGACAACCCCCAACATGTTGAGTACTGAGGCAAAGGGCAAAAAAGATACAGAATGTGGTATTGATTATCACTTGCATATCAGCTGAGCTATCCTAACACAACGTCTATGTATTCATACCTATGTTTTTCTTACACATATCTATGATATATAGTACACAATATTTTCTGGTGGAGTATAAGGTGTACAATATTCACCTTTTGTGTTGTGAGCTGAGGTATATTGTATGACTGTTCAACCATGCTATGTGTGTAGGGATAGAAACAGATCTTTCGGATTTAATTTTTTCCTGACAACCCCACTCCTTTTTTAAGAAGAGTTTCTATCGGATTTCTGGGCGAAAGTTGTGCTGAAGTATTGGAGAATTAGTCGGGGAAGTCGGGCAATGGTGTGAATGAATCTCATATCTGATTGTCAAGGTTTAGCTGAGGGAAAAGTCGTGGGACCTGAAGGACAAGATTCAGTGTATACTGGTATGTCACATGACATTACAACTTGTTTCTGCGTTCAACGTTTCTGTGCTGAAACGTTGAAAAAAGTACATCAGAAAATGGATAATTATAAAGAGAATCTTGTTAACAGAGTAGAAACATACAGACAAAACAAGAAAAACTTTGACTCTTTACCAATCAACAAAGAATTAGACTTGATTAAATTGAAAGCATTTGCAGACGACAAATTAAGTGTAGTTCAAATTATGATTTCTGTTTTTCATGGGGGTTGAAAACATTATGGGAACAGAAGAAAATGCTGGTTTACCAGCAATATCTCCTTTTCCCACATTATTTTCGAAAGGATTCTGCTTCAGATTCGTTAAAACTCGGGATTGTGTGGTAAAGGGTTAAACCTTTACCAAGCAATCCCTACTTTTAATGACCCTTGAAAAATGCTTGGATAATTGTTTGAAAAGTATGAAATGCTGGTTACACACATTTTCTCATTTTCCCACATTGTTTTCTACTCTTTCACAGACAGATCCCATCTTTCTTTCAAACCACGCTGTATTTTGTCGTCTGCAAATACCTTCAGTGTGGACAATTCTTAAATTTTGTTGCCTGGCAAAGTTAACGAGCAAATTCAAGGAGAAAGTAGGATGATGTTTAGTATCAATCAAATGACTTGGCATATATTTAATTGTGTAACTTCGTAATGTATTTTGAAAGCAGGTTTTGACGGTTTCTGAAAAAAAAAAATCAGTTGCCAAAATTATTTACCTCTTTTTTAGGAGATAAAAATTGTTTCCCTAATTGTAACTAGTAGTTTACCTCTTTACAGGACTAGAAAACTTTCTATGCGTCCTAATTGAAAGCCTTTGCAGCAAATGCACACTTGGATAGCTCAGCAGCTAGCATAGCCGACTCGTGACCTGCTGGTTGTGAGTTCATTAACCGGTTAAGGAAACTTTCTTTTCAGCAATTTTTTACCTCTCACCTCTGATGCATGTGAGAAAGTAGTCTGTGACTTGGAAAGAAAGTTGTGTCAGTACTGGTGTGAGAAAGCAGGAAACACGTGTAGTAGCACTGACCGCCATGATATGACCTAAGCTGTTAAATAGGCTTTAAACTCCAATTCAATCACTGCAGCCGACAAATTAGAGGCCCAATAGCTACCATCTGTAAATAATTTGATCCGGTCATAATGCAGACAAATTTAAGTCATACCATTTAAAAGAATGGATATTACCATGAGTCTGATAATGTTTTACAGTACAATCTATCAAAGTCCCTGTTGTAGGCAGAAAAATGTATTTAACAATGAAAACAAAAGTTGCCAACTTTTGTTCTAGTTTTACATTACATGAAAATAATGTCAGCCAGCGACTAAAGCTTGGACAGGCCATAGTGAAACATATTGTCAGATTCATAACAAAATCAATACTTTTAATTGTATGAATTGTATTTGTCTGCAAAATTCGACTCCCCAATTGTCGAACTGTTTACTTTTGGTTGCTAGTGCAACTTTAGCTTTTTACCAAATGACAAAATTTACACTTGTTTAAATTCAAAGCTGCTTCAGACAACAAAAAAAATGTGGCTGAAATGGCCAAACCTTACTCAGAAAAGGGGTCCCGCGTGGCGCAGTGGTTAAGTGTGGGTTTTGTAACCTGGAGGCCCTAGGTTCAAGCTGCACTGGACCCACTGGGTTTTTTGTGGGAGTGTTCTTGGGCAAGACACTTCAGAGTCTTTGCCTAGTACTGGTAAAATCCAGAGAAACATGAATATGTGAGCTGTCACAGTGATATGACTTGAGATTATGTTGAATGTGGCATTAAACACCATTCAATCAATCAATCAATCATTACTCAGAAAGGGTAGAAAACATGATTGAGTGAAAGGAGAAAATGCTGATTACCAACAATGTTTTCAAAAGGCTTCTTGCCCAGGGTCTCATAAACTCAGGATTGTGAGGTTAACCCTTTCCCACACAATGCCAAGTTTAACGACCCTTAGGAAGGGGCATTTTGAAAACATTGTGGGGAAAAAGAGAAAATGCTGGTAACCAGCATTTTCTCCTTTTTTCCCACAATGTTTTCTACCCTATCAAATACAAAAACACCGCTTAAGCTACATTTTATTTGTCATTTGCAGAAACTTTGAATTTGGTCCAGTCCAAAATGGTATGGTAAAGAGTTAAGGGTTAAATGTGGCTGAAGTGAAAACAGTGTTCTGGAAATGGTTGAAAACATCAAGAAAATGCTGGTTACCTCTCCTATACCACAATTTTTGCAAAACCATTTTTCTGCAAGATCTTTAAAACTTATGTTGTTTGGTAAAGGGTTAACTTCTGAAAAGGGAGTGTATTAAAGATAACAGATAAATTAATTTTACCAGTACTTGCCTTAGTATCACTGATGATGGGATAGCCCATATTTAGGTGTAATGTAATATGAATACAATACATGTATATAGTATAGGCCATGTGTTGACAGTCTTCTTCCGTCAAGATCATTGTGTTGACTCTCACCCATCACAGAAAAAATTTATCATTTTTTTATACCCCCGCAAAACGAACATTTTCAGGGGTATACTGGAATCAGCCTGTCTGTCCGTCCGTGTGTCCGTCTGTGTACAAAATACTAGTAATTTTGTGTCGCAAACTCCTACAGTTTTCCTTCAATTGTATTGAAACTTTGCACATATATTGATCATATATTGAAGATTTGCAAGACGCAATTTTCAAGTGTCAACTCCTCCTGGTTGAGGAATTATCTCCCCTTGAACTTGGCACTTTTTTCTGTCAAAGCGCTGGCGGGGGTATTAAGTCACATTCAGTGACAGCTCTAGTTTTTTAAGCTCTGCCAACCTAAGGTCAACAGAGCTTATTTCATAGTGTGGTCCATCCATCTGGTAGTCTTTCTTGTTAACGCAATAAATTCTGTATTAGTTGTCTGAATTTTGTGAAACTTCACCTTCAGTTCATCAAAAGCTTGAACCCTATTGAGTTTGAAAAAAATAGGGCCCTTTGAAATGATTTGAAAGGGCACTAAGTACTTGCTGTTTAATAATAGGATTTTCTTTTCAAAGGTTAGAAAACATTGTGTCAAAAGGACAAAATGCTGGTTACCAGCACTTCCTGCTTTTAGCAGAATGTTTTCAAAAGCCTTCTCCATCAGGATCTTAACTCTAACAAACAACAGAATTTTAGACTGGTCCAAATTAAAAGTATTTGCAGATGATGAACTATGGTAAATGTTGCACAAATTAGGAAATATCTGTTCAAAAGGATAGAAATCTGTGTAGGAAAAGGAGAAAACCCTGATTAATACCAGCATTTTCTCCTTTTCCCATCATGTTTTTAAAAGTTATTTTCCTTGGGTTCATTAAGATATTTTGGTAAAGATACTGTGGGTAAAGGGTTAAAACACAGGCTTGTAAGTTGTTTGGTAAAAAGGAATAAGCAATTGACTTTGGATCGCAGGAATTATGAAGACTATGTTCAGGTCAGGTGGCCTACCCCACTGCAATCAGTTGATGTTAACCCATTACCACAAAGTTTCGAGTATTAACGACCCTTCGGAAGAAGGCTTTTGAAAACAGAAAACAGCATTTTCTACATTACCCACAGTGTTTTCTATCCATTCCAAAACAAATTCCATTATTTTGAGCCATGTCTACCTTGTGGCCTACAAATACTTTCAGTTTATCATTTATCTTTTTATCATTTGGTAAGAAGTTAACCCTTTACCAAACAATCCCTGGTTTTTACGACCCTGCGATAGAAGCCTTTTGAAAACATTGTGGGAAAAGGAGAAAATGCTGTTTTCTGTTTTCAAAAGCCTTCTTCCTAAGGGTCGTTAATACTTGGAACTTTGTGGCAATGGTAACCAGCATTTTCTCCTTTTCCCACAATGTTTTCTACCCTGCTGGAAACAAATTTCAATTTCTGAGTTACGTTTATTTTGTCGTCTGCAAGTGCTTTCAATTTGGACCAGTCTAAAATTTTGTCATTTGGTAAAAAGTTAAACAACAGAAAAGCCTAAGATGTTTACTTTATGGAGTTTATGTTTGGTCAGCCTTTACTTTATGGAGTTTATGATAGGTCAGCCTTTACTTATGGAGTTTATGATTGGTCAATGACTTAAATTTGACAGAAGTCGAGGTCATTCACCACACAGACTGTTTCTAAAGGTACCACAAGCCATTGGATAATGACATAATTATTACGTAGAAATATTAATAAGAATGGAAAGTGTTTTGTCTATAATGACATGGAGAAAAAAAAGCAGAAAACGTCGAGGTAGCTTCGGCAGCATGCAAAAACTTTGACATTTTGTAATATCTCTGTTATTACTTCGAACTCGGACAAGTTGTTAAACTATCATAAAGGAACCTATACAACAAGGGGAGATAAGCATCAAAGTATTTTTTGACACAGTTATGCTCCTTTTTCAAACTAGAATTTTCACTGAAAATCAAGAAAATGCAACACACATGCTGTGCTGGTGTTTATCCCTCAACCACACAACCACCAGTCTAAAGACCCTGAGCAGAAAGTCCTTTGAAAACATTGTTGGTAAAGGAGAAAATGCTGGTAACCAGCATTTTCTCCTTTTCCCACAATATTTTCTACACTATCAAAGACATAAATAATCATTTTGAGCCACATTTATTTTGTCACCTGCAAATGCTTTCAAGTTAGTCTGGTCCAGATTTTTTTCCATTTGGTAAAGGGTTAAAAAAAAATTGGCCCAATGTCTAGCAATATTTTTCCAGCCATTATAAGACTCTGCGTTTGCCCTCAGAATTCATGACTTTTATGTGACTTGAACAACTTATGTAGTCTGAAATGAACTTGTATGGTATTTGGATCTTGTCGATAAGGCATAAAACAACAAACTTGTTTCTTTTTTTTTTTATTGCAGATGATGTGAGTACAGATCAAAATGGTAATCCAATTGTGAACCTGAAAGACCCTAAAGCATACAGACAGATGAGAGAGTCACCTTCCATTTCGGAAGGACCAGCCGTAACTTACCAAAATTATGGAACGATTCCATACGCTTCAAACTCACATGAACAATCCTCACTTCATAGGGACTCTGAAGGGATCTCTAAACAAGAAAAGCAAAGAAGGAGTAAGAAAAATAGAAACAAAGAAGTAGAAACGAAGTCAGAAGATGTGGAACATTATATGGGCAATAAGCCTATTGAGGATGTATTGTACTACATACATGGACAAAATGTGTCTCTAAAAAAATCGAAAAAACAATCACCTTCCAATCCTGAAGACATTCCAAATAAAACACAGAAACAAAACAAGAAAAGTAAAGACAAGAAACAGAAGTCTCCAACTCCCTCAATAGAGGAGGTGGAGACAAAGGGGAATAACTCTGCTCAATCAGCCATAATTGATCAGGAAGTTGGCTCAAACAATATGGGAAATTTAAGTGGTAAAACTGAGGTGAATGCTTCCATTGTAAATGGTGATATTGATGGTAATTACGCCAAAAAAGATAAAATATCCAAGTCCTTGCTCAAAGACGATAAAGAACATATAGTGTCAGACACTGACTTATTAAATCATCATATGCCCCATTTATCAGACAATAAGGCTGTTTATTGTAAAGAAAGTGTTAAAGATAAAGAAATACCTAAGACTAATAATAAAAGGGTCGCTGCTATTGAAACAAATACAAGTGATCAGAAACAGAAAAAAGGAGTTGATAAACCTGATAAAGCTTCAAAGTCAGAAAAGTTAGAAATGGTCTTGCCCAACTCTGATAAGTTAGAGAATATGGTAAAAGTTGATGATAGTGCAGCAGGAACTAATGTAACTGTTAAACAGAAAAATTCTAAGAACAAGAAATCAAAACCTACCAGTCCAACAAGTGTTAAGGTAGAAAATGATGTGCAAGGTCCAGAATTTTTCAGTGAGCAGTCATTCATTTCTCAAATCCTGGATCAAAATTTGAGTGAAGATGGTGGGTTTATTTTTACAGACATAGAAGTACCTGAAGTTCCGAAAGAAGATGAATTTCAGGTTGTTGGAAAGAAAAAGAAGAAACCTGTAAAGGAAATTTCGCAACCATATCAGCAAAACAATTATGTTAACCATGGATATAAATACGGGAAGCGTTATGATGAGAAAAGTAGATCAAACTCATTTATGAACAACAAATTTTCATCACCACTTAGTAACAGTAGTTCTCTTCAGTCTGAAAATGAAGGAAGAGCAAGAGATCTAAGTCCATCTGCCTTCCCAGCTCTTTGTAGTGGGAAAGGTAGGCAGGCTTGTAGTGATGGGCGAAGGAATTCCACTGGTGATGTTCAAATACCTTCAGATACAAAATCACAAGATGATGGTGATAAGGAGTCTGTTAAATCCCTACCAGCTACTAAAGGTAGTAATACAATAGACACTGTTACTTCACCCAGAATAAATATGTCTTATGCAAAGATGGCAGCTGGAGTTGCAAGTGCAGTTCAGAAAACAAGTTCAATAGGTGCTGAAAAGGATTCTAGTGATCCAAAAATAACTGTATGGAAAGGTAATGCTAGAGAGAGAAGACATTCAATAGGTTCTAGTCCAGATGGTGTTGGAACATTGGCCAATCACACACCAAGCAGTTCAGCTGCCATGTCTCTAAAGGCAGGTAGTCAAGAAAACTTGAAAGACATCAAGTCAGATGAGAAGATTGTCCATGGTAAAGCTGTAGAGGAAAGCATTTCACTTAATAAATGGAATGTGGAATATTCAAAACCGAGTGGAACAGCTGCGCATAGTGTAGAAATCACTTCAGAAAGAGAACTTGAAAGAGAAAGTGTCAGTAATGTAAAGGAAGTCAAAGTTAGTGTTTCAACAGCAAGAAGTGTACATAGTCAACCACTAGTATTGTCAAAAACTGAAAATATTATTAATAGTACAAGTGTTGCACCTAGTTACAGTGCAGATAAGTTGAAAAAGGTCAGTGGAGACACCTCAAAGTATATGACTGTCAAAGAGAAAAGTTTAGCAGATAGTGAAAGTAAATTAATTTCTACAAGTCAGACTGCCAACATAAGTGCTTTGAATGTGCATAAACATGAAAGTCAAAAGTCTAGAAATAATGGTACAAACAATAAGAAACATAAATCTGTGATCTTTTACGATAAACGTTTGGAAGAATCCACTTCTAGTTTAGATATTTCATTTGGTTTTGAGTCTGATTTACCAGACAACACAGTGACTTCAGCTTCAACTAATAATCCAGAGTTTTCTAGTGTAGTAAATTATTCAAACAATTCATCCAGTGTGAAAAAAGATATCACTTTTGATAACACTGATCAACCTGCCAGAAGTGTAGTTCAAACAGTTAGCTGTGCTAGCATTACATTTGATAATAACTCTATCCTAGGTCAATCTTCCAATTCCGATGTGATAGGAACTTCAAACACAGACACCTCTAGTGGTATAGATAATGTAGGTAATAAAGAATTAAATACTGATATTACTGAAAAAATTGATAAGGTATCTTCTAAATTAGTGCATTTGAACGGTATTGTATCCCAACCTCAGGGTCAAATTGCTAAAGTAGCGAAAGAAATGTTAGAAGATAAAAGTCTCATGGAAAGTGATACAGGAAACAAGCCAGCAACTCTAGTTCCAGCAACAGCAAATGCTGAAGCATCCAAACCACATGGTTCAAATACTGAAGTAATATACTATGGAGAAAATGTACCAACACTTCAGAAAGAGATAGTTGGTCCCAGTTCCACAAATGGGCCAACTAGATATTGTGGTGTGATAAACTTCCTGTTTGAAGTGGAGGCAAAAAGCAACTTCTCCCTGGCTGAGGCAGCTACATATCTTACTAAAGGTAAGCTCAACTCTGTACATGTAAGGGCACTAGTGAACAGTGGATCAACATCAGATAACACAGAATGTGCTGTGTGAGTGTTGGACCAACAGTCTTGATATTTTTCAGATGTTCTCAGTTCTGTGTGAAAGAATTTCCACTTTTGTGGTCTATCCTATAGACTTGAAATTTCCAGGTTCATAAATTTAGCAATCCATCTATTGTCTCCATACCTCTATAAAACCAGTTTGTACCAGACAACTTTCATAGCATTTCTCTAGAATGGAGGTTCCTATAATGGTTTAACCCTTATCCTGATAAATAAGTTAAACTTTCAAGCTGATAGTAAAAATCCAAATAATGCTACTTCAAACTTACTTTTTTTTTTTTTTTTTTGAGAAAAATATCTTATCAGAAAGTGTAGACCCAAGGTCAGACTGCATGTTCTCTGCAGTCTGAACTTAATCTACACTGTCCGCAGAAGGTCGGTGAGTTGTGTTATGGTGAGGAAGTGTTAACTTTTTACAAAAAACCAACATTTTGGACTTGTCCAATGCCAAAGCATTTGCAGACAACAACTCTTTTTAACTCTTTACCAAACGACAAAATTTTAGACTGGTCCAAATTGAAAGCATTTGCAGACGACAAAATTAATGTGATTCAAAAATTGAAATTTGTTCTGGGAGGGTAGAAAACATTGTGGGAAAAGGAGAAAATGCTGGTTACCAGCATTTTCTCCTTTTCTCACAATGTTTTCAAAAGGCTTCTTTTTCAGGGCCATGAAAACCAGGGATTTTTTGGGAAAGAGTTAACCTATACCCCACAATTCTGGGTTTGAGGGAAAAGGTCTTTGAAAAAAGTGTGAGAAAAGGAGAAACAGCTAGTTACAAGTGTTTTCTCTTTTCCATAATATATTCTGATTCCCAGGGACAAGTTATTTCAGTACTTGAGTTGCATTTACTTTGTCGTACGTAAATGCAGTCAATTTGGACCAGTCTGAAATTTTGTCGTTTGGTAAAGAGTTAAAAGTGCCTATTATGAAAATTCAGTCCAAGGATCGATGAAAGTTGCTGCAAAAGGATTTTTTCGACGATGATTATGTGGGAAAGCAGCCTGTGACTTGGAAAGAAAATTGTGCGAAGTACTGGTAAAAGAGACTCCAGGAACGCATGGATAGGTGCACTGGCCGCCGTGAAATAATGTTGAAAACGGCGTTAAACACCATACAATCAATCAGCAAAAGGATTTATTTCTCTCTCACAGGCTAACATTGTTTCCACGCAATAAGGAATATAGCCGGTTGTTTAGAAAGAGTGTTGGTGGTAGTTGTGGTAAAGAATTTTCGGGAATACATAGACTAACAGAATGAGATCAAACAGAAATGTCCCTTTACTAAGTAATCCTTGGTAGAACACTGCTTGAATGATGGTATTTGTCTGTACAAGAGTAGAAAAAATTGTGGAAGAAGGAGAAAATGCCGGTTACCAACATTTTCAGTTTGGCTGTTTTTGAAGAAAACGACGAGTTATTGTCATAGCCTGGTGTCGTCTGCGTTGTCGTCTTGCAAAACTTTGACATTTGTAACGTCTCTGTTACCACTGAAGATATTTCATTCAAACTTGGACAAGTTGTTAACTATCAAAAGAGGAACTCGTACAACAGCAGCAGGTAACCATCAAAATATTTTTCACACAGTTATATCTTTTTTATCCCCTGCTGAAGGCGGAGGGATAGAGTTTTAGCGTTGTCCGTCCGTCTGTCTGTCCGTCCAGGAGAATATCGTTAATACCATAGGACGGAATTTCATGAAACTTTATACATGGGTGCAATAACCTATTCTGCCGAAACATTTTTTTTTTTTAATTCGATGAAAAAGGCCAATTAGGAGCAATTTTAAGTTACGCAGTCAAGTAAATTTTTTCGGCGGGGGATATCATTTCAACGAAATTGTTTGTTTCAACTTGGAATTGTCTCTGAAAATCAAGCACTTGCAGCAGAGGGTTGGCACTGACATGCAGTGCGCTTGTTCCCTTTTCCAACAATGCTTTCAAAAACCCTTTTATAAAAGGAAGAGGGTTTTCTCAGCTGAGTATCATTTGAAACTGATAAAGCTGCTGTGTTGTGCAGTTTATTTTTTCTGTTCTTCATTACAAATACATGAGGTACATTATATTGAAATACCATCATTTATAGTTGAATCCATTCTATCAGAATTGACCGATATCAACTTGCAAATTTACAGGAATATGCATTGTGTAATATTCCATTAAAAGATAATTAAAGCACAAGCTGTTAAAAGTTACCTTTTTCTCTTTTTCTTTTTCAGAATGGAATAATACTATAAAAATGCAAGACAAAGGTGAGTATACATGTACTTTGATATGAGTAAAATTGTCTTAAATGTGGGTTATTCAACCCTTTACCAAGCAATCCAAGTTTTAACAATACTGAGAGGAAGGAGAACTTTGAAAACAATGTGGGAATAAAAGGGAAAAATGCTGGTCACCAGCATTTTTCTCCTTCCCCCACCCCCCCACAATGTTTTCTACCTTTTCAATCCTTTCTATATTGTCTGCAAATGCTGTTGACTCATCACCATACAGGCTTATACATGTATTGCACTTTCTTAAAAATTACCGTAGTACATATATAAATAATGCAAAAAAGAGCCATTTCAAGAACAGGAAAATGATATTAAATGAGTATCTTTCTTGAATTGTATTCTGGGGAAAAAAAAAAAAGAGGGAAAAGAAGTATTTGCTTCACTGTGTTGTAAGCTGTACGGGACGAAATGTGTAGTCACTTCCAAGATGGCGGACTGTTTACATGGAAAATGGTGGGTGTCACATTTATCATCAATAACTTTTTTTCTTGAAACCTTCCAGTTATGATACTTACAATGTATTGTGGGAGAATGATATGGTAAGCCTCGGTGCTATATAGCAAAGAGCCAGTGCCATTATTCGATAACGTCATATCGGCGTAAACATTGCCATTAGGTAAAATTTAAATTTTAAGCGTGGAACTTGCATTTTTTTTAGTTATAGAATGGAAAATAAGCTAATGCAGTGGATGAAGGTTGTTGTTTCTGTAGGTATTCATCACGTGCTTTCCAGTGATTACGGTAATTTTTGTGAAATATGTCTAGAAAGACCCGAAAACATGTGTTATGTAAATCGCCAATGCAGCGGTGTAGTCCACATCAACAATTTCACACACAGCGGTGTAGACACGTTGTTTTCTGAACGGTTTAGACACAGACATAAGCTTTATATTCTGTACGGTTTAGACATAAAATTTGACAGTATCTTCCATAGCATTTATAGTACTGAAACAAAAATAACATTAGGGCTTTTAGAAATACTATATTATTGCTATCCTGTATATTCTTAAAGACAAACTTATATCAAATAAGATGCCACGGGAATTATTCATGTTTTGAAAGTGTTTCGCTAATCATCGATTGCCTTCCTATCAAAATATGGGAAATTGAAATTTCTTTGGTACTTCGCGAACGGGTCTGCGTATTCACCTACAAGATGTAGTCCGGGGCCGAAAGAAACATTCGGGAAACGATAAGAATAAATAAAAAACTTTAATGAGATAACTTATCTTAATGGGTAACATTCGATTTTATAAATATAAATCCATGACCCGTATATTATGAAATCAAACTGTACAATGGTAAATGAAAATTGTGAATATCGATCACACGGAATTCCATCTTACGATTTTTTCTTTTGGGGTAAAAATAACAATTACATAACATACTTTTTACTCCAGTCGGAATTTTTGTAGATCCCCCATCCCCTGTTAACCTACCGGTCATATTTTACTCGAACAGTGGCACAGAAACCAAAAACTTTAACTAGATATTGAACAAACAGATACCAAGATACGAATCAGCGAAAGTATTTCAAACAACTCCGAAATAAAAATGATTGGCAAGTCCGGGATGGTAATTATCATCCTCAGTGAATGATTGAAATTATGGCTGCCACCATGCTGGAATTGATTTGTAAATGCACAAACTTCCATTAGTAATTTCATAATTTATTTTTTCGTGACATAATACTGACTATTACATAAATAATATGGTAAATAATCTCTTGATGCACTCTTTTGTTCCCAACTATCTCTTTTCGTTCCATGATGATCCCTTGTCGGTTCCACAGGAACAAGACGGTTCCCCAACAAGACAGTTTCCCGACACATGTTTTCGAGACAGTTCCCCGACAGATTTGGAAACAGTTCTCCGACACTTTTGTAGATAGTTCCCCGACACTTTTGTTCGATGTCAAACAACAAAATAAATCTTATCATGGATAAAAAACATGTTTGATAGAGGATTTTATGGATAAATGATCGTTTGTGAAGTGTTTGTACATGTAATTGGTGAGAATCGAGAGAGATTTGTATAAGTTGTTAGAACTTGTTTCTCAATCGATGTAAAATAAATGTTTAAATTAATTGGCGTGTACATTTCGTCATCATGGTAATGCCTATAAGCTTAGTTCGACGGAACAATTTGACGGCCTATCGTCACAAAATATCAAACAATGTCGAAATAGACTACATTCTCCCATGGTATATATATATATAGATCTACAATATACATGTATGCAAAATTGTCCGAGCGTATAAGATAAACAGAAAAGGTATTTCACTCAGAACCCCCCCCCCACCCTTTCTACTGTATTTCTATAAAACAGGGGAATGCAAATAACTAAAATACATGTACAAATTATTCAGCGCCAAATACTCTCTATCCTTTTATCAACTTTGAGGCTGGCTAAAAGTCTTCTTAGAATTCTCTTATGTTCATGACGGGTGTGGTTCGTCGTGAATTCACCCATGAGACAATAACTATCCGTCGTTCTATATAGAAATCTTCTTCACAGGGTACAGATAATTCGATCACAACATCAATTATCCACGAAAATTTCTAATTTCTCATGATTATCAATCATAATTGTGTAAATTCTACAGTATAAAAGGTTATTTGCCATGAAACAAATGTGTCCGTGAACCGTCTTCAAAAGTGTCGGGGAACTGTCTCCAAATCTGTCGTGGAACTGTCTCGAAAACTTGTGTCGGGAACTGTCTTGTCGGGGAACTGTCTTGATACCGGTTCCAGACGGTTCCTTCGGTGGGTTTCGGTAAAAAGGGAGACTGTCTCGAACTGTTGGTGCCAATTTTCAGGATTCTTGATTAACGCCAAGTTACGTTATATTCAGAAAAGAATAGATTCGTTTCAAGACCAAGCCAATTTTGTCTAAACCGTACATACATTGTGCTTTAAATTGTGTCTAAACCGTTCAGAAAACAACGTGTCTACACCGCTGTGTGAAATTGTTGATGTGGACTACACCGCTGCATTGGCGATTTCCATAACACATGTTTTTGGGTCTTTCTAGACATATTTCACAAAAATTACCGTAATCATTGAAAAGTACGTGATGAATACCTACAGAAATAACAACCTTCATCCACTGCATTAGCTTATTTTCCATTCTGTAACTAAAAACAATGCAAGTTCCACGCTTAAAATTTAAATTTTACCGAATGGCAATGTTTACGCCGATATGACGTATCGAATAATGGCACTGGCTCTTTGCTATATAGCACTGAGGCTTACCATATCATTCCCCCACAATATACTGTAAGTATCATGACTGGAAGGTTTCAAGAAAAAAAGTTATTGATGATAAAATGTGACACCCACCATTCTCCATGTAAACAGTCCGCCATCTTGGAAGTGACTACACATTTTGTCCCGTACAGCTTACAACACAGTGTGCTTGTTACTAATCACTTGACGCTTTACCACTATAAAAACAGGTATTCAGAGTTGCAAGTTCAAATCCCAGCTGTGCAGTGTTACATCCAGGATTTGAATGAAGTGGGGGATTTGCCCACATGCTTTAAAAAAAAATGGGGGATTTTCCAAAAATGTGGGGGCCAATGAGGCAATGTATATGACTAAAAAGATCAATTTTTAAACTTTTTTAGCTCTACTGGCTTTCAGCCAGCAGAGCTTATGTCATGGCGTGGTTTCCGTCGTTCGTCCGTCCGTCTGTTAGTCTTTTTTAGCTCACCTATGCACAAAGTGCTCATGGGGAGCTATTGTGATCGTGCTGTGTCCAGCGTCCGGTGTCAACTTTTCACCTTGTGTACGCTCTAGAGGCCACATTTTCAGTCCGATACTCATGAAACTTGGTCAGAATGTTTGTCTCAATAAAATCTCGGACCAGTTCAAAAATGGGTCATGTCGGGTCAAAAACTAGCTCACTAGGTCAAATCTTAGAAAAATCTTGTGTACGCTCTAGAGGCCACATTTTCTGTCCAATACTCCTGAAAGTTGGTCAGAATGTTTGCCTTGATGATATCTCGGACGAGTTCGAAAATGGGTCATATCAGGTCAAAAAATAGGTCAGTAGGTCAAATCTTAGAAAAACCTTGTGTACGCTCTAGAGGCCTTATTTACTGTCCAACACTCCTGAAAGTTGGTCAGAATGTTTGTCTTGATGATACCTTGGATTAGTTCGAAAATGGGTCATGTCGGGTCAGAAACTAGGTCACTAGGTCAAATCTCAGAAAAACCTTGTGTACGCTCTAGAGGCCACATTTTCAGTCCAACACTCTTGGAAGTTGGTCAGAATGTTTGTCTTGATGATATCTCGAACGAGTTTGAAAATGGGTCATGTCGGGTCAAAAACTAGGTCAGTAGGTCAAATCTTAGGAAAACCTTGTGTACGCTCTGGAAGTCACATTTTCAGTCTAAAACTCTTGAATGTTGGTCAGAATGTTTGTCTGGATGATATCTCGGATGAGTTCAAAAATAGGTTATGTGGGGTCAAAAACTAGGTCATAAGGTCAAATCTTAGAAAAACCTTGTGTACGCTCTAGAGGCCACATTTACCATCCAAAACTCCTGAAAGTTGGTCAGAATGTTTGTCTTGATGATATCTCAGACGAGTTTGAAAATGGGTCATGTCGGGTCAAAAACTAGGTCACTAGGTCAAATCTTAGAAAAACCTTGTGTACACTCTGGAAAAGTTTGATAATGGGTCATGTGGGGTCAAAAACTAGGTCACTAGGTCAAAATCTTATAAAAACCTTGTGTATGCTCTGGAGGACACATTTTCAGTCCGATACTCCTGAAACTCGGTCAGAATGTTTGTCTTGATGAGACCTTGAATGAGTTTAAATTTGGGTCATGTGGGGTCAAAAACTAGGTCACTGAGTCAAAAATTGGAAAAACCTTGTGTACGCTCTAGAGGCCACATTTTCAGTCTGATACTCTTTAAACTTGGTCAGAATGTTTGTTTTGGTGATATCTCAAAAGAGTTTGATAATGGGTAATGTCGCGTCAAAAACTAGGTCATTTGGTCAAATCTTAGAAAAACCTTTTGTGCGTTCTAGAGGCCACATTTTCAGTCCAATACTCATGAAACTTGTTCAGAGTGTTTGTCTTAGTGATATCTAAAAAGTGTTTGATAATGGGTAATGTCTGATTAAAAACTAGGTCACTAGGCCAAATCTTAGAAAAACTTTGTGTATGCTGTAGAGGCCACATTTTTAGTCTGAAACTCTTAAAAGTTGGTCAGAATGTTTGTCTTGATAACATCTTGAAAGAGTTTGAAAATGGGTAATGTTGGATCAAAAACTAGGTCACTAGGTCAAATCTTAGAAAACCTTGTTTACTTTCTAGAGGCCTCATTTTTAATGCAATACTCATGAAACTTGGTCAGAATGTTGGTCTTGCACCAGTTTGCAAGTGGGTCATTTCGGATCAATAACTCGTGAAAATCTTGGTAGAATGTTTATCATAATATCTCAAAAGAAATTGAAAATGGGTCATGTTTGGTCAAATGACTCAGGTGAGCGATTTCAGGGCCATCATGGCCCTCTTGTCTTGTTTACGCGTTAATGTCTGCATTTGTGGTCAGATTTTCGTGAAACTTGCACAGTTCGTTTATCTCATCAATAGCTTTAACCCTATTGATTTTGGAAAAAAGCCAACAAACAGTATGGGAAAAGTAGCCATTTGAAGTTGAAAATTTCCATTTCTTGTTTACGCGATAAAGTCTGTATTTGTGGTCAGATTTCTGTGAAACTTGCACATTTTGTTCATCTTATCAATAGCTTCAACCCTATTGATTTTGAAAAAAATCCAACAAACAGTATGGGAAAAGTAGCCATTTCAAGTTGAACATTTTCATTGCTTGTTTACATGATTAAGTCTGCATTTGTGATCAGATTTTTTTTAATTTTTCACAGTTTGTTTATCTCATCGATAGCTATAACTCTGTTGATTTTGAAAAAAATCCAACAAGCAGTATTGGAAAAGTAGCCATTTCAAGTTGAAAATTTTGATTCCTTATTTACATGATGAAGTCAGCATTTGTGGTCGGATTTTCATGAAACTTGCACAGTTGCTTTGTCTCATCAACAGCTGGAACCTTATTGATTTTGAAAAAAATCTGACAATCAGTATTGGAAAAGTAGCGATTCAAAGTTGAAAATTTCCATTTCTTGTTTTGGCAATGAAGTTCAGTGTTGATTAAGTTCTTTTGAAACTTGCAAAGATTCATCAAGGGATTGAACTCTATAAAAAGTGAAGAAAATCTAATAAACAGTTCAGGGAAAGTAGCCATTTGATGACTTAGTATCGTTTTCTCAACAAAGTCCACATTATTAGTCACATTTCTTTGAAATTTACTAGGATTTTTTAATACAAGGCATACTGAAACCCTATCAGATTTGCCTGGATTCCAAACATTTAGTTTTGAGAAATTTCTCTTCAATTTTTTTCACTGTTTGTTCAACCATGCCTACATATGCTGTCTTAGTGGGTTCAAGCCCAGTTGCAAGAACACATTTTTGTGTTTTTTGTCTTTTTTTCTTTTTGCATCATGAATTCATGATGTATGCTGGCATAAAAGCAAAATCACTGTCAGTAGAGCGATTTCAGGCCCTTCAGGGCCTCTAGTTAGTGATTCTTTTTGTTATGCAAAAGTTTGACCATCAGTCTTCAAGCCACAATTGTTGAAAGTTTGTTGCGTCTTGTTTGACAAGGGCCCTAGTCTCTCAATAGTATCCATAATGACGAGGCTTCTTCAGCTCCCTCATCAGCTTTCTTTTTGTGACAAACTGCCCTCATATGTGGAACATTATATGGATGACAACATTTGTCGCAAAACAGATGCCTGTGTTGGGTACTCAATCTAACTGGTCTAATTGAAACAATTTTAATGAATACCCACAACATAGATTTTCAGCACAGAAACAAGGAGATAATTCACTGAGTCCCAAAATGTTCCCCTTATTTACGCCCCTGTACAGCATATATAAATCCTAACAAACTGTACATACAAGAAGGTGGCATTTTCCCCATATGGATCAGTGGTGATATTGTGGCACTTGGAAAGAGTTAAAACTAACAGTTTTGAGGTAGAAATATAACATAGACCTTTAGCCTTAAAGCGCCTTTCACAACTATAGTTGCCTTTGTAGCCAATGTAGATCAAGATCAGAATGCACTCTTTGATCTACACTGTCTGCTTTACAGAGACATTATGGACAAAAGCTACCTTGAAATTGCAATTATATGGGTTTTATTTCTAGACTGAAAGTGGCTGTTTGGTTTATTCAGCACTCTAAGGGTTAAATTAATCTTATAAATGAAAAACTACATTCTTAAATATACATATACAATAATTTGGAAATTCAAAATACCTGTTCTTAGATGTTGTTTTGAAATGTAATATTAAAGGCCTGTCTAAATTATCAAACATTAGTTTGCAAACACCACCAAAGTTTTGTTTAGTGATATTTGTTCATGTTTGTCCTTAGGGTGTCTATACTACCAGCAAACACTAGCAAACAGAGTTGGGTGATGTTTGAAGATCATGTGATGGATCAATCACATGATGAAAAGACAGCTTCTGAATGGTCAATATGTCTAAAAACCACTAAACACCAGCAAGCACAACAAACAACAATGAACATGTCCAAACATCACCAAACACTGTTGATGTTGGCTTGTGTTTGCAGACTGGTATACACTAGCAAACTTTTGTTTGCAAACATCAGCCAACATGGTGTTTGGTGATGTTCGAGAACAAAAGTTTGGTAGTGTAGACAGGCCTTTACAAGTGACACGATACCCACATTCAAGTATACAACCTATTGTTTTCCAACCTGGCAGAGCTACATTCTTATTGATTATTTCCCACAGGTAACATTTTCCCTGATGAACTTGATAACTATACACATCAAACCCTTTTCCTTACAGCTAACCCTTTTTAAATAACAAAATTTTAGACTTTTCCATATTGATTATATTTGAAAAAATGAAATGTGGCTCACATGATGAACATTGTCTTGAAAGGGTAGAAAGCATTGTGGGAAAAGGAGTCTCCTTTTCCCCACAGTAATTCAAAACTCATATTCTTCAGGGTTGTTAAAACTCAGGAATTTGTGGTAAAGGGTTAACTCTCTTCAAACAACAAAATTGGTTAACTATCATTTTCTCCTATCCAAAAATGTTTTCTTAGGACATTTTTTCAGAAACATTTTAATGCTTGAATGTTCGGTTAACAGTATTTCAGTTCTATCAAGCAACCTTAGCTTAGTCGGTAGCATACAGGACTTGAGAACAGGAGGTCGCTTGTTCAATCACCAGCACGGCCAATTTATTTCTGAGGATTGATTATAGTCATTGCGACAGGATTCATTCCTGTATCACTGCTGACCATTGCACGGACGATATATGTTGGAAAGCAGTCAGTGGCTTGGAAAAAACATTGTATGGAGTGCTTGTAAAAGAAATTCCAGGAAAGCATGGATAAGTGCACTGGTAGCAGCAATATAGCTGAAATAATGTTGAAAATGGCATTAAACACCATACAACCAAGCATTACAAAACAAATGCATGTGGTACCTAAAACATGGTTCATGATGAAGGAATTTTTTCTGCTCTATCAACATATTTTCAGATAACAGTCGATATAATACCATTTTAACCCATTACCACACAATGACGACTTTTGACGACCCTGAGGTAGAAGCCTTTTGAAAATGTTGTGGGAAAATGAGAAAATGCTGGTAACCAACATTTTCTCCTTTTCCCACAATGTTTTCTACCCTTCCCAAATCAAGTTTCGATTTTTTAGTCACATTTATTTTGTCGTCTGCAAATCCTTTCAATTTGGATAGTCTGTAAATTTGTCGTTTGGTAAAGAGTTAACCTTGTATTACTCGAGGGAGTTTCCTTGGCCAAGACACTTCAAAGCCCTAGCCTAGTACTGGTGAAACCCAGGACATGCTTGAATATGTGGGCAGTCGCCATGATATGACTGAAATAATGTTGAAAGTGGCGTAAAACACTATTCAATGATTAATAATGACTTGAGGAAGGTGTTTGAAAACATAGTGTGGAAATGAGAAAATGCTGGTTACTAGGAGCTCCTCCATCCTATGATGCTTATTGTCCTTCCCAAGGTATTTAAAAGCTGATGTGAACATTTTTGTCGTGTAGGAGACACAGAAATATCGCCATATCCAGGCATTGTTGGTCCAGACATTTTACAGAGTAACTGAGAATGAAGGTCCAAGATTAAACTGCATTTTCTCGCTCAGTCTTACCTGAAAGACCACTCATTTTCAGCCACTTTTTAACTACTGTATTTCATCCTTATTTTATGAAGCTATGATCATTCTTGTATCTTCATGCCAAATGTTGCCCCTGATGGCTGCGATATTGCGCAGATTACAACAAAAAGAAAATACTCTTCATGTTTTGGAGGCCTTCAAAGCAATTACTGTTGTCTTTTCTGGTTATAAATGAGGATGAATCCCTTGTTTTTTTAATCCCATACATCATCTGTACTGGTAAATTTTTTTTGTTTACACAGCCAAGCCATTCTACACACTTGCAAGTTTTATCAGCATTTTTCTCTCTAGCTGTAAGGATTATCTGTAACTCATAAATAAATGACAAAATTTTTTACATAGTCCAAATTGAAAGCACTTGCAGATGACAAAATGAATGTGACTTGAAAACAGAAATTTGTTGTGGGAAGAATAGAAAATATTGTTGGAAAAGGAGAAAATGCTGGATACCAGTTTTGTGGCTCGAAAATAGAAATTTGTTGTGGGAAGAATAGAAAATATTGTTGTTGGAGGAGAAAATGCTGGTTACCAGCATTTTCTCCTTTTCCCATAATGTTTTCAAAAGCTCTCTCTGTGTCATTTCCCTGGAAGCACTGGGTGTTTCATAGGAGTGTTCTTGGGCAAGACACTTCAGAGCTCTAGCCTAGTGCTGGTGAAACCCAGGACAAACCTGAATAATGTGAGCTGTATTTTCATGATATAACTGAAATAATGTTGAAAGTGATGTAAACACCATTCAATCAATCAAATAGATAATCAATCAATCAATCAATCAATCAATTAAATACAATCAGGGTTATTAGAAGTTGGGATTGTGTGGTAAAGAATTAACTTTTTACTAAACCACAATAATTTAGACTGGTTCAAACTGAAAGCATTTGCAGACAACAAATTAAAGGTGCCTCAAATGACAAAATTTGTCCTTGATAGAGTAGAAAACATTGGGGGGAAAAGGAGAAAATGCTGGTTTCTAGCATTTTTCTCTTTTTCTCACTATGTTTTCAAAAGGCCTCCTTTTCAGGGTCGTTAAAAGTCTGGATTGTGTGGTAAAGGGTTAGTCAGCATTGTTTTAACTCTTTAAGAAACAACAAAATTTTGGACTAGTCCAAATTCAAAGCATTTGCAGACAACAAAATAAGTGTGAATCAAAAATTGAAAATCAATTTTGGAAGGGTAGAAAACATTGTGGGAAAAGGAGAAAATGCTGGTAACCAGCATTTTCTCCTTTTCCCGCAATGTTTTCAAAAGCTTTCTTTCTAAGGGTCGTTAAAAGTCGGGATTGTGTGGTAAAGAGTTAAGCTCCTGGTTGTCTATAAAAGTTTTCCTGGTTGTAAGATTTGATGTTGTATTGTTGGAATCTTCTTTACTTGTCTGGAGTAAATTATTGATGCATTGGTATTGATTGTTTTTTTCCTTTCTTGCCAACCCTTTACCCTTTAACCCTTTACCAAACAATCCCTGGTTTTTACGACCCTGAGATAGAAGCCTTTTGAAAACATTGTGGGAAAAGGAGAAAATGCTGGTAATCAGCATTTTCTCCTTTTCCCACAATGTTTTCTACCCTGCTGGAAACAAATTTCAATTTTTTGAGTTACGTATATTTTGTCGTCTGCAGGTGCTTTCAATTTGGACCAGTCTAAAATTTTGTCGTTTGGTAAAGAGTTAACTGACATCAAAATTTTAGACCTGTCCATATTGAAAGGATTTACAGACAATAGGACGGATGTGGGTTGATTAATTATATCTTTCCATACATACCATAGACGACACCTAGATCAAGATCAGACTGCTCAAAATGTGCAGTCTGATCTAAACTGTCCCTTGATTTATTCTAGATTATGACCGATCTTGCAGAGGAAATGTACTTTTAGTCCAGGCTTATATGGATGAAAAATTTTTGCTATTTGTAAATTTTCTACATGTCCAAGGACCATTCTACCTCATGATTGAGTTAATTGTTCGACATAATGGATTTTATGTATCCATAATTACTAGTATATCAATTTGTATATTGCATCACAAAATTTGACATATTATACCCACTTTTGCCAGAGTGTGATTTATTTTCTTTTGTATATTTTCAGATCCAGCAAGTGTCAAAGTTCATGGTGAATAGTTGCGCTGAGAATGCAGAGGTCAAAGGTCAAATCCTGTTGTCATGATAACGGTTTCCTTAGCAAAGTGGATATCTTGTTGAAAAGTTTTGGGGCTTATTGGAGCTTTTTTGTTCGCTCATCTGAGCACAACGTGCTGATGTGAGCTTTTGTGATCCTCTGGTATCTGTCATCTGTTATCATTGTTGTAAGCTCCACTGATCATCCATTGTACAATGGTGTGCTGTGTAATTTGTTGCTTGTACACAGCATTTTCCCTTTTCTCACAATGTTGCCTACCCTTCTACAAAAAAAAATTCTTTGAGTCACATTTATTATTCATTTTGTCATCTAAATATGCTTTTAGTTTTGACAAACATAAAACTTTGCCTTTTGGAAAAGGGTGAAAAAGCAAATCTCTTTATTTGGACCTTGATAAAATTGTCATTTGCAAACACATTCAATTTAGACAAATCTAAAAAATTGTTGTCAGATAAAGATAACCTTTTTTCAAGAGTGTTACAGATGTTAAGCATGGAGTTGAAATTTGATGAATACCAGAATTTTAAATCTCAGGTGAGTGATAACAGGGCCATCATGGCTCTCTTGTTAGTTATTTAATTTCGTTTAGAACTTTGAACTTCTTCTCATGAACAAAATAATGCTTAATCAGTGTGTGATAAGTGACTAGAACTGTTAACGAATTTGATTGTTTTTGTTGGATAGTGTGTAGTGTTATATGGGGATGTATATATGGCATATGTGTATACATGTATATATGTTTTTGTGTTAGGGGAGCTGATGGTAAGGACTGTACACAGAATATAAGTCTTGACATCATGTGCAGTTTTCTGTTGTTTGACTGATTTGACTTGAAACCCCCTGCAGACTTATTTTGCCTTCCACTGATGTCATTTTGTAACATTATGGTAAAAGGAAAAAGTGCTTGTAATGAGCATTTTCTCCTATAACTACTATGTTTATTACAGGCCAACATTCCTCCTTCAGAGCACAGAGTTTATCTTGATTCTTACTTTACAAAACATGTTATGTTGCTGTAAACACCGAGGAAGAAGTCTGAAAACATTGTGGAAGAAGGACAAAATGCTGGTAACCAGCGTTTTGTCCTTTTTGCTCAATGTTTTCTATTCTTTCAAAGGAAATTCCAATCATTTCAGCAATGTTGAATTTTTTGTATATGGACAAGTCAAAAGATTTGTTGTCTGGAAAAAAGTCAAACATGATATAATTGGACCTTTTTTGCTACCAGGAAATGTTCCATTTTATTTATAAGAAGACAGCAGGGCTAGTGCTTTTTGGTGTGAATGTGTTTGTGTTTTGGTTATTTGCAGCAAGAAACAATAAAGTTAAACTTTTTTCCCCCAACCTCATTATCATAAACTATTACTTTTTTTTTTCCTTTTTATTTGTAATGATCACAATATTGTTTTTTTTTTTTCTCTCTCTCTTTTTTTTTTCATTAATATATGCACAGAGCAAATTCATATAACCAGAATAATGTTTTTTGGATTTTTTAACATTTTTTTTTGTATTTCTGAAAGGGAGTTAACTGCTACATGTTTGCTAGTATTTCCCATGATCATAAATTTGTTTTTTCCTTCGGATTTCCTTTTATATTTGCGTGTAGTTTTCCTTACCACAGATGCATAGGTGTTGGCAACAGTGTATTTGTCAAGGCTGTTGGAACTGAATACATTTTTTTTTTAATTTTTATATTTTCTTTTAGTTATTGACTATACAACTACTTGCCTTTTATTCTGGCATCTTAAATAGCTTAATGAGATTCAAATACATGTACTGATGTTTGCTATCTGGGCATTTTGGAATTTGTCAGAACGATTTTGGAAACTTAATGTGTCAGAATGAGTCGATATAGAATACGAGTTACAGATTTGATAGTTGAAAGGGTCATTTTTTGAGTCCCTGAAATAGTATAAGCTTTCCTAAACAAGCTTAAGGTCCCTTTCTCTGTCTGGTTCATCTCTCTACAGAGCTCCAGATAGAGGGAGTGATTTTGATTTCAAAATTGAAAATATTAATTATTCTCCACTAAACCCTATGTTGTTGGTTCTCATTAGAATCGTATCATCGAGACGATTCTAATGAGTACCCACAACATAGGGTTTCGAAGAGAAACAATGACTTTAGAATACCATCACTCCCTCTTATCTGGAGCTCTGTCTCTACCAGACAAAAAAAAATAGGGACGTCCTTATAGAAATCTTTTTGCAGATAATAGTTACAAGCTCTAATGAAAATTGCCTAAAACTGCCTGTGTCCTGGTAATCACCTAATATGGTGAATCACCTCTTATCAATAACACTTACTTTCTCAAATCTGATTGACTTTGGATAACTAAAAATGATGGTTCAGGAATATTTCATGCTTTGACTAGCTATTTTTTACCTGCAGTTGTGTAAAATTTGTATTTTGATTGGAAAACAAGTGATAAACAACTATCACACATGAACACTGCGGCAACATAATAAATGTGTATCAAAATGATGGGATTTGTCTTTGAAAGGCCAGAAGAAGTAGAAAATAATGTGTGCTAGCATCTCTTTCTTTTTCCTACAATATTTTGAAAGCCTTCTTTGTCAGGGTCTTGAAAACAAGGGATTTTTTTCTTTCTTTCTAATGTAGAAGTTTTGTTTATCATTTATAGTACACATAAGTACTGTACATGTAGTAATATTGGGATGCCTAAAAATAGCCTGTATTGTAATGGGTTAAAACTACTAGTTATTAAGCTAAACACTGCCTTACTATGTTTTTTTTTTACTCTTTACCAGATGACAGAATTTTTAGACTTGTCCAATTTGAAAGGCTTTGCTGGTGACAAGGGTGAGTCAAATGATGGGATCTGTCTGTGAAAGGGAGGGAAACATTGTGGGAAAAGGAGAAAATACTGATTACCAGCAGTTTCTCCTTTTCCAACGATGTTTTCAAAAGCCTTCTACAGTTGGGTGTTTTAAAACACAGGATTGCATGGTATTGGGTTAACTCTTTACCAAACGACAAAATTTTATACTGGTCCAAATTGAAAGCATTTGCAGACGACAAGATAAATGCGAATCAAAAATTGAAATTTGTTTTGTGAAGGGTAAAAAAACATTGTGGGAAAAGGAGAAAATGCTTGTTACCAGCATTTTCTCCTTTTCCCACAATGTTTTCAAAAGGCTTCTTTCTCAAGGTCGTTGAAAGTCGTGATTTTTTGGCAAGGAGTTAAGAGTAATTCTATGTTTGCATTACTTGAATACTTAGAATTGTTTGGCTTGTGATCGAAATTTATTGTCAAACTTGTGTGCACTTTAGCTGTCAGTGTATTACATACACCATTGTCACCTAAAACAAACAAATACAAATGATCCATGTTCTGTGAAAAGGGGGCTTAATGCATCTGCAAAAAGTATAGACTCAGGTCAGCCTGCGCAGTCCGTGCAGGCTGACCCAGGTCGAAACCTTTCGCTACTGATCAATTTTTTGTATGTCCAAGGACCACCCTTCCTCTAGATTCAGTCATTCATCAGAATACATGGATTTTATGGATCCCTAATTATGTGATGATTTGCTTGGTATAAAGGATCACGGAGATGCATGAAGCCCCCTTTTGCCAGAGCATGGCCCAAATGATTTGATGGGTCAACCAAATCACATATCGCCATCTAAGGAAAGATACTGAAAGTGTCTTATCGAGCCATAAACATACATTGTGTTGAGGTTGCTTGTTTCAGCTATCCTTTTTAACTCTTTACCACACAACAGAGATGTAGACTTGTCCAAAATCAAAGCATTTGCAGATGCCAATTGAAATGTGACTCAGATGAGAAAATTCCTCTTTGATAGGGGAGAAAACATTGTGGGAAAAGGAGAAAATGCTGGTTACCAGCATTTTCTCCTTTTCCCACAATGTTTTCAAAAGGTTTCTTCCTCAGGGTCGTTAAAAGTAGGGATTGTGTGGTAAAGAGTTAAATGGACTCATACATTCCTCTCTAAAAATTCCTATGTATAGCCACTTGCATAACCAGCGGTTGATTTTAGCCCTATGTAACTTATATGCGCTCAGATAAAACTGATATCTGCTCAGAGGTTATGTTGCACAAAACAATTTAATCCAATCTCTGTCTTGTAGGATTCTACCGGTTTGAAATCTGTGATGGACAATTTTTTGGAAGTTTGAAATAGGCCAGGCATTACCTTTAATATCCTGAGATTTTCAAGTCTGAATATGACAATGTACCGTATAAGTGTTTTTTTTCTACGGGTATTTAATTTCTGCTATTTCTGCAGACCGACTCAAGGCAGCAGAAATTAAACACGCAGATTATAATGTCCGATTTTGCCTTTTGAGAAAATAACTCCAAAAACACAGATGACTTCCCATATATTATAGGGCTATGTATAAAACATCAGTGTGGTCAATCCCACCTTAAAACGGCGATGTTCATTGAATTACATTGATCTACAGGAAATGTTGATCAAATATGGTTTCTTAATACTGGTAAATCTCAGTTTACCTGATTACAATTCTGGTATTCTACCTGTACTTGTTTTCGCACCTAAGTGTTAAAATCAGAACGAGTCGAATTTAAACCTGACATAAGGTCAACACTTACCGTTTTACTTATGCTAAATTATGGTATTGTTGTCTGTCGTATATTAACAACTTCGGGAAACTCGTAATTGTGTTTATACATGTTATACATGATCTCAGTGCTGGGAAATTGGGGCTTTACAATGGATATTTACAAAAAAGTAACTTGCAAAGAGTCCAAGTCGAAAGTGTGGGATAGATGCCAATAAGGAGTTGTCATATTGTCAGCAAGCGGCTACTTTGATACAAAACATGGGTCAAAGACTCTCAATTACACAGCTCTGTATAAATACAGCCATTGTGTTCATGCACAGATTTTATATGTTCCAGACATTCACTAGATTTCCAAGAATTTAAATGGCCCCAGCCTGTTTGTTCCTAGCTGCAAAAGTGGAGGAGCAACCTAGAAAACTTAAACATGTGATAAAAGTAGCCAATTCCTGCCTTCACAGAGACAGCACTCCAGCACCAGACGTGGAGTCGAAGGCATATTTAGAGCAAGCACAAGTTCTAGTCATCAATGAGAATGTTCTACTACAGACATTAGGGTTTGATGTTACAGCTGTATGGACTACAGACTATTTCAAAAACATGTATACCTTTAATTCTCTCGAATATTCTTTCACAAAATAAAAATAGCGGTTAACCAACATAGCGTATTTTAAAACTATCGATCTTCAATAAGTTAGTATCTCAAGACCAGGTGAGAATATATATCCGATCTTTATACATAGCCGGAAGTCTCCAGAAAAAAAAGTAGATTGTTGTCAACTGTAATTCTTGTAATTCAACTGCAGCAGATATTAAATGCCAAAAATGCTCAGACTTGACACCGCATAAAGAAGGTTCACAGAAATTTAATCACCCCTCTTTTTGGAAAAAAAAAACCTCAGAATTTCGAATCTGCAGAAAAAACTGCTTATACAGGATTTTTTTAGATTCGTAAGGGTAGATGCGGCATTACTTTATGACTAACAATTTAAGATTTTAACACAGGACAAAATTTTAGACTTGTCCATATTATTGAGGAGAAATTATACATGGCTAAAATAATGAGATTTATTTTTGAAAGGAGTGATAGCGGTGTTGGACAACCAGAAAATGCTGCATTTTCTCCTTTCTCCACAATGTTTCCAGATACTTAAGTATTGTTGAAACATAGGATTGTTTGATAAAGAGTTAAACCCTCATAGGAATCTTCTTGGTCTACTGCTGATCATTTGATGAGGTATTAACTCTTTACCAAACAATAAAGTTTAAGACTGGTCCAAATTGAAAGCATTTGCAGACGACAAAATAAACGTAACTCAAAAATTTAAATTCCTTTCCAGCAGAGTAGAAAACATTGTGGGAAAAGGAGAAAATGCTGGTTACCAGCATTTTCTCCTTTTCCCACAATGTTTTCAAAAGGCTTTTATCTCAGGGTCGTAAAAACCAGGGATTGTTTGGTAAAGGGTTAAACTTCATCCTGCTAAATAAGTCGAATAAAATTTTCAAGTCAAAAGTAAAAACCCAAATAATCTAACATGTATTTAAAATATCTCCTTATCGGACTGTGTAGATCCAAGGTCAGACTGCTCACTGTGTGCAGTCTGATCTTGATCTACATTGTCCGCAAAAGGTCAGTGAGTCATGCTCAGCATGGTTAAAATTTTCCATATGCCAGCCTTGCATCTCTATCAAAAGGGTTAGATGAAATATGTTTTGTCAGTGACATTAACTAAGTGGTGCTCTGTGTAATGACATCTGTTTTTTTTTTTTGTTTTAGAACAAAATTTGGCATTACTTGTAGACTTCTAAAGATTTCCAGCATGTTCATTGGTCAGTCAGTTATCATGTGACATTCTGTCAACATTACATTTTGACCGATTATCATTGGCCTTACATTTTACATGTAGATCAATATTGCAAATTAGTTATCCTTAGTTTGTCTCTGTACTGCCTGGTAGTATGAAATAGAAGTTGAACTTTACAATGATGCTTTATTAACCCTTTACCACACAACAAATTTTAGACCTGTCCAAATTGAAAGCATTTGCAGATGACGGTTTCAGTGTGGCTCATATGAAATGATTTTTCTTTGATAGGGTGGAAAACATTCTGGGAAAAGGAGAAAATGCTGGTAACCAGCATTTTCTCCTTTTTCCACAATGTTTTCAAAAGCCTTCTCTATCAGGGGTGTTAAAAGTCGTCATTGTGTGGTAAAGGGTTAAACTGCAAATACTTATAAAATGGGTGAAGCACAGAAATTGCAAGCTTTTCCCTTTACCTCAAAATACAACTTTAACATTGTACCATACATAGATATTTTAGACTCGTCTAAATTTAGAGCATTTTTGTATGACAAATTAATTGTGGCTCATATGGTAAAATTTGTCAGTGAGGAAAACATTGTCCAAAAGGAGAAAATGCTGGTCACCAAGATTTTCTTCTTTTCCCACAATGTTTGCAAAAGCCTTTTCACCAAGGGTCATTACATCTTCTGCCGAGCCCCGGTAGCTCAGTCGGTAGCGTGCAGGACTTGAGAACACGGGGTCCAGGGTTCGATCCCTGGCTCGGCCAATTTCTTTCCGAGGATTGATGATAGTCACTGTGACAGGATTCATTCCTCTCCTACCGCTGACCATTGTTTCAACGATGATTATGTGGGAAAGCAGCCAGTGGCTTGGAAAGAAAATTGTGCGGCGTACTGGTAAAAGAGACTCCAGGAAAGCATGGATAGGTGCACTGGCAGCCGCAATATAACTGAATGTTGAAAACGGCATTAAACACCATACAATCAATCATTACAATTTCTGATTGTGTGGTATAGGGTTAAATACCCATACAGTTAATAGCTTAGGAAAACATTTTAGGAAAATGAGTGGTATTGCTTGAAAGAAATTACTCCTTTTCCTGCATTGCTTTCCATTCCAAAAACACATTTTCACTGGTTGCCCTATGTGTGATATGTAATTGTTTTGACTGGTCTGAGCTGTGCATTTGCAATTGTTATGAAATATGGAAGATGCATTGAAACTCTAAGTTTTTGTTTAGGTAATTGTGTACTGTTACAATGATGCATTATATTTGAGCCATGCTCTGACAAAAGGGGCTTAATGCATCTCCGTAAATCCATCATAACAAGGAAGCCACCACATACTTATTGATCCATAACAGCCACTTTTTATAACAACTGCCTCAATCATGAGGTAGACTGGTCCTTGGACATACAGAAAATTGACCAATAGCGAAAAGTTTCGGCCCAGGTCAGCCTGTGCGGACTGCGCAGGCTGACCTGGGTCGATACTTTTCGCAGATGCATTAAGCCCCCTTTTCACAGAGCATGGCTCATTTATATTTTCTTTTCTTTTATTCATTGACCCATTGGGCCCCTATCACAGTTGTAGTTGCCTATAAGGATTGTGTAGATCAAGATCAGACTGTACGTGAGTGCAGTCTAATTTTGGATCTATGCAGAAATATTTTGCATTAACGACGTTGAAATTGCAACATCTTGTGTCTTTTTACCAAGCCTTATGTGGAATGATCCCTTGATTTCATTACAATGAGGAAGAGGGCTTTTTAATCCTGTACCACACAATCCCAAATTTTAACAAACTTGCAGAAGAAGACTTTTGAAAACATTGTGGGAAAAGGAGAAAATGCTGGTAACCAGCATTTTCTCCTTTTCCCACAATGTTTTCTACTATTTCAAAGACATTCCATCATTTGAGCCACACTTGAATTGTCAGAGAATACTTTCAAGTCTGCTATTTTGTTACGTGGTAAGGAGTTAAAAGAGTATAAGGTAAGGACAAACATGCTTGCAACGTGCATTTTTTCCTTTGTTGATGATTATTCATGTTTTCTACCCATTTCCTAACAGCAAAAAAAAAAATCTAAATGTCTAATTTCAGGTTAGTTGCATGAATAGTAGTAAAATCATGGTGGTAAAAGAAAAAGTTGCTGTTTGCAAACATTTTCTCCTTTTGCCACAATGTTTTCTAAAATGGGCTGGCTGCTACAAGACAAAAAATGTTAATCTGCAAGTGGTATTGAGATAACAAATGTAATGTATTGTGATATATGTACTGGTACCTGTTTGCCAGAGAGCAAAAAATAGAGCCTTATCCAAATTGAGACAATTTGCAGACAAGAAATTAAAGGTGGCTCAGATAAAGGGATTTGTGTTTGAAAGGGTTGAAAACATTTTGGGAAAAGGAAACAGTGCTGGTAATCATGGTTTCTAGCATTTTCTCCTTTTCCCATAATGTTTTCAAAATTCATTTTAAACAGAGTTGTTAAACCTTTATCACATAATCCAAAGGTTAAGGACATTAAAGACCCAGCTTTTTGAAAACATCATTGGAGACGGAGAAAATGCTATAGAATAGCATTTTCTTCATCACTCACGATGTTTTCTACCCTTCCAGAATCAAATTTCAATTTATGAGACCCAAGGGGTCCTGCGTGGCTCATTGGTAAAGTGGGGGACTCATAACCTGGAGGCCCTGGGTTCAATCTGCACTGGATCCACTGGGTTTTTCGTGGGAGTATCCTTGGGCAAGACACTTCAGAGCCCTAGCCTAGTACTGTTAAAACTCAGGAAATGCATGAATATGTGAGCTGTCGCCGTGATATGACTGAAATAATGTTGACAGCGGCGTAAAACACCATTCAATTGTGAGACACATTTATTTTGTTGTCTGCAAATTTCAATTTGGACAAGTTTAAGATTTAATTGTTTGATAAAGAGTTAAACATGGAATTGTTAGTTTAAGGGATTACAGATGAGTATTCAGTATACATGTATGTGTAGTTGTTTGGTTGCTTTATATGCTTTGGTCTTTGCATTCAGTGATCTTTGTTGGATTTAGTTTAGCCCTTTGCCAAATAATCCTTTGTTTGAAGGACATCTGAGGCAGAGAGCTATTGAAAACATAGTAGGTAGAGGAGAAAATGCTGGTAACCAGCAATTACCCCTTCTCCCACAATGTTTTTCATCCTTTCAAAGTCAAAAGACTACTCCAAAGTGTTGTCATCTGGTAAAGGGCAAACTCTGTACCAGACATGTAAAGTTGAGATTCTTTTAAATTTAAAGCATATGTATACGATTCATTAAATATTGGTATTTGTCTCTGAAAAGGCAAAAAACATTTTGGGTAAACCGAGACAATGTTGGTCACCAGCATTTATTCCTTTTCCTACTTTGTTTCCAAAAGCCTTCTTGAAGGATTTTTTTAACGTGGAATTGTTTGGTGAGAAGCTAACTGAGATGTGTTGAATCCATGCTTCTGAAATGACATCCATGTAAAATGATTGCTTATATTTGAGTTGTGCTTTGTGAAAAGGGGGCTTAATGTATTTGCAAAAAGTATCGACCCAGGTCAGCCTGCGCAGGCTGACCTGGGCCAAAACTTTTTGCTTTTGGTCAATTTTCTGCATGGCAAAGGAGTAGTGTACCTCATGATATTGTAGGTTGTTATACAAAACAGATTTCAGGAATATAATACTGTTATGACTTGTTTGGTACCATGCATCACAGAGATACATTAAGCTCCCTTTTACCAGAGCATGGCTCCTTTGTTTATGAAATGCGTGACAGATGGGTAAAAACATAAAGGATCAGAAATCAGATGGATATTGAGGTAGAAGTTTATTAAACCAATCAAGGAAAATGTTATTCAGCAAGTCTTTGGCCAGCTAATTAACATTTTCTCTTCATGAGTGTGATAAGATTCTATCTGAAAAGCCAACAAATGTCAGATTCTTTTTATCACATAAGTGAAAGTCAAGAAACATGCATATAATGGTGAGATATATACCTGATATGTTAAAACCTACATGTTCATGAATGTGACCAGATCACTACTTTTACAGATGTGTACTTTCTGCAAAGAAATAGTTCCACAGAAGCAGACAAAATAACTACTTAACAAGATTTTGTCACATAACACTCTTATGACTTCACAAACTCTTATCTCAAACATGTGTAAGATAAGAAAATTTGTAATGGTTATATTACACTGAAAACAGGGGAGGTTTTGTGATAAAAATAGATCCCAAAAATGGAAGAAAAAAGTTTTTGTCATAGTCCTATACTATACAGTCCTTTGTTTTTATTACGCTGAGGTAAAAAGGCTTTTGAAGACATTGTGGGAAATTGAGCAAACAGAGGTAACAAGCATTTTGCATGAAAGACTGAAGTCATTCTTCATCCTATGTCTCATTTAACCCTTAACCTGCTAAAGAACTAATTTTCAATTTGATAGTAAAAACCCAAATATTGCTGTTTCAAAGTTACGTTTTGGGGAATAATATCTCTTTATCGGACAGTGTAGATCCAATATCAGACTGTTCCGTGCAGTCTGATCTTGATTTACACTGTCCGCAAAATGTCAGTGAGTCGCGCTTAGCAGCCTAAGGGTTAACGGTAGTCAGCCTGGTTTCAAACAGAAAAAGTATTATCCTTGCGTTAAAGTTAAAACTCACAGAAAAATCATCCTTCCTAAAAGGTTATTGGGCCTCTCTAACTTCAGTTTAAACCCTTATCGCACAATCCCAAAGAAAATGGCTTTTGGAAACATTGTGGGAAAAGGAGAAAATGCTGGTTACCGGCATTTTCTCCTTTTCCTACAATGTTTTCTAACCTTTCAAAAACCAAACACATCAATTGGACAACACTTAATTTGTTTTAATTTGTCATCTGCAAAATTAACCCTTTACCAAACAACCCTAAGGAAGGCCTTTGGAAAACATCATGAAAAAGGTAGAAAATGATGGTCACCAGCATTTTCTACTTCTCTGACAATGTTTTCTATCCTGTCAAAAAAATTTTGTTCATTTGTACAACTATTAGATTTGTCATGTGTATATGCTTTCGATTTGGAAGCTGAAATAATGTTTAAAGCGGCGTAATACACCATCCAATCAATCAATTTGGCAGAGTCTAAAATTTGTTGTTTGGGAAAAGATTAATGCCTTCAAAAATGGACAAATCTAACGTTCTGTCGTCTGGTAGAAAGGTAAAAGGTAGAAATAAAACATGTTCATTTTGTATTGTCAACTTTAAAAACCTTGTTGCTTTCTAATCTTGAAATTGTGATAAGATCGTTCTGTTATAAATGGAAATGGAAGTTTTTGTGGATTTCATGAAACTTGCTTATGTGATTAATCATCTTCTATTCAGTTGAGAGATTTAAAAAACAGCTAAAACATAATCTTAGGTAGTAAAAGACAACTGCATTTGTAAGGCTTAAGAATTTGTGGTTTATGCATAGATTATGCTATTTTTCCGCAAAATGAGCATTTTTGATGCAAAATGATATACTTTTTTCACCACTCTACAGTTTCTGATTTTCACGTAAATTTTTATCAACAGTTGGAAATTCGGAACACTGTATAAGGGGGCACAGTCGCAGAAAAAAATATGTGGTGTACTTCTGTAACTCTTTGCCAAACGGTAACATTTTTTATGTTTCCGAGTTGAAAGCATTTGCAGACAACAAAATAAATGACTCTGAGTGAATTTTGATTTGTGAAGGGTAAAACACATTGTGAGAAAAGAAGAAATTGCTGCTTACCAGCATTTCCAAAAACATTAAATGCCTTGTCATTCGCTCTTAATGACCCTGGATGTCTATGCCCCCTAAGACAACATTCATTCATTCATTGGCATGACCTAATTCAAATTTATATCCCATAAAGGGAAGACATTGAAAACTTTGCAGGAATCTAATTGTTTTGCATTTTTTTTTTTTTTATATTTCCATAATAGAAGTCCACAAAAATTTCAATTCTATCAATAAGGAATGATTTTACAGCGTACTGTTATGCCTCAAACTGGAATAATGTAACTTTTGAAAATAAAGTGTGCATTACACTTGCTGTTGTTGACTTTTGCTATTTTTAACCCACACCCCTCCCCTCCCTTTGACTTCACCAATAACACATTGTTACTGGTTTATTTAAGCCTTTACCACTCAACAAAAAAGTAGGTAGACTTGCTCAACTTCAAAGCATTTGCAAAAGACAATTCAAACATGGCTCAATTTTACTTCCATAGGGTAGAAAACATGGTGGGTACAGGAGAAGATGCTGGTTATCAGTATTTTCTCCTTTTCCCACTCTGTTTTCAAAAGGTGTTAAGGGTTAACCCTGTACCATACAATGCTTAATTTTAACGACATGATGGAGAAGACTTGAAAAAAATTGTGGGAAAAGAAGAAACTGCTGGTGATCAGCATTTTCTCCTTGTAACGCAATGTTTTTTACTTTTCTAAGACAAATACAATTATTTTAGCCATTTTTAGCTCACCTGAGCACGAAGTGCACTGGGTGAGCTATTGTGATCGGTCATCGTCCGTCCGTTAACAATTTCTTTAAAAATCTTCTCCTCCAAAACCAGATGGCCAACCTTGATAAAACTTGGCAGGAATGTTCCTTGGATGAAGCTCTACAAAAATTGTTAAAAGAATTTAATTCCATCAAAAACTCTGGTTGCCATGGCAACAAAATGGTTGAAAATGGAAAAAATCTTGTGACAAACCATAAGGCTGAGAGCATTCATATTTTGTATGAAGCATCATTGGGTGACCCTTTACCAAAATTGTTAAAATTATTCCCCTAGGGTCATATTTGGGCTTTGCCCGGGCGCACCATATTTTACATAATAACAAAGAAGGAAATCTTTAAAAAATCTTATTCTGACAAACCATAATGGCTAGAGCATTCATATTTGGTTTGTAGCATTATCTGATGATCCTCTACCAAAATTGTGAAAATTATATTTCTGTGGTCATATTTGGGCTCTGCCAGGGCCCACCCTATTTTACATGGAAACAAAGAAGGAAATCTTTTAAAATCTTCTTGTGACAAACCATAAGGGCTAGAGCATTCATACTTTGCATGTAGCATCATCTAGTGACCCTTTATAAAAAATGTTAAAATTATCCCCTTGGGGTCATATTTGGGCTCTGCCCGGGCGCACACTATTTTACATAGAATTAAAGAAGGAAATCTTTTAAAATCTTCTTGTGACAAACCATAAGGGCTAAAGCATTCATATTTTGCATGTAGCATCATCTGGTGACTCTTTATAAAAATTGTTAAAATTATCTCTTTGGGGTCATATTTGGGCTCTGCTCGGGTGCACCCAATTTTACATAGAAACAAAGAAGGAAATCTTTTAAAACTCTCGTTCTGACAAATCATAAGGGCTAGAGCATTCTTAATTTGTATGTAAAATCATCTTGAGACTTTCTACCAAAACTTTAAAAATTGACCCCTTGGGTGGAGTTTGGGCTCTGCCCGGGCGCACCCTATTTAACATTGAAAAGGAAGAAAATTACATGTGACAAGTGAGAGACTAAAACTTTCATGTTTTGTTTGTAGCAAAGTTCTGGTGACCCTCTGCCAAAAGCTGTTAGAGTAATTCTTATTGGGGTCACATTATGGCTTTCCTCCCCTCCCCAGGGTATGCCTTATCAAAAAAGAATGGCTTCTGGCTTTGATATACTATTATTTTTATGTGGTATATAGCATCATTGTCTTGAGCCTATACCAAAGCTGCCTGTTCACAATTTCCTTAAAAATCTTCTCATCATAAATCATAAGTCAAACAAGCTGAAACCATTTTTACCTCTTCAAACAACCATTATTATTATTACCTGAATGGCCAATCAAAAAACAAAGATTTACATTTAGCCCTATTTAATTGCCATTTTGCATAGGGTTTGGCCAAAGCAATCTCAGCCAAAACTTTAAACCTCTGTCTTAATCATCATCCGATTTTTCAGCATTGAAATATCATAGATAAATGACTTGCCAATCATGTTAAGCTTTGGTTACAGTTGGATACCTTGTCTTATAATTTTTTTGTAAATGGCAAAACTATCACATTATATACAACAACTGCCTGTGTTGCAAATGATAAAAGATGCGTATACACTGTTTACCAACTTACAACAATTAATAGTATTGCATTAGTTGTACTAATCCTTCAAGCTGGAAATTCACTTGGAAAAATAAAGCAAAGCCTATCATGAAGTCATGTTCTTTATTAGTTAGGCTGTTTTCAAAGAAAATCTGAGGTATTGCTATAGCCTTGGCATCCACGTTGTTGGCGTTCTCGGTGTAGGCACCCGCATGCGGTTCTCTTGTGTCTCGTATGCCCCCACATTGATGGATTCAGAGCATTATGTCAGTCCAATTATCCAAAACTTAAAATTATGTCTCCCCGCTGTTGTTTTTGACAGCACAGTCTGTCTGTCTCTCTGTTCATCTGCTTTTCCGATTCCAGATGAAATCTCTGAATATGTTAGGATGATTTTGATATAATTTCATACATTTGTTCAGTATAACCTACCTGCAGTTGTGTAAAAAACCAAAAATTTCGTCGGCTCAAAACCAGGGTATGCCTTATTTGAAGAGAATAGCCTGCCTTTGATAAACCATATAAGTTATAAATATACTCAGGTGAGCGATATAGGACCATCATGGTCCTCTTGTTTAATTCTGGATTGTGTAGTAAGGGGTTAAGCCAAGTTTTTTTCTTTATCTTAATTCCCAACTAGAAATGTGAGAATGTCTTTTGGCAAGTCACTGCAGGGCCCAAGCCTACAACTAGAGAAAAGTAGGAAGGATCTGCAGAAGTGAGAGTTGCCTTGTCATCATAAAACATTGAGCAAATATTTCCAAGGCTGCTTGTAAATGGTTATGAAAAAACAGCCGTTATCATTATATGAGCTGTCTTTGTAAAATTTTTATACTGCTTCAAAGCTGGATTACAACTAGTTATAATCAAAGGTGGCATTTCAGCCATAAAACATGCAGCATGATGTTTGATGTTCAATGTCATTATTATTTAGATGTTCTGTACAAAAGCAACCTGAAAATTGCACTTGTTTGGTTTAATCTCTACACTGAAAATGTTTTGTTTTTTTTAGACCTCTTCGGGTAAAAAATTTAAGCATGATGGTGCTTAAAGGGATAGTACAGAAAATAGATCAAACTGCACAGTACATGCATTCTGATCTTGATCCACATTATTAAACACCTGTAACCCTTTACCAAATGAGGAATTTTAGACTAGTCCAAATTAAAAGAATTAGCAGATCATAAAATGAATATGACTCGGAAACTGAAAGTTGTATTGGAAAGGATAGAAAACATTGTGGGAAAAGGAGAAAATGCTGGGTACCAGCATTTTCTCCTTTTCCCACAATGGTTTTAAAAAGGCTTCTTTTTCAGGGTTGTTAAAAGTCCTGATTGTGTGGTAAAGGGTTAAGGATATTCTGGCCAGAATATACAAGCCATTACTTGTGAAAAGGGGAGTTAATGCGTCTGCAAAAAGTATCGACCCAGGTCAGCCTGTGCACTCCGCGCAGGCTGACATGGATCGAAACTTTAAATTTGCTGTTTGTAAATTTTGTGCTAGTCAAAGGATTCTCTTACCTCCAGATCAGTTGATTGCTAGACTAAATGGATTTTTTCAGATCCATGATTATGTGATGACTTGCTTGGTATAATGTGTCACGGAGATGTAAGAAAACCCCTTATGCTAGAGCATGGTTCACATGTAACATGTTTTATTGCTATAATCATGTCTTTCATCTCCCCTCCTTTCCCTGGGTACCTGCATGGTTCAGTGGTAAAGTGAAGGACTCAAAACCTGGTCAGAGCCTCATTGGAAGAAACTGGGTTTTTGTGGGAGTGTCCTAAAGGTCAAGACACTTCAGAGCCTCATCCTAATTCCAGTGAAATCCAGGACATACATAGATATGTGAGCTGACGCTGTGAAATGACTGAAAAAATATAGAAAGCAGCATAGAACACCATTCACTCAATCCCCCCTCACCCTTGTTGATTTGGGGGGGGGGGGGGGGGGGGGGGAAGACATAATTGAGCTATGCTCTGTGAAAAGGGGACTTAATGCATTTGCAAAAAGTATCGACCCAGGTCAGCCTACGCAGGCTGACCCTGGCCGAAACTTTTGCTTTTTGGTAAATTTTCTGCATGTCAAAGGACCAGTGCACCCCATGATTCAGTAGGTTGTTTAACTCTTTACCAAACGAAACACATGTGCATCACTGACTGCCATGATATGACCTCAGCTGTTAAAGTGGTGTTAAACCCCAATACAACCAACCAACTTTACCAAACGACAAATTTTTGGACTGGACCAAATTCAAAACATCTGCAGACAACAAATTAAATCTTGGTAATATGATGATTTCTGACTTTGATAGGGTAGAAAATATTGTGGGAAGAGGAGAAAATGCTGGTTACCAGCATTTTCTCCTTTCCCCACAATGTTTTCTATAGGCTTCTTTCTCAGGGTCGTTAAAAGTTGGGATTGTGTGGTAAAGAGTTAAAATTTGTTTTATGGATCTAGATCTATAACACTATGATGACTTGTTAGGTATAATCCAGCAGAGATGCATTAAGCCCCCTTTTGACAGAGCATGGCTCAATTATTTTTTGGCTGTTTGTCAGCCTGCCTATCATGTTTTGGTGTCTGTTCCATGTCTCTAAAATCCCTTGTCTGATTTCTGAAATATTTCACACATGCATGTCCACTCGATGAGAATACCTGCAAAGTGGAGGTTTAACATTCCAGTAGTCAAGCTCCAGTAGCTCAGTCGGTAGCATGCAGGACTCGAGAACAGGTGGTTGCCAGTTCAATCCACAGATTGACCAATTTCTTTCCAAGGATTGATAATAGTCATTGTAACAGGGTTCATTCCTCTCTCACCGCTGACCATTGTTTCAACGATGGTTATGTGGGATAGCAGCCAGTGGCTTGAAAAGAATACTGTACTGGTAAAAGAAACTCCAGAAAAGCATGGATAGGTGCACTGGCTGCCCTGAAATAATGTTGAAAATGACATTAAACACCATACAATCAATCAATCACATTCAAGTCTCCAAAGTCACCATTACAGCAGGGGTTCAAAAGTCAATGGGGGGAGGGGGGGGAGTACCCTGTTTTCACCTAAAACAAACATATTTTCAAACCTTCATAGTGAAATATCAAAAAATTGGCATAGTAAGCAATTTCTCCTTTTGCCACAATGTTACAGAATATGATCTCTTGCAACATATAGCCATGATAATGAAAGCATTTTACAGATGCAAAATTAACTCTTTTCACTACCGAATAAATAAATTGCATTTTCTCAAAAGCTAAAAATACATTTCCTCTGCAAGATCAAGAGACAATTTGGTCATAATCTAGAATATAGCAGTGGACAGTGTAGATCAGAAATCAGACTGCATGTTCTGTGCAGTCTGATCTTGACCTACTCTGTCCATAAAGGCTTCTGGTGTTGTGTATGGTATGCAAAGAATTAAATGTAACTCAAATGTAACTCACATGTTGGGATCTCTGTTTGAAAGAATAGAAAACATTGTGAGAAAAGGAAAAAAATTCTGCTTACCAGCACTTTGCCTTTTTCTCACACTGTTTTCAAAAGGCTTCTTACTCAGGGTCGTTATATAGAGGACAATCAACTGGTTGCATGTGATATTAAAAATCTGTCACTGGAATGGGATGCAGTTGAAAAAACGAGTCTGAAGGACTAGTTCTTTAACCGCATCAAACCCCATTTGAGTGACAGATTTTGAATATCACACACAACCAGTTGATTATCCTATTTATCATATTCCTAATTCACCCTTTTTCATTCAAATAATTATCAAGAATGGTACAATATGAGCAATATAGGTTAAAAAGTAGTTCCGGCAAACATTCTAAAAACATATCGTCACTAGTGATGATACCATAATTATCACTAGTGGTGTTATTCACTGTGAAATCCCAGTAATTCACTGATAGGAATATAATAAAACATGATTTTGTTTGGTAAAGGGGTAAAAATAGTCCTAAGAGTAAAGTATTTATAGGGCTTGTTAATATCAAATAATGATTCATAGTCTTGATTAGAAGCCAGCAGCTGTTGCAGAACAGGTATGACAATAATATCAGGTCCAGACAGAGGGAGTGGGTTTGATTTAAAAAATTGAAAAAATTAATCATTCGCCACCAAACCCTATGTTATGGGTACTCATTAGAATCATCTCATCAAGAAAATCCTAATGAGTACCCACAACATAGGGTTTGGAAGAGAAATAATGGATTGAGAATACCATCACACCCTCTTATCTGGAGCTCTGAGACATGCCAACATTACGTTCCAGTCCCATGCACATTGACCCTTAGGGCTGCTAAGTCGGACTCAAGACACTTTTTTGAGCAGGGTGGATCCAGGAGCATGGAGAGGCAGTTCCCTGGAAGCATGGGCTTCATCATCCATTTTGCAAGTAGATGATCTATACCTTTCAAAGAAAAAAACGGGGGAGAAAAGGGCATCACACATTGCCAAGTCCTTAACTCATTTCTACAGGACAAACTGTTAGACTTGTCCAAATTAAAAGCATTTGCAGACGACATAAAATGTCACCCAAAGCCTAACATTTGTCTTTTAATGGGTATAAAACATTGTGCGAAAAGAAGAAAATGCTGGTTACCAGCATTTTCTTCTTTTCCCACAATGTTTTCAAAAGGTCTCTTTCTCAGGATCGCTAAAAGTTCAGATTGTGTGGGTTAAGCATGGACTTCATCTACACTACAATATTGGCATTGCCCCTAAGATTAAAGATCAGACTGCAAAGAATGGAAAGTCTGATCTTGGATCTACACTTCCCAATAGTGTGACAGTGCAACATACAGATTTTTTACAATTGGCTGGAAAAATAAGTTCATTTTAACAACCCTTTATCAAATGACAAAACTTTAGATACATGTATGTCCAAATTTAAAGCATTTTCAAACAACAAAATTACTGTGACTGAAAAATTGCAAATTGTTTGTGAAAAGAGAGAAAAGATTGTGGGAAAAGGAGAAAATGCTGGCTACAAGCTTTTTCTCTTTTTCCCACAATGTTTTCTAAAAGCTTTCTTATACAGGGCTGTTAAAAGTAAGAATTATGTCGTAGAGTGTGAAGTAATCGAAGGATATAACCTTTACCAAACAACTCTTATTTTTGTTGCTCAGGTAAAGGAGCTTTTTGAAAACAATATGAGAAAAAGAGTACAAGCTGGAAACCAGGACTTCCTTCTTTTCTCACATAGTTTTCTCCCTTTTTAACCCTTTACCAACAACAAAACTCTAGTGTCGTCCATATTGAAAGCATTTGTAGTGGAGAAACTGAACATAACATAAATTATGACAATCGTTTTTATCAAAGTAGAAAACATTGCAGGAAAAGAAGATGCTAGTTAACAGCGTCATCTACTTTTCACACAATGTTTTCAAACGCCTTTTTCCGCAGGGTTGTTGCCAAGCCCTGGCAGCACAGTCTGTAGCATACAGGACTCAAGAACAGGGGATCACTGGTTCGACCCCCTGCTCCGCCAATTTCTTTCTGACGATTGATGATAGTCATTACGACAGGATTCATTCCTCTCTCACCGCTGATCATTGGTTTGACGATGGTCATGTGGGAAAGCAGCCAGTGGCTTGGGAAGAATATTGTGCAGAATACTGGTAAAAGAAACTCCAGGAAAGCATGGATAGGTGCACTGGCCACCTTGATATAACTGAAATAGTGTTGAAAACGGCATTTAACACCATATAACCAACCTAAGGGTTGTAAAAGCTCAGGACTGTGTTGTTAACCCTTTCCAAGATAAGCCCTGGTTTTTACAGCTCTGAGGTTGAAGGCATTTGAAAACACTGTGGAAAAAGGAGAAAATGCTCATAACGAGCATTTTCTCCTTTGTCCACAATGTTTTCTTCCCTTACAAATAAAAATACCACCTTTTTAACCACTCTAAATTTGTCGTCCGCAAATTCTTTCAATTTCAGCAGACCAAATTTACCTCATCTGGTAAAGAGTTAAGGGTTGAAGACAAATCCCATCATTTGAGTCATGTGATTTGTCTGCTTTTAATTTGCACAAGACTTAACTCTTTACCAAATGACAAAATTTTGAATGCATCCAATTTGAAAGCATTTGCAGACAACAAAATAGATTGTTTGATTGAATGGTGTTTTACGCCACTTTCAACATAATTTCAGTCATATATGTGACAGCTCACATATTCATGTTTTTCCTGGGTTTGACCAGTACTAGGCTAGGGTTCTGAAGTGTCCTGCCCAAGGACACTCCCGACGACAAAATAGATGTGACTCAAATACATACTGAAATTGGTTTTTGAAAGGGTAGAAAACATTATGGGAAAAGGAGAAAATGCTGGTTACCAGCATTTTCTCCTTTTCCCAAAATGTTTTCAAAATGCCTCTTTTTCAGGGTCGTTAAAACTCAGGATTGTGTGGCAAAGAGGTCAAACATAATGACAAAATTTTAGATTTCTTCAAATTGAAAGGATTTGCAGATGCCAAATTAAGTCTTACTCAGATAGTGAGATTTTTCCTTGATAGGATAGAAAACATTGTGGGAAAAGGAGAAAATGCTTAAACTTAATCGACCATTTTAGTTTATAAATTATATGACCCAAATAATATAAGTATCATGGATGTTTTTTTTTTTGTCAGTAGATCTACTATTTAGCAAAGCAAACATTTCAGAAAAGCAAACATCAAAGATAAGACTGCACAGTGTAAGTGGTCAAAAGCGACGCTGGAAAAAGTGAAAATATGCTTTCAATTAATTATGTTGAATCACAGAACTAGACCATATTTTATCAGTTATTTACGAGAAATCAGATTAACACTTTAGTCTCCACAAAACAAGCCCCAGTTTTAACAAGTCTGAGAAAGATGCCTTTAGAAAACTTTGGGAAGAAAGGAAAAAATGTTGGGAACAGCATTTTTTCTTCCCCAATGTTTTCTACCCTATCAAAGACAGAAATCATCATATGTGAGCCGACTGTCGTCTGCAAATGCTTCAAAATTGGTCTGGTCAAACATTTTTTCATTTGGTACGGGGTGAAATGACCACACAACAAAATTTCATATTTGTCCAAACAAAGGCATTTGCAGACGACAAATTGCTAAAAATAAAGAATGTTGTTTGCCTATGATGTTGTAGAAAACATGGTGGGACAAGGAGAAAATGCTGATTAGCAGCATTTTTTCAATTTCCCACAGTGTTTTAAAAAGGCATTCTCTTTTTTTTTTTTGCAGTAAACCCGGGAGTTAAAGTGAAGCTGTGAAATTTGACGTGCCACATTCGGTGGCAAATCAAATCTGAAATATCTCCAAAAGATCATCCCGGGACTAAATACCTGAGGATAAATCTGAAATGTACACCGGTTAATTTTTGACAGACACAACAAACGAGAAATTTTGGTAATTTAGCTGTTCATATTCTTAACCTTTCTACTTTTTCATGTTATGAAAACTTCAAGTTTTCTTCATTTTCATTTAAAGTCATCACCGGATTTGTAGAAGAAAATTGTACTTGAGAAACGGATAGCAACCTGAAAACTGAAGATTAAAAGTGGAAGTATCACAGATTTCGGATGCTGCGCATAGGCCATGTAAAGTGTTTTCGGAATTCTACAGATCGAGACCATGCTACTAATTCTGTTTATTTTTATTGACTTATATGTACCTTCTCCGACTCGTTAGACGTACTCGGGTCAAATGGCAATTCTACAAATAGGGCTAACATTTTTTTTGGAGCAGACTTTAAAAACACCTTGTAATGTACTCCCGATTCGGGGTCAAGCACCGATGTTATTTTTGTGATTGTTTCTCCGCTAGACTCCCGCAGCAGCCTTCTTTAAAAGTTTCTGGAATGAATACGATTTTACCGGCATCTTTTCAACCGGCTCTATGCGACAAAATTTCCAGTGACAGCTAATAAAATGGGCATGGATTGTTAGATAAATGATTAATCTTTACAAAAAAAACTGATGTTAGTTAATATCTAAATCTTATCTTCGTGAAAATCTGTACTTTTCAACGTAAATAACCGTTGACCTACTTCACCAGAAATCAAAACATGGTGACATCATCAATGCGCATGTCTCGGCAGAAATCGCAGTATCTCTGACACGCTACAGGACGGTTCATTTGGGAATTCCACTGTTGACAAAGGCACCTTATACAAAAATGGTTGTTAGGGTTAGAGAACCAGACTGTACAAAATTCAAATTCCGTTGAGTGCGCATGTCTGTTTAACGGAAGTATGTAAGTTGTTTACAATTTTCACTGGATTTATTTACGTTGGGAAAAAAGGTAAATTTCCATTGATTTAATTGGTATTTTTGCAGCACAGCTTGTGTGATGATAAAGATTAATCATTTATCTAACAATCCATGCCCATTTTATTAGCTGTCATTGGAAATTTTGTCGCATAGAGCCATTTGAAAAGATGCCGGTAAAATCGTATTCATTCCAGATACTTTTACAGAAGGCCGCTGCGGGAGTCTAGCGGAGAAACAATCACAAAAATAACATCGGAGCTAGATCCCGAATCGGGAGAACTTGTAATGTAGAACAGAGTTAAACCTTGCCAGTACAGCTCCAGGGTGTTCCTCATGCTCTTTTCCAGTTGGAGGTTTTTGCACATCATGATTAAAAGAACGATTGGGTTACACTAAGTCTAACAATGGAGTTCAGTTCTAAACAACATTATTACACTATGGCAGCCTGCTAATAGTTAACTCTTTACCAAACGACATAATTTTAGACTGGTCCAAATTGGAAGCATTTGCAGATGACAAAATTAAGGTGACTCAAAAATTGAACCTTTTTTTGGGAAGGGTTGAAAATATTGTGGGAAAAGTAGAAAATGCTGGTTACCAGCATGTTCTCCTTTTCCTACAATGTTTTCAGAAGTCTTCTTTCTCAGGGTCGTGAAAACCTGGGATTGTTTGGTAAAGGGTTAAAGTGTTTTCATACAATACAAGATACAATAAGCTGTATTTAACATTGGACTGCAATAACAATAAACAATTTGAAATATTTGTCGACAAAACATGATACACAGATACATGTTTGAGACAAAAGAAGAAAATGCTAGTTTATATTATTAATTTCATGAGATTGTCATAATGGATCTGCTATCAAGAAAAAAAAAATGTTCTTGATAAACATTGTAGGAAAAGGAGAAAAAGCTGATAACCAGAATTTCCTCTTTTCCCACAGTGTTTTCTACTTTGTCAAAAACAAATCTCATCAATGGAGAGATGATTAGTTTCTCCTTTATAAATACTTTCAATATGTATGAGTCTAGAATTTAAAATTTGGTAAAGAGTTAATTGATGATTGATTGTTTGGTATTTTAGGCAATTTTCGAAATTACTTCAGTTATATCGCAGTGGCCTATGTGCACCTATCCATGCTTTCCTGGGGTTTCTTTTACCAGTACTTTGCACAATATTCTTCCCAAGCCACTGGTTGCTTTCCAAAGTAACCATTGTTGAAACAATGATCAGTGATGAGAGAGAAGCTAATCCTGTTGCAATGACTTTAATCAGTCTTGGAAAAAAATTGGTGAAGCTGGCAATTCGAACCAGTGATCCCCTGTTTTAAAGTCATATTCACTACTGACTATGCTACTGGGCTCTGTGTACAGATTTAACTCTCTACTCAAGGAAAAAGTTATAGACCTGTCCAAATTGAAAGCATTTGCATATGAAAAAGTACATGTAACTCCTAAATTGAAATTTGTTTTTGCTAGATAATAAAACATTGTTGGAAAAGGAGAAAATGCTGGCTACCAGCATTTTCTCCTTTTCTCACAATGTTTCTAAAAGTCCTCTTCCTTAGGGTCGTTAAAACTTGGGACTGTGTTGTAATGAGTTAATGTGAAGAAGGTTTTTTTTTTTTGCAAAGAACATCTGACAATGTTCAGTAAAGTAGACAGCAAGATAAAGAACTCTTTCCTAGAACAGACCAAAGCACAGAGAGAGGAGAGAGCCAATGAGAAACTGAGAGAAAGATCAGCCATTAAGATACAGGTAAAACTTGAAATACTGAAAATCTTAATACTTTGGATCTCCTAACCTGCTAAAGCAACAGTAAGTCCTTATCTTAGTCTGCATTATTTAACTCTTTACTATGCGACAAGCTCGTAGACTATCCCAAACTGAAAGCCTTTGCATACGTTTGACAACAATTCAAATGTAGCTCAAATGATGGAATTCAGGTACATGTATGTCTTTGATAGGGTAGAAAGCATTATGGAAAAAGGAGAAAATGCTGGTTACCAGAATTTTCGCTTTTTCCGTCAATGTTTTCAAAAAGCTTCTTCCTCAGGGTTGTTAAAACTTTGGATAGTGTGGTAAAGAGTTAATATTTTGAGACATATTTTGGTAAAAAAAAAGAGATTAGAAATTACTAAGTGTTTGTTTCACTTTTTGACTGAAAATATATGAGCCATGTTCTGGCAAAAGGGGGTTTAATGCGTCTCCCAGATGCAATAATCGTTTACCACACAATCCCAAGTTTTAACGACACTGTGAAAGAAGTCCTTTGAAAACATTGTGGGAAAAGGAGAAAATGCTGATAACCAGCATTTTCTTCTTTTCCCACAATGTTTTCTACCCTATCAAAGAACATTTGCACCATTTGAGCCACAATGAAATTGTCTTCTGCAAATGCTTTCAACTTGGACAAGTCTACATTTTTCTCATGTGGTAAAGAGTTAAACTTGTATTTTATCGTTTTGACAAAAGATATCTTGTTGCATACACAGTTGGCACAGAAGAATCCATTGTCTTTTCTGAGGACTCAACATGGAAATAGCATTGTAAAACACTTAGGTTATATATATCTTACCTATGTTTGCAGTATCTGTATACATGCAAGCTTCCTGGTTATTGTGCTGGGGAAATACTGTATACGTGGATATAAACTCGTGTCGAAAAAATTATAAATTAGTGAATGCAGACATTTTATTGGTATACTTTTGGTAAAATACGCGAACAGAAAAGTTTGCAAATTTCTCAAATTCGCAAATTTGCAAAAATTTCCACATTACAAAAATTTCCACTCATACAGTATTTGAGTGATCCAATACCAATCAAAGCCATTTTTCAACCAACCTGAAGAAAATGGCTTTTAAAACATTGTTTGAGAAGGAGAAAATGCTGGTAGCCAGCATTTTCCTCTTTTCCCATGAAGTTTTTCTGTCCCTATATAGACAAATCTTATCATTCAGCCACATTCAGTTTGTCTTCTGCAAATACTTTCAAGTTTGCCAGTCTAAAATTTTGTCATGTGGTAAAAAAGAAGTACATGTGTCAATTCTTATTCACTACAGTGTACATACAGAGGTTACAGATGCAGAAAAGAATTAAAGGCAGCATTAAGGTATTCCTTTATTTCATTGACAATCCCATGTTTTAATATCCCGCCCTGGTAGCTCGTGGTTAGCATATCAGACTCGGGACTTGGTGGTTGTGAGTTCGATACCTGGTTGAGGCAAACTGTCTCTCCGACAATTTTTCGCCTCTCAACTCTGATGCATGTGAGAAAAGTTGTCAGCGACATGGAAAGAAAGTTGAGTCAGCACTGGTGTGAGAAAGCCAGGAAACACATGGGTAGGTGCACTGACCACCATGATTTGACCTATGCTGTTAAAACAGTTTTAAACTCCAATTCAGTCAATCAATGATGAATCCATGTTTTAATGACCTCACCATGTTTTCTACCCTTTTAAAGACAAATACCTTGATTTGGCTAGCATTTGATTTGTTGTCTTCAGATGCTTCCAAATTAGACTAGTCTTACATTTTGTCGTATATTAAACAGTTAGATGATGTGATTGAGAAAAAAATCAGTTGTAAGTCAAGCAGGCTAACAGATACTGTGATTGCAGTGCCTATGAGTATTTAATTCAGTCATCTGATAAGTCAGGGTATTGATCTGGCACAGTTTTCTGTTTGGAATAGATATAGGACTGCATAAACATCTGTAAATGTGGTAATGAATGTTATGGCCAGGTTGCATAGCGTGCATGCATATCCAGAGTAAATTTTGCACATGTCCAATGACCATTCAACATTTTGATGCTAGACAAAATGGATTTTTTGGAATCAGGACGCGATAAATTACTTGATATAACACATCATGGATATGCATTAAACCCCCTTTTGCTAGGGTACCACTCAAATGTATTTGTCAAGTACTGATATGATTCCGTCATGATGTATTTGCAGGAAGGATATTGATGGTCTGATTAACAAGCCTAAAAGTCCAGATGGAGATTACACATTTAATCATAGGCCAGGTTAGAGAATACATTTGTTAGTAGATAATCTCCTATACACAACCTTCTTAGCTCACCTGAGCACGAAGTGCTCATGGGGAGCTATTGTGATCGTGCTGTGTCCGTCGTCCGTCGTCAACTTTTCACCTTGTGTACGCTCTAGAGGCCACATTTTCCGTCCGATACTCATGAAACTTGGTCAGAATGTTTGTCTCAATAAAATCTCAGACGAGTTCGAAAATGGGTCATGTTGGGTCAAAAACTAGGTCACTAGGTCAAATCTTAGAAAAATCTTGTGTACGCTCTAGAGGCCACATTTTCTGTCCAATACTCCTGAAAGTTGGTCAGAATGTTTGTCTTGATAATATCTCGGACGAGTTTGAAAATGGGTCATGTCGGGTCAAAAACTAGGTCAGTAGGTCAAATCTTAGAAAAACCTTGTGTACGCTCTAGAGGCCACATTTTCTGTCCAACACTCCTGAAAGTTGGTCAGAATGTTTGTCTTGGTGATATCTTGGACGAGTTTGAAAATGGGTCATATGGGGTCAAAAACTAGGTCACTAGGTCAAATATCAGAAAAACCTTGTGTACGCTCTAGAGGCCACATTTTCAGTCCAACACTCTTGGAAGTTGGTCAGAATGTTTGTCCTGATGATATCTGGGACGAGTTTGAAAATGGGTCATGTGGGGTCAAAAACTAGGTCAGTAGGTCAAATCTTAGAAAAACCTTGTGTACGCTCTAGAGGCCACATTTTCTGTCCAACACTCCTGAAAGTTGGTCAGAATGTTTGTCTTGGTGATATCTTGGACGAGTTTGAAAATGGGTCATATGGGGTCAAAAACTAGGTCACTAGGTCAAATATCAGAAAAACCTTGTGTATGCTCTAGAGGCCACATTTTCAGTCCAACACTCTTGGAAGTTGGTCAGAATGTTTGTCCTGATGATATCTGGGACGAGTTTGAAAATGAGTCATGTGGGGTCAAAAACTAGGTCAGTAGGTCAAATCTTAGGAAAACTTTGTGTACGCTCTGTAGGCCACATTTTCAGTATAAAACTCTTGAAAGTTGGTCAGAATGTTTGTCTGGATGATATCTCGGATGAGTTAAAAAATAGGTTATGTGGGGTTAGAAACTAGGTCATTAGGTCAAATCTTAGAAAAACCTTGTGTACGCTCTGGAGGCCACATTTACAATCCAAAACTCCTGAAAGTTGGTCAGAATGTTTGTCTTGATGATATCTCAGACGAGTTTGAAAATGGGTCATGTCGGGTCAAAAACTAGGTCACTAGGTCAAATATTAGAAAAACCTTGTGTACACTCTAGAAACCACATTTTCTATCAAGAACTCTTGAAACTTGGTCAGAATGTTTGTCTTGATAATAGCTAAGGCGACTTTGATAATGGGTCATGTGGGGTCAAAAACTAGGTCACTAGGTCAAATCTTAGAAAAACCTTGTGTACGCTCTGGAGGACACATTTTCAGTCCGATACTCCTGAAACTTGGTCAGAATGTTTGTCTTGATGAGACCTTGAATGAGTTTAAATTTGGGCCATGTGGGGTCAAAAACTAGGTCACTGGGTCAAAAATTGGAAAAGCCTTGTGTACGCTCTAGAGGCCACATTTTCAGTCTGGTACTCTGTAAACTTGGTCAGAATGTTTGTTTTGGTGATATCTCAAAAGAGTTTGATAATGGGTAATGTCGCGTCAAAAACTAGGCCATTTGGTCAAATCTTAGAAAAACCTTTTGTACGCTCTAGAGGCCACATTTTCAGTCCGATACTCATGAAACTTGGTCAGAGTGTTTGTCTCGATGATATCTAAAAAGTGTTTGACAATGGGTAATGTCTGATCAAAAACTAGGTCACTAGGCCAAATCTTAGAAAAACCTTGTGTATGCTGTAGAGGCCACACTTTTAGTCCGAAACTCTTAAAAGTTGGTCAGAATGTTTGTCTTGATAATATCTTGAAAGAGTTTGAAAATGGGTAATGTTGGATCAAAAACTAGGTCACTAGGTCAAATCTTCGAAAACCTTGTTTACTTTCTAGAGGCCTCATTTTTAATGCAATACTCATGAAACTTGGTCAGAATGTTGGTCTTGCACCAGTTTGCAAGTGGGTCATTTCGGGTCAGTAACTCATGAAAATCTTGGTAGAATGTTTGTCATAATATCTCAAAAGAGATTGAAAATGGGTCATGTTTGGTCAAATGACTCAGGTGAGTGATTTCAGGGCCATCATGGCCCTCTTGTTTGGTCATACCATTCTTGAAAATATGGTACCAGAAGGGGAATTTAACCCTTTACCACACAATCCTGATTTTTAATGACCCTGTTGAAAGAGAGCTTTTGAAAACCTTGTGGGAAAAGGAGAAAATGCTGATAACCAGCATTTTCTCCTTTTCCCTCTATGTTTTCTAGTCTAGACACATTTTATTATATGAGCCACATTTTATTAGTTGTCTGCAAATACTTTATTTATGGACAAGTCTGAAAATTCGTTGTATGGTAAAGAGTTAATCATGTTTTGCCACAACAAATTTATATGTATTCATCCTACAGGCCTTCTAAATATAGATACATTCTTTTAACCCTTTACCACACAATCCCGACTTTTAACTACCGTATTGAAAATCCTCTTGAAAACATTGTGGGAAAAGGAGAAAATGCTGGTAACCAGCAATTTCTCCTTTTCGCACAATGTTTTCCTACCCTTCCATAAACACATTTCAATTTTTAAGTCACATTTATTTTGTCGTCTGGAAATGCTTTCAAATTGGACAGGTCTAAAAACTTTGTAGTTTGGTGAAGAGATAAAGTAGATGGATAATGAGTCCCATTCATTAGTTTTTCCTCAGTGTTTAATTCTTTACCCAATGGGAAAGCTTTAGACTTGTTCAAATAGAAAGCATTTGCAGAAGATGAATTTACACATGATTTGTCTTGGAAGGGTAAAAAACATAATGAGAAAAGGAGAAAATGCTGGTCATTAGCATTTTCTTCTTTTCTCGCAATATTTTCAAAAGCCTTTTTCAAGGTTGTTAAAACTGGGGATTGTGTGATGAAGACTAAATATTAAAGTTGTTTTTGTATTAATTTTTATAAGTGACATTGGTATTTGACTCATCCTGGCTTTCCAGGAAATTGTTGTAGCCATAAGAGCAAGAAACTGAAAAGAATATTGCAGTATATCAATATATGAGCTGTGTTGTGGCAAAAGGGAGCTTAATGCATCTCCGTGATGCATGATACTAAGCAAGTCATTACCTAATCATGGATGCATAATATCCATTTTGTCTAACAACCAGTCCAATTATGAGGTAGAAGGGTCGTTTGACATAGAGAAAATTGACAGATAGCAAAAAGTTTCAGCCCAGGTGACATGAGTTGATACTTTTTGCAGATGCATTAAGCCCCTTTTCGTAGTGCACAGCTCATATGTTTTTTGCATCCTGATACATAGTCATACAGTGTTTTAAAAGTATGGCAATAAACCGATATGTTGATACAATAGTCCTGCCAAAGACTTGCTTAATCCTCTACCAAAGAATCTGGAGTTTTAACAGTCTTGAGAAGGAAAACTCTTGAAAACATTGTAGGAAAAAGAGAAATTGCTAGTTACCAGCATTTTCTCATTCTCAAACAGTCTTTTCAAACAATTATTAATCTTTCCTTCCAAAGATAAATTTCAACTTTTTGAGTCACATTGTCCATTTGCAGTCTGTAAATGCTTTTTGGATAAGTCTAAAATTTGGTCTTCTGGTAAAGAGAAAATATTTTTCTAGGCTAATTGCACACTGTGAGGGACATAATTTTTATCATGTGTACTATGTTGCTCCCCTGGTTGTTTGTCCATCTGTTTGTCGATTATAATGAATGATTACAATGAGTACAATCTGAAATTAATCCATCTCTGTGAAAAGGGTCTAGCACATCTACAAAAATTATCGACCCATGTCAGCCTGCGCAGATTGACCTGGGTTGAAAATCTTTGCTTATAGTAAATTTTCTGCATGTCCAAGGACTGTTCTTCCTCATTCTGTCAGTTGTAAACCAAAATGGATTTTGAAGATCCTTTTTTTGTGGTGAGTTGCTTGGTGCAATGCGTCATGAAGATGCATTAAGCCCCTTTCTTCCAGAGCATGGCTCAGACAGTTTCTTCCTGATTGCCATTCGTATTATTTGAAAATTTGATGTTTTTTGCAGTCTTGGAGGTGTACAATTTGTTACGGAGATTTCTATTTTTTCACTCTGGCGTCAGTAATGAAGAGGTACTTACATTGCATTGTTTGTTTGTTGATATGAATAATGAAAGAATCTTTTTACAATATGATGACTTCATACACTGTTCTTTAACCAATTACTTTTCAACATGTACAACTTTTTACCTCTGCATTTGATAGGGCCTGTATCGAGGAAGTGCCACTTTTCCAATCATGTTTTCCATACTGTTGTAAAAAGCATTATTTTCCTTTCCCACAAATATTTGTCCAGTGTGTAATTTCTGTACAAGTTTGAGATGTTCAGAAGATAGTCTGAACAGTAACAAGTTTTATCATTATCTCTTAACTTCTTACCACATAATCCAGATTTTAAACGACCCTTAGAGAAGAAGACTTTTGAAAACATTGTGGGAAAAGAAGAAAATGCTGGTTACCAAGATTTTCTTTTTATGCTACAATATTTGCTAAAGGATTCTCCATCAGGATCATAAAAATCATTTAATAAAAAGTACTTGTTTAACTAACGGTATTTTATCGTTAAATTTCAGCTGGAAGATGTTTGTCGATATTTGTTGTCGACAATGGATTCAGCTGACATAAAGGTAATAACTTTGCTCTTTCTTAGTCGTTTCTGCTTGGTCTTTTAATCCAATTGTAAACAGTATAGATTGAGATCGGACTGCTATGGAAGTGCTCAGTTCCGAAAAAATTAGCATGAATAAGCCCTTCATTAATCAACTGATACGATGCTACAGACATGTCTGTTCGAGTGCTATATGACTTTGCAAACCAAATGAAAAGTTTGATAACTCTTTGTGCGAATCAAAAACATCACAACGACCAATATCCAACCAGTATTCTTCAATAAATGTCACTAAGTAATCAGCTGTGGCAAGGTAGCTTGTTAGTGACTTCATTACTTGACATAATCTGATAGTACTTTCCATCATGGCTTAACTTAGGGTGGAACATATTTAATCCTTTTCCACACAATCCCAAGTTCTTACAGGCTTTTGAAAACACCCTGGGAAAAAGTAACCAGCTTTTGTAGGCTGCTAATGCTTTTTGTTTGGTCTAGTCTAAAATTTTGTTTTGTGGTAAAGAGTTAATATGAAAACTCAGCATGGACTGAACAATCTCTGTAAAAATTTTCAGAGTAGTCCATATGGCTTGCAACACACGAAAAGGGGCATTCGAACATTTGCGTAAAGTGTCATCTCGAATCAGCCTGCGCAGTCCGCGCAGGCTAATCCGAGATGGCACTTTACGACTACAATACATTTTGTTCTTCAGTAGACTTGCGCAAAACAGAAAATTACATAAAAATGGAAAGTGTCATCTCGGATCAGCCTGCGCGGACTGCGCAGGCTGATCCAAGATGACACTTTACGCAAATGTCCGAATGTCCCTTTTCACGTGTTGCATGCCATATTGAAAGCATTTGTAGACAACAAATTCAGTGTTGCTCAAATAATGGGGTTTATATTTGAAAGGTTAGAAAACATTGTTAAAAAAAGGAGAAATTGCTGGTTACCAGCACTTTTTCCTTTTCCCATAATGTTTTCAATAGCTTCTTTCTTCTTGGGTTTTCAAACTCAGGAAAGAGTTTTAACTTCAGTTGCCAAATTTCAACTTAATCAGAGAAAGTTGCCTTACAGGAGCTAATACTAACCTACTTTATGATTGCATTTGGGGACCATGGTAATGGGCACTGTGAATCCTTGGTGTTTACAGTATTTGTTAGTCATTGTATTGGTTCATTTGTAGTATTTTTCTGCTTTAAACTTGTCATGCACTTTGTCCATGTTGGGATGTTATATCATTTGCAAGAATCTAGTTCTTGTAATAACCAATAGATACAGTTTCCTTCCCTTCATATTTGCAGTTCTCATATGTATCCATGTCTTTGCTGAAAGATTTTGTGTTACCATGGATACAGCAGGTCAAGGACATTCTCTGGAAATGTGTTTTATCATTGAAAAGACTCAGGGTAAGTTGTCACTTAATGATGATTGAAATTCTGTAATTTGCCTCTTAAAAAGATTCAGTTCATAGCATACATGTTATTGATTGTTGTTGGTATGACATAGATTCATATATGGCAGTCAGCAGACAAATTTTATGTCTTTCAACCAACCACCTATGTAAACATATTAACTTTTTCTTCTTTTTGCACAATGTTTTCATGTGTAATTATGCATTAATAATTGATGTTTAGCCAGATTATTCAGGGAAGTTTTTTTTTTTTATCCACGGCCGAAGGCAGAGGGATATAGTTTTAGCGTTGTCCGTCCTGTCTGTCCATCCGTGTGTCTGTCCAGGACAATATCTCCAATACCATTGGACGGAATTTGGTGAAACTTTATATGTGTATACAATAACCTATTCTGCCAATATAGTAGGTTCTTTTTTTTTTTTTTTTTTAATTCGATGCAAAATGGCCAAATGGTAGCGATTTTGAGTTACACAGTTGTGTAAATTTTTGAAAAGCTCTTTTTCGGCGGGGGTTATCATTTCAACGAAATTGCTTTTTTTTTTTTTTATTTCTTTAACTCTTTTACAAAGAACAAAATTTTAGACTCAACGAAAATCAAAGAATTAACAGATGAAGCAAAAAATGTTGCTTTAGCATTGGTACTAGAATAGAAAAAAAAGTTGTGGGAAAAAGGCAATCACTAGTTACCAGCATTTTAATTTTGCACAGTCCCAAGTTTTAACGACCGTGAACAAATGCCTTTTGAAACCTGTTAGGAAAAGGAGAAAATGCTGAAAACCAAGAATTTCTATACTTTCACAGCCAACTACCATCATTTTAGCTACATTCAATTTGTCATCTGCAAATGCTTTCAGTTTGGAAAAGTAAAAAAAAAAAATTGTATTTGAAAGGATTAAGGTTTTCCATATCATTAGAAAAAAAATTTTCTTAACCTAACATATTTTTGCTATGTTCATTATCAGGGATCATACTTATCATAGTGTCCATGTTTTTTTCCCTAATTTAGCCAGAGAATCACAAAGATGTGAAGTCCATGATGATTTTCTTGCGGATGTTAATTACCTTTACTCATACTGGAACATGGAAAATCCTAAAAGGAAAAGGTAACCTGTTTGTGTCACAGTAATCTTCATCTCTCTGTTGATGCTTTGGGATAGCTCTGGGGCTTTTTTTAACTCTACCTCATGACAAAATTTTAGACTCAACCAAATTGAAACCATTTGCAGACAATAAATTAAACATCACTCAAATGATGATTTCTGTCTTTAGAAGGGTAGAAAACATTGTGGAAAAAGGAGAAAATGCTGGTTACCAGCATTTTCTTCTTTTCCCACAATGTTTTTAAAAGGTTTCTTTCTCAGGGTCAATCACACACGGGATTGTGTGGTAAAGAGTTAAACAATTTTACTGATGGAAATATTGCTCAAAATCAGCAATTTCTCTGTTTGTCACCATGATATATCAATTGTCAGTAAATCATCTTTTTACAACACAGTCCTGAGTTTTAACATCCCCGAGGGAGAAGACTTCTGAAAATATTGTGGGAAAAGAAAAGAAGAGATACATTGAATTTGTAGTCCGCAAGGGCTTTCAACTTGGACCAGTCTAAAATTTTGTTGTTTGGTAAAGGGTGAACTAGACAACAAAATTTCATACTCAGTGGATATTTAAAGCATTTGCATACAATAAATTTAATGTGTTTCAAATAATGGAAGTTGTCTTTGAAAGACTAGAAAGCATTTTGACTTAACATGCACTCTTTGGTACCAGTTAAATTATGTGCATTCACAATCAATATATGGAAATGCATTATTTTGCACCTTTGAGCACTAGTATCTCAGTTAAAGTGAACAGCAGTTACATAGTGAGGCAAACTGGTAGACATTTTGGCAGTTGAAGAAAATGCACCAGATCAGGCTATTTTTTTCTCTTTCTAGAAATGTAAGAACATTCACTGATACATGTTCATTTTCAATAATACAGAATAACCCATGAAGTGCCTTTCTCTACTATATTTGTTTTGCGGCCAGTGTAGATCAAGATCAGACTGCACAAACATGTGGTCTGATCTTTGATCTACACTGTCCACTTTGCTCAGACAGTCAGGACAAGAGCACTCCCGAAACTGCAATTATTTAGGTTGTATGTCTAGTCTAAAAGTGTCCATTTGGTAATTCATCGCTCTAAAGGTTAATCTTTAATCCTTTACCACATAATCCCGACGTTAAATGACCCTGAGGAAGAAGGCTTTTGAAAATAATGTGGGAAAAGGAGAAAATACTGGTAACCACAATGTTTTAACCCTTTCCCAAACAATCCCTGGTTTTTACGGCCCTGGGAAAGAAGTCTTTTGAAAACATTGTGGGAAAAGGAGAAAATGCTGGTTAACAGCATTTTCTCCTTTTCCCAAAATGTTTTCTACTCTATTGAAGTCAAAAATCATCTCTTGTGTTACATTTGCTTTAATGCCTGCAGATGCTTTCAATTTGGTCGAGTCCAAAACTTTGTTGTTTGGGAAAGGGTTAAACTCTACTACAGAAAGTAATCATCAATTGACCTGCATTCAATTTATGGTCTGCAAATGCTTTCAATACGGACCAGTCTAAAACTTGGCTGTTTGGTAAAGAGTTGAATGATGTATATTACAGGAGAAGCCTTGACAGCTGGTATGAATCAGTTATGCAACAACATCATGGGACATCTAAACAACAAGGGCCTTTACCCAGCTCTACAGGTATATTCTTAACTCTTTGATGGAAATCTGACTTTTAATTCCATAATGCATTACTGTATAAAAATAGCTTTATATATCTCTGCAATTGAAAGCTTTCAAAACTTTGTGGGACAAAGAGCATTTGTTTGTTGCAAGCTAGTGCTCCTTGTCCCATGAAATTCATCTTTTTGTTAAAGATGGTGAATTGCTTTCCTTTTGATGTCTCTCTTCTGTATATTTTATAAAATTCTGGAAATACAGGAAAAGCTAATTCAGGTGAGGACCAAACAGAAAAGTTTACTTCGATGTGTCCTGGATTAGTTTTGACTCTGTGTTTATATTTTCAGATATTACTTACAAAAGGACTGACCCGAACAAAACCAGCCTTCACAAAAACTTCCCTAACAGCCATTATGACTATTTCCTTAAGGTAACTGCGTTAAAAGTGTTGATTCTTTCCACAGTAGCCGGCTTGGTAGCTCAGTGGTTAGCATTTCTGACTCGTGACCTGACGGTTGTGAGTTCAATACCCAGTTGAGGCAAACTTTCTATCCTGCAATTTTTTGCCTCTCACCTGTGTTGCATGTGTATAAAGTAGTCATTGACTTGGAAAGAAAGTTGTGTCAGTACTGGTGTGAGAAAGCTGGGAATCATATGCTTAGGTGCACTGAAGGCTGTGATTTGACCTAAGCTATTAAAACGGCATTAAACTCCGATACAATACAATCTTTCCACAGTAAGCCGTTCATAAAAATTTCATTTTTAAATGACTCTGTGATGTGAAGACAAAGTAGGAAAAGAAAAAGAATACCAGTAACCAGTATTTTCTCCATTTCTCAAAATGTTCTGTATCCATTAAAAAGCACTGTTTGTGTGTTTATCAGTAGTAGCCTATCAAATCCTTCCATACTGTAAACGACACAAAAAGCTTTTGTGGACAGTGTAGATCAAGATCAGTCTGCATAGAATATGCAGTCAGATCTTTAATCTACACTGTCTACTACCTTATTCTTGTTTATGAACAAAGTGGTTCTCCATCTCGCAGCAAAGTTTTAGTGGCATTTTGAGAAAGTGTGACTTATTTATTTAATAGTGAAAGAGTTAATAGTGTCTATTTAAGTACATAATTAAAAAAAAAAACCATGTATCTAAAGTCAAGCTAAGCAACAAGCATCTCTCTATTGTCTCTCCCCAGCTAACTTCTGTCACAAAGATATGTCCTCAGGCTATTGCAAAAGGGGGTTTAATGCATCTTCGTGATCCATGATACCGAGCAAGTTAACATAAAAATATGGGTCCATAAAATCCATTTTGTATATAAGACAACTGAATCATGAGGTATTCTGGTCCTTTGACATGTGGAAAATTGACCAATAGCGAAAAGTTTCAGCTCAGGTCAGGCTGCATGGACTACGCAGGCTGACGTGGGTCAATACTTTTTGCAGATGCATTAAGCCCCCTTTTCACAGAGCATGACTCATATGTATTTTTCATTGTTTATATGATGGGGTTTTTGTGTGTCTTATTTGGTATTAGGTCTGCTTAAGTACATACTCTTTGTGAAAATTGTTTTTATTGTCCAACCATTTGCCTTGATTTCATTTCAATAATTACACATCTTTTTGCATATTTTCTAAGAAAATAACTTGTGAAGAGTTCTACAATCTTGATTACTCTTCTTACGAACAAAGTCCATAACAAAGAAACAAATGAACAAATGCATGGCAGAAATACAAACCGCATCTGGCGGGATTCGAACCCATGGCGGACAAATATCCTCGTTTTTCAAGGTTTAAAAGACCAATACTATAAGCACTGAGCTAAAGAGATATCTCCCTAACGCAGTTGTCAGGTATTGTATTTTAAATCGGGACGAAGCCATGCATGAAGGAGTGGTCTCCCGTAACACACCCCATCTTAAAGTCATCATTTATTGATGACTCAAAGCCTTATTAGGCAGAAAGTCCGTTTTTGGACAACAAATGGGATTAATGACTCAATGGCCAATCCCGGACGAGCCCCCATCTTACGAACAAAGTCCGTAACAAAGAAACAAATGAACAAATGCATGGCAGAAATACAAACCGCATCTGGCGGGATTCGAACCCATGGCGGACAAATATCCTCGTTTTTCGAGGTTTAAAAGACCAATACCATAACCACCGAGCTAAAGAGATATCTCCCTAATGCAGTTATCAGGTATTGTATTTTAAATCCGGACGAAGCCATGCATGAAGGAGTGGTCTCCCGTAACACTCTCATGAGTTACAGTAGAATATTTTTTCCAATTTTATCTTACTTTATTTTGTATATTTTCAGACCGTTGCTTGGTTCCAACTTTTCTGACAATTTACTTACAGTGTATATATTGAACATACTGTCTGTCCCTGCTCTCATGCATCATGTATCACAGCTGGCTCCAGATGTAAGTATTGTCAAACCTTCGTCTAAGATTGATTAAACTTTAAAACATACAAAATAGAATAATGGATATAACTGTGACAGGGCTTTTATCCCAATTTGTATATACAGATTCCATCAGAATTGATATATTTATTTCAAGAACAGAAACATTGTAATGATATTGTTATGTAACAATAACCAGAAACTAAGGTGGGTAAGTTAAAGTGATTAGTAGATATTAAAAAAAGAAAGATGAGGGGAGAGGGAGGGTGCAACATTCTAATAAAACCTTTACCAAACAGTTCCGTGTTTCAACGACCGTGAAAAAAGGTTTTTGGAAACATTATCAGCATAGGAGAAAATGATAGTATCTGGCATTTTCACCTTTAACTTTTAAATTTTAATTTTAACCTTTAAATTTTGTCTTCTGGTAAAGATGTAGCCATAGTTGATTTTGGAGTTCAGCCATTTACCACACAATCCTGACTGTGGACTACCCTAAAAAGAAAGGTTTTGAAAACATTGTGGGAAAAGGAGAAAATGCTGGTAACCACAATGTTTCTACCAATTAACCCTTTCCCAAACGGCAAATTTTGGACCAGACCAAATTGAAAGCATTTTGCAGATGACAAATTAACAGTTGCTAAAAAGATGATTTTTCTATATGATAGGGTAGAAAACATTGTGGGAAAAGGAGAAAATGCTGGTTACCAGCATTTTCTCCTTTTCCCACAATGTTTTCAAAAGGCTTCTATTCCTGACCCGTAAAAACCAGGGATTGTTTGGGAAAGGGTTAAAACACAGTTTTCACTATTTGAGCCACATTTAATTTGTCGTCTGCACATGCTTTGGATTTGAACAATTCCAAATTTTGTCGTTTGATAAAGAGTTAATGTACAAACCTGAAACCTACTGCAGTTGTCAACATTTGATCTTTACCAAACAGCTAAGTTTTAAACTCATCCAAAGTGAAAGGATCTGCAGAAGACAAATTTAGCATAGCTTAACTCATTACCAAACGACAAAATTTTAGGTTTGTCCAAATCGAAAGCATTTGCAGACGAGAAAATAAAAGTGACTGAAAATTTGAAGTTTGTTTTGTGAAGGGTAGAAAACATTGTGGGAAAAGGAGAAAATGCTGGTTACCAGCATTTTCTCCTTTTCCCACAATGTTCTCTAAAGGCTTCTTTCACAGGGTCGTCAAAAGTAGGGATTGTGTGGTAATGGGTTAACTGATGGAATTTGACTATACAAGAGTGTGTATACAATGTGGAAAAGGAGAAAATACTGGTTAGCAGCATTTTCCCCTTTTCATCCAGTATTTTCAATGCTGCCATATAGGGTGGTTAAATCTTGGAATTGAGTGGTAAAGGATGGTGTTTTCTGTGCTATAGTGTCATTTTTGGCTAACCTGAGCACGATAGTGATAGGATAGTGACTGGCTGTACAAAATTAGCATCCCTTGAAGATCTTGCCAAGGAGGCAGGATGGGAATCCCTGCATGACAGAAGGCGCAAGCATAAACTGATAATATATTTTAAAATGGTCAAAGGACTAAGTCCTAACACCTTGAGCTCATTAGTACCTCAGCCTCCGTGGTTCTCAAAATCATCGAATCCCACAATGTAGAACTGAACTTTACAAAAAGTCTTTCCTTCCCGCAGTCATTGAAGACTGGAATGAACTACCAATTGAAATACGAAATGAAGATTCATTATCGTGTTTTAAGTACTATCTGAATCGGGACAAACCCAGTCCCAACAAGCTGTACTTTATTGGAGAAAGGAAGCTACAGGTTATACATACACAAATCAGAAACAAATGTAGCTCTCTCAATCACCACTTATTTCTGAAAAATATTGTTGACTCCCTTCTCTGTATTTGTGGTGGGATTGAGACAAGTGAACATTTCTTTTTTGAATGTAATAATTATGATGCTACTAGGACTAGTCTATTTAATGCAATATCAGTATTTGGTAATATTGATCTTGAGATGTTACTCTTTGGGAAAGGTAATCTTCTATATCATGACAATGAGAAAATTTTTCTTGAAGTTCAAACATTTATTAGTTTAAGCAATCGATTTCCAGTATGATAATTTTGTTTTCTACCTTTATTAAATTTTATCAGGAATACTGACGCTTACTATAGAATGGAACAAATTTATATTTTCACCATATAAAAGCCTTTTAAGAACACTCCTTTACCTTATCTACTTTACACTATCTCTTCATTACCTTATCTTTCCCCTTTCTCTTCCTGTACTTCTCAGTCTAACTCATTTCATAGTTTTCCAATCAAAACATATTTCTTCCCTATTCCCAAACAATTATTAACAATATTATCTCTCTCTCACTGTATAGCATATTAGTTTAAATTTATGACTTGTATTCGTTTGTTTAGGCTATCAACTTGGAGAAGAACATTATAAGCATTGCTTTTGTTCATATCCATTTTGCATAAAATTTTGAACTGTATTTGTAAATTATCTTGTACATTTTAGTTGAATTTGCAAATAAAATATGTTTAAACTAAGGTGAGCTTTTGTGATCGTGCTGTGCCCGGCGTCCGTCGTCAACTTTTACTTTGTGTACGCTCTAGAGGCCACATTTTCAGTCTTATACTCGTGAAACTTGGTCAGAATGTTTGTCTCGATGATATCTCGGACGAGTTCGATAATGGGTCATTTTGGGTCAAAAACTAGGTCCTTGGTCAAATCTTAGAAAAACCTTGTTTACGCTCTAGAGGCCACATTTTCAGTCCAAAAACCTTGAAAATTGGTCAAAATGTTCGTCTTGATGATACTTTGCATGAATTTGAAAATGGGTCATGTCCAGTCAATAACTAGGTCACAAGGTCAGATCTTAGAAAAACCTTGTGTATGCTCCAGAGGCCACATTTTCTGTCCAAAATTCTTGAAAGTTAGTCAGAATGTTTGCCTTGATCATATCTCGGACGAGTTAAAAAATGGGTCATGTTAGGTCAGAAACTAAGTCACTAGGTTATATCTTAGAAAAACCTTGTGTAGGCTCAAGAGGCCACATTTTCAGTCAGAAACTCTTGAAAGTTGGTCAGAATATTTGTCTTAATTATATCTTTCATGAGTTTGAAAATGGGTCATGTTGGGTCAAAATCTAGGTCACTAGGTCAAATCTTAGAAAAACCTTGTATACGCTCTAGAGGCCACAGTTTCAATCCTATACTTATGAAACTTGGTCAGAATGTTTGTCTTGATGATTTCTTGGACCAGTTTGCAAGTGGATCATTTCGGGTCAGTAACTAGGTCACTGAGTCAGATCTTCAAAAAACCTTTTTCAGTCAAATATTCATGAAAATCTGGGTAGAATGTTTGTCATAATATCTCAAAAGAGATTGAAAATGGGTCATGTTTGGTCAAAAGACTCAGGTGAGTGACTTCAGGGCCATCATGGCCCTCTTGTTACATTCATTAATATTAATTTTGTTACTGGAAATTATGGTTGGTCACTAATTCTGCTGATGGTATAATGATTTCTGTAATGTAGTCCTACAGTAATTTATGATTAAGTAAATTGAATTGTTCAAGTAATGCACAATGAAGATTTATTATTGTTCGTGTACTATGCAGCCTAATAGCAGGAGCATCCAAAAGTTTCTTTGGCTTTCAGTTGTTACATGATTTTTTTTGTCCTCCGTTTTTTCAGTGTTTGACGTTGTTGATAACCAACAGAATTTTCAAAAGATCTCTAGATTTATTGACACACGAGCAAAGTACAAGAATTATTTTTAACTCATTGGAGGGGAATTATGCCCTGTGTTTGCTAGGTAAGATGTTTTCTTAAAAGCATTCTGTGGATCAACATGTAACCCCCAGAAATAGACTTTTTATGCTTCCTGAAGGCAATTTGGTTGACTATAAATCTGTTGCGTTGTACGTCCATCTATGCATGCATGAATTTGTTACACGTAGAGAAAAATAAAATCTGCTGACCAATACTCTTGCTTCATTTGCAGAAGATCCTTTTTGAAAACATAGTGGCATAAAGAGAAAATGATTTTAAGTGCAATGTCTCCTTTTTCCACAGCATTTCACCTATATTAATTTGCAAAGCCTCTAAGTTGTGTTATCTGCAATTGATATTGATTGATGTGAAATAAATCTGTTTTGTTATGGTTAATATTGTAGAAGTTTAACCCTTTCCCATGCAAAAAGTTTGTAGACTTGCCCAAATGTAAAGCAGACAACAAATTTAATGTTATTCAAACAGTGAGATTTGTCTCTGATAGGGTAGAAAACATTGTAAGAAAAGGACAAAATGCTGGTTGCCATCATTTTCTCCTGTTCCTACCATGTTTTTAAAGGCTTTCCCCCTCAGTGTTGTTTAAACTGGATACCAGCAATTTCTCCTTTTACCACCATGTTTTCAAAAGTCTTTCTCCTCAGGGTTGTAAAAATTCAGGATTGTTTGGTAAAAAGTTAACGAATTTCCTGAGTTTTTTTTCTGAAATTACTTTTAATGGAGAAGTCTCCTTTAAACACTGTGACAAATGGTGGTTCTGTTATTCTGAATTGTCTTTTCATTCTTTCTGTGTTACAGTATTTCCTTTTTTTTTTTTTCAGCTAATCTCATACAACTGGGTTATTCAGAATTGGAGGTATGTATGACTTTGAAATAGTTGGGTTTAGCTGGTACATAAGATGTGTACCGAACAACAAACTTGAGACTTTTTAGTCTAAAAGTATTTGCAGATGGCACATTAGATATTAATCAACTAACTCTTTACCAAACGACAAAATTTTAGACTGGTCCAAATTGAAAGCACTTGCAGACGACAAAATAAATGCAACTCAAAAATTGAAATTTGTTTCCAGCAGGGTAGAAAACATTGTAGGAAAAGGAGAAAATGCTGGTTACCAGCATTTTCTCCTTTTCCCACAATGTTTTCAAAAGCCTTCTATCTCGGGGTCGTAAAAACCAGGGATTGTTTGGTAAAGGGTTAACAGGATTTGTGTTTGAGAGGATAGATAATGTGTAAATGATGGAATTTGTCTGTGAGAGGGTAGAAAACATTGTGGGTTTCCAGCATTTTCTCCTTTTCCCACAATGTTATCCAAGATCTTACTTTTCAACACCTTTTTTTTGAGGATTGGTGTGGGAAAAAGTTATGCTGTCTAGCGGAATACAAAAGAGAAGCTCAAGGCACTCAATGACACTTGTCAAAGTCTGTACATGCAGTTTTTGAGAAGCTCAGTACTGTTTTGTTGGTTTGAAGGGTATTTTGTGTTGCTGTATGGGGCTCTGTAGTACCTTGCCCAAGGACACTCAAATGCAATCACTCTTGCGAGCAGGAAATGATATCAAGATTTTCTTGAAAGTGTCTGCAGATGACAAATTCAAATGTGGTACAAATGAGCTGAAGGTCTTTAACAGGACATAAAAATATGTGAAAAGGAAAAATGCTGGATACCAATTTTTTGAAAAGCTTTTCTCCCTAGGTTTGTTAAAATACAGGATTGTGTGATAAAGGTTAAGTTACCTGTAGTAACAGTTCTACTTCTATTTTTCAGGGTCTGGTTGAAAGTACACAAAGTTTCATGGTAAGACAAAGTTGCCCTAATAGGCTTATCTTCAGTTCAATGCTTTAGGGGTCAGTGTTAATCAAGATCAGACTGCACAGAGACTTGTGTCTAATCTTGGATCTACCTGATCAGATATTTTGTAAAATATTATGGCCAAAATAGCTTAGAAGTTGTAGTGTCTAGGTCTTTTTTTTGTACCAAAAGAGTTTGCAGGAGCATTTGGTCCCTGTGCTGTGTGTCTGTGCATCAACAATTCATTTTTGCAATAAATCTCAACACATTGGGAAGCATTGATCTGTGTTACTGATACTCTGTTTTGGTTGATATTCTTTTGGTTTTCATATTAAGCTCGGGTGACCGATACTTTGTTTTGGTTGATACTCTTTTGGTTTTCATATTAAGCTCAGGTGTTTTCGAAGACAACGTCGTGGTATTGCCATAGCCCTGTCGTCTGTGTTGTTGCGCAAAACAATGACATTTTAAAATATATCTGTCGTTACTTAAAATATTTACTTTCAACGTGGACTAGGTGTTAACTAACAAAAGAGAAATCCATACCAATATGGTAGATAACCATCAAAACAATTTTTGACACAGTTATGCCCTTTTTTGACTTAGAATTTTCACTGAAAATCTGTCCATTCTTAAAAGCAACTGCAGATAAGTGCTGGCACCCACATGTGGTGTTCTTGTTTTAACACTTTACTAGACAGATCAGATTCAGAAATCCAAATTGAAAGCAGCTGAAAAATTTAATGTGGCTTAATTCATGGTATTTGTCTTGGATGAAAGGGTAGAAAACCTTTTTGGAAAAGGAGAAAATGTTTGGTAAAGGGTTTATGGTATTTTCTTGTCTGTGTGAGTAATCTTTTATGTTGCTCTTTCTCACCATTTGTTCCTGGCATAAATTTGGTAAATTCAAAAACTGTGTATAGGAAGGGCTAGGATATAATCCTCCACCATGTGACAAGTTGTAAGAATTATCCATACTGAAAGAGAAGGTGAATGTGGCTAAAATGATTTTCCTTGTCCTAGAAAGGAAGTTATATAGTAAATAATTGTGAAAAAATGAGAAATTACTGGTTACCAGCTTTTTTTTCTTTTTTCTTTTTTTTTTACTATGTTTTACAAGCCCTCAAGTGGTCGTAAAAATACAGAATTGTTTGGTAAAGGATAAATACTTTTTGAAGTTAGATTTTTTTCTGGATTGTCATATGGTGCTTCTGTCTCATCGTTAATTTATTCTGACAGTTGGTTACAATAAGGCTGATGGAAAAATGTAAAGTGTATGTACTAAACAAGAGGTCCAATCTTACACACTGGCACCCAGTGCTTGGCTGGTTCTCACAGAAAACAGATCAAAGGTATGTATAACTTCAAACATGTGTCAGTGTAAGCTCAGAGAAATGATAAACTCTGTACTTTACAACAATATTTCAGGCTGGTCCAAATTGAAAGCATTTGCAGATGACAAATTAAGTATAATTCTAAAACTAAAATTTTTCTTCAGAAGCTTTCTTCCTTAGGGTCGTTTAAACTCGGGATTGTGTGGTAATGGATCAAAGGTTTGCGAAAATCTATACACATGTTTTAATTCTATGCTTGGGAAACTGATGAAAAGTTTGCGCATGACTGTACACATGTTTGTCTATGCTAAGAAACCTGATCACCAGTTTACAAAAAACTGTACACAGCTGTTCATCTGTGCTTTGAAAAAATATCAAACTACATGGCCTGCTACATTTATAAATGAAGTGAAATTGCTGATATTGTTGTCTTGGTTTTAACCCTTTACCACACAATCCTAAGTTTTAATGACCCTAAAGAAAAGGACTTTTGAAATCATTGTGGGAAAAGGAGAAAATGTTGGTAAGCAGCATTTCCTCCTTTTCCCACAATGCTTTCTACTCTTTCAAAGACATATTTCATAATTTGTACTAGATTTGATTTGTCATCTGCAAATGCTTTCAATTTGAACAAGTCAAAAATTTTGTTGTTTGGGAAAGACTCAATGTTTTAGGATGTTTTATGATTTTTTATTTATAGAACTAAGTTGTGTTATCTCATTTTATAAAAATAAATCTGATGTAAATAAGGTTACTGAAGTGATAGATAGATGAATAAATAGTAAAGATATAGATAAATAAATTAATTCATCAATGATTAAGCAGTTAATTCATTATGATGATGATGATTGCCTTTCGATATTCATTCCAGCTTACACGAAGCAATGCCTTACGTAGTGAAGCAGCTACAAATATTGTGGTGTGGGAAGATGATCAAGATTTTGTTTCTAGAGTTGATAGATTATGTCGATTACTCAAAGGACCAAGAAGCACAGAAATCCACGTCTTCAAGTAAAGGTAAAAACTACAGTCAATCTTGTGTTAAAGATACACCTTTACAGACAGAGAGAAAAAACACTGATAAAAGTTGATAGTGTGTAGAATGGTTCAGAATTTAGTTAGCTGTGCAAACATAAATGAATTAGCGTTATATATTGTATAAGGTATAAAGAAACTCAAGGGATTTGCCTTCAATTTAAAATTGGAAATGACAACAGTTGATTTCTTTGATGGCCTCCAGAAAATGAAATGCATTTTCTATCGGTTGTAATCTGTGCAACCTTGCAACAGTCAGGAGCAAAAGTTGGCATGAAGATTCTAGAATGATTATAGTGTAATAGTTCTGACAAATAGCCTCATAAATTAAAGACAAAATGGGTTAAAATCTGGCTGTTAATGAGTGTAGATGTACCTTTAACCCTTTACCAAACAATCTCTTATCTTCATGTTCCGTAGGCACAAGGCTTATGAAAACATCATGGGGAAAAAAAGAAAATGCTGGTAACCAGCATTTTTCCTTTTTTCCACACAGTCATAATTGATGCTTTCAAAGCCAAATTTTATCATTTAAGCTGCAGTTTGTAAATGTTTTCTATATTGAAGTCTGAAATTTTGTGTTCTAGTAAAGAGACGACCCTATACTCTTTACTGTGCAACAAAAATGTTAGAGTTATCTAAATTGAAAGTGTTTGCAGACAAAGAAATAAATGTGACTCATAACTTAAAATTTGATTTTGAAAGGATGGAAAACCTAGTGTGAAAAAAAGAAACAAACTTTGGACTCTCTGATATTGAAGACAATTCCAGACAGCGAATGGGGCTAACAAGGTTAACCTTTCACCAAACAATTCCATGTTTTCAGGACCTTAACTCTTTACCAAATGAAGAATTTTAGCTTGGTCCAAACTGAAAGCAGCTGCAGACGAAAAATTAGATGTAAATGAAAACCTTAATTTTGTCTTTCGTAGGGTAGAAAATATCGTAGGAAAGGGAGAAAATGCTGGTAACCAGCATTTTCTCCCATTCCCACAATGTTTTCAAAAGCCTTCTTCCTCAGGGTCGGTAAAAGCCAGAATCGTGTGTTAAAGGGTTAAGGCAGTGATTTTATCCTGTACAAAATAGAGAAGGCCTTTGAAAACATGATGGGAAAAAGAGAAAGTGCTGATGACTAGATTCTTTTTTCATTTTCCACAATGTCATCTACCCTTTCAAGACAAAAGATCTCGTCATCAGAGCCGTATTGAATTTGTTGCTTGCAAGTTCTTTGAATTTCGACTAGTCCAAAATTTCATCATAAAATGAAGAGTTGCTATGATTTTACATTCAGGTATTTTGAAGAAGGCCCTTGACAAAGCCTCATCCAAGAATTCTGCAGCCAAAATCAAACTGGAGAGTTCTATAGCTCAGTCTACCTGTCTGCCCTGTGCTCTCTACAAACATGCTATGGACACTTTGTCACAGTTAAAACTGGATATAGTTAGTGGTAAGTCAATATAGAAGAGATAATTATGTGCTTTAATTGCATTTCAAATGATCTCTTGAAACATTTAGGAAAAAAAGTAATAGTAAGATGGAGAGTTATATAGACTAGTCTATTTGTGTCCCCTTTGCCTTATACAAGCATGCAGTGGTTACTTTGACACAGTTAAAACAAGAGTATGTGTTAAGTATATTGTTTCAGGGTTAAACTTTGTCACAAACTTAATTAAGTTTTACTCTGTGAAAAGGGGGTTTAATACATCTGCAAAAAATATCGACCCAGGTCAGCCCGTTCAGTTGGCACAGGCGACCTGGATTGATACTTTTTGCTATTAGTAAATTTTCTGCATGTCCAAGGACCGTTCTATCTTTGCATCATTGTCGCCATGCAAACTTTGATATTTTAAGATAAGTCTGTCATCATTGAAGAGTTAAACTACTTCAAACTGGGACTAGTTGTTAACTATCAAAAGGGAGCCCATACCAGTATGATAGGTAACGGTCAAAATATTTTTGACACAGGTATACCCCCTTTTCAATGTATAATTTTCACTATTAAAGCCACAACAGCCCAGGTTTGGCACCCACATGCAGTGCTCATGTTTACATGACTGGTTGTTTTTTTTTCACAGGGTTAAGCTATAATGAGATTCTGTTGCCTATATTATGGCGATTCCTCTGTGATATGGGACCAAACTGCGGACTGAAGATATTTTTAGATCTGTTACAAACGACCCCCAATAGTACCCTCCATCCGGTGTTCAGTCTACTTACCCTGTTCTGTGATACGGCAGCTTGTCTAATAAGGTAAGTGTAGTGGAAAAGAAGCTGGTAGGTTGCTCCATCTTCCATTTACACATGCTCATACCCAGTGTGTAAATATAGTAATAGGAATTCTTGTAGATTTGGTATTTTTTCACTTTAACTTTTACTGTTGTTTAACCCTTTAACTAACTGTCACACATTTTCATGACCAAGAGAAAAGAGGCTGTTGAAAACAACTGTAGGAAAAAAAAACAGAAGAAAAAGAACAAGGGATTGTGTGGAAAAGGGTCAGGGCTCGTATTCACCAACCCTTAAGAACGTTCTTTGTCTTATTCTCCAGAATTTTCTATATTTGAAAGTAACACAACTTCTGATTGGCTAAACCATTCGGTTTAGCCAGTCAGAAGTTGTGTTACTTACAAATTTAGAAAATCTTGGAGAGTAAGACTAAGAATATTCTCAAGAATGGTTGGTGAATACAGGCCCAAGTCTTTGCCACACGACAAATGTTGGACTTGTCCAAGTCCAAAACATTTGAAGATGACAAATCAAATGTGGCTCAAATGATGCTAAGTCTTTTTGAAAGGGTAAAAAACATTGTGGGAAAAAGAGGAAATGCTGGTTACCAGCATTTTTTCCTTTTACCATAATGTTTTTGAAAGGCTTCTTCTTCAGGGTCCTTGAAACACAGAATTGGTTTGCACAGTATTTGTGTATTTATTCTTATTCTCTTTTTTCATTTAGCACCTTGGACAACGTTGAAATATTTGAGCAGCAGAAGATATTCAAGGTGGAAGATTACGTCAAAATGAGTGAATTTCTCAATCTGTTTGTCTTCAGAGTTCTCTGGAATGGATATATGGGTAATTTTTACTCTCTACCAGACTGAGTAGGCAGGGAATGCCCAGCCACTCAATATCATATTTTATGCACATTATAAATGACACATACTTCTTCTTCATTTAAAAACTTCTCACTATCAATCCAACATTTAGTTCAAACCTTTTTATCACATTCTTAACTCTGTCATTTAAAACTTTTGAGTTGATAGGGATTGCCCTGTCACTCAGTAATGTCCTTTATACATATTAAGATCACACATAATCCTTCTTAATTCAACTCTTTTACTATTATAAATGTATTCAAACCTTTTTCAGTTTAAAATCTCACTTTTACTATCTTTTAACACAGATATGGGCGCTAAATGACCAAAGCTGTTGATGCGCCATAAAGCAACATTCATTCATTCATTCACTCTACCAGACTGTCTAACGCTAGACTGGTTCAAATTGAAAGCATTTGTAGATAACAAATATCTTTTGCCAAAGCATCAGGGTTTTTTTTTTTAAGCATAGCTTAATGTGATGGCTTTTGACCTACTTTCTCGTATTGAAATGTTTAAAAAAAATAGAAATTCTTGCTTGTTCAAAAATATGGGCATGTTTATTCTGAAGGCCCCTGTAGACCTTTTTGTGAGCAAATTTACGCCATCTGTCTTTGTTGTTACAAGCAGTTGCTTCTTTTCCTACATTGTTTTTTTTTTTTTAACCATTCAAAAATTGTATTTTCCAATTATACAATGATATCTCTCCATGTTTGTCACTTTTAGTAGTTTTTTGGTATGTCAGAGTAATGGCTCAGGAACAATTTTTTTTATTTTTACAGATATTCAAACTTGTGTGACCAATGAAGTATTTACCTCAGCACATAGTCTGTTAAGAATTTTGTATGAAATTGACAGTAGACGAAAATATACACCCAAAGATCATTGGTTGATCAGGTAAATTATTAAAGATTGGTTCTTTGCCAAAAAAATGCCTTGTTGTAACAATTCTGGAGAAAGACTTTTTTGTAAAATTTGTTGGAAAAGGAGAAAATGTTCATTATCAGCATTTTCTCTTTTTATCACAATGTTTTCTACCCTTTCATAGATGACAACCTAGGAGCCATGATTGTTGTATGCAAGCAATTTCCTTTTATTATATTCCTATCCGTGAATTACTGGCATTTCTCAGTGTACTATTTTTTCAGTTTTTCACAGTGAATAACATCACTACTGATGATATGGTAAATATCAGAAACAAATCCCATCATCTCAGACATATTATTAAATGTGTCATCTGCAAATGCTTTCAATATGTACAAACAGAAAATTTTGTTGCGTGAAAAAGAGTCAAATACTTTTCTTACATAGCAATTCCTTAACTCTTTACCAAACAACAAATTTTAGACTTGTCCAGATTCAAAGCATTTGCAGACAACAATCTAAAATGTGACTCAAAAATTTAAATTTGTTTCTTGGAGGGTAGAAAACATTGTTAGTGAAGGAGGAAATACTGGTTACCAGCATTTTATACTTTTCCCACAATGTTTTCAAAAGCCTTCTCAGCCAGGGTCATTAAAACTCGGGTATGTGAGGGGTAAACATTTGCATTTCAGGGACGTCAAAGGAAGTCTATTCATTAGTGAACTAGACAAGAGTAGAAAAGTAGCTCAGTTCATCATGCAGAAAATTCCACATATAGTGCCCTTTTCAGAGGTGAGGTTACTTTATGTTAATTATTAAAGGGCCATCCACAACTTTAGATGTCCTTGCAGCCAGTGTCTGTCAAGATTAGACTGCACAAAATGTGGAGTCTGATCTTTGATCTACACTGTTTTTTGCTTTGCCGAGAGGCAAGAACAACTATGTACTGCAGGGTCCAAAAAATCCACTCGTCCGCTCGTATTTACGAGTGCGAAATGGATGAGGACGAGTGAAATATCAGTCATGGTCGTCCGACAGGACGAGTGGTAAATAGGAGGTAGTAAACAAATAAGTTTTTCAGATGAATATTTAACTTACAGGAGACAAAACAGTCATTCCATTATTGAATAAGAGAATTAAGGGTATTCTGGAAATCAAATACTGAAACAGGACATAAAACCTGCTGGTACCCGCTCCAAATAAAGACCGGTTTCAAGTCAGCCTAATGATATAACCCGGGACATTTTCATTGCATACAGATGTTTTAATATGCCTTGGGTAGATCTAATTCAAAACAAGTGACTTTGCTAATTTATTAAAACGATCGATATTAACAATAACGCAAATACTTTCCCGAAACTAGGTCCAAAGACTGTGTTGTTTTGGCTTTATTAATTAAGAAATAATCTTCTTTCTATCGTGGTTTATCGTTCAATAAACCACAGTTGTGAGTTATGAGGCACAATAAATAATCCACGAGGGCGATAGCCCGAGTGGTTTATTCATTGCGCCTCATAACTCACAACATGGTTTATTGAACGATAAACCACGATAGAAAGAAGATTATTTCGATTCTAACATGACCAACTCTTAATCAAAGGAAAACAAGTTCATACTTACAGTAAAAACGTGGATGTAGATTATATTCCATTGATTAAATTATTTACTTACTTTATACAGAATGTCGTCAGTCTATATAGAATGACGTCACTCTACATAGAATAACGTAGATTTTACCAAGCTTTTGTTGCACTGTGTTTATAGAGCCGAAATCACGTGTCATGTTAGAATTTCTTACAACTTGACCGGATAAATGATACCGGATATTCAAACCCGTTATTTAATGTTAGTTGCTACGGGAGACAATATAATTAGCGTTTCCGTTTCGTCTGAAAAAAAAATACAAGAGTCAAATATTAGACGGGTTTTTCTCGTCGGACGAGTGAGGATCAAGGCAGGGCAAGTGTTTTTCAAAGTCACTTGTCCTACAGGACGAGTGTCTTTTCCGGAAATTTTTGGACCCTGTACTGGCAATTATTTGGATCTTATTAATGGCCTGAAAATGTCTGTTAACTCTTTATCAGATGATGAAATTTACAAAATTGGTCTGAATCGAAAGTAATTGCAGATGACAAAAACAGTGTTGTTTACATAATAGCGGTTGTCTGTAAAAGGGTTGAAAACGTCAGAAATGGAGAAAATGCTGGTTACCTGCATTTTTTTCCTTTTCCTGAAATGTTTTCAAAAGCCTTCTTCCTCGTTGTTGTCAAAATTTGGGATTGTTTGGTAAAGGTTTAAAGAGTCTAAGCGCTAATACGCTTTTCTTATTAAAGTGCATTTCTTCTGAGTAGAAATTTTCTCATGTAGAATCTTTTTCATTGGCATTTCTTGTTAATTTCAACAGTTTTAGAGATTAATTTCTACATGACGCCCTGGTAATCTTTTAGTAGGTCATATACTTACAGTATATCTGTCTCTTGACCCTTCACCACGAAAACCCAACTTTTAACGACTATGGAAAAAAAGGCTGTTGAAAACATAGCAGGAAAAGGAGAAAATGCTGGTAACCAGCATTTTCTCCTTTTCCCACAATGTTTTCGATCCTATCAAACAAATATCATTGTATGAGCAATAGTTAGATGAAATATCTCACTTTTTGAGCAATTTTTAATTTGTCATCTGCAAATGCTTTCAGCTTGGATGAGTCTTAAATTTGTTCATTTGGTTAAGAGTTGAAAGGTTACATTGTATGAATTCCTACTTTCAGCGTGTGAAGATTTTCCGTAAATATGTTATGAAGGAGAAAGATGTACTTGGTCTCACTGAGTCCCTGGCAGCCACCCCACAGTCTACATTAATAACTGTACATAGAAGTAGAATAGTTGAGGTAAGACTGTTAAATTTTTAGCTCAGATTTTTTCAAAGAAAACATGAAGGTATTGTCATAGCCCTCTAGTCTGTGTCTGTGTGATCAGCAGCAGCGGCATCGTCGTACAAAAACTTTGACATTTTATGATATCTCTGTCATTACTAAAGATTTATACTTCAAACTTGGGCAAGTTGTTAACTATCAAAAGGGAACCACTACAACAGGGGCGGGTAGCCATCAAAGTATTTTTGACACAGGTATGCCCCTTTTTCGACTTAAAAATTTCACTGAAAATCAAGCAACTGCAGCTGAGTGTTGGCACCCCCATGTGGTGCTTATGTTTCTTTTTTAGGACTGTCTTTCTGCCAAAAATAAACAATTATGAGTGTCAAATTGCAATGAAATTTATTTCATACTATATAAAAGAATGATATCAGTATGAATGTGACAATATTTTACAGTACAGGCTGTCAAAGTTTCAGTTGGTGGCAGGAAAATTAATCTTTGGCAATTTATCTTTATCAATTTATCAGTATTATGTTTCTAGAGAAACTTCGAGTGAAGGTTAAGATCAGGCTACAATATACACAGACTAAGGTCTAGAAGCAACTTTAATTGCTTTTCATGATAGTATAGAGCTAGATCAGGCTATATAGATTGAGATGCATGACTATTCTTTATCAGTTAGAAATAGGAAGCTGATGAGTAAACCCTTTACAACATAATTCCAAGTTTTAACAACTCTGATGGCCTTTGAAAACACTGTGGGAGAAGGAGAAAATGCTGATAACCAGCATTTTCTCCTTTTCCTTCAATGTTTTCCACCTTTTCACAGACAAACCTTATACGAAGTGGGGGTATATTGCTTTGCTAATGTCGGTCGGTCGGTCGGTAGACCTTACCTTGTCCGGATGATAACTAGACACAGAGTTGACCTAGGTTTGTCAAATTTGGCACAGATTCCTATTGATTTTGAGGTCAAGGTCAGAGTGACCGTCAACATGTTGATATATAGACCAAACCTTGTCCGGATGATAACTAGACACAGAATTGACCTAGGTTCGTCAAATTTGGCACAGACATGCGTCTCGGAGTGCAGATGATCCCTATTGATTTTGAGGTCAATCGGTCAAAGGTCAAGGTCACAGTGACCATCAACATGTTGATATATAGACCAAACCTTGTCCGGATGATAAGTAGACTCAGAATTGACCTAGGTTGGTCAAATTTGGCACAGACATTCGTCTCGGAGTGCAGATGATCCCTATCGATTTTGAGATTAATCCATCAAAGGTCAAGGTCACAGTGGCCTTCAACTTAATGATATTTAGACCTAACCTTGTCCAGATGATAACTAGACACAGAATTGACATAGGTTCTTCATATTCTGTACAGATATTCATCTTGGAGTGTAAATGATCCCTATCGATTTTAAGGTTAATCCGTGAAAGGTCAAGGTCACAGTGACCACCAGATGATTCAGGGCCCGTGCTGCCGTTCGCCACTTGAGCCATTTGCTCAAAAAAAAATTAAAGTGTCTCAAAAATCATCATATGTGGCTCAACTTGTGGCTCCAACATTTTATTCGCGTATTATCAGGGACGTAGTAAGCATCGAAGTTGACTGGGAAAAAGCGGAAGTCGAACGCGCGTGCCGAAAAGAAAATCGATAACTCAGTCTGTGTATCGGCGACTGTTTACAATCTTGTATGTATACACACGGTGGTGTGTATAATTATGCGAACTGTTGACAGATTATCACATTTAACAATTGAAGTGGGCTATAAATCAAAAAGATGACCCCCAATCAATTCTTTTGATATCAGTTTATGACCTGTGCCACTTCCTGTATCAATGTGGCAGTAGGGGGGCATGACTGTTTTACAAACAGACATCTTGTTTGAAACTAATTTGATATGTCATCTGCAAATGCTTTGAATGTTGGTTAGTCAAAAATTTTGTTATGTAAATAGATGAAAACAGGATTTTTCATGCACATGATGTGTGAAATTTTAACAGGATGGTTACCGACAGCTAGCACAGTTACCACCAAAAGCCATTAAAGGTTTGATCCGGGTCAGGTTTATAAATGAGCAAGGGCTGGACGAGGCAGGCATAGATCAGGATGGGGTGTTTAAAGAGTTCTTGGAAGAAACAATTGCCAAAGTCTTTGATCCATCCCTGAATTTATTTAAGGTAAAGTTTAAAGATGTATTACATAATATTCAACCTCAAAAGTTGCATGACATCATTAATCTCATTACTTTCCCTTGACATAAAATTATGTTATCACCATGACACTCACAGGTAAAATTTGATGGTCACTTGCACAGTTTCTTTTGTCAACATGTGTATTTTTCTTATACCTATCATCACCGAAACTGGTAAATAAACGGAAAAAGGTACTCATTTACAGAGGGAAAAAAAAAAAACATTAGAGCCATGCTCTGTGAAAAGGGGGCTTAATCCATTTGTGAAAAGTATCGACCCAGGTCAGCCTTCGCAGTCTGCGAAAGCTGCCATGGGTCAAAACTTCGCTATTGGTCAATTTTCTGCATGTCAAAGAATCAGTGCACCTCATTATTAAGTCCATTGTTTGTAAAAAGTGGCCATAATTATGTGATGGCTTGCTAGGTAAAGTTCATCACAGAGATGCAGTAAGCCCCTTTTTGCCAGAGCATAGCTTATTTTTATGTGTTTATGGGCTCCTTGAGGTTTATTTGACCAGTGCTTCTCATAATCCTATTTCCAAGCCACAGGCTGCTTTCTCACATAAACAAGGTCAAACCAATGTTCAACAATGAATGAGGAATGAATCTTGTTGGAATGACTATCATCAGTCCTTTAACCCTTTCCCAAACGACAAACTTTTAGACTCTTCCAAACCGAGAGCATCCGCAAACAACAAATTCAGAATTGGTACAAATTAGCTTTAGCTCTTAAGTAGGGTAGAAAACATTGTGGGAAAAGGAGAAAATGCTGGTTACCAGCATTTTCTCCTTTTCCCACAATGTTTTCAAAAGCTTTCTTTCCCAGGGCCGTGAAAACCAGGGATTGTTTGGTAAAGGGTTAACCCTTTACCACATGGTCTCAAGTATTTATGATAATGCAAGTCTTTTAAAAACATTATTGAAAAAGGAGAAATTGCTGGTAATCATTTTTTTCTCCTTTTCCCAAAATGTTTTCTTACTATTCATAGAAAAATCAAGTCACTCGAGCTACATTTAATTTGTTGTCTGCAAATGCTTTCAATTTGGGCGAGTCTAAAATTTTGTCATTTAGTAAAGAGTTAAGAGTGTTGGGCCAAGTTTTTATTCAAACTTAGGATCCCTGGATAACACACCCTGTACACCCCTGCATTTTACTGACTAAGTTGCCAGGTCAGGGGTATGAAGTTGAAATGTACAAAACTTAACCTTTGACCTGCTAAATCAGTGAAATGAAACTTTCAAGCTGATATTGAAACCCTAAATTTTGCTGTTTCAAAGGCATTTCTTGGGGGCAAAAATATCTTCTTATTGAACATTGTAGATCTAAGATCAGACTGCACATTTTGTACAGTCTGATCTTGATCTACAATGTACATGAAAGGTCCGTAAGTCGCACTTGGCAGCTCAAGGTTTAATATAAATGTGTACAGTTATTCTTTTGACACATATTGTAACTTTCAAATGGTTTTTAACAGTTGTTATAGACCGATAGTTTGTACTTACGGCTTGTCCTTCTTTAATTCAAATCAACTAGATTTTCTTTCATTGCTTTCTTCAGGTAACAAGTGAACAGAAATTGTATCCATCCTCCACATCATACATCCAGGAAAACCACTTGCAGCTATTCGAGTTTGTCGGAAAAATGTTGGCCAAGGCAGTTTATGAGGTGAAGAGTTAAATCTTCAGCAAATTAACTTTTTACCAAACAACAAGATTTTAGACTGGTCCAAATAAATAGCATTTGCAGAGGACAGATTCAGTGTGGCTAAGATTATGGAATTTGTCTCTGAAGAGTAGAAGACATTGTCGGAAAAAGAGAAAATGCTGACAACCAGGTTTTTCTCCATTTTCCAACAATATTGTCAAAAGACTTCCTTCGAAGGGTCATTTAAAGTCAGGATTGCTTGGTAATGGGTTAATCCATCCATAAAGTTTGTTGTTAGTTGTGATCCCTTGTTGTCCTGAAACCAGATTTAATTGTCCATGCAGACAGTGTAGATCAAGATCAGACTGCACAGATGTACACTGTCCACTCCTGTGCCAGATGTTCTAATAGAAACAGCTTTGACATTGCAATATCTGCATGTGTAGATCCAACTGAGAACATCTATTTGATCTATTAAGCACCACAGGTGTGACCTTTTTCACCTCTTACTTTGAAAATATCTCTTTAAAATAGGTTATCAAAATGAATTTTGATTTACATGGGTAGAAATGTTTGTTCAAGTATAGTCAGACAGTCATATAGGTTGCTTACATTCATATGGCACCTGATCATTCTATTTTCAGGGAATAATTGTGGAAGTACCCTTTGCCCCATTCTTTCTCACCCAGATTTTAGGACACAGCTCAGTGTCAGCTTACAGTTCTCTGGATGAACTGCCATCCTTAGATCCTGACTTAGCTAGAAATCTTACTTATATTAAGGTATCAATTTGGTTTATTATTTATATTTGTTTATATATCTTTTTGTAGTAACACAAAGCAAATCTATTTGCAGAAGACCTATCTGAATTAAAAACACTTAAATGCTGGCAATAAATCTTCTTTGCTTCGTGGCATTGAGCATGGAACCATGATTCCTGAGCATATGTATTGCTTTTATCGAAAGGTTTCATACGCGTATGTTTAAATAGCGGATTCCCGATTTCACTTATTTTCTCCGAGAATAATCTCACCATTCTTTCAATTGACTGAATATCATGGGAATCTGTGTTTCCAGTAATACAATTAAACTCTGGTAGCTTGCCAATAATGCCGCGCCTGACCTGTATCAGTACTTTTTACAAATCCATTAAGCCCCCTTTTCACAGAGCATGGCACAAATTAAATGTTTCTGCAAACCACTGGCAGTATTTACCAACCAGTTTTAATTCAATTCTGATTCTAAATTCTACATCTAGTCATCTGATTTGCTTAAACAGACGTCTCAAGTAAAAGAATGGCGAATTTGAAAAGTAGAAGTGAAAAATTATTTACATTTGTTGATGAATACGGCACCAGTGTTCAGAGTTAAAAAATTCCCCCCAAATATACGTAAAATGTAATTAAAAAAAGATAAAAGTGTTTTTCTTTAGTCACATTGTTTTAAAAAAAATAAATGTGTGTTTATGAGAGAATCAGCTATATTTGTCGTTTACAGCATTATGATGGTGATATTGGTGACCTTGAGCTGACCTTTTGCTATGAAGAAGACTGTATGGGAAAGCTGGAAACCAATGAACTGGTACCAGGAGGGAAAGCAATCCCTGTCAACACTGAAAACAGGTGACACAAGGCTTTGCCAATTGATCAAGTGTTTGTTTCATCCTGTGGAAGAAGGCTCTTGAAAACATTGCAGTAAAAGGAGAAAATGCTGGTAACCAGCATTTTCTCCTTTTACCACAATGTTTTCTAAGATTTCAAAGACAAACCTCATTGTTTTAGCCACATTTAAGTTGACATTTTCAAATGCATTAAGTATAGACAAGTATAAAGTTTTCTCATTTGGTAAAAGAAACACATGGATACTTACAAAAGAAGAATGTTTATTTAGATGAAAAGGAAGCATTGCTGGAAAGGAGAAAGATGCTCGTAACAAACAATAGCTCCTTTTTTACAGTGTTTTCAAAAGATGGCCTTTAAATGGGCGTATACATATACACTCACATAATTACGGGTGATAAAACTTTTAGGAGGTTAACCGCAACCCTTGAGATTATTTTCTTTTTGAACTGAAAACTGGTGGAAAACTTGATTCAAGCATCGAGGAATATAGAACTCTTCAGAAATCAACATCATTGAGGAAATTCTACTTTTCTTGCAGCAGTTGCAAATTTAAACTGTTGCTGAAGGGATTGAAAGTGTGTTTTTGTGGTGTTATAGGCTGTACATAAATAATGCAACTATTCAGCTTTTTCTCGAAATTTTTCAAAGTAACAGTGAAATACTGTAAAGGATGTTTGGGGCATTATTGCAGAATTGTGAGAAAGGGTAGATCAAGATCATACAGTATGTAGCCTAGGATTTTCACTGTCTAATATTTTGTAAGATGCACTGGCTAAAACAGCCTGAATATGCAAAATTTTGGTTCTCTCACTGGTCAGACTGAAATGTTTTGTTTCTGTTTAATAAACCTAAGAAGCACTGATTAAACATAAAAGACATTTTCGTTCATGAAATAAGGGGCAAATAATTGCAATTTAAGGCTGCTCTTGTCAAAGATGGTCCCAGCAAAGCCTACAGTTTAAAGATCAGACTGCACATATTTTGCAGTTCAATCTCATTCCACACTGATTGTGAAGCCAACTAAAGTTGTGAAAAGGTCAATAACAGTAGTGTTCAACTGTTTTCCAGAATTCGCTATGTTCATCTGATGGCTCATTTCCGGATGTACAGACAAATTAAGGAACAGACAACAGCTTTTATACGAGGGTTTAAATCTGTTGTAAACAGTGACTGGTTGAGCATGTTTTCCTCTCCAGAGTTACAGATGTTAATCTCTGGGGACACAGCTGATGTAGATATAGGTGATCTCAGGTAAAAATACAGAAATTTTTTACTTTTTCATGTTTTTAGAGTTGAGTATTTGGTGCAAAAAGGAAGCATGATATTTTACCTTCCTCATGAATATGTAATTATCTATTTTCAACTTATACTTATTAATTTACACTTATGTACATGTACACAGTTTTTGACAACATTATAGACAAAGAAACAATTGAGCCATGTATTGACAAAAAGGGGCATAATGCATCTCTGTGATACATGACTCAAAGCAAGTGATCACATAATTATGGATCCAGATCAGCCCCATTTTTAACAACAGACTTAATCATGAGGCACACTGGACATACCTTGGACATACAAAAAATTGACCAATAGCGAAAAGTTTCGGCCCAGGTCAGCCGGTGTGGACTGCGTAGGCTGACCTGGGTTGATACTTTTTGCAGATGCATTAAGCCCCGTTTTTAGCTCCACTGGCCGAAGGCCAGCGAGCTATTGTCATGGCGTTGTGTCGGTCGTGCGTCCGTCCGTCCGTTCGTCCGTGCGTGCGTCCGTAAACTTTTTCTTTAAAAAACTTCTCCTCAGAAACTATTGACTGGATTTTTACCAAATTTCACAGGAATGTTCCTTTGGTGGTCCTCTTTCATATTCCTTCAAATAATTGTGTTCCATGAAGAATTCTGGTTGCCATGGCAACCAAAGTAAAAAATCTTTAAAAATCTTCTCCTCCCAAACCGCTATTTGGATAGCATTATTATTTTGCAGGAATGTTCCTTAGATACAGGTTTACAGAATTCGTTAAAAAAAAAAAGATCTGTCAAAAAACATGGCTTTTATGGGAGACTCATTTTCCTTTTATGGTATAAAGTAAAATCTTTGAAAAATTTCTTTTCTAAAACTATTCATTGGATTTCATTGTTGTTTTGCAGGTAAGTTCCTATGGTGGTTGTCTACCAAATTGTTTCTTCAGTGAGCTAAAATGCAGGATTGAATGATAATTGTTAAAAACTTCCTTTCGCCATTATAGAAATATCAGGCCTGTGGAGCGATACAGGCGCTCAAGCGCCTCTAGTTACAGAGCATGGCTCAATTGTTTTTTAAAAGTCAATTGTTTCTTATTCCCAAGAGATGTTGTAAATATCTGTTTGGTATTGCATCTGCTGTAAACACTAAAAATAGGTTGACTCTTTACCAGTTGATGAAATGTAAGACTTGTCTAATTTGAACACATTTTGCAGACAACAAATTTGATTTTGCTTAAATGATGGGATTTGTTTTTGGAAGGGGAAGAAATCATTGAGATAAAAGGAATAACTGCTGGTTACCAGTAATTTCTTTTTTTTTCCATGAAGATTTCAAATACCTTTTTTTTTTTTTGTGGTCATAAAATCAGTATTGTTTGGTAAAGGGTGTGGAGTAAAAATAGGGGGAAAAATGGACACAAAAAACAGAATTTATTGATTCTGAATTATACATTATTACAAGTGAAAAAATATTGAGCAGAGACAGTTTCAATATTTGGGTTGTCTTGTCATAATGTAGAAGTAAAATTAAAAGATGAAGACAATTTATGCAGATGATTGAAGGATGAAATAGGAATCTCATAAATATGAATCTGATTTATAGTTTGTTATGTTTAGAACATGTTACTTGTTTGTTTAGTTTAAACATATTTATTTTACATCGATTGAGAAACAAGTTCTTACAACTTATACTAATCTCTCTCGATTCTGCTTCCTGGGAACTACACCAGCACTCGCGCCGAATGTGTGGGCCAATGAAAAATCCCAAAGTGGACACCCGCTCCCGGGTATCCAACTCGGGACTTTTGGTAACGAGGATGACGCTCTACCTCACGACCACGGACACCACATTTGTTTGTTTGTTTATTTGTTTGTTTGTTTGCTTGTTTATTAGAGAAATGCTTGTACTAATTGATACCATTTGTAGACAACAAATGAAATGATTCTGAAATAATGAGATTTGTCAGTGGAAGTTAAGGTCATATTATTGGAAGAGGGGAAATAGCTGGTTTTCAGTGTTTTCTCATTTTCCCACATTTCAACATCTTTCTTCCCCTGTGCGGTAAAAAATGTATTGTTAAGTAGAAGGCTTAATATCTTTGTAACATATTTCTAATCTCTTTTTCAGAAAACACACACAGTATTACGGGGGTTACCATAACAACCATAAAGTCATCAACTGGCTGTGGGATATCCTTGAGCATGACTTTAACCCTCTGGACAGGGGAGCATTTTTGAAGGTAAAATTATTTATGCCCTGTAAGAAAAGGCTTTTGAAAACATTGAGGGAAAAGGAGAAAATGCTGGTATCCAGCATTTTCTCCTTTTCCCACAATGTTTTCTATCCGATCAAAGACAGAAATAACCAATTTAGCAACATTTAATCTGTCGTCTGCAAATGCTTTGAGTTTGGTCCAGTCAAAAATTTTGTCATTTGGTAAAGAGTTAAGTTTGTCTAGATCATGAGCCTTTTATCAAAACTTAGAATGAAAATATGTTGTTTTTTTTTTTAAATAACATTAGCCGCAGTGTTGACAAAATGTAGACTCTTCACCAGATAAAAAATTTGTACATAGTGAAAGGATTTTTTGCAGTGGACAATTTCAGTTAGCCATTAGAAAGGTAGAAAAGATCATGGGAAAAGTAGAAACAGCATTTTCTCAAGATAACTTCAAAAGCAATCTTCCTCAGATAGGTAAAAACTCTGGCTGGTTTGGTAAATGGTTAAAATACTGCTTCAATTTTAATGGAAGATAATTTCTTTTTTCTTCTTTCAGTTTGTTACAAGCTGTTCGAAACCACCATTACTGGGTTTTGCTCATTTAGAGCCCCCATTCTCCATTAGATGTGTTGAAGTTAGCGATGAACAGGTAAAACTAATCTGTCTTCTTTATATGGCTGTAAATTTTGATAACTATGGAAAAAATCACAGAGATTTAGCAAAACTCTTCGCTTGTTGCAGTATTTATTTGTCTCTTTGTCGAAACATTTTGAGTTCCTTTGATGTGTAGTTGATTTCATATCACTGGATATTGTAGTATTAGTTATAATACATGTAATAGTCATCAATAATTATGATAATAAAGACATTCAAGTTGTCAACAAGGCTTTCTTCTTTTCATTTGTAATATGTTCTTCCAAGCCTGTTGTGCAAGAAGTTTTGCAAGAAGTGTGGATCATAATATATGAGCCATGCTCTGTGAAAAGGGGGCTTAATGCATCTGCGAAAAGTATCGACCCAGGTCAGCCTGTGCAGTCCGTGCAGGCTGACCTGGGCCGAAACTTTTCGCTATTGGTCAATTTTCTGTATGTCCAAGGTCAAGTTTACCTCATGATTTAGTCAGTTTTTAAAAAAAAAAAAAAAAAGGTGGCTATGGATCCATAAGCATATGATGGCTAGCTTAGTACCATGTATCACGGAGATGCATTAAGCCCCCTTTTCACAGAGCATAGCTCATATTTATCCACAAGACTTTATACGCGACTTTTATGTCTTATTGCTGTTGAGGTATAAATAAAGGTTATTAAACAGCTGATGAGGGCCTGAAAGTGATATCGGGCTGCCACCTTGATGTCTGCACTGAAATTTGAATGCCTTGCCCAATGGACTTTCCAAATCTAAAGGCTTGGTCAGACCGGCTAACGGATATGTAACGGGGGGAAAACGGACAAAAACATGCAGAATTTGGTTATCCGGTGACAAAATTCATCTCCTCTGCCGTTCGAGGCTAACGCGATCGGTGTGTGGAGCGAGGAAGCCACACAATGACCGCACGAGTACCGCACATGTAACAGAAAAAAATGCACGTTTAACGGATATGTACAGGATAATAAACGGTCTATTAACGGATATCACCGTACAAGTAAGGGACTTGTACCGGATAAAACGGAAGTGCAACGCATGAGAACCGGACAAAACGTACGATGAACGGAAATGTACCGAACACCAACGTACGAGGAACGTACCGGTCACGTGACATGCCGAGGGTATAAATTGTCAGATGCATCCAAAGTCTATCATTTGCATGTCTCTGTCCGTTTTGTCCGGTGGAAAGTTTTGAACATGCTCAAAACTTCCCACCGGACGGAACGGACATCGCCGGACAAGTAGCGGATTCACCGGATAAGAAACGAACATAAAACGGATACGAACGGACACGAACGGATGAAATGATTTTTTATCCGTTACTCGTCCGTTACCTCGGTGTGACCAAGGCTTAAGACACCAGCAAGCTATTTTGTATTAATCATGTCTTTGCTGGTCTTGGGATTCAATCATTGCCTCTTTTTGTAAAGGTGTGTCCTCTAGAAATTGACGGACTGATTCAGCCATTTTTCAAACAGGTTACATGTATTGAGAAATTTACTTAACGAGCAAGGGTTCCTTAGCTATAGATTTAGAACAAATATCTTGTCAGTGGGCCGGATGTCAGATATCAGCCTCTTACTCCACTGTATCTGCCCTCGTGTGACATACAGATTCACAAATCACACTGATTTTACGCCATTTTCAGCAGAAAATGTTACTGTTATTAGTAACATAAAGTAATAATCAAACTTGTTTTTTCTTTCCAGGATACAGGGGATACTGTAGGGAGTGTCCTGAAGGGTTTTTTCAACATCAGAAAAAAGGATCCAGTGGGGAGATTGCCAACTTCTTCTACATGCTTCAACTTACTTAAACTACCTAATTACCAGAAAAAATCAACACTGAGGGAAAAAATCAAATATGCCATCCATTCTAACACTGGGTTTGAATTATCATGATACAGTGTGAAATTTGGATAATTCGGAAATGAGAAAATTAAAATTAACAGGGTAACACATGATCCATGTATAGAAATTTGCAACAGATGGCTTTGAAAGTATCCTTATAACAATATGGATGAATATAGGACCCTTTAGCAGGCAACAAAATTGACTTGTCCAAGTAGAAAGGATTTGCAGCCAACAAATTGAAGTAGGCTCAAATTAAGAATTTGTTGTTAAAAGGGCACAAAAGCAGCATGCTAGCAGACTAGCATATTCTTTTGTTGTTCCCCATCTAAGGGTATACAGTCACAACATTATGATTTTTAGCTTGGCTGTTCTCAAAGAAAATAACAAGTTATTAACGTAGCCCTGACACTGTCATCATGGCCTGGGTTGTCATCTGTGTAGCCCTGTCGTGCAAAAACTTGGACATTTTGTTATATCTCTGTTATTACAGAAGATATTTACTTCAAACTTGAAAATTGTGAACCATCAACAGGGGACAAATTGTTAACCATCCAAAGGGTAACTCATACAACAGGGGCAGACAGCCATCAAAGCATTTTTTTTTACACAGTTATGCCCCTCTTTCAACTTAAAACTTTTTCTGAAAATTAAGCACTTGCAGCCAAGCATTGGCTCAGACATGCAGTGCTCTTGTTCCATATAAAATAAAAACCTTCTACCCGCTAAAAACTTATCTGTTTATATGCCCTTTTAGCCCTCTACCACTCAATCCCGAGTTTTGACAACCCTCTGGAAGAAGGCTTTTGGAAACATTTTGGGAAAAGGAGAAAATTCTGGTAACCAGCGCTTTTGTCTTTTACCACAGGTTTTTTACCCTTTGAAATACAAATTTTATGTTTTGAGTAGCATTTAATATGGTGTCTGCAAACGCTTTCAATTTGGACAGGCCTGAAATTATGTAATTATAGTAAAGTAGAGTATGGGCTATTTATAAAATGTTACTATTACATTTTTGTTATTTTTTGTTATTCAGTGTCTATTTGTAAATTTTGTATATGAACTTGTTGTATGTGATAGAATGAAGAATTAAAAAAAAAAAGAACAACAGAAATGGATCAAAAGATTGGGTTTTTTTTTTATGTATCAGACCTTTTACCAATTGATTCTGCATTTACAAACCTGAGAAAGATGGATTTGGAAAACATTCTAGGATAAAGAGGAAATTCAAGTATACCTTCCTTTACACACAATCTGTTCTTCCCTTTCAGAGATACAAGTAAATCTCAAAATTTAGGCATCATTTTATTTGTCTGCAATGCTTTCAGTATGAACAGATCTACAATTTTGTTGACTCATAAGCAAATTTCCCTGTAAATTTGAGTGCTAGAGAGTTACAAATGATTTTCAGTCCATAGAAACAATCCAAATACTAAAATAATAGGCCTTTGGTTTTTCCTTTTTCCTAGTTCAGTAATTAACCGTTTACGGTACCTCACAATCCTGCCCTTTGAAGGTTTTGAAAACAATGTGGGAAAAGGAGAAAATGCTGGTAACCAGCATTTTCTCCGTTTCACACGATGTTTTCAATCCCTAAGATGGGTTTCATTTTAGAGTCTTATCTAATTTGTCGTCTGCCTTCAATTTAGACAAGTCCTAAACTCTGTCTTCTGGTCAAGGTTTAACCTCCTACCAAACAATTCCAAATTTAAATAACCGTTTAGAAGAAGAGCTTTAGAAAACATTGTGGGAACTATGAGATTTAAAAAAAACAGCATACTGCTTGTTAGAGTCTTGTATATCAAGACATTATATGCGATCTGATTTTGGATTTACACTGTCCCAAATCGTGGAAGTATTCCTAATAAAACGACCTTTGGGGAGAAGACTTTTGAAAACACTGTGAAGAAAGGAAAATCCAACTTTCAAAATTTTAGTGTTATTCAGGCTTATAAAGTTTGTTATCTGCGAATGCTTTCAACCTAGACAAGTCTAAACTTACGTCATCTGATGAACGATTATCTTCTTTACCAAACAATCCTGTGTTTTCACAATCCTGGGAGGGAAGGCTTTTAAAAACACTGTGGAAAAAGGATAAAATGCTGGTAAACAGCATTTTCTCCTTTTACGACATTGTTTTTCAACCCTCAAAAACCAAATTTCAATTTTTGAGTCACATTTAGTATGTCGTCTACAAAATTTAATGCTGTCAATTTAGGCTACTCTAAACGTTTGTCCTCAGTGCCTATCTTTATCTGACAACCACTACTGAGGATATTCTTAGCTTATTCTTGAGATTTTTCTAAACTTGAAAATTACACAATTTCTGAGTTCTGATCAAGGCTGTCGTCGGCAGTCCGGCCATGGCCGGACCACTATTTCGACTACTTACATTAGATCTAGATCTATGTAACTCAGCAAGTATTTATTGAAGAAAGATCTAGTCTATTTATTTGAGTTTCACTAGCACAACTGGTCTCAAAATGCGTCAGAATCGCTGTAAATTTGATTTTTTTTTTGGAGGTAGGTCACCCGAATCCCACTTGAGACAGGATTGACAAACCCCTCTCCACCTTCAAAACAAAGGGTAACCCTACGTTATACTTGTAATTGTTTCTCCTCTAAGGGCTAGAGCGTAGAGCGCTCCAGCGGAGACAAAGCCACAAAAACAACAGAAGAGCTACCTTCGAATCGAAGGTAGGTCTGCTGTCCTAACCAGCCAACTACATGTAATAAGAAAATCAAATTTCAATCGATCTAGACCTACAGCAAAATTGCGAATAAAGATAGTAGGCAATAGATCTAGGGGAGGAAATAGACGTTTTAATAGATCAAAATTGGACTAGAATAAAGGAAACGAAAGAAATTAAAGCTCCTAAATATTGTGGATCGGTCTCGGGTCTGGAAACGGTCACCGTCAGATTCCATTGTGATTTTATGGTCCAAGGGAAAAAACTCGTACAATCTGTTTATCCATTAGTTATGAAGAGTACTCTCCCTTATTATTAACCCCCCCCCTTTCGGAATAGTCTTCTTTTCAACTATTACAAACAGTCACACCGAAACTTTAAGAACCGGTGCAAGGTTAATTTATACCCATACGGTCTATCGAAAAACTCGGACCCTCTGTTAAGCCTTATCCTGCTAAATAAGTAAAATGAAACTTTCAAGCCGATTTTTAAAACCCAATCTTTGCTATTTCAAAGGAGTTTTCTTTTGGAAAAATGTTCTGAATGGACCGTGTAGATTCAAGATCAGACTGCACGTCCATAAGTACACCCAAGTTTAGTCTGTGCTGATTCTTAAAGTTATGGTTTGCGCGCCTGTATTTTTTCTGTCAAAGGCAGGATGCTGTTGCGTTATTTGAAGGATAGGCACCCTAACAGGATTCGTGTAACATCGCCTTTCATCGTACGGATTCGGCTAAGAATCGGGTAATCCGTAATCGATGCAGGGAACCAGATCTATCGGCCGATCGATTACGGATTAACAGGTCTTAGCCGAAACCGTACGTTTTTCGGCGATGAAAGGCGATGCTACACGAATCTGCATGAGGGTGCCCATCCTTAAATTATTGTCTAAGGGATTAAGTGTTCAAATTAATAGAAAGTGACCTCCCCTCTTATAACCCCCTTCCACTCAAAAAAAATGGGGGGGGGGGGGAGGATCTAAACTGGAATCAACATCAATAATATCGGGAAAAACATAACTTGTATTTCCATTTATTAGCTTGGAAGATTCAGGTATGCTTTCACTTTCTGTCCCCTGTTTCTTACGGTCAATGATCAAAGAAATGATTGGAATTCGACAATTCAGCCCATATTAATTAATGATATTTGTTAATAACCTGGAAAACCTAATTGAACGAAAACATGTCGTTAGTTTATAAGTTTAAATTGTACCATAAGAAAGCTTTTATTTATATACATTCATCAGCTGATAAACTTTATTATAAAAGTTATATTTATATTCTGCGTGAGCTCTTACTTTGATAACCGAATTGTTACTTCCAAGTTTAAATTTTGGCAGTCGCCTTGTTTACAAAACGTGACGAAATACAAGGGAGACTACCGTCTATTACATAATAGTTACCACGTCTGCAATTGCTTTTATCTACTGTCATGATATTTTCAGAAGTAGCAGCGTCTACAATCCTGTCTTAAACTATGCCAGAAATAATGACAGCTCTACGAACGCTTTTTTTTTTTTTCTTCGATACAGATCGTCTTCACAAACTCCAATGATGTTTATTCGTCTTTGGTTTTATGCCGTCCGCAAAAATAAGGGATGTAACTCTACCATTAATAAAGTGGTGTAGTAAGTACGAGTTTTCTCCCTTTGACCAAAAAATTATTCCTAATTTTAAGCCGGTTCGTGCCACACAGAACTTCCCATTGACGAAAATCAATGCAAACAGAGTAGAAAAAAAGTACAAGTGTAAAAGTGTTTATGAAATACAGGAACTTCTAAAAGTGGCACAAATTATAAGATAAATGAGTGAATGAACGGGATATTTTACCCAACCTCAGGCTGCCTTAGTTTTAGGAAGAATCTTGTTCGTTTTAAATCCACTTAATATTCCTAAGGGAATGAATAATAGATCTACACAATTTAAAATTATCAACTCTGTTTTCAGTATTTCGGCTAATGCCTTTTTCAAGAAATTCTACATTTTGAATGCCTTCTACCTTTTATCGGTCTATTTCCCTTACTATGTGAATCTTTAGAAAATGGAATCGGTGGGCGAAATGGAAATCGGCCATTTCTGCTGAATTGAAATAAAAAAGACTATTGTGATTTATAATAATAAATTTGGAAAGAATATTACACAAAATGAATATTTGTTCTATAGAGATAGTCATACTTTTTGTAAATGTTGTTACTAAATGGACGTAGTAATGCAAATCGTTTGACGTAATGGAACACTCGTCACGGCTTGAAATTGATGATTAGCCACCCTATTTACCTGTAGAGTAGGTTGTCTCATTTTTTATTTCTCGTCTTCAAATGCTTTCAATTTTGACAACTCCAAAGTTTTGCTAGTTTGGTAAAGAGTTAATATGGTAAGTGTCGAACAAGTTACACAGATAAGGATTTGAAATCAAAGCGGCAGCATTTGGTTGATTGGATTAAATGGAGACGGTCAACATTGTATAATCTTCAAACCTATATTAACTACCCTGGGTAATTAGAACGTCAATTTACACTGTTTCTTCTCAGAGCCTTTAAATAGACAAGGACGGCTGCCAGTAATTAATGCACGGTTTGTTTTTTCCTTTCCACAAACAAAATTCAATATTTGTGTAACACTCACGATTCCGATTGTGAGAAAAACTTTTGAAAACGTTATGGGAAAAGAAGAAAACGCTGGTAACCAGCAATTGGTCCCCTTTCCCATATAGATTTCTTCCTTTCCACACACAAATTTCAAAAATAAAGTAACGTTGACTGTCGTATGCAACTGCTTTCAATTTGGAAAAGTCTAACATTTTGTCGTTTAGTAAAAGGTTTTATCTGGGTGTGTTCATTGTTTTGTTAATAATTCCTTGATAAACCACGGAATTAATAAATAATTGAGTAACATTCAAAATCCCTAGGAAGAGTTGACAGTTACGTAGTTACCAGTATATAGCTATATTCTTTGGAAGTACGGTAGGGAAATTTGACAAGCAGACGTTTTGGCCTGGGTGATTCGGCCCAGGACGATTTAGCCAGCCAAAATATTAGGTAGGATAATTTATCTAGATAAATACGATGGCTTGTTAAAGATGGAGAAATAGATAGCCCACTAGCGGCCAAAAATAAACAATTCGGGAGTCAAAATGCAAACACTTTTTATACGATTTATTCATACTATTTAGTCTGTCTATGCAGGGATCGTATATACGTATATATAGGATCCCTGGTCTATGTTCCGATCGTCGTAAGAAAAGTGAGTCTTAAACCTAGAACTAAAGTTACCAAATTTGCTAAAGGATATTAAATTTTATGTTTGCGTATGTTTGTTTGTGTGTGTCATAGCCAACTTTCGCGGACATGTAAAAATCGATATCATTTTACCTGTATTTTTTTACATAGAATTATGAAGGGCCTTGGTAGATAAACGCTTATAACTTCATCAATTTTCAGAATTGAAAATTATCTCAAGTGAGGTAAAAAAATTCAATTTATTCTCTTTCAAATGAACTAAGTTTTATAAATTTCGTAAATGAAACTTTTGGTCCTTTTTTAACTTTAAAATTATAGGTATGGTTTATATAGAATAAAGAGGAAAAATACTTTTTCCGAAGATAAAAACTGACATATTTGTTGAATTTCCTCTTTTTGTTGAAAAGTCAAAATCATCTCAAGTGAGGTCATAATGCTTATTCATTGCTCTTTAAATTGGTATAAATTTGAGTCATTTGAAAAAAATAAACTTTTGGTCCTTTTTACAGTTTTTTAATGCCCCTATCCTATTTTTTTGTTTTTCCGTAATCGCTCGGATTGTGCCGGATTTTGCCGATGATGGCCGAGTCTAACTGTAAGATAAGCCGCCCGGGTATCTTTGCTGTGTTACGTAATGTTATATTGACAAACGGACGCCCTGCTATGTTTATGATAAACATGTATCCACATGATTATGAACTCGAATTTTTACCCGGGTTGTTTGATCATGACAGAATCCCTAAGATTTTTTATTATGTATCTTATAGATCTAATAAAAGACTAGAATTTGATTTTTATGAGATTATTCCCATGGATTTACAATCACTAAGATTAAGATTTGAAATTAGAAAATGTACGTTTGCTATTTTTTCCATTCTTCAGCCATTTTTTTCCATTCTTAGATATTAATGCTGTATCAAAAGTATTTTTCTGGCGACAGTTTATAAATTCATGTTTCCTTGCCATTTTCAAACCGGTCCTTGACCTGTCACATCATATAGAAGGGTTTTAAAAAACATTGAAGAAAGGGTTTAAATGCTGGTTAGTAACACATAGCCAACTTTCACGGACATGCTTTATCAGCAGTCTCGCATATCAACAAATCGATGAAAATAACCGATATTATACGTAAAGGTTCGGGATTTTCCGGAGTTTGGCAAACATAAACCGCGTATAATCTATTCATAATCGATAGTCCGCAGCTGTAAAAGATAAGAATAACGTAACATTACGTAACAGGATAACAGTAGTCCTGCTTCAAATTTACAATCCTTGCCTAGACCGACTTTTTGTTTTCGGGTTTCCATCTTAACTCTTTGTTTGCTAAAAGCCATTGTAGCCCCTGTAGATCAGTATCAGACAGCACAGAATGTGCACCCTCGTCAGACTACACATAATCTTAGACTTACACCATCAGATACTGCGAGATTTTTCTTTGGAAAGAACATTGCTATATTTGGGCTTTGTTTGACGGTTCATACTTCATTCATTCTTCGGTTTAAGGGTTGAGTTTTGATGCTTTTAGATTAAAGTTCTGATCCTTGCTGTTCGGCCGTTTGTGCGACTAAGTGTACTTTTAGCTGACAATGTAGACCAGTAATAAACTTAACAAAAAGCAGTCTAATCTTGAAACCTAATCCGTCCAAATTCAATTTTGCTGACAGTGTAGATTAATAACAGGCTGCACAAAACAAGCAGACTGATCTTGGATCTGATCGACTCTATACATCAATTTTTTTCTTAAATTCTTGATACCGAAATATCACCAGGTTGCTGAATTCAGCAGAAAATTCGAAGCTTTTGGAGTGCCGGTTTAATCCTTTACCATACACTCCCGAGTTTTAACGTTCTGTGCAGTCTGATTTTGATCTAAACTGTCCGCAAAAGATCCCTGAGTCGCGTTTAACAGCCTACAGGTTAGAACATTTCATAGTTCAAACAACGGCAGATGTCGGTTGAGATAGCGAGGAGGGATCGGCATCAGACTGAACGGACGTACTCTGGTAGGCCTATTGATCTTCTCCGATACCTGGTAGTGTTTAACAGCCTTGGATTCATCCATTTACAGCTTTTACCAAACAATCTTCCTAGTTTTGAACGAACGAACAAACGAACGAACGTTTGAACGTTTGAAAGAAAGAAAGTGTCGGATACAAAGTGGCAATAACTGAAAGTTGTGAACGACTAAAAGTCAAAAACGAAAGAAGACGGTAAAGTAGAAGGGTTTTTTTTTCCTGATCCCTGGTCTGTCTGACCGGAAACCGCCTGCACTTTTCAATATTAAGGAATTCTTTACAGCCGAACAAAAAGTTTCCTTTCATATGAAGCCATAGATGTTTACTCTTTACTAAACGATTCAAATTTAGTCTCTTTTAGATGGAATTCATATATTAATATAATTTTTACCTTTAAATGACCATGTTTCCAACTTGATCTGTAAGACCAGGGATCGTATATAACATATACGATCCCTGGTAAGACCTGATTGCCAGTGACTTGCATGAGGGACTGCATTCACAAATCGTTCTAAATACTGCTGTATTGAAACACTAGCTGTACCATCTTGCAAATAAAGGGCATCGTATAATGACGAAGTAAAGGGATGAAAAAAGAGCGAAATCGTTTATGAAAAAACGATTTTTTCTCCCAAACAATATTATATAGAAAATATCAAGAAAAATTTGTTTGTCAACCTACGAAGAACAAGCCCTCTCACCTGTCCTATCGGTCAATGGTGAGCACAATTGTAAACTTTGGAGTGGATAAATTTCTATGTGGCCTGAAACACGCGGAGAGGGGTCATTCGGACATTTGCGTAAAGTGTCGTCTCGTATCAGCCTGCGCAATCCGCGCAGACTAATCCGAAACGACACTTTCCGCTTTTATGTACGAGGGCTGTCCCAAAATAGCGTGGACTCTTCTAATAAAATTGTTTATTATAACATTAGAGACAAACGCTCTTAAGAGCATATGAACACAGGATTTGTGACAGACTATGTGAAATTTCAACGTTCTAGCTTAAAATATAATTAGCACAGAGAAGTTTAATTTGCACCAATCATATAACCACGGCCCACACTTTCATAATAATTAAGACGTCAACGTCATTAGCGTTACCCGCCGTGGTGATCGATGCATTTTTGGTGCCGCACAACTCACTTGTGGTATATACGTTGGAAAGCCAGCTGGTCTGTAGTCCGCGAAACACTCTAATTGTTTCTTGTTTAAGCTCATGTAAATTTTCAAACCTATGTCCTCGTAACTGTGACTTAAGATAAGGAAAGACGGCAAAATCTAGCGGGGCTAGGTCAGGGCTATAAGGGGCATGCTCAAGTCTTTGAAAACCCAAAAGATCCAGTTCCAATAGTGTTTGTTTAGAAGTGTGGTACGGAGCGTTATCATTGTGGAAGATAATATTTTCTAAGTTGTCAATAAGCACCGGTCGCTTTTTTCGAATCGCACGCATGAGGTCTCGTCTGATGACCTGAAAGGAAAAACGAGCTCAAACTGTGGACACTATGTAAACAATAATTTTGATTTAAAAATAGTTTGAATAAACAAGTTATTTAGAAGCGGTTTCCGTTCATGAATGAAATGGAAATAAGTATAAAGTGTGGACAGATTAATAAACTTTACTTTGTGTAATATGTGGAGTTTACCGTTTAACCCAGTGGTACAGCGTGGCAAAGAAGAATACCCTGTCTGTCTATGAACACGATGAACATATGCTTGCCCATGGATTTAACTACCTTGGCCTTTTTTGGAGGTGGGGAATCTGGGTGTTTCCATACACTTGATTGCTGCTTGCTTTCGGGATCATAATAATGAAGCCATGTTTCGTCGACTGTAATAATCTTGTTCAAAAAGTCCCGATCTCTCGCATACCGTCTCAAAAAGCGCCTAGAAACATATACACGTCTTTCCCTTTCATCTGCAGTAAGCAAGCGAGGCACCCATCTTGCATAGACTCTCGACATGTTTAGTGTCTCACATAAAATCCTGTGAACAGATGACTTGCTGATTCCGACAGTTTCCGCAATCTCTCGCACAGTCATTCGCCGATCCCCTTCGATGACGTTCCTGACGCTGTCTACTATACGGCTGTCTATTTCTTTTGGTCTACCCGATTCCACACATTTTGCCTCTCTCCATCCTTCAGAAAATCTTTTGTGCCATTTGAATACGAGCGAGCGAGAAACAGATTTATACTTCTCCGTAGTTTGCAACTGTTTAAACGTCTGCGTCGGTGTCATTTTTAGGTCAACACAAAATTCGATCACATTTCGGTGGGCCGCCATTTCTTTTGACGTCGACATTTTTTATTCTTTCCAAATAAGCTACCATTCGTGTTTTCGCTATGAAATTTTTCAAAATAAGGCCACGTGAATGGTTTCTTTTCAGGAATGACGTCATATTTGATAACGGCAACGTGCATTATTCAGTTTCGCGCAATTCTATCGAAAACCTCTGATATTGAAGGTTAAAGTAACCACACAGTTAAAACCTTTGATAAAATCTTGGGTGGGGCCGCAAGACGTAACCTGTAAATAATATTTGCATGTAAAATAGACTCAACTGTATATAACTACCTCACTATTTCTTCTTCAGATGCGCAAATGATTAAAATAACATCGGTAAAAATATCATGAAAAAAAAAACGTCGGGTTCCGGAAAATAAAAAGTTGTCCACGCTATTTTGGGACAGCCCTCGTAATTTTCTTTTAAAATTTGCGCGTCTACTGAAGAACAAATTCTAATGTACCGGTGGTCGTAAAGTAGCCGGGTAGGCAAAATGGGTACTAAACCCTCTCAGGGTAGAGACGCTGGGTATTTCATACCCCAAAATACCCAGCGTCTCTACCATTACTACTAACCTAATCCGTCCAAATTCAATTTTGCTGACAGTGTAGATTAATAACAGGCTGCACAAAACAAGCAGACTGATCTTGGATCTGATCAACTCTATACATCGATTTTTTTCTTAAATTCTTGATACCGAAATATCACCAGGTTGCTGAATTCAGCAGAAAATTCGAAGCTTTTGGAGTACCGGTTTAATCCTTTACCATACACTCTCGAGTTTTAACGTTCTGTGCAGTCTGATTTTGATCTAAACTGTCCGCAAAAGATCCCTGAGTCGCGTTTAACAGCCTACAGGTTAGAACATTTCATAGTTCAAACAACGGCAGATGTCGGTTGAGATAGCGAGGAGGGATCGGCATCAGACTGAACGGACGTACTCTGGTAGGCCTATTGATCTTCTCCGATACCTGGTAGTGTTTAACAGCCTTGAATTCATCCATTTACAGCTTTTACCAAACAATCTTCCTAGTTTTGAACGAACGAACAAACGAACGAACGTTTGAAAGAAAGAAAGTGTCGGATACAAAGTGGCAATAACTGAAAGTTGTGAACGACTAAAAGTCAAAAACGAAAGAAGACGGTAAAGTAGAAGGGTTTTTTTTTCCTGATCCCTGGTCTGTCTGACCGGAAACCGCCTGCACTTTTCTTTACAGCCGAACAAAAAGTTTCCTTTCATATGAAGCCATAGATGTTTACTCTTTACTAAACGATTCAAATTTAGTCTCTTTTAGATGGAATTCATATATTGATATAATTTTAACCTTTAAATGACCATGTTTCCAACTTGATCTGTAAGACCAGGGATCGTATATAACATATACGATCCCTGGTAAAACCTGATTGCCAGTGACTTGCATGAGGGACTGCATTCACAAATCGTTCTAAATACTGCTGTATTGAAACACTAGCTGTACTATCTTGCAAATAAAGGGCATCGTATAATGACGAAGTAAAGGGATGAAAAAAGAGCGAAATCGTTTATGAAAAAACGATTTTTTCTCCTAAACAATATTATATAGAAAATATCAAGAAAAATTTGTTTGTCAACCTACGAAGAACAAGCCCTCTCACCTGTCCTATCGGTCAATGGTGAGCACAATTGTAAACTTTGGAGTGGATAAATTCCTATGTGGCCTGAAACACGCGGAGAGGGGTCATTCGGACATTTGCGTAAAGTGTCGTCTCGTATCAGCCTGCGCAGTCCGCGCAGACTAATCCGAAACGACACTTTCCGCTTTTATGTACGAGGGCTGTCCCAAAATAGCGTGGACTCTTCTAATAAAATTTTTTATTATAACATTAGAGACAAACGCTCTTAAGAGCATATGAACACAGGATTTGTGACAGACTATGTGAAATTTCAACGTTCTAGCTTAAAATATAATTAGCACAGAGAAGTTTAATTTGCACCAATCATATAACCACGGCCCACACTTTCATAATAATTAAGACGTCAACGTCATTAGCGTTACCCGCCGTGGTGATCGATGCATTTTTGGTGCCGCACAACTCACTTGTGGTATATACGTTGGAAAGCCAGCTGGTCTGTAGTCCGCGAAACACTCTAATTGTTTCTTGTTTAAGCTCATGTAAATTTTCAAACCTATGTCCTCGTAAATGTGACTTAAGATAAGGAAAGACGGCAAAATCTAGCGGGGCTAGGTCAGGGCTATAAGGGGCATGCTCAAGTCTTTGAAAACCCAAAAGATCCAGTTTCAATAGTGTTTGTTTAGAAGTGTGGTACGGAGCGTTATCATTGTGGAAGATAATATTTTCTAAGTTGTCAATAAGCACCGGTCGCTTTTTTCGAATCGCACGCATGAGGTCTCGTCTGATGACCTGAAAGGAAAAACGAGCTCAAACTGTGGACACTATGTAAACAATAATTTTGATTTAAAAATAGTTTGAATAAACAAGTTATTTAGAAGCGGTTTCCGTTCATGAATGAAATGGAAATAAGTATAAAGTGTGGACAGATTAATAAACTTTACTTTGTGTAATATGTGGAGTTTACCGTTTAACCCAGTGGTACAGCGTGGCAAAGAAGAATACCCTGTCTGTCTATGAACACGATGAACATATGCTTGCCCATGGATTTAACTACCTTGGCCTTTTTTGGAGGTGGGGAATCTGGGTGTTTCCATACACTTGATTGCTGCTTGCTTTCGGGATCATAATAATGAAGCCATGTTTCGTCGACTGTAATAATCTTGTTCAAAAAGTCCCGATCTCTCGCATACCGTCTCAAAAAGCGCCTAGAAACATATACACGTCTTTCCCTTTCATCTGCAGTAAGCAAGCGAGGCACCCATCTTGCATAGACTCTCGACATGTTTAGTGTCTCACATAAAATCCTGTGAACAGATGACTTGCTGATTCCGACAGTTTCCGCAATCTCTCGCACAGTCATTCGCCGATCCCCTTCGATGACGTTCCTGACGCTGTCTACTATACGGCTGTCTATTTCTTTTGGTCTACCCGATTCCACACATTTTGCCTCTCTCCATCCTTCAGAAAATCTTTTGTGCCATTTGAATACGAGCGAGCGAGAAACAGATTTATACTTCTCCGTAGTTTGCAACTGTTTAAACGTCTGCGTCGGTGTCATTTTTAGGTCAACACAAAATTCGATCACATTTCGGTGGGCCGCCATTTCTTTTGACGTCGACATTTTTTATTCTTTCCAAATAAGCTACCATTCGTGTTTTCGCTATGAAATTTTTCAAAATAAGGCCACGTGAATGGTTTCTTTTCAGGAATGACGTCATATTTGATAACGGCAACGTGCATTATTCAGTTTCGCGCAATTCTATCGAAAACCTCTGATATTGAAGGTTAAAGTAACCACACAGTTAAAACCTTTGATAAAATCTTGGGTGGGGCCGCAAGACGTAACCTGTAAATAATATTTGCATGTAAAATAGACTCAACTGTATATAACTACCTCACTATTTCTTCTTCAGATGCGCAAATGATTAAAATAACATCGGTAAAAATATCATGAAAAAAAAAAACGTCAGGTTCCGGAAAATAAAAAGTTGTCCACGCTATTTTGGGACAGCCCTCGTAATTTTCTTTTAAAATTTGCGCGTCTACTGAAGAACAAATTCTAATGTACCGGTGGTCGTAAAGTAGCCGGGTAGGCAAAATGGGTACTAAACCCTCTCAGGGTAGAGACGCTGGGTATTTCATACCCCAAAATACCCAGCGTCTCTACCATTACTACTAACCTAATCCGTCCAAATTCAATTTTGCTGACAGTGTAGATTAATAACAGGCTGCACAAAACAAGCAGACTGATCTTGGATCTGATCAACTCTATACATCGATTTTTTTCTTAAATTCTTGATACCGAAATATCACCAGGTTGCTGAATTCAGCAGAAAATTCGAAGCTTTTGGAGTGCCGGTTTAATCCTTTACCATACACTCCCGAGTTTTAACGTTCTGTGCAGTCTGATTTTGATCTAAACTGTCCGCAAAAGATCCCTGAGTCGCGTTTAACAGCCTACAGGTCAGAACATTTCATAGTTCAAACAACGGCAGATGTCGGTTGAGATAGCGAGGAGGGATCGGCATCAGACTGAACGGACGTACTCTGGTAGGCCTATTGATCTTCTCCGATACCTGGTAGTGTTTAACAGCCTTGGATTCATCCATTTACAGCTTTTACCAAACAATCTTCCTAGTTTTGAACGAACGAACAAACGAACGAACGTTTGAACGTTTGAAAGAAAGAAAGTGTCGGATACAAAGTGGCAATAACTGAAAGTTGTGAACGACTAAAAGTCAAAAACGAAAGAAGACGGTAAAGTAGAAGGGTTTTTTTTTCCTGATCCCTGGTCTGTCTGACCGGAAACCGCCTGCACTTTTCTTTACAGCCGAACAAAAAGTTTCCTTTCATATGAAGCCATAGATGTTTACTCTTTACTAAACGATTCAAATTTAGTCTCTTTTAGATGGAATTCATATATTGATATAATTTTAACCTTTAAATGACCATGTTTCCAACTTGATCTGTAAGACCAGGGATCGTATATAACATATACGATCCCTGGTAAAACCTGATTGCCAGTGACTTGCATGAGGGACTGCATTCACAAATCGTTCTAAATACTGCTGTATTGAAACACTAGCTGTACTATCTTGCAAATAAAGGGCATCGTATAATGACGAAGTAAAGGGATGAAAAAAGAGCGAAATCGTTTATGAAAAAACGATTTTTTCTCCTAAACAATATTATATAGAAAATATCAAGAAAAATTTGTTTGTCAACCTACGAAGAACAAGCCCTCTCACCTGTCCTATCGGTCAATGGTGAGCACAATTGTAAACTTTGGAGTGGATAAATTCCTATGTGGCCTGAAACACGCGGAGAGGGGTCATTCGGACATTTGCGTAAAGTGTCGTCTCGTATCAGCCTGCGCAGTCCGCGCAGACTAATCCGAAACGACACTTTCCGCTTTTATGTACGAGGGCTGTCCCAAAATAGCGTGGACTCTTCTAATAAAATTTTTTATTATAACATTAGAGACAAACGCTCTTAAGAGCATATGAACACAGGATTTGTGACAGACTATGTGAAATTTCAACGTTCTAGCTTAAAATATAATTAGCACAGAGAAGTTTAATTTGCACCAATCATATAACCACGGCCCACACTTTCATAATAATTAAGACGTCAACGTCATTAGCGTTACCCGCCGTGGTGATCGATGCATTTTTGGTGCCGCACAACTCACTTGTGGTATATACGTTGGAAAGCCAGCTGGTCTGTAGTCCGCGAAACACTCTAATTGTTTCTTGTTTAAGCTCATGTAAATTTTCAAACCTATGTCCTCGTAAATGTGACTTAAGATAAGGAAAGACGGCAAAATCTAGCGGGGCTAGGTCAGGGCTATAAGGGGCATGCTCAAGTCTTTGAAAACCCAAAAGATCCAGTTTCAATAGTGTTTGTTTAGAAGTGTGGTACGGAGCGTTATCATTGTGGAAGATAATATTTTCTAAGTTGTCAATAAGCACCGGTCGCTTTTTTCGAATCGCACGCATGAGGTCTCGTCTGATGACCTGAAAGGAAAAACGAGCTCAAACTGTGGACACTATGTAAACAATAATTTTGATTTAAAAATAGTTTGAATAAACAAGTTATTTAGAAGCGGTTTCCGTTCATGAATGAAATGGAAATAAGTATAAAGTGTGGACAGATTAATAAACTTTACTTTGTGTAATATGTGGAGTTTACCGTTTAACCCAGTGGTACAGCGTGGCAAAGAAGAATACCCTGTCTGTCTATGAACACGATGAACATATGCTTGCCCATGGATTTAACTACCTTGGCCTTTTTTGGAGGTGGGGAATCTGGGTGTTTCCATACACTTGATTGCTGCTTGCTTTCGGGATCATAATAATGAAGCCATGTTTCGTCGACTGTAATAATCTTGTTCAAAAAGTCCCGATCTCTCGCATACCGTCTCAAAAAGCGCCTAGAAACATATACACGTCTTTCCCTTTCATCTGCAGTAAGCAAGCGAGGCACCCATCTTGCATAGACTCTCGACATGTTTAGTGTCTCACATAAAATCCTGTGAACAGATGACTTGCTGATTCCGACAGTTTCCGCAATCTCTCGCACAGTCATTCGCCGATCCCCTTCGATGACGTTCCTGACGCTGTCTACTATACGGCTGTCTATTTCTTTTGGTCTACCCGATTCCACACATTTTGCCTCTCTCCATCCTTCAGAAAATCTTTTGTGCCATTTGAATACGAGCGAGCGAGAAACAGATTTATACTTCTCCGTAGTTTGCAACTGTTTAAACGTCTGCGTCGGTGTCATTTTTAGGTCAACACAAAATTCGATCACATTTCGGTGGGCCGCCATTTCTTTTGACGTCGACATTTTTTATTCTTTCCAAATAAGCTACCATTCGTGTTTTCGCTATGAAATTTTTCAAAATAAGGCCACGTGAATGGTTTCTTTTCAGGAATGACGTCATATTTGATAACGGCAACGTGCATTATTCAGTTTCGCGCAATTCTATCGAAAACCTCTGATATTGAAGGTTAAAGTAACCACACAGTTAAAACCTTTGATAAAATCTTGGGTGGGGCCGCAAGACGTAACCTGTAAATAATATTTGCATGTAAAATAGACTCAACTGTATATAACTACCTCACTATTTCTTCTTCAGATGCGCAAATGATTAAAATAACATCGGTAAAAATATCATGAAAAAAAAAAACGTCAGGTTCCGGAAAATAAAAAGTTGTCCACGCTATTTTGGGACAGCCCTCGTAATTTTCTTTTAAAATTTGCGCGTCTACTGAAGAACAAATTCTAATGTACCGGTGGTCGTAAAGTAGCCGGGTAGGCAAAATGGGTACTAAACCCTCTCAGGGTAGAGACGCTGGGTATTTCATACCCCAAAATACCCAGCGTCTCTACCATTACTACTAACCTAATCCGTCCAAATTCAATTTTGCTGACAGTGTAGATTAATAACAGGCTGCACAAAACAAGCAGACTGATCTTGGATCTGATCAACTCTATACATCGATTTTTTTCTTAAATTCTTGATACCGAAATATCACCAGGTTGCTGAATTCAGCAGAAAATTCGAAGCTTTTGGAGTACCGGTTTAATCCTTTACCATACACTCTCGAGTTTTAACGTTCTGTGCAGTCTGATTTTGATCTAAACTGTCCGCAAAAGATCCCTGAGTCGCGTTTAACAGCCTACAGGTTAGAACATTTCATAGTTCAAACAACGGCAGATGTCGGTTGAGATAGCGAGGAGGGATCGGCATCAGACTGAACGGACGTACTCTGGTAGGCCTATTGATCTTCTCCGATACCTGGTAGTGTTTAACAGCCTTGAATTCATCCATTTACAGCTTTTACCAAACAATCTTCCTAGTTTTGAACGAACGAACAAACGAACGAACGTTTGAAAGAAAGAAAGTGTCGGATACAAAGTGGCAATAACTGAAAGTTGTGAACGACTAAAAGTCAAAAACGAAAGAAGACGGTAAAGTAGAAGGGTTTTTTTTTCCTGATCCCTGGTCTGTCTGACCGGAAACCGCCTGCACTTTTCTTTACAGCCGAACAAAAAGTTTCCTTTCATATGAAGCCATAGATGTTTACTCTTTACTAAACGATTCAAATTTAGTCTCTTTTAGATGGAATTCATATATTGATATAATTTTAACCTTTAAATGACCATGTTTCCAACTTGATCTGTAAGACCAGGGATCGTATATAACATATACGATCCCTGGTAAAACCTGATTGCCAGTGACTTGCATGAGGGACTGCATTCACAAATCGTTCTAAATACTGCTGTATTGAAACACTAGCTGTACTATCTTGCAAATAAAGGGCATCGTATAATGACGAAGTAAAGGGATGAAAAAAGAGCGAAATCGTTTATGAAAAAACGATTTTTTCTCCTAAACAATATTATATAGAAAATATCAAGAAAAATTTGTTTGTCAACCTACGAAGAACAAGCCCTCTCACCTGTCCTATCGGTCAATGGTGAGCACAATTGTAAACTTTGGAGTGGATAAATTCCTATGTGGCCTGAAACACGCGGAGAGGGGTCATTCGGACATTTGCGTAAAGTGTCGTCTCGTATCAGCCTGCGCAGTCCGCGCAGACTAATCCGAAACGACACTTTCCGCTTTTATGTACGAGGGCTGTCCCAAAATAGCGTGGACTCTTCTAATAAAATTTTTTATTATAACATTAGAGACAAACGCTCTTAAGAGCATATGAACACAGGATTTGTGACAGACTATGTGAAATTTCAACGTTCTAGCTTAAAATATAATTAGCACAGAGAAGTTTAATTTGCACCAATCATATAACCACGGCCCACACTTTCATAATAATTAAGACGTCAACGTCATTAGCGTTACCCGCCGTGGTGATCGATGCATTTTTGGTGCCGCACAACTCACTTGTGGTATATACGTTGGAAAGCCAGCTGGTCTGTAGTCCGCGAAACACTCTAATTGTTTCTTGTTTAAGCTCATGTAAATTTTCAAACCTATGTCCTCGTAAATGTGACTTAAGATAAGGAAAGACGGCAAAATCTAGCGGGGCTAGGTCAGGGCTATAAGGGGCATGCTCAAGTCTTTGAAAACCCAAAAGATCCAGTTTCAATAGTGTTTGTTTAGAAGTGTGGTACGGAGCGTTATCATTGTGGAAGATAATATTTTCTAAGTTGTCAATAAGCACCGGTCGCTTTTTTCGAATCGCACGCATGAGGTCTCGTCTGATGACCTGAAAGGAAAAACGAGCTCAAACTGTGGACACTATGTAAACAATAATTTTGATTTAAAAATAGTTTGAATAAACAAGTTATTTAGAAGCGGTTTCCGTTCATGAATGAAATGGAAATAAGTATAAAGTGTGGACAGATTAATAAACTTTACTTTGTGTAATATGTGGAGTTTACCGTTTAACCCAGTGGTACAGCGTGGCAAAGAAGAATACCCTGTCTGTCTATGAACACGATGAACATATGCTTGCCCATGGATTTAACTACCTTGGCCTTTTTTGGAGGTGGGGAATCTGGGTGTTTCCATACACTTGATTGCTGCTTGCTTTCGGGATCATAATAATGAAGCCATGTTTCGTCGACTGTAATAATCTTGTTCAAAAAGTCCCGATCTCTCGCATACCGTCTCAAAAAGCGCCTAGAAACATATACACGTCTTTCCCTTTCATCTGCAGTAAGCAAGCGAGGCACCCATCTTGCATAGACTCTCGACATGTTTAGTGTCTCACATAAAATCCTGTGAACAGATGACTTGCTGATTCCGACAGTTTCCGCAATCTCTCGCACAGTCATTCGCCGATCCCCTTCGATGACGTTCCTGACGCTGTCTACTATACGGCTGTCTATTTCTTTTGGTCTACCCGATTCCACACATTTTGCCTCTCTCCATCCTTCAGAAAATCTTTTGTGCCATTTGAATACGAGCGAGCGAGAAACAGATTTATACTTCTCCGTAGTTTGCAACTGTTTAAACGTCTGCGTCGGTGTCATTTTTAGGTCAACACAAAATTCGATCACATTTCGGTGGGCCGCCATTTCTTTTGACGTCGACATTTTTTATTCTTTCCAAATAAGCTACCATTCGTGTTTTCGCTATGAAATTTTTCAAAATAAGGCCACGTGAATGGTTTCTTTTCAGGAATGACGTCATATTTGATAACGGCAACGTGCATTATTCAGTTTCGCGCAATTCTATCGAAAACCTCTGATATTGAAGGTTAAAGTAACCACACAGTTAAAACCTTTGATAAAATCTTGGGTGGGGCCGCAAGACGTAACCTGTAAATAATATTTGCATGTAAAATAGACTCAACTGTATATAACTACCTCACTATTTCTTCTTCAGATGCGCAAATGATTAAAATAACATCGGTGAAAATATCATGAAAAAAAAAAACGTCGGGTTCCGGAAAATAAAAAGTTGTCCACGCTATTTTGGGACAGCCCTCGTAATTTTCTTTTAAAATTTGCGCGTCTACTGAAGAACAAATTCTAATGTACCGGTGGTCGTAAAGTAGCCGGGTAGGCAAAATGGGTACTAAACCCTCTCAGGGTAGAGACGCTGGGTATTTCATACCCCAAAATACCCAGCGTCTCTACCATTACTACTAACCTAATCCGTCCAAATTCAATTTTGCTGACAGTGTAGATTAATAACAGGCTGCACAAAACAAGCAGACTGATCTTGGATCTGATCAACTCTATACATCGATTTTTTTCTTAAATTCTTGATACCGAAATATCACCAGGTTGCTGAATTCAGCAGAAAATTCGAAGCTTTTGGAGTACCGGTTTAATCCTTTACCATACACTCTCGAGTTTTAACGTTCTGTGCAGTCTGATTTTGATCTAAACTGTCCGCAAAAGATCCCTGAGTCGCGTTTAACAGCCTACAGGTTAGAACATTTCATAGTTCAAACAACGGCAGATGTCGGTTGAGATAGCGAGGAGGGATCGGCATCAGACTGAACGGACGTACTCTGGTAGGCCTATTGATCTTCTCCGATACCTGGTAGTGTTTAACAGCCTTGAATTCATCCATTTACAGCTTTTACCAAACAATCTTCCTAGTTTTGAACGAACGAACAAACGAACGAACGTTTGAAAGAAAGAAAGTGTCGGATACAAAGTGGCAATAACTGAAAGTTGTGAACGACTAAAAGTCAAAAACGAAAGAAGACGGTAAAGTAGAAGGGTTTTTTTTTCCTGATCCCTGGTCTGTCTGACCGGAAACCGCCTGCACTTTTCTTTACAGCCGAACAAAAAGTTTCCTTTCATATGAAGCCATAGATGTTTACTCTTTACTAAACGATTCAAATTTAGTCTCTTTTAGATGGAATTCATATATTGATATAATTTTAACCTTTAAATGACCATGTTTCCAACTTGATCTGTAAGACCAGGGATCGTATATAACATATACGATCCCTGGTAAAACCTGATTGCCAGTGACTTGCATGAGGGACTGCATTCACAAATCGTTCTAAATACTGCTGTATTGAAACACTAGCTGTACTATCTTGCAAATAAAGGGCATCGTATAATGACGAAGTAAAGGGATGAAAAAAGAGCGAAATCGTTTATGAAAAAACGATTTTTTCTCCTAAACAATATTATATAGAAAATATCAAGAAAAATTTGTTTGTCAACCTACGAAGAACAAGCCCTCTCACCTGTCCTATCGGTCAATGGTGAGCACAATTGTAAACTTTGGAGTGGATAAATTCCTATGTGGCCTGAAACACGCGGAGAGGGGTCATTCGGACATTTGCGTAAAGTGTCGTCTCGTATCAGCCTGCGCAGTCCGCGCAGACTAATCCGAACTGACACTTTCCGCTTTTATGTAATTTTCTTTTTTTGCGCGTCTACTGAAGAACAAATTTTAATGTACCGGTAGTCGTAAAGTGCCGTCTCGGATTAGCCTGCGTGGACTGATCCGAGACAACAGTTTACGCAAATGTCCGAATGCCCCTTTTCGTGTGATGCTCGCCATTTATGTACAAACAAAAGTAAAAAAAGAAATGAATCTAGAAGTCCAAAGACATGTTATTGGTACAATTCCAAGTTCATCTATAAATAAGTGACTTGTTGGTTACCCGAGAGCTCCGAATAAACCTTGAGAAAAGACAATGCCAGTTAGAAATAAGGCCTAAATAATTGCAAGTTTAAGGTTGCTCTTGGCCAGATTATCTCAACAAAACGGACAGTGTAGACAGGGATCGCATATACGTATATATAGGATCCCTGGTGTAGATCAAAGATCAGAATGCATTTTTTCAGTCTGATATCAATCTTTAGTGGCCGCATTTAGGCGGCTTTAGTTGTGAAGGCGACTGAGGGACAATAAAGTCTTCTGTTCCAGTCTGTTGGTTTTTAGGCTGACCCCGATCACGTGATTAATCAACCGCGCACGAGATTGCTCAGTGAGTTGTCAACGTTTGAGTGGGCAGTATGGTGTTTCGCAGAGAGACCCAGACAATTTGATCCGGAAAAAATTAAGTAAGTGTCTTATTTATTTGAAATTTGAAAATATTTTTCATGAATAATCAAAGTATGTGTAAATCTAGATCTAGCATGGTACACATGGTTGCAAATTACGATTGTTTTATTTTCTCGCAAATTATCGCCGGCGTCTTAAGTAGTGCTGATCCAAGGTAGAAAATTTTGTGGAAAAGGCAGCAAATTCTAGTTGCAGGCGTTCTTTTTTTTCAAAATGTTTTTGAAAGCCGTCTTTGTCAGAATCATTCAAGTGTGGGAATGTTTGGAGGAATTTTCTTCAGCCTATTTTCAACAGTGAATTAAAAATTTTAGGGTAGAAAAATTCCAATTACAGTATACTGAGGCAAGTCAAAGAGTATCCTTAAAATGATGAACTCTTTACCAAAGGACGAAATTTTGGTCTTGACCAAATTGAAATCATTTGCAGACAACAACAAAAATATAGCTCAAAAGATGACTGCTGTCTTTGACAGGATAGAAAACATTGTGGGAAAAGGAGAAAATGCTGGTAACCAGCATTTCCTCCTTTTCCCATGTTTTCAAATGACTTCTTCCTCAGGGTCATTAAAACTCGGGATTGTGTGGTAAAAGGATTACCAGCATTTTCTCCTTTTCCGTCAATGTTTTCAAACGTCTTTTCCTCAGGGTCATTAAAAATATACACTTACAAAGAAATAGAATTTTTTACGTTGTTTGTTAATGACTATACAAAACTTGGATTTTATTTTTTTTCTTTGTAGATTTACAATATGACCAGATTTGGACTTTGTTGAGGTAAGAATCACTTTACATGAGGTAATTAAAAGTCAATTTGAGCACATATAAAATTATAAAAAATCTGTCCATGTAATGATGGATAACTTATCAACAATTTCTAAAATTCTGGAATACAATATTTATAATTTGAGACATTGAGGTATGACTTTGATATACATGTACTTCTACCTGCCTAAAAATGAGAATTTAAACATAACCTGGTAGTTCTAAACTGATTGTTCGCCATGGTGTCAAGGTATAAGACAATATGGTTGCCATATACTGTTGAAGGGTAGCAAACTTCGAAAGTTTGAAAAAAAAATGAGATGCACTCAAACTATGCCATTTCACTAAGATGCCACACTCTACCTTCAAATTACAACATCCTGCCTTAATTTATGAGGCCATCCCCTGGAATCAGCCGCTAATAAATGAAAAAGAAAACAGTATCATGAATGTTAATCTTACTCTGTCGACAGACCTACATATTTTGTGTTTGTCTGTCTGTGTGTGTGTGTCGGTGTATTTTTTTTTTGAATAATTCCAATTATACCAAATAAATCAATACAGATTAATACTTAACCAAAATACCCAAAATGGCCAACAAATTTTGTCTTGCTAAACCTTAAGATTGCCATGTTGATGAAACATACATTATCAGTCTCTAAGACAAACCATCTTAAAGCAGTTCCAGATATATTCTGACCCTCATGACATCAGTTTATGCATATTCTTACATTATGTCTCTTATATCCTGTAACACCCTTTATGGTTCTAAGACTAAGTAGATCTACTTCTTGTGAAAACTTGATGATGCTCCTTGACCTCCCCCTTCTTGCTACAACCCAACCACCAAAAAAACTCACTGCATATAAATGTCAATATGACTAGCATTATTTGCAAAGACGCTTCAATAAAATAGGAAATTAACTATCAATCATCTGACACGATCATAGATAAGTCACATTACATTGATCATGTAGATTGGTAGATCAGTCAACAGTTATTTATAGGTCTCACTATAGTGCATATTAAAACTCTAAAGTGGTTGTCTTTGTACTAAATATATATATTTTTACACGTGATTGTCTAAGAATTCATCTAAAAGTAGGGTATTGTGGATGGGACAACAACAATAATTTAGCAGTTATTACATCACACACATTACTGCATCATTTATGATTTTACATAGATTATTGAGGCTAAACTTTGTTGATTTTTATGAATCACAAATACTTAATTGTCACTTTATGTAGAAATGATTAGATCTAGACCAATTACAGTCAGGTATACTCATGAATATGATTTAGATTTTCTGCAAGAAACAGATCAGTGAAGGACATGTTTCTTAACCCAAGTGACAGTATGGACCAACTGCTGGTGAACAAGTGGCCTTCTATTGACTAAAAACATCTATTTTATTAATTATGAATTACATAATTATTGTCCTCAAAATAATAGTGACTTAGCACCAAATTTCGTTCAATGTTTAACAGCTACATACAAATAATAAGGATGTAATGTGTCAAGAATTTGCATGAAAGCATTTGTATTGGGCATGACTCCTTAAATTATAGTTCTGACTCTTACTGTTATTTTGCTCAAATGACTCTTAAAGTTTTGGCTAATACAATGTTCATCAATGGCTTTTGAGTTACCGAGTAGAGCAGAATAGACTCTTGTAGAAGAACTGTGTCCCAAGTTTTTAAAGTTTTAAGTTTGTGGCCAATGTATTCAAAGTATTTCATTAGTTGACAGGTAACAAAAGACATAAAGGTTTACAACAGATGAATCTTTTAAATCAGCACCATGTTTATGAAATTGATAGGTTTGATACATTTTGAGGTATCCTAACATGATGTGTGTCTGTAAGACACACATTAAGTTAAAAACATGTTTGAGAGTTAGTAAACCAAAGGGATTTGTAATAGCCACCAAGGTATTGTCAGCATACCTTATTATATGTTGAGGATTTTAACTCCTAAAAATGAAAGTGCATGTAATTTCTTACTACTCTTAGTGTGTTTTTCTGATCTATTATTATATGCCTTGTTTAACCCTTTACCAAATGATCCTGCTTCATTGTAATCCTAAAGAAATATTAAGACTTTTAAAAACATTGTGAGAAAAAGAGGAACAACATTTTTTTCTTTATTCACAGTGTTTTGCTACCTACAAAGATAATTTGCAGCATTTGAGCCACATGTAATATGTCATCTGCAATGTTTCCAAGTAGACAAATCCAATTTATCATTTGGTAAAGATCTTCTTCTGCAGGGTTCATTTTAGTTTTTGTCTGAGGTGGGCTCTTGGCTCCTAAATCATTTTTGCATGGGCCAAGCCAATTGAGGTAAAATACTTTTAAGGAAACTGACCAAAACATGGAAAGACAGTTTCAATCAAAATTAAAGGTTTGTAAATATGAGCGAATAAAAATAAAAATCATACTTTCAATGTTGACCAAATACTGCAAAAATTTAATTTTAGAGAAACTGGAGATCAACAGGCAAGTACCGGTAATTGTTACTGCACCTGATTGCCCTTTTTGTGGCCCACCCAGCCAACCATTAACTTCTTGTTGCATTGATTTTATACCATCTTTTTTTGTACAGAAACTTGTTCTGAAATGAACACTGCATTTCTTTGTACCCAAGTCCCAAGCAATTCCTGTGTTGCTAAGGATCTTAGAAATATTAATTCTTTATCTCATACAATTTTTGATGTAGAGGATCTTAGATCCAGAAGTAAACAAGAAATAATTCATTAGCTCACACAGTTTTTGATGTTAAGGATCTTAAATCCAACTTTGATAAGACTAATAATGAAAAAAAAAGCAGAATTTGAATGATAGCTTGATAAGTAAGTAAAATCTATTCATGTAAATTCTGAAAATGGCTTGTATTAAGTATACTTATCTTTTTTTGAAAAAATAAGTTACAAATTAGAATACATGAAACAAAATTAGTTTTATACTTCATTGCTCAGAAAGGTTGTCCTTGCCCAATTGATGATTACCTTGGACTGGTTAGAATCCAGGAAACACAGCAGAGAGATACATGTAGTCAGGACAGAGTTGATTACTGGGTGGTATCCAGGAAAAATTTGTCTTTTGACCAAGATTTTTTTTTGTCATAAACGACCAAAAATATAGAGATAAACTGTCACCAATGACAGATCAAGGCAAGTCAGAAAGGTTTGTCAGTCTATTCAGGGGCAGCAAGATTTTTTAATCATGAACAAACAAAAATATAGAGATAAACTGTCACCAATGACGGATCAAGGCAAGTCAGAAAGGTTTGTCGGTCTATTCAGGGGCAGCAGCTGTGTTTCATTTGCAAAGTTAACCTTATCTGAGCCCTTTTATCAAAACCATAGTACATGTCACTGAAAAACAATTTTATCAGTGAAAAAAAAAATCCATTTTCACAAGTTATGTGAATGCATTTATCTTACCTTTAGACTGACGAAGACAATATATAGATTTTTGGCCTTTCATATATAATATTAGACTTATCTCTGTACCAAACAACAAAATTGCAGACTTTTCAAAATTAAAAGCCTTTGCAGACACCATCACTAATACAGCACAAAAGATAAGACCTGCCCTTGAAAGGGTGGAAAACATTGAGGGAAAAGGAGAAAATTCTGGTTGCTAGCATTTTCGTCTTTTCCCACACTGTTTGCGAAAGCCTTCCTTTTGGGCTTTAAAACTTACGATTGTTTGGTACTGGGTTTAAAAGACCACACAGTTTTTGTGTGTGTGTGTCAATGTATATAAGGTTCATGTAATTTGGAATGAAAAGGATCTTAACCTGTCAAGTGCCTCTCACAACTTCAGATTTTTTCAGGCTAGTGCAGATCAGGATCAGACTGTATAATGTAGCCTGCTCTTAGATCTGCTCTACCTAATGAGTAAAGTTCAGCATTAAAATGACATTTTTTCTGGCCTCTGTTCCATGTCTACATAGTTTGTTTGGCACTTGAAGGGTATATAAAATAGATATACATGTATTTATATTAGATCTACATTAATGTACTTATATTTATTTTTTCTTTTGAAATTTTCCTTGATCAAATTATCTTATTATCATTGTCCTAAATTTTTCATTTATTTATTCATTCATCCATTCATTCATTCATTTCCTTTCTTTCACATTTGATTTAACCCTTTACCACACAATGCCAACTTTTAACGACCCTCAGGAAGAAGCCTTATGAAAACATAGAGGAAAAAGGAGAAAATGCTGTTAACCAGCATTTTCTCCTTTTCCCACATTTTTTTCTACCCTATCAAACAAAAATCACATCATTTGAGCAATATTGAAATCGTCTGCCGCAAAAGCTTTCAATTTGGAATGGTACAATTTTTTGTTGTGTGGTGAAGGCTTAAAATAGCAAAGCTTTTCTATTCCTCAGTATAGTACATGTAGGTTTCAATTTTATGTGATCTGACTGTCTATAAATGCATCTCTTGCTGACCTTTGTAATAAAGAGGGTATTTTTATTTATCATTATTAGGTTAGGTTGTATTGTGTATTTAACCCTTTACCACATAATCCTGAGTTTTAACGACCCTGAAGAGGAAGAATTTTGAAACCATTGTGGACAAAGGAGAAAATGCTGATAAACAGCATTTTTTCCTTTGTCCACAAGGTTTTCTAGCCTTATAGAGAAAAGTTCAGTGTTTGAGTCACATTTGATTTCTTGTCTGCCACTGCTTTCAATTAGGACAAGTCTAAGATTTTGTCGTTTGGTAAAGAGTTAATATATTGAGAAGTAAAGTCATGCTTTCTATGTGAATGTAATCTCTGTTGGTTTAAAAACATTTCAAAGATGTTTTCTGTGAAAAGATTTTAGATCAAACTGGGGAATCAATATCAAATAGATATTGGGGACAATCAAAGACTTGGTGCTTTTAGAAGATTCAACAGCAGGTCTATATATCAATGCATTGACATTGTCTGATTTCAATTCAGTAATACATACAAATCAGCTCTTGGAATACTTTGAATACCAAAACCAGCCACACCATGAAAACCTTATAACAAACTTTTCTATGTAATGTATTAAATTATACTTTATGCTACAGCTGTTGCAACTTATGTATGCAAATTTTTACTATTTCATTTTAGGGGCTTTTCTTACAAAGTATTTGCATAAAGGTTATTTAAGAAAACGAATAGACAACAGCAATACATTACATTTATGATGTTTGAATTACTATTTTTTTCTGTTAAATAAAAACAGTAAAGGAAAACATCTACTTTGAATTTGCAGTGGTTCAGATCATAAATAATAGGCTGGTTTCAAACACTTTACCAGCCAAGAAATTTACCATCCAAGTCCAAGTTCATATAGACCTAATTGTTAAAGAAACTTGTCATATACTATATTTCCAGTCATGTTTCAAAGTGTCATTTGGAAAACAAAGACATCACAATTTTTAAGTGTTGCTAGATTATTTCAAAGTTCAAATGCAAAAATGAGGATAATGATGTTTTGTCTTGGTTTCAACAATTTTGGCAAGCCTAGGAACACTTGTTAATCATTGGAACATTTCTTAATAACTTATGAACTTCTAGCTTAGATTATCCCGGTACACTACACATTTAACGTGTCAACAATATTCGCATACCGGTAAAAGCATAATTCAAGCACACTTCAATAAATATCTTGTAAATAACATATTTGCAACTTTCAATATCAACTATGTAATAGGTAAATCATGGGTAGTTATTTCCATTCATCCTATGGAGATTTGTGGGATTGATTGAATAGAGTATTGGTCATAGTGGATCATGAACACTGATAATTTATCTGGATACTTCATTGAAAACAGATTTTTAAAATAGCTAAAATACACAAAGCGAAACAGATCTGTCTCAGCTGTAAGTATGTAAGTAATCAGTGTCCCATTCCCTATGTGTCTGAGCTAATGGTTTTCCACACCAAATAGGGACATTTACACAAATGAACCAAAACAAAGGATAGGAATACAGGAAAATATAGGAATATTATAATTATCATAAAACAAAAACACTGAACCACCAAAAAAAAAAAAAAAAAAAAAAAAAATAGAGGAATATCTAAATACAGAAAAGAATAAACACCCACAAAACTAAACTAGAAAAAAAAATTATTATACAGGACCAAAAAAAAGGTAATAATAATGCAAAACATCTTATTAAAAAAAACTTGTGAAAAATGAAAAACTTGAAAAGGAATGAAATAAAATAACATGAGAAGTAAAAAAAAAAATAAAAATTAAAGAAACATGACAAGAAAGCAATAAAAATAATTAGAAAAAAATAAGTTACAAAAAAAAAAGAGAATAAAAACAAGAATAAAATGGTAACAGGGAAAAAAAATTATACAAGAATATATGAATAAAAGAAAACAATATTGGAGATAAAAAAGGTATAGAAATACAAGAACTGCTGCTTTAAATTCTAACACAAAAAATGAAGTTACAATACAAAAACATGACATTGCCAAGTTCAAACAAACAGTTAGCTTTATACATAAAGCAACAACTTAATTTTTACTCACAAATGCAAAAAAAAGGGTGTTATCTTAAGTACCACAGATTAATATTGAACCGTTAACGGATAATCCTGAGTTTCAAAGGCCCTGACGATCAAGGCTTAAATTGAATTGAAAACACTGTTATCAGCATTTTCTCTATTTGCCAACATATTTTATGAGCTTGTTAAAGACTAATACAAGCATATGAGCCACATATTAATATATAGTCTACAAATGCTTTCGATTTGGACAAAATGAAATGGTCATTTGGAAAAAAGTTAGGAATATGATTTTACTCACCATTACCATTAAAGTAAACCTTAATGTTCATTTTCTATTTATACAAGTTGTTTTTCTGTAGGTTAAACAAATAATCACACCTGTGCAGTGTACTTGAATTATTTATAGGCAAAGTTGTACATGTAGTACTGAAAAAATCATTATTGTTTTTTCTCTTTAGAGGTTTTCAATGGGAATATGTTTGTTTCTGATACCCCCTGTCCCTGGCAAAAGTATTGCAGAAAGTATCAGAAGCAAGCATTATCCATAATCCTTTTTTTTTTAAGTAATGACAGGAATTTGCATACATAAACAATTTTCAGCTTGAACTAAAACATACACATTTGTAAAATGCGAAGGAAACATCAGGAGAGGTTACCTTAGATACAAACTTAAAAACCAAAGAATATTTAAATTGTTGATCAACAGTCATGAAATAGGATACAGATAATAAACCTAAAATTTTCAGTACTTTCTTATTGAGGAATCTTTGATTGAAAAATAGAAATATTGACATATAAGAAACCGAGTTTACTCTATGTTTCAAGAAAACATAAAGGAATAAATATAAAGTTACAGCACAAAAGTGTGATTAACAAGTTAGATATACATACAGATTTCAACAGCAGCAGGTCACAAGCACATGCGAGCAATAAAGTCTTTTGAATAGTAAGTTTAAGATTGATTCCTTTGCAAAAGCAAAGAAATCAAGATTACATGTATATATGTTACAGCCAATCTGTGAAATCAGCCATTTCATGAAATGACTGAAAATTTTAGCCATTTCATGAAATGCCTAATTCATTCAGCCATTTCATGAAATGACTAAAATATTTCAGCCATTTCATGAAATGGCTGGAAATTTGCTCTAGCCATTTCATGAAATGGCTGAAACTTAAAATTATACATGTATTTCTTATTTTGAACGTGCGTACATTGATTTTTTGTCAAAAGTGAAGCTCTAAACTACTCGATGACAAATTGGGTGGGCATTAAACCATTACCAGATAACAAAATTTTAGACTAGTCCAAATTCAAGATTACAGACAACAATTGATAGTGTATTTAAAATGAAAAACAAGTCCTATAAAAACAGAAAACACTGTGAGGACAGGAGAAATCGCTTATTACAAGCAATTTCTTCTTTTCCTTTACATTTTCCTTTTTTTTTTTTTGGCAAAAGGTCAAATGCGGGGTTGTGTTTAAGGACTAAAATTGTTGAATTCCGGCAAGTCAGCTTTTTTCATATTATTGGGAAAAGGTTATGTTTTGTCGATGAACGCAAGTGATGAGGGTGCAGAAGGTTATTATGGGCAGCTTCGGCTAGTTGTGTTGTACAGTTAATAATAAATAAAGAAAAGACATTAAAACATGACTTGGTGAACACACACAGCAGCTACATCTTATTGTCTTTCCTTTATTTATTAATTCTTCAGAAAGCATAAAGAAGAAAGCAATTCAAGTCTATAAAACAGAACTTTATTTTTCATGAAATACAAGTAAAATGGTCTTAGAAACAATATTAGAATTAACAAACTGATGTTAAGGAAAAAAGATGATATTTCAAAATGTATCATTTTTTAATAATGCACATAAGTCAATTCAATTACTTAATTCATTCCCAAACAATATCTCATTTTGATGCACTAAAGATATAGAGCCGTGGAAAACATTGTGAGAAAAGGAGAAATTGCTTGTAACAAGCAATTTCTCCTTTTCTCACAATGTTTTCTACCTTATATGGTACTCATTTTCCATTTTAAATGCACTCGGAAATGTCTGCAATTTGTTTCTATTTGGACCAGACTAAATTTTGTCGTCTGGTAATGGGTTAATACAGGTAGTGTTGTTTTAAACCAATACCACAACATTTCATTTTAAACAAAACATTTATATTAATCCTTTAGAACACAATCACTTGTTTTAACACCCTTTTAAGAATGATGTATAGGAAAACATGGTGGAAAAATGAAAAAATAACGTTTTTTTTTTTCATTTTTCCACTATTTTTTCTAACCTAGATGATACTTATTATTCAATTCACATGCACTTTTAAACGCCGTCTGCAACATTTTTCAATATCGATTGCTCTTAAATATTGTCAAATTTCAATATTGGTTAAAATGGAAAACATCATAGAAAAAGAACAAAATATCTATAAACAATATCCCTGGCAGTATAAGTCCATATGTTTGTTTCTGAAATTTTTTTGAAGCACAATTGATTTTAACAGCATATGTACATTTTGCAAGTTTTTTGAGTTCATTTGTTCTTACAAGTGAGACTGTTATGGCATCTACTGTTACACATTTTACCAGCCTTGAAGCACTTACACCGATTGGTTTAGCACTGTTTTTTACCATGTCCACAATCACATCGGAAATAATCCTGTCCACCTAAAGTTGTTGCTTTCACTGCTTGGCGAAGTGTCACTTTACATTCCGTATTTACATCACAGTCAGTTAGAAGTTTTTGCGGACACAGATCAAACTGATTTCTTGAATACTTTGAACTTATAATTCCAGACTTAACAGCAATAGTGTACATGTTTAGTTCATCACGATCAAGAATCACACCAAGGATGTTTCTTGGGTCACCCCTTCCCCTGTCAACCATAGGTATAGGAATGGCAACATTTTCTCCAACTTCTCCGGACTTGAGCTCTACACGGGATCTTTTAACCATTCTCTCTGCTTGTGTTAACTGTGAAATTCGAGCTCTTTTTCTTTGTTCTACAATTTGCTGATGCCGTTGATCAAGGATCGAAGATGGCTCGTCAGTAGTGGTAGCTGGTAGAGTGTTGTTATTCATCGATTGTAAACTGTCGGTAGTGGTAGCTGGTAGAATGCTAGTAATGGTAGCTAGTAAAGTACTGGTAGTGATAGCTGGTAGAATGTTAGTAGTTGTGGGTTGTAGAATGTCGGTAGTGGTAGCTGGTAGAGTACTGATAGTAGTAGCTGGTAGAGTGTTGGTAGTTGTGGTTTGTAGAATGTCGGTAGTGGTAGCTGGTAGAGTACTGGTTGTGGTAGCTTGTAGAGTACTGGTAGTGGTGGCTGGTAGAGTGCTAGTAGTGGTAGCTAGTAAAGTACTGGTAGTGGTAGCTGGTAGAGTGTCGGTAGTTGTGGGTTGTAGAATGTCGATAGTGGTAGCTGGTAGAGTACTGGTAGCTGGTTGAGTGTTGGTAGTTGTGGGTTGTAGAATGTCGGTAGTGGTAGCTGGTAGAGTACTGGTTGTGGTAGCTGGTAGAGTGTCGGTAGTTGTGGGTTGTAGAATGTCGGTAGTGGTAGCTGGTAGAGTACTGGTAGTGGAAGTTGATAGAGTACTGGCAGTGGTAGCTGGTAGATTGTTGGTAGTTGTAGACTGTATACCATCGGTAGTGATAGCTGGTAGAGTGTTGGTAATTGTAGACTGTAGACCATCGGTAGTGGTAGCTGTAGACTGTAGGCCGTCGGTAGTGGTAGCTGGTAGAGTGTTTGTAGTTGTAAACTGTAGACCGTTGGTAGTGGTAGATGGTAGAATGTTGGTAGCTGTAGATTGTAACAATGGTGTAGGTAATTGTGGTTGATGGCAGAGTGCTAGTAGATCGTCTTCAGACTGTAGTCTTTCCAGGATCTCAGCTGGCAGACTGGAAGATGTAAGTCCTACTTTTGGATTTTCGCCAAACAGTGCTTTGTAGGGTGTTTGGTTTATTCCTGAGTGGTGAGAACAGTTTTTCTGCTGTTGGGTAAATTTCAGGCCGATTGTACAATCATTCGTATTGTTGTCTCTCATCCAGGATACTAGGATATCTTTTATGTCGCTGTTTGCTCTCTCCACAGAGCCTTGACTTTGGGGATGTCTTGGTTTTCCGTGAACCATAACAAGTTGTGGCCATAAACTCTTCAGTTCTGTAATGACCTGGGCTGTGAATTCTGATCCGTTGTCGCTCTGTAGAATCGCTGGGGCACCGAAGAGAAGAAAGATATCAAGGAGTTGGAAAGCGACTTCTGTGGCTCTTTTCGAAGTAAGTGGTCTTAGAATCACGAATTTCGTTAGGTGGCATTGGTACACCATAATCCACCTGAATTGTCCTTTTGGTAGAGACTGCATGTCGATGAGATCAACCTGGGCGCGGGAGTTGAACTCACTGGATAGGATTGGCTTAACGACGACACCTTGAGTCTTTGGACGTTTTCTTTTCTCTTGACAGACGAGACAGTAGGACTTGAACAATTCCACTGAGTCTTTCGTTATGTTGGCGTACTTGTCCTTCAGGTGTTTCACCATTCTGTCTCGGCCACCGTGACCTGTAGTAATGTGAGCGTTATGGATAATGTGGAAAGTGTCTTCGATAGTAGTAAAATACAGTGGACGTTCTTCAGGGGATTGTCTTTTCTTGATCAGCTTCTCTACATCGCCGCACTGGAGTAGTTCGTATTTGGACAGCAAGTAGTACTGGTGTCTGGATTTCTTCGTTTGTGGGTCGATGGCTAATTTCAGGTCTGTAATTGTCTGGTTGTAGATACTTCTTGGTAAGAGATGCTTCTCACATTGGGAGTACTTCTGAAACAAAGCTTCTCTGAATTTGAGTTCAGCTGTTGTCTGATCCATCTTGATAGCAAGGATGTAACAAACTAAACAAGGAATTTCTGAATGTGGTCTTTTTATATCAGAGAAATTAATTACATTGCTAAAATCAATCAGTTTGGAAACAATGATTAAAGCACAATCAGAAATTGTTAAAAATTAGTCTTTAAGTTGATAATGGCCAAGGTAATTAATAACACAAAGATAGTTTCCATAACATCACCCATGATCAAAGTAACCAATAATTGGATGTTAGGATGTTTTCACACATTTATAGTTCATACTACAGATAATCTTTTGATCTGTTACATTAAAGTTATCCTTTAATTAGAGAATTTTTGATAAGAAAATCAATCAATCAAACAAACTAATATTTAAAAAATAAACAAGCAAACAACTAATCAATGTATGTTTCCTCAACCAGTGAATCAAATACTCAATCATTCAATCGAAAATGTAATGATATTTTTCTAAATAAATAAATAAATAAATGAATAAAATTAAAAGGAATCAATTACAAGAACAACAAAATCATCAGTTTTCTAATCAAATAATGAATCAACTCATTAATATATTCATTTACCAATTTAAATAAACTCTAGATTTTTCTTTTACACAGATTGGCTGAAAATCCATCAGACAATTCTGTGTAATATTGACATCAGATTTTCAGTCATTTCATGAAATGGCTGAAATATCTTAGTCATTTCGTGAAATGGCTGAATGAATTAGGCATTTCATGAAATGGCTAAAATGTTTCAGTCGTTTCATGAAATGGCTGATTTCACAGATTGGCTGTAACATATATTCATATTAAGATGAAATTAAATTGAAAAACAAAACAAAAAAAGAAAAAAATAAGGGTGTGGTTTATTAACTCTTTATAATATACAATTCTGTGTTTTGATTACTGTTAGAAATAATACTTTTGAAAACACTGAGGAAAAAGGAAAAAATCCTGGTTACCAGCATTTTATCCTTTTTCCACAATATTTTCTTCCCATTCAAAGACAAACTTTCTTATTTGAGTGCCATTTACTTTGTCATCTGCGATTGCTTTCAATTTGGACCATTCTAAAAATCTTAAAACCTGTTATCAGAAAGAAAAATTGATTAAATGAATACTAAAAACTACCTCAAGCTTGAAGATAAAAATGAGTAAAGCTGTATTAACAGTATAAAAATAAAATGTTCATACTGAGAATGCATACAGTCAGCTTTCTACAGCAGCAGGTCATTTCTCACTTACAAACACAGGTTTGAGCAAGAAAAATTGAATTGTGAGTCACATAAGTTAAGATTTACTTACAATAGAAATACAGTTTAACCAAAAATAGTCATATTGATTTAAAACAATCTAAAGTGTATAAATCAGAAAAGAAACAAAAAAAGCAAAATAAAGTTACAGGAAATAACTTTTCCTACAACTAGCCCACCCCCATCCCCACCACCATAGAAAAAAGGAACCAGAGGTTGTTTTTTTTGTTTTCAATTTAAGATTCCACGGCTTTGAAGTGGTAATACATGTACTTGGAAAAAGATGACAGACACTTTGCCTAAGGCCATAATGAGAAAAATCTACAAGTAGCAGTGTATCTACATGGTAAGTTAAAAGCTATACAGGTAGATTAAGATCAGGCTAAATAGACTATGCATTGTAATCTTAACTCTTTACCACACCAAAAAATGTTAGACTGGTCCAAATTGAAAGCATTTACAGATGACAGATTACATATGGCAAGAACAATTAAATTTATGTCTGAAATAGTAGAAAACATTGAGGGAAAAGGAGAAAATACTGGTTACCATCATTTTCTCCTTTTCCCACAATGTTTTCAAAAGGCTTCTTTCTCAGGGTCGTTAAAACTCGGGATTGTGTGGTAAAGGGTTAAACATAAACTGTTTTTTTTTTCACAGATATTCTTTCCAAAACAACAGTTTGGACAGAAAAATAGTCTAAATTGTCCTATAATTCTTTACCAACTGACAAAATTGTAAGTCATTGCAAATTGAAAGCATTTGCAAATGACAAAATCAGTATGACTGAAAAATTAAAACATGTCCTGAGAAAGGTAGAAAACATCGTGGGAAAAGGAGAAAATGCTGGTTACCTGCATTTTCTCCTTTTCCCACAATGTTTTCGAAAGGCTTCTTTTTCGGGGTTGTTAAAGCTCAGGATGGTGTGGTGAAGGGTTAACCCCACCAACAAACAATCTTGTGTTTTAAAGACCCTGGGAAAAAGCCTTTGAAAACATTGTGGGAAAAGAAAAAAATGCTAGTTACCAACATTATTTCCTTTTCCTGCTGTGTTTTTTATCTTATCGCAGACAAATTCCATCATTTGAATGATATTAGTAATCTGGAAAATCTTCCACTCTGGACCAGTCGGGGTCCTGCGTGGCTCGGTGGTAAAGTGGTGTGGGACTCGTTACCTGGAGGCCCTGGGTTCAAGCAGCACTAGATCCACTGAGCCTTTCGTGGGAGTGTCCTTGGGCAAGACACTTCAGAGCTTTAGCCTAGTACTGGTAAAATCCACGAAACACATGAATATGTGAACTGTTGCTGTGGTATGACTGAAATAATGTTGAAAGAGGCATAAAACACCATTCAATAACAGTCAAATTCTGTTGTTTTGTATTCTAGCCTTTCCCCAACAATCCCGTGTTTTCATGACCTTGATAAAGACCACTTCTGAAAACATTGTGGAAAAGGTAGGAAATGCTGGTAACCAGCATTTTCTCCTTTTTCCACAATGTTTTAATTCTACCTTATAAAATACAGATTCCATCAATTCAACCATACATAAATTGTTGTCTGCAAAAACTTACAATTTGGACAAGTCTACGTTTTGCTTGTGTGGTAAAGAGATAAATGAAACAAGCAAAGATTTGAAAAAACAGAAAAGTAAAAAATAACAACACAAAGTAACTTTATAAACTGCCTCACAACAATTCCCCACTCCCATCTCCCTAACCCTCCTCCAAAATAAAATACAGAGGTTTTCTTTTATGTTTTTTTTAGGGTTTTCAATTCAAGATTGTTTCAAAGTAGCATTGCTTGGAAAAGATGGCAGAAACTTTGTCAGCAGCAGTTATCAGAACAATCTACAACTCAGCAGCGCATCTATATGGGAAGTTGAATACAGATCAGGTATTTAACCCTTTACCACACAATCCCAAGTTTTGACAACCCTATGGAATAAGGCTTTTGAAAACATTATGGGAAAAGGAGAAAATGCTGGTAACCAGCATTTCTCCTTTTCCCATGTTTTCTACCCTTTTAAAGACCAGGGTTCATCATTTGGTCCATATTTCTCTGGTCATTTTTAAATGCTTTTAATTTGGAATAGTCTAGAATTTTATTGTGTGGTAAAGGGTTAACCCTAGCTTTACCAACAGCAAAACTTTTGGATGCGACCAAATTGAAACCATCTACAGACAACAAAATAATTGTGACTCAAAATTTGAAATTTGTGTAGGGTAGGGTAGAAAAAATTGTGGGAAAAGAAGAAAATGCTAGTTACCAGCATTTTCTCATTTTCCCACAATGTTTTCTAAAGGTCTCTTTATCAGGGTTGTTAAAGGTTAGGATTGTGTGGTATGATCAGACTGAACAAAATACGCAATCTGATCTGAGATCTACATTACGATTATCTGTACAAATATTCTCTCAACATGACATGAAATTGTAATACATGTATCTTCACAGTCTTTTAAGTCATTACCAAATGAAATTTTTAGACTTGTACTAATTGAAAGTATATGTAGACAACAAATTTAAGGTCTATGGCCCCTAACTCATTGGTAAACATTGACATTTTTGTAAAGGCTATTCGGCCAATATTGGCAGCTTCCGCCTTTTAACATGAGAGTTAGGGGCTGTAGAGTTACTTACTCATCGGTAAATATTGTGTAACATTGAGGTTTTCATAAGGGTTATTCGGCCAATCTTGGTAGCTTCCATCTTTTAATATGTGAGTTAGGAGCTGTAGATGGTAAATATGGCTCAAAAGATGGGTTTGCCTTTGAAGAGATAAAAAACATGTTTTTGAAACTTAAGAATATGTGGTAAAAGTTTAAACTAATGGAAAATATCCACTTAGTTTATTTAGCAACCTGCTGAGTAAATTTGCTGCAGGTATCTTTGAGAATACTCTCGTAAAATAGGCATTTTTAATATTCATTTTAAGGACTATGACCCCCTAATTCATCAGTAAACATCATGTAACATCGATGTTGATGTTAAGGCTATTCAGCCAATCTTGGAAGCTTCCATCTTTTAATATGAGAGTTAGGAGCAGTAGACTCACTAACACATCGGTAAATATCGTGTAACATCGACGTTTTCGTACAGGCTATTCGGCCAATCTTGGAGGCTTCCGTCTTTTAATATGAGAGGCAGTGGCCATAGACCTTAATTTGAATATGACAATATGTGGAAAAAAGAGGAATATGCCGATTGTCACAGTATTTTCTAATGTACATATATTCTTCAGCATTACTCAAATGTATCTAACTCTTCCTAATGGCAAATTTTTAGACTTGCCATTTGCAGATGACAAATGTATCTCTTTGTAACCTCGTTGGAAGAGGGGAAAATGCTAGTATCCAGCATTTTCTCCATTTACCAAAATGTTTTCAAAAGCCGTCTTACTCAAGGACTTTAATCCTTAGGCTGCTAAGCACAACTCACTGACCTTTTGCAGACAGTGTGGATCAAGATAAGACTGCAGAGAATTTCCGGTTGGATCTACACTGTCCGAGAAGGATTTATTATTTCCCCAAATAAAACTTTGAACTAGCAATATTTGGGTTTGTTCTATCGAAATGAAAATTTCATACCAGTTTTTTAGCAGGGTTAAAACTTGGGCGTGTGGTAAAGGGTTAAAGACCTAGATGCCAATGCCTTGCTGAATCGCCATTCATTCATTCATTGTGGTACAAATTGCTGAGTCCTGGTAGCTCAGTCAGCAGCATGCAGGACTTGAGAACAGGGGGTCATGGGTTCAGTCCTTGGCTCGGCCGATTTCTTTCAGAGGATTGATGATAGTCACTGCGACAGGATTCATTCCTCTCACTGCTGACCATTGTCCTGATGATTATTATGTGGGAAAGCAGCCAGTGGCTTGGAAAGACTATTGTGCGGAGAAAACATTGATCGGTGCGATATAACCAAAATGATGTTGAAAACAGCATTAAACACTATACAATCAATCAATGATTGTGGTACATGTACATGTCTTTTACGTGGGTGTTGATTTTATGCTAAAATTATGTATATGTAGAATGATAAATTTTGTTTAAAGTTTATTATTATTCCTTTGAAATCTGTTGCAGGGAGGGAATGAACTCGCCTATATGGAAATTTCGGGGTGATTGTGGACTCGAGGTAGGTCAAAGTTGTAAGTCGGTTTTTAGCTGTACTATTGTTAAAGTTTTCTAAATTTACATGTATTTGGCTCAACAAAACTTTTATTATGCCCCCATTCAACGAAGTGGGGGTATATTGCTTTGCTAATGTCGGTCGGTCTGTCGGTCGGTCCGTCAGTCGGTCCGTCGGTAGACCTTACCTTGTCTGGATGATATCTAGACACAGAATTGACCTAGGTTTGTCAAATTTGGCACAGACATGCGTCTCGGAGTGTAGATGATCCCTACTGATTTTGAGGTCAATCGGTCAAAGGTCAAGGTCACAGTGACCGTCAACATGTTGATATATAGACCAAACCTTGTCCGGATGATAACTAGACGCAGAATTGACCTAGGTTCGTAAAATTTGGCACAGACATTTGTCTCAGAGTGCAGATGAACCCTATTGATTTTGAGATGAATCCATCAAAGGTCAAGGTCACAGTGGCCTTCAACTTAATGATATTTAGACCTAACCTTGTCCAGATGATAACTAGACACAGAATTGACCTAGGTCCTTTAAATTCTGTACAGATATTCATTTTGGAGTGTAGATGATCCCTATCAATTTTAAGGTTAATCCGTGAAAGGTCAAGGTCACAGTGACCACCAAATGATTCAGGGCCAGCGCTGCCGTTCGCCACTTGAGCCATTTGCTAAAAAAAAATTAAAGTGTCTCAAAAATCATCATGTGGCTCAACTTGTGGCTCCAACATTTTATTCGCGTATTATCGGGGTCGTAGTAAGCATCGAAGTTGACTGGGAAAAAGCGGAAGTCGAACACGCGTGCCGAAAAGAAAATCGATAACCCAGTCTGTGTATCGGCAACTGTTTACAATCTTGTATGTATACACACGGCGGTATAATTATGCAAACTGTTGACAGATTATCACGTTTAACAATTGAAGTGGGCTATAAATCAAAAAGATGACATCGATATTTCCCAATCAATTCTTTTGATATCAGTTTATGAACCGTGCCACTTCCTGTATCAATGTGGCAGTAGGGGGGCATGACTGTTTTACAAACAGACATCTTGTTAGTAGAGCTTAGAAGGTTTTAGTGTATATTTTGTTTCATCATTTTGTACATAAAATCCCTGTCTGCAATGCACTTCATCTTATCGGTATAGGCACAATAGGAGGAACACTGGGTGTGAGACATTCATACTTGTCCTGTTTGTACAAAGTTTTGCTAGGTTTGAGTTTCCATATAAAATCTTTATATTTTCAAGTGTCTTTCTTTCTGAATATTTATGACAGACTATAGGTTAAGTCTTAAACACAATCCAAACTTTCAAAAACCCTACGGCAAAAAAAGCTTTTGAAAACATGGTGGTGAAAGAAGAAAATGCTGGTAACCATACCATAGTCAAAAACCGTTATTTGACGCACATTTTATTTGTTGACTTCAAGTTTGGATAAGTCTAAGATTTTTGTTGTTTGGCAATTAGTTAAAGCAATAAGGAAATGACAGTTTTAAACTTTTTCACAGTATAGAAGTTCATAAACAATGAAAAAGCAAATTTAATGTTTGGAAGGATTTGTTTCTAAAGCCTTTATTTTCAAACTAAGCACTAAAAGTTCTTTTGATGACTGAGAATGCTTTACCTTAGTATAAAGTTAATATAAACAAGTAAGGCTCAGTTAACTGATGGTAGGAATTTCCATTATATACATTGTGACCAGGGACAGGGGTTAAAACGAGAAATGAAAGTTTCAACTATCAGGTTGCTGGCAAAACTTCAATTGTAAAGAGGTAGAAAATATTCATTAATTATCCAGTAAAAAGTTCTTAAATAAAAGCTTTAACTCAAGAAGACCTACAGACTGCAAAATCTAGCTGCTGACAATATCTTCCTTAAACTATATGTAAATTGTTAGGTTAAATAGGCATTATGGCATAAAGTAACATATTTAGTGAAAATTGGATTGAAGCTCCTGGAAAACCTACTTTTAGCGTAATGGTTAAAAATAAATCAGAGTATTAGACTAAAAGTTCATAAACAAAACATCTTACATTGGGTTCGTATAGGCAAGTGCTTGTTGCCATAGAAAGATTATTTTGTTCTTTTCATTGTAGGGGACGGACCGATTCTAAGTTGGTAGAACTTGTGGTCCAACCCCATTTCATTTATTGAATAAAATATGTTTAAACTAAGTGAGGATCGGCAGACTGACAGTTGGAATTTCCATTACTGGTACATATGCATTGTGTTCAGGGACAGGGGTTTTATAAAACAAATGGAAGTTTCAACTATCAGGTTGCTGTCAAAAACATTTTCAAGTTATATGTAACTACATCAAATATACATAAAGTATGAAAGTGTAAAGTTCATTTCAAGGTCAGACATAACAAAGCATCAAAAAAGAGATCACTTATACAACTTTTGTACATAAATTTCACTTCGAAAACAAGAAATTTCTGAGCTATCAGGTTGTTCAGAATAACATTTATCTTTTTTTTTGTAAATAGTTCAAATGCACATCATGGAATCAAAAAAAAAAAATCTTTCCTGTAGTTGAATGAGGATGCTGGCAAATAATCTTCTATATTTTTAAACAGCATTTTCTCTTTTTTCCCCACAATATTTTCTTTTGAGAAGGTTTTTAAAGAAAACGGTCATCATACATGCTTCATTTAATTTGTTGTCTGCAGGTGCTTTTCATTATGGAAGAGTCTGAGACTGAAGATTTAACCCATTTCCACATAATCCAGACTTTTAACAACCCTCACAAAGAAGGCTTTTGAAAACATATTAGGATAAGAAGAAAATGCTGGTAACAAGCATTTTTTTTCCTTTTCCCACTATGCATTCTACCCTTTCAAAAACAAATTCTGCCATAATAGCTGCATATCAGTTGCTGTCTGCAAATGCTTTGAATTTGGACAAGCAAAATTGTGGTCGTTTGGTAAAGTACTACTTAAGGTCTTTATCAGCAAATCAAACTTTGTACACTTGAAGCCAGTGCTGTGAATGTCTTGCATCTCTGTTCTTATACATCTGGATTGTTGGCTCTTCATGCTGTGTTGTATCAAAATGAATGAAAAAACAAGTACCAGAAAACCTCTTCATAACAAACTCTAATAATTTTCTAAAATTTTCTAAATTCCAAATTATTTTTGTTTGTATATTTTTCATGCTTATTTCATACTTTAGAGGAGCTTTTGTGGACAGTGCTATCCCCACATTGATAACCCAGGTACAGGCCTGCAAAAGTGTACCTGATATGGCCAATGTACAGAGAGGATATAGGGCCTTATGCCTTTTCTGTTGCAAAGTATTTGCAGGTAAAGATAGTACTGTCATGGAGTGTGTTGGGTACCCTGGTGCAGAGATCATCTATAGAGATTATAGGATCGCTGCCTAGTCTCATTAAAACCTCAACCCAACTAATTTACTTTACATATTTGCGCCCGTCTCTCATGTAAGACTGTCAGGCCAAGGCATGTCCGAAAACATTGTAATATAACCCCATAGTGACATCAACATGGCCATTTACATGCTGACACCCACATTGTATGGAGCAAGGAAGAAAATGGCCATCGACGTGCCTAGAGAAAAAGCTCCTCCCTGTATTGGCCACACTGCGCTAGGTGGACAGTCTTGTCTGATGTCTGGAGTGTATAAAATAAATATTATATATTGTGTCAGCATATAAAGTAATGGTTTCTACTTATTCCCATACAGGCTTTTTGGTTTTTATCTTTGAGAAAAAAGGACACAGCAGAGAGTAGAATGGTCATTACACAGCTGACACCAAAATGAGCATTTGTTTTGAAAAAAAATGACCATGAACATACCTGTAATATATTCGCTAAAATATTAGCCACACTGTGCTATGTGAACGGTCTTGTCTGGTTGAATGGTTGTAATGCAGAATGCAACATTACGTCAGCTTAAAGGGAAAGGAATTAAATAAATTTTACATTAATGAAGTTATTTCTTATCATCAAAACATAATTCTTTGAGAGCTACAGGCTAAATCAAATGACCACTTTGGCCTACTTGGGGATGTGGATGTAGTCCTTACCTCTGTTTTTGTTTAATTTTAGGTAAAGTACAGATCTAGAGCAAAACAGACAGACCATAGAAGGCAAAACTGAGATGATATTTGAAAGTTGAACCATTTGGTGATATACAATATACAAGTGAAAAAGATACAGTCCCAGCGATTACCACAACATTATTTCATCTCGTCCTGTTCTTTCATTAGATTTGACAAGAATATGAACAAAAGATTGGAAAAATATGAGCTGTTTAACAAAACAACAAGGAAAACAAATTTCTTGATTTTCTTCTTAACATGGCTTATCAGCATTTAAAAAGAGACAAACAAGAAAACTATTTAGCCATTTTGTCTAGTAAGGATGTAAGCTGATGGTTTTCAGAACACAAAGACCGAGTGTTTAGCAGAGCGAAAGACTTGAATTTTAGCATTTGTGTGATCCTTTAATACTTTTGAGCAATTTATTAACTTTTAAATTACCACTTAGTTCTCACAACTATTGATAATACATTACCTTTCAAGGGCGCTAAATGACCATAGATGTCGATGCGCCATTAAACACCATTTGACCCTTTACAGCATAATGCAGACTTTTAATGACCATGAGAAGAAAGCCCTTTGAAAACATTGTGGGAAAAGGAGAAAAGGCTGTTAACCATGTCTTCTCAAAGAAAAATCGAAACATTTGAGCTACACTGAAATTGTCGTCTGCAAATGCTTTCAAATTGGACAAGGCTAAAATTTTGTCTCTAGTAAAGGGTTAAAAAAAAAATAAGAAATGAAGTACATTTACATGTAGTTTGTTTTTTAATTAACCCATTACCAAAAACCCAAATTTTAGATTTGTCCAATTGGTAAACATTTTCAGAAGACAAATGTGGTTTTGAAAGGATGAAAAACATTATAAGAAAGGGAGTAAATTATGTTTACCTGCATTTTCTCTTTTCCTAGAATGTTTTGAGAAGTCATCTACCTGAAGTTCAATAAATCTTGCAGTTGTTTGTTACAGGTGTTTGAACCAAAGTTGATTTTCCTACACTGAACATTTTCCATTTGTTTTTATACTGGCTATTCCCTACATTACACAGATTGACCTTCACCCTTTATTAGACGACAAATTTGCAGATGACAACGTATATGTGGCTCAAATGATGGAATTTGGAAAAAAACACTGGGGAAAAGGAGAAAATGCTGGTAACCAACCCACAATGTTCATGAAAAAAAAACTTTTAACTAGGGGCCATTTAAACATAGGATTGTGTGGTATACGGTTAATTTTCAGCTCTGTCCGTATTGTGTGATGGAACTATTCTTTTAAAAAGTGTTTGAAAACATTTTGGGAAAAGAAACAAATGCTAGCTTACCTAGCTAAACTTTTTACCAGGTATAAAAAAAAAAAAAAAAAATCAGACTTGTCCAAATTAAAAGACTTTGCAGATGATATAATGCACCAAACATGGCTAAAATAGTGGGGGGGGGGGGGGGGGGGAGAAGGGTAAAAGTAACTGAGTAAATGAAAGTACATGTAGCACTTTCTTCTTTTCCTACAATGTTTTCAAGAGTACACCAACTCAGGGTCATAAAAACACGTTTAACTCTCACTGCCAATGTCGCCTTGGATAAGTTTTGCGGATGGCGCAGCAGTGATTGGGAAAGAATTATTTTCGATGGGACAATGTCCCTTCCTCCAGGAAAATCAATGTGACATTTTGAAAACCAATGTGACAATTTAAGAAAAAAAAACACAAAATCTTTTAATTGCTTTCATTTATTTTTTTAAAATAGTACTATCCCAGTGCAACTCAAAATGTAGCTAAATGCTTATGCTGGTTCTATATTTAATGCTTGGAATCAAACAGTCATCTAGGTTCTCATTAGGTCCTGAATCCCAAGAGTCATTCAATCTTAGGCTGAAATTTTCAAGAGTCAAAATGAAATTTCTAAGCGTCAAAGAGAAATGATCAAGGGTCAAAATTACTTGGCTATTACGGAAATATAAGGATGACACCAAAAGACAAAGGCCTAACCTTCACCCCCCTTTCATTGTTCCATAAGACGAAGGTCAGATCTTCACCCCCTTTCATTGTTATTTTCATTTCATTACTTTAAAGGAAAAAAAAAAAACAAGAACTTTTTTTCTCATTATCATTCTTTACATATAATTATGTAAATTCACTGTTTAAATTCTTTATAAATGATGAAGAAACAATTTGAGACAACTCTGATCGGACGGTGTCAAATTGACTGTTGTTGTGCCATGGGTTTTCGCGTTTTTTTTTTTTTTCCAGCGATCTACTTTCATATCTTTTTATTTCTTTTAGCAGTATTAGGCCTATAGCATGATGATTGAAATGAACTTATCAATTGGGGTAGCAGGGAACATTTAAATACTATTAGACCATAAGCTGATTGAGAATGTTACCTATCTAATTCATGATGAAAAAAAAAAGTGGCCTTCTCAGTCAGCATGATATACACTGATAAACGTTTGCTGCATGTCCATAGATATGCTTGGGATAGGCTCGGAGAGAGATGTGATCTGAGAGTTGCTCTGATTCTCGCTAGGATCGTCTGTATGAATCTGTTAATAAACGATCATTGTGGGAAAGAAATCACTGATGGAGCCCTGACCGTCATGCAATTTTAAATTTTCGGTGGTATATTCTAATGCTTAGGTAGTTGTTGAATTTTACGGCAAAATCAGGAAGTTTCATCAAGACGACAAAATAGGTTCAATATTCAATAAGCGTTTTATGATTGAAAACATGACGTCACACGCACATAGCTACTCATTTTATAGAGCGTCTAATCGGCGCCGATCAAAGGAGATTCGTCTGACTAAATTTCGTACTTTTACGACGTCGAAAATTGAATGGGACAAGGGCGCACTCATTGGCTAAAACGATGTGACATTTTGGATTTTAATGTGACTATGGCGCATGGCGCAAGCCTTTCCCTGTCACTGGCGTAGATCAAGATCAGACTGCACAAAATGTACAGACTGTTTTTTGATCTACACCTTCCGCTGCCTCATGTTCATCTTTTACTAGAGTCAGCTCCAAACGCAACGTAAATTTATTTAAAGCCTTCGAAAAAAGTAGAATGTATTTGAGCCATGCTCTGGGAATAGGGGGCTTGATGCATTTGCGAAAAGTATCGACCCATGTCAGCCTGCACAGACCGTGCAGGCTGACATGGGCCGAAACTTTACGCTATCTTTAAATTTTCTGCATGTCAAAGGATCATTCTACCTCATGATTCAGTCGGTTGTTTCAAAAAATGGATTTTATAGATCCATAATTATATAATGACTTGCTTGGTATAATGGATAGCAGAGATGCATTAAGCCCCCTTTTGCAAGAGCATGGCTCATTTAATTGGTAGTGAGAGAGTTAACCCTTCGCTTGCTAAATAACAAATAAAACTTTTAACCTGATAGTAAAAACACAAATTTTGCTATTTCAAAGGTTTTTTTTTGAAGGAAAATATATCCTTATCGGACATTGTAGATCAAAGATCAGACTGCACGTTCTGTGCAGTCTGATCTTGATCTACGCTGTCCGCAAAAGGTCAATAAGTCGCGCACAGCAGCCAAAGGATTCAGTTGTAAGGGAATGTAGTGGAGCGAAATGAAGCATATCAGCCGATCAAAACGCAGTATAGCGCAAAGATGATATTTGTGCAGTCAAATGACACAGATTGTCTTGAAAGCAAGATTTAGTTGTTTTGTGTTTGATCCATTTTCCATCATTATTACAGTCTTATCATAGCCATCAACCCGCTAATCCGTGCACTCCTGGAGTTTCTATAACCAGTACTTGGCACAATATTCCTCCCAAGCTACTGTCTGCCTTTTCTCGTAACCACCGTTTAAACAACGTTGAAACTAGTGGTAATAGTGGCATACATCGTGTAGCAATGACTATTATCAATCTTCTGAAAGTAATTGACCGAGCTGGGGACTGGAATCGGCCACCTCCAGTGTCAAGCCCTGTACGCCATGGCCTGAGGTATTGGGCTCTAGCTACTTACAAACTCAGTTGAAAAAAAAAGTTTAGCCATGAGAGATAAATGGCTAATCTCAGTACTCTAAAAAGAGTTTTACACAACCACACCGTTCCAAGATTTAATGATCCTGAGGTAGAAGGCTTTTCAAGGTTGTGTTGACCAGACCAAACTAGCGGAGATCAGACGGCGTAGTGTTATCTTGATCGGCACTGTCTGTATTGGCAACTATAGCTGAACCTAGCGTTTTAGCCATTAACCAATCAATTCCGAATTTTTACAACCCCCGAGCCAAAAGGCTTTTGAAAACATTTTAGGAAAAGGAGAAAATGCTGGTAACCAGTATTTTAACCGAGAATGTTTTTGACCCTTTCAAAGACAAATCCACTGATTTTCTCCTTTTGTCACAATGTTTTAACTCTTTAAAAGACAAATTCCTTCGTTTGAGTCATGTTTCATTTTTTTTAAATGACTTCAAATAGAACAAATCTGAAAATTTGTCTTTTGGTAAAGATTTAAATAACAAATTTAACCTATTGCTGTACAAATACCGTTGATTGTTTAGGATATAATATGGAAACGAGTGCAATAACTTTTTACAAGTTACCTTCTTTTCAAAAAAATATTTTTTACACCACTCAATCAGTTTCTGCTACAAAGAGTACTAACAGTAAAAAGAATGACGGTACTAGATCCAATATATTAAAATTGACATAGACTATGAATATTGTGGAAAAAGGGAGTAAAACAAACGAATATTCCTTTACAAATGACTTAAAAAGTTAGCTTCTGCATAATTATCATTTACGTATACACTCATGAAAACCCCAGAGAAATAGCCTCTTCTAAAATTGCTCTGTGGGAAAAGGTAATATTTAACCCTGTACCACACAGTCCCGAGATTTAACGATCCTGTAGTAGAAAGCTTTTGAAAACAGCTTGTAAAAAGTTATTGCATCTACTCCTTTTCTCGCACTGATTTTGATCCTTTTAGAGACAGACTTCATCGTTTGAGTCACCTTTTATTTGTCTTAAAAAAAAAACTAAATTTAGACAAGCCTAAAATTTTGTCGTTTGGTGAAGAATTAAATTACCAATTTAACCTATTGTTGTATAAAATACGACTTCTAAAGACCATGCAGTTGATCTCTAACTTTTTCAAACAACTTTTTTTTTAAAATCAATCAAACAGTTTCTTGCATCTTCCAAATGTTCCCCTTATAACAACTTTCATATATTCATTCTTCATTGGTAAGAATTAGTCTAAACAGTGAGGGGCTAATTGTTGATTCTTCCATATTTAAAACGACGCAACGTGCAAAAAGCATAACCGCGAAAAGGTTGTACCCATCTTTATGTATCAAAATATAGTTCAATGCATGGATAGAACTATTAATAGTAGAAGACATTGTGGGAAAAGGCGACATCGCTCATTAAGCAAAAGCATTACCGAATAGAAATCGGCGCCACACGGTCTATGGAATATGGAATATTCGGAACAAAACATTTTCTCCTTTTTGTTCGATCAAAACCAACTTTAAATGGATGCTTTCTTATATGCTGAATCTGTAACTTTTCGTGTGCATAAAACAATGTACATTTACTCTGACGGTTCTGAGCAGTATTCAAAATTAATATATGTGCTATAAATCGGTTTTATTTCTCCTTCTCCCCCACTTTTTTTTTTTTTTTTTTATTTCTTTAATCGTACGAAGTGGAAATTATACAAATCAAAACAATCAAACCACACACACAAAATACAATTTGTAAATTCTGACTTAATTACCCCATCAAGATATGACCTTTAGCTCTTTACTAAACGACTAAATTCTAAGTTTTATTTTTTCAAGTTGAAAGCATTTGCAGATGACAAATGAGGCACATAATGAAACTTGCTTTTGAAAGGGTAGAAAACATTGTAGGAAAATGAGAACTTGTCGATCACAAAGATTTTCACCTTTCCGTGTGTTTTCAAAAGCCTTCTTCCTCAGGGTCGTAAAACCATGGAATTATTTGCTTAGGTACTAGTATTTAACTGCATATAGCATATTTTCCCGTCAAAAGTTGTACTCGTTACCAAATGACGAAACTTTGGACTCGATCAAGTTAAAAGCATTTGCAGACAACAAATTAAATGCAACTCAAATTATATTGCCTGTCTTTGAAACAGGAGAAAATGCTGGTTACCAGAATTTTCTCCCTTTCCCACAAAGTTTTCAAAAGGCTTTTCTTTCAGGTCCTTTCTCCCTTTCCCACAAAGTTTTCAAAAGGCTTTTCTTTCAGGTCCGTTAGACTCGAAAGTGTATGATGAATTTAGTGTTAAACCGGAATCCCAAAATGCCGAATTTTTTTGCTGGATGCAGCAACCTGTTGATATAGTAATATCAAGAATTTTTAAAAATCGACGCACAGAATCGATCAGGTCCAAGATCAGACTATTTGTTTTGTGCAGCTTGTTATGAATCTCCACTGCCAACAAAAGTGCATTTGGACGAATTAGAAATCAAGATGAGACTACTTTTTTTGCAGTTTATTAATTATTGGTCTACATTGTCAGCAAAAAGTGCATTTAGACGCACAGAGCAGTTTAAGGGCCGAACAGCAGGGATCAGAAATGTTTCAGAGAAACCAAACTTGACCCTTAAACAGAGGAATGAATTCATTTACAAACTGACAAAGCTTAAAGGGCAAATCAACAAGTTTCAGATATGGTTAATTTTCAAATCTACACTTATCAAATGGTAACCTGGTAACGTTGTAATTAGAAAAAAAAATTAGTAAAAGTACTTTTTTTCAATTCATATTTCTGCTTATTAATTTTTATTACATCGCTTATCTCCCTTACTTATTGTTGCGTCCCTTGATTTGTGACGTCATAGGAGAGCTTGTTTCAATATGGACGTTGTTTACGATAGTGAACTGAGCGATATTGAAAACGAAGAAATAGACGATTCTGGGCCGGTAAGGCCGTACATGTACGAGCCAATTTTTAAAGAAACTTATTAAGTTTCTGATGATGAGGATAAAAGTAACTTTTCGCCCACTGATGACGAAAATGACGATGTTGTGCCGGACTTTTCAACGTGTTGAGTATTGCGCGCTACTGAAATACGTCTTTTACGGGGCGAACATCGCTTACAGAAATATTATTCTATATATGATAAAAGTAAGTGTATGGCATAAACTTTGTTTCACGTGAAGCATTTTCAGTAGATTAACGGGCAGAATTAAACAACAACAAAAAATACGGTTTCAAGACAGTTCCACGACAAGACAGTTCCCCGACACTTTTGAAGACATTTCCCCGACACTTTAGTTTCATGTCAAATAACCCTTTTCTTGACTTTTACGGTTGATAATCGTGAGATGTTAGTTCTAACTATTTGTTGATGGGTCCTTGTTGATATTTGTACCTTGTAAAGAATTCTGTAAACATTGACGGGTACAAGTTTATTCTCTTGTGGGTGATGGGTTACACAATAAATCACGATTTTCATGAGAATAAGAATATTTTGAAATGCTGTTAACCAGCATGAAATTTGATAAAAGAATATGTTCCGTGATTTTTAAGACTTAATTCTCAAAATTATTTTAAAATTTATTTTAGTTGTTTTTCTTACCATACAGAAATACATGAACATCAGAGAGAGGGAGAGGGGATCTACCTGTGTGAAATACTTTTTTGCTGTTTACCTTGTCCACATGATCCATTCAATGCAAAAATTTATCATACATGTATAGCTATTGTATGTTCCATATAGAGCTTCTCTGTGAAAGTCTTAAACTCTGAATTGTAATTTGTTCAGTTCTTGTTTGTCTTATGCAAATTGTTTCAATTTGGGTAAGTCTCAATATTGGTCTACCATCTACTAGGGACTGAGCGGTTAATACTGACATTCCGGTCAAATTGCAGTATAGACGACTTCAGATTCATTGTAAAAACATAGAAAGAGCTGGTAACTATCAATTGGTCCTTTATCCACAATATTTTCTATTCTTAACACTTTACCAAACGACAAAATATTAAACAGGTCCAAATTGAAATCACTTGCAGACGACAAAATAAAGTTAAATATTTCAAAAGATGAAATTTGTTTCCAGCAGAGTAGAAAACATTGTGGTTAAAGGACAAAATGCTGACTACCAGCATTATCTCCTTTTCCTACAATGTTTTTAAAAGGCTTCTGTCTCAGGGTCGTAAAAACTAGGGATTGATTGGTAAAGGGTTATATATAAATCCCACACATTGGGCACGAGTTTTGTTTTGGTTCCAAGGAAGCAGTATCCGAAGAGATTAGTACGAGTTGTATGAACTTGTTTCTCAAGAGATGTAAAATACATGTTTAAATTGTTACCAAACATCAAATTTATTGACTCAACCGAATTGAAAGCATTTGGAGTCAACAAATTAAATTTTACTCACATATTTGGACTTGTCTTTGATGGGGTAGAAAACATTGTAGAAAAAGGAGAAAATACTGGTTACCATCATTTTCTCCTTTACTACAATGTTTTCAAAAGGTTTTTCTTTCTTCACAAGGGTCGTTAAAACAAAGGATTGTTTGGTAAAGGGTTAAACTAAGTTAAACTAAATTCCAATAAACAATCACATTTTATCGGTCATATTTAAATGCTGTGGATTTGAAATATTCTAATTTTTTATCATTTGGGTAAGGGTTAGGCTAAACCCTTACACAGATGGCAAAACTTTAGACTTGTCCACTCCACACCGAAAGTATTTGCAGATCACAGATCAAATGTGGCCTTGACAATAGGTTTGAGGGTAGAAAATATTGTAGGAAAAGAAGATAAATCTGGGAATCAGGACTTATTCCTTTTTTCACCCTGTCCTCAAAAGCCTTCTCTATTAGGGTGGTTGAAGATCAGAATTTTGAGGTAAAAGGTAAAAGAATTGGTGTGTGAGCCTGGTCAAAAACATTCTGTTTCTTAATTTAAAAAAAAAAAATGTGTTATTTTATTTTTCTCACTTTTGTCTGATTATCAGAGAAAATGACTTGTGTCAAATTATATGCATTTTCAAAATTTTCATACTGACATCTTCAAAAAATTTTTCTCAGTAGCCTGTCTAGAAGACATAATATGGATAGGAAAATCCACAAATCAAAATTGTATAGATATAATTCAAAATTTGTTCAAAATGCATGTTAAGTTGTCAAATCATTTTTAAGAGTGAAATGTCAAAGAGAAGTAGTGTATGGGATAAAAGCTGTAACATGGGTTTACTGTCACCAACAAACATTACAGTGTAAAGGGGTGAGATATGCAAATGTTATGTAACCATTTCCTGTATTGTTTCAACTGGTCGGTGATGGATTTACATTTATGACCGTGATTAGGGGTAGCCAGATACTGATTTCACCCTTTACCATACAAACCCTAGATCTAGTTTCCAATACCCAAAGAAAGAGTGTTTGAAAAACAGTGTGGGAAGAAAATGATGTTTGCTGTTCAAAGAATGATTATTATCCCTTGAAAGTTTACATCATTTGAACAGTGTTGACTATGTTATTTGCAAAATTTATGTTATGAATTTGGATGAATCTATAATTTTGTTAAATGTTGAAATCATTTGGAAAAGGGAGAAAACGGCAGCATTTTCTCTTTGTTCAGAATGAAGCGGTAATGTAGAAAAGGGTAAATTAGTACGAATAACAATTCATGTATTCCAATTTCAAGAAAAAAGAAATTACCTACTTCATGTTGGATTTTCTTTTTGGAAACTGCCGTTGCGGAATGTCTGTCTTTCGGAGTTTCGGTTTAAGGCCTATCTCCTTTCGACTCGGAGTTTCGAATAATGTCGGCACAGCGTCAGGTTTTAACCGCAGGCTAAAATTCCTATAATCAACTTCTTTTGCAAGTTTTGGACTTATTAAGAACTGACTGTCATCGAAGTATTTCAGACACAATTTCGAATGAACCGATGGCAAAAAATCCGTCGCTACTGTCCGGCCCCGGTTTTAACGTTGAATCCATAGTTTCCTCCTTTTTAATTCCTTCGGAAATTTGAAAATACTACTTCTATGAGTTCCCGAATCGACGTTGCAGCCATAGGCTGCACAATTTACCATTTTTTCGGCTCAATTCTCAGTTAATACTCAGATATCTGCATACAATCATCTGCGTTCCTACTTAATGTCTACTGACGGTATACACAGAGTGACTCGACAATGACGTCACACATGCACGGGAGATAAGCGAATCAGGGGAAGTAAGCCATGTACCATTTTTAGGGCCGTTTATCAGCGTGACAATTCGGCCGTGGTTTATGGCATGTTACAGGGTGGTATTTATGAAAAATGACGGACACATGTTTAACTGACATCATTTGCAGCTGATTAAAGGAAAAAAACAGTCTGGTCAAAATATTTTAGGATTTGCCCTTTAAAAACAACAATTTCAATGGTCTTTTCCAAAGAAAAATCTTGCTGTATCTGATGACCAATGTAAATCAAATTTTCTGAGCACTCTGATATGGGTGCACTTTCTGTGCAGCCATATATTGATCTTCAAGGAGACAAAGGGTTTAGGTTGAAATCCGAAAAAAAAAAAATAACGCCAGGGCAGATATATAGTCTAGGCAAGGATTGTAAATTTGATGCAGGCTACTGTTACGTAATGTTACGCTTCTCTTATCTTTTATAGCTGCGGGATATCAAATATGGATTACTAGTATATATGTTCTGCGCAATGTAAGAATCGGGACAATTCCGGAATTGTCCTGCGCAAAGTAGGAATTCCTACTTTGTCCGCCGATTCCGGAATTGTAACGGACAATTCTAGAATTGCGCAAGGAAGATATATCGTATTATGGTCAGATATGGTCTGTGCGCAAAGTAGGAATAGGCGTGGACAAAGTAAGAATTCAAAGGGTAGAGCAAAGTGAGAATAGTCTAGATATGTTTACACTGATGCCCATTTTACATAGATTTTTTGATAACTCTATTATTCTATGAACTGCGTTTATTCGGTATCCATAGGACAGAGGAGGCCTTATTTTATATCTGCTGTTGAACTAATCCTTGCCTTATTTTCGTTAGCAACGTGCTTCGGTCACAGTTGGAGAGGTTTAAGTGATTGTAAGAGTTTACCTATTTATTTATGTATTTATTTATTGAGAGAGAGAGAGAGAGAGAGAGAGATCGAATGACATACCGCAAGTGAGAAAAACAAATCTATTAATCTCCGTAAGTAAAATATTTGATAATATTTAACCCCTTTGATCAATATGATTACACCGCAGTTAATTAAGCAATTATTAGTTTGATTACCATCTCCGTGATTGTTTCTTAACTTGAACGCCCACAATCCTGAAAATATTTTCAACCAGAAACGTTGATATTTCTTATTATCAAATTGGATGTACAGGACAATGGAGGAATATTACCGTGTTATTAATGAGTGTGTCGCGAAAATTTCGAGTGCTAGGAATTCTAAAGTGCTTTTCGAAAGAGAGATATGATAAGATAGTGTCACAATTGTCTGAAAATTCTAGTTCTGATTCTAATGCCAAATTTCGTTGAACCAGCAATTCCCTGCTCTCAAGTCATGTACGCTACCGACTGCGCTTTTGAGCTCGGAACCAAAATTCAAAAATACGATGCTAGGCACATGGTTTATTGACAACGTGGCTATTCCAATGCGCATTTACTCCAGCTTTTGCATGTTATGGTGCCTTTCAACGGTATTTCAGTCAGAACTAAATTCAAAAAAGTTTTTGTCATGAATATCAATCCCTGTCAACCAATAGTTTCACTGTACTAATGGACAAACATCAATAATAACGGTCAGAAAATGATGAAAAAAGAAAATGAAAAAAAAAAAAAAATCTTTGTCCGCGATTCCTACTTCGCGCCGGGAAAACAATAGATTCTCACTTTGTCCCGATTCCTACTTTGCGCAGGGACAATTCCGGAATTGAACCGTGTCAGGTAGGAATTCTTACATTGCCCGACAAAGTCAGAATTCCTACTTTGAGCAGGACAATTCCGGAATTGTCCCGATTCCTACTTTGCGCAGAACATATACACGGTTTAAGTTCGCCAAACTCCGGAAACTCCCGAACCTTTACGCATGATATCGATTATTCTCATCGATTTCTTGGTATGCGAGACTGCTGATAAGGCATGTCCGTGAAAGTTGGCTATGTTTCTTTTTTAGTCTTTAATGAAAGGGTGGTAGGTAGATAATCTTGTAAGAGTGACGTCTAAAGCTTGATAATAGGTTTTGCTGATAAGAATCCCGTATCTTTTCCCTATATTGCTGACGGCTGGCAAATATCTACTTGAAACATTCAGTTAAACTACTAATTTGTAAAAGATAGGTTAAAAAAAAAGTTCCTAGGTGGCTCAGTTGTATGGTGTAGGATTCCACACCTGTTTTTTTCGCAGGCGTATCATCGGGTAGGATACCTCAGAGCTTTGCCTAGTACGAAAGAAATCCATGACATACATGAAAAGCAGGCTGTCGCCGCGATATGACTGAAATAATGATGATGAAAGCGGCCAAAAACACAAAACAGCCAATCAATCTACCCATTCATTACCGAATTACGATACTTTCCACATAGTCCTTTGCAAGAATAAGAATGGATTTCTTAATCCATTATCAAGATTCTAATCCAGTATAAAAGGCAATATAATATGGGGCTCTTACTCCCATACACAGTTCAAACTACCATTTGATTTGTGATTTTCAAAACAATATGGTTATTCAATGTCGACCGATTACAGTGCTAACAGCACTTTGATTTTTTTTTTCTAAGTTAAAGGAGGGGTGTCCATAAGGCCCTTTTTTGGGCTAGGATAGATTTTTGCCAAAATTTGCTGATTTATACTGCTATGTATTGGCTTCCATTTAGTGAAGTATTAAGATGCAGCGGCCATGTCTTCTATGGTATATGCTTGAGAAAAGTGGGTGGGGTAATTTGATATGATTTCAGCTTCTAAGACTAAATTGCAAATATCTTCCATTTGAAGCTGCAATTGATATTCATTCATTTCTTGTAGGTACTTACCCTATAAGAGGGTGTTAATGATGTAGACAATTTAAAACGAAATTCTCTAGCAATGTAGTTATAATCACTTTTAAGTCGTACCTAAATTTTGCTTATTTTGCCATTTCAAACTTTGCAAAAAACCACAACATTGTTTTATCAATTAATGGAAAACTAAGATATGTTGATGTTATATGCTAGACATAGTAGACATTCCAAAATTATGAGGAATTTGCTCTGTGACAAACAACACTAGAGTTATCTGCCCTTGAAAAAGTGAAGAATGCTTATTTTTCTCATGTTCTGAAACTAAGCATACTAAAAGTATGTTTCAGATGACTAAACTCACTCAAACCTAAATTTGATAGATTTTTGTCAGGAATAGGTATAGAATAAGTCATGGCATGGTGACCTTGACCTTTTTCGAGGTCAAAGTGAGACCCAGATATCAGATCTGTGAGTGATAATTCCCATAATGGGGTTGAACTAATGAATTTTTAAGTCGCAATTTAGGAGTTCACATTTACAGCTTACAAGAAATTTATAAGCCTGATGGTAAGGTTTAATATTGGTAGCATGATAATGAATAACAGCTTTTTTTTAACACAGTCACAATGAGGCCCACAGTTCTTTTTCAGGAAGTCAAATTCTCTTGTTGTGTGTTTATTATTTCCAATCGTATCAAAGATTAATACAATTACTTTACATTGTACGATTTTTTTTTTAAATACAAACCTTTTACAACATTTTATTTCAGTATAAAAAATTCAATACTCATCATTTTGATCTCATGTCATTCAACTTTTATATTTCTCAAAGTTTGCTAAGCATCAAGAAAATTTAAGTGCATAGGTTACATAGTTGCAATAATGTTATGATTTTGTTTTACACAATTCAATTAGTATTTTCTATAATGTTGTATATAATGTTTCCCTGTTTTCTTTTTTACTTTATTTGACAGAGATTTTAGAATTTCAGCTGTATAGCAATTTAAAAATGATAATTTAATAAAATTTGTAATTTTCAAATCTTGCCAAAAAAGCTGCTGATGTAAGCCAATTTAGGGTTAAAACCAAGTATGTGACTTATTGCTGCTTAATGACAGCTTGAAACAATCTTCTATGTTCCCAGTCAGGTTTCTGATAATTCTTTCGGAACTTTGCTCCATTCTTTTGCACAAGAATAACAAAAAGCTTCTGGATACTTCTTGGTTAGACCTGAAAAGCTAAAATTTAGATTTGCAGCCCATTACCCATATACTTTGCGGGATTGTGGTGAGGGGATTGGACTTGCCAGTCCAGACATGCAATACCCTCTTTTGTCAGGTACTTTTGCGCACCATGGATAGTATGGGGACGAGCATTATCATCCAATGGAAAAATCCCATAGCCTGCAGTAGTATACAATCCTACCTGGGTATCAAGAACCTCATTTCAATACTGTTGGGCAGTCAGTCTGCACTGGTCAACAATTTCACTTCATCCCAGCTGATTTCACCTGTGGGCAAAAATTTAACAGCCTCCATAATGGCCAATAATTTGTTCACCAATGATGGCTGCATGAAATCTCAACATCGGCATTCATTATAGCCTCAGCAGGCTTTTTTCTTCAGTTTATGAAGTAGCTAGGCTCATCTGTGAAATTTAGTTTAGGTCCATCTAGCTTGGTCCAAGGCCAACTCATACCTTAACTGCGAAGAATATGTATGCTTGGTCTGTTCCAGTGAAGACCACTTTTGTTTAACCATGTGTGGATAGTTTGCATGGGTATATATATACTGCAAGTTGAAGCGGAATATGAAGATGCCTTGCTGTCACAAAATGCAGCAAGCCTTCAGCAATTGTCAACTGCAGAGGTGTGGCCCACTGTTGAAACCTTGACTAATTTCTAGTCATAATAGTACATGGTGCATGCCAGGGGCACCATTAATATCACGGTGGGAAGCCCCTTCCTTACTGTTATATGTCATCTTTTAAGATGAAGTGATGATTGAATACCTTACACTCATGGCGTACATATAATGTAACCTGGGGGGCCATAGGTTCAATCCTCACCCAAAACACTGGGTTTTTCATGGGAGTGCCTTGGGCAAAGGGCTTTAGACCCCAGCATAGTACTGGTGAAACCTTCAAAAGAAAGGAAAAAGTGAGCTGTCACCCATTTGACAGAAATGTTGTAAAATGCTGCATACAAAAGCATTCAAACAAACGTAGCACTTAAGACCATGAAACTTACGGAGTACATTATTTCCATAACTTAAACGATTATTTTCCCAGTCATAAAAACATAATCTTATTATTATATTTATACCTTGTACAGTTGGGACCATCTAAATAATTACATGTACATCACTGAGTCATACTGAAACACAAACTCACACACACAAACATGTACATATACACATAATTATTTCATGTAATTTGAAAATCATGTCTGAAATACTTGGTGCTTTGCAAACTTTGAGTATTATATACTCTGTTTCATTGTCTAATAGCCATTTAGCCTTTACCACGACATAAACATGTCTTTGTATATTCACATGAGAGATATAAGATCATTCCTTTCTTTTATCAAGTCAGTTCTAGTCAGAAAGTATATCAAAGTGTCACAATGTAGCCCAATGATCTCGGCAGTAAACCTTTTTTTTTTTTTTTTTTTTAAATTCAACTTGACTGATATAATATTGATTACTTCTAGGGGTACTTTGACACAACTTTCAGGATAGGTTTAGAAACTTTAGAATATCCATCCTCGTACTTACATTTAAATAAATATTTGAATATCGTAACTATTGTCTTGTATATTTGTTTTTGCAACTTTCTAGGTTTCTTTGTGTTCATATTCATACATCAAATTATTTGACAAAGCATGATTGCTTTTTAACAAAGGCTTAATTTACTTTATCATCAGTCTGACATTCAATGCTGAAAAGATTGCTGATGCTACTGCAACAAAGAACAGACATGCAATGGCAATATCTCAAAAAATGTAGAGAAATCATATCAGCCAAAAACAAGATTTTTTTTACCAAAGGGCGTTCTAGGTTTTACTATAAGATAGAGACAAAATGTCAAAGTGAACAAGCTGTGAGTCAGATTAATATGCTGTTAAATCCATGTAATAAATCGTAAATGCATTCATACAGGTACATTCCCATTACATTACCAGTATTTTGACATGAGAGATGCTTGTTTGAGCCCATTGGGAGAATTTATATTCATGGAGTAAAGCTCGTGGGTCACGCTTTGACTTTGAAAAAGGTCAAGGTCATCAAGCCTACATTCATTCTATGCTTAATCCTGACTAACACCTGCATAAGTTAGATCTGAATGAATCCCATGAAATGTATCAAACCCACAAGAAGAGAATTACAATTTCTGGAATAGATATCTAGGTCTCATTCTGACCGTGAAGAAAAGGTCAAGGTCACCAAGCTGTAATTCAGTATCCTGTCACCAATATTAAAGGTTGCAAATGGGGTTACAAAATTGTTGGATTCTAAAAATGTGAAATCCTAAATTGTGACATGAAAGTTTTGTGAACTCATTCCTAGTAACAGAAGTAACAGTCATGAGTTGGAGCCCTGGGTCTCACTATGACCTTGAAAAAGGTCAAGGTCACCATGCCATGACTTAATCTATACCTATTCCTGATAAAAATCTATAAAAGTTAGGTTTTTAGTGAGTTTAGTCATCTGAAATATACTATTAGTATATTTAGTTTCAGAACATGAGAAAAATAAGCATTCTTCACTTTTTCAAGGGCAGATAACTCTAGTGTTGTTTGTCACAGAGCAAATTCCTCATAATTTTGGAATGTCTACTATGTCTAGTATATAATATCAACATATCTTAGTTTTCCATTGAATAATAAAACAATGTTGTGGTTTTTCGCAAAGTTGGAGATGGCAAAATAAGCAAAATTTAGGTACGATTATAACTACATTGCTGGAGAATTTTGTTTTAAATTGTTTGCATCATTAACACCCTCTTTTAGGGTAAGTACCAACAAGAGATGAATGAATATCAATCGCAGCTTCAAATGTAAGATATTTGCAATTTAGTCTTAGAAGCTGAAATCATATCAAATTACCCCACCCACTTTTCTCAAGCATATACCATAGAAGACATGGCCGCTGCATCTTAATACTTCACCAAATGGAAGCCAATACATAGTAGTATAAATCAGCAAATTTTGGCAAAAATCTATCCTAGCCCAAAAAAGGGCCTTATGGACACCCCTCCTTTATTTTCAATTTCATCAAACATTTCGCCTGCCATTTTCATTACCAAAATTTCCAACTTCAGGGTAAAAAGAACATTGAAAGGCTAAATTATGAGGAAAAGGTGCATAAAATCATGAAATATTCATTAAAACATATAGAAATGATATCATCATATGATTAATGTGATCCCATATCAAGTAGGTATCAATGTAAGTCAGAGACGACTTCCATTTCGTGAAAACGATTTCCATTTCGTCCATTTCGTAAAAAAAATCCATTGCGTATTTTAGGCCTACCCGATCGCACCGGTATATATAGTTCGTCTCCATAGAAACAACGTACACTTCCGCTACTTTCGGTTCCGTAGAAGTCGATTGTAAACAAACTGGTTTAAACAAAATGACACGATAGGCTTGGGAATTTAACCACTTGGCTTCCATAAATTTATTTCTTTATTTTATTTTATAAATAAAAACAATCGTACGTGAGCATATTTAACCATGCCTATGTTAAAAGAGCCTAAAGCAAAACAACCATTATGGAAAGAAAATGACTATAAAGCACAGAAGAAAGGGATCCGTCACACTGTGTATTCTGTAAATGGGGATCAATATACGGGAGAGTGGCTTGATAATTTAAAAGATGGTGAGTCCCTTTTTGAATTTAGTAAACGTAACTAGTTACTTTAAAAGCTACTTGCGATTTGAATCTTTTTAATTTTGGTGCAACTGCAAGCAATCGACCCCAGGTTTAGAAGAAAATCCCCCTCATAGATCACCATCATTCCTCTGTTCACACTGTTCACACTGTTGTTGGATCTATCTAGGCGTTGGCCTTTGGGATCCGTTTTCATATGTTTTTTCCTTTACCGATTGTGGTTCCGGTCCGTAGCACTCGGCTTCAAACTCAACTGGTAGGTGTTTCCAAACTTCATTTAAATTACGTTTAAAACTATTTACTCAGTACTCAGTACAGTTTTACATAAAATTAAGTCCTCAGGCAGCCTATTCCAATCATCAACAATTCTTTGAGAAAATGAATTCTTCCTCACATTTGTATGGCAATACTTTTTGAAAATTCTTTGGTTATGTCCCCTGGTATCATATTGCTGATTCTCGTTCTTTGGAAAGAGTTTATTTTTGTCAATTTTGTCAATCCCCTGGTGAGAATACAAAGTTGCCCCCCCCCCCATCAATAATTTTTCCTGATAAAAAGCTTGCGCTTGTGCTTAAGAAGAAAAGTAGTTGTCAGATTCGAATTGCATGTTTGCTCTACATGTAAGACCATGTCCCACCTGCTATTTATTTGAGGAATAGCTGGACCCCTTGCATGTCATGGGATTGCTTTTCCAGATGAGCTATTAAGCCATGTTTGGCCCACTACTGATTTAAATCTTTTTTAACTATCTAACTTGTATAATCATTTTAACACCACTATTATTTAAAATACTTAAAACTAGATCTACCTTGCTGAGAACTTGAAATTATTTTCCTAATCACAAACAATTTTGCATTGTATTTCAGGCAAAGGTACCTATAAATGGGCAGAAAATGGAGCGATATATGATGGGGATTGGAAAAGAGGGAAAAGGAATGGTTTCGGAACATACAGTATACCTGATAACAAGAAAAAGGGAAATTTCAAGAAAGTGTTCTCAGGAGGTTGGAAGAATGACATGAAACATGTAATTGTGCTAGTCTTTATTGTAGTAGATCTAGTCATTCTAACCCTTTACCAAACAATCCCTTGTTTTCATGACCCTGAGAAAGAAACCTTCTGAAAACATTGTGGGAAAAGAAGAAAATGCTGGTAACCAGCATTTTCCCACAATGTTTTCTACCCTTCCCAAAACAAATTTCATTTTTTGCGTTGCATTAATTTTGCCGTCTGCAAATGCTTCCAGTTTGGACTAGTCTAAAATTATATTGTTTGGTAAAGAGTTAAAAATCATCAGCATCATAATCATTAATTTCTTATCAAACTGTCCTATGCTTTAATGAACCATAGGAAGAAGGCTTTTGAAAACATTGTAGGAAAAGGATAAAATTCTGGTAATTACCATCATTTACTCCTTTTCTCACAATGTCTTCCACCTTTACAAAAACAAATTTTGCCTGCCAAAACCACACAGAGTCAGCTTTCAGTATTTTTTACATTTTTTGGCTACAAATTAAATGCCTTCAAGAACAAGTCTAAAATTTTGCTTCTGATAGAGTGTTTATTTGGACAGTTTATGTTGTTTGGACAATCAGATTTGTGCAATAGGGCATACCGTAACTATTGGTCAGATCTATTTTTGTCACCATGCTGTCGTTTTAAAGCTGGTTTTCAAATCAGGTATGTTCAGTATGGTTATTACGGTAGGAAGAGAAAAAATTGTGCACCTCCAAAGTTTCAAACTTGATTAATTGATTAATATACATGTATATCTGGTTTTTTTTTGGTTTTTTTTTTATCAATTTCATGTATTGAATTGATAAATTACCATACAACATAATTACGTGAATGAACTTTTCCACCCTGGTTTAGAAATATGTGAAAAATACTGAAAATTGACGCTATATGGTGTTTGGCAGGCAAAACAGTTGGACACCTTGTCCTGTGAATTAAGTGTGGTGTCCGTGGTTGTGAGGTAGAGCGTCACCCTAGGAACCATAATGTCCTGAGTTTGATTTTTGGAAACAGGTGTCAACTTTGGGACCATTTATTGGCCCACATATTTGGCAAGAGCACTGGTGTAGTTCCCAGGAAGTAGAATCGAGAGACATTAGTATAAGTTGCAAGAACTTGTATAAGTTGCAAGAAGTCTCTCAGTCGATGTAAAATAAATATGTTTAAACTGAGAGAAGGCAAAGTTCGTCAAAATCCAAGTGCCTTTGTCTCAAACCTGGTAATAATTGACCCTCTAACCCTTAAACAAACAATACTGAGTTTCAACAAACCTGAAGAAGCCTTTTGAAAACATTATATGGGAAAAAGAGAAAATGCTGTTAACCAGCATTTTCTCCTTTTCCCACAATGTTTTCTACCTTATCAAAGGCAAATTCCAATATTTAAGCCACATATAAATTGTTGTCTGCAAATGCTTTCAATTTGGACAATTCTAACAATTTGTTGTGTGGTATAGAGTAAAAACCCTGTGAGCATACCTTGGCATTTGCATATAACAATAGCACATTTGGGTATTTGTAGGGCTATGGAACTAATTTCTACACAGATGAAGAATATTACGAAGGAGAATGGTATGCTGATAAAAGAAGTGGGTGGGGTAGAATGTATTATACAGATGGAACTATTTATGAGGGAGAGTGGTATGATGATCAAAGGAATGGGCAGGGCATGCTTCGATTACGTAAGTATAGTGTGGTGATCTGTACACATTAACTCTTTTGAAGAATACATTTAGACTACAAATCAGATTAAGCCCAAATGAATTGATTTGTCCCCTATAAAGTAGAAAATATTGTAGGAAAAAGAGAAAATGCTGACTGTCTCCTTTTTTCACAATGTTTTGGAAGCAATTCTAGTGACATTTCCACAAAATCTGTCAACAGTCTAAAATAGGCAGGGCTTGTACCACGCTGATTACAAGATACTGACTTAACCCATTACCACAGACTCTTGAGTTCTTAAAACCACATGGAAAAATGCTTTTGAAAACATTGTTGGAAAAGGAGAAAATGGTGACCAGCAAAGACAATTTCCATATTTTGAGCCACATTTAAGGTCTACGGTCCCTAATCATCAGTAAACATCGACGTTTTCGTAAAAGCTATTTGGCCAATCTTGGCAGCTTCTGTCTTTTAATATGAGACTTAGGGGCTTTAAGCCTTTTATCTGTTGTGTGCCAATGCTTTGGATTTTGTCAAGTCTAAAATTTTGTTCTTTGGTAAAGAGTTAAGTGTAGCAGGAAGCAGCTTGTACTTGAATCTTATGCTGTAGTATTATGTGTTTCAGTGGGGCCGTTTTAGATTTTTTGCTGCAAAATAACATTTTTGTTAGCCATTGATAAAGACATGCAAGTTACAAAATATACTTTTCTCTATACAAGAAAAGAAATTGGATGGTTACGAACAGTTGAAAGGTGCAAATGCACCACTCACAAAAAAGGCTTGGTTGCTTTGAAATTGGAAACTCTGCCTCTTGTTATGAGATCAGATATAATGTTAATCCCATGGAATCCATGGAAGTTGATTAAAACATAGAAGATCCTCAATCCGCCATAACTTGAAATGAAAAATTGTTGACTACAGCAATGAACACCAAAATCTCATTTTCATCTCAAATTTCTTTCTATAAGAACAAATTTTCTTAGAAGCGGTATACCTTATTTCTAACTTCTATTACAGCCAATGAAAACAGATACGAGGGATCCTGGAGGGATGATAAGAAGAACGGACCGGGAAAATTTTATTATTTAACACGTGGACAATTATATGAAGGTGTTTGGGTGGATGACATAGCTAAATGTGGAACTATGGTAGATTTTGATAGAAAAAGTGCAACTGACCCGACTCAGTATCCTATACCTAAAGTAAATATGCTTTTTAACTCGAAATCCTTTTCCACACGATTACAGGTTTTAACGATCCTGATAAGGAGAGCTTTTGAAAATATTGTAGGAAAGGGAGAAAATGCTGGTAACCAGCATTTTCTTCTTTTCCCACAATGTTTTCTACCCTATCAAAAACAAGTTGCATTATTTGAGCGACATTTAACTTGTTTTTACAAATGCTTTTATTTCAACTAGGCCAGAATTTTGTTATTTGGTAAAGAGTTCACCAGATGAAAACATGATAGACTGGCCCATATTGATGGCATTGCCAGTGACATGAATTAAATCACTTTGCCACAGTAGAAAATATTGTGGGAAAAGGAGATAATGTAGGTTACCAACATTTTCAACTTTTCCTCTGATGTTTTCAAAAGCCTTCATTGTTAAAGTTGTAAAAGCTTTAATTTCTGGTAAAGGTTTAATTAGTCTAATTCTGTACAGGCTAAAATCAGTCTGCTATGTTCAATATGGTTTTATGTTGCTTTCAACAACATTTTTATCCATATCATATCTACTGGTTCACTTCACCCATTCATATCTAGGTTACTGCAGTACTTAGCCGGATCTCTACATGTGCACTGTCCAAAAGTAACACTGTAATACAACCATGTTTGCCAGTAGGGCTGAAACAAGATTTTCCTGATTAAGATCTAGTCCCCTAACCCTTTACCAAGCAGATCTGTGTTTTAATAACCCGGAGTAAGAAGAGTTCTGAAAACATTGTGGGAAAAGGAGAAAATGCTGGTAACCAGCATTTTCTCCTTTTCCCACAAGGTTTTTAACCCTTCCAAAATTAAATTTTAATTAAGTCATATTTATATGCATTGTTGTCTGCAAATGTTTTCAATTTGGAGACAAGTCTAAAATTTTGTCATTTGATAAATAGTTAGCAACTGTGCCATACAGGACTAATGGAGAAACAACTAATGCCCATGACAAAAAACAAAACAAATACTTGTGGGACAGAAAATATCTCTTCCGAATGGTAAGAAAATGTTGCCACCACAAGACAACCAATCAGGTTGATTTAATTGTGGGATGAAAAAAAAATTAACTCCTCACTGCACAAACAAATATTAGACTTGTCCTAATTGAAAGCATTTGCAGATAATTTACATTTGGCTCAAATGATGGAAATTGTCTTTGATAGGAATAGAAATCATTGTGGAAAAAAGAAAATGCTGGATACCATCATTTTCTCCTTTTTCCAAAATGTTTTCAGAAGGCTTCTTGCTCATGGTTGTTAAAAGTCAGGATTGTGTGGTGAACTGAATTTGTTACTTTTCTGTTTCTGTGAAAACCTTGAAGCAAATGATTCAAGGCTATTTTCACTTTATGTGTATGTTTTATATAATTTGCATTGCTGTTTTCAGTTCTTCTGTCTATTTTAGGTTGAAGTTGCCCAATCAGAAGCAATCTTACAAGAAGCTGAGGAACAATTTTTACATGACCAAGAATGAACTATAGATAGTACAGATCTTTTGATTGGTTTTCAGTTGTTAGTTGTGCAAACAAACATGAAATCATGTTATAATTATTAAAGGAAGTAAGCCATAGAATGGAAAAAAAGTTGTTTCAACATTTCTAGTAAAAGGGGGTTTAATGGATCTCTGTGATACACTACACCAAGCAAGTCATCACATAATTGTGGATCCATAAAATCCATTTACTCTAACAACTAACAACCAACTGAAGTATAAGGTAAAAAAGTCCTTGATCATGCATAAATTTATTTGTAGATAGGAAAAAATATCACCCCAGGTCAGCCTGTGCTGACAGCACAGGCTGACCTGGGTTGATACTTTTTTAAAGATGCATTAAACCCCCTTTTCATACAGTATTACTCAAATGTATTTTGTCCTCTGAAAACCAAGGCTATTTGTTATAGTCAGGTATTAAGAGCTAACTCTTGAAGTTTCTCTGACCACTTTTGTTTCCTTTGCAGCCAGTATGATATACGATCAGACTACACAAAACATACAGTCTGATCTTTGATATGCATTTTTCACTTCACTGAGACATATAGGATATAAGCAACCTTTATATTTTACTTGTTAGAGTGCACTTTCTCTTCATACCTACATGTAACAGGCAAAGACTGTAGACTGACTGCTAGCCCCAATAAATCACAATATTTGAGCCATGCTTTGTGAAAAGGGGGCTTAATACGTCTGCGAAAAGTATTGACCCAGGTCGGCCTGCACACTCCGCACAGGCTGACCTGGGCCAAAACTTTTCAATATTGGCCAATTTTCTGTATGTCCTAGGACCAGTCTACCTCATGGTTATGTCGGTTGTTTAAAAAAAGTGACAATTATGGATCCATAATTATGTGATGACTTCCTTGTTATCATGCTTCACAGAGAGGCATTAAGCCCCCTTTTGCCAGAGCATGGTTCATTTATATTTCAACCAAGTATACAATCGAAACTAGTTGTTGTTAAAAAAATACACTTTGGTGTCCTAAAATCAAAACAAAATTTGTAAGGGACTCAATTTACGGTACACATTGCTTCATGTGCTTATGAATTTGAATCGGAGAAAGGCAATTTGTGGATGTTGTCAATTTTCCTCTCATCTTTGTGCAAGCAATCATATTTTGTTTAACAGAAATCATGCAAGCTTGATTACATTTTGTAAGATTTGTTTAAAAGGAATCATGGCAGATTAATTCTAATACGTAGAATGCCAAGACCAACTTATCTGATCATGGATCTACATTTTCTTCATTTTTGTGTGATTTTTGTGTATTCACTAACCCTTCTTAAGACTTTTTAAAATCTTATTCTTTATGGTTTTTTGAATTTGAAAGTAACACAACTTCTGATTGGCTAAACTGTTTGGTTTAGTCAAGCAGAAATTGTGTTACTTTCAAATTTAGAAAATTCTGGAGAATGTGACAAAGAATATTCTAAAGAATAGTTGGTGATTTTTGATCCTGATCTTTGATCTACAGAGTCTGCTACTTTGTGTATATTCTGGACAAACTTGAAGTAGACATATTTCTGCTTTTATCTCCAAGAGTTTGAGAAAGGTCCATTTATTCAATTCAGTGCTTAAGGATTAACCCTTATCCTGCTAAATAACTTAAACGAAACTTTCAAGCCGACAGTAAAATCTTGAATTTGGCTAATTTAAAGTTATTTAGGGGGAAAAATATCTCCTTATCGGACAGTGTAGATCCAAGATCAGACTGCACATTCAGTGCAGTCTGATCTTGATCTACACTGTACGTAAAAGGCCATTAGCAGCCTAAGGGTTAATACTGTATGAAAATGTTCATGGCATTTTTATTGGCACTTTCAGGATAAATGATCAATATTAATTTTGTTTCATTCTGTGATAGCACACTTTGTGAAATAAAATTTTATAATAAAAAAAAATGTTAAAATATCTTACTCATCATTTTCACCCGACAATATAATTTTATCTAAATTTCATTTTTACTTTGGTGAAGAACCTGAATAATATGGAGAAAAAAAAAACTTTGATATAACTGTTGAGGCCAGTTTTGAAGATTTACTGAATAGTAGCGGATTGAAGGTTTATGCTTTATACGCCGGTGCATAATTCTTAATTCTATTTTTTAGCCAGATTGTAGTCAGATTGTAAAACATTTGAGTTTTCAAATCCCAACGTTTTCAAAAGCTAATTGTTGCAGATGCAGATGATTGGTGTGATTTTTGACAGGGTGGCACAGATCTTATGACAAGCACATCAAATAGTCAGACATGCTTCTACCCCATTTCCTGAATTATCTGTGCTTTTGTACCTCTAAGATTTATAATTTGTGAAAACAACATTGGAAAAGCAGCTATTGCTTTGTTTTAATCATTATTTTTCTGCCCTCTGATAGGTCTAACTAGTTATTTATGGCAATTTGCTACCACTTCATTTCTCGCTTTGTTCTGGGATGTATTACTAATACTATAGCCTGCTTATTGTCTGGGGTTTCATAGACTTGACCTGTAAAGTAATGGGGTTTAGCATGCGTTGAAAAAGTGGCCATCTTCTTGGAGTTGTGTTTTCTTTTTATGATGTCGTAGAAGTAAGCAAGGATAAAAGAAGCTCTAAAAAGGGAAAAGAAAAGAGCCACGCTCTGGTGAAAGGGGGCTTAATGCATATCCGTGATGTTTGATACCAAGCAAGTCATCACATGATCATGGATCTATAAAATCAATTTTGTCCAACAACAGACAGAATCCTGAGGTACACTGGTCCTTGGACATGCAGAAAATTGTCAAATGGCGAAAAGTTTCGGCCCAGGTCAGCCCGACCTGAGTCGATACCTTTTCACAGAGCATTGCTCATATATTTTTTGCTTAAAAGAAACCGTCGCAGCTTTTGCACAAAAATAAGCACAGTTGTTTTTTTTTGCAACTTGTAAACAAATATTGAAGTTATTATTTTTTTTATCTGCAAATTCATGGAATTTCCCCCAGTGGATTTTTAATCGTCTATGTAGATCTACCAACAGATTTATCAAATAAGATTTTTTAAAGTGGGGGGGAAGGAGGAAAGATAAGACATACAGAAAATAAGACACTTGTTCAAAGTGTTGAATCCAAGAGATAACACAGAGCGGTAACATAAAAGTACAATGTACACCAAAATATACGCTTGAATTTCTGGTTTTTTAAGATAAGAAGTTGATGATACAAAAATGAGATTCTGTTTAATTCAGGGGATTTTACTGTTTCTGATATCATTTAATTATACATATAGTGTCAATATAAAGCCATTAGGATCATTTCAAGTAGATAACGCGGCTTTTGCAACCTTGTACGAGAAGAAAAATCCTGCGCGACCATCTGAAAGGTATGATTTCATTGTGTCAACCTTCAGTGCAACACCTTTTGCAACGGACTCTGTACAAATGGTCACAAATGTTGGTAACTATATGAAGGCAGTGGAAGACATTAAAGCGGAAGTCGTCACGACAAAGACTGTGTGGCCTAATGAGGTCGCAGGTGTACCAGGTATGCAAATAACTTTCTGTTTCCGGTTTGGACACTTTATTTCGGCCAAATCAATAAAACATCAGTTACGGGTTCATCAGGCAGTGAATTCTAAATTTACTCCATATTTAAAGTACTTGCACTCGACATAAATTATTTAAAGTGGCTCAAATTATTTGATTTGTCTTTGAAAGGAAATACGATAGGAATAGAAAAAGCAATATGCTATAGTAACCAGCAATTTCTTTTCCTTTTCTTTCCAACAACTTTTCTAAAGCTTCTTATCTTTAAATATCTTTGAACCACATTGTCTGCAGTCTGATCTTGATTTAGATTTAGTCTCAACAGTGCGACTCTACGATGATTTGTTTTTCATATTTGGACATTTGTTGTGCACAGTACCGTCTCAAGTCCATCGTAAATTTTCCGGTAGCAATGATAGAGCGCTGTACTGACTTAGTTTCGGCGGTTTAATCTGTATTGCAGCGAAATGCAATTAAATTTTAGTAACAAACATGACCATAGACAAATTATCAAACCTTTCTTTACCTTAAGAGCTTGTAGAAGTCGTTTAAAACATGTAAATCTTGGAAACAAAACTGACGAAATCTATCGTATGTGGCGGCCATTTTGTTTGTTTTCGGGAACGTAAATTACTCGAGTAACATGTGAAATGAAGTGTTTTTCCTTATGTTCAGCATTTAAATTGAAAATGTTTGTATTTCAAACGAAGGAATACGCAAGCAACAGGTATGTTAAAATCCTAGTTTTGTGCTCTATTTGTGAAATTATGAGAGTTCAAACTTGCGCACAAAATATGTGCGGAGATTTCAACTGTTTTTTTGTCTTGATCGTCTCTGTACCCAGAGGCGACCAGTCAAAAAGTAACATCGCCTTTGGGGACAGTTATCTGTACTAGATTTAGATTGTCTAAAAAATTGAAAAAAGTCACAGTACTTGGCTCTTTAAGGTGCAAAAAGGAACATGTATTTTGCTACAGGAAAATCGACAGATAGAACAAAACAGAAAGAACAAACTTTAGAATAAACTAAGTTGGGCTTCAATTTTTCTCACAATTTTTTAAAGACCCTATGCGGGATCCTTAAAATTCGGGGTTGTTTTGTAAAAGGGTTTAACCACGAAAGAAAATTAATCATAAATATCGATATCTGAGAATAATTAGGTCGTATTCTAACGTAAGGTTTACTCACGGCCTAATTATTCATGAAGTCCAAATACATATGCTTGTACAAACGACATTTCAAGCTCTATCATTCTGTTATATTTCATCGAAACTGGACAATTATGTTGTCTATATAGGTGCTGTCAAAAGACAGTTATAACTCAAATGTTATTATAAAAGTAGAATTCTCCTCCTTTCTTTTTTTTTTTTATTTTCTCAAAACAGTAGGCTACGGTGTCTTTTAACTTAAAACTTTTTTTTTTCTATGGCATCAATATATTTGGTGAATAAAAACTGGCTTAAAATAAGCGCTGTATTCATCATTTCATGAACAGTAAGATACATAGCACTTACCTGTGGAACATGACAATTCTTACTGTATCTCACCTATCAATTGTAGAAGACGTATTTGGACGGAAAATGCTGGTGATACCTGACGGTTTTCTGGTACCATTCAAATCGGATGGTTCCCTAAGTTTGATGGACATATCCGGGCCCATACCGCTGGGACCATATAAGATCACGGACGAGTCCACCGGCCAATGGTTTTACCACAGAGTAGAGTGGCGAGATATGGATGGAGACGGTGACCTAGACGCTGTTAACTGTAGAGCTCGAGAACCAATCTTTGGTATATTGGCTTTATCTCTTTATCAAACGACAAAAAGTAGACGTGTTCAAATTGAAAGCATTTGAAGACGACAATTCAAGCGTGACTCCAGAGATAGAACTTGTCTTTATAAGGATAGAAGACGATGTGGTAAAAGCCGAAAATGTTGGTGACCAGCATTTTCTCCGTTTCCCATAATGTTTAAAGAGGCTTTTTCCCCAGGGTCTTTAAATCATGGAGTAAAGGGTTATTCTAATTCTTTACCAAACGACAAAATTTGTACACTTGTCCAACTTTTAAATCCTTTAAAAAAAGACAGAGGTAGCTTAAAACATAGAATTTGTTCTTGAGTGGGTAGAAAACATGATGGGAAAAATAGGAAATCCTGGTTATCGGCATTTTCTCATTTCATGAAAATGTTTTCCGTAATATTAAAAAAAAAAGAGGACATTTTCATTTAGTAAAACAGTTCTCCTATGTGGCATGTGTACTTCTAGTAATAAGCATAGGACAGCTATAGTGGCATATTTCTGCCACGAGATACGAGATAACTATCATGATAATTTTAGAAAACTATCGCGATAAATCAAAGTTTCCTGGAAATTTTATCGAGATAGTGAAAAGTTTCCTGAAAAAGTATCACGATTATATGGTGGCATATTTCTGCCACGAGATACGAGATAGCTATCATGATAATTTTAGAAAACTATCGCGATAAACTAAAGTTTCCTGGAAATTTTATCGAGATAGTGAAAAGTTTCCTGAAAAAATATCACACTAAACCTAATATTTTAACGCATAATTTCTCAATCGTGCACGAAGCTGACATTCGAGATAAAATTATCGTGATAGTTTTATCCGAGTCTCGATACCTATAAATAGAAAATTTATCATTTGGATGAACTCGGTAGTTTTTGACTTCACAAGATTGCAGTTTAAGTAAAAATTCGAATCATTTACAATTGTAGCTTAATTGGTAAATTTTGACAGGACTGGAAATGAACAGGAATCTGTAAAATCACAAAGACGACTAGAAATGCCTCCTACAAACAACTTTAAAACTATTCAGGGAACAGGAGAATTCATAAAGTGGTAGACGAAGATGTTCCGAAACCGTATCTAATTATAGATACTGTGAATGTCAGTTATGGGCACGAAAGCACAAAAAAATCATGATAACAGTTAGAATTATCGTGATATTTTTATCGTGAAAATTTTTATTATCTAGATAATATATCCAGGAAACTTTGTTTTATCACGATAGTTCTCTTAAATTATCGCAATAGCTATCTCCTATCTCGCGGCAGAAATATGCCACCATACGATTATGCAATCTTGTAAAGTCAAAAACTACCAAGTTAATCCAAGTAGTGAATTTTCTATTTATAGATATCGAGAAACGGATAGAACTATCACGATAATTTTATCTCGAATGTCAGCTTCGAGGACGATTGAGAAATTTTGCGTTAAAATATTTACTGATCAATGTAAAATTTTCTAGAAAACAAAGTTTATCGTGATTTTTTTTTCCGGAAACTTGTTACTAGCTCGAAATAATTTCCAGGAAACTTTAAGTTATCGCGATAGTTTTAAAAAATTATCATGATAGCTATCTCGTATCTCATGGCTCATGATATATTTCGAAGCTGTTCCGAAACCGTAACTAATTATGAATACCGTGAATGTCAGTTGTGGGCACGAAAGCAAAAAAAAAAAACACAATTATAATAGATAGAATTATCGCGATATTTTTATCGTGAAAATTTTTATTATTTAGATAATTTTTCCAGGAAACTTTATCACGATAGTTCTCTTAAATTATTGGAATAGCTATCTCGTATCTGGCAAAATCATAATAAATAGAATTATCGGGATATTTCTATCGTTAAAATTTTTATTATCTAGATAATTTTTCCAGGAAACTTTATTTTATCACGATAGTTCTCTTAAATTATCACAATAGCTATCTCGTATCTCGCGGCAGAAATATGCCACCATAGACAGCTTGTTTGGTATTGGTTTAATGTCTGGGTTAAAAACCACGGCGTTCAGTCGAGACCCCTTTCTTCCGGCATAAAAATGGTAGATATTTGACAAAGCAAAAGGGTGGCATGTATCTTGGTTCATCGTCCAAAACGTCCTTGGAAAAAATACAGTTCATTCAGAATCCTCTATGGACAATATGGATACGTTTACAGGTCAGAAATCCGGAGAACTCGTGTGGTTTGAGAATCCGAACGGCACGTATACTGTCCCTTGGAATGCTCACGTGCTAGGAGATGGACCGGATATATTTTTTCAGTACACAATCCTTAATTCCACTTCCGGTCCTCTACACGCCATTGTTACGGCCCAGTTCTTCACACAAAGCTTGTCAGTTTATTGGACAACAGATCCTGAAGGCAAGTGGGCTGACGGAAGTAAGGTATTTATGTTATAACAACTTACCTAACATACATGAATACCTGCTGTAGGTTTTACGTCCAAACAGAATGCGGCTTTTGAATAAATCATTGTAGGAAATGGAGCAATTCTTTGTACTTACAAGTAATTGGTACTTTTCCTACAGAGTTTTGCATATCATTCATATTAGACAATTTCCTATTTTGTGAATCATTCATCTCTCTGTCAATTATAAGTTTATAAAGGGTGGAGGTGTTTCTGAAAATCGCCTGTACATGACACATTTGGATTAAAAAACAAGAATCTTTTACGTCTTAAAGAGGAAAACAGTTACTGACTACAAGCGGTCATGGTGTCAGACAGGGTATACTAGGTAGTGAAATTGGTATCAGAAAATGTGAAGAGATTTTGAGTTATACAACTTTGACTACAGGAACAACAAAATGGTCTCGAAAATGATAACAAATTGGCACAGGAAATCGTTTCCTAATTGGTTTTTGTGGTGGAAAAAATACGTTTAGGAAAAGGTTTTACCAAAATCAATCACAAAACGACAACTTTTTAAAATTAACAGATCCAATCTCGAGTGATTGATGATACAATCGGTGCTCTATTCGAAGTGAAGATTGGAGACATAAACAATGATGGAAAAGTGGATTTGTTGGTGACTACGAACGGTAACAATGGCACCCTTAATGTTTATGAAATACCAGAAGACTTTCGGTAAGCTCCCCTCCTTTTTTTTAACTCTTTATTAACTCGACCTCTTTCGACGGCTCTAAATAGAATCCATTGAAACTTACAAAGATTTTGATTGTATAGGCTTGATTACAAAAGCGGACGGCATAGTTCAAAGATCATACTGCACATTTTGTGCAGTCTGATCTTGATCTACGCTGTCCGCAAAAGTCAATGTTTTCGCCTATGGCTTCGAAAGGTTAAAGATTTTATTTTTTCAACATTTCTTACAGATAGTTCTCTTAATTTACCCTTCCTAGATTTACACCTTTACTACTGTCAACTTTATGGAGTCAAGCTTATACATTGATAGTGCTCCGTTAATTTACAGAACTGGCACTTTCAAACGCCACGTGATATCCAGTGGATACAGCCCACAGAAACAGGAAGTGGGTCGAGGAGCGCCCGGATCACCGTTTGCCATTCGCACCAAACCGAACCAGTAAGTAACCAAGCTGATTCTTTTACGTATAATAACTGTCGGCCCGCTACGCAAGCATGTGTTGCTTGAACAAACATTGAAGACCACGATGTAGGCCTATGTATCATGCGAACGCGATAATTTGGTTATTTTTCTACCAATATTGGCTTACTGAAAACATTTCCACTCTCATATTTTCACAAAATGACGACAAAACTAGAATTTGAACATACCTGTTGCTTGCATATTCAATTACAAATATTCTCAGTTTAAACATAAGGAAACACAATAAGTCTGCTGCTTATGATGACGAAGTACATGTTGAGATCAAATGTCTTTAGTTTCATCTTTCAGAAAGCCTATCATAGCACTCTCTGGCGACGATGACGGCAACGCTTACTTGTTTACACCAGTAAGCGACAGTCCACGGAACTGGCAGTACAATCGAACAACAATTCTATCAGTGGGTGGGACAATGGGTCAACTGGCATACGCCGACGTGGACGGTGACGGACAGATAGACATGTTTATACCATCATACACCACGTCAAAAGTTTTTGTTTTTACAGTTGCAGATTAAAACTCTTTTAAAGAAAAGCCTTCTTATCACATTTTGAATAATCTTTTAATGATGAGCAATATTTCTAAAGCAAACTCAGTCTGAGGTGATCATCTAGTACAGCCTGGTAGGTACGGATCGTCATCTGATGTTTTGTCTTTCTTGGTTTTTCTTTTCTCTATTTTTACATATATACTTGCATCGACCTTTACAACGGCGGAGTTAACTCTGTACCAGACGAGAAAATTGTGGATTCAACCAAATTGAAAGCATGTGCAGACGGCAAAATAAGTCAGCTAAAATTACAATTTGTTTCTTTGATAGGGTAAGAAAAGTGGGAAGAGGAGAAGATGCTGGATATCAGCATTTTCTCCTTTTCCAATAGTGTTTTTGAGAATCCTTCTTTATTATTTCGTCAAAACTCGGGATTGTGTGGTGAAGGGTTAACTGGAAACGAAAGGCACGTGCTCTTAATGACGTTTTTTTTTTATTTTCATCCGGTAATCTCCTACTTCTTTTTAGGTCTTGACTTTTGATATTTTCGTTTGCAGCTTGCAGAGATTTTACCATATACATGTACATTGTAATAGGGTAGGGTTTTTTTTTTATTATTCAGGAATTCGGAATACGGAAATAGCGAAAGGTACAATTGATTCTGATACCACATATGAAATTTGCCCCACGTTCTTTCATTACGCTTTCGCCTAAAAGTGGGTCAGCATATCATAACATAACATGCGGCGATAAACTTTTACCTAGTCCGACCGAATTTCATTAAATATTTGTTTGCTTCCGTTAAATCCAATATAAACACTCGCACAAGAGTCAATGTCCTCTAAATCTTTACCAAACGACCAAATTTTAGACTCATCCAAATCGAAAGAACATTTTAGAAAGCTGAGTTTCCCCCATGATAACAAGCAAGCTCATCAGATATGAAAACTAAAAGGAAAACTAAATGAACATGTATTCAGACTGAAATTGGTCTAATTAATAGACTTGAGGTTAGGTCACTCGTTCTAACAACGGCAGACAAAAGCTCTTTTCGTGACCGTATCCTTTGGCACCACACTTCAGAGCCCCAGCTCAGTACCGAGGAAATGAATTTGTAAAATGAAGCTGTGATATGATTGACACAATGTTGAAAGTGGCGTAAAGTACAAATTAATCAATCAATCAATCAAACTATTTAAGCAATAAGAGTTACAGAAGGCATGGTTGAGGCCAGCAAGTTGATCGATTCTTCCTTTTGATTTGAAATATATTGACCTTGAGACCTTATTACAACACAATACCAAGTTTTAACGACCCTGGGAGGGAGGGCTTTTGAAAACATTGTTGGAAAAGGTGAAAATACTGGTAACCAGCACTTTCTCCTTTTCACACAAAGTTTTCTACCCTGTTATAGAACTTAAGCTCAGTTGTACCTATTTTGAATCTTTCGTCTGCTGACATTCCTAATTTTGAAGAATCTAAAATTTATCGTTTGGGAATGGGTTGACGGCCTAGAACCGTTGACCTTTTCCTAGCAATATGTGGGTGGAAACGTTTATCAAAACCTCAAAGTTCCAAGAGATATTGGTCAATAATGAGAGCAGGCTACCTCATATCGTTTTTAAAGTACAGATTTCAGTGGTTCCGCAGTAAAAGCATAGGCTTACAAGTTTGAGCTCTGACTCATCCAATATTTTTCTGAAACTCGATACATGTCTTTGGAAGTTACATGTATTTATGTTTCTTCTGATCATTTTTCGACTATGTTTCGGTGTAAAAGACCTATTGTTTTGTGTTCATGGTATAGGCAGAGATACATCAAGAAAACATGTATACATGGCTAACAAAGGCAATGTTCGATCCTCACTCGAAGCATCGGGTTGGAGTTGGGGGGAGGGGGGGGGCTGTCCTTGTGAATGTTAAAACTCTGTTAAACCGCTGTTAAAACCCAGGAAATGCGACGTTAACACTAATCAATCGATCGATCGATCAATCAATCAACCAATAAATCAATAAATCACAGTAACCTTTTTTTTTTTTATAACTTCAATTATGTGAAATAGAAAATACGGTAGAATAATCTGGATTCGAATTTAACCATCATTCTAAGTAACATTCTTAGTCTTTTTTCAAAATTTAGGAAGTAGCATAACTTCTTAATGACTAAAGTATATGCTCTTGTCAATCAGAATCTGCTTTAAATTGAAATTTAGAAAATATTAAGTCTTTAACTAAGATGTTACAGAGAAGAGAATGTTGTGACAATGTGGGATCCTTGAGCGATATTTCCATTTTCTGTGCTTCTTATTTTTTTAGTGGTCATGATATTATGTCAAGCGTTCATCAAATTGTGTTTTGAAGAATTAAAATCGCTTCGTACCAAATAATTTAATTCATTTTTTTTTAAGAATAAAATGCTGTAAATGAAAAATGGTTTTGAATAGTATTACAAAAGTAGTACCAGTGTAGATCCAAGATCAGACTTCTTGTTCCTAATAATCTGATTTTGATCTACACAGTCTTCAAACGCTCCTGATACAAAAAGAAATTAGATATCTTACTAAGCAAAGCAATCGGCTTTTTAACATATCGAAAACTGCTGCAACGGCGGCACACTACTATACGGTATCAGGAGTTCGTATTAGTAAGAGGTGTTGACTTTGTGATTTTGTTAATTTAGATAATCAAATATCCTTTGAAAGCAACGTAGATCTAATCACGAAATTAAAAAAAAAGAAGAAAATACTTTCCAAGAGAAAATGATAATAACAAGAGAATCGTTTTACACTTTACCAAACGACAAAATTTTAGAATTATCCGAATTGAAAGCATTTGCAGACTTCAAAATAGATCTAAATGTGACTCAATTATTGATATTTGTTTGTGTAATGGTAGAAAACATTGTGGGAAAAGGAGAAAATGCTGGTTACCAGCATTTTCTCCTTTTTCCACAATGTTTTCAAAAGTCTCCTTCAAGGGGTCGTTTAAACTCGGGATTGTGTGATTAAAGATTAAGAGTTCATAGTAATTGGAGAAGAATTCAGCATGAACCCTACATTTCTATGTAACATTGTACTGTTAAAAATGCTTGTCTGTTACATGACTCGAACTTTGGCAACCTTGCAAGAAAAGACTATTTTCGGATATTATATAGATGTACTGTCTTACGTCGACATCGAAATTATCGAAACAGTACCAAATATGGATATTCCGATGTGTGTAAAATCGTGTAAACATTCGGATATGTGTAAATATGTCAACTTCAAAAGGAACGTTGGGTTCTGTTTCCATCTTGGATTGATGACGTCACAAGACTCTGGCGTTGTCGTAACGAGGATGCCGGGATATGTCTATGGGAACAAATCAGAATGGGACCAAGTAAGTATGGCCTTAGCCTGGGTTCCAGTCCGTTCATTTTTTTCCTTTTCTATCATTCGGACGTTACATTGTCAAAAATGACGGCCTGGGGACATTCGAAAACCGATTACAGTGACATCTACTTTATTCCAGCTCTCAGCGGGGTAAAGTACGACAGATGTCGCTGCAATCGGTTCTCGAACGTAAATGACTAAAAATAGTACAATAACCTCGGTTTGCTCACTTCCTGTTTGTGAGCTATCTGTTAAAATGTTGATAACAAAATTTCAAACAGGCTATTCATAATGACGTTGGAGGGTAGTTTAACAATAATAAGGGTCTTTGAAGGTTGCAATGTATTTTTTATAGCACTGACCGGTTCGAGAAAGCCACTTGTATAGGAAAGCAGGCCGTTGTGTTTGAATCAGTCTAAAATGCGCGAATCCGTCGTTGTCTGCGCATGTCATATTCTTCGCAGATTCGACCTGTCTGCTATGACGCATCACCCATCCTCGTATACCTGGGAAAAGTAGGGCTTATACCGAAACTATAAGCCTATTACCCAAGCATGTAGGGGCTGTTTTAATAAATGGCAAAGGTTACATGCTAGCCGATCATAGCTGAATGAATCGCACCAGGTAGCGTTTTATTGAGTAAACGTTTATTTCATTTTGAAATTCAAAGTAAGGTTGTTTTGAAAAGTAGTCCGGTTCTGTACCCAGAATGCCCAAATTAGATAGATGTGCGTTGTCTGCGCATGTCATATTCTTCGAAGATTCGACCTGTCTGCTATGACGCATCACCCATCCCCCGAATATTCGGGAAAAGTAGGGCTTACAGCGAAGCTATTAGCCTATTACCCAAGCATGTAGGGGCTGTTTTAATAAATGGCCGATGCATAGGTTACATGCTAGCCGATCACAGCTGAATGAATCGCACCAGCTAGCGTTTTATTGAGTAAACGTTTATTTCATTTTGAAATTCAAAGTAATGGTTGTTGTTTTGAAAAATACGTAGTCCGGTTCTGTACCCATAATGCCCATATTAGATAGATGTGTATTTGTAGAATGCCATCTAGCGGGAGATAATGGATAGATGTGTATTTGTCGAATGCCATCTAGCGGGAGATAATGTGAATCCGTAGTTTTCGAGATTGTGACGTCACGCAAAAAACAAGTCTATAATTAGATTATCTGCACAATTCATAGTCATGAGGAGAGCCTGGAATGTCCCCAGGCGGGGGGAAGCGATAAACAGAGAGCTGCCAAAAATCTTTAGCATACCGTGATTAAGAGAGTGTGATACGGAGTAATTAAGAAATTATTACCGCCTGGACCCAGGCTAGTATGGTCTATATCTGCTGTTAATACGATTTGAGACATACTCTATGACTAGGAGGTTTAATCAGGGATCTAATGTACGATCCCTGGTTTAATTCATCTGCGAAAAGTATCGACTTGGGTCAGCCTACGCAGTCCGCGCAGGCTGACCTGGTTTGATAAGCTACTCTTTGCAATTGGTCAATTTTCTGTATGTCCAACGAAGTCCACATAATGATTCAGTCGTTTGTTAGACAAAATGGATTTTGACGATCCATAATTATGTGATCACTTGCTTCGTATATTGCATCACGAAGATTGTTTAAACTTCCTTTTCCAGAGCGCTGCTCATTCATACCTGTTCCTCATTACAATTAACGAGCTGTATTTAACGTTTCGAAACGTTTTAAAATGTACACAAAGTAAAACTTGTCGAAGAAACTTTCTTTGATTTATATGAAAATTCCGAAACTTGGAAAAGGACCCAACTATGTTTAAATAGGCCTACATGCAATCGCTCATAGTTACCCGCACAGTATCCCAAACTTCTTAGTGGCATAGGAGTTAAAAATTAGTATGTATGTTGTAGACCTAGCCTAAAAAGTCACAATTCATACTGTGTTTTTTTTTTTTGTGACGTTTCATATTCATTCCATTTTGTCGTAAAGTTTAAGAATAATGTTTCAGTGCTACATTTGAGACGTTGATAGATAGGCTATGGGCCATGCGGATGGGAAGGGGGGGGGGGCTCTACAATCAAGCGGTTTAGTTACTTGGGTACTCACGGCCCGGAGAAGTCCAACTGGTTTCGTCTCAATGGTAATCAAAAACCGATTTCAACGATTTGAATCATATCACGATGAGAGGTCACCGATGTCATTAGGCAAAGGCTTTGCATAGTCTTTCAATAAGGATACGACCACGTGATTAATGTCTCCAGCGGGGATTGAACCAGGATTTTCTGTCAATAAATCCATTTTCTTCATACATGTACCACAAAAATACGCAGAACCCATTGATGCATTATATCAAGCAAGTCATCACAATGGATGCATAAAATCCATTTACAGGGGCGTAGCTGCGTGTGTGCAAAAGGAAGTTGTGTACACTTTGAAACAAAGACTAGGGAAAAAAAAGTCTCCAGAGGCCACCAAATAGCTTGTACAATTCAAAAATGTTCTGTGGGAGGCCCTCCAGACCCTCCTGGGAAATCCCCATCCCCTAGACGGTATTGCATTCGAGTATACTTTATTTTGGCCAGCTACGCCCCTGACATTTCATTGAATCTGGAGGTAGAAATGTCTGAGGCATGCAGAAAATTTAAAAATAGCAAAAAGTTTCGACCTATGTCAGCCTGCGCGGACTGCACAGGCTAACATGGGTCGATACTTTTTGCGGATGCAAAAGGCCCCATTTTCACAGAGCATGACTAATTTGTTCGACAGAGAAAGAGTTTTAAGCGACTAAGTTGGCACCAAAATGTAACCAACCTTTATTGCAGGTCCAGCATTAAGGCTGAAAAGAATGAAAAGAGATTAACATTTTAATTGATTAATAATGTACTTTTCTCTGTGTTCGTTCAATAAACGGTATATAGAGGATAATCAACTAGTTGTATGTGATATTAAAAATCTGACACTAGAACTGGGTGTGATGCGGTTGAAAAAAAAACGAGTCCGAAGGACGAGATTTTTAACCGCATCACACCCAATTCGAGTGACAGATTTTTAATATCACACACAACCAGTATATTCCTAATTCACCCTTTTCTTAATTCTAATAATTACCAAGATTGGTACAATTTAAGCAATATAGGTAAAAAGTAGTTCTGGCAAACATTCTAAAACTAAATTGTCACTACTGATGATACCATAATTATCATCACTAGTGGTGTTATTCACTGTGGAATCCCAGAAATTCGATGATAGGAATACATACGGAATATTATACTGCAGTGACTTTCCTGGTGCTTGTACATGATTCGAGCAGCGTGAGAAAATTTGATATCGCGCGCGACCTAAGGTCGAGCGAAATGGAAAAATTTTCTTGCGCGACGAGAAGCAAATACTTGCGCCAGGAAAGTTACTACAGCATAATATTCCTTTTCTTATATACCCAGACCTTTCAACGACAAAATATTGCAAATTATTGACATTTAATTCAAAAACGGTAAACAAAATAAGACAAATAATGGTGAAGTATCCAGAAACCTTGTTTTTTGGAATGGCGGATGAATATTACAGCGTAAAATTTTGACCAATCAAATTACAGATGAATACATACCTATACCCATTATCTCCCGCTAGATGGCATTCTACAAATAAACATCTATCTAATTTGGGCATTCTGGGTACAGAACCGGACTACTTTTCAAAACAACTCTTTGAATTTCAAAATGAAACGTTTACTCAATAAAACGCTACCTGGTGCGATTCATTCAGCTATGATTGGCTAACATGTAATCTATGCATCGGCCATTTATTAAAACAGCCCCTACATGCTTGGGTAATAGGCTAATAGCTTCGGTATAAGCCCTACTTTTCCCAGGTATGCGGGGATGGGTGATGCGTCATAGCAGACAGGTCGAATCTTCGAAGAATATGACATGCGCAGACAACGACCTATACCGCACGTGAGTTACGTCATCATTATGTCATCATACCATATTTGGAACCGTATTTCACAGTGTTTTTTTCTGTCGTGTGTGACATTTTATCCGCGTGCGACACATATATTTCTGCCGGAAATTTTGTATACAAAAAAATAAAAATCATCATGTGACAAGTGCATATAAATATGAAATAAACGTATTGATTCTTTGCATGAAATATTTGCAGGGATCGACCTTTGGTAAAACCGGAGTTGCATCTCGCATAGTGCTTTGGTATGGAAATGCTTTGTACTCTAACCGAGTTTAACTTACAACAAATATTATTATACTGCAAAGAAATTTCTCGTGATCTGATTGGATAATCTGCCCCGAACATATATATCATGTACACTGGCAAAACCAACGTAAAAGCAGTTTCCCTTTCGGGAACCCCGTAGACATGACTACACTTTCAACACAACATCCAAAATGGCGGCGTCGATCAAGATTAACATCAAGATTATGCGCCAAGCTGCACGTTTTAGCACGTATTACCAAGGTTTCAGTGACGTCAATTCCCAGTGACGTCAGTTTTCATTGAATCGGGGCACTCAGAAGGAAATTCTACTTCGTCAGCGTACTCAATTTTTTAAACCAAAAAACAGGTAAAATTCGCTTAACAAACGTTGGATTGGTAAAACTTTGCTGTATAATAAATTCGTTGTACGGTCAGGTGGCAGGGGACTTGGAAACTTGTTCACGGCTGTGGTGAATCATGTCGCTACCTCGCCTTCGGCTCGGGGCGACATGATTCACCACAGCCGTGAACAAGTTTCCAAGTCCCGTGCCACCTGACCGTACAACTAATATTATTATACTGCAAAGAAATTTCTCGTGATCTGATTGGATAATATGCCCCGAACATATATATCATGTACACTGGCAAAACCAACGTAAAAGCAGTTTCCTTTTCGGGAGCCCCGTATACATGACTACACTTTCAACACAACATCCAAAATGGCGGCGTCGATCAAGATTAATATCAAGATTGTGCACCAAACTGCACGTTTTACCAAGGTTTCAGTGACGTCAGTTCCCAGTGACGTCAGTTTTCATTGAATTGGGGCACTCAGAAGGGAAATTATACTTCGTCAGCGTACTCAATTTTTGAAACCAAAAAAGCAGGTAAATTTCTCTTAACACACGTTGGAATGGTAAAACTTTGCAGTTTAATAAATTCATTGTACGGTCAGGCGGTAGGGGACTTGGAAACTTGTTCACGGCTGTGGTTAATAATGTCGCCACCTCGCCTTCGGCCCGGGGCGACATGATTCACCACAGCCGTGAACAAGTTTCCAAGTCCCGTACCACCTGGTCGTACAACTAATATTATTACACTGCAAAGACATTTCTCGTGATCTGATTGGATAATATGCCCCGAACATATATATCACGTACACTGGCAAAACCCACGTAAAAGCAGTTTCCCTTTCGAGACCCTCGTAAACATGACCACACTTTCAACACAACATCCAAAAATGGCGCCGTCGATCGATCGGTACGAGCCGCCCACAAGACAAACATACTGAGTAGCCTGCATCATAATATTACTAGTTTCCCTTGATTGTTGTCATTAAAACAGAAAGAACGGGTTATTTTTGAAAATAAATGAATATAGAACTTTACATGGATTGTCGTTTGATTTCATTCTTAAACAAATACACGGGAGGTTAAAACGAGCCATCCCTTCGTCAGGTAAGCGAATTGTGAGGTGTCGAAACTCATACATTGTGCATAACGTTGAAAAGATAACGTAATGGTCGTTTGAGGCAACTAGTGGTCGTTTACTTTTGCCAACAAATCATTAAAACTCATAGTCACTTACTTTGAAGTTGTTTAAATCCATGTTTAAATAAAAATACGACGAATGTCTATAACAGTGATACCATCAAGATTATTCACCAAACTGCACGTTTTACCAAGATTTAAGTGACGTCAGTTCCCAGTGACGTCAGTTTTCATTGAATTTGGGGCACTCAGAAGGGAAATTCTAATACGTCAGCGTACTCAATTTTTGAGACCATAAAACAGGGAAATTTCGCTTAACAAACGTTGGAATGGTAAAACTTTGCAGTATAATAAATTAATTGTACGGTCAGGTGACAGGGGACTTGGAAACTTGTTCACGGCTGTGGCGAATAATGTAGCCACCTCGCCTTCGGCTCGGGGCGACATGATTCACCACACCCTGAACAAGTTTCCAAGTCCCCTGCCATCTGACCGTACAACTAATAATGGTTGTTGCTATTGCACTAGTACAGATAACCGTCCCCCAGTGCAATTTTTTGTTTTAGATGGGTCGCATCCGGGTACAGACACGATCGCGAAAGTCTCCTCATGGATTATGTGCGCATCAATATACTCTCATATTTTCACAAATTGACGATAAAAAATTAGAATTCGAACATACCTGCGACTTGCCTATTCATAAATCATTCGTTTCGAATACAAATATTTTCAATTTAAACCCTAAACACGAAAAACCGATTTTAATTCATCTTTTACACGAGATGTTTCCGCTCCCCAAAATAGACAAAAATGGAGCTACCAAACACGATAAATTTCGTTAGTTCCCACCCGCCCCACGAGATTTTCATTTTATAAACGACTTCTAAAAGCTCTTTAGGTCATGAAAAGTTTAATAAATTGTTCCTGGTCATGTGTGTCACATAAAATTACATGTACACCTGTATTTCGCTGCAACAGGCCTACAGATTTAACCGACGAAACAGATAGTGAGTAGGGCCTACAGCGCTGAAGCTTTTCTACTGGAAAATTCACGATGGACTTGGGACGGTACGGTGCACAATAAATGTCCAAATATTAACAGAAGCACCATAAACATCTCATTATTGAGACAACTAGTTGAACCAACTTGTACTTCAGTTCTGAACTTACGAGACTGCCTGAAATAAATAATGGTGGTGTGTGTTTTGGCGTAAGTATTCAAGGAGAAACATTCAGTGTTCACCTTTTTTAAAATGAAAAAAAGGTGAATAACTTGTTAATCTCGAGAAGAAAATGAAATTTATGGTGTTTGGCAGCCATTTTATGTTTATTATGGGAAACGTTACATCTCGGGCTGCATTTCGACAAACCTCAAACTTGGTGGCAAGAGAAATGGCACGTGAAATCATTTCGGGGAAAAGGGATATGGGCTCGTACCCAGCATTTGTTCCTACTTTTTGTTTAAACAAAGTCAACAGTTGTCCAGTGAAGGGACAAACACGTTCTCCTGTCCCCATTGTGTTTTTCAATACCGTCTATCGTATGTACGTAAAAGCTTTATTTTGTGCGTTTATTATACCTGTAAACCCTTTTCCAACGACAAACTTTAGACATTTCCTAATTCTAAAAATCTGCAAATTGCAAAGTCAAAATTTGTACAAATGAGCGTAAGTACTATGACAGGATAGAAAGCATTGTCAGAAAAGGAAACCAGCATTTTTTCCTTTTTTCACAATGTATTTAAAAGCTTTCCTTCTTAGTGTCGTGAAATGGTAAAACCGCCCAACAGTTGAAAAATCCTCCACTTACAATCAATGCAGTTAGAATAAAAATATTGTTCCGTGAAAGAGTAGGTACATTTCCGGTTCGTATACAACATTCATTGATTGCTAAAATGTACTTCAGGACATGCGAACAAGGTTTTGTTATATTGCTAGATCCGAATAATAGTTTAACTCGAAATTCGATAAGTTATTTCAGGCCTCTGATCCGAAATGGACATGTCAGATTTTTACCGGAAGTATTTCTTTTGTCCAAGTAAATATTGCCGCCGTTCGAGACTCGGCTTTTTTATCCGCCACCGAAGGCGGAGGAATATAGTTTTTGCGTGGTCCGTCCGTTTGTCCGTCCGTCTGTCCGTCCAGACAGATATCTTCTAAAATCCTTGACGAAAATTGATGAAACTTCATACATGAGCTCCTTACGATAGTCCGCCGATATACTTTTTTTATGTCATTATTGAATATCGTGTCATGGCAAAAGGGGAATTGATGTATCTATCCAATATGGACCGGTACCTCTTTACTGGACAAAATTTTATGAAACTTCATATTTATGTTGTATATCGTAACTCAAAGACAATCATTATTTTTTTTTATTGAATGAAATGCCATGTCATGCAAAAAGGGCCTTAATGTATAATTTCATTATGGACCAAGAACAAAAAGGCCACGTGTACATGCAAAACACAATACCTCTAATATGTTTCTATCAAAAAAAGGTCTTTTTCGGAGGTGGATATCATTTCAACGAAATAACTTGTTAAATTTTTTTCCTGATACAAATTTGCGGCTTACATGTTTGAAAACGTCCTTGTATACCCAGTACCAAAACCCAGAGTTTCAACGACCCTTAGGAGAAAATTAATCATCAGATTTTTAAAACATTGCGGGAAAAGGAGAAAATGCTGGTCACCAGCATTTTCTCCTTTTCCCGCAATATTTTCTACCTGTCCCAAGACAAACTCTAACACTGAGCCATATTTTAATCAGACATCTGCAAATGCTTTGAAAATGGACGAGTATACATACTCGTTTATTTATCGTATGGTAAAGAGCTAAACATTAAATAGGTTTTTTTTTTTGAGAGGAGGTACTCTTTGTTATGGGTTCAACCTTTCATTGGCTTGAATAATCCGGAAGAAATATGTCTACTCAAAGGAGAAATCGATGTCCTAGAATTACAAGGTCGTAAATAAAAGAATCTGTTATGAAAAAATTGTAAAAAAAAAACGAAAATAACCTTTCACTTACGACCTTTGTTAGCGCCTGTCCCATTGAATTTGAAAAATGTCCCATTATAAATCAAATTACTGAGGCTATGTTCCTTTAACTCGAAAATGTCCCATCTTAATGCAGACAGATGGGACATCGTCCCTTTTTAGTTGGAAAAATGTCCCATCATAATGCAGACAGGTGGGACATCGTCCCTTTTTAGTTGGAAAAATGTCCATACATAATGCAGACAGGTGGGGTAGAGAGATAAATCCTTTATTCAATACTTGATCTTTACAGATCTTCATCATCAAATTCTCACAAACAAGTATTTGTAATTATGGTGCTAGTGCAGTTGAAGTCAGGTAAGGTGAGTAAAACAGGAGTAGCCTACATGGTTTTTGATTATTAAATGATAAACCATCATTTAACTGAATGTTTGTAGGTTTAGCTATAAGAAAAATAGTAGAGTGATGTGACAAAAATGGACAATTTCTACAGAAATATCTTCACTCAATGTCACAGCATTCTACATATTCATTTTTCAAAACGAAAACAATTTTTAACTATGCTTCTTAGTAAAGTGTTTATATATATGTGTGTATATATTTGGCGGGTGAACCCAAAATATAATGCTCTCTACCAGAAAACTGCGTGTATTCTGTAACAAAAATCTAAAATAATGAAATACTAGCTTGAAGAACTGCGGTGCTTAAAGGCTTCTACGACAAACTTACTAAGGTTCTTAAAAAATTAGGTTATTTTTGGTACTCATTAATTCAATGAATTGAATGAACTTTGCACATTTCGCTCCTTGTAATAATATTTTCTAATATATTTTTTTCTTCCCTTTTGAGTTGGAAAATGTCTCATCATAATGCAGCCAGGTGGAACATTGTTCCGTTTAACTGGAAAAATATCCCATCATAATGCAGACAGGTGGGACATCGTCCCTTTTTAGATGGAAAAATGTCTCATCATAATGCAGACAGGTGGTACATCTTCCCTTTTGTGTTAAGAAAAAAAAGAGTCCCATCATAGTGCAGACAGTTGAGACATCGTCTCTTTTGAGTTGGAAAAATGTCCCATCATAATGCAGACAGGTGGGACATCGTCCCTTTTTTCGTTGGAAAAACGTTCTATCATAATGCAGACAGGTGGGACACCGTCCCTTTTTTGTTGGAAAAATGTCCCATTATAATGCAGACAGGTGGGACATTGTCCCTTTTTAGTTGGAAAAAATGTCTCATCATAATGCAGATAGTGGGACATCGTCCCCTTTTAGTTGGAAAAATGTCCTGTCATTATGCAGACAGGTGGTACATCGTCCTTTTGAGTTGGGAAAAAAAATCCCATCATAGTGCAGACAGGTGAGACATCGTCTCTTTTGAGTTGGAAAAATGTACCATCATAATGCAGACAGGTGGGACATCGTCCCTTTTGAGTTGAAAAAAAAAAGTCCCATCATAATGCAGACAGGTGGGACATCGTCCCTTTTTTCTTTGGAAAAACGTCCCATAATAATGCAGACAGGTGGGACATCGTCCCTTTTTTCGTTGGAAAAATGTCCCATCATAATGCAGAGGGGTGGGACACCGTCGCTTTTTAGTTGGAAAATGTCCCATCATAATGCAGAGGGGTGGGACACCGTCGCTTTTTAGTTGGAAAATGTCCCATCATAATGCAGACAGATGGGACCTCGTCCCTTTTGAGCTAGAAAATCTCCCATCATAATGCACAGTCATTTACAAATTCATTTGCTAATTAGTCTTTAATGCATTTGTGTCGGCCATTCAGTTTATAGCATCTCCTATTTCTGCAAGTTTTTGGGACAATTTTCCCAAATCTAAATTCTTGGCAGCAGAATAATCCTCCAAAAAAATGGTCCAATGATTCTATCTGGAGCTGTGATTAAGAGTTATTCTGGAGTTAGAGTTTTGTTAGTATTATGTACCGTCCCTCACTAAACAATCTAATGTTTTAACGACCCTATGGAAGAAGCCTTTTGAAAAACATTGTTGGTTGAAAAAGGAGAAAATACTGGTAATTAGCATTCTCTCCCTTTTCTCAATGTTTTCACTTTTTTTTTTTTTTCAATTTTTTTTTTTATTCCACATTAACTCTGTCATCTGCAAATTTTTACGCTTTGAATTTTGGACCAATGTACAATTTTGTTGTCCGGTAAAGAGTAAACCGGAAATTGCAGGGTCTATTTTCGGCCACAAAATCTATATCCGCGATAAAAAGTGTACGAATGGCGTTATAATTGAGACCGCCTTTTCATTCGAAAGTTTATAAGATCTAAATCTCAATACTTTTAGTATTTCATTTATTTTATAAGGCGGGATTACACTTTTCATCTGCTTGCACGGGCTTATTTCATTTTCATTTTTTTAATGGAAGCGAAAGGGGGGGGGGGGTAGGGATTAATTTTGTTATTATATTTCCATACATGTTTTGAGCGGCTGGAGTACCAAATTGTGATAGTAATGGCTTACCTAAATCGATGATTTCTGCTTTCAGAGGTCAACTCGTGCATTTTACGACAAACGATTTGTTTTTGTCTGGTAGTAGATGAATACATCTCTAAACAATGTGATAAGAGAAGTAACTGCTCTTAAAGACATTTTCACGTGCAACAATTCATATATTGTTTAATTGCTTACTTACCTTATCCAAAAATCTATTGGCATTATCGCCTGCTACAAATTTGCTTAGGAGGTAATGTATCAACACTAAACACAGATCTATACGTCGACTTTTATAACTGTTACGTTAAGTCTTTACCACACGACAAAAATGTAGACTTGTCGAAATTGAAAGCATTTACAGATTACAATTTAAATGTGGCTCAAACGATGGAATTTGTCTGTAAAAGGTTAGAAAACATGGTGGAAATAGGAAAAGATGCATTTTCTGCTTTTTCCACAACGTTTTCAGAAGACTTTTTCTTGAGGGTCGTTAAAACTCGGTATTGTGTGGTACAGGCTTGGCAGTGGTTACAATTGGCCTACCTGAATACGATTCACCATGATTGTCTAATTGGAGAGGTCATCAGACCTCTCCAACACTGGTGAATTTAAAAGGCAGACTGCCACAGAATTTGCTGTCTAAATCCATTTTTCTTGCGAAATTGTTCTGATACACAGTCTGTTCCGTCATGGTTTTGTAAAAAAAGCGAAATCAAAAAACCGAAACAGGAAATAGACGTGGTTTATTTTTATATGACGAATTTCAGAAAAGATTTGTTTATTAATTTGCCATGGCTGCAAATGACCTTTCAAATAATTGTAAGTTTTCATTAAGCAAATAAATCTAAGCAGAAGGAAAAATGAGAAGAATTTCATTAAAAAAGAGAAAAAAGACCGCTGGACAAGATCATGCGACTTGAAAAGGCGACAAGAAGGTCAAATGACCGTCATGTAAAGCATTTGAGGTTTCTACGCGGCGGCTTTTTTACTTGTTTGTTTACATGTACCAAAATATATTGCAATTAAAAGCCAATAAACTATTTGAAAACATTGATGCTGACCTCTCCTGGCTTCTTTTGTAAAGAAGCCAACTTGTACTGTATAGATTCAAGCTTACAATGTGCTGGGATGTGTCGTGCTTTGAAATTTGTATATATTGCCATCGTTTGGAATATGAGAAACGGGCTCTTTTTAGGTGGAGAGACATTCTTTTTAGAATGATAGATCTAGATCTACCAATGATAAAATATGGCATGTAAAATGAACTTTTGCTGGAAACCAGTGCAAGTCTCCGTTACATGTTTTTTTCAAAACTTGCTGTGAATAGCTGGGCTTAAAAAAAAAAAAAACGTCGTATCTTACAGTAGATCTAGATCTACCGATGAGTTAGTTTGTTTCGTAAATTAATCCTGACCGTGAGTTCCCATGTTATAGATCTATATCAATTTTACTAGTATTGAACTTCAACTTTATTTTAAATATTTACAGAAACCTGTAAATTATTCAACATTTTCATCCGACTGATCAAACATCTCTTGCTATATATGGTCTGCAACATGCGAAAAGGGGTATTTGGACATTTGCGTAAATTGTCGTCTCGGATCAGCCTGCGCAGTCCGACCAGGCTAATCCGAGACGGCACTTTACGACTACGTTAGATTTTGTGGTACAGTAGACTTGCACAAAACAGGAAATTACATAAAATCGGAAAGTGCCGTCTCGGATTAGCCTGTGCGGACTGCGCAGGCTGATCCGAGACTTTACGCAAATGTCAGAATGTCCTTTTTCGCGTGTAGCAGGCCAATTATGTAAAGCCATGGTATTTGCTTTTTTGCATGTCTTAAATTTACTTTTTTCATTCACTAACTTATTAATATTCCAATAGATCGATATGGCTTCACGGAATTTAAGTGATTAAAAAATGCAAACTAAAACTGTCTTCTGCACTTAAGTGCAATGTACTGTGAGTATCCAGCAATAAGCGAGTAAAATACACCTGCTTCTTCGACTGGATTCCAGCCTGATGGGCTCCGGTCTGCTTTTTTTTTCCTTTTATGTTTTCTAATGTTACTTTGTGAAAACAACAGATTACTTTCATTCTTCTTTACAGACCGTGATAAGGAGATCGCAATAGTAGAATAATTAAGAAGTTAACGTCGGCGCTTTGACCCAGGCTAACTTGATTCTAACTTTTAAGCTATAACCACGTACTGTTGTTTATTTTCAGACAAGCAGCGGTGTGCATCAGAAAACAGGTAAGCCTTACAAATGTGCGTTCTACTGTAGCCTTCTTAGGGAGTCGGTTTTTTAGCTCACCTGAGCACAACGTGCTCAAGGTGAGCTATTGTGATCGCCCTACGTCCGGCGTCCGTCGTCTGTCAACAATGTCTTTAAACATCTTCTTCTCCTAAACCACTGGGCCAATCTTGATGAAACTTGGCAGGGATGTTCCTTGGGTGAAGCTCTACCAAAGGTGTTCAAAGAATTAAATTCCACTCTTAACTCTGGTTGCCATGGCAACAAAAAGGAAAAAAAAATGCAAAATCTTTGAAAATCTTCTCCTCTGAAACTGGAAAGCGTAGAGCTTTGATATTTGGTATGTAGTATCTTCTAGTAGACCTCTACCAAGTTTGTTCATATGATACCCCTGGGGTCAAAACTGGCCCAGCCCCTTGGATCAGAAGTTCGAACATAGGAACAAAGAAGGAAAACTTTAAAATTCTTCTTCTCTAAAACGGGAAGGTGTAGAGCTTTGATATTTGGTATGTAGCATCTCCTAGTAGACCTCTACCAAGTTTGTTCAAATAAACCCGCTGGGGTCAAAACTGGCCCCGCTCTGGGGGTCACAAGTTCGAACATTGGAACAAAGAAGGGAAACTTTAAAATTCTTCTTCTCTGAAACTGGAAGGCGTAGAGCTTTGATATTTGATTTGTAGCATCTCCTAGTGGACCTCTACCAAGTTTGTTCATATGATACCCCTGGGGTCAAAACTGGCCCAGCCCCTTGGATCAGAAGTTCGAACATAGGAACAAAGAAGGAAAACTTTAAAATTCTTCTTCTCTAAAACGGAAGGTGTAGAGCTTTGATATTTGGTATGTAGCATCTCCTAGTAGACCTCTACCAAGTTTGTTCATACGCTGCCCCTGGGGTCAAAACTTGCCCAGCCCCAGGTGTCACAAGTTTGAACATGGGAACAAAGAAGGAAAACTTTAAAATTCTTCTTCTCCAAACGGGAAGGCGTAGAGCTTTGATATTTGGTATGTAGCATCTCCAAGTGGACCTCTACCAAGTTTTTTCAAATGATGGTGCTGGGGTGAAAACTGGCCCAGCCCCGGTGGTCACAAGTTCGAACATAGGAACAAAGAAGGAAAACTTTAAAAGTCTTCTTTTCTGAAACTGGAAGGCGTAGAGCTTTGATATTTGGTATGTGGTGAACCTGTTCTAAGTTTGTTAGCCCACCTGAGCACAACATGTTCAGCGATTTTCAAAATTGGGTCTCCTGGGGTCATAAACTAGGTCACTAGGTCAAATTAAAGAAATAGTTTGTGGGCATTCTAGAGGCTACATTTATTGCTCAAATGACCTGAAATTTGGTCAGAATGTTTGTCTTGATGAAATCTCGGATGAGTTTGGATTTGGGTCACCTGTGATCATAAACTAGGTCACTAGGTCAAATTAAAGAAATACTGTTAGGGCACTCTAGAGGCAATGATTTTTGCTCAATTGACTTGAAAATTGGTCAGAATGTTTGTCTTAATAAAATCTCACATGAGTCTGAATTTGGGTCAACTGGGATCATGAACTAGGTCACTAGGTCAAATTAAAGAAATACCTTTAGGGCACTCTAGAGGCCATATTCATTGTTCAGTTGATTTGAAAATTGGTTAAAATGTTTCTCTTGATAAAATCTAAGATGAGTTCAAAATTGGGTCACCTGGGGTCATAATCTAGGTCACTAGGTCAAATTAAAGAAATAACTTAAGGGCACTCTAGAGGCAACATTTCTTGCCCAATTGACTTGAAAATTGATCAGAATGTTTGTCTTGATGAAACATTGGATGAGTTTGGATTTGGGTCACCTGGGATCATAAACTAGGTCACTAGGTTAAATTAAAGACATACCTTTAGGGCATTCTAGAGGCCACATTTTTTGCTCAATTGATTTGAAAATTAGTAAGAATGTTTGTCTTGATAAAATCTCACATGAATCTGAGTTTGGATCAACTCAGGTCATAAACTAGGTCACTAGGTCAAATTAAAGAAATACTGTTAGGGCACTCTAGAGGACACATTTTTGGCTCATTTGACTTGAAAATTGGTCAGAATGTTTGTCTTGATAAAATCGTATATGAGTCTAAATTTGGGTCAACTCAGGTCATAAACTAGGTCAAATTAAAGAAATACCTTTAGGGCACTCTAGAGGCCACATTTATTGTTCAATTGATTTGAAAATTGGTTAAAATGTTTCTCTTGATGAAATCTAAGATGAGTTCAAAATTGGGTCACCTTGGGTCATAATCTAGGTCACTATGTCAAATTAAAGAAATACCTTTAGGGCACTCTAGAGGCCACATTTCTTGCTCAGTTGACTCGAAAATTGGTCAGAATGTTTGTCTTGATAAAATCTCACATGAGTCTGAATTTGGGTCAACTGGGATCATAAACTAGTTCAAATTAAAGAAATACCTTTAGGGCACTCTGGAAGCCACATTTCTTGCTCAATTGATTTGAAAATTGATTAAAATGTTTCTCTTGATGGAATGTAAGATGAGTTTAAAATTGGGTCACCTTGGGTCATAATCTAGGTCACTAGGTCAAATTAAAGAAATACCTTTAGGGCATTCTAGAGGCCACATTTCTTGCTCAGTTGACTTGAAAATTGGTCAGATGTTTGTCTTGATGAAATTTTGGATGAGTTTGAAATTGGGTTACCTGGGATCATAAACTAGGTCACTAGGTCAAATTAAAGAAATACCTTTAGGGCACTCTAGAGGCCACATTTATTTCTTGATTAACTTGTCTTGATAAATATTTTGATGAGTTCTAAATTGGGTCAGGTATGGTGATAAAGTAGGTCACTAGGTCCACTTACGGAAATTTCTTGTGGATGCTCTAGATGCCACATTTTAAGCTCAATTGACCTGACAATTGGTCAGAAATTGAATTTTGGACGTGGAGTGAAATTTCACCTATTGACTCAGGTGAGTGATCCAGGGCCATCATGGCCCTCTTGTTTTTGCAAAGCTGACTATACTGACGTTTGACCTACTTCTCGGTATTGATATACTCGAATCAATAAATAGCCATTTGTGGTTGGTCAAAAATCTGGATATGTTTATTCAGCGGACCCAGGCTGCAGGCACATTTTTACACCAATATACTAGCATAGCTAACGCAAATCAGTACCCCCTAGGGCTTATTCACACCATAGCAAATGAATATTATTGGTGGGTAGCTCCGACGTAATTTTCGTGAGTGTTTCTCAGCCAAAACTGTAGTGGGGACACAATCATAAAAATAACATCAGAGCTACCCACACATCGGGGGTAGGGATAATCCCTTTTTTCTATACTAATTTGCGATGTAATATTTCTTTCAGTGTTACCCCTATAAGCCATTACTGTATGTCCACAAGAGCGGCTATATAAAGAAACACTTAAAGCCTTTTACATTTCAAACTTGTCAGCTGCAACTCTGTTTCATGAAATTTAGTATGTCTCCTAGCTTGTAAGGAAAATATTACTGGTGTACCTCTATGCCAAACTACAACATTTTTAGACTTGTTCAAATTGAAAGCATTTGCAGAAGACAATCTAAATGAGGCTCAAACAATGGAATTGGTCTTTGATAGGTGAATGAGAAAATGCTGGTAACCAACATTTTTAGCTGCACTGTAAGAAGGTCAGCAGGCTATGGTCATGGCTTGGTGTCCGTTGTGCGTCCGTCCTTCCAAAAGTCTGTGTGTGTGTGTAGGCGTGCATGCACGCATGCATTAACTTTTATTTCAAACATCTTCTCTGAAACTACCCATCCAATTTTGATGAAACTTCACAGAAATGATCCTGCCATGGTCCTCTTCAGAATATTGGAAAGAATTTGATTCCTTCAAAAACTCTGGTTGCCATGGCAACAAAACTAAAAATATTAAAAATCTTTGAAAATCTTCTTGTCAGAAACTATAAGGCCCAGGGGTAACAAATTTGGCATGTAGCTTTGTCTAACAGACTCCTACCAAGGTTCTTCAAATTATAGCCCTGGGGTCAAAACTGGCCCCGCCCCAGGGGTCACAATTTTTACATGGGCCTATATATTGAAAACTTTAGAAGTTTTCCTGTACCTAGCCATAAGGCCTAGGGCTACCAAATTTGGCTTGTAGCTTTATCTAACAAACCTCCACTGACAGTGCCAAAATTATAGTCCCAGGGTCAAATTTGGCCCTACCCCGAAGGTTACATATTTTACACGGGCTTACATAGAGAAGACTTTAAAAATCTTCTTGTACCAGGCCATAAGGCCTAGGGCTACCAAAGTTTGCATGTAGCTTTATATAGTGGACCTCTACCAAGAGGGCCCAAATTTTAGCCCTGGGTTCAAGTTTGGTCCTGCCTCAGTTTTACATTGGCTTATATAGTGAAAACTTCAGAAATCTTCTCTTTACTAACCATAAGACCTAGGTCTACCAAATTTTGCATAAATTTTACTTAAATGTATAGTTATCTTATGGACCTCTACCTAGATTATTCAAATAACAGCCCTTGGGTCTTAATTGGTCTTGCCTCACCAACCACAAGTTTTACAATAGCTTACCGGTATATATGCATCGTAAAAACTTTAAAAATCTCCTTGTTTCTGACTGTGAGCTATAAATGTAATATTTTATGAGCTTCTTCCAAAATTGGCCTGTCCCCATGGGTCAGCGCTCATAGAGTAAAAATTCTAAAAATCTTCTTCCTCCAAACCATAAACCCTAGGGCTATCAAATTTTGCACATAGTTTGTTCATTTCTGAATGTGTTCAAAATCTGCCCTTTTTCAGGGGTCTCATGTTTTCCAGGGCCTTTTATTGTGGAAACTTTGAAAATCTTCTTATTTATAACCATACACTCTAGACCTATATTATTTGGTTTGGGGCTTTATCTTGTGGACCTCTACCAGGATTCAAGTAATTATAGCTCTGTGGTCAAAAATGGCTTTGCCATGCATTCATAACTTTCCCATGGGATCTTATAGAGAAAATTTTGTATGTCTTCTGGTTTGAAACCAATTGGCCAAGAATTGTAATATTTGGCTTGTAGGGATTTTACGTAATAGCCATTGCAGCGATACAGGGCCATCATGGCCCTCTTGTTTCTTTTTCCTATAATGTTTTTAAAAGGCTCCTTCCTCATGGGTCGTTAAAACTTATGACTGTGTGGTAAAGGGTTGAATTAGATGAGATTGAAAAATGAGAAGTGAACTGTGAGCTATTTAATTATATGTACAGATATAATAAAGATGCACATGGACCAAAGACCATTAAAAAATGGCCTGTAGGAGGGTGGAAGCTTGGAAGCCCTGCCATTGCTTCAAAATAATTTTGCAAGTACTTTTTAACCTTTTACTAAACAATCCCAGATTTCATGATCCCGAGGAAGAGGCATTTGAATAAAATTGAGGGAAAAGGAGAAAATGCTGATGACATGCATTTCTCCATTTTCCCCTGCAATGTTTTCTGCCCTTTCAAAGACTCATTCCACTTTTATATTGCCATTTACACATGCTTTCAATTTGGACAAGTCTACATCTTTCATGAATGGTATTGCCCTTGAAACAAATGATAAAACAAGCAAATTTAAATTTTAGGATGTGGTATCCCACCCACTATAGACATGGCAGAAGAGTATGGGAACATGTACACAATAGGTAGCCTCGTCCAGTATGTTTGTGTTAACAACAGATCCAAGACAGACCATAGTGTTTGTGAAAGTTCAGGAGCATGGAGTAATACAAGCCTTGTGTGCATATCAGGTATTAACCCTTTACCACACAATCCTGAATTTTAATGACCCCGAGGAAGAAGGTATTTGAAAACCTTGTAGGAAAAGGAGAAAAATGCTGGTAACCAGCAATTTCACTTTTTCCCTCAATGTTTTCCATCCTATCGAAGATAAAACTCACCATTTGAGCAAGAATGAATTCATCATCGGCTAATGCTGACAATTTCATCCAGTCTAAAATGAAAGCATGTCCAGATGACATATCAAATGAGGCTCATATCATGGGATTTGTCTCTGATAGGATAGAAAACACTGTGGAAAAAGGGGAAAATGCTGGTCACCAGCATTTTCTCCTTTCCCCACAATGTTTTTTTAGAAGTCTTTTTTTCCTAGAGTCTTTAAGAATCAGGATTTTGTGGCAAAGGGTAAAGAGGTAGCCTTTTATCAAAAATTCTTGTGTTTAACTCTTTACCAAACAACAAAATTTTGGGCAAGACCAAATTGAAAGCACTTGCAGACGACAAATCAGACATGGGAAAAATGATGATTTCTGTCTGTGATAGGGTAGAAAACATTGTGGGAAAAGGAGAAAATGCTGGTAAACAGCATTTTCTCCTTTTCCCACAATGTCTTCAAAACCTTTCTTTTTCAGGGTCGTTAAAAGTCGGGATTGTGTGGTAAAGAGTTAAACCACTGTAATTGAGAAGGCTTTTTAAAGCTTTGTTGGAAAAAGAGAAAATTCTGGTAACCAACATTTTCTCCTTTTCCCACATTGTTTTCTAGCCTGCTAGGACAAAACACTATCATTTGAGCAATATTTAAATTTTCATCTGCAAATCCTTTGAATTTGAGCGAGTCTAGATTTTATCATCTGGCAAAGAGTTAATACAGAAATAGTGGAACCCCGTTAGAACGAACTTCGTTAAAACGCTGACTCTATTATAACGCGGGTGTCCTATGGCTCCCAAAATTTCGGGGGTTGACCATTTTCGAGTCTGATCTGAATCCACCCTTACGCTGATAAGAATCCTCAATGTGAAAAAAAAACTACCTATCAACCAAATGCTGATGTAAAATCGATACCTTGCACATAATGTGACAATTTTTCATGCCTTTAGCTTGTTGATTATTTTCATCACCTATGGCTGTTTGACAAAGAAAGGAAAGAAAGTAACAGGAAAAAAAGTAACGGAAAAAAAGTTACAGGAAAAAAAGTAACAGGAAAAAAAGTAACAGTTCAATGAAAAAATACTAGAAATCAGTGAATTTTATAGTTTTCAAGGAGAGTAGAATCAGATCGGAAGAGCTACTGTATGTGCTTTTTCATTATTTCATTAATGAAGTTAGGTCAGTCAGTGGTACATAATATGTAAATGTGTTAAATAATATAGAGAAAGAAAAGAAATGGCATAGAATCAGATCAGAAGAGCTAATATAAGTGCTATTTCATTATTTCATTAATAAAGTTGAGTCAGTCAGTGGTATATAATATGTAAATGTGTTAAATAATATAAAGAAAGAAAAGAAACAGTGTAGACAGTGTAGAACCAGATCAGAAGAGCTACTCTGAGCTGTTTCATTATTTCAGGTGTCAGCCAGCAGTATAAAATATGTAACTATGTTAAAATGTTTTTGGACAGACAGGCTTATGCAAATAGTTTAGACACAGACCAGAGTAGCAACCTGACCAGAGTCTTCACTGTTTTCAGTATCTTTTGGACACAGAATTCCATGATGAATCAACAGTGTTCTTATTTTGGGAGGATTATGGCAAATAATTTGAGTGTCCAAATTTTTAGGAAAATTGCAGAAATATATATCTAAAAAGGTCAGAGTCAGAGTGTACCCTGTGTTTCAAGTTTGTTGAATATGTTTTATCAACTAACTCACATATCATCCCTAAAATTCAATAAAATTTATAAACTGTTACTTTTTTTCCTGTTACTTTTTTCCTAGCCAAAACTGTTACTTTTTTTCCGTTACTTTTTTTCCTGTTACTTTCTTTCCGATTACCTTTGACAAATACACGCACAATAGATAACAAAAGGACTTCATCCCATAATTGTCTCTACATAAAATACACAATCTTACATTAGACTAACTTTACATTAGACTAACTTTACATCAATATATGTGTATGTAGATTATTAACGGTGAGAATGTTCCGTAATTCGCCAATGTATTTGGGCAACCTAAATGTTCGGACATGTTAAATTATTGTCACAAAAATATTTTATGTCTAGTCCTAACTTCAGATAGTCTGAATATTAAGGAATACTAAATACTTGGACAGGCTGAAAAATATATTTTCCAAAACATCTGACATTTAATATGTGGAAAATACTTCAGATAGGATGATCGGCTGCATAATGAATGCACAATTGTACATCGTGCGTAAAACCATCATGAAGATAAAACCTTTGAAAGTCGAGTTTACCAACGGTTATTCTCAGTCATGAAATTACAAAAAGAAATGAAAGGTTGAGATTTTTTTTTTAAGAAATACCTCTTCACAATGGACCGAGAAGATTACGATCAGATATCAGACAAGACATTTAGTCTACAGTCTGATCTTGATATATTAAGCAAGTCATCACATACTGGTAATTCTTGATCCATAAAATCCCTTTTTTGTAACAACCGACTGAACCTTGAGGTAGGCTGATCCTTTGACATGCAGAAAATTGGCCAAGAGCAAAAGGTTTCGACCCAGGTCAGCCTGCACGGACTGTGCAGGCTGACCTGGGTTGATACTTTTTGCAGATGCACTAAGTCCCCGTTTCACGTAGCATAGTCTATATTTATTGACAGAATGTGATCCAGCACCAGACGTTCCTTATACCCTCAAAAATGGAAACTCACGACAAATTGGAAGCCAAGTAACATACACCTGCAATACACCAAAACAAACTTCAGGGACCATTACCTGTCAACAGAATGGAACATGGACAGAACTAGCTGATCTTCAATGTATTCCAGGTAAATGTGCATGTACAGTTCGTCCTGTGCCAAATCTTTACCAAACCAAGAAATTCTCACCTTTTCCAAATTTAACCCACTATGAAATGGAAATTTTAATTCTACGACGAACATTTTGAATGATTGCGATTGCTCAATACTATGTTGAGAAGCATGTCCTAAGTTCAAAATAGATATTTAAATTTCATAGACCAATCAGATTATTTCAACATATTCAACATATTTACTGTGCTATTAAACTTTCCAACCTGGGGTTGGAGGACACAATCTTGTCCGCCCCTAAAGTTTCGACTTCTATTACTTGGTCAATAAATATCTATTTTTTCTGCTCTCTGCACCAGATCCAAGATGAATTATAGGTAAACATGATAAAACTAATGACTTGTTTCAGTTTTGCTTAAAAATAACGGAAAAATACTCACAACTCTTGTTTGTTCAGCAGTGAAAATAGTTGGACAACGTGCCCCATATGTAAGATTATAGAGGGAAAATTTGACCAAAAACAAGACTTGCCTTTATGTAGTGATAGGCACTCTGATCACACCTTGGATAAAGACTTGGTTGAGCTGAGATAAAAAGGAAAATGCTGGTTACTAGAATTTTACCTATTTCCCAGTGTGTCTTCATAAACCTGCCTGTTCATGCGGTGGGATATAGTGTTAGCGTTGTCTGTCCATCCGTCCTTCCGTCCGTCTGTCCTTCCATCCATCTGTCCGTCCGTCCGGAAGAATATCTCCAATGCCGTTGGACGGAATTTCGTGAAACTTCATACGTATGTAAAATAACCCATTCCCTCGATATATTTTTTTTCTTTTTTTGATTCGATGAAAATTGGCCAACTGGGAGCGATTTTCAGTTACGCGGTCAAGCAAATTTTTCGGCTGGGGATATCATTTCAACGAAATTGCTTGTTTAAAAAAGGGCTTGTTTGGTAGAAGATTAAGCTTAAAAGTAATTTTTACTTTTTTTCAGATATTTGCCTGAATACAGGCAGTATACAAGTGTATGGAGATTCCTGTTACATGTACATATCATCTAAATATACCTGGTCTAGCGCAAAGGTAAGTTCATACATATTTCGCCTCCCACCTCCGAAGCATGTGAGAAAAGTAGTCAGTGACTTGGAAAGAAAGTTGTGTCAGTACTGGTGTGAAAAAGCTAGGAAACACTTGAATAGGTGCACTGACCGCTGTGATGTAACTTAATCTGTTAAAATGCAATTAAACTCCAATACAAACAAAGTTCATACATAATACATATGAGCCATGCTCTGTGAAAAGGGGGCTTAATGCATCTGCGAAAAGTATCGACCCAGGTCAGCCGATACTTTTCACTAGCGGTCAGTTTTCTGTATGTCCAATAACCAGTGTACCTCACGATTAAGTCGGTTGTTAAAAACGTGGCTGTCATGGATCCATAAGTATGTGATGGCTTGCTTGGTATCATGGATTACGGAGCCGTATTAAGCCCCCATTTCCCAGAGCATGGCTCACATGTAATTGCTTCCTACTCTGTGAAAAGGTGGTGTAATGCATCTGCAAAAAGTATCAACCCGTGTCAACCTGCGCAGTCCACGCAGCCTGAGCTGGATCAAATTGATTGTTATTGTTGATTGTTATTGTTGTTAGATTTTCTGCATGTAAAATGACCTCATTACTGAGCTAACTGAGAAAATGGATTCATGTTATGCTGGGTGTAATGCATTATGAAGATGCATTAACCCTTTACCACACAATGCTGACTTTTAACGACCCAGGGACAGGTGCACTGGCCGGTGTGACATAACTGAAATAATGTTGAAAACGGTGTAAACACCATACAACCTAACAAGGGCAATATTTTTCTTTTGATTGATGATAGTCATTGCAAAAGGATTTCTTTCCGTCTCACTGTCGATCAGCGTTTCAACAATATTTATGTGGTAAAGCAGCCAGTAGCATGGGAAGAATATTGCGGGAAGTATTGGTAAAGGAAACTCCATTAAAGGATGTATAGGTGCACTGACTGACACAATATTACTGAAATAATGTTAAAAACGGCATTAAACACCATACAAAAAAAACCCCAAAAGCTATGTGTTTTGGGCCCAAAGGCTTATTTGTACAAAATAAAATATTAGAATTCATTTTATCATAATTACTTGTACTTTTTCTCTTTTAGACCAGTTGTGAAAATCTGGGTGGATATTTGGCTAAAATTACAGATCAAACAGAAATGGATAACATTCAGACCTATGTACAAAGTTTGCCCAATTACAATGGTAATGAAACTGATTGAAGTTTTGCTCAGTGAATAGGGGGTTTATTGCTTCTGCAAAATGGCTCGACAAAGTCAGCCTGTGCCATCTGTGCAGGCTGACTTGGTCAAACCTTTTTGCTTTCGGTAGATTTTCTGCATGCCAAAGGACCTTTCTACCTCATAATACCGTTGGTTGTTAGACATAATGGATCTTTTGGATCCATAATTGTGTGATGACTTGCTTGGTATATTGCATTACAGAGATGCATTTAAGCCCCTTTTTTGTCCAGAGCACAGCTTATGTATTTGCTAAATCTTATTAAGATTTGAAACCTTTTTTAACACTGTGCCACACAATCCCAAGTTTGTATGACTTGCAGGAAGAAGGCGTCTGAAACACTGTGCAGAATGGAGAAAATGCCGGTTACCAGAAAGTAAATCATGATGTCATTATTGTCACTGCATATTAACCTTTTACCAGACAAAAAATTCCAGCCTTGTCCAAATTGAAAGCATTTGCAGACGACTATTTCAATGTGGCTCAAATGGTGCATTTTTTCTTTGGTGGGTAGAAAACATTGTGGGATAAGGAGAAAATGCTGGTTACCAGCATTTTCTCCTTTTCCTACAATGTTTTCAAAAGGCTTCTTTCCCAGGGTCGTTATAAGTTGGCATTGTGCTATAAAGGGATAATTGTCAATTTCAGTGGAAGTTCAAGTCTGTGTTTGTGGAGAAAGAAGGTTTCTCAGAAATTACAGGTTTTACAGGTGTAAGGATGCAATAATTTTAAACTGTTCTGTTTCTCTTGTTTAAAATCCAGTCAGTTCTATTTAAGGATCTTTTTTCTTTTACAGTTCTTTTTAAGGATCTCTTTTTTTTTTAAACATTTCTTTTTCAGGATCTTTTTTTTCTTTTCTTCTTTTATAGTTCTTTTTAAGGATTTTTTGTTGTTGTACAGTTCTATTTAAAGATCTTTTTCTTTTACAGTTCTATTTAAGGATTTTTTTTTCCTTTTACAGTTCTATTTAAGGACCTTTTTTCTTTTACAGTTCTGTTTAAGGATCTTTTCTCTTTTACAGTTCTATTTAAAGATCTTTCTTTTATAGTTCCTTTTAAGGATCTTCTTTCTTTTACAGTTCTGTTTAAGGATCTTTTTTCTTTTACAGTTCTGTTTAATAATTTTTCTTTTACAGTTCTATTTAGGGATCTTTTTTTCTTTTACAGTTCTATTTAAGGCTTTTTTTTTCCCTTTTACAGTTCTATTTAAGGATCTTTTTCTTTTACAGTTCTTTTATGGATCTTTTTCTTTAACAGTTCTCTTTAAGGACCTTTTTTTCTTTTGAGATTCTTTTTAAGGATCTTTTGTCTATTACAGTTCTTTTAAGGATCTTTTTGCTTTTACAGTTCTGTTTAAGAATCTTTTTCTGTTACAATTCTTTTTAAGGATCTTTTTTTCTTTTACAGTTCTATTTAAAGATCTTTTTCCATTACAGTTCTTTTTAAGGATTTTTTTTAAAACGGTTCTTTTTTAAGGATCTTTTTTTTTGTTTACTTTTTTTCTTTCTTTTTTTTTTTTTTAAGGATCTTTTTTTCTTTTACAGTTCTTTTTAAGGATCTTTTTTTTTCTTTTAAATTTGGCCTTTGGCATAAGGCTACTCAACATGTTTTCATTTCATACATATATCCATCTTTCTGAGCGAAATATTCAATTAATATCAGCCATGCTCTGTGAAAAGGGGATTTCAGGTATCTGCAAAAAGTATTGACCCAGGTCAGTCTATTGTAAGACAAAATGGGTTTTATGGATCCATAATACTGTGACGACTTGCATGGTTTAAAGCATCATGGACACCCAGAGCATCACCCTTGTGGATGTGTTACAATATTACATTCATGATCATGTTTTTCTGTTTTTTATCTAAGTTATCACTTTACAAACAACAAAAGCAGGGCAAGGCCTCATTTTTTTCGTTTTGAAAATAGATTTCTTAGATAAAGATTATGAAAAATCACAACTAGCATAATATCCTATATCTATATTATACAAGCTGTGTTTTACTTCAGTGGGTGATGACAGCCACAGAATGTATATCGGACTAAATGACCTTGAATACGAAGGGAATTATAAATGGTTAGATGGCGATGATGTTATATATCATAACTGGCATGGCAGCGAACCTAATGGGGGCAGCACAGAACACTGTGTCATGTTTACTTCATGGGATTTATTTTGGTACGACATGAGATGCACTCGATATCTCGGAAGTCTTTGTGAATTTGATCTAGTTTGAAATATTGAACTGTTGAAATATCATATGAAGAGATGTGAAGATACATTTTATTTGTAATAAAACATGCTAAGTATGCTATAAATATGCATTGCCACCAATGACCAAATGTTTTAGAACTAGTCCAAATTGAAAGCAGTTGCAGTCAATAATAGAAATGTGACTCCAGAATTGAAATTTGTTTTGGGGAGAGTAGAAAACATTGTGGAAAAAGGAGAAATTGTGGGTTACTAGCATTTTCTCTTTTTCGCACAATTTTTTCGAAAGCTCCCTTTAGGGTTGCTGAAAGTTGGGATTTTGTTGTACAGGGTTAAAGAATCCCACTGCAAGACAAAACAAGTACCTGCAGGAGATCATGATTTGATTTATTAAACATATACATTGTATGAGGGGGAATCAAAAAGTTTGTAGACAACTCAAATAACTACAAAACCATAAGAGATACATACATTTATCAATTACTACTTTTCAAGTAATGACCCTTTGCTCGAATGCATTTGTCCCACCTTTCCATTCACGCATGGAACACATGTTATAAGCCCTCATGTCACATCTCCCTGAACTGTTTTTTTCACAGCCATACTGAGCTCCTCTATGCTTCCAAATCTGTGTCCTCGTATACTTTCCTTCAATGTGGGAAACACCCAGAAATCACAAATAGCCAGGACTGGGCTATAGGGTGGGTGCGGCTGTAATTCTATAGACAGCACGTCCACAGTTTCCTCTACAACATGGCTAATGTGACAAGGCGAGTTATCCTGATGCAAAATGATTCCCGACTGTATCATGTATGGGCATTTTCTTTTGATAGTCTGGTACAATTCAGTGTTAAGTAATGTTGCATAATAGTCACCATTGACCATAGTTTTCCTAGGTACCATGTGAGTTGAAATAATACCTTGTATATCAAAGAACACAACATACATAACCTTGGCTGCAGATTTGGATAGAATGGCTATTGTAGGGGAAGGAGAAGATTCAAGGATGCTTCCACTCTTAACTCTGCTGCTTTGTTTCAGGCTCGAACATGTGTACCCATGTTTCATCACACATGACTATATTGTTAAGAAACATATCTCCCTCCTCTGCATAACGTTTACGATACTATCGAAACTATCTAACCCTATCCCCCATCTGGTTGGAACTCAGACTCCGAGGCACCCACCGTGCTGAAACACGCCGCCTTCCTAACTTATTAACTAGAACATCCTGGGCGCTTCCATATGAAATGTCAAATTTAAATTTTCCTCTATATAGTTACATGGCAATCTTCTTTCACAAACACTTAAATGGCATTTAACTTTTACTCCGAGGTTGTTGACACTGGATCACTTTTTCTGTGGTCATCTTTGACCGTCTGTCTACCTTCATTAAAACATCTTATCCATTTGTAAATAGCAGGCCTTGATAGACACTTGTCCCCATAGACTTTCTTGCAAGTCCCCATGAACTTCGGGAAAACACTTTCCGAGCTTAACGTAGAGTTTGATGACAGTGTGCTGCTCGCAAATAACATAGTCCACCATTTTTGAAAAAACGCAATATATGTGACGTCACAAACGTGACGCGACGTTGCCATTTGTGACATCATCATAAGATAACGTCGCAAGAAAGCTTGAAAGATATTCCTAAATCAGCATGCGGAGTTTCTTTTTTCTAAGTTTTTTCATTTGTGAATTATTCGAGTTGTCTACAAACTTTTTTATCCCCCCTTGTAATTTAAGTCTTTACCAAATGACAAAATATTGGACACATCCAAATTGAAAGCATTTGCAGACGACAATATAAATGTGACTCAAACACTGAAATTTGTGTTGGAAAGGGTAGGAAATATTGTGAGAAAAGGAGAAAATGCTGGCTACCATTTTCTCCTTTTCTCACAATATTTCAAAAGCTTCCTTTTCAGGATCTTAAAAAGTTGGGATTGTATGGTAAAGGGTTATCCCTTTTCCAAACAATCCCAGGTTTTAACAACCATAAGGAAAGAGGACAAAATGAAGATATTTTGTTTGACACATTTTAAAAAGTTACCCCTTTACTAAACAATCTCACGTTTTAACAACCCTGGGAAAGAACTTTTTTGAAAACATAGTGGGAAAAGTTGGCCAAGTCGAAAAATTTTTTTGTTTTGTAAAGAGTTAAAGCTAAGAATTGATAAATCTTTGTTCTTTTTCCACTGCAAATGTATGTTGTTCAGGGCTTGGTTTCGAGGAAAAACTTAATAAGTGTCTTATTTTGCTCAAATCTACTAAACCAGGGCTTTTTGGTTTACAAAACCTAAAGTGGTAAAACTTAACTTGTTGGCTGGTACAAACTGTCTCAGCCAATCAGATAGCAAATCTTAAAACTAAGACTTAAAAGAAATTGAAAGTATTAACGGTGAAGACAGATTCTGGAAAATATTTGTGAACCATTCCTCGTTTTGGTTCTTGGGCATAAAACATAATTTGAGAAACAGCACTGGACCGAATGTTGTGAGATTCTTGCTTTGTTCAAGTGTTCTTTAATGTAGAGGCAGGGTCCTGCGTGGCTTAGTGGTAAAGTGTAGGACTCGTGACCTGGAGGCCCCTGGTTCTAGCCTCACTAGATCCACTGGGTTTTTTGTAGGAGTGTTCTTGGGCAAGATGCTTCAAAGCCCTAGCCTAGTGCAGGTGAAACCCAGGAAACACATAAATATATGAATTGTTGCAGTGATATGACTGAAATAATGTTGAAAGTGGTGTAAAACACCATTCAATCAATCAATCATTATTGTGGAGGCTTCTAATTTCGAAAAGTTTTCAAATTTTGTTGTCTGGTAAAGAGATTATGGGACATAGAGGTAATATATTATGTCTTGAAATTTCCCTGAAATGTCAGAAAAAAGGACAATGTTTTAGATGTTCATAGGCCAGCCTTGTTTTACATGACAAATTCAAAGCAGTTGCAGATGATAACCTTGACACACTGGCAAACGCGATGTTAAGCTTGGTTGTTTGCCTCTTTAATTTACAGGGATAAAAATGAAATCCCACTTGGCTATACATGTTAAACAATTAATGTCTTTCAAGTTTAAAAGACATGTCCATTTATTTTCAAATATTCACAAAAATGTTTCGATGAGCGTAACACATCCAACACAGCAGCCATTTTGTTATGCAGGTATATTCGCAGAAAGTGACAATAAACCACCATTTTAGAGATAGACTGATCATAAACATCCCTCGCTGACATGGTCATGTGACAGCCATTAACAGCAAATCTTGGTTGAAGTGTTAATTTTTTTCAAATGCGTATTTGTCTTAAATAATTTGTAGTTTTTATGGTGAGGGGTTTTCACATTAGTGGAATGACATTTGTTGAAAATGAGTTTTTTAAGTTTTCCAATTTGCCTGTCTAAACCTCATTTTCCTGGAATTTTCGCAGATGGTAATAATATCAATAAATGGTATGACATCATCTACCTCAATTTCGATACAGTATCACGTGACTTACAAGAACAATAAATTGATTGTGAACTTCCACATAGCGCAAATTTAGATGATTCGACGATAAATCAAAGGTGGCTCAAACAATGAAACTTGCCTTTAATTGAGTAGAAATGTGGGAAAATGAGAAAATGCTATAAACAGCATTTTCTGCTTCTCCCACAATATTTTCAAAAGCTTTCTTTTCAGGGTTTTTAAAAACTCGGATTGTTTGGTACAGGGTTAAATAATGAAACACATTATGTAAAACTGATGCTTGCATGTGTCCTGTGCTGCGCAGTAGTAAAAGGTAAGAAAATTGCAATCTTGTGTGCTAAGAGTTCAAATAAAAATAATTATTATTCAACTGTTTTCAATTCATTTCATTTAGCATGCAGATCAAAGAAGCGGAACACGTAATGGCCTGGTCACCTAACCAGGCACTGACCATAAAACACACTGCTTAATTTGCATTGAGAGAAATACACCAAACTGCATCGCTGTAAAAGCTAGCTCAACTGCAGTAAAAGGTTTTATACATGTATATCTAATCACTTTTCATGCCTTTACTTTTCCCTTGAAGAAGTCTTGATTCCCAGACTTGTATACAAATGAACACGGGAAATATACAAAGGTAAGGCAACTCCACTCCCGCAGTTGTCATTAACCCACTTCTGACACCAAATGTACCATGCAGCAGCCTGGTCAACCACACATGTACTAACCATAATGCACACTGCTTAACTTGCATTGAGAGAAATGCACCAAACCACATTGCTGTAAAAGCTAGCTCAATAGCAAGGCATGAAGTGCTTATACTGCTCTCGGTGACAAAAGTAATTGCTTGCTTTATGTGTTCTAGAATAGGGGGAAATCCTATGTCATGGAAACTTCATATTGTCTCATTGTGACAATATTCTAATGAGTATACCCACAACACAGGATTTTTGTAAGGATTGTGGAATGTTTTGAATGCAGAGGCCCAAATTCTGACTGTCATCTGGACCACTGATTAAATGGAGGAAAAAAATTGTCACATTACCAAGATATCTTAAACTTCCTGAATTCTGATGACGAATTCCCAAAATTCAGGCCTGGAATTTCAAATGTTATGAAATAAGCCCTGTACCAAACAACCCTGTGTTTTAACAAGAAAGTATTTGAAAATATTGTGGGAAAAGGAAAAAAATGCTGGGAACTAGCATTTTCTCCTTTTCCACAACATTTTCTACCCTTTCTAGAACAAATTCCATCATTTCAGCTTCATTTAATATGCCGTGATATGACTGAAACAATGTTGAAAGCTGTGTAAAATGCCAATCAAACAACCTTCCAGGAAACCTTGACTCACGACATGATGGTGGTTGCTACAAAGGTTGACCCAGCTCATCGCAAGATTGGAACCCAGAACCTGTGGTATGAGAGGCTAATGATCTACTGCTACACCACTGTCTTCAACAGCATATTTTACAAAAGAATACACTCATTATAACAAATATACTTAACTCTTTACTACACAACAACATTTTAGACTGGTCTAAATTGAAAGCATTTGCAGAAGACATGGTAGATGTGGCAGAAGTTATGGGATTTATCTACAAAAGGTTAGAAAACATTGTGGGAAAAAGAGCATTTTCTCCTTTTCCCACAATGTTTTCAAAAACTTTCTTTCTCAGTGTTGTTTAAACTCGGGAATGTGTGATAAAGGATTCACCATTGTTCTAGCTGAACAGTGGAATTTGCTTAACCCATTTTGACTTTTAATGACCCTGAGGAAGACGGCTTTTGAAAATATTGTTGGAAAAGGAGAAAATGCTGGTAACTAGCATTTTCTTCCTTTTTCCCACAATGTTTTCTACCCTATGAAGGACTACTTTCGTCATTTGAGCCACTTTTGTTGTCTGTAAATGCTTTGAATTTGTCCCAAATTTTGTCGTTTGGTAGAGTTAAAAATAAAATGTCTAATGCAAATTTTCATCGGTTAGCTATTTCTAATGCTTAGTACCCATTACCACAAAACAAAATTTCTCGTCCATATTCAATTTAGCATTCCCAGTTGACAAAGGTACCAAATGATACAGCTTGCCTTTAATAGAGTTGAAGAAAACATCTTCAGAAAGGAAAAGTTGTTGGTTACCAGTATTCTTTCCTTTTCACACATTTTCATCAGATTTTTTGCTATGGGATTGTGTGTAAAGAGTCATCTCAAAACTCTTTTCTGTATTTATTTTAGACTTGTAAGTGTTTAAAGCATTTGCACATGACGGAATGATGGAATTTGACTTCAAAAGGGCAGAAAAAGGTCGTCAAAAAAGGAGAAAATGCTTAGTATTATTAATTAGTTAATCTATATTGATAACTAATCATTATTCATACTGGATCCTAGGCTACAATGTTCACAATTTCCAACTTAAATAAGAAGAAAGCAAACTATGAATAGAAATATGTATGAATGACGGAAATAGTGAGCTATCTTTATTGAATCATGCTAGAGAGATATCTATTTATCAATGGTTAGAGCGCCTGGTTTTGGTAATTCTTACAATTTAAAAGTTATCACGACACCGAGTTGGAAAAAGAGAAGCAAACGGAACCCAACTTTCGGAAATAAATACGGTACATAAAACCACAATATCATAAATGCGCCAGTAACTCTACACTCTCAGGTAAGAAAATGATTAATTATTTCGTCCCCATCTGTTGTCAATATTTATTTTCTCCTATTTTTCTCACATTATTTAAAGAATATTTCTTGGTTCAGAGCCGGAAGCGCTTTAAACTTCAATCATATTGTGGGTGGGGTGCAAACCCAGTCTGCAGACGACGCTTATATTGACACAAGGTAAATAGGAGGCCTACTTATCATATTTACTTCACATTATCATCAGAGTTTGTTGGTTTTGAATTTTAACAGTTATTTATTGATTTAAAGGGCCATTTTCAACAGAAACTCAAATATTGAAAAAATAGTGTTAAAGAAAATTCAAGTAGATAAATTTTTGTATACTGGTGTAATCGAATTTTGCCAACGCAAGGGAAACTGCTCTTGCGGATTGCACAAAACAATAGTAATTTTCTTTCTGGTTAAATATCTATGCACTTGTATTAAAATACTTTTGTAAAAATAATTTTTACTACTTAAACATCTAAATTTATCTGTTAAAACATTGTTAGAAGTGAGACAGTACAAAGTCGCCATCTTTAAAAAGAGTAAGCCAATTTCGACAACTCTGGTTTTCCAAAAATTAGAGGCCCCAGAGAGGGTAAAATGAAATAAAAAATTCACAGCATCATTTCAGCAATATTCATTACCTCCCTTGGATATTAACTTTACATTTACTTCCTACGAGAAAACCTGAAGAAAATAAAACAAGACGCAGCTCTCAGAAAACAAAATCGACTGTTATGACATTTTTTTGTGTAATTATTTCTGCCGTGGCAATGAAATATTACAATCTAAATCAGGATGACAGTGTTGGGGATAAACAGGCTGTTAATCCAAAATAAGATAACCTTTTGTAGTTCACAGAAAAAAAATATTTTCTTGTCTTTGTAGTGATTTTTGTACCTGATTCAATCTATTTTCTTAGGAAAAATGAATAAGGACCCCTCTTTCATTCATATGGATATATTTCCCTTTAGGTGCCCCATACAAAACTTCGGCTGTTAAAGTTCAAAAGATAACCTGTCAAAACGAAAATAGACGACACAAAAAAGTTTTAAGCTGAAAGGATCTTTTAAAATCTGCATATAAAGGAGACACATGAGAAGTGATAATAAAATGGCGGGGAAAAGCATGTGAGAGGTCGCTTATGAACTTTTTTCTCATTGACAGGTATTTTTCTGTTATTAGATTCAAATCACAGTTTAAAACATCTTTGCTGCTAAGATATCAATCATTTCCGTGAATGGATGATGTCACAGATACGAAAATACTGCCCGAGAACATAGTTGGCTAAATTCGATTACTGGCGAAATTTGCTTACGCTCCTATACCAATTATTAAATTCTGTCTTTCTTTATGAATGTCAGTTGCTGATGGTGAAGAAGAAAATTGTAAAACAGTATGATCATGAGATTGTGATCTTGGTTGTTTGCATGCCATTTTATGCCAAATTATGTCATTTGTAACAATATTTGAATTACAAATGAGCTAAATTAGCTAGCTATAGACTTTAAGTCTGCCTTTGTTCTTCCACTTACTCTGTATGAAACAAAAAAAAGTGACTTGCCAGAATTTAAAGCTATTACACGAGGAGTCAAATGTGTTTCATATTGTGGTGTTTGTCTATGAAAGGGTGGACCACAATGGGAAATGGAGAGAATGCTGGCAAAATTTTCCTTTTCACACAGTGTTTCAAAAGCCCTCTTTTCCAGAGTTATTAAACAAACGGGAATTATTAGCTCATTTGTTTTTAAAAAAAAAAAAAAAACTGACATTTTATAGTATTTCTGTGATTGATTAAGGTATTTACTTGAAACTTGGACAAGTTGTTCACTATCAAAGGGGAGCCCATACAGCAAGGACAGGTAACCATCAAAGTATTTTTAATTCATCTGCATAAAAGTATCGATCCAGGTCAGCCTGCACAGTCCATGAATTTTCATCATGTCCAAGGATCATTTTACATTTTTTCAATATGTTGTTAGACATATTTGATTGGATTTTATGTATCCATAGTTAATGTGAAGCCTTGCTTGGTATAATGCATCACTGAGATACATTAAACCTTCTTTCTCCAGAGCATGGCTCATAATTATTTATTCTGTTTCTTGAGAAGGAACAGTTATTTATTTCATGCTTTCCGTAGGTTATCGAGAAATATCGGTGAAATATTTTTCGATATTTCATGGTTACGGCCAGTGAAAATACCAATTTTTATATTCTAACTCTTCAATTGAAGGCGGAAACACTTCCCGTGCACTAGTTATCTAGGTAAAATGCGCGTGCCTCACAACCAGATAGAAATATGACGTAATTTACCTTACATTTCTTGCGTTTGACGTAATATTGTAATGCATTGCTATGCGGAATAACAAAAAAAAAAAACTGAACTGGATTTTGATTAAGTTCCCCCCAGAAAGGGTTAAAAGCATGAAATAAATAGAATATTTGTTTTTTCGGTGAAAGATCGAAATTTATTTCATCTCGTTAACATCATCGGTAATATTTTTACTTGTGGCTGCACCACTCGTGAAAATATTACCAATGATGTTCACTCGATGAAATAAATTTCGATCTTTCACCGTAAAAAGCAAATATCCCCTGTATCTATCTTTCACACAGGTTAAACAGAGAAAACATGTTCAGTTTCATGAAAAAGGATAAAGAAGCAAAAAAGGAGAAGGAGGACAAGAAGAGAGAAAAGAAAGAGAAAAAGGAGAAAGAAAAAAAGGAGAAACATAGAGAGCAAACAACCCAGGAAGAATTAAATCGTTTAGAGGAGGTGAAAAGAGGCGTGTTCAGAAGAAAGAGTGATAGAGAGAAGAAAAGAGGTGATGCTGCAGAGCGACAATCTCAAGATGACGACGACGGAGGGTTCTTGCAACGGGATAGTGATAGTAGCACTAGTCTAGCTAGTGCTGGAAGATTGAGTCCTGGCAGAGAACATGTTGATGCAGTTGACTCTAGAAGAATTCCACCAGCCGTAATGCCAAAACCTAGTAAAAGTATTCTGAAATCCAAAAGTGATGTGAAAGCTGTGTCCCAGGATTTAGATGACAGCATGGTTTTACAATCAAATACAGCTTATAACGAAGAGATTTCAGGGGTGCCCATAGGTCAGGAGAAGCTGACAAAGAAATCCTCTCGAGGTTTGCAGTCATCAACAAAGGATAAACCACCAGAATTCCAGCCTCCTCCACCTCCTGAAACTCCGCCACCTGAGAAATCATTTAAAGCTACTCTCAAATTACCAGAAATAGTCCCAGCAAAACCTCCAAGAGTCAGGGAACTTGTCATTAATCGTTCTAAGGCGGGAGATTTTGGATTTACACTAAGGAAAGGAGTTATAAACAAGAAAGGAAATAATGGGGAAGATTTAAAACAGAATGTTACCTTTGCTGAGCCTGGGGCTGGTCAGAATAGCACACAGACTGGTTTAATTCCTGGTGACCGACTAATTGAAGTGAACAGTGTAAATGTTGAAAATATTTCCAGAGATGAAGTGATTGATTTAATACGGAAAACAGGAGATACAGTGGTGTTGAAGGTACAACCAATTCCAGAACTTGTAGAGCTGTCTGTTCGTCCAAGTGTGGATGGATTGCTGGTCGATGTGGAACAAGAAGTAGTTAAAGGAGGGACCTTGAAAAGAAGTGGAAGCATAAGATACAAGACACCGGTAAGTCTTCTATCATTGAGAAAAGTTTTCTTAGCTTCTCAGGCTTGTCCTTTATGTACTTTATACTTAAACCTTAAAGTGCATTTCACTAATGTAGTTGCCTTTGCAGCCAGTGTAGGTTAAGATCAGGCTGCACATTCTGTGCAGCCTGATCTTTGATCTACACTGTCTGCTTTGCTGATACACTGCAGACAAAAGCAACCATGACATTGCGATTATTTGGGTCCAGGGCTCCGGAAAACCGACAAAATGCCGGTCCAGACCGATTTTTGAGTTGCCGGACCGATTAGAATTGCGAAAACATACCTATAAATCGGTCCGAGTTTTTCAAAGCAATTCTGGATCTATATTTGCGTATAACACCAACTGTCAATAAAAATCCACAAAACACAGCTAGGGTTCAGGGTTTTCACACATTACATCCAAGCGTGGAGAATATCCGATAACGAGTTTACCCGCAAGGCACAGATTAGGTGATTCCCCGCACGTGGACTGGTTCTTACGTTGTGTTCGCAGTTGGCCAATATTTTTGTTTCAGTTTCATGCTTGATCGAGCAAATGATATCGAGTTTGCATAATGTATAATTGGTGCTTGTGAATGGGGTTTAGAACCGACAATAATTTTAAACATGTTTGAAGTTTGAGGCCGCGTCTTTAAAATACAGGTCATCAAACATTGCGACAATTTGAATTGCCGCTACTCGTGAAACAAATTTGTGGTACTCAAAAAAAAAAAGAGAAGCGTATAAAACGAGACGAGTATGGCTGTCTATTGCTGTTCGAATGAAATCGTCCATCAAATCAGGTGGCTTAGCTTTGCAAATTGCGTGACTAATGTCCGCAGATCACTTAAGTCTCTCTTAAAATCTGTACAGAGCGATAGCGATGACGATCAGATGGCTGAATCACTCTACTGTGCCATGTCATCCTACAAATTTTTATTTTTAACTCACTTTTTTAGCGATATAATGAGTGATATTGCTCAGGTATCACGTAAATTCCAAGAACGGAATTTACATTATTGTGACCTGCACGAAACTCTAGTTGCTGTGTGCGATTCTATTGAGCAACAATATTTGGTTGAAGAGCCAACCTATGGTAAAAATTTAGGTGAATTCTTAGAAAGTTACAGAAATGCGCAGACATTTCATGATTTTGAAATAAAACGCCATCCCAGGGATGCTAGGCTACCCGTAGTCTTGTCTGAATTCTCACGTATTCTCAAAGATAGCATACAGAGTCGGTTTCCTCGGCTAGAAATCTGGGATGCTCTTTCTATCTTTAACCCAGAAACGTTCCCTAAGTCATTTGAAGAAAAGGCCAAATTTGGCTCTGACAAAATGAATGTTCTGTTGGAGCATTTCGGTGAGAAAAGGGGACCTGATACACCCCCTGTGTGTGCTGATGGCGCAAAACGAGAATGGTCACTGTTCAAGAATCACATGTTCGCAAAATGCGGAAGAACACCAGCCACCGAAAAGCAGGAAAGGCTGACAATGTCTTCCCTCGCCGAGGAAATGCTTTCAGCAGAACATTTTCAAAGGGAATTTCCTAACATGACAAAGCTTTTAGCTATCAGCAGAATACTGTCTGTCAGTTCTGTAGAGTGTGAACGTGGGTTTTCAAAGCAGAACCTGATCAAGACACGACTGCGATGTAGTCTGAGCGTCGAAATGTTGGACAAATTGATGCGAATTTCTATCAATGGACCTGCACTTCCTGAATTTGACCCGTTGCCAATATTTCGCGCTTGGCGTACTAGAATGAGTGCAGGTCGTCACATTTTCAAAAACACAAAAGGCCAGAACAAACTTTTATAAGTTTAATCTGGACTTTGCTATATGGTAACATTTATGTATATTTCATTGTAAGAATTTGATCAGGATTTAATAATTTAATAAATAAAATGAAAAAAAAAAAATCCCTGTTGAAGACGGATGTGTTGGGCCTCGACGTGGCACAGGGGCGAACACTGCAATTGAATTATGATTGTGATCAAGCAGTGGCCAACTGCAACACAACGCTATTGGATGTATAAAAATTGACAAAAGAAAAACGTTGAATGAATGAATAATTTTAATTGTCAAATCGACGTCGATGGGCACCTTCTGCTACATTGCCGGAAGTGCAATTTTATACATAACCGGAAGTGTAGGATGCCATGCGTAAACAAGGTACGACTGTCAACTATGCTTTACTATTGAATATTCGTCTGCGTATGTCATTCTCAATCATGTAAGCTTGAACAAAAATCCATCACAAGAAAGAGAAACCTGCAACAGAAATTGATATATATTATGACATTTAAACCAGGCAACGATCGGGGGTGGGGTAGGTCAGAGACATAAACATGCGACTTTATTTATATGCCTCTGGGTACCGAGTAGGGGTACAATAGTATTGGAGGAGGGGAAGGGGCCGGCCTGGACCGATTCAGATTGAAAAATTTCCGGAGCCCTGTTTGGGTCGTATTTGAGGGATAAAAATTTCTGTTGGGTTTATTCGGCACCCTAAGGCTAAATATTGGTGCGTCTAAAAAAGTGTCTATTTAAAACCCTTTAAAATGGAATCCAGAATTTAATGACCCTGAGAAAGAAGATGTTAGAAAATCTTGTGGAGAAAGGAGAAATGCTAGTATAGAATTTTCTTCTTTTCCTACAAGATTTTCCACCTTTTCGTAGAAAACAATTTATCATCTGAAAATGCTTTCAATAAAGACTAGTCTAAAATTTTGTCATCAGGTTAAGAGTAAAGAATTAACACTTTACTATATGATGAGATTTTGGAATTGACTAATATAAAAGAATTTGAAGATGACCAATTAAATGCAGCTTAAATGATCATCATTTATGATTTCTGTTTCAAAAGAACAGAAAACAATGAGGAAAAATGAGAAAATGCTGGTTACAAACATTGTAACTTGCCCGAATTGAATATGCAAATGACCACTTGAATGAGGTTCAAATGATGGGACTTGACATTGAAAAGGTAGAAAACATTGCTGGTTACCAGCATTTTGTCCATTTCCCACAATGTTTTCAAAAGCCTTCTCTTTTAGGGTCGTTAAAACACAGGATTATTTGGTAAAGGTTTAAAGGTCAGGTGGTCAAGAAATTGAATATTAACCCCTAGTAATCCCCAATGTTGTGGAAGAGCTGATCTTGACATTAACTGTCTGGAAAAGCAGCTTTATTGTTAAAGGTGAACCCATCAGTCATTTACTGTACTACTTGAATCATAAGTATTGGTTTTAACCTTACACCAATATAACAAAATTTTAGATTTGCCCAAATTGAATATGCAGAATGCAGAATTGAATGAGGTTCGAACGATGGGACTTGGCACTCCTTATCTCACAATGTTTTCAAACTTTGTCTTCTTCATGATCATGAAAACATGGGATTGATTGTTTTGTAAAAATTTAACTTATTTATCCCTAAGTAAAATTTGCTGAAGATAACTGAAAACATTACTGCAAAATGAGGATTTTCAACATTACATTATGGTTTTAACCACCAATACAATTACAAACATTGTAACAGAAGGAGAATTTGATTGTCTCATTTTGTCACAATATTCAAAAGCAGTCTGCTCAAAGCTGAATAGGCCAAAGATCTTTGGAAGGAATTTTGTTAACAGAATACAGATGTTGACATAGATCTATGATTATATATGAGCAACACTGTGGCAAAAGGGTTTGAACTCTTTACCGAATGGCAAAATTTCGGGCTCGACCAAATTGAAACAGTTTGCAGACGACACATTAAATGTAGCTGAAATGAAAATTTCTATCTGTGATAGGGTAGAAAACATTGTGGGAAAAGGAGAAAATGCTGGTTACCAGCATTTTCTCCTTTTCCCACTATGTTTTCAACAGCCTTCACTGTCAGGGTCGTTAAAACTCGGGATTGTGTGGTAAAGAGTTAATGCATCTGTGATGTATCATACCGGGCAAGTCACAACATTATTATGGACCCATACAATCCATATTTTCTTACAACAGACAGATTCTTGAGGAAGAATGGTCCTTTGACAATCCGAAAATTTGAAAAAAGCAAGAAGATTGGACTCCAGTCAGCCTGCATGGATTGTGCAGGCTGACATGGGTCAATCCTTTTTGTAGATGTATTAAATCCCCTTTTCACAGAACATTGCTCAATGTATAATGTATAAGTCAAGATTGTCTTTCCTTTTACTAAGTCAAATTTATTGACATCTTTGTAATTATGACCTTGATTTCCTGTTGCACCCTTCACCACATGATCAGCCGAGCCCCGGTAGCTCAGTCGGTAGCGTGCAGGACTTGAAAACACGGGGTCAAGGGTTCGATCCCTGGCTACGACCCCTGGCTCGGCCAATTTCTTTCTGAGGATTGATGATAGTCACTGCGACAGGATTCATTCCTCTCCCACCGCTGACCATTGTTTCGATGATGATTATGTGGGAAAGCAGTCAGTGGCTTGGAAAAAAAATTGTGCGAAGTACTGGTAAAAGAGACTCCAGGAACGCATGGATAGGTGCACTGGCCGCCGCGATATAACTGAAATAATGTTGAAAACGGCATTAAACACCATACAATCAATCAATCAATCACCACATGATCATGAGTTTTAATAACCATAAGGAAGAAGGCTTTTGAAAACATTGTGGGAAAAGGAGAAAATGCTGGTAAGCAGCATTTTCTCCTTTTCCCACAATGTGTTCTACACTTCAGAAATGAAATTTCAGTTTTTAAGCCACATTTACTTTGTAGTGTGCAAAATGATTTTTAGTTTGGACAAGTCTAAGGTTATATTGAGTCTACTCATCTGCAATCCTGATTCAGTATTCACCAACCATTCTTAAGAACCTTCTCAGTCTTAATCTAGAAATTACTAAATTTGAAAGTAACACTACTTCTGATTGGCTAAACCATTTGGTTTTTGCAAATCAGAAGTTCTGTTACTTTTAAATTTAGAAAATCTTGGAGAAAAAGTCTGAGAACGTTCTGAAGAATAGTTGGTGAATATGGAACCTGGGCTGTCCTTATTTGGGTATTATGTTGTTCTGCCAAGGAGAATCTAAAATATGGTTCCATTGAATTAGAAGAAAATGTCCCGCTATAATACACACAAGTGGGACTTAGTTCCTTCAGATTTATTTTGATTAATATTTTAGCGTGCATTTGCCTCACTACATTTGCAAGTATCCCTAATATCTGCAAGTCAATGGACTTTTGCTCCTGCTCTGCATAATCCTTAGCAGAACAGTGGTGTCATGAATTGGCTATGGTTTGTTAAACATGTATTTGATGCATCTGCAAAAAGTATAGACCCAGTATATCTGCAAAAAGTATATAGCACAGGCTGACATGGGTCGATACTTTATGCTATGGTTCAATATTCTACATGTCAAAGGACCATTCTACCTCATGATTTAGTTGGCGCAGGCTGACATGGGTTGAATCTTTTTGCTATTTGTCATTTTCCTACATGTCAAAGGACCATTCTACCTCATGATTTTTGTTGTTTGTTAGATAGAATGGATGTTATGGATCCATATTTATGTGATGACCTTCTTGGTATAATGGATCACATGCATTAACTCTTTATCACACCATCCCGACTTTTAACGACCCTGAGAAAGAAGCCTTTTGAAAACATTGTGGGAAAAGGAGAAAATGCTGGTAACCAGCATTTTCTCCTTTTCCCACAATGTTTTCTATCTTTCACAAAACAAATTTCAAATTTGCAGTCACTTTTATTTTCTCGTCTGCAAGTGCTTTCAATTTGGACCAGTCTAAAATTTTGTCGTTTGGTAAAAAGTTAAACATTCTTTTGTCAGAGTATGTCTCAAATTTAGGTGTCTCACAATTATAAAATGGAGATTTTTAGCCAAGATTAAATTCTAGACATTGCCCCTTGTTGCACAAAAAGTTATGATTTATTAAAAAAAAAAAATGATAATTTATGTATTTCCTTCTACCAAGTGTTGTTTACAAATCATTTCCGTGTTTAATCAAAAATCAAACTGTTTTCAAAAGTTTTTGTGAATTTACTTCCTTGATTTGTGAACTGAAAATCTTTTAGCATGTACACTCATACATTACTATTCAATTTTAACCTTGAAGAAACAACTTTCAATAACAACCAGGGGGACTTTGGTCCAAATCCCAGCTAGGCAATAGGAAGCACTTGTGGTAAACAAATTGAATGTTTCCCACCATGTTTTCAATAGTAGTCTTTCCCAGGAAAAGGTGTCTTTTAGGACTGGCTCTGAAAAATAAAATACATGTATTGTACAGTCTAAATCATCTGACTAGTCGCTTTTTCTGTTTAGTCCCATCTTGATCAACACTGCATGCAAAAATTATTTTTACCCTGTACCGTACAATCACAGGAAGAAGGCTGTTGAAAACATAGTTAGAAAAGGAGGAAATGCTAGTAACCAGCATTTTTTCTTTTCGTACAATGTTTTCTACTAGTGTTAAAAGATAAATTCCATCATTTGTACATTTTTTTTACATCTGCAAGTACTTTCGCCATAGACAAGTCTAAGATTTTGTAGTCAAGGGTATAAATAAGCTGAGCCCCAGTAGCTCAGTCTGTGGCGTACAGGAATGGACAGCAGGTCCCTGGTTTAAGTCCCCAGCTTGGCAGATTTCTGCCCGAGGATTGATAAAAGTCATTGTGACAGGGTTCATTACTCTCTCACCGCTGACCATTGTTTTTGACGATGGTTATGTGGGAAAGCAGTCAGTGGCTTGAAAAGAATATTGTATGGAATACTGGTTAAAGAAACTCCAGGAAAGCACTGATAGGTGCACTGGAAACCATGATATAACTGAAATAATTTTGTGTTTATAAATGAGATATATGATAAAATGAAAGTAGACTGGAAAGTATCCCTAGTCAAAACAGGTGTTTTAAAGACTGTATTTAATCTGTCAGGTTTAATAGATTAACTCTTTAGCAAATGACAGAATTTTAGACTAGTCCAAATTCAAAACATTTGCAGATGACAAAATAAATTGACATAAAATAGAAATTTGTTTTTGGAATTGAAGAAAACATTGTAGAAAAAAGAAGAAAATGCTGGTTACCAGCATTTTCTCCTTTTCCCACAATGTTTTCGAAAGGTTTCTTTCTCAGGGTTATGAAAAGTAGGGATTGTGTGGTACACAAGTCTTATCTCTTTCCCGAATGCAAGATTAAACAGACTTGTCACAGATATTGAAAGTATAAATTTGGCAGTTGACAATTTTAATTTGGATGAAGTGATAGAATTTGTCTTTGAAAGGGTAGAAAACATTGTCAGAAAAAGGACAAAATGCAAGGAACCAGCATTTACTTTTTTTCCAGAGAATGGTTTCAAAAGCTTTTTAGTCAGTGGCTGTAAAATACAAGAGTATTGAATGAAGGGTTGAATTTGAAGATTAAAATGTCTAGATTGTAAGATTGTAGCACTTTTAAAAGTTACTACGAGGGTTGTTCGATATGTAATGTGTATTGTACGATATCTCAAAAGCATTCGACTCAAATAGTGAAATGAACATTACATCCCTTCAAAGTATTCTCCACGGTTTGAAATACGTAATTTCAATCTCTGAATCCATTTCTGAAATGCGTCACGGTACGCTGATTTAGGTAGACCTCTGAGGCACTGACTGATGGCTGAGCCAAGGGCTTGTTAGGACTTGTAACGACGACCAGATAAGAACTTTTTATGTTTTGGAAAAAGGAAAAAGTCACATGGGGCTAGATCTGGAGAGTATGGTGGGTGTGGTAAGACAGTAACCGTCTCCGACTTCAAAAATTGCTTCACAAGCTCAGATGTATGTGATGGAGCATTATCATGAAGTAGACGAACATGCCTAAATCCTGACACAGGGCGTCGTTTAAGATAATATTTCTTGACCTTTTTTAGTATAACATCTTGGTAATACCGACCTGTAACACTTTTGCCCTTCGGCACCGGAATTTGTACGGCTATACCATCACATGAGAAGAATATGCAATAAAGAACCTTCTTTGTGCTTATGCTTCTTTTGGCAACTACAGGCCTTCTACTGTGTTTAGTTAGCCATATTTTGTTTCCAATTTTTCTTACTGGTTCGAAATAGTGAACCCATGTTTCGTCACCAGTAACAATGTTTGCAAATTGTCTTTGATTGAATTTGGGAAACATTTTGAGCAATTGCTTAACGGTTTGTACTCGTACCCGTTTTTGGTCATCTGTCAATATATGCGGTATCCATCTGGCAGAAATCTTTCGTACTTTCAAAATACGCTTCAAAATGAAATGCACCCGTGATAGCGATATGCCAACAGCGTTGGCAATATCACGAATCGTGTATCTGCCATCACTTTCAATTATTTCCCTGACTTTTGAGACATTTGCCTTGCCTGTTAAAGTCACAGGTCGGCCAGATTTTGCTGCATCTTTGATGGACTCTGTGCCAGTCAGAAATTTCTTTCTCCAACTACGAACTGTCTCATAAGATACCTTATCAGACCCATAAACTTCCCCCAATTCAGTAAAAATCTGCATTACTGAATGACTGAGTTTTATTGCGAACTTTTATATAAGCTCTAATTTCTTCAATATTCTTAATCCATTTCCCAACCATTTTTACAACAGTGGTCAACGACTAGCTCTATTGAAATGACTATAAGTTTAAAACTATGTGGAGCTGAAGGCTCGTGTTTATACCGTTGGAAAGGTATTGAATAGAGCTATTCAAGTGTATCATCATCCACGAAATCATGCAAAGCCTTATCGCGCTGTGGTACAATACACATTACATATCGAACAGCCCTCGTATTTAGGACAGTTAGTTATTGCATAGCAGTCTACCGTTTTATTGTGTTGAAATGTTTATGGAATATCCTATTCTTATATCAAACAATTCTGTTTCTTTAACCCTTTACCTAACAATCCCGGGTTTTCACGACCCTGAGAAAGAAGCCATCTGAAAACATTGTGGGAAAAGGAGAAAATGCTGGTAACCAGCATTTTCTCCTTTTCCCACAATGTTTTCTACCCTTCCCAAAACAAATTCTAATTTTGAGTCACATTAATTTGTGGTCTGTAAATGCTTCCAATTTGGACTAATCTAAAATTTTGTCATTTGGTAAAGAGTTAATTCTATATTACTGAATAAATAAATTGCATTACGTTGACTCCCACAGCTGATCATTGTTTCGACGATGGTTATGTGGGAAAGCAGCCAGTGGCTTGGAAAGAAAATTGTGCAGAGTCAATCAATCAATCAATCAATAAAGCATTACGTTGAACTCTTTCATTAGTGAATAAATAATACGCATTTTCTCAATGGCTACAAATACAGTTGTGTCGCAAGATGAAGAGAGAGTTCAGTTATAATCCAGAATAAAGCGGTGGACAGTGTAGATCAGAGATCAGACTGCATGTTCTGTGCAGTCTGATCTTGATCTACACTGTCCACAAAAGCTTCTGGTGTCGTCTATGGTATGGAAAGAGTTTAATAAGCCTAATGATAGAGGGCTGTTGAAAACATTGTGGAAAAAGGAGAAAATGCCAGTAACCAGCATTTTCTCCATTTCCCAAAATGTTTTCTTCCCTCTTGACTAAAGATGTCATAGTTTTTACTGCATTATTAATTTATTAAGTTGTTTGCATCATTATGCACACAATTTGAACAAGTCTCAAGTTTTTTTCGATAGTCATAGGTACTAGTATTCAACTTCTAAAATGTTTGAAACTCCTTACCATGACAGGCTTTATTAACAGCCACAGCTATGAAGTTCAAGTTGCACAAAGGATAGATTTTTTACCCTTTACCACAATATTTTTTGGACTTGTCCAAATTAAATCTAAATATATATCTTTGAAAGGATTAAAAAATTTTGAGAAATGGAGAAAATGCTGATTGCCAGCATTTTAATCCTTTTTCCACAATGTTTTTAACCACATTCTTTCTCAGGGTTGTTAAAATTTAGGATTGTTAGGTATGGGGTTAGAGAAAAGGAAACTGAAATCTGATTGATTCTAAAAATATTTCCTATACCCACAATGTTTTTTTTCTTCTTGTATCATTCAGGGAAAGTCATAATACTTTCCAACAGTTACATCAGGCACTACCATTCTCTCCTTTTGTTACAATATGTTCAAAAACCTATTTCAATGGACGTTAAAACTTTACATTGTCTGGTAAAGGGTTAAATGAAATGATGAGGAAAGTGGATACAGTAGGTTATAACATGAAAGACAAAAGTCTATTCAGTTGGGATTTTTATTGCACATTTTAGTAAAAAGGGCAATTATTATTTTGTCATAAAGTTGTCAGGTCACTGCCTAAAGTCAATCTAACTGTATACATTACAACTATATTTAACTTTTAATTTTAACACTTTACCACACAATCCTGAGTTTTAATGACCCTGAGGAAGAAGCCTTTTGAAAACATTTTGGGAGAAGGAGAAAATGCTGGTAACCAGCATTTTCTCCTTTTCCCAAAATGTTTTCTACCCTATCAGAGAATTGCAACTCATTAGAACCAGTTTTTGAACTGTCATCTGCAGCCACTTACAAGATTGAAGAATCTAAAGTTTGTTGTTAGGTAAAGGGTTAAACCTGTTTCTTTCCCACTAATGAAGTTTTCCTGAAAATCGAATATACCTTTTACCACACAATCCAGTGTATGAATGACTACAACTTAGAAAGGCCTTTTGAAAACATTGTTAGAAAAGGAGAAAACGTTAAGGTTACCAGCATTAGAAGCTGGGCTTTTTTTTTAAAGAAAATGTTGAGGTATTGTCGTAGCCCTGGCAACGTTGTTGTCTGCGTTGTCTTCTTTGTCTTGCAAAAACTTGGACAATTTGTAATATCTCTGGGACAAGTTGTTTACTTTCACAAGAGGAACCTATACAACATGGGCAGGTAACTCAAGCACTTGGAGCCAAGAGTTGGAACGGCATGCGGTGCTCTTGTTACCTTTTCCCTCAATGTTTTCTACCTTTGAAAGATATATTCGATCATTGGAGCAATATTTAATTTCTCATTTGCTTGATAAATATGAGCAATGCTCTTGCAAAACGGAGTTTTATGTATCTCAGTAAGGCATAACCAAGCAAGAAATCACATGGCTTGCAACAGACGAAAGGGGCATTCGGACATTTGTTTAAAGTGTCGTCTCAGATCAGCCTGCGCGAATCCGAGACGACACTTTACGATAATATTAGATTTTGTGCTACAGTAGACTTGCGCAAAACAGAAAATTACATAAAAACGGAAAGTGTTGTTTCGGATTAGCCTGGGCGGACTGCGCAGGCTGATCCGAGACGACACCTTACGCAAATGTCTGAATGCTCCTTTTCGCGTGTTGCAGGCCATATTACCATGGATCCACAAAATCCATTTTGTAAAGCAACTGACTGAATCATGACTTACATTGCTGCTTTGACGGAGTATGTAGGCTCACCTGGGTTAATACTTTTTGCAGAAGCATTAAGTCCCCTTTTCATGGACTATGGTTCATATGCTTATGATATTGGCAAGTGCTAAAATTGTGTTTTCTTGTAAAAATAGAACAAGAAATGATCTAGTAACAGCCAATGGGCAGCTCCCTATCAAATAATTTATGTCAGTGCCTTGTGAGTGAGAGGGAAAGGTTGTAAGCCGACAGCGAAATCAGTGAACCCTAGACTTCAGTATGATAAGGTTATAAAAACTGTTTGATAAGACAGATCTGGACAGTGGAAAGTAACCTCAATCTGAGACTTCAGTACCTTTTTAAGGTTTCTCCTTGTGCCTTAGTGGCTCAGACATAAGATGAATTGTAAGCAGGAAATCATTGTTTGATCCTGGCTTGTGGCGCTGTTCGAGAGGAAATGTCCTTGAGCAATGTGCTTCTAAGGCACAGCTTAGTTCTGATTAAACCCAGGAAGTACATAGACAAGTAAACTGGCATCATTGAATGACTATTATACTGTTGTTCGACTTAATTTTGATTCAGACAGTCACAAAAAAAACTGTGAATACATTTTTGCCTCAGTCATAATATGCTGTAGTGCTTGAATCATGTGCCAGTAAACCCCAAGATCCATATTCATGAGCCATTCTTAACTGTCAGAGCACCTTTAGAATCAACCCAACCAACATTTCCTTTCTAGGAAAAAGAGCCTAATAAAAGCAATGTCAAGGCTGCTATTTTCCAGAGTGTCTCTGCAAAGTGGACAGGGTAGATCAAAGATCAGTTTGTATAGTCTGATCTTGATCTACACTGGCCGCTTAGGCAACTACAGTAGTGAAAGGCACTTTTAAAGATTAAAAGCATTTTTAGTATTAGTTCCAAGAATTTTCTTAAAGTAATGCAAGTTCTGATTGGCTAAACCAAATGGTTGGGGTGGCCACAACAGAGAATAATCTGAATGGTACAGAGTGCAGCGTGGCTGCCATACATTATTTCAGACTGGGGTTATTTCAGACTGCCAAGAGGCAGTGGCAAAGGGAACCAAAGCATAGTGAATACATGTATGTGTTGGCTTTCCTCTGGAAAATATAACCACCTGTACATGTTATTAACCCTTTACCACACAGTCCTGAGTTTTAACCATGAGAAAGAAGCCTTGTGAAAACATTGTTGGAAAAGGAGAAAATGCTGGTTAATACCAGCATTTTTTTCTTTTTCTTACATTATTTTCTACCATCCTAGGGAAAAATCTCCTCATTTCAGAAAAGTTAAGTTTGTCTGCTGTAAATGCTTTAAATCTGGACAAATTTTGTCTTGTGGTAAAGAGTTAACGTTTTCTGTGAGAGAAAGGTGTTTTCCAAAGAAATCCATATGGCTCATTGATCGAGATACCATTTTGCAGCTACATGTTCTCAGAGACTAGAAGTTTTTTCAAAGGTGATGGCAAATTGTCAAGAAACATTTTTTAGTTATCAGTTTTGAATACAGATGATTTGTCATGGAGGAAAAGGCATGATTTAGTCTTTAGGTTTTTCACTCTTTATGTCTCACAGTTTAATTTTTTATGGTGTAGAAAGCAGTTTTCAACACTATTTCGACACTTTTTCAGTTATATTGCGGTGGTCAGTACACCTATCCATGCTTTCCTGGGGATTCTTTCACCAGTGCTTCTCACAATATTCTGTCCAAGCCACTTGCTACTTTTCCAGCTAATTATTGCCGAAACAATGATAGGGGTAAGAGAGGAATGAACCTTGTTGCAAGACTATCATGAGAAAAAATTTGCCAAACTGGGTATTTGAACAAACCACCCCCCTGGTTTCAAGTCCTGGCAACTAATTGTATTATTCTGTATGTTGAAAATGTATTTAGCCCTTGTTATACAATGACTACCTCACAACAAATTGCTGAGATATTTTACCAAAAAGATATAAAAGAATTGAGAAACTCCTCATAATTATCCTATGTGACTTTTTATTTCCGTCTCTCTTTGTTAGACAGCAATCTTTGTTAAAAAACTTCCAATAAATCTGATTGCATCCTGCGTTACCTGTTCACTCAACAGCAGAATTTTAGACTGGTCCAAAGTGAAAATATTTGTAGACTACAAATTATGGGTAGCTCAAATGACAAAATGTATCCTTGATATGGTAGAAAACATTGTGGGAAAAAGAGAAAATGCAGCATTATTTTCTTTTTCCTGCAATGTTTTCAAAAAGCCTTCTTTATGGTCATCAAAATTCTGGACTGTGTGGTAAAAACGGTTAGGAAAAAAAGCTAATTTGTTTCAATTTCAGCTGGAACTCTGGCTGGAAGTTCTGCAGAGTGTCTGACAGTGTAGATCTAATATCAGACTGTACTTTCTGTATTGTCTGATTTTGATCTGTCCTATCTGCAATAGCTATCTTTGTCATCTCTGGCATTTTTAGGGAGAAAAGGTTGATTGATTGATTGATTGAATGGTGTTTAATGCCGTTTTCAACATTATTTCAGTTATATCGCGGCGGCCAGTGCACCTATCCATGCTTTCCTGGAGTCTCTTTTACCAGTACTCCGCACAATCTTCTTTCCAAGCCACTGGCTGCTTTCCCACATAATCATCGTCGAAACAATGGTCAGTGGTGGGAGAGGAATGAATCTTGTCACAGTGACTATCATCAATCCTCGGAAAGAAATTTGCCGAGCCAGAGGTCGTAACCAGGGATTGAACCTACGACCCCCTGTTCTCAAGTCCTGCACGCTACCGACTGAGCTACCGGGGCTCGGTTAGGGAGAAAAGGAGCAGCTTACATTATGAAATAATACACTTATAAAACTTAATGTATACAATAAATGTTATACCAGGATGTAATATCAGTCATATTTATAAAACTGCTGTGTTACCTTTAACCCTGTACCAAACGACAAAATTTTAGACTTGTCTAAATTGAAAGCTGTTGCAGACGACAATTTAAAGGGGGATAAAAAAATTAAATTTCTTTTGGGAAGGATTGAAAACATTGTGGGAAAAGGAGAAAATGCTGGTTACCAGCATTTTCTCCTTTTTCCACAATGTTTTCAAAAGGCGTCTTCCTGAGGGTCGTTAAAACTCGGGATTGTGTGGTAAAGAGTTAACCTTTTACCAAACGACAAAATGTGTAAAATTCGCATACGACAAATTAAATGTGGCTCACATGATGAAATCTGTAACATTGGGTACCAGCATTTTCTCCTTTTCCCTCTATGTTTTCAAATCCTACTACCTTAAGGTCCTATAACTACGGGCATTGTGTAGTATACGGTTATGTCTTTACCAAAAGCGTAAAGGTAGACTGGTCCAAATGAAAAGTATCTGCAGACGAAAAAATGAAATGTGGTTCAAGTGAAAATGTTTGTCTGTGAAAGGAAGAGTTTGCGTCAGCCATTTCTACTTTGTGTCCTGCTGATGCAGAGGCTTTAAAATTTGTGACCTTGACCCATTATTTTGTGTCCTTGCTATGAGAAGCATTCTTGGACATTCCCTCTTTTAGTATTTTGTGAACTGATACTGAAAGCGAAAGAAAATACTTTAACCAGCCTGGGTCTGAAATTCATGCTGAAAATGTACATGATGCTGTCATTTTTCCAATTTTCTCAGATTTATGCATTGAGCTCAAAAATTTTTAGGGAATATAATAAATACAATCATTGGCGAATGTAAGCCATTTGCTTTAGGTCTTTTACTTCAAATGAGAATCTTAACCTCTTTAAATTTTCTCATGGAATTTAAGCTGTCTTGTGATATGAGACCGTAGATCTGTGCAAAACTTGAAATTTGCGGCAGACTAAAAGAATTTACCCTTTATCAAGGCTTTTGAAAACATTGTGGGAAAAGAAGAAAATGCTGGTAACCAGCATTTTCTCCTTTTCCCACAATGTTTTAACTTTTTCACATAATTTCTGCAATTTCAGTCACATTTATTTTGTTGTCTGCAGATGATTTGAATTTGGTTGAGTCAAAAATGTTGTCATCTGGTAAGGAGTCAAAGAAAGAAAGCAATTACAGCCTTTTCAACAGTTCAAAGTTCCCTGAAAATATGTTGTTAGAGACACATATTAGGCACATATTAGAGACATGTTAGAGACACGTATAAACAGCTGTTATGTATCTCAATATTATGTTTATTATTCTCTGAAAGTAATATTTATAGAGCAATTACGGCTAATATTATGGAATTTACTGGTTATTAAAGATATGCAGCTTATTTCTTTTGTAAAAGGCCCTGGTTACGAAAATAACTTTACACAACCATGAGAATGAGCCATGCTCTGGGAAAAGGGGCTTTAACCCTATACCAGACGACAAAATTTTAGCCTTGTCCAAATTGAAAACATTTGCAGACGACAATTTCAGTGTGCCTCAAATGGTGCAATTTTTCTGTGATAGGGTAGAAAACATTGTAGGAAAAGGAGTAATGCTGGTTACCAGCATTTTCTCTTTTTCCCACAGTGTTTTCAAAAGGCTTTCTCTCAGGGTCATTAAAAGGCGGCATTGTGTGGTAGAGTTAATGCATTCTCAAAAAGTGTTGACCCAAGTTGGCCTGCACAGGCTGACCTGAGTCAAATCTGTTTGCTATTAGTCAGTTTTCTGCGTATCATAGAACCATTCTACCTCATGATTTAGTTGGTTATTATACAAAATTGATTTTATTGATCCATAATTATATGATGAGTTGCTCTTCATTATGCATCACAGGGATGCATTAAACTCCCTTTTGTCAGAGCATGGTTCAATAATTAATTTCTTGGAAACGCCTAATATTTGATGCTTGAATTTTGAGTCAACCCTTCATCAAACAACAAATTTGAGACTATTCCAAATTGAAAGCATTTGTGGACAACAAATTGCACCTATAACTGCCTTAGCAGCCAGTGTAGATCATGATCAGACTGCACAAAATGTGCAGTCTGATCTTTGATCTACACCATCTGCTATGCTTAACTCCTTTCCAGATGACAACATTTTAGACTGGTCCAATCTGAAAGCATTTGTAGATGACAAATGTGAATCAAGTATTGAAATTTGATTTGGGAAGGGTAGAAAACATGGGAAAAGGAGAAAATGCTGGTTACCAGTATTTTCTTCTTTTCCCATTATGTTTTCAAAAACTTTCCCTCTTAGGGTTGTTAAAAGTTGGGATTGTGTGGTTAAAAGGTTAATACTGTAGACAAGTACCTCCATGATATTGTAACTGTTTGGGTGTTATTATGCCCCCCTTCAACGAAGTGGGGGTATATTGCTTTGCTAATGTCGGTCGGTCAGTCGGTCGGTTGGTAGACCTTACCTTGTCCGGATGATAACTAGACACAGAATTGACCTAGGTTCATTAAATTTGGCACAGACATGCGTCTCGGAGTGTAGATGATCCCTATTGATTTTGAGGTCAATCGGTCAAAGGTCAAGGTCACAGTTACCGTCAACATGTTGATATATAGACCAAACCTTGTCCGGATGATAACTAGACACAGAATTGACCTAGGTTCGTCAAATTTGGCACAGACATGCGTCTCGGAGTGTAGATGATCCTATTGATTTTGAGGTCAATCGGTCAAAGGTCAAGGTCACAGTGACCGTCAACATGTTGATATATAGACCAAACCTTGTCCGGATAATAACTAGACACAGAATTGACCTAGGTTTGTCAAATTTGGCACAGACATTCTTCTTGGAGTGCAGATGATCCCTATTGATTTTAAGATTAATCCAGGTCACAGTGGCCTTCAACTTAATGATATATAGAACAAACCTTGTCCAGATGATAACTAGACGCAGAATTGACATAGGTTCTTCAGATTCTGTACAGGTATTCATCTCGGAGTGTAAATGATCCCTATCGATTTTGAGATTAATCCATCAAAGGTCAAGGTCACAGTGGCCTTCAACTTAATGATATATAGACCAAACCTTGTCCAGATGATAACTACACACAGAATTGACCTAGGTCCTTCAAATTCTGTACAGATATTCATCTTGGAGTGTAAATGATCCCTATCGATTTTAAGGTTAATCCGTGAAAGGTCAAGGTCACACTGACCACCAGATGATTCAGGGCCTGCGCTGCCGTTCGCCACTTGAGCCATTTGCTCAAAAAAAAAAATTAAAGTGTCTCAAAAATCATCATATGTGGCTCAACTTGTGGCTCCAACATTTTACTTGCGTATTATCGGGGATGTAGTAAGCATTGAAGTCGACTGGGAAAAAGCGGAAGTTGAACGCGCTTGCCGAAAAGAAAATCGATAACCCAGTCTGTGTATCGGCGACTGTTTACAATCTTGTATGTATACACACCGCCGACTGTTGACAGATGATCACGTTTAACAATTGAAGTGGGTAATAAATCAAAAAGATGACATCGATATTTCCCAATCAATTCTTTTGATATCAGTTTATTAACTGTGCCACTTCCTGTATCAATGTGGCAGTAGGGGGGCATGACTGTTTTACAAACAGACACCTTGTTTCTAATCTGAAAATATCTGTTGGGTTTATTTGGCACTCTAAGGGTTAAGTTAAATTTCGAAACTGGGCCCTGTACTTGAGATCAGGGGTTGTTGGTTTGAATCTTCAGTTTGGCCAATTTCTTTCTGAGGATTGATGATGTGACAGGATTCATTCCTCTCTAGCCCTTGATCATTGTTTAGACAATAGTTACGTGGGAAACCAGCAAATGTCTTAGGAAATTTTTTTTGTGAAACACTTGTTAAAGAAAAATACAGGGAAGCATGGAAAGGTACACAGTGGCTGCCACAATGTATTAGAAATAATGTTGAAAACTGTAGCAAAAATACAGACAGGTACCTGTATAAGAGTCATAACAGGTAGGATATGAAGGGGCAATTCTGGATTTATTAGTAAACATGAGTTAGTTGTTGAGTGATAAAATTATTGACTTACTGCCACATATTACCCTTTACCCAAACAATCCAGAGTTTTTACGACCCTGAAGGAGAAGGCCTTTGTAAACATTGTGGGAGAAGGGGAAAATGCTGGCCACCAGCATTTTCTCCTTTTCCCAGAATGTTTTCTTTACTTTCCAGGAGAAAAATCATCATTTGAGCTACTTTCAATTTGTCGTCTACAAATGCTTTCATTTTTAACAAGTATGGAATTTTGTTATTTGTTAAAGAGTTAACATAGTTTGAATTTTTTCCTCTTTTGATTGACCAAATGCTTTATTCAGAAATAAGGCCTAGATTAGGCAAGGATGTTTGGGCCAGCTTAGATCTTTAACAGATGACAAAAGTTCACTCTTTGGTAATGAAAGCATTTGCACACGACATGAAAAGGTGGACTTAATGACTGGATTTTCTTTGGAATGGTAGAAAATTTTGCTGATTGTCAGCATTTTCTAATCTGCCTACATGTTTTCTAAATTATAAATCTCATCGTCAGAGTTATCAAAGGGGGATTCTTCTGGCAAGAGTATAAAAATACTACTACTACTGCTGCTACTACTACTACTGCTATTACTACTACTACTACTACTACTACTACTAATAATAATAATTAGATGATGATGATGATGATATGATGGTGATGCTGAGGCTTATAATAATAATAATAATAATAATAATTTAGTTGCAAGATCACAAAATTATTTTCATAGCTTAACTGAGTTTTGAAAATCTTTATTTGAAACAAGATATTCAGCTTGTACAAATATTGATGAAAAGAGATTTCAGCAGTGATATCCCCCATGGTTTGGAATGTTGTGTCGATGGAGAGACTGCTGTGGTGGGTGACAGCTCTCCTCTTTCACCACTTCTTGTAGACTCGGCTACTGCAGTGCTGTGCCAAGGGACTGTGACTCCCAAGTTACAGTCACCAGTATGGTTTGAACCAGGATTTTCTGATGAAAGCTATCATTAACCTTATACCACATGACAAAATTTTACTCTTGTCTAAACCCAAAGGTTTTGCAGATGACAAAATAAACGTGTCTCAAAAATTGAAATTCATTTTTGGAAGGTTGGAAAACATTGTGGGGAAAAAGGAGAAAATGCTTTTCTTCAAGGTTGTTAAAACTAGTGATTGTGTGGTAAAGCGTTAAACACTTAGCTATGGGTGAACCCTGGTTTACTCATTCATTACTCAATTATGGAATGAATCTATTCAATTGGGAAAAGGAGCTGACATGATATTGCTATATCAATGTCTTTTTTTTTTCAGCCTGACTAATGTATAAAATGGCAACAATATAGATTCAAGATCAGACAGCATCTTGATCTATACTGTATGCAAAAGCAACTATATTCAAGTTCATTTTCATTAGGGGTTACACTCAATGGCTATTTTGCTGAGCCCCAGTAGCTCAGTCGGTAGCCTGAAGGACTTGAGAACACGGGGTCAAGGGTTCGATCCCTGGCTACGACCCCTGGCTCGGCCAATTTCTTTCCGAGGATTGATGATAGTCACTGTGACAGGATTCATTCCTCTCCCACCGCTGACCATTGTCTCGACGATGATTATGTGGGAAAGCAGCCAGTGGCTTGGAAAGAAAAATTGTGCGGAGTACTAGTAAAAGAGACTCCAGGAAAGCATGGATAGGTGCACTGGCCACCGCGATATAACTGAAATAATGTTGAAAACGGCGTTAAACACCATACAATCAATCAATCAGTCAATGGGTATTTTAGTAACAAATGGTGAAGTAGTATGAACCTAAGATGAACAGTTTTCATAGGTTAATTTAACTTAACTCTCAACCAAACTACAAAATTCAATTGGCACACTTATCCAAATTGAAAGCACTTGCAGACAACACACTGAATTGGACACACATGATGAGATTTGTGTGAGAAAGGGTAGAAAATACTGTGGGGAAAGGCTAAAAAATCTGATTAGCAGTATTTTCTTCTATTCCTACAATGTATTCAAAAGGCCATTCCCTTTAGGGTCTTTGGAACGTGGGATTGTGTTGTATAGAGTTAAAACACAAACTTTGTACTAGTTTTGTATACAAAAAAGAATAGTTGTGAACACTTATTGATGTTTAAAGACAAATAATCTGTCAATTAACGTTCTTATCTATTTGTCCATTGAGGACCTTTTGTACTACTAACCCTGTGTTTCTTTTGGCTTTAACCCCTTACCAAATGACAAAATTTTATACTGGTCCAAAGTGAAAGCATTTGCAGACTACAGATTAAATGTGGCTTCAATGACAGAATTTGTGTCTGAAAGAGTAGGAAACATTGTGGAAGAAGGAGAAAATGCTGCTTACCAGCATTTTGTCCTTTTCCACAATGTTTTCAAAAACCTATTTCCTCAGGGTTGTTAAAACTTGGGATTGTGTGGTAAAGGGTTAAGACTTTGTAATACCAGTTTGAGTTATGACCTATTTAATGATTTAATTCGAAAGCCTAAATCTCAAAGGCCTATTCGCCTTTTCATCTTCAAATGCATACAAATAAGAAGAGTTGACATGTCTGTCGTCTGGTAAAGAGTCAGCAGTCAACTCTTTACCAGACAACAAAATCTAAGACTTTTTCAAATTGAAGGCATCTGCAGACAACAAAATGAATGTGACTCAAAAATCGAAATTTGTTTAGGGAAGGGTAGAAATCCTTGTGTCAACAGGAGAAAATTCTCTCCTTTTCCCACAAAGTTTTCGAAAGGCTTCTTTCTCAGGGTTGTTTAAACTAAGGATTGTGTGGTAAAGGGTTAAGGACTTCAGTGATAGATATTTGTCTATATTGATGACATGACCTACTGATCAAAAGACTTTGTAAGTGAAATACATCAAACAGTCATCTCTTTACCAAACGACAAAATTTTAGACTTTTCGAAATTGAAAGTATTTCGATGACTAAATAAATAGTCCTAAAAAATGGAAATTAGATTTGGAAGGGTAGAAAACATTTTTGGAAAAGCAGAAAATGCTTTTTAAGAGCCATCTTCCTCAAGGTAGATAAAATTTTGGATTGTTTTGGATAGGGTTATAATATTATAATAGTTGTCAAAAGCATTGGCTGTGTGATCAAATTATTAATTTTAGTAAGGGAGTGAACTCTTACAAAATGTTACAAAGTTGCATTTTAAAGTGTTATTCCCCTTTTTAAGCTTTTTTCTCCACTGTAAAATATTTCAACTTGGTAACTTACCTGCCATAGGCAGTTTCAATAAACATCTTGGGAAAAGGAGCATTTGCATGCAATTTTCAAAGCTCCTTTTCTAACGATGTGATTCAGACATTTCCTTCGTAATTATGCTTGCCTTTCATATCATTTGTATCAGGTTGAAATCAGCTGCAGCTCATTGCTGCCTAGCCCCGGTTGCACATTATGTAGTGTACAGGACTTGAGAACAGGGGATAGCCATATGGAATCCCTAGCTTTCCCAAACAACAAATTTTAGACTCTTCCGAATTTGAAATACCTGCCGATGACAAATTGAAAATGTTACAAATATGTGCAAGTTCTATGGTAGTTCTTGGGACTGTGAGGTTAACCCTTTACCACACAATCCAGAGTTTTAACAACCTTGAGAAAGAAACCTTTTGAAAACATTGTGGGAAAAGGAGAAAATGCTGGTAACCAGCATTTTCTCCTTTTCCCACAATGTTTTCTACTCTTTCAGTCATATATTTCACGGAGCCACATTTTATCTGTCGTCTGCAAATGCTTTCAATTTGGGCTGATAAAAAATTTTGTCATTTGATAAAGGGTTAAGGATTAAAAAAGATCATTGTTAAATGGTAAATAATCATCATGACTAAAATCTAATTTTCAAATAAATGAAAACGTGTGAAAAGATGGGTCAACAGGATATAGAAAAGCTTGAATTGAGCAGTTTATCCTTCTGCCTTCTGCTACAATGTTTTCAAAAGTGGTCATTGCAGAAGTTATTGAGTTTATTGGGGAAAGATAAAAAAAAAAGCATTTGTGGAAACCATTGATTCTTTATTTTTTTCTGGTAGGGAATGAGTTGATTTATGGAAACAAAGATAAGCAGACCTGTATAAAAAACCTATGGAAACAGTTGCAGATGGCAAATAAATTGTGGCTCAAATGATCAGATCTTTCTATGAAAGGCTGAAAAATATTCTGGAAACAGAAACAAATGTTGGTTACCAGTATTTTCTCCTGTTCCTACAGTGTTTTTAAAAAGCTTTCTTCCTCAAGTTTATTAAAGGGTTTGTTTGGTAAAGGTTTAAAGTAATTTTTCCTGGGTAATAAGTTTCTGTGTTTAGTGCCCTTAAGAGTAAACCCTTTACCAAACATTGCAATGCATTTTAATGATCCTTGGGTAGATCCCTTTTGAAAACATTCTGGGAAGAGGAGAAAATGCTGGTAACCAGCATTTTCTCCTTTTCCCACAATGTTTACTTCCTTTCAAAGGCAAAATTCAACATTTGGGCAACAATGCTTTCAGTTTGGATAAGTCTAAATATTTGTCATTTGGTAAAGAGTTAATGTGGAAAAGGGTTATCTCTGGTCCATTAGAGATAAGATAAGCAGTGAAATGCTTCATTCAACAGGTTCCTGTCTGGACCTATCATGCAGCATGCATGTTTAACCTTTATGGTGCTAAGTATGACTCAAGACCTTTTGCGGAGAGTGTAGATCAAGATCAGAATGCACAGAACCTGCATTTTTATTATGGATCTACATTGTCTGATAAGCAGATATTTCTCTCCAAAAAATATTATTGAAATAACAACCTTTTGATTTTTTCTCTCTGCTTGAAAGTTTTTTTTTTTCACTTATGTTGCAGGGTAAGGCTTAACAGGTCTTTTGCTTACTTGTTTATTTGTTTTTCTTTCTAAGTGAAGTTAAGTTTTGAAAGATAGCATGGAATTAAAGAACTCAGTGTATTGCTTTTGAATTTATACTATTTGTTTTTCAGTGAAAGCAAAATTCATTTGTAGGTGTATTTGTATGGAGTGCTATTGCTCTTATGTGTCAAAAAGAGGAACTTATTGAAAGACAGCAAATTGAGCTTTTAAAGGGAGATAAAAGGTGGACTGAGGACTATTTTATTTGGCTCAGAGCAAAAAAGTGTAGGCATTCTGATCTTGGATCATACTCTTTCTTGTTACTTGGATGACAAAAAATAGGAATGTATTATGGATCAGACTCTAAAAACATGCAAAATTTTAAATTGCCCATGAGACTGGGAAAGTTTTGAACTAATTAGCATACAATCTGGGACATGTTTTACTAAATTTAAACTTTTTGTGGACAACTTTTGATGTAGGTTTTGGAGTGTTTGAAATATTACAATGAGTAACTACCAGACTGAAGGTGGGAATACTTGTTTTGAGCAACATATTAGATATTTAAAATTGTGCTCTCTGGTATTGCATCAGAAAGATACTTTGTTATCTTTTCATAAAGCCATCTGACACTTATGACATGACAAACTTTTAGACCTGTTTGTATGTTGAAAGCATTTACAGATGACAAATTTTGCTCAAATGATTAAATTTGTCCGTAAAAGATTTCTTCTTCAGTTTTGTTAATGGTTGGTTATTTTTTCTTGATCAAGAAAGATCATTTCTAAAAGGATTACTTTCTGATTTGTCAGGGGAGATTACTCTTAGATTTTTAAAGGGAAAAACTTTATCAAGAGTTCTGTCTCTTGGTAATCAAGGCACCAGACATATCGGATTACAGCTGTCAATATTGGGCAATAAAAATGTGTCACTTGAGCTGTTTATGTCTCTCCTTTTTGAGTCCCTAGGGGACATTTTGGAGACAGGAGTAAGGTGGTAACCTGTCATAAACCAATTACAACATGTTATGTGTTAGATCCTGTTGTCTATCCTGTACATGTATTGACTCTTCTTGTCCCCTTTTGAAAATATTGTGGGAAAAGTAGCAATTGCTTGTCAAGCAATTGCTACTTTTTCCACAATATTTTAGATTCAGTGAAAATACCTGTAACGGTCGCATATAAATGTAAATCTTAGGCTACTAAATACTAACATACTAAATACAAACCAATTAATGCATGTTATGTGTTAGATCCTGTCGTCAGTCCTGTACATGTATTGACTCTTCTTGTTCCCCTTTTGGAAATATTGTGGGAAAAGTAGCAATTGCTTTTGACAAGGAATTGCTACTTTTCCCACAATATTTTAGATTCAGTGAAAACAACTAACTGTTGCATTCAAATGTAAATTGCTTGTGAAAAACAATTGCTTCTTTTTCCCATGATATTTTAGATTCAGTGAAGAAAACTATCTGTTGTATATAAATGAAAAAACTGTACCTGTTGCATATAAATGTAAATCTTAGGCTACTAAGTACTAACTACTCAACATGGTTTTGTGGACAGTGTGGAGTAAGATCAGAATATACAGAACAAACACTGGTGAAACAAACATTTGGAATAAGGGGGGTGGGTGGGGGATGATATCATTAGCTCCACTGGCCGAAGGCCAGAGAGCTATTGTCATGGCGTTGTGTCCGTCGTCCGTGCGTCCGTCCGTGCGTCCGTGCGTCCGTAAACTTTTTCTTTAAAAAACTTCTCCTCAGAAACTATTGACTGGATTTTTACCAAATTTCACAGGAATGTTCCTTTGGTGGTCCTCTTTCAAATTCCTTCAAATAATTGTGTTCCATGAATAATTCTGGTTGCCATGGCAACCAAAGTAAAAAACCTTTAAAAATCTTCTCCTCCCAAACCGCTATTTGGATAGCATTATTATTTTGCAGGAATGTTCCTTAGATACAGGTTTACAGAATTCCTTAAAAAAAAGAAAGATCTGTCAAAAAACATGACTTTTATGGGAGACTCATTTTCCTTTTATGGTATAAAGTAAAATCTTTGAAAAATTTCTTCTCTAAAACTATTCATTGGATTTCATTGTTGTTTTGCAGGTAAGTTCCTTTGGTGGTTGTCTTCGGCCAGCGAGCTATTGTCATGGCGTTGTGTCTGTCGTGCGTGCGTGCGTGCATCCGTTCGTCCGTCCGTTCGTCCGCGCGTGCGTCTGTAAACTTTTTCTTTAAAAAACTTCTCCTCAGAAACTATTTACTGGATTTTTACCAAATTTCACAGGAATGTTCCTTTGGTGGTCCTCTTTCAAATTCCTTCAAATAATTGTGTTCCATGAAGAATTCTGGTTGCCATGGCAACCAAAGTAAAAAACCTTTAAAAATCTTCTCCTCCCAAACCGCTATTTGGATAGCATTATTATTTTGCAGGAATGTTCCTTAGATACAGGTTTACAGAATTCCTTAAAAAAAAAAAAGATCTGTCAAAAAACATGGCTTTTATGGGAGACTCATTTTCCTTTTATGGTATAAAGTAAAATCTTTGAAAAATTTCTTCTCTAAAACTATTTCATTGTTGTTTTGCAGGTAAGTTCCTATGGTGGTTGTCTACCAAATTGTTTCTTCAGTGAGGTAAAATGCAGGATTGAATGATAATTGTTAAAAACTTCCTTTCGCCATTATAGAAATATCAGGCCTGTGGAGCGATACAGGCGCTCAAGCGCCTCTAGTTTTGTATTCATGGAATGCAATTATTTCTGTTTGTAAAGCAATACCAAGGAAAAACATAAACAGGTGAGCTCTCAGCATGGTATATGATATGAAATTATGATTGTTGAAAATGGGATGAAACACCATTTATTTTAGCACTTTAACTCCTCACCACACAATCCCAAATTTCAACAACCCAAGGGAAAAAAGCCTTTTGAAAACATTGTGGGAAAAGGAGAAAATGCTGGTAACCAGCATTTTCTCCTTTTCCAACATGGTTTTCTACACTTTCACAGACAGTTACCTTCATTTCAGGTAAATTTAATAATTTATTAAGTTGTCTACAAAATTGCTTTCAGTTTGGACCAGTAAAAAACTTTGTCGTGTGGTACAGAGTTAAGAAAAGGAGGGCATCTCATGCAGCATAAGTTTACGGATGTATTTATTGAATAAAAGAAAAAATCCATTTTGTATGGTAACAAATGAAAAATATAAATAGGTAAGCTGCTACCACAATATAGGATTAGGACTGTTGAAAATGGAGTCAAACTCATTTGTCCAAAAAAAATGTTGATAAAAGGGAGGGGATCTTATTACAGCGTAAATTTGTGTACTTAAGGAATCAAATAAATTCTGTTTGTATAGCAAAATTGATATGAATGGCCTTTTTTGTGGGTGAGAATAATGCTTGAATGCTTGATAATTCAATAAGATATACAAGGAGATTTTTTGTTCAGATACTTGATAAGATTCTTGTAGATGTATAGTCCCTTGCCAAACAACCCAATGTTTAACCCTCTACCACAAAATTCCTAGTTTTAACAATCCTGAGAAAGAAAGCTTCTGAAAACATTGTTGGAAGAGAAAAAATGCTGGTAAATAGCACTTTCTCCTTTTCCTATAATGTTTTCAGCCCTTCCCAAAGCAAATTTCAATTTTTTGAATCACATTTATTTTGTCATTTGTAAATGCTTTGAATTTGGACAAGTCTAAGATTTTGTTGTTTGGTCAAGGGCTAAATGACCCTTTGAAAGGAGGCAATGAGAACATTGTGGAAAAGGAGAAGATCCTGGTGAGCAGCTTTTTCTCCTTTTCCCACAGTGTTTTGTACCCTTCCAAAGCCAAATCATGTCATTTGAATAAAATCCGATTTTTCATGTGCAGAACTCAATGCTTTCAGTTTCGAGAAGTCTAAACTTTTGTTGTTTGACAGAGTTAAAAGAGTGTGCAAATAACCGATTACAGACATTTTGCGAACGGAAATGTTTGCAAATTCCAGTCACTTGTTATTTGTAAGTATACTTGTGGTAGAATACACACACAGAAAAGTGTGCGAATTTTTCAAATTCGCAACATTGCAAAAATTTCCACGTCGCAAAAATTTCCACTTATACAGTAGATAAAAGGAAAAATGCTGATTTCCTGCATTTTCTCTGTTTATAACATCGTTTTTAAAAGCCTTCTTCCGCAGGATTGTTTTGTTGAGGGTTATTTGATGCCAAAAAAGGTCAAATGGTATGCAATGTATTTTGCACAGTGTAGATCCAAGATTTACAAAGACTGGAAAGAATTCGCAGTCTGATCAAGAATCTGCACTATCTATTTTTATAAATGTTATTGCGATCCATTGGAGGTAAAGTTACAATATTTAGGTGAGGGTACATTTCGAAATACATAAATTATGAGTTTAAAGAAGTATGGTACATTTGAAGTTTGTTGACATAACTTTTTACTCCTGTTGACATTTTGTTTATGACCATTCACATTTTAAAGCTTCTTAACCCAATTTAGCCTATTTTCACAAGAAAGGAAAACTTGTTTAACTCTTTACCAAACGACACAATTTTAGACTAGTCCAAATTGAAAGCACTTTCAGATGACAAACGTAACTCAAAAATTGAAATTTCTTTCCAGCAGGGTAGAAAACATTGTGGGAAAAGGAGAAAATGCTGGTTATCAGCATTTTCTCCTTTTCCCATAATGTTTTCAAAAGCCTTCTATCTCAGGGTCGTAAAAACCAGGGATTGTTTGGTAAAGGGTTAACCCAATTTAGCCAATTTTCATAAGAATGGAAAACTTGTTTAACTCATTACCAAACAACAAAATGTTGAACTTGACCAAATTCAAAGCATCTGTAGAAGACATATATTGTTAAAATAATGATTTCTCTCCTTGATAGGGTAGAAAACATCGTGGGAATAGGAGAAAGTGCTGGCAGGGGTGCGGAAATCCTACGTCCGACTCGAGTAAATTTGACGTCGGACAAGTGGCTTTTTGCAATCTACTCGTCCGCGGATAAGTAGAAAATGAGGAGGAAATTGATAATAAAGATCTGTATTATATAACATTATCCTTGTGAAATTGAAATGTTCTCTCCGTCTCACTTCGTAAACAACAACATTTTTAAATTAAATTATGATAGACTATTCCCTGATATCTGGATTCAAAAACAAACGTGGCTGACTCTGATTTTATGGGCTTGACTGCGCTGCAGTACGGCCGAAATGTTGTGGTTTCTTCGCGCCATTTGGTTTGTTTAATGGAGGCAACCATAACCGAACTGAGTCATTTTTTGCGCACTATAACACCGCACGTAGACTTGACGCGGTTGTCATTTCCCTATCATTCAATATTAAATTCTTTTTTGTCGTTCGCAAAAACTTACAGCTGACAAAAGAAGTTGTCTTAATTTAACACTGTGGAACACATTCGTACACGGTTGCAGTAAACGTATTTGAAAGAAAACCAAACACGCTGTCTCCAAGTAAAACATGTCAAGAACCGGGAAACATTAAAAAAAAGTTTGTTAAAAGGGCTGTAGACAATAAAGGCCAGCGCAGCCTTTTTACTTTCGGCGTAAAACATTCAAATTCTTTGCAGATCGATCTGCAGGTAATCGAATCTCCGCATACCGAGTCTCAATCTGAAGTGCCGGGTCTGTCGGACATCGCCGATCTTCCGTTGTCTGAAAAGTAGACAACTATTATCACTGCACATGATGCAAACTCTACATCTCCAGACACAATAACCGAGCCTAGCATTTTAACTTCCACGGATAACGATTCCCTTGGATCATATGATGCCTGGTAAGCAGTTCTGCTGAATTATTGACTCTGGCACCCATAAGTGTACCACAGTAGTGTTAAAAAGGGCTTTAAGTGCAAACACTGAGATATTTAGCCATGGTTTAAGCAGTTATAGTGTAACTGTTGAATCTTTTTCAATTATTAAATTGTTGCACATTTCTATCTACTGTATGTATGTACAGTGCCATTGATTGGTTTTATTGATGTGCCTTGAAAGTCAGTCTGCTTTTTCCCAATTTGGCCAAAATCACGCTTGAATATCCCAAAATGAAAGGCTAAGGCCCCTTCCCAATTTTTGGAAAGAAAAGCCCCGTAAAGGTTTGCTTGATTTATTTTAATCATTATTATTAAAAACATAAGCAAAGCAAATTTAAATGGTTAAAAGAACATCATTATCTACAAACTACGGTACATTCAGTTAGGTCTTTGTGTGCCATTTAAATTTGTTTTGTTTTGGACAAGTAAGCTTCTCTGACGGACAAGTAGATTTTTTAGATTTACTTGTCCATGGACAAGTAGATAATTTCAAGATTTCCACACCCCTGGCTGGTTACCAGCATTTTCTCCTTTTCCCACAATGTTTTCAACAGCCTTCTTCTTGAGGGTCGTTAAAAGTCGGCATTGTGTGGTAAAGGGTTAACTCTTTACCAGAAGACAAAAATGTAGACTTGTCCTGATTGAAAGCATTCGCAGGTGACAATTGAAATGTGGCTTAAATGATGGAATTTGTCTTTGATAAAGAAGAAAACATTGCGGGGAAAAGAGAAAGTGCTGGTAACCTACCTTATCAAAGACAAACTCATCATTTGAGCCACATTTAAGTTCTTTTCTGCAAATGCTTTCAATTCAAGCAAGCCTACGTTTTCTTCATGTGGTAAATAATTAAGGATTTAGCAAGCCTCTTGCATTTTGATAGACACACGTACTAAACAAAATTCTATCTTAACAGCCAAAAAATGTGACATTCTTTTTATCACCTAATGGTATTTCCAGATTTATTGGTCAGAGTATGCAAAATCGTACATGCACATGTGGTGATTCACAAAATAAAACAGGTTTCACTTTTCTAAAAGAAGTATAAAATGATGTCATCATTGAGGTCACACAATACCCCCCCCCCCCCCCCCCCCCCCCCTTAAATCATGATAACCTAATGTACATTAGTTGATAAAATGTCAATATTTGAAGAATTTGATGAATATTTCCTCTGATTTAATTAATATTTCCTCCTAACAATCACTAAACAACAAAGAAATACAAAATTGGACAGACTTTTTGCTTTGCAAATTGGGTACAAAATAAAGGCTCCCTATCTATGTTTTTCATAGCTACCAGGAGCTTTTATTAGGAGAAATACAGTATGTGATAAAATAGGATATGATACAGTCCCATATCTGCATTTTTGTAAACCGAAGTCTTCATTAGTTATAAAAAGTTTTTGCATTTGAAATGAGATACAAAAAATATTTGAAGTGATACTTTTTGGCCTTTTAACCCTGTAACAAACAATCCCTGGTTTTCACGACCCTTAAAAAAAACCTTCTGAAAACATTGTGGGAAAAGGAAAAAATGCTGGTAACCAGCATTTTCTCCTTTTCCCACAATGTTTTCTTCCCTTCCCAAAACAAACTTCAATTTTTGAATCACATTTATTTTGTCGCCTTTAAATGCTTTCAGTTTGGACTAGTCCAACATTTTGTCATTTGGTAAAGAGTTAAACTCGTCCGAAGTGAGAGTATTTTCAGACAGTATATCAAAAGTGGCTAAAATCATGTTTTTGTCTTTGATAGGGTTGAAAACATGGCAGGAATGCAGATAATGTTGGTTACCAGTTTATTCACCTTTTTTCAACATGTTTTCAGCAGGCTTCTTCCTCAGGATTGTCCAAACAAGGATTGTTTTGCAAAGGGTAAAAACAAACAACATTGACCTAGAAAATTAAAAAAAAAAAAGATTTTGAATGATAAAAAATTAATTTTGAAATTCAATATGACATGGTATGATCTGACTTATTGAAAAAAAAGTAAGGTTTGGAAGAATATTATAGATTTTATCAATGAAAAATACTGGTTTAAAAACATATCACTAAGGAACTTTCACACAAACTCAAGGTATATGAAATTGATATGAAAAAGAAATTTTTTTGTTCAATAACTTGACCTTGTAAAAGGAAATAGATACATGTAACCCAAACCCTTTACCACACTGCAACATTGATTGATTCATTGTATGCTGTTAATGCCTTTTTGAACATTATTTTAAGTATGTTGCGGCAACCAGTACAACTATCCATGCTTTCTGGGAGTTTCTTTTACCAGAATTTTGCTTAATGTTCTACCCAAGATTTTGAAGAAATTATCGATGTATTGTCTTAGCCCTTGCGATGTTGATGTTGCAGTCGTAGTCATTGTCTGTGTTGTCGTGCAAAAACTTTGACATTTTATTTCTCTTTCATTATTGAAGATATTAATTTTGCTTTAAACTTAGAATAGTTACTGCTATTAAAAGGGAACCCATACAGCAGGGGAAAGTAACCATAAAAAAATTTCGACTTTATGTCCTTTTTTCGACTTAAAATTTTTATGAGAAGCAAGTTTTGCAGCCTGGTGTTAGCACCTGCATGTGGTACTCTTGTTAAGCAGTACCAGGGTTGGAATTCAGGTTTATGTTTTGAACCTGTGCTATTTGAAGACAAAATTTGAGTGCTAATCATTGGCTTCTAATTAGCCTGGGGGGGAAAAAATGAAGAAAATAAAAGAAATTGCACATGGTAAGCAATTTGTCCCTTTTTTATGCAATATTTAATTTTGTCTGTTTTTTTTTATTGTTGTGAATTATTTGTCAATAGGTTGTGAATTTTCATTCTTCTTGCACTTAAACTTGAAAGAGTTGTTATTAAAAAAAACCTTGCATACCACAATATTGATTTACACGTCATTTGATATTAGAATTTGTTCAATTGAGAATGAACTTGTATTTGTAAAATTTTCAAGTGAATTAAAAATTCCTATGGAAATGTCAAGTTTATCCAAGTCTTTAGTCGTTCTTGCAGGTCATAATTTTTGTATTTTAAACTCTCTCCATACAATAAACAACACCAGAAGCTTTTGTGGACAATTTAGATCAAGATCAGACTGTACAGAATGTGCAGTCTGATCTCTGATCTATACTGTCCACTGCTAGATAATGACCGAACTGTCTCTTGATTTTTCAGATAAAATGTAATACCGTATAAGTACTTTTTTCTGCGGGGTCCAAATTCTACGGATTTTAAAAAAACGGGGTTTAAAATTCTGCGTACCTTTTTTCTGCGCCAGTGAGTCTGATAAAAAAAAATGGATTTTATTATTGCGCTTTATTTTGATGACGTACCGGTAACAGCTTCCGTTTTGGACAGGTATACTCTATACATGTATTTCGGTTGTTATCGTCTTCAATTAAAAGGACGATATTCATGTAGCTAAAAAAAAAAAAACACACGCACACACATTTTTTTAATGTAAACTAATAACTATTTTATTCATTGCAATGCTATATTTATTTCTGTATCAAACCCAGAGGAAATAATATTAGGTGGAAAGGGTTTAAATGGTTCGACGTGTGAAATTAACAATAGTATAACCTTTGTTTTCTACCCTTAGGCGATGTCATAACGGCATGCAAATATCGTAAAGCGCGAATAATAGGTCGCACCTGCCAAACTGTAAATTAACTGTACAGTTAACATTAAAACTTGTTTTAAAATGTATGCAGGAGAGCTCTAGTATTTTGAAAACATTGTGGGAGGGGAGAAAATTTATTCAGCAGTATTTCTTTTGAAAACAATGAGGAAAATGGTTAACGTTTGGGAGAAGGAGTAAAAGAACAACAACAACGGCAACGATAGAAAAATTCTTTTTATTTGGACTAAATTTTCGCGTCTTTTAAATCTGCGCTCCTGCATCATGTCCCCGCAGATAAAGCAGAAATAAAGTCACCGCAGAAAAAAGTGCTTATACGGTATTAGCCTTTGAGTAAGTGCAATTTATTTATTCAGTAGTGGAAGAGTTTATAAAACCAATAAAGCCTTTTCAAAAAAAATCTGTTTTTAGGGTTCCCCACCCTACGTAGAAAATGCTGCCGACCTTAAACTTTTTACGCTACAATTTAAAAAAAAATCTGTCGGGTGTGATTTCGGTACATGGTCCATGTAAAAAGTTTCTAGGAAAAAGAAATTCCATACCTACCTACAGCATCTGGGGCCGAAACCCTAAACCCTTTACCACATAATGCAGACCTTTTACAACCCTGAGAAAGAAGCCTTTTGAAAACATTGTGGGAAGTGGGGAAAATGCTGGTAACCAGCATTTTCTCCTTTTCCCACAATGTTTTCTACCCTTCCTAGAACAAATTTCCATTTTTGAGTCACAATTATTTTATCATCTGTACATGCTTTCAATTTGGACTTGTCTAAAATTATGTTGTCTAGTAAATGTATTTGGTCAATTAATCACTATAGCTCAGTGGTAGGTGTTAGAATCGTGGTTCATTACCGCTAGTGGTGATGTTAGTCTCGATAATAAGATGTTCACAATGCTTCTTTTTGTATTTGAGCCATGCTCTGTGAAAAGGGGGCTTAATGCATTTGCAGAAAGTATTGACTCGCGTCAGCCTGGGCAGGTCAATTTTATGCATATCAAAGGATCACCCTAACCCATGGTTCTGTTGGTTGTCAGAAAAAATTGATTTTATGGGACCATAATCGTGTGACGACTTGCTTGATATAATGCATCACAGAAATGCATTAAGCCCCCTTTTGTCACAGCATGGCTCATTTGGATGTTTATTGCTTTACACAATTTCATGGGTCCATCATGAATTTTCTGTTCGAAAAGCTTCAGAGCTACACTGACTCTGTTTCGTCGGTTTGATCTGTATTGCAACAAAAGGCAATAAATTTTAGTGACACTCATGACCAAGGACAAAATTTAAGGATAGGGCACCCAGATGGGATTCATGCAACATTCGTATAACATTGCCTTTCATTGCCAAAATTGTACGGCTTCGGCTAAGACTCGGGTAATGCGTAATCGAGGCGGGGACCAGCGTCTATTGGCCGATCGATTAGGGATTACCTGAGTGTTAGCCGAATCTTTATGGTTTTTTTGGCGATGAAAGGCGATGTTACACATCTCCCATTAGGATGCCCTTTCCTAAATGTTTTATTACCTTAAGCACTTTTAGAAGTCATTTATAACTTGTAAATCTTGGGGAAAAAAAAAGATTTGATAAAAATTTTGCTGTATGGTAAAAAAGTTAGTGGAAAAGCAGAAATTGCTTGATTAAAGCCATTGCTGTTTTTTTGCACAATGTTCATCAGAACAGTCAGTTGCATGGGAGTGAAAGAAGTGGGTTATACTTTTGCAAATAGATCAACCCAAATTAGACACAGTACTGAGATGAAGTAACATTTTTATGCATATCATTATGGTAATTTTTACCTTTTTACCATATGACAAAATTCAAGACTTACCCAAACTGAAAGCATTTGCAGATGAAAATGTCAGTGTGGTTCAGATGATAAGATTTGTCTATGAAGTGTTAGAAAAGTTTGTGGCAAAAGGAGAAAATGCTGGTAACCAGCATTTTCTCCATATCCCACAATGTTTTCTAAAGCCCTTGTTTTTTCAGGGTTGCTCAAACCTGAGATTGTGTGGTAAAGGGTTAACCCAAATTTAACACACAGTTTCTGTCTACTTCCATCAAAATGTTACTGTGTGTAAAAATGTATAAAGCAAATAAAAAAAGATATAATTACATTTTTAGGGGATGTACTAGTCAATTACAGATTCAAGATTATTTCAAACCCACTCCTTCCTAAGGTGTGTTTGTTCAGATTTAACCCTTTGCCACACAGTCCCAAGTTTTGATGACTCTGATGAAAAGGCTTTTTGAAAATACTGAAGGAAAAGGAGAAACTGCGGGTAGCCAGCTTTTACCACCACTTCCGACAATGTTTCCAACTTTTTTGAGACAGTTGCATTTTTTAACTCTTTACCACAAAATCCCGATCGACCTTTACTGACCCCGAGAGAGAAAGCTTCTGAAAACATTATGGGAAAAGAAGAAAATGCTGGTAACCAGCATTTTCTCCTTTTCCCATAATGTTTTCTACTCTTCCCAAAACTAATTTCGATTTTTGATTCACATTTGATTTGTCGTCTGCAAATGCTTTCAAATTGGACCAGTCTAAAATTTTGTCATCTGGTAAAGAGTTAAGGCACATTCACAAACACAACAGACATTGTCCACAATGATTGAATTGACTTGTTGAATTGTGTTTTAGGTTACTTTCAATATTATTTCAATTGGATTTAGTCCACATATTTCCAAGATTTTATCAGTGCTAAGGTAGGGCTGAGTGAAGTGTCTTGCTTAAGAACACTTTTACAAAAAACCCAGTGCTTCCAGTGAGGGTCAAAACCAGGTCGAACCCAGGACCTACAGGTTGCGAGTCCTACACCTTACCACTGAGTCTTGCAGGACCCTGTTTTCAGAATGAACCAGCCTAAAATTTTATCACCATGTAAAGTGTCCCTGTTCACAAATTTTGTTACATAAATGACAGAAAGATGATACAGAAAAGCTTGTCTATCCACTGGCCCTTGGGGCATGTAATAAGAAGCAGTGAAAATCTAGGTAATAAATCATTAACAAACAATGTAGCAGAAAGAAAATCTGGGCTTAACCTGTCCATCACAATGGGGAAAAAATTCAATAATTAGATGGGAAGAGATTTACTCCATTCCTTCACACATCTTGAGTGCTGTGGAATTATGCCTCCTTATCTTAGTTTTTAGAACACATGGCTTCTTACTTAATTCTTTACCAAACAGTTCTGAGTCTAAAAGACCTTGAGAAAGAAGCCTGTTGAAAACATTGTGGGAAAAGCAGAAAATGCTGGTTACCAGCATTTTCTGCTTTTCCCACAAGGTTTTCAACTATATCAAAGACAAATTCTATCATTCGACCCACACTGAAATTGTCATCTGCGAATGCTTTGAAATTGGACAAATTTACATTTTTGTCATGTGGTAAAGGGTTAACTCTTTACCAGACTGCAAAAATTTCCAAATTGAACGCATTTGCAGGAAACAATTCAAATATTGCTCAAATTATGGAATTCGTCTTTGATAAGGTGGAAAACATTGTGGGAAAAGGAGAAAATGCTGGTTATCAACATTTTCTCCTTTTTCCACAATGTTTTCAAAAGGCTTCTTTCTCAGGATTGTTAAAACTTGGGTTTATGTGGTGAAAGCTCAAAACCAAATGTTTGGAAGCTGAGGTGGTTATACACACAAGGCTTGCAGACTGTGTCTACGGAGGTCATGAGTCTGAGCCATGGGGATTCAGTTTAGGTGATGCCGGTTTAAATTCGGGAGGTTTGGGGTTTGATCTCGCTGGCCACTTATGGTTTGTATGTGAGTGTCCTTGGGCAAGACTCTGCAGAGCCCTGGCTTGGTATGGTAGTCCTGTGAAACTCAATATGAGCAGTCTTTATTGTGACTGCTAAAGTATGAAAACTGACAAAAATATGAAATCCTGTTTTTTTTTTTTCTCAAGTTTTAATGATATCTTTGTAACAAGTTTTATGCTGAAAAAAATGCACAGAAGTTTATGGGAATAGTGCAGATGTTAAAGATCAGATTGCACGTTTATGCACATCTGTACTTGATCTTCACTATCTGTACAAGCAACTTAACCACTGGCTAGTAATATGCTTAACTGTGTACCACATATTTTGGGGGTTTAACCAATTTGAAAGCATCTATTTTGCAAGTGAGAAATTTGATGTAGCTTAAATGATGGAATTTGTCATTGATCATTGTCTTTGATCATTTCATTATCTTTGAAAATAATTGATTGTTAAAACTCTGGGATTGTTTAGTAAAGGGCTAAATAATGTTGAAAACAGTGTTAACCCTTTACCACACAATGACGACTTTTGACGCCCCTGAAAGAGAAGGCTTTTGAAAACATTGTGGGAAAAGGAGAAAATGCTGGTTACCAGCATTTTCTCCTTTTCCCACAACGTTTTCTACCCTATCAAAGAAAAATCATTTCATATGAGCCACGTTAAAACCATCATGTACAAATGCTTTCAATTTGGACAGGTCTAAAATTTTGTCGTGTGGTAAAGGGTTAAACTCCAAGCAAATTAAGGTAGAGCATTGGCTTCTTGCATGAAAGGACCCAGGTTGAACCTGTGATGAACAGTGTTAACAATGTTTGATGATCATGACCTACTCATGTTGACAAGGAAAATCATCTTGTTTTGAGCAATGGCTCCTTTTCCACCATGTATTAAAATATTCGAAAATTGAAGTAGTGGAAAATAAGTTCTTACGAGAGTGAAGGGTAAAGGATACACTTGTCAGCAACTGAAAATTGGTAGGGAAGGTGTGTTAGTATTATAGGTGATCGTCATGGATCGTTTAATTTGACCCTTTACCAAACGACCCCTGAGAAAGAGTGCTTCAGAAAAACATTGTGGTAAAAGGAGAAAATACTGGTAACCAGCATTTTCTCCTTTTCCCACTTTGTTTTTTACCCTTTCAAAGAAATATCCTACCATTTTGGCCCAATTTAATTGTTCGTCTGGGAATGCTGTCCATATGGGCAGGTCTAAAATTTGGTCTGGCAAAGAGTAGCGAACAAGATAGATAGGTCTGAGTGACAATACACTGTCTCGTACAGAGTCTAATGTAAAGACTAGGAAAATTGTAAATATCAAGAAAAATATTTTGAATTAGGTAGTTTTAGTATTTTAGTGTTTAGTACGTTGATGTGGTTTTTAGTATCCGGTTGTATGAATTGGGTGAATTCTGTGTGTTTTGTGAAATATTTCGAGGTGATTTTTATGCAAGTGAAAAATTTGGATTTAAGAATTTTGTGTTGCTTGAATCATTTTCTGGATTGAATGGGTTTTATTTTGTGGAAAAAATGAAGTTTGATGGAAAAAATAGCCATATTTTGGCCATTAATATTGTTGTATAGGGATTGGTATTATGTTTCTAATACTGGTCTTTTTATTAAGTTTTACATAAGAATACTTTACCTAATTTACCAAAGAAGAGTTTTAACACCAGTTAGAAAGAACGCTCTCGAAAACATTGTTGGAAAAGAAAATATTGGTAATCAGCCTTTTATCCTTTTCTCACTTAATAATAATGTTTTTAACCTTATCAAGGACGAATTCTATCATAATTATGAGCAAGCTATTATCTGTTGTCTGCAAATCCTTTCAATAATGGACAAGTCTAGCAGTTTGTTGTTTGGTAAAAACTGCAGTTATTTTCAAGTTGATCCTATAGTCCTTCAAATATTATTGGCTGTTGATGAAGTTTTGAGATTTTGTTGGTTGCAGGCATGTTCTGTTTTTGCCATGTTATTTTCATGTTTTTTTTTTTGTAGCAGCTCTTTTTCCAGACGACCAAAATTTAGATTTTTCCAATGCAGACGTAAAATTAAATGTTGCTGAAATAATTTGATTCTTCTCTGCAAGGAAAGAAAACATTGTGGGAAAAGGAGAAAATGCTGGTTACCAGCATTTTCTCCTTTTCTCACAATGTTTTCTGAAGCCTTCTTTATCAGGGTCATTTAATCTCTGGATTAAGTGGTAAAGGGTTTGATCATGAGCCAAGTAGATAGTCCATCTTTTACAAGGATATTTTAAAAGTTGTCTGCAAATTTGTTTCAAAAGGTAATGGGGTAAATGGATGTGACTATTTTGATTATATGTTTGAATGAAACTAGATTTTTAAGATACAATAAAAAGGAAATAAAGCAAAACTCTCATGAGAAGTTGATGAGAAACAGAGATATTATTCTATACCCCTTCACGCCGAACCCCGGTAGCTCAGTAGGTAGTGTACTGGACTCAAGAACAGGGGGTAGCTGGTTCCATCCCTGGCTTGGCTAATTTCTTTTGGACAAAATGGTGACAGGTCTCATTCCTCTCTCACCACTGATCATTGTATCTGCAATGGTTATGTGGGAAAGCAGCGGGTGGCTTAGAAAGAATATTGTGGGGAGAACTGGTAAAAGAAACTCCAGGAAAGCATGTTTAGGTGCACTGGCTGCAGTGATATAACTGCAATATTGCTGAAAATGGCATTAAGCAGCTTGCAGCTGACAAATTCTGAAAGCATTTTGGAAAGAATATCATTTGCTACAAGTGATTGTACCTTTTCCTGCAAAATTTTCAATGCTTTAAAAGAAAAATATCAATGTTTCTCTCTTAACATTAATTTTGTTTTTGTGTAGTTTTTAGAAGTTTTTGGTAGGCCTTGAAACAGCCTTTACAGGAATTAGTGGTCGACACACTTATGTTGTAAAAAATAGCTTTCCGGAGGATATTACAATTTTTGAAGGGAAAACTAGGTCCAGATTGGCTAACCATTCCTAACCCTTTGAGTACAGGAAAACCCCCACAGACTTTCCTGGCCTAGAATTAAGACCCAAAGAATTGAATTGTATGGTTGCTTTTGTCTGATGTTTCAGCAAAGCAGACACTAGTTTTTGAGTTTCATTTACTTTGTCATCTGCATGATATTCTGCTTCCAATGTGGACGTATCAAATTTTTTCGATTTTGTAAAAGTGGCTCTAATTACATTTGCCTAAGTTCAAACCAAGGTCTGCCTCTCTTTTCTCTTTATCAAACAGACATCTTTTGTTGTGAATTCTTGACATTATTGATCTCAGATGAGCGACTGATGACCCTCGGGGTCCTCTTGTATGTTTCATGTGCATCAGAAACTAAAACAGATAAAAACTGATTTTGGCCTTGAAAGGAGATCAGCGGTGTCTCGTCTGGAGTAGGAACTTCCTGTCTCAAACTGAGATATTTAAACAGATTAGTGGTTGGATGTTAAATTTAAAACTGTCCTTTTTTGGGCTCTAGGACCCTTTAAAGCTCATTTGACATGATTGCCACATTACAAAAATAACTTTTAATCCAGTACCACACAATCCCAAGTTTTAACGACTCTGACGAATAAAACTTTTGAAAACATAATGGAAAAGGAGGACATGCTGGTAACCAGCATTTTCACCTTTTCCCACGATGTTTCCTACTCTTTTAGAAACAAATTCCATCATTTGAGAAACATTTAATTTGTCTTCTGCAAATGTTTTGAATTTGGACCAGTCCAAAATTTTGTCATTTGAGAAAGGGTTAACTCCCTTGCTGTTTGACCTTACAAGAGAAAAAAGATGCGTTTCTTGTGCCCCTTTAGTAGAAGCTTGTAGAAATATAACTGTTGTGGAAAGGAGCAATACTTAGTTCAAGTAATTGCTCCTTTTCATACTATAAATTGTGAAAATTTTTGAGAAGATTTGACTGGTTGTGTGTGTTAGATAGTAGTTCAGTGAAGTAAGAGATTAAAGTTTGATAACTGAGCCTGTAACAAATATATGCAAATATATATACATGTTTGACATGAAGAAGATATATGAAGGGCAGGAAAATGTCTTATTTTAGTGAAACAGAAAATTTTTGGGAAATTAAGTAGTGTCATATAGCAAGAAATTACTCCCCCTGTTGTCAGTAGGTTGCACGACAACAGTGGCATTAAGTCTTTATCACACAACAAAATTTTAGACTTGTCCAGATTGAAAGCATTTGCAGACGACAAATTACACATGGCTCAAATGATGAGACTTTCTTTGAAAAGGGAGAAAACATTGTGGGGAAAGGAGAAAATGCTGGTAACCAGCATTTTCTCCTTTCCCCTTTATGTTTTTAAGATGCCTCCTTCTGAAGGTTGTTAAAACTCAGGATTGTGTGTTAACTCTTTACCACACAATCCCGACTTTTAACGACCCTGAGAAAGAAGCCTTTTGAAAACATTGTGGGAAAAGGAGAAAATGCTGGTAACCAGCATTTTCTCCTTTTCCCACAATGTTTTCTACCCTTCCCAAACCAAATTTCAATTTTTCAGTCACATTTATTTTGTCGTCTGCAAATGCTTACAATTTGGACCGGTCTATAATTTTGCCGTTTGGTATAGAGTTAATAGGTTAAACTCCATTTTTTGCAGTAATGGTTATTTACAGGTATAATGAAATATGATTCTCAAGCTTAGAATGTGATACATTTGCCAAACTGCATAGATATGTGAAAAGCTAAGGTTGCATGGGAGGGACAACAAATAAACATGTCCAAATTGAGAGCAGTAACTGTTACACTTTACACAGTAGATGTTGCTCAGCTGGTAGGATTGGTCTTAGTAGGGTAAGAGGACATTGTGGAAAAAGGAGAAAAATTTTGCTGGTTACCAGCATTTTCTTCCTTTTCCATTATGTTTTCAAAAGCTTTTTTCATCAAGGCTGTATAAAGATGTGGTTGCTTTTATGAAAAATAAAGATTTTAATTCAACAAACATGATCCATTTATGGTAGTTTCTAGACTTTTTTTTTGTTTCAAAATCTCTAAAATCAAACAGTTTAGACCAGTGATCACAGACTGCATGTTTTTGTGCAGTCTGATCTTATTTTACGCTTTCTCTAAAAGCTCCTTGTGTTTTCCTGTGGGTAAAGCTAGATTCTGGAATGTGAGTCAGTCATATGCTTCAACTTTGCAAAACAATGAAATATTAGACCTGTTCAAATTGAAAGTGTTTGCAGAGGACAAATTAAATACAGATCAAATGATGGGATTTCTTTATAAAATGGTAGATAATAAGTCGGGGAAAAGGAGAAAATGCTGCTTGCAAGCATTTTTTCCTTTGTTTACAAAGTTTTCAAAAGCCTTCTTTCTCATGGTTGTTAAAATATGGGATTCTTGGTAAAGGGTAAACTCTTTACCAGACAACAAAATTTTGGACTGGACCAAATTGAAAGCATTTGCAGACGACATTGATATTGGTTGTCTGATGATTTATCTTTGTTAGGGTAGAAAACATTGTTGGAAAAAGGAGAAAGTGCTGTTTACCAGCATTTTCTCCTTTTCTCACAATGTTTTCAAATGCCTTCTCTTTCAGTGTTTTTGAAAGTGTTGATTGTTTAGTAAAGGGTTAAAGACTGCACAAAAATGTGCAATGAACTAAAAATGCACAACTGAGTAGGTATGGCACACATAATGTAATCTGATCTATTGCTTTGACCCTTTTTGTGTCTGATTTCAGAATGCCAAGAGTGGCTTAAATGCTGTGGCAGACAATATAGATTAAGATCAGACTGCACAGACTATGTAGTCTGATCTTTGGTCATTTTTGGTGTAAGAAATTATAACATCTCTGGCCAAAAGAGCTCTGAAATAAATCCATAACCTGCTAATTAAATGAAACTTTCAAAATGATTGCTCTTTCACAGTTATTTTTTGAGGAAAAAAATCTCCTTATCTGACAGTGTAGATCCAAGATCAGACTGCACATCCTGTGCAGTCTGATCTTGATCTACACTATCCGCAAAAGGTCCTTGAGTCATGCTTAGAAGCCTACAGGTTAAAAGAGCTTTGAAATTATGTTTTATCTATCAGTTGTGAGTTTTCCGTCCTAAAAGTAACTATGTCTGCTGGGGCAAGGCATTGTACCAGTTCAATTGATTTCTAAAACATGGAATATATGTGCTTGTTATAATGAATTGCTACTTCTCCAGCCATGTTTTCGTAGCTGTACTTTTTTTTTTTCGTGTATATCTAAATTTTACATGGATTTTAATTAAGAAATATTGATTTTAGCTCAAGACTATATGACCCAACTTTTCTGAATGTCCTCTGGATAAGATGTTGAACTTGAGGAGAAGGAGAGGGTGAAGAAAAGATAGGTGACCCCAGATCATTACCTTGTTGATAACCCATTAAAATTTCTATACAAAAAGAGCAGGTAGACAGACAGTTTCAGCGCCCCCTCTATCATTAACCCTTTGGATGACTGAGAGCGACTCAAGGATTTTTTGCTGACAGTGTAGATCAAGATCAGACTGCACAGAATGTGCAGTCTGATCTTGCATCTGCACTGTCTGATAAAAAGAGATATTTTTCCTGAAAAAAATAATTTTAAAATAACCAACCAACATCAGGTTTTTGCTGTTGGCATGAAAGTTTCCCTTATTTAGCAGGTTAACCCTTTACCAAAGGACAGAATTTTAGACTGGTCCAAATTGGAAGCATTTGCAGACGACAAATTACATGTGGCTCAAATGATGGAATTTGTGTCTGAAAGAGTAGAAAATATTGTGGGAAAAGGAGAAAATGCTGGTTACCAGCATTTTCTCCTTTTCCCACAAGGCTTTCAAAAGCCGTCTTTCTTCAGTGTCGTTAAAAGTCTGGATTGTGTGGTAAAGGGTTGAGGATAAATCCCTGGGATGATTGAGCACAACTTTCAGAGTATTTGATGGTTAGTGTAGATAATGATCAGAAACACAGGATGTTCAGTCCAATCACCAGTCCACTTTTTCTGAAATTGTATCATACTTTTCCACTCCAGTATCTATCGCAACTTTAATCCAAATTACCATACAATACTGAGTTTTAAAGACCTTGAGGAAGAGGGCTTTTGAAAACATTGTGGGAAAGAGGAGAAAATGCTGGTAACTAGCACTACTGATAACTTAACTAATTGTAATTTCAAAGTTGTTCTTGCCCAGAGTGTGTTGGCAAATTGGAAAGTGTAGATCAAAGATCAGACTGAATATTTTGTGCAGTCTGATCTCTGATCTACACTGGACAATAATGCAACTATAGTCATGAAAGGTGCAGTATTGTTAAAGTCTCTGCAGTGGTTGACTTCATGTAACTTATTGGGAAAAGTGGAAAATGCTGATGAGCTATTGTTCGTAACCCTTAGAGCACCTTTCAAGACTATATAGGTGCCTTTGTGGCCAGTGTAGATCAAGATCAGGCTGCACAAAACGTGCAGCCAGATCCTTGTACTACACTGTTCGCTTTGCTGATAAAAGATAGACAAAAGCAACTGTGAAATTGCAATTATTTGGATCGTAATTCTAGGATAAAAATATCCAAGAGGTTATTTGGTGCACTTAAGGTTAATTTGTAAATATGTTTTTGTGTTTATTGGCTCTGTTAAATTATACAAACTTTAGACCTACAAAGTTGATGATGGAAAGTTGCTCAAAGTATTTAGTTTCTCCAACATTAGGTGTTTCAATGATGGTTATGTGGGAAAGCAGCCAGACTGGCTTGGAAAGAATATTGTGTTGAGTACTGGTAAAAGAAACTTCAGGAAAGCAACGATAGGTGTACTGGCCGCCGTGATATAACTGAAATAATGTTGAAAACGTTGTTAAACACCATACAATCATAATCCAACATTAGGACAAGATCTCTAGAAAAACGTCATTGGTTTTTTCTCTGAGATAATGTCAGTGGGTACAATTTTTGTCAAATAATACTGTATAATTATGAAGAAGAGAGCCTTTCAGAAGTGTGTTACGTTCAAGCTGTGCTCATGGGGTGAAAATTTAATGCTTGGTTTGTTCCGCATACTTTCCTTTAACCATTATCCAGCTACATAGGACTGGATGTTATTTCCAGTGAATTTAGACGAAGCTCACCTGGCATAATATAAGTGCAGTCTGATCTTGGACTACACCCTCTTTTTCTCTGTCAATACAGTTAAACGCTATACCAAACAGCAAAATTTTAGACGTCCCAATTGAAAGCATTTGCAGTAGACAAAATATATGTGAATGAAAAATTGAAATTTGTTATTGGAAGGGTAGAAAACATTGTGGGAAAAGGAGAAAACGCTGGTTACCAGCATTTTCTCTTTTTCCAACAATGTTTTCTAAAGGCTTGTTTCGAAGGATCATTTAAAAAAGGGGGTTTGTGGTAAAAGGGGTATGGCATATAATGTAAATAAATCTTTATTTTTGTGATAGGTCAAGAAATATAAATTTGGCAGGATATTGGGATAAACTCTGTGAAATTTACTGAGACCCATCCTGTGACATCCTTCATCCTTTCCCACACAATCCTGAGTTTTAATGACCCTGAAGGAGAAGGCTTTTAAAACATTGTGGAAAGAGGAGAAAATGCTGACTCCCAGCATTTTCTCCTTTTCCCACAATGTTTTATACCCTTCCCAAAACAAATTTCAATTTTTGAGTAATAGTTATTGTGTCATCTGCAAATGATTTCAATTTGGACTATTCTGAAATTTTGTTGTTGCGTATAGATTTAAATGCAGAAAAGTCAGGATACAATGCAGAAAAGGTGGGGGGGAAGACAGAGAGAGAGACACAGAGAGAGAGAGACTCAGAGAAAGAGAGAGAGAGAGAGAGATAACATATAAAATGACTTTAGTATTTCAAAGTTTCCTTTGAAGGAAATTGTACTAACATTGCTTTGGGATAATGTGTCTATTTATGACAATATATCTTTTGAGGAAAGACCCAAGTTTTTGATATAAAGCGTGATAAATGGCTTGAATATTCATTGAGAAATTTATGACAGTGGAACGTCAAGTAATTGTGAGATATTTTTATTTTATGCCTTGGACTCTTGTGCATGACTAATAAAGTAAAGTTTTTGACATAGTACTGGCAGATCCACGTGCAGTCTGAACTGAAGCTAACACTGTCAATTGCTTGAGAGATACTATAGCCAAAGTAGCCTCGAAAATTTGCAGCATTTCAGTTCTTTCAATGATTGATTGTATGGTGTTTAACACCGTTTTCAACCTCATGTAAGTTATATTGTGGCGGCCAGTGCACCTGTCTATGCTTTCCTGGAGTTTCTACCAGTATTCTGTATAATATTCTTTGCCAGCCACTGGCTGCTTTCCCACATAATCATTGTCGAAACAATGATCAGAGATGAGAGAGGAATGAATCCTGTGGCAATGACTATCATCAATGATCTGAAAGAAATTGGCCGAGCTGGGGTTCGAATCAGCGACCCCCTGTTCTTGAGTCCTGTACGCTACCAACTGCCCTACCTGGGCTCGGCTTCAGTTCTTTGAAACGGACTAAAAAGTTGAATTCATTTATTCAGCACTTGAAAAGGGTTAACTCTTTACCAAACAACAAATTTTAGACTCTTCCAAATCGCAAGTTTTTGCGGACTACTTAATTGAAAGTGATACAAGTGAACTAAAGGTCTTTGACACGATAGAAAACATAGTTGAAAAAGGAGAAAATGCTGGTTACCAGCATTTTCTCCTTTTCCCACTATGTTTTCAAAAGTCATCTCTCTCAGGGTTGTTATAACTCGGGATCATGTGGTAAAGGGTTAAGATTTGGACTGCTTAATGATTGAAATAATATTTTCATTCACCTACGGAAAAAGCCCATCTGTTGCAGAACCAAGGAAGAGTTTTGGCAATAATGTCAAATTGATAAGATTGAACACTATAGATCATGTGTAAGACTGTACGCATGCTAAACATGCAATCTGATCTGAATATACACTGTCTCCAAGAATGCCTCATGTTTTTCTTGACATCGTCTTTAAAATGTCTGAAGTTTTCCCTAGCTTTGTAAGGGTAAAACTTGAATTACCATGAAGTCATGTGACCTATTTTATGATGTATAAATTAAGGGCAATATGACAAATCTTTAAGTCATCACATATAAAGAATTTTTGTATGGAAATTTTTGTTATGCTTGTTTAAGACTTAAGTTTTTAAAAAGCATGATGCTTTTACCTCCCTTTTTGCAAAAGCCCTTAATATGCAAATGAGATCAGCCTGCACAGAGTTTTAGAACATTCAGACATAGATAAATCTTGCCACAATACGACACTTTTTGTGTAAGCCACCATTTGGTCATGCTGTGGACTAAAGATCTTACTTTTAAAAGTCTTTTAAAAAAATTTTGGGAAAAGGAGAAAATGCAGGGTTATCAGCATTTTCTCTTTTTCCCACAATATTTTCAAAACCTTTTGTGGAAAAACATTTTATGCACATCCAATTTGTCACTGCATATGTTTCCAATTTGAACAAGTCTCAGATTATGTTGTTTCCTAAAGAGATAAACGGTGGCAGTGGCCTTTGTATCAGAATTGAGAGGTTTGCCATTGTGAAGGGTAAAGATGCAAAGCCAGCTGCTGTGTCTTAGTGGACAAATTAGAGGGCTATTTGGCCAAGGGTCGTAGGTTTGAGTCAGAGCCTTGACAAGCTAATAAAAAACACATGGATAGGTGTTCTTGCTACTGACAAGTGTCTTAAGTGTCCTCTGGATTTTACCAGCACTAGGCTTTGGAATCTGCTGTTTTCCTAAAGACAGCTACCTTGATCAGCTTGCCAGAGAGAATCAAACCAGGCATGTTATTTGGCTATAGAAACCGTTGATAGTCAAGGAAATAGGAGCAAGTTAGCTGTACCCTGTAGAGTCTTTACCAGTGGGTTAGTGGTAACCCTTAACCTGCCAAATAAGTGAAATGAAACTTTGAAGCTGATAGTAAAAACCCAAATTTTGCTCTTTCAAAGGTATATTTTTGGGAAAATATGCCCTTATTGGAGAGTATAGATCAAAGATCAGACTGCACGTTTTGTGCAGTCTGATCTTGATCTACACTGTCCAATAAGGGTCAGTGAGTCGTTCTTAGCAGTCTACAGATTAAAAGCAATTACAAAAGACAAAATAAATCTGACTCACTTGTTTCTGAAAGGGGAGAAAACATTGTTCGAAAAGGAGAAATTGCTATTTTTCAGCATTTTCTGTTTTTTCTGTGGATGTTTTTAGAATTGTGATTTTAACCTCGGCTTGTCCTGAAAACAAGGGGTATTTTAATGAAGGCCTGAATGATATACAGGACACAATAGTTTATTTGATATCAAATACGGTATTATGGGTATTATCGTACTGTAGCTCCTAAATGACACCAGAGAAATGAACAGATAGTAGAAGAGCAATGAAAAACATTGGTATCAAAAACTTGACATGATAGGAAAATTATTATTGTGACAGGAAGCTTACTATCTATCCTATTAACTGAACACATTTCCTTCCTGCACACGACTTCATGTGTCTTTAAATAGGTGACTTTTGAAACATCATGACAGACTGAGAAAATTCTATGTGTAATTTCTTTGTTTACCAGTTTAGTTCATAAATTAAACCTTAAATGATGGTGGTGATCCTTGCTTTACAGTGGTGTTTTCAGAAGTTGTCTGCTGCATTAGATTTGTTGCAGGCTGTGATGAGGTGATGAACACAGTTTAACATTAAACATGTCTATTACAACTTCATTTGCTTTGGTAGATATCAAGATCAGACTGCACAAAATGTGCAGTCTGCTCTTGGATCTACACTGTCCATGACGTAGAGATGATCTGCTGCAAACCAGCCGTGAAACTGCAATATTTGCAGTCTGTTTCTTGAAAGAAAATGTGTAAAATATGTATAGTCCCGAGCTTGACTCCACACCAAAGGACAAAATTTAGACTAGAAAGAAACAATGTAGAAAAAGGAGAAAATGCTGGCCACCAGCATTTTCACCCTTTTCCACAGTGTTTTTAAAAGGCTTTTCCATCAGACTTTTTAAAACTCAGGATTGTGGGGTAAAGGGTTAAAGTGTTAAAAATGTATCAAAATTTTGTTTGACACTATTTATAGGCATTTTAATCCTTTCAGAGCCAAACATAATATAAACTTGACATCTTTCCACAGCTTAAAGTACAATCTACTGAAACTTAGAAAGAACATAGGTTTGACTTTAAAAGCAGAGGGTATAGATCTAAGATCAGACTGCATGTTTTGTGCAGTCTGATCTTGATCTATGCCATCTGCAAAAGGCCTTTAATTTTTGCCTGAAAGCACTGAAAGGGTAAAATATTCACTGTCACTTTATGGATTATGATAAAGACATTTAAGTCTTGACACAATGAGGACAACATAAAGGTTCTTTCCGGGACAATGTAGATCAAGATTAGACTATAAAGAACATGCAGTCTGATCATCAATCTGTACTGACCATTATTTTGAGTGATTTTCTATTCAGATCAGTCTTTAGAAATTGCAACCAGTGATTTTAGTCACTGTCTACTAAAGGAACACATTTGTATATGATCCATGCTCTGTGAAAAGGGGTCTTAGTGCATCTGCAAAAAGTATCAACACATGTCAGCCTGCACAGTTAGCCAAGGCTGACATGGGTCAAAAGCTTTTGCCATTGGTCTATTCTCTGCATGGCAAAGGACCATTCTACTTTCTGATCCCATTGATTATCAAAAACAATGGGTTTTAAGGATCCATGAACTATGCGATGATTATCTTGGTTTAATGCATCACAGAGATGCATTAGGCCCCCTTTCACCAGAGCCTGGCTCATTTATTTCATTTTCTAAAGTTCTTGTCAGCCAACAGGATTTCGAACTTGTAGAAATTGAACTCATTTTCAGAAGAAATATAAAGGTGGCCTACTTGATGGAATTTGTTTTAAAAACGATAGAAAATATTGTCGGAAAAGGTAACCGACATTTTCACCTTTTCACTCAATGTTTTCAAAAGTTTTCTTCCTCAGGGTTTTTAAAAGTGAGGATATTTTAGTAGTCTTTGGTTCTAGGTAAACGTGACAGTCACCATGTGGAAAATAATAAAGTGAAACAATTTGCTACAAAATTAACTGATATGTGATGATGTTGGATGTTGACAGAGTGCTGGGAGTTTTTCTTTAATATCTGCATAAATATATTTAGTGTGTGTTGGATATTAAACAAACTGCATTTGTAGAGTGTTAAACGGACAAAACGGTTAACCTGTAAATAGCAGGATGAGTACGACTATCACACGAAGGCCTAGTCCCAGGTTAAAGTCCTCCACCTCGAACTTAAACCATACAAAGCGACTGAGACGAGTAAGTACCAGATTTTTTTTTTCTGTGTAGCTGAATGTGCAGGCTCTTGACCTACTTTTTGATCTTGATCTACACTGTCCGTAAAAGGTCAGTGAGTCACGCTCTAAGCAGCTTAAGGGTTAAAATTTTTCAACCATTTCAATAGTCCAGTTGAGATAAAGGGAGATAAATGTTCTACAGCTTTTTCTGTATCAGACAAAAGTTATCTCAATTGATGTAAAGTTGAAGTTGAATATGATCATAATCTGTGATGAAATTTGAACTATGTCATGTAAATTATGCAGATTCATTTGAATTAATTTCCATAAAGATATGTGATTTTGCATGTCTACTCTGATCTTTGATGAAACCAAACAGCAGGGTTGTGACCTGTAATGAGTTTGATGGACAAAGCAGAGGTATTTTATCTCCCATTGTAGCGCTAAAAGCACATATTGCATTGGTTGGTGCAAAAAGCTTCTATTGAATTGGTTGGTAGGGCAAAAAGCTTTTATTGCGTTGTTTACAAGATAGAATTTCCAATTCGGCAAAACCTCATGTCTAAAGTTTGGTAAAGGTCCTTGTTATAAAACTATTTCTTGCTTGTTGCTTAAAACATTCCTTGACATTGGAAAGCAGCCATGGGGTTGTGTAAGAAAGTAGCCATGAATACCAAAAATATCTACATGTCTACTGAGGGTTTTTGCTAGCATTTGGTTGAAGTTTTTAACAGGGTAGCTAAAACTTGGGATTGTTTGGTAAAGGGGGTCAAGCTTGTTTTACGTGGGGGGGGGGGGGGAACAGCTTGGGGTTTTTAGAATGGGTATAGGGCAAAGTACTAGTCAAAGAAACACAGGAATGCACTGAAAGGTGCACTGGGTACCACAACATATCTGAAATATTGTTGTAAACAACATTAAACACCAAATAATTGTTTAACTCTTTAACACACAATCCCGACTTTTAACGACCCTGAGAAAGATTAAGCCTTTTGAAAACATTGTGGGAAAAGGAGAAAATGCTGGTAACCAGCATTTTCTCCTTTTCTCACAATGTTTTCTACCCTTCACAAAACAAATTTCAAATTTTCAGTCACTTTTATTTTGTCGTCTGCAAGTGCTTACAATTTGGACCAGTCTAAAATTTTGTAGTTTGGTAAAGAGTTAAACAAACACCCACTATATGCTGGATGGGTTAAAAAATGTCTGCATTGTTGTGAAGGAATAAGATATCCCAAAGGTACTTTCATTACACACAATGTATATATTGATAAGATACAAGTGTTTTGAAGTTTTTTATAGCATAAAAGATAAACCACAGGTACAAATATATTTAATTCAGTGAAACTAGTGTTAATTAATCAATCATCTCAGGATAACTGGAAGGGTATTCTCTAGAATCAGGTGGTCTTTAGCTACGGTTTCAATATAGTGTTATCATATGGACCACAGGTATAAATATATATGTAATTCAGTGAAACTTCAGTTAATTAATCAATCATCTAGGGTAACTGTAAGGGTGTTCTCTAGAATCAGGTGGCCTTTATGTACAATTTCAGCTTAGTGCTATCATATGGAATTGGGATTCTTCAAGTGCAGGAGAGAAAGGCAGGGTATTTTTATATACTACCAATGGCCTTTTGTTCAGGTTTGACTGGAACACTGAAATGGTTAAAGATTGAAATTGTTTAAGTATAATAAAATAGTGTGGATGAAGGTGATTATTGGAGGGTGCATTCATGACAAAGTGTTTGTGATACTTGAGTAGATATTCCTTTTCAGTGGTATGGATTAACTGTTGTTAGATCATTGTTTTAACTCTGTACCACACAGTGACGGGCCCCAGTAGCTCAGAAGGTAGTGTACAGTGACTTGAGAACAGGGGGTTGCAGGTTCGATCTCAGGCTCGGCCACTTTCTTTCTGAGGATTGATGATAGTCATTGCAACAAGATTCATTTCTCTCTCATCGCTGACCATTGTTTTGATTATGGTTATGTGGGAAAGCAGCCAGTGGATTGGAAAGAAAAGTGTGCGGGGTATTGGTAAAAGAAACTTCAGGAAAACATGAATAGGTGCACTGGCTGCCATTATATAACTGTGATAATGTTGAAAACACCATTAAACACCATACAATCAATCAATGTACTACACTGACAAACTTGTACGACCTTGAGAAAGATGGCCTTTGAAAACATAGTGGGAAAAGTAACCAGCATTTTCTCCTTTTCCCACAAAGTTTTCTACCCAACCAAAGACAACTTTCACACTTCTAGCCACCTTTGGCATCTGAATATTATGCTTTTGGTTCGGACAAGACAAAAAGTTTTGTGGTGTGATAAAGGGTTAAAGTCTTTGAATTACATTCCGGTGCATGTTTGTTTGCTCACTCAATCAAAATTTTTTGTGCATATGCAAAATTTTTTGATGTGTGCCAGTGAATAAGCCATGGTTTTCTTAAATGAACTCAATATGCTTTGTTCATCTGATACCATAGATCAAGGATTAGACTGCATATTCTGTGCATTCTGATCTTGATCTACTCTGACTACAAATCATAACAAGTTGCCAATAGCATGATTAACCAGTAAAGCGCTTTTCAGGACTATAGTTGCCTTTGGGACAGTATAAATTGAGATTGAGATCTTTGATCTACACTGTCCGCTTTGCTGAATCACTGTATACAAAAGCAACCATGAAATTGCAATTAGTTGGGTCGTTTTTCTAGGATGAAAATGTCAGATTAGTTTATTTGGCGCTCAAAGGGTCGACATAAGATAAGGGTGATTTTCTTTTTTCCTTATCAGGGGCTATTTTGTTATCATGTTCACGCATTTATAATTTACTTTGTGCACACTTCAGGCAAAAAGTAAACATATGACCCATGCTCTGTGAAAAGGGGGTTAGGTGCATCTGCAAAAAGTATCGTCCAGGTCAGCCTGCACAACCAGCACGGGCTAACCTGAGTTGAAATCTTTTGCTATTTGTCAATTTTCTACATGTCAAAGGACCAGTCTGCCTCATAATTCAGTTGGTTCTTAGACAAAATGAATTCTATGGATTCATAGTTATGTGATGACTTGCTTTGTATGGCAGAGATGCATTAACCCTTTACCTCACAATGCCGACTTTTAACAACCCTGGGAAAGAAGCCTTTTGAAAACATGTTGGGAAAGGAGAAAATGCTGGTAACCAGCATTTTCTCCTTTTTCCACAATGTTTTCTATCCTATCAAAGAAAAATTGCATGATTTGAGCAACATTAAAATTGTCTTCTGCAAATGCTTTCAATTTGGTCAAGGCTAAAATTTTGTCGTCTGGAAAAGGCTGGTAACTACCATTTATACCTTTTATCACAATGTTTTCAACTCTCTCAGTGTTTGGGTCACAATTATGTTAAGCCATGGTCACGTTTACAGTCATACACGTAGCTGTCTGTTGTTCATTTCAAACGTAGTCTGCCGTAATGTTACTACGGTCAGCTAGGTTGAAGTACGTTTTAAGTAGGTTCAAAATTGGCAAAAAGGGGAAACACAGAAAGTCTAAGTAGGTTGAACTATGTGTAAGTATGGTCATCTACATGCAGCGGTGAGCAGAGTGGCTAGGGTTAACCAGGGTATCACTATGTCTAACTAGGGGTAACTACGTTAAACTACGTCCTAAGTACACGCAACTATTGTTAGTTAGTATTAACTGTTTTAAGCCACGGTAAAACATGGCTGTGCCTGCTCAGTATGGGTAAGCTAGTCATTGTGCTTTTGGAAGTTAATGAGCCAGAAATTGCTGTTTGTTTATTCAGCCATGCTCCTTTGGAAGAAAAGATGTTTTTTTCCAAAACTACAGTCAACTACAGTACACACTACGGTTAGGTAGGCTTAATTACAGTTAACTAAGGTCAACAATGTTCAAACTACGGTCACAGTAGGGCCACGACATCGTAGTTAACTATAGCCAATTTTTAAACATGTTAAAAAATTATGTACTTACTATGGGCAAATCATAAGTTCAAACTACTTGCAGTGCTAGGTTGAACTACGGTTAGCCATGTGTAACTACGTTCAATTATGTTTAATATGTTCAACTATGGCCAACTGCGGTTGATTCCCTCTTTGGTCAACTACGTAAGGTGTGACCAAGGCTTTATTGTCTGCAACTGCTTGTAAATTAGACATGTCTAGAATTTTGTTGTACAGTTAAGAGTTGAAATAGATTGAAATAGTTTTTTAGCGGCCAGTGACACTATCCATACATTCCTGCTGAGCCCCGGTAGCTCAGTCGGTAGCGTGCAAGACTTGAGAATAGGGGGTCGTGGGTTCGATCCCTGGCTCAGCCAATTTCTGTTCAAGGATTGATGATAGTCATTGCAACAGGATTAATTCCTCTCCCACCGCTGACAGTTGTCTGGACGATGATTATGTGGGAAAGCAGCCAGTGGCTTGGAAAGAAAATTGTGTGGAGTGCTGGTAAAAGAGACTCAAAGCATCGCCGAAACAATGATCAGCAGTAAGAGAGGAATGAACCCTGTCGCAATGACTATCATCAGTCCTGGGAAAGAAATTGGCCGAGTCAGAGATCGAACCAATGACCTCCTGATCTTGAGTCCAGTACGCAACTGACTGCGCTCCCGGGGCTAGGCGTCAGAAAATCTGGCAGAGAAGTAGACAGTGTAGATATAAGATCAGACTGCACATTCTGTGCAGTCTGATTTTGACCTACGTTGTCTGCATAAGCAATTAAATCCAGGTGGGGGGAGTGATGAGGCTACAAAGGTTGAATGGCTTGTTTGAATGATATAGAACATGTGTTCTAGGAAAGTAGAGTGAACACCTTTCCACAGGTGGTCTGGAGCTGTCAGTCTGTTGGACAGGTGATAGGCCCAGAAGGCTTTAATCTGCTTCTTACTTTCAATCTTGGGATCTGAAATGCCAAAGATTATTATTGTGGAAATCAGTTATCCTTTCCCACATCAGTTCAATGCGTTTTCGTCCTTGATGTTAAAGGTTTACTACCCTGTCAACTTTCACAATTTGAGACCAGCCTGCATAGCTCAGTTGGTAGAGAGTAACAGGGTTGCATTTAGAGTGCGGGATTGTCGAAATCCCACATTAAAGTCTATAATCCCGCGAAAACGAAATTTGTTTGTGCACCAAATCCCGCACTAAAACAAAATAGCCGGCAAAAATTGCATGATCGTGCGCACCATAACAGGGAAAAAGAGAGAAAAAACGACTTCAGGGGAATAACATGTAACAAATTTTGCATGGGTCACCACAATAATCATCCGAGTCTGTTAAATCGTAGACTGTCGGGTCATTTTGATCATATCAATAGATGCTTGTCATCTATGTTATGCAGACAAATAGCCCCACTGCAGTGCGCACGCTGTTCATCACCAGTGAGTGGTACCACCAAATGCGAAAATTTAGGAAAAATGTCTCCAAAAATTAGGCACTGGCAAATCTGCCGGCGACCATGATTTCTTAAGGCTACAAAATTCTTGAAAGATCATGACTCTGACCTAAACAGTAAGTGTCAAGTATGAGAAACCACACATCACCGTTTATCTCAACAAGCTAGCGTGTAATGAAAAGCATGATAATATTAATGTCAATCCACTTATCTAGAGTAAAATGACATGTTTTGAAGTGACCTACAACCCTTATTGACAAATTCTTGCAATATTATGCGGAAATACTTATAAAATGAAATTACCTGACATGAAAAAAAGATCGTTGCAAAAACCGCGAAAACCCATGACACAACAAAATGTCATTTTGACATTGTCCGATCAGAGGCACTACAGACTGCCTTGTCAGCTTTGATAGTGAATTTAAACAATAAATTTACATAAATATCTCTATGAAACAACGGATGGAAACTAAAATCTGTGTCTAATATTGAGGTAAAAACTTATGAAATGAAAATATTCAACAACACAGATACGGTAGGGTGGGGGTTAGGTCTTTTTGTCTTACAGTGATAGCACTGTAACTAGTGTTAAAGAAGGTACAAGACATTCATAAAAACAAAGAAGACTAGAATAAAATAGGGTAAGCCTTTAATGGATGTGATATTTATTATTTTCCCAAAAACTGAAAGAAATAATACATTAGCCCTTTACCACATTATGGGAACGGCCATGAAATTTGTCCCCCCTCTTTACACTTAAAGGGGGGGGGGTGCCCCCATTTTTAGCTCCACTGGCCGAAGGCCAGCGAGCTATTGTCATGGCGTTGTGTCCGTCGTGCGTCCGTCCATCCATCCGTCCGTCTGTCCGTCCGTTAGTCCGTGTGTGCGTCCGTAAACTTTTTCTTTAAAAAACTTCTCCTCAGAAACTATTGACTGGATTTTTACCAAATTTCACAGGAATGTTCCTTTGGTGGTCCTCTTTCAAATTCCTTCAAATAATTGTGTTCCATGAAGAATTCTGGTTGCCATGGCAACCAAAGTAAAAAACCTTTAAAAATCTTCTTCTCCCAAACCGCTATTTGGATAGCATTATTATTTTGCAGGAATGTTCCTTAGATACAGGTTTACAGAATTCCTTAAAAAAAAAAAGATCTGTCAAAAAACATGGCTTTTATGGGAGACTCATTTTCCTTTTATGGTATAAAGTAAAATCTTTGAAAAATTTCTTCTCTAAAACTATTCATTGGATTTCATTGTTGTTTTGCAGGTAAGTTCCTATGGTGGTTGTCTACCAAATTGTTTCTTCAGTGAGCTAAAATGCAGGATTGAATGATAATTGTTAAAAACTTCCTTTCGCCATTATAGAAATATCAGGCCTGTGGAGCGATACAGGCGCTCAAGCGCCTCTAGTTCTGAAGGTGACCGGGGACAGCCCCCCTATTTGAAAATTTCTAGATGCAACCCTGAGAGTAAGACTAGTGAATGTGATGTTTTGGGTCACTTGAGGATGTGGGTTTGATTCACATGGCTGACCATCTAAAATTTCTTACAGTCTTTCTGATGAGATGTTAAACCGAGGTCCCGTGTGACGGTGCTATACACCGAGCATGTTAAAAAACCTGGCATAACTTAGGATGGGTTTTGTCCTGTATCTGCACTATCCCCCAGTAATGATACTAACAGCCATATGGGCAACCGGTGGCAACGATAAACAAACTCCAATCAATCAATCAATCCACAGTTTGAGACGCATTTAGTCTGTCGTCTGTAAATGCTTTGCATATGGACAAGTCTGAAATTTTGTTGTGTGGTCTATGATATCCAAGTGCCATCAAATTTTTAACCAATGGTCTTCTACTGATGCATTGAAAAAACTTAAATCTTCACCATACAATCAAACTTTCAGACTCATCGATGTGGCTTAAGTGTTGGGCTTTATCTTTGAAAGGATTGTCTTTTTCCCACAGTGTTTTCCGCCTTCCTCCGGGAAACAAAGGATTGTATTGTAAAGGAATGAAATTTGTCTGTTAAATACATTAACTGACTTCTTTTTTTTCCCCCCCTCTTTAATTTTTCGCATAAGATCCTTAACCCTTTACCGCACAATGCTGACTTTTAACGACCCTGGAAAAAAGTCTTTTGAAAACATTGTGGGAAAAGGAGAAAATGCTGGTAACCAGCATTTTCTCTTTTTCCCACAATGTTTTCTACCCAGTCAAAAAAAAAGTCGCACCATTTGAGCCTCACTGAAATTGTCATCTGCTTTGAATCTGGACAAGGCTTACATTTTTTGTTGTCTTGTAAAAGGTTAAAACGATCTGTTTAGACTATCTCAATGTGAATTTTGTGCTTGTATGCATTTAACAACATGGCAAATAGTGAAAATTGTTATTTATGAACCTTTAATCCTTTTGCCATAATGTTGTGGCCTGTTGCAAGGGGATTGAACTTTTCTGAAAGTGGTACTTAAGTTGAAAGCAAAGTGTAGATCTATATAAATGGGATGCATTTGCTTTCAGATGCTGCAGTCTGACAGCAATTTATCATGTTTGTTAAAGTGTTTGAAAATGTTTAATCTTTCAGAACTTACACCCTTTCTGATGCTGTATTTGTTTCATACAAATGGCTTGATTGATTGATTGATTTTATGATGTTTAATGCCGTTTTCAACATTATTTCAGTTATTGCAGTGGCCAGTGCACCTATCCATGCTTTCCTGAAGTTTCCGTTACCAGTACTCCAGCCAATATTTTTTCCAAGCCACTGGCTACTTTCACACATGACCATCGTCAAAACAATTGTCAGCAGTGAGAGACGAATGAATCCTGTTGCAATGAAATTTCATCAATCCTCGGAAAGAAATTAGCTGAGTGGGGGATCAACCAGCAAGCTCCCATGCTCAAGTCCTGTACTCTACCGACTGGCACAAACGTCTTCAATACACACTGGTATGAAAGTCGATGCAATTGTGTTGGGACAGACAAACAATCCTGCATTTTAATAAACTTTAAGGATAAGGCTTTTGAAAAAGATAGGGGGAAAAGTGAAAAATCCTGGTGACAAGCGTTGCTCCTCTTCCAACTCTGGTGACAGGCATTTTTTCCTTTTTTCACAATGTTTTTTTACCCTTAGAAAGACGGATCCTATCATTTGAGCCACATTGATTTGCTGTTAGCAAGTCTTGAATTTTGTTGATTGATTGATTGATTGATTGTTTCTTATGTCAATGTCTACATTATTGCCGTGTTATCAAGTCAGCAGCTTACTATAATATTTGTGTGCACTCTGGGTTTCACCAATTCTTAAGGCTATGCTTCTAAAGGGTCTTGCTTGAGGACACTCATGTGAAAAATTCAGCGTCTCTAGTGAGGATTGAACCAGAGGCCTTTAAGTTACGAATTTTACTCCTTTATTTCAAAGCCATGCAGGACCCCTCTAATTTCATAAAAAAAAAGAATAAGTAGGTTAATTAATTAGGGTCAGATTTAACTTTGGTTAGAAGTCTTCAAGGTTGACTTTTTAAAATCAGTAATTTGATCAGGGACTATGATTGTTTTTGTGTCTTTTTTAATGAATTATTGATATTATTTACACCCGAACTCTTTATGCAGAATGCCTTTGGACTTTTGTATATACTGAAGATCAAGATCAGACATCCTGATTCATGTTGTATTCATCCCTACCTTTTTTGTCACTAGTAAAAGAAAGTACCATAGCTTGCCAAAAAGATTTTAGAGCCATGCTATGACAAAAGGGGGCTTATTGCATATCCGTGATCCATGATACCAAGCAAGTCATCACATGATTATGGTTTCATAAAATCCGTTTATGTCTAACAACTGACTGAATCATGAGGTACACTGGTCCTTTGACATGCAGAAAATTTACCAACAGCAAATGGTTTTTGCCCATGTCAGTCTGTGCGGAACTTTCACAGAGCATGGCTTATTTAATAGTCAATATGGAAATTCCTCCACCAGTCATGAGTATTCAAAATATTGGGGGTGAAAAGAGAAAATACTGATAACTAGCTTTTTCTCTTTACCCTGTGTTGTTTTCTGCTTTCTCAAAGGAGAACTACATCATTTGAGCTACAATTGGTTGTCTGCAAAAGTTTACAATATGAACATGACTTAAATTTTGACGTTTTGTAATAAGTGTAATAAGTTGTTAGGCCTTTCCCAAACAACCCTGTGTTTTCACGACCCTGATGAAGACCCCTTCTGAAAACATTATTGATAAAGGGAGGAAATGCTGGTAGCCAGCATTTTCTCCTGTTGCCACAAAGTTTCTGGCCTGTCAAAGAGCCTCAGTTCATTTGGTTGCATGTAGATGCTTTTAATTTAGAAGAGTCTAAAATTTGAAGTTTGGGAAAGGATTAATATGATTATAGTTTTGTACCAAACTATGAAAGTGTTTTGAAAACATTGAAGGTAAAATGGGTAAAAAAAAACAGGTAAACAGCATTTTCCTCCTTCTCCCATAGTGTTTTCACCACTATTTCAAAGAAAAATCCAATAATTATTGTTTGCGAGAGATTAACAAATTTTGTTTTCAAAATCATTTCTCAGGTCATTGAAACCTGGGATTGCGTGGTAAAGTGTTAATTGGGTGAATGAATGTTATGCTTGGGTAAGGTTCAGAAGAATCAAAGCTTTGACACCATTTAATGTTAATGCTGTGCTTGGGAGACAAGATTTTAAACTCGTCCGAATTTTAAGTGTTTCCTGATGGCAGATAAACCCTTTTGAGGACCTTTTGTGGACAGTGTAGATCAAGATCAGGCTGCACAGAACGTGCAGTCTGATCCTGTATCTACACTGTCAGATAAGGAGACATTTTTATCCAGAATCTAATTTTTTTTGAAATAGCATTATTCAGGGTTTTACCATCAGCTTGAAAGTGTCACTTAACTTATTTAGTAGGTTAACTCTTTACCACACAATCCCGACTTTTAACGACCTTGAAAAAAAAAGCCTTTTGAAAACATTGTGGGAAAAGGAGAAAATGCTGGTAACCAGCATTTTCTCCTTTTCCCACAATGTTTTCTCTCTTCCCAAATCAAATTTCAATTTTTCAGTCCCATTTATTTTGTCGTCTGCAAATGCTTTCAATTTGGACCAGTCTATAAATTTGTCGTTTGGTAAAGAGTTAAAGGTAAAATGAAACTTAGATGATTGTTTTTGCCTTTCGAAAGCTAGAAAACATTGGGAGTAAAAGAGAAAATGCTGATTTAATACCAGGGATTTTTCCTTTTCCACCAATGTTTTCTAAAGCCTTCTTCGTCAGGGTCATTGAAACTGGGGCCAAGCCCCGGTAGCTCAGTCGGTAGGGTGCAGGACTTAAGAACAGGGGGTCGTGGGTTCAATCCCTGGCTTGGCCAATTTCTTTCCGAGGATTGATGATAGTCATTGTGACAGGATTCATTCCTCTCCCACCGCGGACTATTGTTATGACAATGATTATGTGGGAAAGCAGCCAGTGGCTTGGAAAGAAAATTGTGCGGAGTACTGGTAAAAGAGACTCCAGGAAAGCATGAATAGGTGCACTGGCCGCCGCGATATAAGTGAAATAATGTTGAAAACGGCGTTAAACACCAAGCAATCAATCAATCAATCAGTCATTGAAACTGGGGATTGTGTGGTAAAGGGTTTGCAGGATTGTAAGAAAACAGGATACTTTTGTAAAGGGTTTAATGGGTTTTTACTACAATGGAGATTTAAATCTGACAAGTGAATGAAGATTTGGAAAATGGAACTTTGCAAAGAAAATCAAGGTTTTTAGTGTGTGTGTGGAGTAAGCTTTTGTGAGAAGTGCTTACTGTTTGTTAATGCTGTCACTACTAATAGCTCTAGCAGCTGATGTAGATCAAGATCAGACTGCACAGAACACGAAGTCTGATCTTGGATCTACACTGTCTGCTGCTTGATGCTGAACTGTGACTTAACCCTTATCCTGGTAAATAACTTAAATGAAATTTTCAGTTTGATAGTAAAAACAAAATATTGCTTTTTCAAAGTTATGTGTTTGGGAATAATATCTCCTTCTCAGACAGTATAGATCAAAGATCAGACTGCACGTTCTGTGCAGTCTGATCTTGATCTACACTGTCCGCAAAAGGTCAGTGAGTAGTGCTTAGCAGCCTAAGGGTTAAATCACCTTCATCTGCTGTAGAAATCATGAAACTTTTAGACCACACTGTTACAACAGTGAAGTTCATTTAGTTGGCTGTAAATGAGTTCGGTTATTTCAGCATCTCAGCAAATCTAGATGCTTTTGAATACAGTGTATTTCAAGATTGGTGTGCACAGAATGTCCAGCCTGGTCTTGGATGTAAACAGTGGGACTTTTCTTTGTGATTACCTTGTTACCTCAGCCTTGTGCAATGTTCATTCAAGATTGGACATCATGTTATATGCAGTTTGATCTTAATCTACACTGTCTGCAAATAAATTAGAGCTTAACCCTTCAACCAAGCAATCACCTTGAGGAAGAATGTTTTCGAAAACAATTTGCAGGAAAAGGAGAAAATGCTGGTAACCAGCATTTTGTCCTTTTCCCACAATGTTTTCTACACTGTCTAAGAAATATTTTATGATTTTAAACCACAGTTGATATGTCGTCTCAAAATGCTGTCCAATTGGACAAGTCAGGCCTTGAGAATTCCATTCGTCCGCTCGTCATGACGAGTGAGCTCGGCTATCGGACGAGCAGAAATTTGCAAATGGTCGTCCTACCGGACGAGGAAGAAAACTGAACAACTTTGCAAATGATATAAACAATCAGGATTAAAGACAAGTCTTAGTCTATTGTGACAAAAAAAGCGATGTTTTTGTCCCGTAATCAACTTGAAAATGTAATTCGAATCTTTCATTATGAATTCGATCAGCTGGGCATCGATAAACCTTTAATTCAAGGCAGTCAAACACCCAGAAGATATAGATCGATGTAGTATAAATTGCCGTCGCCGTCCTAAAATGTCTAGTTTATTCAGAGCCATATGCATGTTTAAAAAATACATTTGAGCCGTGCTCTGGCAAAAGGGGGCTTAATGCATCTCCGTAATCCATCATACCAAGAAAGCCATCACATACTTATGGATCCATAATAGCCACTTTTTTTAACAACCGACTCAATCATGAGGTAGACTTATCCTTTGACATGCAGAAAATCGACCAATAGCAAAAAGTTTCGGCCCAGGTCAGCCTGCGCGGACTGCGCAGGCTGACCTGGGTCGATACTTTTCGCAGATGCATTAAGCCCCCTTTTCACAGAGCATGGCTCATTTAAAATGAACCAGAGCCAAATTGAATGATGTGAATTGAATTGTGTAAATTCTACTGACAAAATTATTAAAAATACGATATTTTAAACCGGTTATTAAATGTTATCACTCTTTCCGTTTTTCCGGTACATTCCGTTTGCATTTTAGTCATGTCGGTTTGTTGCTATAAATAAAAAGCTGATGACTCGGTTTCGGGCGTCTGCGAAAGTTTGTTAAAAAATGACGGACATTGGAAGCTTCTTCGAAAAGAAAGACGATGAGAAGCTGCAGTCTTTTGTTTGAATTAAATAAAACGTTACATATTTGGATTATTGATTTTTATATCTTACCTGCAGGACGAGTAAAAAGCTATGAAGGACAAGTGAATTTTTTATTCCACTTGTCCTGCAGGACGAGTGGATCTTGAAAAAAATTTCAAGTCCTGCAAGTCCAAAGGTTTGTCTGTTGATAAAGATTGAAGGAGCTTACTCACTTCTCTTGACACAAAATTTGAAAATATCCTTGTAAAGTACAGGTAGTACTGTGAAAATTACGATGTAATGCACTTGTTCATGCAAACACATTGTGGCAAAAGGAGAATTCGTTAATTGCTAGGAATTTCTTATTTTGCCGCAGTGTTTTTACAAAAATGAGCAACTGCACTAAGAAGAAGATACTTTTTCTGATGATGATTAGGACATGTTAACTCTTTACCAAAAGACAAAATTTTAGACTTGCCCAAATTGAAAGCATAATTTGCAGACAACAAATTCAGAGTTACTCAAAAGTTACTCAAAACCTGAGACTTTCCTTTCAAAGGGTAGAAAACATTGTAGGAAAGGGGAATTGCTGGTTACCAGCATTTTCTCTTTTTCCCCCTGCAAGACTTTCAAAATGTTTATATCTTTGGGTCATCAAAACCTGGCATTGTATGGTAAAGAGTTAACTCTTTACCACATGACAAAATTTTAGACAGACCCAAATTGGAAGCATTTCCAAAGGACATAGCACAAAGCACAAGTAATGGATTTGTCTGTAAAAGAAAAGAAAACATTGTGAGAAAAGAAGAAAATGCTGGTTACCAGCATTTTCTCCTTCTCCCACAATGTTTTCAAAAGCTTTCTTTCTCAGGGTCGTTAGAACTTGGGATTGTGTGGTAAAGGGTTCAGAGTTGGAAAAGTACTATAATTTGGGATAAATGTTTTGAATTATTATGGGCAGGGGCATTTTCGTGTGATTTATCTGTAAAATAACCTGTTTATATTGTGAATGCTGAAAGTTTTAACTCAATTCCACCCACAGACGACTTCAATTGTTATGCAGCAGGCAACTTAGGAAAATATTGTGGTTAAGAGAGAAAATTGTTTATAAGTAGCATTTTTTCCATTTTTACACATTGTTTTTACAAGTATATATGTTATAAATCTCATTTCATGTTAATTTTTTATATCTTAAAATTTTGCCATCTTGCAGAGAGTGAAGGGGAGAATGAGTTATGGAGGGGAGAAAATAGGCCTGATATTGAATGGATAATTTGGAAAATTTGAAGTGGAATATTGTATGTGTGGTGATAGTGCATAGATAGTGAATGAAATATCTCTTGCCAGACGAGAAAATTTTGGACATGTCCAAATTTAAAACATTTGTAGATGACAAATGAAATCAGAGCTTTATGGTGAGATTTGTCTTTGAAAAGGTTGAAAACATTGTGGGAAAAGAAGAAAATGCTGGTAACCAGCATTTTCTCCTTTTCCCACTCTGTTTTCAAAAGCTTTCTTCCTGCAGGCTTGTCAAAACTCAGGATTTTGTTGTAAAGGGTTAACACTGTACCGTAGGACAAAACTTTGGGCCGTAAAGCGCTTAAAAACAGCAAATTAATACTGTAGCTCAAGTTATGGAATTTGTATTAATTTTGTGATAGTAAACAGAATTGGGAATTATAAAGATCTATTCTTATGGAAAAATTATTGTTTTTCTCAAAAAACTGTTTCGAGTTTTATCTGAGTGTTTAGCAGAAGAGCCGGAAACAATGGTTTTACCGTAAGTCAAGTTGTCGAGAACGATGACTGGTTGAATCAAAGAAACTATCATTGTTGATGGCTCCAAGCCTTTCATGTCCACTTTTGGATGAGAATAATATTTTTGAAAAGTGTTTTTTGACATCAAAATGAACAGGACTCTTAAGTGTCAAAAATGTCTGAATTTTGTGTCCATTAAAATAGAGTCCAAAATGGTGTCTGCATTCGTGTGAGAAGCATACTTACTGGTTAGTGTTTCTTCAGTCAATTCATTACAGTATTAGGATTTCTGAAACAGAATCACAGCTCAACACCTTTAAAACATCGTTTGAATTAACTGTCCACCAAACCATCCAGTGTTATGATGACCTTGAAGAGAAAGGCTTTTGAAAACATTGTTGGAAAAGAAGAAAATGCTGGTAACCAGCATTTTCTCCTTTTACCACAATGTTTTCTTTTCTTTCAAAGGTAAATGTTTTTCTCTGAGCCACATATTATATCTTGTCTGTAAATGCTTTCAGTTTGGACAAGTCTAAAAAAATTTTTGGTAAAGAGTATAGTAATAATCAACACACAAATTGGTTAAACTCTGTATCAAACTTCAAATTTTTGGACATGGCAATATCAAAAGCTTTTGTAAACAACAAATAAAATGCTGCTCAATTGGTGAAAACACTGTGTGAAAAGGAGAAAATGCTGATTACCAGCATTTTCTACTTTCCCAGAATTATTTGAAAAAGCCCCTTTCCTGACAGTCGTTAAAAATCAGGATATTGTTGTACTGGGGGTAATGTGTGTACACATGTCAAAACATTGTGAAAAAAAATTGCCTATTACAAGTTCTTTTTGTGTTGCTACAATGTTTTCAAAAGCTGTTTACTGCAAGAAAACTTGTCAGTTGCATGAAACATGATAATCTTTGTTAAATGAATTATAATTCATCATAAAAACACAGTTTGTACAAAAAACACATTTATAATTTCAAGGAGGAATATAATAAACAGGGAAACTGATGTCATATCAAAGTTTTTGTATGTGTTATTTTCCGTATTATACTTAAAATGGTAACAAACAACTTTAAAAAGAAAACAACTTTTTCAAAAAGATTCAAAGAAATTACTTGTTGATTTAATTTATAAACACATTAAAGTTAGAACCCAAAAAAGTTGGCTCCTAAAAATGATGGCAATTACTATTTTGTAGCAGATTTAGTGTTATAAGGAAATATTCCCAGGCCTGAGTCTGGTAGCTCAATGGATAATATACATGGGTTTTAATCAAGGCAAAATTTTAGACTTGTCCGAATTGAAAGCATTTTCAGAAGACAAAGTGTGGCTCAAAAGATGGGATTTGTCTGTAAAATGGTAGAAATCATGGTGGAAAGGGTAAGAAAACTTTGTGGGAAAAGGAGAAAATGCTGGTCACCAGCATTTTCTCCTTTTCCCACAATGTTTTCTAAAGCTTTACCTGTCAGGGTTTGTGAAACACAGAATTGTTTGGTATAGGTTTAAGGGTTTTGATATCATTGGCAAGGTATGTGTCAGTTTGGGCTAAATCCAGAAGGGATGAGTATCAAATTTCCCCAAAACACAAAAATCTATTAATTTATATTCACCAATAGGTTAAACCATTAAACAATTAAAGTTCAGTATGAATTTTATAAACATTGTCTCATGCAATAGTGGGCTAACTACCAAAAAACAAGTTACTTTGATAATGGGTTCTTGCAGGTTCTTTTATATTCTTCTTCCCTTCCCAACAAAAACTCATTACCATTCCTGCTACTTTTTTTGACATACCATAAACATAGGTGACATACTGAAAAAAAAAAAATTGAACGAAAGAGAAATAACTTAATTCTTGGTTACATGGATAACAAAGCGATAAAAGAAGTAATCATTCAATTTTCCTTCTTTTTTCCCAAAATTTTGTGGCATAGATCAGTGTGTGAAAATGGGTTGACCCATAGATTACTGAAGGAAAAAAAATGAACCAACAATTGATCTGGCAAAAGGGGGTTTAACTCTTTACCAAACGACAAAATTTATGAATGGTACAAATTGAAAGCATTTGCAGACGACAAAATAAACGTATCTGAAAAATCAAAATTTGTTTTTGGAAGGTTAGAAAACATTGTGGAAAAAGGAGAAAATGCTGGTTACCAGCATTTTCTCCTTTTCCCACAATGTTTTCAATAGCTTTCTTTCTTAGGGTCGTTAAAATTCGGGATTGTGTGGTAAAGAGTTAATGTATCTCTGTGGTGCATTATGTCAAGCAAGACATCACATAATACTGGATCCATAAAGTCTGTTTTGTGTAACAGACTGAATCAGGTAGAATGATCCTTGGACTTACAGAAAATTTACATAATATTATAGCAAAAAGGTCTGACCCATGTCAGCCTGCGCTGACTGCGTAGGCTGATATGGGTTGTTATTTTTTTTGCAGATGCATTAACCCTTTACCACTCGAGAAAATTTTGGACTGGTCCAAATTGAAAGCATTTGCAGACAACAAAATAAATGTGACTGAAAATTTAAAATTTGTTTTGGGAAGGGTAGAAAACATTGTGGGAAAAGGAGAAAATGCTGGTTACCAGCATTTTCTCCTTTTCCCACAATGTTTTCAAAAGGCTTCTTTCTCAGGGTCGTTAAAAGTCGGGATTGTGTGGTAAAGAGTTAAACACCTTTTTCAGATCGCTAGGCTTAATTATTTTTCTTTAGTGTATAGAGAGTCCCAGAATCACATTTTGGCCAAACTATCTGTACGAATCAGAAAGGGTAGATCTAAGATCAGGCTGTACCATCATGACCTATACTGTGCGCATGCACATTGCATTAACACTTTACCAAATGACAACATTTTAGACTGGTCAAAATTTAAAGCATTTGCAAATGACAAAATAAATGTTGCCCAAAAATTGGAATTTGTTTTTGAAAGGATAGAAAACATTATAGAAAAAGGAGAAAATGCTGGTGACAGCATTTTCTCTTTTTCCCACAATGTTTTCAAAGGCTTTCTGTTTCAGGGTTGTTAAAGGTCCGATTTGTATATTAAAGAGTTAAAAGGGGTTTGTGCTGGACTATAGAGGCCAATTTCATCACTAATTTAGCCTAATACTATTGGCACATTTTAACCCTCTACCACGCTTTTCAATCTTTATCACCCTTTACAAGCAATATTGATTACCCCTTTTCTGTCAATGGTTTCAATAGCTGTATACTGCAGGAAAGTAAAGTGCCATATTTGTCCAACAGTGGGCCAACCACTAACCAAACAATACCAAGTTTTTACATCATGTTTCAAAACAGTCAGAAAAGAAGAAAATAGTGGTAACCAGCATTTTTTTCCTTTCCCGTAATGTTTATAATAACATGTTTGAGATCTCTGGCTTATATGCAGAAATTGAGTATGTTCTGCAATAAAGGGTTAGCTCTTTACCTTTCCAGAAAATTTAGTCTCGACCAAATTTAAAGCATTGCACACAAATAAAATGTAGCGGTAGCTCAGATGATAAGACTTGTATCTATGAGCAAATTTTGCAGTAAGAAAATTTGGGTTACCAGTATTTTCTCCTTCCATCAGTGTGTTTTTGAATGCCCTCTTCCTTGAGATTTTGTGGTAAAGGGTTAATCCTGTATTAAACAACAAAATTTTAGCCTCGTCCAAATTGAAAGCATTTGCAGACGACAATTTCAGTGTGGCTGAAATAAATTCTTTGTTAGGGTAGAAAACATTGTGGGAAAAGAAGAAAATGCTGGTTACCACAGTGTTTTCAAAAGGCTTTTTTCCCAGAGTCATTAAAAGTCGGCATTGTGTGGTAAAGGGATAACATAGGTAATTTCCAGTTTGCCAGTGAACACCAATAAAATAAATCCCTGTTTTATTACCATTGTCATTACACATCAAGATTGGAATCTATCAATCAGTTTTAATAATTGGTTCAGTTACTCACCGATTTCATCAAATTGATTTTAAAATGAGTCGATTAAAATTATGTACATGTTATGAGGTATTTAATTAAATGACATGACTGTAAGGTTATTTAGTTACTTCAAAGAAGTGTTTCAATTAAGAATTTTTTTGGCAGAAGTGGTACAAGTCATAAAGTTGGATTTTAAAAGTTACTTTACACTGGAAAAATTATACTGACTTAGTGAAGGACATAAATGATTATTTTAACTGTTAATTAACTCTTTACCAAATTACAAAATTTTACATTTCTCCAAATTAAAAGCATAAAATTTTGCAAACAACAAATTTGATGTGTCTCAAATGATGGTATTAGTCTTAGACAGGGTAGGAAACAACTAGTAGGAAATGGAGAAAATGCTGGTTACCAGCATTTTCTCCTATTTCCACTTTGTTTTCAAAAGCATTGCACCCCACCAGAGTTGTTAAAACGGGATCATCTCAAAAAGGCCAGGACTGAAGGGGTAAAGTGGTTAGTCAAGACATTACAGAAAAAGTACTCTTGGGACTAGATTTTAACTCTTTACTAAATAATAAAATTTTTAGCTAGTCCAAATTCAAAGCATTTGTAGACGACAATTTAAATGATGGAATTCATTTTTGATAGGGTAGAAAACATAGTGGGAAAAGGAGAAAATGCTGGTTACCAGCATTTTCTCCCTTTTCCCATTATGTTTTCAAAGGCCTTTTTAGTTAAGTAGTGAAGACTCAGGATTGTGTGGTAAAGAGTTATGCAAAATCTTTGTTAAAAATATAGAATGGCCAGTTGTTCATGACAGTGTAGTTGACTGAATTGTTATTTGTTGGAGAAAAGTTGATTTTGAGCCATCATGTTTGAATGAAGTTAGGAAGACAGAAAAAGATTTTGTAAATAAATATTAGAGAGAGCTTAAAGTCTAATAAACAAACATTACATTGATAAAGACCTCAAGTTCTGTTTATACTTCTGAATTGATACGAAAATAAACAACTGATACGAAAATAAACACATATTTCGGAAGTAAGTAACTCCTCACATGAATTCAGAAAGCCATATTCCGACCCTGAAAAGGGGAGGGAACTCTAATAAATCGGGAGCATTTGTGGAGACACAAAAGGAGTTGTTTGATGGGGCTGGTAATGTTTGTTATAAAATAAAAAATGAAAACTTCGGAAATTATCCATGTGACTTGAATAGTGATCTTGCATCAGAAAAACAGAATAGATCTTCACAAGGGTCTACATCTGTTGGAAGGTATGTGGTTGAAAATGATAGTGTTACAAAGGGAAGTGACTTGAAAATATCAAATGATTCTAGTGCTGAAGACATAGATAATTCTGATGATGATTCAGATGAATTTTCATTTCATAAATCTGTACAGGATCAACTTGAGTCTATAGATTTAAGTGGAAGTCAGGAGAATGTGATTTCAAGAAAAAAAGAGGCAAATGACAAATGTGAGGTTGAAAATGAGTATGAGTATGTGATAGTTAATTCTAGAGTTCGGTTGAAAGAGGCAGAATTAAAAAGAAATTTAGCATTAGCTGGTAGCTCATTTGAAAGGGACAGATCTAGTTTAAAGAGAGGTGCAAGTACCAGTGTACTTATCAGAGCAAACAGAGAAATGTCTGCAGGCAAAGTAAGTCCTGCAAGACCGCAATCAACAGAAAGAGGAGCATCAGCAAATACTTCTCCCAAACAAGGTCCAATACCAATCAGAAGCTCTCCAAGAAGCTCCCAGTCTACTGGACAACTACCTAGAAGGACTGGAGCAGTCAGATCTAACAAGTCTGTGAGACAGTCTCCAAGATTGTCCCAGAGTCCTTCACCAAGGAATGGACAAGTCTTGCATGAAAATAGTAAAGAGGAGGATACATCATTGAAACTATCTCTGAAAGGTTTGAATGATTCTGATGATGAAGATGACGCTTTAGATAATGATGAAGAATCATCTAGCCCTCGTAAAGAAAGGGCGATAAGCCCAAGAAAAGGGGTGATGCTGACTACAAAGTCATTTGAAGCAAAAACTTCTTTGATGCATAGAAATGAAAGTGATGGGAGCATAGCAAGACTATCCATTAGATCGCCATCTATGACAGAACAATCTATTTCAAATAACAAAAAGCCAGTCTTGAAGAAATCTTTATCAAATAGAGAATTCAGCATTCACATAAACAGAACTTCCACACTGAATGAAAACTTGCTTCATTTGGGTGCAGGCTTAGAAAACAGGGGAGAACCAGTCCTGAAGCGGACATCATCAGGTAGAAAGCTACCTGGTGTACCAACAGATAAGATAAATAAAGCTCTTCAGAAATCCAACTCCAACACAAACATTGACAATGGTTCGAGTAAACATCCAGATCCAAGTGTAAAGCAGGTAGATTCTGACAGCAGCTTTCTGTCAATAAGTAAAGATGGAAGCACAGAGTATGTGTCCTTGGATTTTAACGACAGTTCAGGTAGTTCTGTGAAAACTTCTACAAGCAAGGATGTTATAAGTTCCCCTGATAATAGTTCATCAGGAGACGGAGACATTAAAGATGTGAAATCAAAAGCACCACTTGAAAAGAGACCACCCATAGCAGAACATACACAATCAAGAGGCCATCCCTCCCCCAGGGATACAAAAACAGGGAAACCTCCGATAGAGCGTAAATCCAGCAAAGGTGCCATTGAAAAGTCTGTCCCTGCCTCACCACGCAACAACGTCCCTGCTTCACCAAGAAAGACTATCATTGCAGCTTCTCCTAGAGGGATACCATCCCCAAGAACCCAGGGGTCACCAAGGGGGCCACAATCCTTATCCCCAAGGAGGGTTCAATCAGCTTCACCCAGGACAATAGGAAGGGCTTCCCAACCATCCCCAAGAGACAATATGCCAAATAAAGGAATTTCCAATGAGAAACATTCTAATACAGATATGGGTAAAGTGCATGAAAACTACAACACTGTAAATAAAGCAAATGGTATTCATAAATTAAGTGCAGATGGTGCCAGCCGTGGCCAAGCTGTCGATGCACCTATATCACCTGCAAGGAAAGCAAGGCATCACAGTGGTAGTAGTATCACATCTCCGAGACCTGGATCTCCTGTTAAAAAAGTTCGGCAAAATTCTACCTCAGATTTAAGAAATTCTCAAATTATGGAAGAACCTTCGCCAAGGACTGTGATACACTTGAGGCAAGATGGCTGTCAAAGTTTGGAGTTGCAGCAGGTTATTGATATATTTGGAGTTGGGAAAGAAGCTGTAAAAAATAAGGTAAGGTCATGAATATGTTTGTCTTGTTTAACAGAGACCAAAATCATTAAACTTACTTTTAGGCGTACTGCAAATTGTTGCAATGATACTTGATTCAGTTTTCGTACAGGCTGATCTTGATCTTACATCATGCTCAACAGTTGTGTATGCATGGAGCTCTTACGGTTAATCAGATAGCTTTAGTTTTGATTGACTCTTCACCAAGAATTTTGAGTTTTAATGGCTCTTAGAAAAAAAGGGTCCGACGAATCACCGAAATACTGAAATACCACCGAAACACCGAAATACCCCCTTTTTTTTAAAATTATTAAACTCAAATATCTGAAGTTGTGGTTTTTGATACAAATTGTTATCATATTGATGAAGGGAGGTTGTTTTAAACCTAGTGTCAAAATAACAACATGCCATTTTGGCCCGACGTACGTGAAGAATGTGCACCGGAACAGCCGTACTGTACTGTAAATGTCTACCGAAATACCCGCTTTATGTAGTAAAATCGGTTGATTCAGGAACGCTACCTCCGTAATATCACTACAGTACCTTTTCAACAAGGTTGGTGTGTCTGATCTTTATCCATAAGTATCTTAGGAAAAAAAAACATTTTTTCATTTTTGTATTGGGAATATGAGATTAAATCTTTGCCAAAATAAAAGCCGGCAGCCATTTAAATCAGTGGTTAACACGTTACCAAAGTAAATTGATAAGACAATTATAATTCCGCCTACTAATAATCATAACAATGATAAACTAACACATCAGACAAGTTGGATAATGTTAGCCGAACACCTTCAATTATGATTGCTTCACTTTAACAGAACAGAACAGAATAGAACATGCAGAGATACGTGGGCGTTTCGACGGATCAGAGACCTACATCATGCAATGTCTGATTTGGGTCTACTTCTTTCGCAAATGAAGTGGATTAGCACTCTCTTTTGTGTGTTTTTACCATTCAAAGAAATAATAAATATAAGTGATAATGTCATATTGATATAATTCTTTAATCTAGATTGGCATACAGGTACAGGCCAGACACGCGAGTGTTTCGGTGATTGTTCTCCACACGAATAAAATGATAAATATTAATAAAATCATTCTTCCCAAATAATGTGTAATACTTTGATTAAATGTGCTTTCTGTTAAAAAAAAAAGAAAAATCCAGCATATATATCAGTTATCTGAACCCAATAAAAAAAAAATAGGGGTATTTCGGTGTTTCGGTGGTATTTCGGTATTTCGGTGATTCGTCGGACCGGAAAAAAAAAGCTTTTGAAAACCTTGTGAGAAAAGGAGAAAATTTCTCCTTTTCTCACAAGGTTTTCAACCTTGTCAAGGGCAATCCCGTTATTCTAGCCAGAGTAATTTTTGTGTCTGCAAGTAGCTTTCAATTTGGAGGAATCTAGAATGGTACAAGCTTTTCCTCTTTTTCCTTTTGGGAGCCAAGTAGGGCAGTCAGTAGTGTACAGGACTTGAGGGGTGGGGGGGGTGTTGTGTCGCTGGTTTGAATCCCACTCTGCCCATTTGTTTCTGAGGATTGATGATAGTTATTGCGACAGGATTCATTCCTCTGTAATTGGTGATCATTGGTTTGACGATGGTTACATGTGAAAGCAACTAGTAGCTTGAGAAGAATGTTGTGCAAAGTAATGGTAACCGAAACTCCAGGAAAGCATGGATGGGTGCACTGGCCACCAGGATAATATTGAAATAGTTATGAAACCAGCAAAAAATATGGTACCAACAAACAATACAAAAGGATCCTTTTACTTCAGTATGTTTCTCAGGGTCATGAAAAATCTGATTATATGATTAACCTTTTCATCACACAGTGCTAAGTTTTAACTACCCTGAAGAAGACGCCTTTTGAAAATATTGTGGGAAAAGGAGAAAATACTGGCAACCTGCATTTTCGTCTTTTCCCACAATGTTTTCTACCCTGTCCAAGGCAATGTCTGCCTTTTGAGGCACGTACAACTTGTTATTTGCAGGTGCTTTGGATATAGATAAGTCTGAAATTTTGTCATGTGGTGAAGGATTTATCTTTTACCACACAATGCTGACTTTTAACGACCCTGACAGAGAAGGCTTTTGAAAACATTGTGGGAAAAGGAGAAAATGCTGGTAACCAGCATTTTCTTCTTTTCTCACAATGTTTTCTACCCTGTCCATGGCAACTTCTGCCATTTGAGCCACATACAACTTGTCATTTGTAGGTGCTTTGGATAGAGACAGGTCTGAAATTTTATTGTGTGGTAAAGGGTTAAGGGCCAGCATGTTGCCTCCTACAGGACTTTTTGCATTTTGCAGTAACACCCTTTCTCTCTTTGTGGTAATGTTTTCTTTTGCATTCATGTTTTAACACTTTACAAAACCACAAAATTGTAGCCTTGTCCAAATTGAGAGCATTTGCAGACGACAATTTCACTGTGGCTCAAATGGTGCAATTTTTCTTTGACAGGATAGAAAACATTGTGGGAAAAAGAGAAAATGCTGGTTACCAGCATTTTCTCCTTTTTCCACAATGTTTTCAAAAGGCTTCTTTCCCAGGGTCGTTAAAGGTCGACATTATCCAGTAAAGACTTAAACCTTCATTTATTGTGATGATTAATACTTTACAAATGGGAATATTCTTGAGAATTGGACTATGAATGTTATTAACCCATAAAGTGCCTTTACTTCTATAGGTGCCTTTGAGGCCAGTGTAAATCAAACTCAGGCTGCACAAAACATGCAGCCTGATCTTTGATCTACCTTGTCCATTTTGCTGATACACTGCAGGCAAAAGGCACCATAAAATTGTGATTATTTTGGTCATATTTCTAGGATTAAGATTTCTGTTGGCACTCTGAGGGTCAAGGATGGTTGACAGTATTAAATAATACAGAGCTCCTCAACAGTTACTGCCCTTTAACAGTGTCTAATGAGGTTATTTGTCAATGTGCAGTCTGTATAAGTACAAATTAAAAACAGAATAGGATGGGTAATGGGAAGTGAGAGAACAAGAGAGGAATTAGGGGGAGGGGCAGGGATGGGGATGGGAGTGAGAGAGGGTCAGGGTAAGGGAGAGGGAGAGAGAGAATGAATGAATGTTGTTTTATGGTGCATTGACATCTCGGGTCATTTAGGGCTCAAAAAAAAGTTATGAAAGGAAAGAAAAGCATGTAAGACTGTGAGTCATGAGTATATAATGTAGGATGTATTGAGAGAGAGCGAGCGAGAGAGACGGTGTCAGAGAGAGAGAGAGTTAGACAGACACACAGACAGACACACAGACTGACAGACACTCTAAAACATGGACAGAGAGCTAGCAATTATAACTACATTCCAGTAGAGATAGCTGTTGTCAGGTTTATTTTAAGTAATTCATTTCAATTAGTAAACATACAATCTTGTTAGTATAACTTTCTCAAACATTGATTTTACTGGTTACAATACTCTAATAACTAAGGGTAACATAAGGTGCTGTTTTCGATGGGGTAGATACAGATCAGATTGCAAAGAATATGTGGCCAGATCATGGATAAACAATCATTTTTTTTTTTTGTTCTTACCCAAACATTCATAATTCAGTTCTTTGTCAGATGAAAAAAATTAGACTTAGTCATTTTGTAAGTACTTGGAGACAACAAAATATTGTGAGATTGGTCTATGAAAGGGTAAAAAAACATCGCTGGCATTAAATCATGCGATTGTTTGGTAAAAGATTGATTCTTTAAGTAATTTAAGGGTGAAGTAAAATATTGTTTTTATGGTGGTCAATAATATTTTCAACATTATTTCTGTTACATCTCTGTGGCCAGTAAACTTATTCGTGCTTTCTTTTACCAGTACTTTGAACAATATTCTTTCCAAGACACTGGATACTTTCCAACATAACAATTCTACAAACAATGATCAGCAGTGAGAGAGGAATGAATCCTGTCTGCTACCAACTGCACTGTCGAGGCTCAGCATTTGTCATTCTTTTGGAACAGTTATTGCCTATGAAGATATGATTGTTATGAGAAATCTTTCAACTTAGTAAGCTGAGCCCCAGTAGCTCATATAATAGTGTACAGAACTTGAGAACAGGAGGTCACTGGTTAAAATCCCAGCTCGGCCAATTTCTTTCCAATGACTGATGATGGTCATTGTGACAGGATTTATTCCTCTCTCACCGCTGAGTATTGTTTTGATGATTGCTATGTTGGAAAGCAGCCAGTGGTTTGGACAGAATATTGTGCGGAGTTCTGGTAAAAGAAACTCCAGGAAAACATGGATAGATGCACTGGCTGCCGCAATATAACTGAAATAATGTTGAAAACGGTGTTAAACACCATACAATCAACACTCAATCAACTTGGTATAGTAATGTTTTCAAATGCTGTGAATGAAAGAGTTTCAAAAATATGTCTACATTAAGTTTTCATTGTGAACAGTCAATGTTCAAAAACCAAAAAAAACAAATCTAAAAATGTCAGTATTTTGAAAAGTTTAACTTATTGTATTCTTTAACCCTTTGGCACATAATCCTAAGTTTTCAAGACCCGAAGAAATAAAGCTTTTGAAAAAATTGTGGAAAAGCAGAAAATGCCAGTGACCAGCATTTTCTTCTTTTCCAACTATGTTTTCAAAAGTTTTATTTTTTTTCTACCCTAATAACTCTTTAACATACGACCCTGAAAAAGTAGGTTTTTGAAAACACTGTAACCAGCATTTTCTCCTTTTTCAACGATGTTTTCTACCCTATCTGAGACAAATTCCATCATTTGAGCCATACAAGTTTGTCATCTACAAATGCTTTCAATTTGGACAAATCTAAAATTTTCTCATGTTGTAAAGAGTTAACTCTTTCACTTCTATATAAATAAATTGCATTTTCGCAAAGGCTAAAAATACATTCCCTCTGTAAAATCAAGAGACAGTTTGGTCATAATCTAGAATAAAGCAGTGGACAGTGTAAATCAAAGATCAGACTGCACATTCTGTGCAGTCTGATTTTGATCTACACTGTCCACATTGTCCACAAAAGCTTCTGGTCATCTTTGGTGTGGAAAGAGTTAAACACAAATCCCATCTTAGAGCAATATTTGTCTGCAAATGTTTTCAATTTGGAGTAGTCTATATTTTGTCGTCTGGTGTGGAGTTACATATAAAAATAAGTTTTTACACCTACGTAGAACCTGTTGAATTAGCATAACTGAACAATAAACCCATGTTTGTCAGCTGAATATGAATTAGTGCTCAACTATATATTAGAATTTCTTCACATCACCCTTCACCACACAGTCTTGACTTTTAACGACCTTTTGAAAACATTGTGGGAAAAGGAGAATATACTGGTAACCAGCATTTTCTCCCTTTCCCACAATGTTTTCTACCCAACAAAAGACAACTTTCATGTTTTAAGAAACATTTAATTTGTCAACTGCAATGCTTTCAATTTAGACCAGTCTTAAATCTTGTCGTTCGGTAAAGAGATAAAGGACCTTATATCCCAAAATATTCCACAGTCAAACCTGCTTTAGTAACCACCTGTTTTAAACAACCAAGTGCCTTAACCCTTTACCACACAATCCCAAGTTTTAACAACCCTGAAAAAGAAAGTCTTTTAAGATATTGTGGGGAAAAAGAGAAAATGCTGGTAACCAGCATTTTCTCCTTTTTTTCCGTAACATTCTCTACGCAATTAACTCGACCAAATGCAAGTTTCACAATTTGAGAAACCTTTGATTTGTCGTCTTCAGATGCTTTGAATTTGCACAAGACAGGGTCTAAATTTTGTCACCTGGTATAGAGTGAAGAGACCATTGTTTGAATTTTACTTCCCTTTTTGAGTTGACATAATTAAACTTGCATTAAAAGGCAACATGCATTAATAGACCACAACTCCTTCCTGTGGGTGGTCTCTGAATACAGGTTTTATTGTTTGTCTATATACCTCTCTATAGTGGACAGCTTTTGAATTGAAAACATTGAGGGAAATGGGTAACAAGTTATTGCTCCTATTTCCTCATTGTTTTTTATATATTTCAAGAAAAGCATCTTTCTTTTTTTCAATGATATCTCTCATGAATCACTTTTCCTTGTATTGATTGGGTGAATTTAACCCTTCACAAGTGCCTTTCACAAGTTTGGTAGCTTTTGCGATTAGTATAGATTAAGATAAGACTGCACAAAATATGCAATCTTGGATCTATACTACTTGCTATGCCTAGGCAGCTTTGAAATAATAGTTATTCAACCCATTGGCCATTTTTAGGGTCAACTTTGCATAAAAGATCCAGTGTTTTCATTGCAGGCTGATGAAGGCGCTTTTGTAAGATAAAGAGAAGTGCTAGTAGCTAGAGTACTCATTAACCAACCATTCTTAAGAATATTCTTAATCTTATGCTGAAGAATTTTCCAAATTTGAAAGTAACACAGCCTCTGATTGGCTAAACCATTTGGTTTGGCCAATCAGAGGCTGTGTTACTTCCAAATATAGAAAATTTTTGAAAATTGGACAATATTCTTAAGAATGGTATGTGAATATGGACTCAGTAATTTGTTTTCTTTATAAAGACAAACTTTATGGTTTCAGACACATTTAAGTCTTTACCAAACGACAAAATTTTGGACTAGTCCAGATTCAGAGCATTTGCAGGCAACAATTTAAATGTTGCTCAAATAATGGAATTTGTTTTTGATAGGGTAGAAAACATAGCAGAAAAAGGAGAAAATACTAGTTACCAGCATTTTCTCCTTTTCCCATTATGTTTTCAAAAGCCTTCTCTGTTAGGGTCGTTAAAACTCAGGATTGTTTGGTAAAATGTTCATTCGCTATTTGAAATTGCATTCAATTTTAACCAATCTAAAATTTTGTCATCTGGAAAAAAGGTAAACTGTTTACCACACAATTCCAAGTTTTGGCAACTGGGTAGGGAAACTACGTTTGAAAACAATATGGAAAAAGGAGAAAATGATTGCAGCTGATAATCAGCACTAACTCCTTTTCCCACTATGTTTTCTGTCCTCACAAAGACAAAATCTATCTTTTAACCTCATTTATTTTTGTCATCTGCAAATGCATTAAATTTTGGCATGTATAAATTTTGTCATGTGGAAAGACCCAAGTTCTCAGAAAACCTTTGGCGTCCTGTGTGGCTCTGTGGTAATGTGTATGACTCATGACCTGGAGGCCCTTCAGGTTCAAGCCTCACTGGATCCACTGAGTTTTTCTTGGGACAGTCATTGGGCAAGACACTTCAGAGCCTCAGCCTAGTACTGATGAAATCCAGGAAATACCTGTGTGAGCTGTTGCCCGGATATGACTGAAATAATGTTGAAAGCAGCATGATACACCGTTCAGTCAATCAGTCGATCAGCGTAATGAATTCTATCTGAAACCATTGCAACAGGAAAAGATGCCTAAGAGGGAATTGGCTGTGAACAATCTTGAAATAGATTGACTTGTTAGAGATGGGTGTAAATTCTTTTTAACTCTTAACCAAACATCAAAGTTCTGAACTTTTCCAGTCTGAAAGCAATTACAGATGACGAATTGTTCTCAAATGGTGATATTGTATTTGATAGGGCGGTAGAAAACATTGTGGGGAAAAGGAGAAAATGCTGGTTTCCAGCATTTTCTCCTTTTCCCCACAATGTTTTCAAAAGCCATTTTTTTCCTACAGGTTCATTAAAACATGTAATTGTGTTTTGTAAAGTGTTAAAACAATAGTTTGATGGTTGTATCAGATTGGTTGACAATATAATATGTAGTCCATTGTATTTTAAATTTTTATATTAATGACCGAACAAAAGTTTAAGAATACAATCAGACTAATCAGCTGTTATGAAGATATCCAAATTTGTAATGTACAAGTATTTTTTTCTTTAAATGTTCATAACTCGATCTTTACCGAATGACAAAATTTAAGACCTGTGCAAATTAAAAGAGTTTGAAGGCAACAAAAAACGTAAAAAATCTGACTCAAATTACTGAATTTTTTCTTTGAAAGGGTAGAAAACATTGTGTGAACAGGGAAGAATCCTTTTTTAGCTGCAAAGTTTTTAAAAGCAAGTTTCTCCAATGGATCATAAAAACAGGAGAGTATTTGGTATTTCTTTCGTACAATACAGAGTTTTTATGACTCTGCAAGAAAAACCTTCTGAAAACATTGTAGGAAAAGGAGAAAATGCTGACCACGTTTCTTATAACGTTTTCTACCCCATCAAAGACAGAAATCACTGTTAAAGCTACAATTAATTTGTTGTCTGCAATTTATGCTTTGAATTTGGCATAGTCCAAAATTTTGTCCTTCAGCAAAGAGTTAAGGTTACTAAATCTTGGTTATAGATAGATGGGTGGTGTTCTTTTCATTTGGCCTTATCTGCAAATTTCTTCTGCCATTATTCAATTATATAAGTCCTACAACATAGGTTTTAGTGAAGAATTAATCCTTTTCTTATGATACTATTTAAAGCCATCCTTCTCCAGACCTATCATAGCACTAGTTAAAGTGGGTTCATGGCTTTCTTATATTTTGTCACAGTTTCTTTGCTCGGTGTTAACCCTTAGGGTGCTAAGCGCGACTCACTGACCTTTTTCGGACAGTGTAGATCAACATCAGACTGCACAGAACATGCACTCTGATCTTTATCTACACTATTCAATAAGGAGATATTATTCCCCCAAACATAATTTTGAAATAGCAATATTTGGGTTTTTACCATCGAATTGAAAATTTCATTATAGTTATTTAGCAGGATACGGGTTAAATGCCTTGTCAAACATTATTTCAGTTATATCTCGGCAGCCAGACTGCACCAGTACCGACACATTTCTGGAGTTTGTTTTCCCAGTACTTTGCAAAATTCTTTCTGACCTACCTGCAAAAGGTCAGTGAGTTGCGCTTAGCAGCCTAGGGGCTAATCTATCCCAAGTTTAGGCCTTTACCACACAGCCCCATGTTTTAATGACTTTGAGGAAATCAAAATTAAAAACTTAACAACAATTAAAAAGCCCTTTGCAAAATTCAATGACAAATGTGACTCAAAAGATAGGAGGAAAGTAAACATTGTTGGAAAAGGAGAAAATGCTGGTAACCAGCATTTTCTCCTTTTTCCCACAATGTTTTTTTACTATTTCACGTGCAAATTCCATAGTTCTAGCCACATTCCATTTGTCATCTGCAATCTGGACTTGTCTATATTTTTGTCTTCTTTTACAAGTTAAACAACCCATAGGAAGAAGCATTTTGAAAATATAGGGGAAAAAGCAGAAATTGCTGGTAAGCATCATTTTATTCCTCTTCCACAGTGTTTTCCATCTATTACAAGACAATTCTATTTTATGAGCCACATTTGTCATTTGCAAGGGCTTTCTAAAGTGACAAGGTAAACACTTTGTTGTGTGGTGTAGAGTTAAAAGTTCTATAAATGGTTGAGGTAAAGATTGTTTGCCAATGGGCCGCATATAGACAAATATGGTGTATCGATGATACAGGTTTTTGCGGAGTTTATTTACTGGCTTATTCACCCACTACTGAACGCTTCACGGGACTACAATGGTGGGGTTGTATTAGTTTTCACGTTGAAATTGAATATTGAACTCCCGGTGTTGTGATTTTGTGCCTAAATGTTTTTGACATCTTAAATATCATGATTAAACATGGACATGTATCGCATCTCAGGAGTTATGGTAAAATAAAGGTGGGTTTAACTTACGCCGGATTTTTTTCCGACCCTTCTCCCCTTATTTCGGGCCCACTCGTGATGACATCTTTCTTTAGCCAATGTAAATTCAGATTGAAACATGTTTTATGTTGCTTTCAACCATATTTCAGTCATATTGCAGCAGTGGTTTAATATTCCTTTCCTGGGTTTAACCTGTTACTGTGCTCAAGACTTGGGTTCTGTAATACCTTGCTCAAGGGTGAGCCATTTTCATGATGATGTTGCAAAGTCTCACAAAAATAAAAGTAAGATACTTAACCCTTTGCCAAACGACAAAATTCTAGTCTTGTCCAAATTGAAAGCATTTGCAGACGACAATTTCAGCGGGGCTCAAATGGTACAATTTTTCTCTGATAGGGTAGAAAACATTGTGGAAAAAGAAGAAAATGCTGGTTACCAGCATTTTCTCCTTCTCTCACAATGCTTTCCAAAGGCTTCTTTTCCAGGGTCGTTAAAAATTGGCATTGCGCGGTAAAGGGTTAAATTTTCCTGGTCAGATACAGAAAGTTTATGTACAGACTTAAACTTTAACTCTTTACCACAGAATCCCGACTTTTAGTGATGCTAGAGAAGCAGCCTTTTGAAAACATTGTGGGAAAAGGAGAAAATGCTGGTATCCATTTTCTCCAATTTCCACAAAGTTTTCTACCAATTCAGCAAGTACTAGCTATCATTTGAAAAAAATGCTTCTTTGTTGTCTGTAAATTCCTTCAATATGAACCAGTCTACAATTTTGGCATGTGGTAAAAGGTTCAAGGTAATGGCTTAGGAAGCAGAAAATCAGGGTTTAATTCTCCCTGGCAGCTTTGGTCATGACGGATATTCCTTAGAACGACAGAGCCCCAGTGGGCCCGATTTGTTCTTGTAAAACCAAGGAAAGACATAAATATCTGTGCTGTCACTCTCATAATGACTAAAATACTGTTGAAAGGGCAGGGAAAACGCTCCAACTATACAACAATCCATCTTATTTGAAAAATTGATTGAATAGCAGTTTAATGCTGTTGTAACAGGTTAGGTCATATTATGGCGGTCAGTACACCTGTGCATGTGTTTCCTGGCTTTCTCACACCAGTACTGACACAATTTTCTTTCCAAGTCACTGACTACTTCCTCACATGTATCAGAGGCCAGAGGAGGCTAAAAATCGCCAGAAAGAAGTTTGCCTCAACCAGGTATCAAACTCGCAACCACCGATATGCTAACCACTGAGCTACCACAGCAGGCTCAATTTGGAAAAACTCTGTCTAAACCCTTAAAGCACTTTTCATAACTATAGATCTAGTAGCTTTAGAGATCAAGATCAGACTGCAGAAAACAAGTTTCAGACTTCTCCAGCTTGTAAGCTTAGCAACAAATTAGAGGTGACTGACATGATGGAGATTGTCTTTGATTGGTAGAAAACACTGTAGAAAAAGGAGAGAATGCTGGTTATCAACATTTTCTCCTTTCCCCATAATGGTTTGCAGGATCAGTTGAATTTAGGATTGTGTTGTAAAGGGTTAAAAGAAAGAATATGTGAACAAATAAAAGATAAATAGTAGATCAAAGGAGCTGATAAGATTTTTGAAGGTTTTATTATTGCAATAATGGTGAAGTATATCTTTTTTGTAATTCTTAAAATTGATCCAATACAAAATACTTGAATTCCATTTTGTCATTGTTCTGTCTTTGACACTTCAGAGCCCTAGCCTAGTACTGGTGAGTCCAGGGCATTCACGAATAAGTGAGCTGTCGCTGTGATATGACTGAAATAATGTTCAAAGCGGCATATTTAACCCTTTACCAAACGACAAAATTTTAGACTAGTCCAAATTGAAAGCATTTGCAGATGACAAAATAAATGTGACTTAAAAATTGAAATTTATTTTGGGAAGGGTAGAAAACATTGTGGAAAAAGGAGAAAATGCTGGCAACCAGTCAAAAATTGACCATGTAGGACTGCAGGACAGTAAGGTTGAGCCCTTCTTTTTCCATGGTCAGTTTAACTCTTAACCAAACAAAAAACTTCAGCCTGGTGCAAACTGAGAGCAGCTGCAGGTGACAAATCAGCCGTAACTGACAACATTAATTAACTTTCAAAGCATAGAAAACATTATGGGAAAAGGAGAAAATGCTGGTTACCAGCATTTTCTGTGTTTCCCTCAATGTTTTGAAAAGCCACCTTCCTTAGGGTTGATAAAAGTTGGGATTGTGTGGTAAAGGGTTAAACAATACAATTGTGAATGAGGCAGATGAAAAAACCTACCTTTATGTAAGGGTCACCTGTGAGTGTAGGACAGATTGGGCCATGTTCTCTTTGTATCAACTGTATTTATAGTCCTGTAATCAAGGGTGATAGAGTAGACCTACCTGTATATAAAGGTCATCTATGACCACAAGACAGAAAGGTTGGGCCACTTTCTCTTTGTATCAACTGTATTTATAGTCCTGTAATCGAGGGTGATAGAGGAAACCTTCTTGTGTATAAGGGTCACCTGTGACCACATAATGGAAAGGTTGGACCATGTTTTCTTTGTATCTACTGTATTGGTCATAAAGACATTTTGTTTACTGTGCAAATAAGGTCATGTTTGGTCTTACTCTTAACCTTTTACCAAACAGTCCTATGTATTAACAACACTGAAGAACAAAGCTTTTGAAAAACATTGTTGGAACAGGAGAAAATGCTGGTAACTAGCATTTTCTCCTTTTTGCATCATGTTCTCTATACCCTTTCAAAAACAAATCCCATCATTTTGTAATCTGCAAATGCTTTGAATTTGGATGAGTCTTAAATTTTGTTGTCTCACTCAGAAGAGTTAATTTGAATGTGGTATCAGTTGTAGTAAAGTTTTAACCCTTTACCAGACAATGACGACTTTTAACACCCTTGATAGAGAAGGCTTTTGAAAACATTGTGGGAAAAGGAGAAAATGCTGGTTACCAGCATTTTCTCCTTTTCCCACAATGTTTTCTACCCTATCAAAGAAAAATCATTTCATATGAGCCACATTGAAACTGTCATCTGCAAATGCTTTCAATTCGGACAGGTCTAAAATTTGTCGTGTGGTAAAGGGTTAATGATTCTTGAGTCAGAGTGCCTTACTTCTACTCTGAAACTTCTATTGTTTTATAAATTTGAAGATCAAGATCAGACTTGATAGAACATGCAGCCAGCAACCTAAACTGCCGTGTGAACTTGCTGCTCATCATTTTCGACTATCATACTGCTGACTGAAATCTGTCTAAAGTGTTTAATTTGGTTACTTTCAATTCCAAGGTTAAACAGTTTACCAACCGATCCTGTGTTTTACTGTGTTACTCTCATAATGAAGGCCTTTAAAAAAAAAACTCAGAGAGAGGGAGAAAATGTTGTTAACCAGAAAATTTTCTCATAATTTTTCCTCATTGTTTTCTTATCTCTGTACAAGAAAAACCCCATTATTTGAGGCAGTTATTAAATGTTGATTTGGTGTTTGTAAATTTGGACAGAATCTGCTAAGTGGCCAAAGGTTTATTATCCTTAGTAGAGATGGAGAATGAAGCTGCTAAGTGGCCAAAGATTTACTATCCTTAGTAGAGATGGAGAATGAAGCTGCTAAGCGGCCAAAGGTTTACTATCCTTAGTAGAGATGGAGACTGAAGCTGCTAAGCGGCCAAAGGTTTACTATCCTTAGTAGAGATGGAGAATGAAGCTGCTAAGCGGCCAAAGGTTTACTATCCTTAGTAGAGATGGAGAATGAAGCTGCTAAGCGGCCAAAGGTTTACTATCCTTAGTAGAGATGGAGAATGAAGCTGCTAAGCGGCCAAAGGTTTACTATCCTTAGTAGAGATGGAGACTGAAGCTGCTAAGCGGCCAAAGGTTTACTATCCTTAGTAGAGATGGAGAATGAAGCTGCTAAGCGGCCAAAGGTTTACTATCCTTAGTAGAGATGGAGAATGAAGCTGCTAAGCGGCCAAAGGTTTACTATCCTTAGTAGAGATGGAAAATGAAGCTGCTAAGCGGCCAAAGGTTTACTATCCTTAGTAGAGATGGAGAATGAAGCTGCTAAGCAGCTAAAGGTTTATTATCCTTAGTAGAGATGGAGTCGGTGGCAAGGTGGGCAGATTTGGAAAGATTACATGATATTTTTCTTTTCATCTCAATGTTTTAATTTTTTTACCATACAATCACAAGTTTTTGTGATGTTAGAAGACTTTTAAAACATTTTGAGAAAAGGAGAAAATGCTGGTAACCAGCATTTTCTCCTTTTCCCAAAATGTTTTCCACCCTTTTGAAGACACATTCAATAATTTAAGCCATGTTTAAATTGCTTTCAATATGAATGAGTCTGAAATTTGGTTGTGTGGTAAAGAGTTAATTAAAAATATGCAAAGTAACATTTTTTAAGCCTTTATGAATGTTTTGTAGGTAAAAACTTTTCATAAGGAAGTCATTGTTAGGTGATTTTTATTCAGGCCTTTAATCCTTTACCATAAAACCCTCTGAGAACTTCGTGGGAAAAGAAGAAAATGCTAGTAACCAGCATTTTCTGCTTTTTCAACAGTGTTTTCTACCCCTTTGAAGGAAGATACAATTACTTTAGCACTATTTAATTTGTAGTCTGTAAATGCTTTCAGTTTAGACAAGTCTAGAATTTTGTCGTATTTTAAAGATTTAACTCTTTACCACATGCCAAAATCTTAGACACATCTGAATTGGAGGCATTTCCAAGGACCATAGTAAATGTAGCACAAGTAATGAGAATTGTCTGTAAAAGAAAAGAAAACATTGTGGGAAAAGGAGAAAATGCTGGTAACCAGCATTTTCTCCTTTTCCCACAATATTTTCTAAAGCTTTCTTCCTCAGGGTCGTTAAAACTTGGGATTGTGTGGTAAAGGGTTAAAAGACAAGCGTTTGCTTGACTTAAATTTTATAATTGCTAACTATTTACATTGTTAATTATTAGTATACTGTTTACCAAACCCACATTTAAATACAGGATTATTGACAAGGGCTATTTGTTATCAGAATTCACAAATATTTCATCGAAATGGCATTTATTGTAACTGCCAAGCCCTGTAGTGTAGTCTGTATTGCACAGGACTCGAGACCAGGGGGTCACTTGTTCGAATCCCCATCACAGCCAATTTCTTTTGCAAGGATTGATGTCGGTCATTGTGATAAGATTCATTCCTTTCTCACCACTGATCTTTGTTTCAAATATAAATTTGAGGGAAAGTAGCCAGTGGCTTGGGAATATTGTGTTCATGCATTAACTTTTTACCCAACCATCCAGAGTTTTAACGACCCTACAGAAAGAAGGCTTTTGAAAACATTGTAGGAAAAGGAGAAAATGGTGGTTACCAGCATTTTCTCCTTTTCCTACAATGTTTTCTACCCTTTTGAAGTCCAGAATCGTCTTAAATTTGAGCCACATTTAGTGTGTCGTCTGCATATGCCTTCAATTTGTTTGAGTCAAAAATTTTGTTGTTTTGACGACAACTTTAGACTACCTTTTCAGAGGCAAACCTTATCAATAATTGAGCAACATTCAATGTGTGGTCTGCAAAATTTAATGTTTTCAATATAGACAAGTCTAAAATTTTGTTGTCTGGTAAAGCTTAGAGTTAATACGTAGGCATTTAAATGTAAATCATCTGTTTACCAAACAACGAAATTTTTTTTCAAAATTGTAAAACTTTGTAGATAGCAAATCAAATATAACTCCAAAGATTTATTCTGTCTTTGAAATGGTAGAAAATAATGTGGGAAAAGGGGAAAATGCTGTTATCTACAACATTTTCAAGTACCTTCTTTCTTAACTCTTTACCAAACGAAATTTAAAATGACTTGGGAAAAGAAGCATTAGGTTTGACAGCAACTGTTCAAAATGTTTAGATGGGCTTAACTTGTTACCAAACGACAAAATTTTGGACTTGTAGAAATTGAAAGCAATTGCAGGCAACAAATGAAAGGTACCAAAAATGACACATTTTTTCCTTGTTAGAGAAGAAAACATTGTGGGAAAAGGAGAAAATGCTGGTTACCAGCATTTTCTCCTTTTCTTACAATGTTTTCAAAAGGCTTCTTCCTCAGGGTCATTAAAAGTCAGGACTGTGTGGTAAAGGGTTAAGGTCGTTAAATCTTGGGATTGGATGGAAAAGGGTTGATGTAAATTGAATGAAAAATTAAAGAGTAAGTTAGCAGAAACTTGCATGAAAGGAGTGTATTTACTGTACAATTTGATAGAGTGAGTTGATAAAACATATCATGCATTTAGTATGAATAAATTAGCATAAATAAAGTTTTAAATGGAGTTTTTTTTTCTCTCTCCTTTATGCAGTTTTAACTTCCCTATATGGAGACATTTTTTAGCTTTGTAATTTGGAAGTTGAGGACAAGTTTAGTCGAGTAGGCTGACAGATTTTATTGTTTGTATTGGAGTTTAATGCCGTTTTAACAGCTTAGGTCATATCATGGCAGTCAGTGCACCTAAGCATGTGTTTCCTGGCTTTCTCAAACCAGTACTGACACAACTTTCATTCCAAGTCACTGACTAACTTTCTCACATGCATCAGAGGTGAGAGGCGAAAAATTGCTGGAAAGAAAGGTTGCCTGAACCGGGTATCGAACCCACAACCACCAGGTCACAAGTCAGATTTGCTAACCACTTAGCTACCTGGCCGGGCCTGTTGGCTGAAAGTGTAGATATGGCAATAGATCAGACAGCATAGGATGTGAAGCCTGATCTTGTATGCTTACTGTAATGTTTTGAGAGCTACCATGGTTAAAACAGCTATAGTGCAAGAGCCTGGCCTTTTATACTGCTGGCTGGATGATGGAGAAAAAATGGCATTTCTCTTCAGAATTAACTCTTAACCACACAATCCCAAATTTTAAGAACCCTGAGGAAAATGGCATTTGAAAATACTATGGAAAAAGGAGAAAATGCTGGTTACCAGCATTTTCTTCTTTTCCCAAAATGTTTTCAACTCTTTCAAAGGTAAATCCGATTATTTGAGCTACACTTAAATTGTCGTCTGCAGATGCTTTCAATTTGGACATGTCTCAAATTTTGTTAAGTGGAAATGAGTAATTCTTTACATCCTTCAGTCTATGTTTTGGGTCTTGCAGTATACCACATTTGAAAACATAAAAGGAGAAATTGTTTGAAACAAGTCATTTCTCCTTTGGCAACATTGCCTTTATATGTATTCATTGCTTTAATTCTTACCAAACGACAGGATTTTTTACTTGTCTAAATTGCAGGTTACAAGTTAAATGCAGTTCAATTCAGTGGATGTGTACCTGAAAGGCTAGAAAACATTGTGGGAAAAGAAAAAAAAAATGCTGGCTACCAGCATTTTCTCCTTTTCCAACAATGTTTTCTTAAGATTTCTGTTTTAAAGGGATAAACACTTGGGGTTTCGTCCTTAAGGGTTACTTGATGTTAAATGATTGATTTTAATTATCCACATTTTACAACAATGTTTTCAAAGTTTTCTGCTGAAAATTTGTTCCAGAAATCTAGAAGCTTGTCACTGTTAGAAGTGATATAGACTGGCATTGTTTGTGAACTAGGTGAAGTTTTCAAATTATGTCATTCTGACATTTTAATTATACAGAAGAGATGTGACAGAACCATTTATAATAGCGCCTGTCAGGACCATGTCATAGATACTGTTTATCATCCTCAATGTAGGTTTAATCAGTAGTGTATTCCCTGCTCAGTATGAGTAGTCAACTAAGTCAGCTTGATTCTTTTGCCTCTTTACCAAACAACAAACTTCTAGTCTGGGTAGAAAATATATTATGGGAAAAGGAGAAAATGCTGGTTACCAGCATTTTTCCCTTTTCCCACTATGTTTTCAAAAGCCTTTTTTTGTCAGGGTTGTTAAAAGTCATGATTGTGTGGTAAATGCATTTCTGCTTTGAGAGTGCCAAGCTGTATAGATGGCTTGTATGAATATTTAGAAAAAAATGAAATTGTTACTTTTGCCACATTATTTTCCATGTCATTCAAAAGTAGTAAGCAACGTTTTTCTTTATTGTGGTTCTCTGTATCACACACACACTAGTAAGTATTGGTGTGTCAACAAAGAGCCTTAGAGGTTGAAAGATCATTTCTTCATGTGGTTCTCCTTTTTGTCACATGCACCAGTATGGTTCCTTTCTTTGTCACATGCACCAGTATGGTTCCTTTCTTTGTAACATGCACTAGTGTGATGCCCCTCTTTGTCACATGCACAAGTTAGTGCTGATGTGTCAACAAAGAGGCTCTGTGGCATGAAGATCAGTGGTCTTACCTCCCTTTATGCAAATTTTATCATATGCAAATGAGTTCAACTGGTACAGAATGTGAGAGGGATTTAGATATATGTAAAACTGGAGGTTGTGAGTATTTTCTTGGAAATTTCAGATGTCTCATTCAGTGCTTTAGCTAGATCATTTAGTTTAACTTTTTACTACACAAACTTGAGTTTTAACAACCTGAGAAAGAAGCCTCTGGAAAACATGGCTGGAAATCAATTAAATGCTGGTTGCCGTATTTTCTCATTTTCCAACAATGTTTTTTACCCTATCAAAGACCAGTTCCATCATTTTATCCTCATTTGTCATCTGCAAATGCTTTTAATGTGGACAATTCTACACTTTCGTCATGTGGGAAAGAGTTAATCTTGGTAGTTATGCCTTGTTTTTGGTCTTCTGATATAAGAATGGTATTCAGTTAACCCTTGAGGTAGGTAACTTGATATGTTATGTAGAATTATTCTGTACTTTCAGGCTAGATCAGAGACAGAAGTCCAATCAGAGAAAACATGGATGGATGCAGAGAGGGTGTGGCTTGTTCACAAAGGCGGGTTTGCCTCAGCCAGTCAGCACAAGGGGGAAGGACAAGGTGTGCCAGAGGGGCGGGTCCAAATCCGACTGGATCATGGTGGAGAAATCTTGGAAGTGGATGAAGATGATGTAGAAAAGGTATTAAAGAAATTCCTTGATGGCATGATAGTTTGAAAGTATTACTCAAAAAAATTGACATGAAATAACTGACCTTTATTACCATGTATTACACGTTTGAATTACTGTCCAAACTTAGCTTTGGCTATGGTCGTTTGAATGCGGAAATATGTGAACAATTTTCAACTCTTTATGCGGCTAATAGATTTATGGTGTCTTTAAAGAATACTTGAAATAAACATGATATTGTTTAAATTGGTTATTATGTGACGGATGACATCGATCTACTAAGATGCACTTTCTCTGCTGTTTGAACTTGATCCATGTCATTCCAAAAAGTGTCTTATTTTGACTATAACACTGAAAGGGTCAAACCAGACATAATTATACCGTTAAAAGAATTTCCGTACCATTGATTAAAACATTCACTCTCTAGTTATTCTGCCCGCCCGGGTGGCTCAGTGGTGAGCGTGTCGGACTCATGACCTGGCGGTTGTGAGTTCGATACCCGGTTGAGGCGAACCTTCTTTCCGGCGTATTTTCGCCTCTCACCTCTGCTGAAGCATGTGAGAAAAGTAGTCGGTGGCTTTGGAAAGAAAGTTGTGTTAGTACTGGTGTGAGAAAGCCAGGAAACACATGTGCGTCACCGACCGCCATGATATGACCTTAGCTGTTAAAGTGGCGTTAAACCCCAATACAACCAATACAACAACTCTAGTTATTCTATGCACAGGGATGAGTTTCAGTTTAATTTGTTCGAGTAATACCATGGTTCAAAATATACTTGGAAAAATCTATTTGACACAGAATAGACAACAAGTGGGGCTGTCTATGCAATATAGACACTAGTGTTAGTGAGTGTCTATTTTGTATAGACTATTCCGCGAGCTTTGTCTCTCTGATTTAGACCACATGGAATGAAAAAAACATTGTTTATGCAATTTATACATACCATTAATACTGAGTACTGAATGGCTGATTTATCAGAACTATGGTCTAACAAGGAATATCTTGATCAGTGTTTACATGGCGTGAAATACAGTACCAGGGGCTGTATTCACCAACCATTCTTAAAAATGTTCTTGGTCTTATTATCCAGAATTTTCTAAATTTGAAAGTAACACAACTTCTGATTGGCTAAACCATTTGGTTTTGCCAGTCAGAAGTTTTGTTACTTCCAAACTTTGACAATTTTGGAGAAAAAGACCAAGAATATTCTTAAGAATGGTTGGTGAATACGGACCCAGATGTACACTGCAGTGTTTTCCCTGGTCTTTTTGATGTTAGGGTCATTTGACCCCATTAAAGTGAATTAAAGAAGGCACACATATATATTTTGGGGGTCATTTAGAAAATTTGGTAGTCCTAATTCAAAGAAATAGGGGTCAGGGAATACCATTGCACAGTCTTATTGTAAAGTTTATCTAGGTAATGACATGGTTGCGGAAAAAGTCAAGAAAAATGAATAAGTGAAATTTTGTAAGTAATTATGAAACACCAAACAGACAGACGTGCTATACACCTAGATGTTCATGCGTGACAGATATGTACAAAATGTATTTATTCTATATGTAACAACCAGCCAGCTATGATGGATGACCTAATAAGCCATAAAAAAGAACAACTAGACAAAAGTAATTAACACTAAATGTATACTAAGGTTTATATATAGAATTTATATACTATGACGTCGTGTGTGAATTGTTTGGGTGATTATTTCATCAATCAAAAGAGTTTTTTTTAGCTTTCTACCTGAACCCTGTACCAAACAACAAAATTTGTCCTCTGCAAATGCTTTTAATCCTTTACAGCACAATTCTGAGTTTTAATACCTTGTGAGAGAAGGCTTTTGAAAACAATCTAAACAGAGAAACAGCTGGTAACCAGCATATTTTTCTTTTCCCACAATGTTATCCATCCTATCAAGGACAAATTTTGTCATTTAGGTCACCTTCAATTTTCCCTATGCAAATGCCTTCCAGAGCTTCAGATAAGAGAGAGTGATGGTATTCTAAAGTCATTATTTCTCTTCAAAACACTATGTTATGGGTACTCATTAGAATCTTCTCGATCAGACAATTCTAATGAGTACCCACACCATAGGGTTTAATGGAGAATAATTAATATTTCCAATCTTGAATCAAAATCACTCCCTCTATCTGGAGCTCTGGCCTTCAATTTGGACCAGTCTAAAATTATGTGGTTTGGCAAAGTGTTCACTCTTTCAGAACAAAATGTATAAGCTACCTGCGTAATTGGCTAAAAATAAAATCCACTGAAACTCAGAAAGATTTTAGTTTAACCCTTTACCAGACAACAAAGTTTTAGCCTCGTCCAAATTGAAAGCATTTGCAGATGACAATTTCAGTGTGGCTCAAATGTTGGAATTATTCTTTGATGGGGTAGAAAACATTGTGGGAAAAGGAGAAAATGCTGGTGTCCAGCATTTTCTCCTTTTCCCTCAATGTTTTCAAAAGGCTTCTTTCCCAGGGTCGTTAAAACTTGGGATTGTGTAGTAAAGAGTTAACTCTTTATCATACTATCCAGTGTTTTAACAATGGTCAAGAAGAAAGCTTTTGAAAACATTGTGGGAAAAGGGGAAGATGCTGGACAAAGTAGCATTTTCTCCTGTGCCAACAATGGCTTTTATTCTATAAAAGACAGGAACTATCATTTTGAGTACATTTAATTTGTTTTCTTGAAATGCTGTCAGTTTGCTCATCCAAATTTTTGTTGTTTGGTAAAGAGTTAAACATATTATATATCAATAAGGAGATGAAAAGCATTCAGCTTGTGAAGACTTTTCTTTTCCAAGATTTCATCCAATAGGCTTGACTTAACAAGCAAGGGGTACCAAGATTGGGCTGCACTTTCTGGGCAGTCTGATCTTGATGTGCAATCTACAAACGCTCCTGTTTTGACTTTGCCTATAGGTCTAAAATGGTTGAAACCTTTATTTGCTAGTTAGCAAACAATAGGAGTAAGCACAACCTTTAGTACTATGGCAGTCAGTGTAGATTAAGATCAGACTGCACAGAATTCTGATCTTAGACCTATGCCATCTAATATTTTGTGAGATACCAGTATTCTGGCCTGAAAATATTACTTATTATTCTATTCTTATGAAAAAAAAATGGCCTCTGCATGATAAGTCATTCTATTATCCTTTCATGAATGATTGATCTCCTGTCCTTATATTTACCAGGCCAATCCACCACAGTTAGACAGAGCAGAAGATTTGTCATTGCTGAGATTTTTGAATGAGTCCAGTGCCTTACATACGCTCCGTCAGAGATATGGCAGTAGTCTCATACACACTTATGCAGGACCCTCCCTGATCCTTGTGAACCCCATGCAATCACTACAGATTTACTCGGACAAGGTGAGTAATAGAGACAGGTAGTAGTTACATACTTTGATCCTCTGTGCCTGTATCTAGTATGCCTGTTTAACTATGGATACCTTGTTTATCACCATTTTGGACTCAACCAGATTGAAAGCAAGTGCAGAGGACAAAATAAATGTTGCTTAATGATAGTTTATGTCTTTGATGGGATAGAAAACATTGTGGGAAAAGGAGAAAATGCTGGTTACCAAAGGTCTGCCTCAGGGTTCGTTAAAACTCGGGATTGTGTGGTGAAGGGTTTAAGAAATAGAGGATATTTGTATTTTTCGGTGAAAGATCGAAATTTATTTCGAGTGAACATCATCGGTAATATTTTCACGAGTGGCACAGCCATGAGTGAAAATATTACCGATGGTGTTCACTCGATGAAATAAATTTCGATCTTTCACCGAAAAATACAAATATTCTATTTATTTCACGCTTTTAACCCTTTCTGGGAGAAACTTTATCAAGATCCAGTACAGTTCTTTTCAGTTATTCCCCGTGGCGTACCCCCTCCACACAGCAACGCATTACAATATTACGTCAAGCGCGAGAAATGTAAGGTAAATGACATCATATTTCAATCTTGGTTGTGAGTCACGCGCATTTTACCTAGGTAACTAGAATATAAAAATTGGTATTTTCACTGGTCGTACCCGTGGAATATCAAAAAATATTTTCACTGCTATTTCTCGATATCCTACCAGAAAGCATGAAATAAAGCAGAGTATTGTACAGGCATGTAAAATACAGGCCTATATCAAAGATAAAACTATTGGTTTGGGGCATGTGCTCACCAACATTCTTAACTTTTTACCAAACGACAAAATTTTGGATCAGGCCAAATTGAAAGCATTTGCAGACGACAAAATAAATGTGAATCAGAAATTGAAATTAGATTTGGGAAGTGTAGAAAACATTGTGGGAAAAGGAGATAATGCTGGTTACCAGCATTTTCTCCTTTTCCCACAGTGTTTTCAAAAGCTTTCTTTTCTCAGGGTTGTTAAAAGTCGGGATTGTGTGGTAAAGAGTTAATTGTACTCTCAGTCTAATTTTAAATTTAGAAAAGTAACACAGTATCTGATTGGTTTAATATTTGGTTGAGCCAATCGGAAATTGTGTAAGTTTTAATTCAAAAATGAATTCTTAATAATTCTTTAGAACTAGGATCAGATGTTTGATGAATACATGTACTGGTTTACAGTTTTTTGTTTTGAAAAAAATATGAGTCATGCTCTGTAAATGTATCTGCAAAAAGTGTCGACCATGTCAGCCTGCACAGTCCATGCAGTCTGACATAGGTCAAAACCTTTTGCCGTTTGTAATTTTCTGACTGTTCTGTTGCATGATTTTGGAGAATTTTTGGCAAAACAGTTCGTAAGGATGCAAAGACTTGCTTGGTATAATGGATTCCAAAGATGTATTAAACCCTCTTTTTTTTTTCAGAGTACTTTTTTTAGCTCACCTGAGTTGTTTGTCACCTATCATAAGGTTGTCAACAGTTTCCTTGTATTCATTTTAGTTATTTAGTTAATATGAAGATACTTTGTTCCAGTTGGAATGATTTTCCAATACTTTTTGTTTATTTTAACTCTTTCCCAAATAATTCAAGGTTTTTACGACTCTGAGAAAGAAGCCCTTTGAAAACATTGTGGAAAAAGGAGAAAATGCAGGTAACCAGCATTTTCTCCTTTTCCAACAATCTTTTCTACCCTTCTCAAAACAAAATTTCAGTTTTTGAGTCACTTTAATTTTGTCGTCTGCTAATGCTTTGAATTTGGACCAGTCTAAAATTTTGTGGTCTGGTAAAGAGTTAACTACTACTTCCATGCTTTAATTCTATCTCTTCTTGGAAAATAACCTTAACTTTTTTTGTGACTGTAAATACAGCTCAGCTGCAAGATGAAGACACAGTTCAGTTATGATCTAGAGTAAAAGAGTGGACAGTGCAGAGATCAGAGTGCACATTCTTTGAAGTCTGATCTTGATCTACACTGTCCACAAAAGCTTCTTGTGTTGTCAACGGTAAGGAAAGAGTTAACTCTCGCAGCACAAACTATAATAATTATAAACTTGACTTCTGTTGATGGCTGTTTATAAAAGCCATCTTGCTCAGGATTGTTAGAATAAGAGATTGTTTTGTAATGGATGAATGATAAATTATTTCTTTCAGGTGATACAAATGTTCAAAGGATGCAAGCAGGAAGACATGCCTCCACACATATTCGCCTCAGCTCAGATTGCATATAGGGAAATGTTGAATACTCGTCAGGACCAATCAGTTGTTGTAATGGGACGCAGTGGCAGTGGAAAGACGTACAATATTCGACATTTACTGCACTATCTTGTTGTGTCAGCGGGAACAGTCAATAATGTTGTCACAGGTATATGCAACTTTTGTCTGATTGTTCCTTGTCTATGCCGGCTATTTTGAGATCTACCCAAGTTATTTACAAATTGCACTAAGGATCAGTGCTTGGAAACAAAAGTTTTTTTTTTCATCTGTTGAAATTTATAATGCATATGGGATGTTTAAATGGTTAAGATCAACACAGACAATGTTTCTGTCAAATAACTTTCTATGGACAGATTTAAATGTTTACAAAATGAAACAAATATAGGCATCCAAAATGAAAGTATTTGCAAAATTTTAGATTGGTCCAAATCAAAAACATTTGCAGCCAACAAATCAAATTTGGCTCAAATGACGGGACTTGTCACTGACAGGGCAGAAAACAATGTAGGAAAAGGAGAAACTGTTGGTTACTAGCATTTTCTGCTTTTCCCACAGTGTTTTCAAAAGGCTTCTTTGTTGGAGGTTGTTTAAACTCAGGATTTTGTAGTAAAGAGTTAAATGTAACACATATCAAATGAGTCTTTGAAAGGGTAGAAAACATCGTGGGAAAAGGAGAAAATGCTGGTATTTGAGGTACCTCATGAATTAGCAAATGGTTGAAATATATTTATTGTTAACAAAGTTACTGACTTTTGAAATTATCAAAATAATTGAATATTTAAGTATTTACCAGGAAATTTAAACTAGTGTTTACCAGCATGTCAAAGCTTACTTTAGCATAGTTATAGGACTTTCAAGTTGTGAAAAATGGAAATTCTTGATTTCTGTCAAATAACTAGGATTTTTTTTTTTTTAACTAGCATTTAAAATAAAATTACAACCAACTTTGGCATACGGCATTACTTAATCATTGAAGAAAATATTGAAAACCCCTAAGCAATCATTTTTTGCCTGGTAGGCTATCATTCGGGGGCATACTGTTTCTCAAACATGTCATTTTTGCATAATGTTTTTCATTACAACGTATTTCGGCTCCACGTCATGGTGTGCATTATAAACTATTGTTTTGATTGAACTGATATTTTTTTGGTTGCGTCAGAAAAGACGCACATGACGAATTTTAGTGAGTCAGCTAAGAAATCATTACTTCAAAAATGAAAGAAAAGCGCTCTGGGAGAAACACTGTTGAAAGATTACACGATTAACATTTTATTTTCAGTGGATAAGTTAAATGCTATGACAGTATTATTGGAAGCGTTTGGAAACAGTAGGACGATACTAAACACCAGTGCCAGTAGATATGCACAGCTTACCACATTGGACTATGATCATTCTGGACAGATAGTGTCTGGCTCAGTACAGGTAACGTTAATAGTGTAGAGGATATGACATGAGTTGGCTCTGAGAAAGAATTTTACAGTAAAATCTCGATATTTCCAATCTCGAACATTCGAGGACCCCGTATTTTTCAAGGAATTTCCATAGTCCCGGCAAAAACTCCACTATATAGCACCAAAAATAGATCGGTAATTTCGAGTCTCGATAATCTGAAAATTCGAACATATGTGCTGGTCCCTGTCATCAATTTGCCTCTTTAAATTGATTGTTAATTCGAACACATTATTATCTCACCTCTCAATTAACTGTTTTCACACCTTTCCCAGCAAAGGAATTTTCGGCGTTGGCCCGTCTACGGTGTAGTGTAAGTTTTACAGTCTGTGACAGTTACTACCGGAGATTCATACTACAATACGATTTTGAAAAGGAGTTGACCTTGATTTGATAATAAGAGGTTAATTATGTTAAGTTTGACATGTTTGCTTCTACCACCCCTTCCTTCGATTATGTTGTTTGATATTTCATTCTATAAAATCACTCGAGTATTTCATTCCTGATTAGACAACTGATTTTATCCCCGACTTCATTTTTTTTTACATATGTGTGTACATCACATGTTCAAAGTCAATTTTGATGCTAAAAAGACAGTTTGAAGCGTTTGTGATTGGAGGATGTCTCATCTTTATCATTTTTAGTGTCTATCTATTTTTAGCATTGAGTTTTCCCGCCTTCATTCTTCGACACTTTTCAAATCGCGATATTCAAAGATATTTCATCAAAACATCGCTATCCGAGGAACTTAAATCCATACACGTGTAGGCCTAAATAGTTTTGATACCATATTATATCCTACCTTCTGCTGTTTTCTTAGGTCAAGAAATAATAATTCTCTTTCTTTCCCGTGGGGTGACAGTTAATGGGGGCGAATACAACGGGGCAAATTTTACGGATTTGAAAGAAAAACTAGAGTACTGACCTTTCCAAAACCTCACAGGATGAAAGGAATTTTAACGTGACTTATTTCCAAGAACTCATGTGGTCAGATTCGCTGCATTTAGAGAAAATAACACTTTTGATATGATATTCTTTGAATATTATGAAAAAAAAGGGAACGAAAACTGGGATTTATGGGGGGGGGTGGTTTGTAGATGTTAACTTTACTTGCCGATCTTGAACTGAACAGAATTCATTTTTTTCACGGACATTTTGGATAATTCGAAAACCGCGATAATTCGAATATTTTGCCTGTCCCCTTGGGACTTCGAATTATCGAGATTTTACTGTATCAACATTTTACCAAATGACAGAACTTTGGTCTAGACCAAATTGAAACATCTGCAGTCGACAAATCAAATGAAGCTTAAATGGAGAATTGTGCATTGGATAGGGTAGAAAACATTGTGGGAAAAGGAGAAAATGCTGGTTACCAGCATTTTCTCCTTTTTCCACAATATTTTCAAAAGGCATCTCTTTTTGGGTTGTTAAAACCTGTGATTGTATGGCAAAGAGTTAAAGAAATCTAGAAAAAATGCCATGCAGTGAGCCTTTGGCAAGCTTAATAATATTTTTTGTTAAAGAGGTAAAGAAAATTTTACGTCAAAAGCCAACAAAAGGCAGATTCTTTTTATAAATAAATGTAATCCAAGAATTATAGTTCTTAATGTGTTCAAACATAGGCCTTCATTTAAATTTGTATTGAAATTTACATTAAGCTTATTTGCTACCTTGACAGGTGTGTATATCACTGAAGAAAAATAATTTGAAAGAAACTTGCCAATAAAAACATTATTTTGAATCTAAAGACGTTAAAATTTGCAGCTTTTTCAGATCATCAGTTTTTACAGTCAATTAAAAATAGATAAAAAATCATTTTACACAAGAAAAGGTATGTTTTCAAGAGTATTGTTGAATTGGCCTGTGTTTCAGTCTGTCCTATTGTCTGTTGGCATGCAAATGTGAAAAGCACGTGTTTTAACTCTTTATCAGATGACAAAGACTAGTCTGACTTAAAGTGCAATTGTTGACAACAAATTAACTAAATCTGAAGTTGTCTAAATTGTCTTTATCAGGGTGTAAAACATTGTGGGAAAAGGAGAAAATGCTACTTACTAGCATTTCATATCTTTCCCATAATATTTTCAAAAGCTTTATTCTAAAATGTAAAAACACTAGAGTACATGTATGTTTTAACTCTTTACCAAACGACAAAACTTTGGACTAGTCCAAATTGAAAGCATTTGCAGACGACAAAATAAATGTGAATAAAAAATTGAAATTCATGTTGGGAAGGGTAGAAAAAAATTGTGGGAAAAGGAGAAAATGCTGGTTACCAGCATTTTCTCCTTTTCCCACAATGTTTTCAAAAGCTTTCTGTCTCAGGTCGTTAAAAGTTGGGATTGTGTGGTAAAGAGTTAAAGGATTAAATATCTATGAGCTGATTCGTAAGATAGGCATGGCATGACTGTATATGGAACAATAGGGTTTTTTCAACTCTCTTGAAATTTATATTTGCTGTATGTAGCAGGCTCTTAAAGGTCCTGCTTAGCCTTGTAGCTCAGTTGGTAAATTACAGAGTGGGAAACCAAGAAGTTACTGGTTTGATTCTCAGCTCACCTACATTCTTTTATTAGAATTGATTATAGTCATTACAAAAGGATTTCTGCTTTCACAGCTGCTCTTGCATAAATAGTTTTTTGGTCCATTAGAAATCGAAAGTATCGGTACTCACACAAAAAAAGAATTAAAAGTATACTTACATTGGCAAACAAAAGTTACTCAATTTTCAACTGTATCTTTATATATAACTATTTTGTAAAATAGGGTCTAAGCATCAGGTTGCTGAGGCAGAAAGGGGTTATGATTTTGTAGACCCAAAAATGAAGTGTTCAGCTAAAGGTATTTTTCTCACATTGCTTTGTTTTTTATGTTTAGGTGTTACTGTTTGAGAAGACGAGAGTGGTAAGACGCCCAGAGGGTGAGCCGACATTTCATGTGTTTTATCAACTTTTAGCCGGAGTCGATTCAAAGTTAAGGTAAATACATGTTATAACTGGTTAACCATATAATTTTATTACCTTGAGCATGAAGGCTTTTTAAAACATGGAGGAAAAAGGAGAAAATGCTGATAACCAGCATTTCCTCCTTTTCCCTGCATGTGTTCTACCCTTTCAAAGACATAACTTTTCATTTGAGAGGCATTATTTTGATTCCTGCAAATGCATTCAATAAGGAAAAGCCTGACTTTCGTTCATTGGTAAAGATTTAAAATGGAGAGAACTCTGGATGGGTCCTAATTTCTTCCAGATTTTATTTCCTCACAGCTACTCGTGAAATATTACTGATGATGTTCACAAGATGAAATGAATTTCGATCTTAAACCAAAAAAAGGAAAAACTTTCTATTTATTTTATTCCTCTAACCCCTTTTTTGTTGGAAATTTCATCAAAATCCAGTACAGTTGTTTTTGGTAATTCCCCGTGGCGTACCCCCTCCACATAACAATGGATGACTATAATAAGTAAAGCGCAAGAAATGTAGGGTAAATGTGCGTAAATTATGTCATATTTCCCTCTGATTGAATGGCACGCGCTGTTTACCTAGGTAACTAGTGCGTGGGAACTACTGTTTCCATCTTAAATGGAAGAGTTAGAAAATATGAAATTGGTATTTTTCACTGGTTGTAATAATGAAATATCAAACCATAATCCACCATTATTTCTCAATAAACCACCGATAAGCATGAAATATAAAATTGTAAAATCTCGTTTTTCTTTACTAGGTCAGAGCTACAGCTGAACTCTCTAAATGAACCCAACTTGTTTATGACCCCGCTACAAAAGGTTTGTAACATTTAGTGTTTTTTTTAACCCTTAGGCTGGTAAGCACAATTCGCTGACCTTTGCGGACAGTGTAGATAAGAACTTGCAGTCTGATCTTTGATCTTTACTGTCTAATAAGGACATTTTTTCCACAAAAAATTACCTTTGAAGTAATGAAATTTGAGTTTTTACTATTGGCGTAAAAGTTCCATTTCACTTTTTAAGCAGGATAAGGGTTAAAGCTTTAGACTTCTTTCAACCTGTATCCAAACAGATATGACTTAAACACGTTTGTTGGTATAATGCTAGAGATATTTTTGACCGACTATGCCCCTTTATAGCTCAGCAGAGCACAAAGTACTCAAAGTGAGCGACAGTAGTCAGTGATTGTCTAGTATGCATTGGCATGCACTGTTTGTCAACAATCCTCTAAATATCTTTTCTTACCAACAACTTGGTTGATTGCAACCAAACTCCACAGGAACTTTCCTGTGGTCAAGCTCTTCCAAGGTGTTCGAAGCACCTTCCTCTTTACCAAACGACAAATTTTTCGACTGGTCCAAATTGAAAGCATGTTCAGAGGACAAATTAGTTGTTGCACCAATGATGGGATGTATACCAGCATTTTCACCTTTTCCCACAATGTTTTCAAATACTTTCCTTTTCAGGGTTGGTAATACTCACGATTGTGTGGAAAGGGGTTAATTCCATGCAGATCTCTGGTTGCCATGGCAAAAAAAAGGGGAAAAATGCAAATCTTAAAAAATGTCAGCATTATGCATAGGGCTACCAAATTTGGCAAGTAGGTTAATTTCAGCATTAATTATTTTTGGCTTTATTTCTGATAGACTGAAGACAAACAGAGGGCTATGCAATACTGGGCCAAGATTTACAATGCCATGGAGGTCATTCAAGTTACCGACGACGAAATTAAAAGCATCTGTTCAGTCTTAGCTGCGATTTATCATCTTGGAGTAGCAGGAGCAGTCAAAGGTTTGAAATCTTGAGTGATAGAGCAATTGCTAACATGTTTTAGATACAGGCTGGAAAAGCAGTATCCTTGTCAAAATTTTGACATCTTTAACTCTTGCCTTACTGTTGACAACACCAGAAACTTTTGTGGACAGTGTAGATCAAGATCAGACTGAACAGAGCGTGCAGTCTGATCTCTGATCTACACTGTCCATTTCTCTAATATAGATTAAGGACAATATAGATTCTCTAATATAGATTAAGACCAAACTGTCTCTTCATCTTGCATTGGAACTACATTTATAGCGAATGAAAAAGTGTAAATCATTTACCTGGTAGTTAAGGAGTTAAAATAATCATCATTTATTTCTTATGCTATTCATATTAGCAGGATTTTGTTAAGGGATTTGAACTCTTAAATTAAACATAATTTTAGATCAAATTGAAAGCGTTTGTTGACAATATCATCTTACTCAAATGGTGGCAATTAATCTTGAACGGACAGAAAACATTGTGGGAAATGGAGAAAACTTTGATTACCAACGTTTCTTCGTTTCTCATAATGTTTTGAAGTCATTAAAACTGGGAATTGATTAGTGAAGGTTTAACCCTTTACCACACAATGATGCCTTTTAACGCCCCTGCAGAAGAGGCCTTTTGAAAACATTGTGGGAAAAGGAGAAAATGCTGGTAACCAGCATTTTCTCCTTTTCCCACAAAGTTTTCTACCCTATCAAAGAAAAGTTGCGTCATGTGAGCCACTATGAAATTGTCGTCTGCAAATGCTTTCAATTTGGATAGGTCTTAAATTTTGCCGTGTGGTAAAGGGTTAAGCATATCTGTTTTATTAATATCTTTGAGCAGAGCCTTGGAAATACACTAAAGAAGTTAAATGAACTTAAGAATTGTAAGCGCACTGGTAGTACAAAGAAGGAACAAATCCTTTTGTCATTCTTAACCCATTACCACACAGTCCCTACTTTTGATGACCCTTAGAAAGAAGCCTTTGGAAAACATTGTGGGAAAAGGAGAAAATGCTGGTAACCAGCATTTTCTCCTTTTCCCACAATGTTTTCTACCCTTCACAAAACAAATTTCAAATTTTCAGTCACTTTTATTTTGTCGTCTGCAAATGCTTTCGAATTGGACAAACCTAAAATTTTGTCGTTTGGAAAACATCGTGGGAAAAGGAGAAAATGCTGGTAACCAGCATTTTCTCCTTTTCCCACAATGTTTTCTACCCTTCACAAAACAAATTTCAAATTTTCGGTCACTTTTATTTTGTCGTCTGCAAATGCTTTCGAATTGGACAAACCTAAAATTTTGTTGTTTGGTGATGAGTTAATTTCCTTACACTGATGCTCTTTGATGTGTCACCAGATTTTGTTGTCTTTTTATAAAGTGCATTAATTAGACAAGCACATATGAAAAATGAAAGCAAACGTTTCCTCTCCTCATCTATTATCAAATTTTATTACATAACCTCCCTTGTTTTTGGTGTAATATGCTCATCATGAATTTTTTTATCTTACACATGTTTGATATCACAATTGTGTGACGTCATTTTTGACGTCATTTTGTACGCATTTTATGGAAGTGAATGGATTTTATGGATAATACTGCTGGAGCATCTGTAGATGGTTTTTGCATCTTATGATCTATAATTTGTGAAATGTTGTTACGTGATAAAAAGAATCTGACATTAATTTTGTTGGCATTTGAGATAAAATGTTATTAAACTTGACAAGAAAAAGTGTTATTAAGCTCGCCAAAGGCTCGCTTAATGACATTTTCTCTAGACTCGTTTGATAAAATTTTATCTTTAACGCCAACTGATGTTAGATCCTATATGTCATTCATCGTTTATCTGTTTTTTTTTTTAATTTTTAATACCCGGGTTTTATTTAACAGGAAACAACAACAAAGGTCAGTTTGCAAGACCCGCTGGGGCTCAACGTGCGGCATCATTACTAGGAATCTCTGTTGAGGAACTAGGCAGAAATATTTTTGCATCATCAGGAACAGCTACATTAACTCGTAACACATCATCAAGAAGCACAAGTAGTCCCGCAGACAAAAATGCTGAAGCTCATACCACTGCCATGGAGGCCCTTGAAGGGTTTGTTATAGGGCTCTACTCTGATGTGTTTAATGCCATTGTGTCCCTTATCAACAGGTAATAGAAAGCTCATTTTTGTATAGGAAGCTTGTCTCTTTAATTAACGTCAAAATTTTTTACTCTACCAAATTTAAAGCATTTGCAGAGGAAAAATTAATTGTGGCTCAAATGTTGGGATTTGTCTTGAAAAGGGTAGAAAACATAGTGGGAAAAGGATGTTTTTATTGTTTTCCTGGGGTCAGCTGGATTGCTTGGTTAAGGGTTAACTCTTTACAAAAGGACAAAATTGTGTACTTGACCAAATTGAAAACATTTTTGTATTTGACAAGGTGGAAAAATATTGTGGAAAAAAGGAGAAAATGCTGCTTATCAGCATTTTCTCATTTTTTCCACAATTTTTTCAAAAGCTATCCTTATTCACAGCTGTTAAAGCTCAGATTGTGTGTTAGAGGATGAATAAATGATTATTTTTCTGTCAATAAGATAAAACCCAGAGCTCCAGATAAGAGGGAGTGATGGTATTCTAAATCAGTTATTTCTCTTCCAAACTCTATCTTGTAGGTAATTATTAAAATTGTCTCAATGAGACAATTCTAACAAGTAACCATAACATAGGGTTCAGTGGAGAATAATATATATTTCCAATTTTGAAATTACAATCACTGCCTCTGTCTGGAGCTCTGAAACCACTTTCAATTTCAAAGCTTTTCCTTTAATTGTATGTTTTACAAATTACCTTAAATTGTTTATATATGATCAAGCCACACATTCTTTTCTCCCTGATCTTGGTTGTTGAAGTCATAAAGTTGTCCATACCATCATTTGGTCTATGTGAGTCTTCTATCGGCTAAATGTTTGTTTCGTTCATACCGAAAATTCAGAGTGCAGAGTGTTATGTACAGCAGTAGCAATAAACAATTAGAAAAAATAAATTAGTAAAATTAAAAATCAAAATAAAAAAATTGAAGTAGTATATTATGGGTATGTGGACTAAACTAGTGGTGATAGTAGGTAAAATTGAACTTAGGAATCACTGTATTGTTAGGGGAGAACATTATATGAAGTGCTGGTAAAAGAAACTCAAGGAAAGCATGGATAGGTGTACTGGCTACCATGTTATTAATGAAGTAATGTTGATGACTGTGTTTGACACCATACAAAGAAACAAACAAACAAACAAACAAACTTGCTATATACATATATAACATATACTTCAATGTCATTCTTCAATGTGAAGGGTTGTAGAGCATAATTCTTTAATTATTTAACCCTTTACCAGACGACAAAATTTTAGCCTTGTCCAAATTCAAAGCTTTTGCAGATGACAACTTCATTGTTTCTCAAATGATGCAAGTTTTCTTTGATAGGGTAAAAAACATACTGGGAAAAGGAGAAAATGCTGGTTACCAGCATTTTTTCCTTTTCCCATAATGTTTTCAAAAGGCTTCTTTCCCAGTGTCATTAAAAGTCGGCATTGTGAGGAAGAGTGTTAATTCTGTATGTTTCAGATGTTTATCATCAACTTACCGCTCTGCGACATCAATCACTGTAGTTGACACCCCGGGCTTTCAGAACCCATCAACTTGTGGGCGACAGTCAGGTGCCAGTTTCGAGGATCTCTGTCATAATTATACACAGGAGAAACTACAACTACTGTTCCACGACCTTGTATTCACGACACCTCAGGATAGATACAGTCAGGTATGTTGACTCTTTATCTCTTTACCAAACGACAAAATTATAGACTGGTCCAAATTGAAAGCATTTGCAGACGACAAAAAAAGTGTGACTGAAAAATTGAAATTTGTTTTGGGAAGGGTAGAAAACATTGTGGGAAAAGGAGAAAATGCTGGTTACCAGCATTTTCTCCTTTTCCCACAATGTTTTCAAAAGGCTTCTTTCTCAGGGTCGTTAAAAGTCGGGATTGTGTGGTAAAGAGTTATGCTATTATAGCCCTACAGAAGAAGGTGTTTGAGATTGATCGGGAAAAGAGAAAATGCTCATTTTCCATTTTGCATGACGTTTTTTACCCTTTTATAAACAAATACAATCATTCAAGCTATATTTACTGTGTCGACTGCTAATGCTCTCAATTTGGATGATTGCGAAATTTTGTCGTTCGGTAATCATCAAATCCTGAGATGGAAACCCGCTGGTTAGATTGATCATGTGGGATTCTAGTTGGAATCCTGTGCTGCAAAGCTATAACCTAGCACTGATGAAACACTTGACTTGTATATGTGTGGAGTTGATGAATGAAATTTTTTGCACAAAATTGAAGTGGGTAAATATTCTTCCAGTCTGTTTTGGCCCTTAGAATGCAGAATAACTCTTAAACAACAACAAAATTTCAAGACTAGTTCAAACTGAAAGCATTTGCAGAAGACAAATTAATGCATCTCAGTAAATGAAATTTGTTTTTCAAGGCTTTTAAACATTGTGGGAAAAGGAGAAAATGCTGGGTACCAGCATTTTCTCCTTTCCCCACAATGTTTTCAGAAGCTGGTTTGAGGGTCGTTAAAACCTTTGATTGTTTGGTAAAGGGATAAAACAAACAGAAATGTGAAATGTTCATTCTAGAAATATGACTCGAATAATTGCAGTTTCATTATTGCTTTTGCCTACAGTGTTGCAGCAAAGTGGACAGTATAGATCCAAGATCAGGCTGCTCATTTTATGCAGCCTGATCTTGATCTAAACTGTCTGCAAAGGCAACTAAAGGTGTGAAAGGCGCTTCAAGAGTTAACCTGTATCATACAGCTAATCTATCTTTTTCTTTTCTGCCAGGAAAACATTGACTGTGACTTTGAATTTGTGACATCAAGTCCCGCAGCCATGATATCTTTGATTGAGAAAGCTCCAGCACAGACCTTGGTAAGTGTTTTGAGTTGCTTCGTTTTTATAGATGATCATAGACCAATTGTAATTTTATTATGAACCAGTGTCTTAGAACACTTTGTTGCCAATTCACAGCGTGTCAGAAAAAGGCTTTAATACCTACTGAGAGTGTGTAACTGAACTATTTTAGGAGTTTTTGTGAAATTGCCACACAGCTATAACAATTTAGATACAGAATTCTGATGAAGTAAAGTGTTTTTCTGCCACATAAACTTTCATTGATATTTAGAACAGTGTAGACCAAGATAAGGCTGCAGAGTATGTGCAAACTTGGATCTGTATATGGGTTGTGCTGTGTGAAAAGGGGGCTTAATGCATCTGCGAAAAGTATCGACCCAGGTAAGCCTGTCCAGTCCTTGCAGGCTGACCTGGGCTGAAACTTTTTGCTATTGGTCAATTTTCTGTATGTCAAAGGACCAGTCTACCTCACGATTGAGGCAGTTATTAGAGAAAGTGGATTTTATGGACCCATTATAAAGTGATGACTTGCAAGGTATCATACATCAAAGAGATGCATTAAGCCCCCATTAGCCAGAGCATGGCTCATAATATTTTTTGCGAGATAGTTGGATGAGAACAGCCTTGAAATAGCACACTGTGTCCGCATTTGCACCAATGTTTCCAAAAGTGGTCTGCTGGTGAAGGGAAAGGTCATCTGCAGATGGTACTCTTTGGACTGATAGAGTATCTAGATAATGCTCTGTGAGAAGGGGTTTTAATGAATCTGCAAATAGTATCAACCCATGTCAGCCTGCGCAGTGCGTGCAGACTGATATGGGTCGAAAAATTTTGCTAGACTGTTTATAGACTTAAATATTAGTTGGTTTTTCCCAGTGCCCGAAGGGTTAACCTTTCAACATAGAAGCTTGTGTTTTAATGAACCCAAAAGCTTTCTTTCTTAGGTTTGGATTTTGTGGTGATGGGTTAACTCTTTACCACACAATCCCGACTTTTAACGACCCTGTGGAAGAAGCCTTTTGAAAACATTGTGAGAAAAGGAGAAAATGCTGGTAACCAGCATTTTCTCCTTTTCCTACCATGTTTTCTGCTCTATCAAGGAAAACTTGTGTCATTTTTGCCACCTTTACTTTGTCGTCTGCAATTGCTTTCAATTTGGACAAGTCCAAAATTTTGTCGTTTGCTAATGAGTTAAGTGGGAAATGCAAGCTTATTGTACATGTATTGAATGTCATATTCTGGTATTTGAGGATGATAGTAAAGGTTTTTTCCAAGTTTGCCCCATACCACATAATCCTGATGACCCCTAGATAGAATGCTTATGAAAGCATTGAGGAAAAAGGAGAAATTGCTAGTAATTAGCTTTTTCTTCTTTTCATACAGTGTTTTTTTTTCCCCTTTTCAGGGATAAAGTAAGTAGTTTGAGGGGCATGAGATTTATCATCCGCATATGGTTTCAAAATGGCCTAGTTTAAAACTTTGTCACCCAGTAAATAGTTAGACAAAAGAATCAATGATAAAAGTTTCTATTGTTGAAAGTTTAGTATTTTTGGAATCTGTATTTTTCAGCCAAATACAGTCTCATCTGTGAGCTTTTGTTTTGTTTTGTTCTTGTTCTTCCTTGATCCAAAATGTAGTGGTTTTTTCCCCCTTGATTTTGTTTCTTGGTGTTTATCCTCAAACTTATTTGATCCACAAACCATGCTGTATAACCCTCCCATATCCATTGTTTTACCTGCACTAAGATGAGATTGAAATGGTTTTGATAGAAATGTGTTTTTTAATGGATATTGTTTGTTTATTAGATTGTCATTCTTGTTTTACGAAATCAGTTTTATCAGAATCGCAGAATGATACTGAGACATCATGAGGACTTATCATTTTACTTTTTACCAGATGATACAATTTCATACTTTTCCAAACTGAACTTTGACTTTTAGAAGAGTGGAAAAGTTGTGAGAAGAAAGAAAATGCTGGTATAACCAGCATTTTATCCTTTTCCTGCAGTGTTTTCAAAAGCATTCTTTTTCAGGGTTATACTGATTGGTAAAGAGTTAACTGATTTGTGATACATTTTGATTTTTGAAAACAGAAGGACAGGCATAAAAGGTGCTTTATAACGCATGATATTGTATTATTTGTCACAAGGTTTTTCTTCACTGTCATCAAATAACTGTTTTACCCTACCATTTCCTGAAAATTTCTGTCTTACCCATACTTTGTTGTTCTTTAACCCTTTATGAAATGACAAAATTTTAGACTCTTCCAAATTAAAAGCGTTTGCAGACAAGCTAAATATGGCAAGATTGATTGGATCTGTTTTTAGACCGATAGGAAACAGTGTGGGAAAAGGAGAAAATGCTGGTAACCAGCATTCTCTCCTTTTCCCACAGTGTTTTCTACCTTTCCAGAAACAAATTTCAATTTTTGAGCCATGTTTATTCTGTTGTCTGCAATATGGACAGTTCTAAAATTTTGAGGTTTGGTAAAGATGTAAAAAAAAAAAGGAAAAAACTAAAAAAGTACAGGAAATGTATGCAAAATCATTTTTGTTATGAAAGGAAATGTGAAAGCACATTACTAGTAAACCAAATTCGACTTGCCCCTCATTTACTTTTGTAATGGTTATCAGCTATGATATTAATAACATACAGAGATAACTGAATATGCACAGAGGGCACATTCAGCCTTGTCTCTTGATATTTTTTGTTATTGATTTGCATATTATATGATGATGTTGGCAGACATTGATATCAGAATTACTTTACGCAGTTGACAAGACCATATGCATTGGGATCCCTTAATTACAAGAGTTTTGTACACCACAATGATGATGTGTTCACCTCAACCAATGACACTCATCTGAAGGTCAAAGGTCAAGGTCATAGTCATGATCATGAGAGGTCACCAAGGAATAGTTCATCATCAAGCTTGTCTGGCTTTGTATCCAAAATTCCTATCAAGGTCACATCTGCGACCTTGAAGTCTTACCATCACCTCTGTAACCAAGTTGGTCACAGAACTATCAGTCAGAGTAGTGATGACCTTGAGGAGGTAGATTATCATGGTGATAAAGGTTACTGTTGTGTGATGTGTTGGTGATATGGGCAAGGTGGGAAAAGGGCATCACACTTTGTGAATTAAAGAAATCAATGCTTTCTCATAGACATAGATCTAGATAACTACATGTATATGAAAATTTTAGGTGTGTAACTCAGTTTGATTTTGTAAGTATCAAGAATACCATTACTTACATTGCAACAGGCATATGATAATGAACTTTATATTCTATGAAATAGGTTAGCTGCAGAAACCTTTGCATAGAATCATGTTAATTGTGGATGGTCAAGATGAATTAATCTCTTACCAAACAATCCTGTGATTCAATTATCCTGAGAAAGGAGGCTTTTGAAAACAGTGTGGGGGAAAAAGAGAAAATGCCATTAACCAGCATATTGTTCTTTTTCCACATTATCTACCTATCGTACAAATCCAATTATGTAAGCCATGTTTAACTTTTGAAATGCAAATGCTAGGGAGTTGAGGGTGAGGTCATTACAACAAAATACCAAGTTAATGACCTTGAACAACAAGGTTTTTGAAAACATTTTGGGAAAAGGAGAAAATGCTGGTATCCAGCATTTTCTGCTTTTCCCAAATTGTTTTCAAGAGCCATATTTTGCAGGTTGTTAAAGAACTTGGAATTTTGTCATTAAAGGTTAATATATATGAATAGCTGTGAAAATATTGTTGCAAAGGGAGTAATTACTTGTTACCTTCAATTTTTCCATTTTCCATACTGATTTTCAAAAGTGGTCTATGAGCTGTAAGATGAAGCTTGTGTCTTGGTGGTACATGTATTGTGCTAATATGGTGAAAGATGTTGTGACATTTTGATGTGAAAGTTGTCAAAAGATTTGGAGCAGGTTTTGAGATTATTTCACTAAATTTTCCATAGGTAAGGTGTGGATTAGAAGTACACGTAATTAAGGTGTCCTTACTCCTTTTTTTGTTTTGTTGAAATCTTCTCTATCCTCAAACTTTTTTTTACCCTTTGCCAAACAGAGCTGTCTTTTAACTCCTTCCCAAACGACAATATTACAGATGTGTCCAATTTGAAAGCACTTGCAGACGACAAAATTTGTATGGCAGAAATGGTGGGATTCGTCTCAGAAACACTAGAAAATATTGTGGGAAAAGGAGAAATTGCTGGTCACCAAAATTTTCTCCTTTTCATGCAATGTTTTCAAAAGGCCTACTTCTCAGGGTTGTTAAAACTCGGGATTTTGTGGTAAAGGGTTAATACCATTAATGAAGAAGACTTTATACCACACAATCGTGAGTTTCAATGACCCTTAAAGAGAAGGCTTTTAAAAACATTGTGGGAAAAGGCAAAAATGCTGGTAACCAGCATTTTCTCATTTTCACACAATGTTTTCTCTCCTACCGAAGACAGATATTATCAATTGAGATACATGTAATTTGTTGTCTGCAAATGCTTTTAATTTGATTCAGTATGAATTTTTTGTTTGGTAAAGAGTTAAAAATATTGTGGATAGGGGAGAAAATGCTGTCTTCCATCATCTCCTTCTGTTCACCAAGATTTACTACCCTTTCGAAGAAAATTCTTGTAATTTTGAGTCGCATTTTGATTTGTTTTGTGCATGTTTTTCTAATTTGGACATGTCTTAACTCTAATGTCTTACTCCTTACCGCACAATGCCGACTTTTAACAACCCTGGGAAAGAAGCCTTTTGAAAACATTGTTGGAAAAGGAGAAAATGGTGGTAACCAGCATTTTCTCCTTTTCCCACAATGTTTTTCTACCCTATCAAACAAAACTTGCACCATTTTGAGTCACATTGAAATTGTTGTCAGCAAATGCTTTCAATTTGGCTGAGTCTAAAATTTTGTCTTTTGGTAAAGAGTTAAATTTTGTCATCTAGTAAAGAGTTAAGTTTCTGTGTAGGTTTTAGTTGGGGAATGGAACTTTTGTTGTTTTGTTTGTCTGTTTGTTTGTTTGGTGTTTTAGTTTGGTAATTCCTCAGACAATTATTGTTTTTCAATTTCACATTTTAATGTTTTTGTTTATATGTATCTTTCTGAAAATTAAAGTTATGTATATTTAACAAAAGTATATAGTTGTGCTCATTGAAAAGCAATCCAAGATGAAAAAATTGTTATGTTTTCAGGTTGCAACAGTTACTGCTATAACTAAATATGTGGAATTATCTATGATGTCTTTATAGTGTTTTTAATCCTTTACAACACAATTCCAAATTTAATGACCCTCATAGAAAGGGCTGTTGAAAACATTGTGAAGAAAGGTAACCAGTTTGCTACCCTTTTCAAAGACAGTATCATTTGAGTCACATTCATTTTGCTGTCTGCAAACATTTTCAATTTGGATAAGTAAAAATTTTGTTGTTTAGTATTTGATAAGAAATTAAAGATTGTTAAAATGATAGCTAATGATCCATTCACACTGGCTGTAAGTCAAGTAAGGTTGTGATAGTTACTTCAAAGGCAAACATTAAGTTTCAAATCTGATTGTTTTAGGTGAGAACTTCCAATGCGGAAACCAGAGAGTCTGAGAAGAAAGGGTTGCTATGGATACTGGACGAGGAGGCTATATTTCCAGGGGCAACTGAGGACTCTTTTATGGACAGGTTTTTTGGTTACCATGGAGAGCAAAAGGTCAAAAGTAAGATTTTTGTAATTTTGTCTGATCTTTTGTATTTGGAGATAAAACCAGTGGTTGAAATTAGCACTAGCCCGACAGCAAAAAACTAATGGATTTTCTCTTGGGCTCATAAAAATCCCTGATATGCTAGCCCGATGGGCTTGTAAATTACAAATCATTGAAAAAATATTCTACTTTCCTTTTCACTTTGTAAACAAACCTTTTGAGTTGCTAATTTTATTCAATCTGTCGCTTGTATCCTAAACTTTTCAATGAAATTACTTTAACCTAGGTCAGCCATACAGGCTGACCTGGTTTTAGTCCTTTCCACACAACAAAATTTTTGACTTGTCCAAACTGAAAGAATTTGAAGATGACAAATTAAATGTGGCTTAAAAACTGAAGAGTCTCCTATGAAGTGTCGTAAACATAGTGGGAAAAGGAGAAAATGCTGGTTACCAGTATTTTCTCCTTTTCTCACAATGTTTTCAATGGCCTTCTTTCTCAGGATTGTTAAAACTCAGGATTGTGTGGTAAAGGGTTGATACCTTTTAGCAGATAAATTAACCCCCTTTTCACAGAGCATGACTCATATTCAGGGAGAAAAGAGGTGTTGCCTGTAAATTGCGTTGGTATGGATAAAAAATGGAAACAAAGAATAACCACAAATAATTTCTGTTTCAGGGGATAGTCTCTTGAGAAAAGCTTCATCCCTAGGGAACACGTTTATCCTAAACCATTTCCAAGGCACCAACCCTGTACAGTATAATGCCAGTGGCTGGTTGAAAGTTTGTAGAGAGAATCCCATCACGAAGATAGCCACACAGGTTTTACAGGAATCGAAAAAGTATATCGTAGACTTTGTATTACAATGATTAACCCTTAACCACACAGTCTTGAGTTTAAACAACCCTGAGGTGAAAGGCTGTTGAAAACATTGTAGAAGAAGGTGAAATTTTCTCCTTTTTCCACAATGTTTTGAACACTTCTGAAACAAATTTTCATTTCTGAGTCGCATTTATTTTGTTGTCTCCAAGTGCTTTGAATTTGGACACATCTAAAATTTTGTCTTTTGGTATAGAATTAAAATAATAAGTACCTTGTTATATTAAGAGGGTGAAAAGAGTCATTTAGTTGTCTCGTGAATCTCCTATGAAGCCCTTAAAAAATTGAAATATGTTGGTTCTTCTTTGCCAAAAGACAAAATTTTGACTTGCCCAACTTGAAGCAATTGCAGACGACAAAATAAATGTGACTTAAAATTAAAATTGGTTGATGGAAGGATAAAAAACAATGTTGGAAAAGTAGAAAATATTGTGTACCAGCATTTTCTCCTTTCCCACAATGTTTTCAAAAGCCTTTTTCTGTAGGGTCATTAAAACTCGGGATTTTTTGGTTAAGGGGATACAATTTTATATTTGTCTGTATTGAAAGCATTTACAGACCACAAAATAAATGCGGATCAAACCATGGATTTGTCTAGGAAGGGTAGCAAACAATGTGGGAAGAGAAAAGTTGGTTACAACCATCGTCCCATTTTCCCACAATATTTTCGAAAGCCTTCTTTCTTAGTGTCTGTAAAACTTGGGATTGTTTTTGGTAAAGAACAAATTTGAAGAACTTATCCAATACTGTATGGGCTGATATCCTGTCAATCAAAATTTTGGCCCATGACAGACAGGAAAGACTTATACAGAAATAGAAAACAGCTAGTAGAATTGTAACTGCTCTGATTAAATAACCCTACAAGGTGGGTATTGAACCCAGGACCTCTAGATCCCAAGGTGAAAGCTCTACCTTGTCGCTACAAAAGCTAGCTCAATAACAGGGCCGTATAAGCGTCCCCCCATACAAACACAAGCTGTACATGTTTCTCTATCTGCGGGATAGACCAGTATACTATAGAATTTTGTTGAAGATCAGCAAGTGCTTACTTTTCTCCCAGTGTTTTCAAAAACTTGATTCTATTAGGAAGCAAAAAGAAAAAAAAAAAACATTGTGTTTTTGTGGTACAAGAATATTTTTTTTATTTTCATTGCAGACAAAATATAAAGGAGTTATTTAACAGTGTAAAAGCTCCTGTTGGGGGTATGGTCAGTGGATCAATTGTCGGAATGGAAGGCTCAAACACGCTGAGACGTGTAGGAAGTATGAGAAGAACATTCATGTCTGGAACTGCAGGGCTTAAAAAACGTTCCATGTGTCTTCAAGTGAAATTTCAAGTGGTGAGTCAATCAATCTCTGACCCTGGTATATAAAACCTGTTACAAAAGGGACAATAGGAAACATGCTCTGTGAAAAGGGGGTTTAATGCATCTGCAAAAAGTATCAACCCGTCAGCCTGCACAGTCCGCACAGGCTGACATGGGTCAAAGCTTTTATCTTTCGGTAAAAATTTTGCGTGTCAAAGGACTGTAGTATCCCATGACTCAGTAAATTGTTAGACAAAATGGATTTTATGGATCCATAATCATGTGGTGACTTTCTTGGTATAATGTATCATGGAGATGCAGTGAACATTCTTTTCCTGTAGCTCATAATTATGTATGCCCAATATTACTTTGCATAAGTTGTTAAGTCTTAGGGTCCATCAGGCTTCCAAACTTGGTCAAAAACTGCATTGAAAGTAAATATCAAACCCAGTACCTCAGTGTTTAGCATACAGAGCTTAAAACCAAGTTCAAATCCCCAGCTCAGCCAGTTTTTGGAGGATTGATGATAGTCTTTGCAACCGGTCATTTCAACTCGGATAATTATACCCCCGCAAAACGAATGTTTTCGGGGGTATACTGGAATCAGCCTGTCTGTCCATCCGTGTGTCCGTCTGTGTACAAAATACTAGTAATTTTGTGTCGCAAACTCCTCCTACAGTTTTCCTTCAATTGTATTGAAACTTTGCACATATATTGATCATATATTGAAGATTTGCAAGATGCAATTTTCAAGTGTCATCTCCTCCTGGTTGAGGAATTATCTCCCCTTGAACTTGACACTTTTTTCTGTTAAAGCGCTGGCGGGGGTATTAAGTCACATTCAGTGACAGCTCTAGTTTTCTCTATGATGGTTAACTTAGAGAGCAGCAAGTGGCTTTGGGAGAATATTCTGCAAAGTACTGGTAAAACTCTATGAAAGTATGGAAAGGCTCTTGTGGCCATGATGTATCAGGAATAATTTTAGAAATGGTGTTAAACACCATACAAGCAAACCTTTGATAATCACGGTAAGAATGTCACGTTAGTCACAGTATTTATTGACAAGGCTCTAAAGGATAGGGGCAATTCGTTTTTATCAGCATTTAGTTATCTTGCTGACAAAATTATTTGATGAGCAACAAGTTTCTCATCTTCGCAAGCCAAGGTTACGATCACTACATGGATCTTACCTTGGCGGATCGAGCCTGATTTCGAAATTCCAGGGATATGCCCCCTATTGGATGCTGGTTATTATCCCCCTTTACATCTCATTTCTGATAGCCAATGAAATATCGTTTTACAAACCACTTACAAATACAATAATTCAACATGAAGCAATAAATACAAACATACTTTGACATTCCATCGTCAGGTGCTGGAATAGAGCCTAAAACCGATGATAATTGATTGGTCACACTGAAACTTTCTGTAAATATTGTTTGTCTATGTTTTTTCGGTAATAAATCATTACAGATCCTGCATACATCCACGGAGATATCCACGTTTACCTTCTATTTTTATTCGAAAGGTCGCGACCTTGTTCTATTTTTATCAAAGATGAAATGCTACGAGCGATTTGATTCGTGCAGTTAGAGCTAGCTGCAACCAATGAAAGTGCGTATCGCGGGAATGTCGGAATCAAGCTTGATCCGCCAAGGGTAGATTAGCATAGTGGATCGTCACTCTTGGCTTGCGAAGATGCAAGTTTCTGTAATTTCATTGTTGTATCTTTCTGTTGTAGGATTCTATAATAGAAAATCTACGCAAGACAAAGTGTCATTTCATTCACTGTTTATTACCCCAAGTGAATGCTGGACTATGTGAGGTCAGAGGTCAGGCTGACATAGCCAATGAAAAACCAGATGACATTCTTATAAATGTTCCCTTAGTGAGGAGTCAGTTCAGAGGCAATGAAATACTGGATTCTGTCAGGATACATAGACAAGGTATGTAACTCTTACATGAAAACAATTTAAAACAATTTTTTAGCTCCACCGGCTGAAGGCCAGTGGGCTTATGTCATGGCCCAGTGTCCGTTGTGCATCCGTCCATGCGTGCAGACATGCGTCCGTCCATGCGTGCGTGCGTTAACTTTTATTTCAAACATCTTCTTCTCTGATACAACCCATCCAATTTTGATGAAACTTCACAGAAATGATCCTGCCATGGTCCTCTTCAGAATTTCTTGAAAGAATTTAATTCCTTCAAAAACTCTGGTTGCCATGGCAACAAAACTGAAAAATATTGAAAATCTTTGAAAATCTTCTTGTCTGAAACCATAAGGCCTAGGGCTAGCAAATTTGGCATGTAGCTTTATCTAATGGACCTCTACCAAGTTTCTTCAAATTATAGCCCTGGGGTCAAATTTGGCCCTGCTCCAGTAGTCACAAGTTTTGTATGGGCATATATAGGGAAAACTTTTAAATTCTTCTGGTACCTAGCCATAGGGCCTAGGGCTACCAAATTTGGCATGTAGCTTTATCAAGTGGGCATCTACCAAGACTGCCCAAATTATAGCCCTGGGGTCAAATTTGGCCCCGCCCGGGGGGTCATAAGTTTTACATGGGCTTATATAGGGAAAACTTTGAAAATCTTCTTGTACATAGCCATAAAGTCTAAGGGCTACCTAATTTTGTATGTAGCTTTATGTAGTTGGTCTCTACCAAGAGTGCCCAAATTATAGCCATGGGGTCAAATTTGGTCCTGCCCCGGGGGTCACAAGTTTTACATGGGCTTATATAGGGAAAACTTTAAAAATCTACTTGTACCTAGTCATAATGCCTAGGGCTACCAAATTTTGCATGTAGCTTTATCTAGTGGGCCTTTACCAAGAGGGCTCAAATTATAACCTTGGAATCAAGTTTGGCCCCACCCCAGGGGTCACAAGTTTATATGGGCTTTTATAGTGGAAACTTAAGAAATCTTGTTAGTAACCATAAGACCTAGGGCTACTAAATTTAGCCCTGTCTCAGGGATCTCATGTTTTACAGGGCTTTTTATTGAGGAAAGTTTGAAAATCTTCTTGTTTATAACCACACATTCTGGACCTGTATTATTTGGTATGGGGCTTTGTCCTGTGGACCTCCACCAGGATTCATGTAATTGTAGCTTCGTGGCCGAAAATGGCTTTGCCCTGGGGTCATAACTTTCTCGTAGGATTTTATAGAAAAGATTTTTTACATCTTCTAGTTTGAAACCAATTGGCCAGTATTGTAATGTTTGGCTTGTAGTGTTTTGACTTATTAGCCAGTGGAGCGATACAGGGCTATCATGGCCCTCTTGTTCATGCATAATCTCCCCTTAGCCTTTACCACACAATCCTGTGTTTTATGACCCAGAGGAATGTGTCTTCAGAAAACATTGCAGGAAAAGAAGAAAATGCTGGTAACCAGCATTTTTTCCTTTTCCCACAATGTTTTCTACCCAGTGAAAAGCAAATTTCCTTATTTGAGCCATATTTAGTTTGTCATGTAAATATGCTTTGAAGGTGGATGAGCTCAAAATTTTATTTGTGTGGTACATAAATCATCACTTCCAGTAGATGACTGTGTTGTTAACTTTGTACTGAAAATAAAAGTTTTGACTTGCACTTCTAAATAACACTTGCAGACAACTAACTAAATGTGGCTCAAGTAATGGAAAGTGTCTTTAAAAGGGTAGAAAACATCATGAGAAAAGGAGAGAACACTTGCTACTAGCATTTTCTCCTTTTCCCACAAATTTTTTAACAAACGTTGCCTTCAAGGTTTTTCAAAACTTGGGATCGTGACGCAAAGGGTTTAATATAGATTATCAACACAGAAGTGGGCTCGCTGCAAGGTAAAAACATTTTTGAAAAGGAACCAATTGCTTGCTATTAAGGTGTTTCTAGTTTTGCATTAATGTTTATGAAAGTGTTCAAGATCGGAATCAGACAACCTTGGACTGACTGGAATTTTGTGACTACCAAGCTAGTCCTGATTCAGTCATCGAACTGCTAGCCTTTCAAATGAAATATTGTCCATTTTCAGGTTTCCCTGATCATCTGAGTTTTGCTGAATTTATACAGAAATTCGAGGGTCTGATACCTCCAAATGTCAGGCCAACCAAAGATATGGGAGAAAAGCCAGTAAGTCAATGTTACTAAAGATTTTTTTATTTTGAAAACTTTGTAACGTAGCTAAACCCCCTAACCAACCATTCTTGTGTTTTAATGGCCCTAAAGAAAAGAGCTTTTGATAATATTGTCGGAAAAGGAGGAAATGTTTGTTACTAGCACTATTTCCTTTTCCAACAATATTACGAATAATTTGAGGACGAATGTCGTCGTTGGAGTCAAAATTAAATTGTCTTCTCTAGATGCTTTAACTCTTTACCAAACAACAAAGTTTTAGACTTGCTCCCATGGAAAGCTTTTGCAGTCAACAAAATAAATGTGACTGAAAAATAGAAATAGGCCTTTGGAAGGGTAGAAAATGCTGTGGAAAAAGGAGAAAATGCTTATTACCAGCATTTTCTCCTTTTCCCACAGTGTTTCTACCCTTCCAAAGGCGTATTTCTTCTTCCTCAGGTTGGGTTAAACTCAGGATTGTATGGTTAAGGTTTAATTTTGGACAAGCCTAAAATTTGTATTTTGGTAAAGTGTTAAACTTTTATAATCTAGAAGGAGAAAGCTCTTGAAAGTGTCATTAGAAAGGAAGAAAATGTTGGTAACCAGCATTTTGTCCTTTTTCCACAAAGGTTGAACACAAGACTTGAATGAGAAACACTTAGTCTTAAATGTTTAACACACAATCCTGAGTTTTAATGACCTTGAGAAAGAAAGCTTTTGAAAACTTTGCGGGAAAAGGAGAAAATGCTGGTAACCAGCATTTTCTTTTTTTCCCACAATGTTTTCTATCCTATCAAAGAAAAAGTTCATCATTTAGTCCATGTTTTTTTTGTCGTCTGCAAATGCTATCAATTGGGACTAGGCTAAAATTTTGATGTGTGGCAAAGGGCTGATGTGCTAATCTTGCAGCAAACAACAACTAATGTGTTGCAGCTGAATGAAAAACTGCATTTATGAAGCAATATTTTCTTTTTCCACAATTTTATTATGTTTTTTAGCTCATCTGAGCACGAAGTGCTCATGGTGAGCTATTGTGATCGTGCTGTGTCCGGCATCCGACGTGCGTCGTTCGTCGTCCGTCGTCAACTTTTTACCTTGTGTACGCTCTAGAGGCCACATTTTCGGTCTGATACTCATGAAACTTGGTCAGAATGTTTGCCTTGATGATATCTCGGACGAGTTTGAAAATGGGTATTGTCGGGTCAAAAACTAGGTCACCAGGTCAAATCTTAGAAAAACCTTGTGTATGCTCTAGAGGCCACATTTTCAGTCCAATACTCCTGAAAGTTGGTCAGAATGTTTGTCTTAATGATATCTCAGACGAGTTCGAAAATGGGCCATGTTGGGTCAAAAACTAGGTCACCAGGTCAAATCTTAGAAAAATCTTGTGTACGCTCTAGAGGCCACATTTTCAGCCCAATACTCCTGAAAGCTGGTCAGAATGTTTGTCTTGATGATATCTGAGACGAGTTTGAAAATGGGCCATGTCCGGTCAAAAACCAGGTCAAATCTTAGAAAAACCTTGTGTACGCTCTAGAGGCCACATTTTCAGTCCAATACTCTTGAAAGTTGGTCAGAATGTTTGTCTTGATGATATCTCGGACGAGTTTGAAAATGGGCCATGTTGGGTCAAAAACTAGGTCACCAGGTCAAATCTTAGAAAAACCTTGTGTACCCTCTAGAGGCCACATTTTCAGTCCAATGCTCTTGAAAGTTGGTCAGAATGTTTGTCTTGATGATATCTCAGATGAGTTTGAAAATGGGCCATGTCGGGTCAGAATGTTTGTCATGATGATAGCTTGGATGAGATTGAAAATGGGTCATGTCAGGTAAAAAACTAGGTCACCAGGTCACATCTTTGAAAAACCTTATGTAAGCTCTAGAGGCCACATTTTCAGTCCAATAATCTTGAAATTCGGTCAGAATGTTTGTCTTGATAATTTCTTAGGCTAGTATGAAAATGGGTCATGTTGGATAAAAAACTAGGTCACAAGGTCAAATCTCGGAAAGACATTTTGTACTATAATTACAGTCCAATATTCTTTAAACTTTTGTTAGAATGTTTGTCTTGATGATATCTTGCATGAGTTTGAAAATAGGTCACGTGGAATAAAAACTAGGTCACCAAGTTTCATCCTTGAAAAACCGTGTGTACGCTATAGAGGCCACATTTTCAGTCCAATAATCTTGAAACTTGCTTTGAATGTTTGTCTTGATAATATCTTAGACTAGTATGAATATGGGTCATGTTGGATGAAAAACTAGGTCACTAGGTCAAATCTCGGAAAAACCTTTTATACAACCTACAGGCCACATTTTCTCTCAAATACTTATGAAAGTTTGTCGGAATGTATGACTTGATAATTTCTACATGTCAAGTAGGCCGCTGAAACAAATTCTAGAAAAAGCTTGTGTGCACTCTAGAGGCCATATTTGTAAGCCCAATACTAATGAGTGTTTGTCAGAGTGTTTGTCTTAATATCTCTGAAGAGATTAGAAATGAGTCATGTTTGATCAAAAGGCTCAGGTGAGCGACTTTAGGGCCATCATGGCCCTCTTGTTTATACATTAAGTCTGTACTGCACAATCCAGACTTTTAATGACCCTCAGGAAGAAGCCTTTTGAAAACGTGGGAAAAGGAGAAAATGCTGATAACCAGCATTTTCTCCTTTTCCAACAATGTTTTCTATCCTATCAGGGACTAATTTTGTCATTTGGGCCACCTTTAATTTGTCATCTGCAAATGCTTTCAATTTGGACTACTCTAAAATTTTGTCGTTTGGTAAAGAGTTAACCCTTTTCCAAATGATTCTTAAGTTTTAACTTAGGGTTCTTTTGATGTGACAATAGAAGTTTTTCATTATATCTCTTTTTGCTACAATGTTTTGTATGGTTTCTGGTGTAGTAAAAAATAATTGTCTGCCTGAGGTTATGTTAACTCTTTACCAAACATACAAATTTCAATCCAAGTTGTCCAAATTGAAAGCCTTTGCAGATGATATATTTGATGTTGCGCAAGTGATGATAATTGTTTAGTGTTTTCTCATATTGTGAGAAAAGAAGAAAATGCTGGTTACAAGTATTTTCTCCTCCCACAATGTCTTTAAAACTATTTCCTCAGGGTTGTTAAAACACAGGTTTGCATGTTAAAAGTTAAAAAACCCTTTACTGCACAATCCTAACTTGTAACAACATTAGCAGAAGGCTTTTGAAAACATCGTAGGAAAAGGAGAAAATGCTTGTAACCAGCATTTTCTCCTTTTCTCACAATGTTTTCTATCCTTCCCAAAACAATTTTCATTTTTAAATCACATCGAATTTGTTGTCTGCAAATGCTTCCAATTTGGAGCAGTCTAAAATTTTGTCGTTTGGTAAAAAGTTAATCCCTTTACCATACAATCCAAAGTTTTAATGACCTTGAGAAAGAAACCTTTTGAAACATTGTAGGAAAAAGAAAATGCTGGTAACCAGCATTTTCTCCTTTTCCCACAATGTTTTCTATCCTATCAAAGGCAATTATCATAATTTGAGCCACATCGAAATTGTCGTCTGCAAATGCATTCGATTTGGAGCTGTGTAAATTTTTGTCGTTTAGTAAAGAGTAAAAAAGAAAAGGGTGGATTGGTTATTTTATTGGTTTATAAGGGTCATTGTTTGATTGGAGAGAAGATTGGACAATTTTCAATTACATTGTAAAAATTTGTTAAAATTACAAAATTGGCTGTCATTTTGTTTAAACTTGTTCTTGGAGGGACAGAGAGAAGTAATTGCTTTTGGAGGGGTTGGTGTTCTTTTCTGTTTATGTTTTTGCAAGTAGATAGGATATTGTTTTGCATATATATTTACAATGTTTTTTACCCTTTCAGAGAGGAATTAATTGATTTCAGCCAGATTTAATGAAAATTTTGTCGTCTGCAAAAGCTTTCAATTTGGACTGATCTAAAATTTTGTCATCTGATAAAGAGTCGCAGGATTAGGAATTAAGTCTTGCAACGACTGTTTGCAAAATCTGTTGACTTTGGAAGATGCTGTTTGTTTTATTTTATTGACATTTTTGTCATTAACTAATAATGCAAATTTTGGACCCTTGCAAATGGCAACATTTCCTCCCTCAATCGTTTGCCGGACAACAAAAACTTTGGACTGCTCCAAATTAAAAGCATTTGCAGATGACAAAGTAAATGTTGCTCAACTGATGCTGTTTGTCTCTGATGTGCTAGAGAACATTATGGGAAAAGGAGAAAATGCTGTTTACCAACATTTTCTCCTTTTCCCTTAATGTTTTCAAAATACTTCTTCCCCAGGGTCTTTAAAACTTGAGATTGTTTGGTAAAGGGCTAAGAAAATTTTAGACTACTCAAAATTGAAAGCATTTGCAGACATAAATTCAATGTGGCTTAATCCATTAATCTTACAATCGCGAGTTATACCTATCCTGTGGAAAAGGACTTGGAAAAACTATGTGGGAAAAGGAGAAAATGTTGATAACCAGTTTCTATATTGGAAATGAATAAAGTTTTGTCACTTCATTTTGAAAGGGTAGAAAACATTGTGGGAAAAGCAGAAAATGCGGGGTACCAGCATTTTCTGCTTTTCCCCAAAAGGTTTTTCAAAGTCATCTTCCTCAGAGTGGTTGATATCAGGAAAATTGTTACTTACTTCACTTTTTGAGATCAGAAAAATTGTTACTCACTTCACTGGAGATCAGAAAAATTATTACTTACTTCATTTAAGATCAGAAAAAATTGTGACTGACTTCACAGGAGATTAAAAAAAATGTTATTTATTTCACTCAGTATCAGAAAAATTGTTACTTATTTCAATCAAGATTAGAAAAAAATTGTTACTGACTTCACTGGAGATCAGAAAAATCGTTACTTATATCATTTGATACCAGAAAAATTGTTATTTATTTCACTTGAGATAAGAAAAATTGTTACTTATTTCACTTGAGATAGGAGGGGGGTTACTTATTTCACTTGATACCAGAAAAACTCTTACTTATTTCAGTTGATATCAGAAAAAATGTTGATTATTTGAGTTTTTTCACTTGATATTAGTAAAAAAAATTTTTTTAACCTTTTTAACTCCATATCAGAAAAAGATGTTTCTTGTTTAACTTGAGATCAGAAAAATTGTTACCTGTTTCACTTGATATCAAAAAAATTGTTACTTATTTCCACTTGAGATCAGGAAAAAAATGTTTCTTATTTCACTTGATATCAATCCCTGGCTAAGACCCCTGGCTCGGCCAATTTCTTTCCGAGGATTGATGATAGTCACTGTGACAGGATTCATTCCTCTCCCACTGCTGACCATTGTTTCGACGATGATTATGTGGGAAAGCAGCCAGTGGCTTGGAAAGAACATTGTGTGGAGTACTGGTAAAAGACTCCAGGAAAGCATGGATAGGTGCACTGGCCGCCGCGATATAACTGAAATAATGTTGAAAACGGCGTTAAACACCATACAATCAATCAATCAATTCATTTGATATCAGGAAAAAAGGTTACTTATTTCACTTGATATCAGAAAAATTGTTACTTACTTCACTTGAGATCAAACTCACTGAATGTGGCGAGTTTAGTTTTCCTTTTTGAAATCAGTGGCTGGGGACAGAGGGTGATGGGTAGTGCAGGTGAAAGTGACATCTGGAATACATGGATAGGTGATCTGACCACTGTGAATAACTGAAATGTTTTTGCAAACTCTTTACCAAACAACAAAATTTTAGACCCATCCAACTTCAAAGCTTATACAGAATGATGACAAACTAAATTTAAATCAATTAATGGGATTTTGTATGGAAGGGTATGAAACATTGTGACTAAAGAAAGTAAAGTGCTAGTTACATGCATTTTCTCTTTTTCCCACAATTTTTTCAGATTTATCTTTTCTGTGATCTTATACTGCTGGATTGTTGTTAAAGGTTAAAAACCAGCAAGCAAACAGAGAAGGGTTGGGAAAAATGAGAATTGAGAGTTTGTCTTACAGGTATTTGACTTAGAGATAGATTAATTATTCATTAATTGGTATTGATTTATCCTCAATATAGTGGTATGTGCAAGAGTTAGAATACTTTTGGATGATAAATAACCTCTTACCAGACGACAAAACTGTAGACTCATCCAAAATGAAAGCAGAGAGGAGACAATTAAATTTTGGTTATCATCAATTTTCTCCTTCCTCTACTGTGTTTTCAAAAGCTTTCATCCATAAGGTTATAAAACCATATGATTGTAATAATAAGTGTTTTGGTTCACCCTTTACCACACGACAAATTTTTGACTTGTTCAAACAGAAATCATATAAACTTTGGCTAAAGTAGTGGAAGTTGTCTTTATTAGGGTAGAAAACATTGTGGGAAAAGGAGAAAATGCTGGTTACCAGCATTTTCTCCTTTTCCCACTATGTTTTCAAAAGGCTTCTCTCCTAAGGTCGTTAAAACTCGGGATTATGTGGTAAAGAATTAATGTCCATTTTCCTGTTATATTTTCAGTCTGTGATACAGATTGTGGAGAACCTTGACATTGACAAGTTGAACTACAGGATTGGACTGAGTCGGGTATGTACTGGATTGAATTTATATGTTGCATGTTTTAGCTCAGCTGTTTTTTCGAAGAAGTTGTCGAGGTATTGTCAAAGCCGCTGGTATCCGTCTGCATTGTCTATATGCAAAACTAACATTTTATGATTTCTCTGTTATTACTGAAGATATTAACTTCAGATTTGGAGTAGTTGCTATTTACTTCAAACTTGGAGTAGTTGTCAACTATCAAAAGGGGAACCAATACAACAGGGGCAGGTAACTATCAAAATATTTATGACACAGCTATGTTCCTTTTTTTGATTTAGAATTTAAGAAAAACTTTGAAATTTTATAATGTCTCTGTCATTACTGAAGATATTACTTCAAATCTAGCTTTCATCTGTCAAAAGGAGAACCCATACAACCAGGGCAGGTAACCATCAAAAATCTTTGACACAGTTATGCTCCTTTTTCAACTTAAGAATTTTCACAAAAAGCAACTGCGACTGAGCGTTGGCACCTGCATGTGATGTTCTTTTTTAACCTTGCAGATCAAGATCAGACTGTGTAGGCTGATCTTGGATCTACACTGTCTGCACCTTTTGGCCTTAACAACCTGTAACCAGCATTTTCTCCTTTCCCCACAATGTTTTCTACCTTTCAAAACACAAATTTCAATTTTTCAGTTACATTTAATTTGTTGTCTGCAAATGCTTTCAATTTGGACTAGTCTAAGATTTTGTTGTATGGTAAAGAGTTATACGTTGTAGTACTAAATAAATGAAATGGACATTCTTAGTAGAACACTTTTAGATATAGCAATGTCAAGGCTGTTTTTGTTGGAATACCTGGCAAAGAAGCAGAAAGTATAGAACCATGATCAGACTATGTTATGTGCAATTAAGTCCAGATTCAAAGCTACAAGTATTAAGGATACATCTGTACTCATTTTTAGACAGTTTTCAGCCAGTTTTTTAACCCATTTCATCCTTATCTTTCTGAAATTATAATCATTCTTGGATCTTCATGCCAAATGTTGCTCCTGACAGCTGCAAGTTTGCACAGATCAGATTATGATGGATAGAAAATGCATTTTCATGATAAAGAAGCCTTCAAAGCAATCACTGTTGCTGTTTCCAGTTTTAAATGAGGACCAATCCCTAGTGTTTTTCTGTCCCTTACATCAAATATATTGGATTTTTTTTTTTATGTTTACACAGCTGAGCCATTCTACATACTTTCAAGTTTTGATAGCATTTTTTCCTCTCTGGCTGTAAGGCTTTAAAATGTTAGATAAGCACTAAATATGTTAAAAGTACTAAGAAGAACCAGTAAACACTCTATATATTTAATGATATCAAATGGAGCATTTTGTCGTTAACCCTATACCACACAATCCAGAGTTTTAACAACCCTGAGAAAGAAGCCTTTAGAAAACTTGGTGGGAAAAGGAGAAAATGCTGGTAACCACCATTTTCTCCTTTTCCCAAAATGTTTTCTACCCTTTCAAAGACAAGTCCATCTTTTGAGCCCTATTTAGATTAGACCTGTTTAAAATTTTGTTCTTTGGTAAAGAGTTAAGAATCAAGCTGTATGTAACCAGCATTTTCTCCTATTCCCACAATGTTTTCTATCCTTTCGAAGACAAGTCCATCTATTGAGCCTTCTTGAGATTTGTTGTCTGCATATGCTTCCAATAGACCTGTTTAAAGTTTTGCTGGTTGGTAAAGAGCAAAGAATCAAGGTTAATGTGACCAGCATTTTCTCCTTTTCCCTCACTGTTTTCAAACCTTTCAAAGACATGTCCATCTTTGAGCCCTATATTTTGATTTATTGTCTGCATAATGCTTTGAATATGGACCTGTTTAAAATTTTGTCGTTTGGTAAAGAATTAAGAATCAAGCTGTAAGTTCATTCTATCAGGAAAAGAAATATTTACAAATGAATATTTATGATTCACCCATCAGTCTATGTTGTAGATAGATGTCTGGATCTGCAAACCCTTCACAATCCTTTACTGTATTTTAATGACCATAGTTTAATGACCATAGTTTAATGACCCTAAGGAAGAAACCTTTTTTAAAACATTGTAGGAAAAGAAGAAAATGCTGGTTACCAGCATTTTCTTCTTTTCCCACAGTGTTTTCTACCCTTTCAGAGACAAGTCCCATCATTGGAGCTACATTTAATTTGTTGTCTGCAGATGCTTTCAATTTGGACTAGCCTAAGATTTTGTCGTTTGGTAAAGAGATATAGCTGCTAAATACTGTAAATATTTTTTTTATTTTCTCGATGCTTTTTAGGTATTTTTCCGAGCTGGTGTTCTCAATCGTTTAGAGTCGTCGAGAGATGACCGTGTGACCGGCCGAATTATCAACTTTCAAGCGTACTGCCGAGGATATCTTGCCAGGAAAAATCTTGAAAAACTTCGAGTAAGTACATCTGGTATTCCAAAGAATTGTATACATTTTTCTTGTATTTTTTTTTTAAGTATTTATATTAACCCAAAGAGTGCCAAGTTAACCAAACAGATATTTTCTGTCAGAGAGGTACGAATGAGTGCAGAGCAGTGTTGGTTGTATGGTTGTAAGCAGTATGGATTACAAACATAAGTTATGACTTGATACATGAAACAATTGAAGAAAGACATCATACATAAAATCCATTTTTTCTAACAGCAGTCTGAGCCATGTGGAAGACTGGTCCTATGACATGTAAACAATTGAGCAATAGCAAAAAGTTTAGACCCAGGTCAGCCTGGGTGGACTTCAGAAGCCGACATGAATCATTACTTTCTGCAGATGCATTTAACCCCCATTTCACAGAGCATGGCTCATACGTATAGGTGCACTGACAGTCACGATATGATGTAGAATGTTGAAAATGTTGTTAAACATCAGGGAAACAATTTGACAAAGGTTTAACCCTTTAACACAATAATGACTTTTAACAACCCTGAAAAAGAAGCCATTTGAAAACATCGTGGGAAAAGAAGAAAATGCTGGTAACCAGCATTTTCTTCTTTTCCCTCATTGTTTTGCACCCTTTCAAAGACAAATTTTATGTTTTGAGTAACATTTAATTTTTTGTCTGCAAATGTTTTCAATTTGGAGAAAGCGAAATTGTTTTGGTGTGGTAAAGAGTAAACAGTAGGGAAACAACCATATGTGCTTTCTCAATATGAAATTACATAATTATTTTGAATGGGTAGAAACAAGTGAAGTGGGGCCCTGAGAAATTCAAGGTCTTGAAAAAGACCTGTTTATCCAATGTTATAATGATACTGTAGCTGAGCGTAGTAGCATACAGCCCTTTAAACCAGGGTGTTGCTGGTTCAAATCACCAGCTAGGCATATTTCTCTCTGAGGATCGATGATAGTCATTGCAACAGGATTCAATCCTCTCTCACTACTGGTCATTTTTTTGACACTGGTTGTGTGGGAAAGCAGCCAGTGGCTTGGGAAGAATATTGTGCAAAGTTCTGGAAAAAAGAACTCCAACTCCAGGAAAGCATGGATAAGTGCACTGGGTGTCACAGTATAACTCAAATAATGTTGAAATTGGCTTTCAACACCATACAAAAAGAACAGTAATTTTGTAATGAACTCTTTTAGTTTATGAACTTTTCTTAATTTGTTATCTGCAAATGCTTTCAATTTGGACAAGCCTACAATTTTGTCGTCTGGTGAAGAGTTAACACTTTACCATTTAGACTGGTCCAAATTGAAAGCGTTTGCAGACGACAGTTAAAACGTAGTTCAAATGATGGAATTTGTCTTTGATAGGGTAGAAAATACTGTGGTAAAGGACAAAATGCGTGTTACCAGCATTTCCATCTTTTCCCACAATGTTTTCTTAAGACGTCTTCCTCAGGGTCATTAAAACTTGGGATTGTGTGGTAAAGGGTTAAGTAAATGAATACCTTCTGTTTTGGAGGTTCTTCTTTTGTCTCTATCTCTGATGATGCTGTCTTGATTAGAGCCAAAATTTATGTTAACAGAAAAAAAATGAGATGCTGTAATCTGAAATGCAGACATGTGTTAACCCTTGTATTGCCTTTCACAACTAAAGTTGCTTTTGCGGCCAGTGTAGGTCAAGATCAGACTGCACATTTGATCTACAATGTCCGCTTTACTAAGACATTCTAGATAAAATTGACCTTGATATTGCTTTGAAATTTTTATTCAGGTTTTATTTCTAGGTTTGAAATCTCTGTTGGGTTTATTTGAGGCTGTATGACTTAAGATACCTGCATATCAATGAACATGCCATTTGAAAGATAGAAAATGCATGAATATTTGTAGTTGGTAAAAGTTATATAATGGGCATGCTTAGAGCGGCCCTCCATGATGAAGCCTTCAAATGATAGGATTTTAAATTTGTCCAAATTCAAAGCTGTTGAGAACAACAAATTAAATGTGACTAAATTGATAAAATTTATCTCAGAAAGGGCAGAAAACTTAGTGGGAAATGGAGAAAATACTGGTTACCAGCATTTTCTCCTTTTTCCACAATGTTTTCAAAGGGCTTCTTCCATTGGCTCAGTAAAACACAGGATTGTGTGGTAAAGGGTTAAGACATTGGGTTTGCAAACTTGAGAGTCTTTGGTTTGATTCCACAATTGCTGCACGAGTCGAGTGTCCTTAGGCATGGCACTGCAAGAGCCAGCTTCTGCTTCTTTTCCCACAATGTTCTCTGTCTTTTCAAAGTCAAATCCGATCATGGTCCACAAAAACTTTCAAGCCTTGAAGTCTGAAATTTTGTCTCTCTGTTAAAGGTTAAATCTGTACCAGATGACAAAATTTTAGACTGTTCCAAATTGGAAACATTGTAGATGTCATATTAAATGTATCACAAATTATGAAATTTGTCTTTGACAGGGTAGAGAGCATTTTCTTCTTTCCCACAGTGTTTTCAAAAGTCCTTTCTCTTCGGGTTGGATGTTTCATTAAAACTTGAGATTGTGTGGTACAGGGTTAAGTAACATTCCAGATGCCCTGGTTATGTTTATTACAAATCATGTCTATTTCATGGATGCTCTTGTGAAGAAGGTGCATTATCAACTCATGGCTTACAGATTGTTATGATTTCATGGCTGGATTCATTTTAATATCTCTTAAACTATCAGACAGCTTGACTGGAAAACAGTCTACCCTTTTGGCATCTGGTAGCTTAGAAATGTTCAGGGCTTAACACTAGGAGGTTGCTGGTTTGATTCTCCAGCTTGGCCATTTTCTTTCCAAAGATTGATATAGTCATTGCAACAGTATTCATTCCTTTTCACTGCTGAAAAAGGTTTCGGTGATGGTTTTGTTGGGAAGTAGCCAGTGGCAAGTACTGGTAAAATAAACCCCAGGATAGCATGGATATGTAGACTGGCAGCTTTGATATCGCTTGTAGTGTTGAAACACCATACAAACAAACAATCAGACTACACTCTCTCTTTGTCACTAGTGTGGGACTTGTAACCAGGAGGCCCTGGGTTCCAGCCCCATCTGATCTGCTGGGTTTTTCGTGGGAGTGTCCTTTGGTAAGAAACTTCAGGGCCCTAGCCTAGTACTGGTGAAACCCAGGAAATACATGAATATGTGAGCTGTCACCATTATATAATTGAAATAATCTTAAAAGCAGCATAAAACACCATTCAATCAATCGATCTCTTTGTCATTGTGCTATTCAGTTTGCTAGAAATGCAGCAAACTGTTTTAGTCACACTCTGGGAAGGGGGGGGGTCCATGCATCATGGTGATGCATTATAACGACCAAGTCATTGTATGAAGAGGATCCATATCGTGTCTAAATAGGATGGACCATGATGCAGAATGGTACTTTGACATGCAGAAAATTAACCAATACCAGAAAGTTCCAACCCAAATCTGCCTGTGGTGTGCGCAGACTGCCATGGGTTGATACTTTTTCCAGATGCATTAAACTGTCTTTTCACAGAGTAAGGACTCCTTTCTAAATGAGAGAAGTAAGAAGCAAAACCAGCATGTCAATGGATTTTGCTTGTAAGCTGAGAGTTAATGTAGCGTATTTGCCAATTCATTAGATGGTATGACAAATATGATCATTATTTTACCATGGAATGAGTGTCAGTTTGTCAGGGAAAACTTGAAATAAGCACAGATTTCGTTGGAATGTTGAGGATGAGGATGAATGCCATTATCTGCTTACATGTGTTCAACTCTTTACCAGTTGACATAATTTTAGTCTTGATTTGAACATATTCAAAGAGGACTAATACGGATGTGGCTGTAATATTGCAATTAGTATGTCCCTTGACAGAAAATATTGAACGAATAGAAAATTTACTTCTGTTTAAAAGTGTGTTCTACTATACCCTCAAGGTTTTGAAAATCTTTCGTCTTAAGAACTGTAAAACTATGGGAACTTTCGGTTAGGGGCTAATTGAAGAATTGCCGAAGTGTTTTACAAAACTCTGAGGGTGTTTTAACCTGTTGGAGAATCTTAAAAATGATTGATGATAATTCTGCAGATTCTCCTAACCCATTGCCATGCAGACTGAATTTAGACACAACACTAATTTGTACAATTAATGCAAAGGATAATAATTTAAAGTACTTAGTACTTTCGAAAGTGAAGAAAGATATGATAGGTGAACTGTCTTCAGTATATGACTGTGATATTGTTGAAAGAGGCATAAAAGATCATTCTTTCTGTGTGAGTAATCTACCGCTACATGTACTAAAAGCAGTATTTAGTATGTAGATGCTCCTGGTCAAGTGATGCAGCTGAAATACTGATTAAATTAAAAAAGCCACATCTCTTTTACCAAAACACAAAATTTTAGATCCATCGATCCAGAGCATTTGCAGAAAATAAGATATATGTGACTAAAATGGGTGATTATCTTTAAAAGGGTAGAAAACATTGTGGGAAAAGGAGAAAATGCTGATTACCGACATTTTCTCCTTTTCATACAATGGTCTTATGAGGCTTTTTACCCAGGATTGTTAGTACTTGGGATGATGTGGTAAAGGGTTTAACCCTTAGCCATTCAATGCCGACTTTTAACGACCCTGAGGAAGAAGCCTTTTGAAAACAATGTGGGAAAAGGAGAAAATGCAGGTAACCAGCATTTTCTCCTTTGCCCACAATGTTTTCTACCCAATCAAAGAAATATTGCATCATTTAGGCCACACTGACATGGTCGTCTGCAAATGCTTTTAATATAGACGGGTCTAAAATTTTGTCATGTGGTAAGGGGTTAAAAACCAAAATGCATTTTACATTGTCTGTATATGCCATGGCAAATGATACTTTCATGCTAATCCTCTACCACACAATCTCATGTTTTCAAGAAAAAAAAAGCTTTTGAAAACATCCTGTTTTCTTCCCTTCATTCTACAAATTTCAATTTTTGAGTCATGTTCTTCTTCTTGTCAGCAAATGCTTCACAAGTCCAAAATTTTATCATTTTGAAGAGAGTTAACCCTTTACCAAACAATCCCTGGTTTTTACAACCCAGAGGAAGAGGCCTTCTGAATACATTGTGGGAAAAGGAGAAAATGCTGATAACCTGCATTTTCTCCTTTTCCCACAATGTTTTCTACTCTTCTAAAGTCAAGTTTCAATTTTTGAGTCACGTTTGTTTTGTTGTCTGCAAATGCTTTCAATTTAGACAAGTCTAAAATTTTGTCGTTTGGTAAAGAGTTAAACAGCATACAAACCAAATGAGTTTTGCTCTAGAAAAAGGGGGGTTTCATGTATTTCTGTGATGAGCCCTCACATAACTATAGATCCTCATAATCCATGTTTCAAACAACTAGGTAAATCATGAGTTAGAAAGGTCCTTGGACATACAGAAAGTATAGTATTACAATTTGCAAAAAGTTTCAACCTAGGTCAGCCTGCGCGGACTCAGCCCTGGGTTGATACTTGTTGCAGATGCATTAAACCCCCATTTCACAGAACAGGACTCAAATGCTTTTTTACACCGCATTTAATGATATGCCCATATGAATGATATTCTTTCATGTTAACTCTGTACCAAACAATCCCGGGGTTTTAACGACTCTTAGGGAGACGCCTTTTGAAAACATTGTGGGAAAAGGAGAAAATGCTGGTAACCAGCATTTTCTCCTTTTCCCACAATGTTTTTTTACATATCAAGGACAAATTCTGCCATTTGAGCCACATTGAAATTGTTGTCTGCAAATGCTTTCAATTTGGACCAGTCTAAAATTTTGTCGTTTGGTAAAGAGTTGAAGTGAGAAAGAGTTACGTTTTCCTTGAATAATTAGTTCGGAAATTCCCTGATTACAAACAGCTGTCTTTCTTGCAATTCTTGTCAAAAAATGTAAATAAACATCCGCTCAGATTTATGGGGCAAATCTATCCTGCTTATGATCACAGGAACTTTCCTTGCATGTAATATGTTGCAATGCTTTTTGCAAGTTGCTGTGTATCTCTTTTACCAGACGTAAAATTTTTAGACTTGTCCAAATTGAAAGCATTTGCAGAAGACAAATAAAATATGGCTTGAAGACTTAACTCTTTACCAAATGAAATTTTGGACAAATCAAATTCAAAGCATTTCCAGACAACAATTTATATGTTGCTAAATTGATGATTTCTGTCTGTGATAGGGTAGAAAACATTGTAGGAAAAGGAGAAAATGCTGGTTACCAGCATTTTCATCTTTTCCTATAATGTTTTCAGAAGCCCTATCTTTCAGGGTCGTTAAAAGCCGGAATTGTGTGATAAAAGCTTAAATTTCTTTTTTATTGTAGAAAACATGGGAAGTAGAGAAAATGCTGATTATCAGCATTTTCTCCTTTTCCCATAATGTTTTCAAAGGCCTTCTTTCTCTGGGTCGTTAAAACTCAGGATCGTGTAGTAAAGGGTTAAATATGCATAAACCACAGAAATAGTTTTGCAGAAGATAATAACTTCGAAATATTCTTGTAAAATGTGAAACATCAGCATCAGTTTACCCTCAACCCTTTACCACACAATCCCAAGTTTTAACAACCATGACAGAAAAGACTTCCTTGAAACCATTGTGGGAAAAGGAGAAAATGCTGGTAACCAGCATTATCTCCTTTACCCACAATGTTTTTCTACCCTTTTAGAGGCAAATTCCATTATTTGAGCAACATTTAATTTTGTTGTCTGCAAATGCTTTCAATTTGGACGAAAATTTGGTCATTTGGTAAAGAGTTAAAGATGCCTGTTTTGTAAGTGTAGATCAAGATCAGACTGCACTAAAGGTGCATTCTGATCTTTGATACGAACTGTCCCCTTTACATAGACAATCTGAACAAAAGGAAACATGAAATTACAATTATTTTGGCCCGGCCGAGTAGCTCAGTTGTTAGCATATCTGACTTTCAAATTGGTGGTTGCAAGTTCGATACCTGATTGAGACAAACTTTCTGTACGTTGATTTTTCGCTTTTCACCTTTGATGCATGTGAGAAAAGGAGTCAGTGCCTTAGAAAGAAAGTTGTGTCAGTACTTGTGTGAGAAAGCCAGGAAACACATGGGTAGGTGCACTGATCGACGTGCTATGACCTTAAAACAGTGTAAAAACTCTAATATAAACAAATACAATTATTTCGGGCTTTATTTCTCTGATATGAATGTCCCTTGACGCTCTAAGGGTTAATATGAATAATGAATTCATATGTAAATATGTGGCCAAAAGGAGAAACTGCTTACCAGGTGGAGATCTGAAATTTGTAACATTCACAGATGAAATTCAGATTCTGATCAAATACTTAAGTCTTTATCAGGTGACAAAATTTTAGACTTGCCCAATGGATTGATTGAATGATTGATTGAATGGTGTTTACACTGCTTTCAACATTATTTCAGTCATATCATGTTGACAGCTCACATATTCATGTATGCCTTGGGTTTACCAGTACTAGGCTAGGGGTCTGAAGTGCCTTGCCCAAGGACACTATCAGGAAAATCCCAGTGGATCCAGTGAGGCTCGAACCTGGGGCCTCCAGGTCATGAGTCCTATAATTTACCACTGAGACATGTAGGACGCCTGCCCAAAATCCAAGCACATGCAGCTGGCAAATTCATCTGTGGATAAAATGATGGTACATGAAAAGAAGAAAATGCTGGTTTTCAACATTTTCTCTTTTCCCACATTGTTTTCAAAAGGCCTCTTCCTCAGGTTCTTTAATGCACTGAGTTTTGCGGTACATAGTTATTGGTTGGATTAGTGTGAAAATATCAGGGAAAAAGTAGAATTATTTTTGGAGTTGAGATTTTAAATCTGTAATTTTCACATATATACCAAATTGAGATGTAATTGTCACATTTGTAACAATATTTGAAAACTAGATGTATTTGTCACATTCAAAACAATATTTGAAAACGCAAAGACCCTACAGGGCTGTTGACACCAATTTTGTAAAATTGTCATAATATTGACGTGCCATGCTGGTGTTACCGTCAAAACAAAATTTAACTCTTACCAAACTTTGGTTACATGTTTAACAAGATACTGATAAGTGCTCTTCGGGATGGTGTAGGTCAAGATCAGACTGCATGGTTGATACAGTCTGATCTTGATCTACATTGATTTCTTTTGTTAATCTGGTTAAAATACATGTGGCCTAGGTCTTTTCTAATTACTGCAAAATGTACATGACATTTAATTGGCTCTGGTCAGTGCTTTACCTTTCTTCAAATGACTACTATGTTTTTTAACCTGCAGAAAGGAGGTTTGGAAAACATTATGGAAAAAGGAGGAAATGCTGGTAACCAGCATTTCTTCCTTTTCCCACAATGCTTTCAACCCTTCAAAGACAGAAGTCTTCATTTGAGGTACTGTTTAATTGCTCTTTGCCAATGCTTTCAGTTTCAACAGGTCTAAAGTAAAAAGTGTAATAGTGTTGATTTTGTCATTTTGAAATCTGGGTTTGAATCCAGCTGATGGCACTGGATATGTGAGAATGACCTTGGGCAAGGCACTTCAGACTTCAGTCTTGTATTTCTAAAACCCTAGAAACACATGAATAGCTGAAATGTTATGGTGATATAACTAGCTGTGTGCCTGTGTCTTTAGGTAAGGTAATTCAGACCCCAGTCTTGTACTGTTAGAACCAAGGAAACATATGAATAGATGAGCTGTCATGGTGATATGACTGGCTGTGTACCAGAGACCTCAAGCAAGGTACTTGAGACTCCAATCTTGTACTCTTAAAACCCAGGAAACATAAGTATTGTCATTATACTTTATAAAGTGATGCTGTATTTCATTTTCTTTATTATTTTACAATACCATTATAGGTACAGAACGTTGCAATACGCTGTATACAGAAAAATGTGAAGAAGTTTTATCAAATACGAGACTGGGATTGGTGGAAACTGTATGTCAAAGTCAAACCGTTGTTGAACGTACATCGGACTGAGGAAGAACTGAAAGATAAAGAGGTAAGTTAACGCTTTGCCGAACAATCCAAAGTTTTCATGACCGTCAAAAAAAGGCTTTTGAAAACATTGTTGAAAATGCTTTCTGCAGTTTTAAAGAAAAATTTGATCATTTTAGATATATTTGCATATTCAACCCTTTACCAAACAATCTTAACTTAACAACCCTTAGGGAAATGGCTTCTGAAAACATTGTAAGAAAATGCTGGTAATTAGCTTTTTCTCCTTTTCTACCTTTTCAATAATTACTCCACAATTTGAGCAACACCTAACTCTTTAACAAACAACAAAATTTAAGACTAGTCCAAATTGAAAGCATTTGCAGATGACAAAATGAATTTTACTCATATTTTGATGATTGTTCTGGGAAGGGTAGAAAACATTGTAGGAAAAGGAGAAAATGCTGGTTATTAGCATTTTCTCCTTTTCCCACAGTGTTTTCAAAAGGCTTCTTTTTCAGGGTTGTTAAAAGTCGGGATTGTGTTGTAAAGGGTTAATTTTGTCGCAAATGCTTTGAATTTGAACAGGACCGAAATTTTATTGTCTGGTAAAGAGTTAAGTAATCTTCTACAAATGTAGGAAAAGGACAAAATGCTTGTTACCAGCATTTTGTCTTTTTCCCACAGTGTTTTCAAAAGTCATCTCTTTTAACCCTTTACCACACAATGACGCCTTTTAACAACCCTGAAGAAGAGGCTTTTTGAAAACATTGTGGGAAAAGGAGAAAATGCTGGTAACCAGCATTTTCTCCTTTTCCCACAAAGTTTTCTACCCTATCAAAGAAAAGTTGCGTCATTTGAGCCACTATGAAATTGCCATCTGCAAATGCTTTCAATTTGGATAGGTCTTAAATTTTGCTGTGTGGTAAAAGGGTTAAGATTGTTAAAAGTTGGCTTTGTGTGGTAAAGGGTTAAAGTTAGGTACTATACTATGCTGCAGACATTGTCCTTGTATACAGATGCTGATAGCAAGCTTCAGTCTTAAGATGCATATTGCATGAAACAAAGAAAATTCATAGTTTTCCCTTTTCCAACAATGTTTCAAAAGCCTTCCTATTTGTTAAAACATTGTTTGGTTATTATAAGTTAAAAGGAGGATACTATACTATGCTGCAGACATTGTCCTTGTATACAGAATGCTGATAGCAAGCTTCAATCTAAAGATGCATATTGCATGAAACAAAGAAAATTCATAGTTTTCTCTTTTCCAACAATGTTTCTGAAGCCTTCCTCTTTGATAAAAATTTGTTTGGTTATAGGTTAAAAGTTAGGTACTACTATACTATAGTGCAGACACTGTCCATGTAAGCAGATTCTGATACTGTTAACTTCAATCTAAGGTTGCAGATTGAATGATACAAAGGTCATAGTTATCCCTTTTCCTACAATGTTTCAAAAGCTTTCCTCTTTGTTAAAACTAAGTTTGGTTACAGGTTAAAAGGTAGGTATTACTCGAACAAATTGACCTGAAATAAATGACCTCTATTACCATATATTACACGCTTGAATTATTGTCCAAACTTAGCTTCGGCTAATGTCGTCTGCATGCGGAACTATGTGCATGTTTATCAACTCTTTAGGTGGCTAATAGATTTATCGTGTCTTCAAAGAATACTTAAAATACCTGAAATAAACATTATTTTGTTGGTTTTACTTGGTAATACGTGGCGGATGACATTGGTCTAAGATGCACTTTCTGTGCAATCTGATCTTGATCCATGCCATCTGCAAAAGCTTCTTATTTTGGCTATGGCACTGAAAAGGTCAAACCCAACATTTACCGTTAACAGAATTTCCGTACCTTCCGATTATACCCGATGATATAAATATTCACTTTTTAATTATTCTTTGCATAAAGGTCAATTTCAGGTCAATTTATTCGAGTAATGCTATACTATACTACAAACATTTTCCTTGTTAACAGATGCTTATAGTAAGCTTCAAAGATGCATATTGAATGGAAGGAAAAAAATCACAGCGTTCCCTTTTAAACACATGACAAACTTTGTTTTGTTTTAAATGGATAATTCTTTTTAACTCTTTACCAAACAACAAAATTTTAGACTTGTCCAAATTGGAAGCAATTGTACATAACAGTTTGATGTAGCTCAAACAATGATTTATGTCTTTTACAATAGTCGGTGGCTTTGGAAAGAAAGTTGTGTTAGTACTGGTGTGAGAAAGCCAGGAAACACATGTGCGTAACCGACCGCCATGATATGACCTTAGCTGTTAAAGTGGCGTTAAACCCCAATACAACCAAAGTCTTTTACAGGGTAGAAAACATTGTGGGAAAAGGAGAAAATGCTGTTTACCAGCATTTTCTCCTTTTCTTACAATGTTTTCAAAAGGCTTTTCTTCTAGATCGTTAAAACTCAAGATTGTCAGGAAAGGGTGCAAATGCAAATGACCCCTAAAAATTATGATAATTTTACAAGATCACATGATAATAATCCAATTTCGAATGTTTTTTAATGATCAATGGTCAGACAAATTTAGTGTGTCTTTGAATTTTATGACCATCAGGGTTCAACAAGATAAATATTTCTCAGATGGAAAATTTGATAAAAGAAAAATAAATTATATGTGTTGTTATAATTCAGGACTGTTAGTAAAGCATTAAACTGTCTCCAGTGAAAATAAAAGATTTCACAATATCTAAAATACTGGTGTTATTTAAGAATAAGGGCTTCAAATTTTTATGGATATAAAAGTTAGATAAAGTAGATTAAGATCAAAGATTTTCTTAATGAATTGATTTCCCCCAGAGCTCTATCATTGTGTAACCTTTGATCTCTAACTTTTACCCTTGAGGCTTTTTGTGACCTTGACCTTTAACCTATTGCCTCAGATATAAACTTGGAAACTGAAAATAGGAAAAAAGTTGTGGCATCCATGTAATTCTGTTCCTTGATTTGCGATTTGATTAATGAAATTAATATTTTGAAAGCAAAGAGCAAGATTGTGTAGATCAGTATTTGACTGCACAGAATAGTCTTGCAGTCTGATCATAGGTGTACAATGGCAGATCATATATGAGCCAGTCTGGCAAAAAAATAATCTTTTCTTTATGGAACAGACTGCTTTATTTGATAAGTTGAAAACATATTAGGTTCATCATTAAATGAACAAAATGATTGCAATATATTAGAATAGATAAATCAAAACATGATGATGATGATGATGATTATGCTAGTAAGATGACGATGATGATAATTATCACAACAGTATTTATAGCTGGCAGTGCAAAAAAAACCCATAAAATCTGAAGAAAAATAAGACCTGATCATTACAAATAAACAAACAAACTGAAACATCAACAAACAAACAACAAACAAACATTTTGATGTGAGTGTTTTCTTTTGATACAAAAATTAGACCTGTCTTGGTTTTAGAAGACTCCAGTCTTATCTAATCTCTATTATTGTTGTTTTTGTGGGAGAGTCTATTTACCAGTATGTACATCATAGACTTTGACAAGTCTCATGGCTTCAGGGGGTCATTTGATATCGGAAAGGTTGGGAAGGTCCTGTGATGTGAGACAGGATACAAGTGCAGTGCAACATTAAAATGTCTATCACTTTTGGCATGTGTTTAATCGTTCATAATGTATATTGTAGTGTATCTTCATAGTATATGTACTTGGATTAAGCGAGAAGAAATAAGTGGATAATTGTGTCACTATAAAAAACATAAGCACTTAAGACCGGATAACTCTCTAGTATACAAACATTTTTTTAGAATTGTCTAACTGAACGCCATAAAGCGCCTGTCACAACTATTGTTGTTTTCATGGCCAGTGTAGATCAAGATCAGGTTGCACAAAAGGTACAGTCTGATTTCTGATCTACACTGTCCACCGATTTTGAACACTATAGGCAAAAGCAACTATCACATTGCAGTAAATAAGGTATTATTCCTAGTTTGAATCAGCTTGTTCGGTTTATTCGGTGCTCTATGGGTTAAAAAAGATTTGCAGACAACAAACATGGTTCATTTGGTAGGGTTTTTCCTTGGATGGATTTAAAACATTGTTGCAAAGAAGAAAATGCTGGTAACCAGCATTTTCTTCTTTTTCCACAATATTTTCAGTAGCTTTTCCATTCAGGGTTGTAAAGACATGAGATTGTTTGGTTAAGGATTGATGGCTCATAATGTTTGTTGTAGTGTTATGTCAAATAGGCACTTGGATTTAAAAGGAAGAAAATAGTGGTTAATTGTGTATTCAAATACATATTAAGCAATTAGACTGATGAAGTCTGTAGCAGACTACAAAATTCTTGGATTTATTTTTATTAAGAGAATTTAAAGACGATGATTTAACTCTTTCTCACACAAAGAAATTTTAGACTTGTCCAAATTGAAAGCATTTACAGATGACCAATCCAACGTAGCTCCACAGGTTATTTCTGTCTTTGAAATGGTAGAAAACATTGTGGAAAAAGGAGAAAATGCTGGTAACCAGCATTTTCTCCTTTCCCCACAATGTTTTCAAAAGGCTTCCCAGTCAAAGTCGTAAAAACATGGGATTGTTTGGTAAAGGGTTAAATGTATGGTGGCATAGACCTGCCACTACTTTCCAAAATAATAATTGCAAAAACTATGACAGATTTCACGTTAATCCAGAATTATCATGGTAAATTTTTATTTCACGAAACCAAATCAATCACATGATATGAATTTTTAACTGCTCTAAACTTCAACCAGTTACTTTATTTTTGTGATAAGCATTTTGACGCCTTTGGCCTATCTCGGGTAATAATAAGTTTATTTGTACAATCAGCGGAAGTGCTCTGAATAGTAAACAAATCTGAAAATAGTTGGGACATACTTTGGAGTCCTACATGTATATTACACACATTGGTTTGATTTTTAGATATTTGGTGTCATAATTTCTCTTGCTGTTTTCTTGTAAACTTTTTTTTTTTTTAATAAAAGTAAAATATTATCGCAATAGTTTTTAAATAATATGAAATCCCCCATTATTATGACAATATCTGTCATAATAAGCCCGTAAGAAACTGCAGTTCTAGGGCTCTTACAGGGAAAAAATTAGTGTTAAGTTATCCATCTGGTATTGTCATAAAATTTTGGAAGTTTTCATGAAGGTTTTCAAAAGGTTTTGTGGTGTCCATGGTTGTGAGGTAGAGCATTGACCTCTTAACCATAAGGTCTTGAGTTTGATACCAGGGAGCGGATGTCAACTTTGGGACTGTTCATTGGCCAACATATCCTGAGTCCAAGCACTGGTATAGTTTCCAGGAAGCAGAATCAAGAGAGATTAGTATAAGTTGCAAGAACTTGTTTCTCAATCAATGTAAAATGAATATTTTTAAACTAAGGTTTTAAGATATCTTTTGATCTGCCAAAATTTTTCATGAAAATATTGATTATTATTATCATGTATGTGGTGGCAGTTCTATGCTACCATATAAAGGAGGTTACATGTGATTTATTTAATTGGATTTGTCTTTGAACTCTCTTTAGACATACTTTTAAACCTTTACCAAGCAATCCCCAGTTTTCATGACCCTGAGGTAGAGGTCTTTTAAAAAAATTGTGGAAAAAGGAGAAAATGCTGGTAACCAGCATTTTCTCCTTTTCCCGAAATGTTGTCATCCCCGTCAAAGAACTTCAGTTCACTTGTATTACTTCGGGATTTGTAGTCTGATAGTGTGTTAAGTCTTTACCATACAACAAAATTTCTGAATATTCCAACTTGAAAGCATTTCCAGACAACAACTTAAATGTTGCTAAAATTATGATTTCTCTCTTTGATAGGTTTGAAAACATTGTGGGAAAAGGAGAAAATGCTGGTTACCAGCATTTTCTCCTTTTCCCACAATGTTTTCAAAAGGCTTCTTTCACAGGGTCGTTAAAAGTCGGGATTGTGTGGTAAAGGGTTAAAGAATAAAATTTGTCTTCGAGAGGTTAGAGAACATTGTGGGAAAAGGAGAAATGCTTGTGACTAGCATTTACTCTATATACCACAATGTTTACAAAAGCCTTGTTTCCCAGTTTTGTTAAAACATTAGATTGTTTGGTAAAAGGTTCACTCTTTACCAAACAATTCTCAGTTTTGATGACCCTGGGAAAGAAGCCTTTTGAATACAATGTGAGAAAAGGTGGCCACCAGAATTTTCTCCTTTTCCAATAATGTTTTCTACTCTATCAAGGACTAATTCGGCCATTTGGACCACCAGTAATTTGTCGCATGCAAATGCTTTCATTTTGGAACAGTCAAAAATTTTGTCGTTTGGGACATACTTAAAGGGGGGGGGGAACACCTTGACAGGATGAAAAATCTCTGTGTTTAGTACATTTCCCTAGAGGTCTGGGCATGTCTCGTACAGTGAAGAGACAGGGACAATTATCGTTTGCCTGACTCATTGCCTTTTTGTGCTGGTTTTTTTGTTGTTTTGCTCATATTGAAGCTATCTTAACCCTTAACCTGAAGTATAAGTCAAATTATATTTTCAAGCCGATAGTAAAAACTCAAATGTTGCTATATCAAAGTTAACTAAGGAGGGAAAAATATTTCCTTATCAAACAGTGTAGATCCAAGATCAGACTGCATATTCTGTGCAGTCTGATATTGATCTACACTGTCCGCAAAGAGTCCTTGAGTCGTGCTTGGTAGCCTAAGGGTTATGGATGAAAAAGAATACCGCATGTAGTAGCCTTTTTAGAACATTAATAAATAGCCTTTTGAAAATACATGTATCTAATGGATGAAAATGACTCAAAATATGATTTATTATTATCTTTTATATGAGAAAAAGAAATGAATATTAAAGTAACAATTCCTATCAAAAGTAAAAGAAATAAGTGTTAAAATGTATTTAAGGTTGAATCACACCATTTAATAGTATGGAAATTACTGTGAAGATGACAATCTGTCATTGTATGGTTGGTCCAAGTGTTAGCTGCTGGCAGAGAAATTATTTAAAAAATAGGTTTAAACTTGGCAGGTCACTCTATTTTAAACTTTTTGCCTTATTATGAAATTCATTTAGTGTTAACTTTTTTTTGCCGCTTTTAAGAACAGAAGTCTGTTTTGTTCTTAATATCTAATCGAATATGAGACACGGAAGATCCAAAATGAGATTACATGTACATTTTTTCGCAGTTTCATCTGCATCTTTAGTTTAATCCATGTAATTTCTTGTTTAAACATTTACCAAGCAATCCTGAGTTTTAACAACCCTGATGAAAAAGGCTTTTGAAAACATTACTGGAAAAGGAGAAAATGCTGGTAACCAGCATTTTCTCCTTTTCCCACAATTTTTTCAAAAGCCTCTCTAGGACAGATGCCATTATTTATGCCACATTAGTTTTAATTTGTTGTCTGCAAACGCTTTTAGTTTGGACAAGTCTAAATTTTGTTGTCTGATAAAGAGTTAACTCTTTACCGCACAATCCCGAGTTTTAACAACCCTAAGAAAGAGGCCTTTTGAAAACATGAGAAAATGCTGGTAACCAGCATTTTCTCCTTTTTTTCCTGCAATGTTCCCCCCCTCTTTTATGAGCAAATTCCACTGTGTTTGTTGCATTTAGTTTGTTGTCTGCAAATGCTTTCAGTTTGGAAGAGTATAAAATTTTATTGTCAGATAAAGAGTTACGAATTCTTTTGAGGTAAATGAATATGAATGAATCTCAACAGAGATAAAATTTGCAAGTAGTAATCCATGTTACACCATTCTGTAGGCTCAAGTTTTCTGTATGACTCACTGAGATAGACTTTGTTGCATCTGTGGCTTACTTGTTGCAGTATCATTTAGTTTGATGTTTCGCTGTTTTCGACAAACATTTCGATATTTCGGAATTACTATTTTCGAAATTTGGTGAAGTTTTTCTCTGAAAGGTAGAATGGCTTTTGTGATCAGTGAAATAAATTTTTGTTTGTTGAATTTGGGATATATACTTTTCAGCATATCATTCTTTGCAATATTCTGTTAGATTTGACAAATTTTCACAATGTTTAACTCTTTCACTACCAAGTAAATAATTTACATTTTTTCATTGGCTATAAATATAGTTCCACTGCAAGATGAAGAGACAGTTTGGCCTTAATCTAAAATAAAGTAGTGGACAGTGTAGATCAGAGATCAGACTGCACAGAATATCTACGTTGTCCACAAAAGCTACTGGTGTCGTCAACAGTAAGGAAAGAATTCAAAATAATTTTTTCAGCTTTTTAAGGGATTGTCATGTTTGTTGCGGAAGGCTTTTAGAAATCAGACAAACTTTTCTCAGATCTATGGATTGCATGTCATTGCACTGTTCTTTCCAATGCTTGAGTTCTATGACATTTCAGAAATTATCACTTTTTTTTCATGGAAGTTGGTTTGTTTTGTGCTTGAGAGTACTTTTGAAATGTCACAATGAAAGGTCTTAGAAATTGAAGTAATCTGTAATTCTTGGATATTTTGTGAAATGTCTTTCATCACACGCATTTCTTGAAACAAAATGGCATTATCCTGTAAATTCTTCACCACCAACCAAGTTTTAGACTAGTCCAAATTCACAGTATTTGCAGACAACAAAATAAACAAAACCTTGCTCAGAATTTGACCCTTGTTTTGGGAAGGTTAGAAAACATTGTGGGAAAAGGAGAAAATGCTGGTTACCAGCATTTTCTCCTTTTCCCGCAATTTTTTCAAAAGGCTTCTTTATTAGGGTCGGTAAAACTTTGGATTGTGTATGAAAGTATTTAATTATTGTTAATAGAAAAAAGGATATGAGAATTTGCTGAAATCTTATCAAACGACAACAGTTACGACTTGTCCAAATTGAAAGCATCAAATTTTGCAGGTGAAAATTTAAATGTGGCTCAAATGATGGAATTTGTCTATAAAAAGGTAGAAAATGTTGTTGGAAAAGGAGAATATGCTGGTTACCAGCATTATCTCCTTTCCCACAAAGTTTTCAAAACCATTTTCTCAGGTTTGTTAAAACTGGGGATTGCGTAGTAATGGGTTAACTTTTTACCATGAAAGAAAAATATAATTGAAAGCTTAAATTCTGATGATGACAAATTAAATTAAATATTAAATATTGAGCAGAATAGGAAAACTTGTCTATGAAAGGGTAGAAAACATTTTGGGAAAAGGAGAAAAATGCTGGTTACCAGCATTTTCTCCTTTGCCCACAATGTTTTCAAAAGGCTTCTTCCTCAGGGTTGTTCAAATTCGGAATTGTGTGGTATTGGGTTGAGGAAAATTTGTGGAATTCACATCTTCATGCAACATGAAGGGTTATCAGATAGGTGAAATGAATGCATGTTGGAATTTTCTTGGATATAGTGCAGTGTATTTCATGATTTTATGAATTTTAGCGCTTTTAAACAACTTCTCTCTCAAGGTCATGAAACACTGGGTTTTTTGCTAACTTTTCACCAAATGACAAAATTTTAGACTGGCTCAAAATGAAAGCAGTTGCAGATGACAATTTAAATGTAGATCAAATGATGATTTCTGTCTTAAATAGAGAAGAAAACATTGTAGGAAAAGGAGAAAATGCTGGTTACCAGCATTTTCTTCTTTTCCTACAGTGTTTTCAAAAGGCTTCTCTTTCAGGGTCGTTAAAACTGGGAATTGTGTGGTAAACGGTTAAAAGGTTAAGCATTGTGAATTGCCTTGCTCAAAGATACTCTCAAGAGTCAAATTGTGATGATTATATTTTGGAAAACGGAACAGTTGTTCATTACTTACACGGGTCCTGGGTGGCTCAGTGGTAAAATGTGGAGCTCGTAACCTGGAGGCCCCCTTGGGCAAGACACCTCAGAGCCCTAGCCTCGTACTGGTAAAAGCCAGGAAATACATGAATACATGAACTGTTGCCCTGATATGACTGAAATAATGTTTAAAGCAGCGTAGAACACTATTCAATCAATCAGTCGTAACTTGCAATAATTACTTTCCTTTTTCCAGTAGAAATTCTTTCAACAGTTTTATACTGCAAGGGCATAAAAAATTGTATTATCAGGGCATGGCCGGGTAGCTCAATGGTTAGCAAATCTGACCTGTGACCTGGTAGTTGTTAGTTCGATACCTGATTGAGACAAACTTTATTTTTGATAATTTTCACGTTTCACCTCTGATGCATGTGAGAAAAGTAGTCAGTGGCTTGGAAAGATATTTGTGTCAGTACTGAGGTGAGAAAGCCAGAAAACGCATGCATAGGAAGCAGAATCGAGAGAGATTGGAAGAAGTTGTAAGAACTTGTTTCTGAATTGATGTAAAATAAATATGTTTAAACTACATATACTGCATGGGCATAAAAAGTTGTATTTATACAACTGTGATTTTTCTGTCCAAACTAGACGGCTTGCAGATTTGTGTATATTATCATAGAAAGTGAAGGAGAAGAATTTTAAGTGTGATTGATAACAGATAACTGCCTTTCATTTTCCAGAACTTCCAAAGTTTACTTTAGTTCCTTTCCACAACTATTTACTAAATAAACCTCTGTTTTCATGGCCCTTTGTTTGAAAAGGAGAAAATTTTAACCCATAGGCTGCTTAGTGCGACTCACTGAACTTTTGCAGACAGTGTAGATCAAGATCAGACTGCAAAGAACGTGCAGTCTGATCTTGGATCTATACTGTCTGATAAGAAGATATCTTTTCCCCCCAAAAATAACCTTGAAATAGCAAAAATTGGGTTTTTACAATCGGCTTGAAAGTTTTATTTAAAATTATTTAGCAGGATAAGGGTTAACAGATTCTCTCTTTGTGCCACACCCTGGTAGCTCAGTTGGTAGTGCACAAGACTTGTGAACAGGAAATCCCTGGTTGAATCCACCTCCTTTGACCAATTTCTTTCTGAGGATTGATGATAGGCATTGTGACAGGATTAATTCCTCTGTCAAATTTCTCTCTCCTCTGACCTTAGTTTTGACAATGGTTATGTGAGAAAGCAGCCAGTGGCTTGGAAAGAATTTTGTGCAGAGTACTGGTTAATGAAAACTCCAGGAAAGTGTGGATAGGTGCTCTGGCTGCCCTGATATAACTGAAATAATGTTAAAAACAGTGTTAAACACCATACAATCAGTCAGTCTCTCTTTGTTTTCCATCTTTTGAGCCGCCTAGTATCAGTTTTATGCATATTGTCAAGGCCTGTACTACACAATCCCAAGTTTTAACAACCCTGAGAATACAAGCTTTTGAAAATATTGTGCGAAATGAAGAAAATGCTTGCACACAGCATTTTCTTCTCCCAAAATGTTTTCTGCTTTTTCAAAGGCAAATACCTATCATTTTAGCCACATTAGTATTTTTGTCTGCAAATGCTTTCAATTTGGACAAGTCTAAAATTTTGTCTTCTGATAAAGAGTTGATATGCTCAAGTGTAAAATTTTGTTAAATCTTATTAATTGATGCTATTGATGTGGGAGTTTTTAGTGCTGGAATTATTTCGGAACAATTACATCAAAACCTGCAGTAAACAAGAAATGGAGATTCACACACATTCGGCTTGGATGATATCTCACTAAACTTTCGCTATTCATTTCCTACGAAACCTTTCGATTGAATGAAATTTCCTGGAGGCCTTGGATTGGCTCAGAAGGAAGATGGTTTTTAACAAGTCTAGATCTTTTAAGTGCTTGATTAAGTGGTTCAAATAAAGCCTTGTGATGAGTCAGATTCACTTGAGGATGTTGATGATGGAATATAAAAGTTTTCTTTGAGGATTGGTGATAAAAGTTTCATAGAGATGGGAAGTTAGCAATTTTATGTGCCAAAGTGATAAACAATTAATTTTGGATTATTTTTGCTTCACGTTATTTATTTTATAAAATACATAATGAGCTATGCTCGGTAAAAAAGGGGGCTTAATGCATCTGCAAAAGCTTTCGACCCGTGTCAGCCTGCACAATCCACGCAGGCTGACATGGGTCAAAATTTTTTGCTTTTGGTGAATTTTCTGCGTGTGTAAGCACAATTCTACATACGGAATCAGGCAGTAGATAGACTAAATGGATTTTTTGGATCCATGATCATCTATTGACTTTCTTGGTATCATGTATCTACAGTGATGCATTAAGCCCCCTTTTGCCAGAGCGTGCCTCACATAACTTGATCGACTTTTGTGTATTATGCAAAGGCATTCTTTAATCTATAACCTGATCAGATTTGAAAACATTGTTGCTGAAGGAAAAGTTGCTTGTACTAAGTAATTTCTCCTTTTGCCACACTGTGTCAGACGTAAACCCAAGGTCTTGTGTATCTGATAAAAAAAAGAAAAGATTTCTTTGTAATAGGAATGTATTAAATCTTAGGTTGCTAATATGAATAAATAGAAGATTTGTAGTAAGTAGAAAAGAAAATAACTTGAATTCTGGACATGAGCTAGCTGTTTCAGCTATAATTTCTCATCAGATAGTTGATACTGTGGATCTGAGATCAGACCGCACAATCTTGGCAGTCTGATCTTGATTTACCTACTGCACGGTAGCATTTACCGGTAATAATATCTCTGCATTCTAAGCATTCATTCTTAGACCCATTAACTTATCTTGGAGTTTTTCTCTGGATTTTTCCAAAATGATCTATTGGTAAAAAAATGATGTGATGTTACTTTTATGAAGAGAGATTTAAAAGAAACAGGGCAAAATGGACAAAAGGCTGTGGAAGAGCAGTGAATGCTTTCATTATTAGCTTGGTTGTTTTTCGCAGAAAATGTCGAGGTGTTGTCGTAGCCCTGGCGTCGTTATCGTCCACATCGTCGTCGTGAGAAAACTTTGACACTTTATAATATCTCTGTTGTTACAGAAGATATTTACTTCAAACTTGGACAAGTTGTTTCCAGTTAAAAGGGGAACCTATGCAACAAGGGCAAGTAACTATCAAAGTATTTTTGACAAAGTTATGCCCTTTTTTTCAACTTAAGTTTCACTGAAAATCAAGCATTTGCAGCCGAGCATTGTCACCCACATGCAGTGCTCTTGTTGGAAATAGGAGTTATTACATTTCACTGGCATCTCTTGTTATTGTTTAGCTTGATGTACCTAAATTGCAGGCACCACATTCTTGTTGCATTCTGGTTGCGGAAAATGTAGGAATATGTGAACAATTGTCTAACCAGTTATGACAGATAATACTGAGGCATCCCTTGCAAAATTACTTGCAATATAACACTGCCATTTGGCAAGTGAATGGCTGTTATTGTAGTAGTTTGAGATCTTTTGCATTTGATAAGCTTTCACTATAGTTGTTAATCCCTACGCTACTGAGCGTGACTAGCTGACCTTTTGTGGACAGTATAGATCAAGATCAGACTGCACAGAACATGCAGTCTGATCTTGGATGTACACTTTCCAACACATAGATATTTTTCTCCAAAAAATTATGTTTTAAATAGCATTATCCAGGTTTTTACTATCGGCTTGAAAGTTTAACTTATTTTGCAGGATAAGGGTTAAGTTAGAGTAGCAGTAGAGTGCTACTGTCTTAACCCATAAAGCGCTGGAACCAAGTTAAGTTGTTTTTGCGGACAGTGTAGATCAAGATCAGACTGCACAGAACGTGCAGTCTGATCTTGGATCTACACCGTCCGCTACTATGTTACATATTCTAGCCATAACAACAGAGAAAATTCAGTACTGCGGATTCTTTTCATAATTGAAACGGTCCATTATATTTATTCAGCACTGTAAGTGTTAGTTTGGCTGTTATTGTTGTTGATTGGCTGCTGTTGCAGTTGTTTAGCCATTGAGGTAGATTTGCAGCCTTTGCAGTTTGTTACCTGGTTTTGAGGGTTGATTGGCTGCCATTGCAGTTGATTTGATTCCATAACAGTTCATTGACTACCATTGTTGATTTGATGCTGATGAAGTAGGTTGGCTTCTGTTGCAGTTGATTGGCAACTGTTGAAGTTGATTGGCTGCCATCACAATTGATTTGCTGCCATTAAAGTTGATTTGCTGCTGTTGAAGTTTCTCAGCAGCCTGTACAGTTGTTTAGCTACTGCTTTACCAAATTATCTGGTGATTTAATGATTTTAACATGAAAGGTTTGTGAAAACGTTATTGGAAAACGATGCTTGATACCAGCATTTTCCAGTTTACCAGAGTGTTTTCTAGCCTTTCAAAGACATATCCCGTCATTTGTTGTCTACAAAATACTTTCAAAACAGAGGAGTCTAAAATTTTATTGTCTCTAGTAAAGAGATAGACCATGATTGACTTCTTTTATAAGAGTTGATGCAAAACGAACATAATTATCATTTTGATACAGAAGTAACTGAATTTAGAATATCCACCAGTGAAGTGTTAAAGGTCTTAAAAATATCTTAGCAGCTTAACCAACAAATCAAAAAATTTAACCGAAATAATAAAATTGTAAAAGGATTTTCTACGGTATAAATGTACATTGTATGGTGAAACCAGTGATATTATAATTATGTCTGCAGGTAAAGTGAAGTAGGACTGTTCCTAAAAAAAAAAATGGCCAAAATCTGAAAAAAGATAACAAGTTATGACTGGAATTATAACATGACAAGAACAATTAAATACAGGTATAGTCAACACTGAAAATTACTATACAAAAAGTTTTGTTGAAACTGATAAATAATTACGTAATAACAGCAGTGATATAGCTGTAAACTGAATGAACTGACACAAAAGTTTCGTAAATTTAAAAAAGTCCATCAAGAAGTGATAAGCATCTGGATTACATTGACAATGTCTGCGAGTAAGGTGAAGTGTTACAGTTATATCTATAGACAGTCAACTAATCCTTGTACAACATGTACTTCACTACAGTTGGAACTGGACCAAATGAAAACCAAGCTAGACAAACTAGAAAAAGAGAGAAATGATCTCAAGCAGCAGGCAGATAAACTGGAAAACAGGGTAAGTGAAGATGTTTTGTCTTTGATGGTTTGGAAACTGGCATAAGCTCTCTGTTAGCATACAGTGCTACTGAGCTTGGACTCTGGCTGAGCCAAATTGCCTTCAGAGAATTGGTGAAATTGTTCATGAAAGGATTCATTCTTCTCTCATATTAGTATTGTGTGTATTTTGTATACATTGGAAAGACGTCTATGGCTTAGAAAGTATGAGGTGATCTGTCCTGGTAAAGAGACTCATTGAATGCATAGATAGGTGCACTAGCTGCTAGTGCTTTTGCAGGAAGTGTTGATCATAACCAGGCTGAGATATTTTTACCAAACACTTCTTAAATTACAATTATATAAAAGAAATAGTTTAGAGAACATCTTTCATTTGTTAAAACATTAGGTATTTTTTATCATCAGATATGGTCCTTTTGCTTTCTGTCGCACCATGGAATACTTGTAAAAAGTAGAAATTTCTTCAACTCTTTCCATACCGTAGACAACACAAGAAGGTTTTGTGGAAAGTGTAGATCAAGATCAGACTGCACAGAATGTGCATTCTGATCTCTGATCTACACTGTCCACTGCTTTATTCAGGATTATGACTGAACTCTCTCTTCATCTTGCACTGAAACTGTAGCCTTTGAGAAAATGCAATTTATTTATTCAGTAATGAAAGAGTTAAAAAATCCTAAGAACACAATAATATGAAAGATATTTTATACTGTTTATGTAAACAGGTGGTTATGTTTACAAAGGACCTGGCAGAGACCACAATGGCCACTCTTGCTTCAGAGAGATTGTAAACAGAACATAAAGTTGTACAGTCAAACTTGTCCTACAGACAATTCTGTGTTAAGCAGCATACTCCTTTAGGATTCCACTGTTCTGATTCTACATCCCTACTTCAATTCACTAATTGAACTTGCATAAAAAGACCACCTGCTTTAAACGACCATTTTTCTTTTGTCCTTAAGGTGGTTTCTGAAAATAGGTTTGACTTTGTATTCAAACCATAGACAAAACCCACATGTTGCAATGTCAAGGATGGTCTAACACTTAAGATGATTCAAAATATCAGTGTGGATCAGTAATCCCACTGCATGCTCTGTGCATGCTGATCTTTTTCTACACTGACCAGTAAAGTATTATACACTGTATATCATATGTTACCTCTGGCAAGCCAAACGATAGGCAAATTGCTTATAATAAACCATAAGGTCACAATGCTAAATGACAAACAATATTGTTTATGAAAAACAGGTGGTTGAGCTTACAGCGGACCTGGCAGAAGAGAATACTACCGCTACTCAGGCCTCGGAGATGCTGGAGACAGAAAGTGCTGAAAGAATGAGACTTGAAAAAGAACTAAAAGATATCACGGTATAACACCCTTACCTTTAGCTTCTTTAATTCTTTACCACATGACATATTTTAACCCTTTCCCAAACGACAAAATTTTGGACTAGACCAAATTGAAAGCGTTTGCAGACAACAAATCAAATGTAATGCAAATGATGATTTTTGTCTATGAAAGGGTAGAAAACATTGTGGGAAAAGGAGAAAATGCTGGTTACCAGCATTTTCTCCTTTTCCTACAGTGTTTTCAAAAGCCTTCTTTCCCAGCACCGTAAAAACCAGGGATTGTTTGGGAAAGGGTTAAATTTGTCCAACTCGAAAGTATTTACATACGACAAATAAAAGGTGACTCAAATGATGGAGCTTGCCTTTAACTGAGTAGAAACATTATGGTTCTAAAACAAAACCAACTATTTGTGCCACGTATCATTTATCTTCAGCAAATGCTTGAAACTTGGACCATATGAAATGTTGTTGTGTGGTAAAGGGTTAAATAGGTTGAGTGTGATGGTCAACAAGCTCACCTATTTTTATGCATTGCTGTTATGATATGCAAATGAGTTCATCTGATACAGAGCATTATAGTATTTGGTTGTATACATAGTTTTAGATTGGAGCATTTCTACTAAAATGTCGGAGCAGGTGCTGGTTTGATTCCTGGCTCAGACAATTTCTTTCCAAGGATTGATGATAGTCATTGCTACAGAATTCATTCATCTCTCACCACTAACCATTGTTTTGACAACGGTTAAAAGCAGCCAGTGGCTTGGAAAGAATATTGTGTGGAGTACTGGTGAAAGAAACTCTGGGAAAGCATGGATAGGTGTGCTGGCTGCTGCGATATAACTGAAATAATGTTGAAAACAGTGTTAAACATCATACAATAAAAAAATGTCAGAACAGGACATGACTGATAACTCAGCAGTCTGCTGTCCACATTCATAAACTGTATGTAGGTGATATTGTTGTGTATGGCTGGTTGGCTATTTGAGCTATGGATTTATTGCAGCTGTCGGTTGTAAGAAGGGATTAGACCACATGTTGTATGCAGTCTGATCTTTCCTATACTGTTGGGAAAGGAAACTAAAATTACTCATGGCTGTTAAGGTTGATTTAAATCATTTTTTTGAGTTCTTACGGAGAAATATTTTTCATATTCTGCATATAAGGTAAACTGTATACTGTATACGTGGATATGATACGTGTGTCAAAAAATTTTGGAATGACCGATTACAGACATTTTGCATACGGAAAGGTTTGTGAATTCAAGACACTTGTTATTTGCCAGTATACTTGTGAAAAAATTACGAGAACAGAAAAGTTTGCAAGTTTTTCAAATTCGCGAAATCACAAAAATTTCCACTTACACAGTATATTTGTATAAGAGTGCTTATAGAGTATACCTTTTTATCTGTTATTTTCTATAACACAAGCTTTATGAATTGATGAAATATTGCAGGGGAAGTATCAATCATTGAGGAGAAACCATGAGAAACTAGAGATGGAAGCTGTACAGTTAAAGTTATGGCAAGCAGAGACTGTTGATGGGGAACTTGATGAAGATGATGTAGATGGTAGTAGTAGTTTTTTGTCTCAATAGATGTGCTATAGTTGGATAACCTCACTGACATCTTGGTCCAGTGGGCTTTAAGTTGCTTATAAAATTATTTCACATGTTCTAGTCAAACCTGTTGAAAACCTAGGAAAGACAAAGTCTTTAATGAATTATTGTTGAGATATGGCTAGTGATGTGAGATCCACATTTGTGGAACTGGTCACATAGGTTTGCCCCTGCCTAGCACAGTTGAAAACCCAGGAAAGACTTAAATTGTGATATGGCTATTGATTGAACCAAACTCTTGTTTAGCACTTTACTAAACAATCCTGTGTATAAGGAAGTGAACAAAAAGTCTTTGGAAAACATTTTGGGACAAGAAGAAAATGCTGGTAACTGGCATTTTCTCCTATTCTACATTTCCACTAAAATTATTTGTCTTCTGCAAACGCTTTGAATATGGACGAGTCGAAAATTTTGTTACCTGCTAAAGAATGAAAGCTATATTTGTAGACAAAAGTATTATAGATGTAAACACAGAATTTTGTTTCATTGAGTGAACATCACTGATAATATTTTGACTTGTCCACAGCCATGAGTGAAAATATTACTTATGATGTTACTGTTTTTTCCGCCTTCAACTGAAGTGTTAGAATATATGAAATTGGTATTTTTCACTGGTCATTTAAGGTGGAATCTACAAAGAGAGGTATGACAAGCTTAAGAGAGAATCACAGTACACACGTAAACAATTACAACAGCAGCATGAAGAGGAGATGGAACAAGAGAGAGTGGCAAAGAAACAACTGGAGAAACGGGTAGGATTGCCTTTTTGGCTGACAGAAACTTAGCCTAAGAAATCTTTTGGGGTTATATAATTTGACATGCAACACGCAAAAAGGGGCATTCGGACATTTGCGTAAAGTGTCGTCTCGGATCAGCCTGCGCAGTCCAGGCAGGCTAGTCGGAAACGACACTTTCTGTTTTTATGCATTTTTCTGTCTTGCGCAAGTCTACTGTAGCACAAAATCTAATGTAGTCGTAAAGTGTTGTCTCGGATTAGCCTGCGCGGACTGCACAGGCTGATCCGAGACGACGCTTTACGCAAATGTCCGAATGCCCCTTTTCGCGTGTTGCATACCATTTTGTAGTCAGGAAACCTAGGGTCTGTATTCATCAACCATTCTTAAGGATATTCTTAGTCTTATTCTCAAGAATTGTCTAAATTTGAAAGTATCAGAACTTCTGGTTGGCTAAACGAATGGTCTAGCCAGTCAGATATTGTGTTACTTTTTAAATCTAGAGTAAGACTAAGAACTATTCTAAGACTGCTTGGTGATTAATTCTTTTAAATCTAGAATAAGACTAAGAACTACTCTAAGACCGCTTGGTGATTAGGAGGTCTCAATGGGATTTCGGCTGATTGGTTTTGTTACATGGTAGTGCCTTTTGCCAAGACATTAACGATCCCAAGTCGTGAAACCTAGAAAAAGCATAAATATATGAACTGTCAGCCTGTAAATTTTGAAAACATAAAATAAAAGACCCACTTTATTAATTTACGCTTTTACTCTTTACCAAATCACAAAATTCAAGACCAGTTCAAATTGAAAGCATTCGCAGACAACATTATGTATGTGACTTAAAAAGTGAAATTTTTCTTTGGAAGGTTAGAAAACATTGTTAGAAAAGGAGAAAATGCTGGTTACTAGTATTTCTTGTTTTCGAACATTGTTTTCAAAAGCCCTCTTCCTTAAGCTTGTTAAAACTTGAGATTGCGTGGTAAAGGGTTAAGGGTTATAGAATTAATATAAAATCATTGAAGCATGAACTCAGCCTGGCTAGGTCGCTCAGTGGTTAGTGTATCTGACTCTTGACCTGGTGGTTGCGAGTTTGATACCCGTTTCAGGCAAACTTTCTTTCTGGCAATTTTTTGCTACTCACCTCTATTGCATGTGAGAAAAGTAGTCAGTGGCTTGGAAAGAAAGTTGTTTGAGTACTGGGGTAAGAAAGCCAGGAAACTCGTGTGTAGGTGCACTAACTGCCATGATATGACCTAAGCTGTTAAAATGGTGTTTAACTCCCATACAAACAAACAGATAAAACAAAAGCATGAACTCGAGTTTTATGAACACCAGCCCATGAAGGCCTGATATTATTGTTAGTGTAACAAAATCATGTGATACCTACATGTATTTATAGCTACATGAGGCTCTAGAAGATGTAGAAGATGTTAAGAGACAACTATCATCAGCAAAGAAAAAGCACCAGAAAGTTTTGTCCGAGATGCAAGACTCTAAGTTACATCTGGAGGAACAGACATCCCGAAATAATGATCTGGAACGGAAACAAAGAAAGTAAGTACTGAACTCTTTGAATTAAACATTTGACAAAGGGTCCCATGATGGTTTGACTTAACTCTTTACCAAACTATCTCAACTTTTAATGACCGTGAGAAAGATGCCTTTTGAAAACATTGTGGAAAAAGGAGAAAATGTTGGTAACCAGCATTTTCTGTTTTTCCCACAATGTTTCCTACCCTTTCCAAAGCAAATTTCAATTTTTCAGTAGCATTTATTTTGTCGTCTGCAAATGCTTTCATTATGGTATAGTAAAAAATTTTGCCGTTTGGTAAAGAGTTAAAGAAAGTAGGCTTTTGTTAAGATTGTTGTTAAAGGAGAAAATGGTGGTATCCACCATTTTCTTCTTTTCTCACAATGTTTTTTACGTAGCAAAATACAAATCTCATGATTTGAGTCTCATTTGCTTTGTCATCTACCAGTGCTTTCAAACAGGACAGGTCTAAAATTTTCTTGCCTGGTAATGTGTCAGTGTGCTGATTTATACAGTGTAGATCAAGATCAGACTGCATGGAATATGCTGTCTGAGTGATGTTTGATACACTATTTGAAAATTTGTGAGATATTCTAGTAAGTACCAATTTTAATAACCAAAAATGTTTCTTGATCCTTCTTGTCTTCTCCTTCCTATGTGCGGGTTAGTTGTAAAATCCATGTAAAGTTGTTCCTAAGGACCTGTTATGCAGATTAGGCAAATATGATCTTTCAACAGCATAGAAAACATTTTCAGAAAAGGAGCAATTACTGCGAGGATGTTAAAAGTGCCCATAATGCCTTTAACACTTTACCAAACAATCACGAGTTTTAACGACCCTGAGATACAGGCTTTGGAAAACATTTTGGGAAAAGGAGAAAATGCTGGTAACCAGCATTTTCTCCTTTTCCCGAAATATTTTCTTCCCTTTCAAATGCAAATGTAACCATTTGAGCCACACTTAAATTGTTGCCTGTAAACGCTTTGATTTTGGACAAGTCTAAAATTTTGTCGTTTGGTAAAGAGTATAACATTATTTGTGTATGTTACAGGTTTGATTCAGAACTTAATAATGCTCATAAGGAGGCCACCAGTGAGAAAATACAGAGAGAAAAGTTACAGAGGGAAAGAGATGCCTTGCTCGCAGAAAAGTATGCACTGGAAAAAGAGGTCAATGTAAGTAAACTGTTGAGAATGAAGGAAATGGGCAGACGATTGGAGCCATACTCTGTGAAAATGGGGTTTAATGCAGCTGCAAAAAAATATTGACCCAGGTCCGCCTGTGCAGCTTGAGAACACGGGGTCCAGGGTTTGATCCCAGGCTACGACCCCTGGCTCGGCCAATTTCTTTCCGAGGATTGATGATAGTCACTGCGACAGGATTCATTCCTCTCCCACAGCTGACCATTGTCTCGACGATGATTATGTGGGAAAGCAGCCAGTGGCTTGGAAAGAAAAATTGTGCGGAGTACTGGTAAAAGAGACTCCAGGAAAGCATGGATAGGTGCACTGGCCGCCGCGATATAACTGAAATAATGTTGAAAACGGCGTTAAACACCATACAATCAATCAATCAACCGCCTGTGCAGCCCCCAAAGGCTGACCTGGGTCAAAACTTTTTGCTACTGGTTGGTTTCTTGAATATGAAAGGACCATTCTACCTAATGTCTCAGTTGTTGCACAAAATGGATTTAACTCTTTACTACACAGTCCCGAGTTTTAATGACCATAAAGAAGAAAGCTTTTAGAAAACGTTGTGGGAAAAGGAGAAAATGCTGGTAACCAGCATTTTCTCCTTTTCCCACAATGTTTTCTACCCTTTCTAGGACAATTTTCTCCATTTGAGCCACATTTAAAGTGTCACCTGCAACTGCTTTTAATTTGGATCAGTCTAATATTTTGTCATTTGGTAAAGAGTGAATGGATCATGATTATATGATGACTTGCTTGGGATAATGCATCACGGAGATGCAGCTGTAAGAGCTTTGCTCATTTATCTTTGACCATGTACCACACAACCTCATGTTTTCACAACACTAAACAGGAAAGATTTTGGAAACATTGTCGGAAAAGAAGAAAATGCTGGTAAAGAAGAAATGTTGGTTACCTACTTTTCCCAATAAGTTTGTAAGTGATGTCTCCCTCAGGGCAGTTAAAACATGGGATTGTAAGTCTTGTGGCAATTCTGGTTTCTATTGTTACCTTTCAACTTGCCAACCATATCATAATGTTAAAATAGCATCTAAAAACTCAACTCTTAACCAAGTAAAAAATTTTTACACTCTACCAACTTGAAAGCATTTGCAGACAACAAATCAGATGTTATCAAAGATAATTCCCTTCTTTCAAATGGTAGGAAACATTGTGGGGAAAAGAGTAAATGCTGATGTAAAAATGCTTATTTCAGAGGTTGAAGGGAGATGTAGAATCACAAGACGCCAAGTATGAGAGATTACAGAAGGAACTGGGTGAGACTTTAACTGCTTCAGGCATGAAGGACGAGAATGAAATTGCCAACCTTAAAAAGGCCAAAGCTGAGTTAGAGAGCAAAGTTCTTGACCAGGAGGAAGAGCTAGACGACCAGGCTGGTCAGATACAACAATTAGAACAGGTAAATAAACTTCTTCTGCCGTATTCAACAACCATTCCTTATCTATACCAAAAAGTCAAGAGTTTTAGTTTAAACATATTTATTTCACATTGATTGAGAAACAAGTTCTTACAACATATACTAATCGCTCTCAATTTTGCTTTCTGGGAACTACACCAGTACTCGTTCCGAATGTGTGGGCCAATGAAAAATCCCAAAGTTGACACCCACTCCCAGATATGGTACTTGGAACCTTATGGTTATGAGGCCGACACTCTGCCTCACAGCAATGGTCACCACAAGTTTTAGGGACCCTGAGAAATTAGACTAGAAAACATTGTTAGAAAAGGAGCAAACCAGCATTTTCTGTATTTATCACAAAGTTTTCTCACTTGTGAGAAACAAATACGATCATTTCAGCCATGTATAATTTGTGATCTGTAAATGCTTTCAATTTGGACCAGTTTAAATTTCTGTCATCTGATAAAGAGTTAAACTGCCTTTCACAGCTTTCTTTGCACCTAGTGTAGATCAAGATCAGACTGCACAAAATGTGCAGTCTGATCTTTGATTTTTACTATCTGCTTTGCGGTATCATCAACAAAAGGAACATTGCAACTGCTTTTATTCAGGACTTATGACCTGACTGAAAATGTCCACTTGGTTTATTTTTGTGCTCTAAGGTTTAATTGCATTCTTTAAGTTTTAAGAGTTTTCACAATTTTAAATTAATGTTACTTCTGATTGGCTAAACCATTTTACCCAAATGGTTCAGCCAATCAGAAATTGTTTTATTCACTTAGCCTAGAATTCTACTAAGAAAGCAGTATAGAATAATTGCTGAATACCCTATCAAAAACAAATCATGGTAATGGCTTATGTTTTTTTATATGCAAATGTTTTGAATATGGACAAGTTGAAAATATACCCTTTATCCCTTACCAGACAACCATTTCCTTTCATGACTTTGAATATGAAGGCTATAAAGAGCTTTGTGGGAACAGGAGTATTATCCTAATACCAGCATTTTCACCTTTTCCCACAATATGTTCTACACTGTCATAGAATACCATCATGTGAACCACATTACTTTGTCAACTGCAAATTCTTTCATGAAACAGTCAAAATTTAAATTTTTCTTGTCTCGTAAAGAATTTAATGTTATAAGTATGGAGTTTTAATATAATTTTACAGGCCAAAGTCAGGTTAGAAATGAACTTGGAAAAAAGCAGACAGCAACACATGAAGGAAATTGAGGAAAAAGAACAAGAAATGGAGGAACTGCGATACTCTACACAGAAAAAGGTAATTAGATGGTCAACCTTAAAAGTTCTGAGCACATGTTTGATTGCTTTTGTAGACAGTGTGGATCAAGATTAGGCTGCACAGACTTTTCTCAGCTAGGTCATACTGTAGACCATAAAATAAGTTCAGTGATGATGTCTCTTCCCTGCACTCAAATTTTGGGCTTGGCTTGACTGAGTAAATCAACTAGATCTATTTCAAAGAGAGTATTTGAAAGTTTTGAGATTTAAAAAGTTGGCTTAGAACATGAAGTCATGTGTAGAAGAAAAATTAGAGTACTGAATAACATAACTGCACAAAGTATTTCTAAACACAGAATCACAGATGAGAAGAAGAAATATTTGGTTGGAGGAAATGGCTTTTCCGATGTAGGAAACTAAGTGGGGGAAAAACAGCACTTACTTGTGATAAACAATTACTGTTTTTCCCAATGTAATTTCCAAAACCTATTGTACCTCTTGGATAACAGGCAATTTTATATAATTGATATTTTATCGCAGTTGAAGCAAATGGAGGCTCAAATTGAAGAAGAATATGAAGAGAGGAAGTTACAGATGCAGAAAAACAGAGATTTGGACCAGCAACTTCATGAACTGAAAAATCAGGCATCATTTCGAGATAAAGGTTAGTGAGATTACTTTGTTACACTTTACTAAAATACAAAACTTCAGACTTGTCCAGATTGAAAGCTTTTGCAGAGGACAAAATGATTGTGTCTCAAAACTAAATATTAGCCTGTTGAAGGATAGAAACACTGTTGGAAAAGGAGAAAATGCTGGTTACCAGATTCTTCTCCTTTTTCCACAAAAATTTCAAAAAGCACCTTCCAGCTCTTTACTTTTTACTAGACAATAGAATCTTAAACTTGTCTAAATAAATTTAAGCATTTACTGACAAGAAGTTTAATTTGGCTTAAACCTTTACCCAATGACAAATTTTTGGACTCCACCAAATTCAAAGCATTTTAAGACCAAAAGTTTTAAATAGCTCAAACATCTGTCTTTTACAAGGTAGAAGACTTTGTGAGAAAAGGAGAAAATGGTGGTAACCTGCATCGTTTTCTTTTCCCTGTGTTTTCAAAAATCCTTCTCTTTCAGGGTTGCTAAATTTCAGGATTGTGTGATAGAGGGTTAAAGACAGCATATGACTCTAAAAAGCAAGGAAATATTGTTAGAGAAGGAGAAAACATGGCTACCAACTTATTCTCGTTTTGCCACAATACATATATTTTCATAAGCCTTCTTTGTCTGGGTCAGAAAAACATTGGACTAGTGCTCAACATGAGGGGTCCACTGTGACTAGGGTATTTGATAATGTGATTTGAAAATCCAGGTGTAATCTTGATTTGATTGACTTTCTGTGGCCAACGTTTGCCCATATGGGCAACATTCCCTGAAGGCTGTTGGTTATGTTACTGATGATGGTGAAAAATACAGGGGGAACAAATCCTAAGTTACTCATAGTTCTTTAACATACTTGTTGTATTGCAGAAGACTTAGGTTTAACGTCTCATATGAAGGACTACTAGTAATTCTAGATGGCCAGCCTTTGGGCTCTAACCCATACCCTCAAGTTGCCACTTGACGTTTACAACTCCTATGCCCAACCACTCGAGCTGGTCAACCTTGGTTGTCAACGTTTTCATGTGATTTTGTGGATTGGCCTTGCACTTAGGAGCCTAGTACTTTTGAAAAAAGACATGGCATTAGTAAATGAACCATCAGTTTAAAACACATGAACTCTTTACCACACAGCAAAACACAGACTTGTCCAAATTGTAACAGTCTGCAGACAACAAAGTAGATGTGAATCAAAAATCAAAATTTGTTTTGGAGTTGAAACCATTGTGGTAAAAGAAGAAAATTCTGGTTACCAGAATTTTCTCCTTTTTCTACAATGTTTTCAGAAGGCTTTTTCCTTATGGTTGTGAAAACAGAAGATTGTGTTGTAAAGGGTTAAGACAAACCTCCTGCAACAAATTTCTAAAAAATGAAAATATATTTTCAGACTCAGAGAAACGGCTCAAGAAAAGTTTAAGAAGAACTAAAGCGTTGCTGAAGGATGCTGAATTAGTTTTACAAAAACAGAAAAGTGGTGAAGGTTCCAAGGCGGCCGTGAAACAACTGAGAAACCAGGTCAGTATCCACATATACATTTCGGTATTTGTTAGGTTGGCTGTTTTCAAGGTATTGTCATACCCTGGCATTGTCATTGTCTGCATCATACAAAAACTTTGACATTTTCGAAAACTTAGACATTTTATATTATCTTTGTCATTGCAGAAGATATCGTCTTCAAACTTTGACAAGTTGTTCACTATCAAAAGGGAAAGCAACACAACAAGGGCAGGGAACCATCAAAGTATTTTTGAGAAATTATGTCCCTTTTTTGACTTTGGATTTTCACTGAAAGTCAGGCATCTGCAGCTGAATGTTGGCATCCCCATGTGGTACTCTTGGTTTTAGTCGGATTATAGGCTTTTTTTATTTCTGTCAGTTTGTTCCCTTGTCTATCATCCAAAGTGACTTTTGTGAAGCTTCACTTGGCCATAGTGACAATATATAAATTCTTTATGTTGAACTCTTTACCACACAGCAAATTTAAGATTTATCTTAATTGAATGCACACGCAGACAACATCTTAAATGTTACTCAAATGAAATTTTTGGTCCCTTTCCCAAGCATATCTTTTCATTTTCCACAATGCTTTTATACAGCAGCTGTGTTTAAAATGTCTGTTATAGTCATTTATCCTTTGCCTGTTGTACTTACGGTCTAAAATTTCACAGACTACAGGTACATGTATATTGTTGGCTTTTTCATTGTTTCTACACTTTACTGCATTTTGATACTTGACTGTTTGCTCTAAGTCAAATGAGTGACGCTCAAAAGAAAAAAAAAAGTATTATCAAGATTTTGATGCATTCTTTAAGCTCAAAACTATTTGTTACAAAAGTCACAAACTGTAATATGTTTGTTTACATAAAACACTGAGGCAAGTGAAGAAATTGTTCAGTTTTAACAGTTACCCATTAATGTCAATATCTTTTTCTCATCTTTTGTATTTGACAGTTGGAAGATGCAGAATTCACAGCTGCAGCTTCAGTCAAGGCTAAGAAGACCATGGAAATAGAGCTAGCTGACTTACAACAACAGATAGATGATCTTTTCAAATCAAAACAAGATGTAAGTACATTGATTTTGGTATGTTATATATGAGCAGTGCTCTGGCATAAGGGGGCTTAATACATCTCCGTGATATGTGATACCAAGTAAAACATCACATAGCTATCGATCCATAAAATCTGTTTTGTCTTACGACCTTCTGAATCATGAGCTAAACTGGTCCTTTGACCCATAGCAAAAACTTTCGGCCCCTGACCTGGGCCGATACTTTTTGTAAATGCATTAAGACTCCTTTTCACAGAGCATGACTCGTATGTTAGAAGCTAAGTCCTGTAGCTGATTTGTTAATCTAGAGGGCTAGTAATCAAGGGTAGGTGTGAGTTCAATTGCCAGGTTGGCAAAACTCTTTTTGTGGATCAATGATAGTCAATGCAGTCAGATTGATTTTTCTCTCACCTTTGAAGATTGTTTCAGGCTTGTTTGTGTGCGAAAGCAGGTTTGAATACTATGAAAATTAATGAAAGCATTTAGATCTATGGTACTGGTTAGTTTACTAATGGGCAATTATCAAGAGTGTTTAGTATAAGTTGTAGAACTTGTTATACAAAAGATTATAAGTAATTAGTTTTACCCATTACCAAACTGTCTTTTGTTTTGATGACCTTAGTGTAGAATGCTTAAAAAACATTGTAGGAAAAGGAGAAAAATGCTGGTAACCACCATTTTCTCCTATTCCCATGATGTTTTCAAAAGTCATCCTCTTCAGGATTGTTAAAACTTGGGATCATGTGGTAAAGGGTTAAAATATGTTTCATTGAAGTAAAGTAGTTTTTAATTAACTCATTACCAAACGACAATATTTTAGGCTTGTCCAAATCGAAAGCATTTGCAGACGACAAAATAAAAGTGACTGAAAATTTGAAATTTGTTTTGTGAAGGGTAGAAAACATTGTGGGAAAAGGAGAAAATGCTGGTTACCAGCATTTTCTCCTTTTCCCACAATGTTTTCTAAAGGCTTCTTTCTCAGGGTTGTCAAAAGTAGGAATTGTGTGGTAATGGGTTAACTAGAAAATAATCCTCAAATTTTACCAATCCACAGGCAGAGAATAAATACATGGCAGCAATGAGAGAGAAGGCAGACATACAAAACCAGTTAGAGGAGAATGAAGAAGACCAGTCGGAGTTGATGAAAAAGTACAAAGCCGTCGTACAACAACAATCTGTGGACCAAATAACCATGAATGATCAGTTACAGCAAATAGAGGAACTTATACAGGAGAGGGATAAAGTTAAAGCAGAGGTAAGATGTTTTATTATATCCCTATCAGTGAATTATTGGGATTTCACAGTGAATAACACCACTAGTTATGATAAATATGGTATCATCACTAGTGACGATATAGTTTTAGAATGTTTGCCAGAACTACTTTTTTTTTTTCCTATTTTCCTCATTTTGTACTACTCATGATAATTATTAGAATAAAAAAGGGTGAATTAGGAATATAATAAATAGGATGATCAACTGGTTGTGTGTGATATTGAAATTCTGTCACTCAAATGGGGTTTGATGCAGTTAAAAAACTCGTCCTTCGGACTTGTTTTTTCAACCACATCACACCCCCATTCTATATCTGATATCTTCACCAAAGGATTCTGTGTATTTGTGACTCTGAGAGTGAAGCCCTATGAAAACATTCTGGGAAAAGGAACAATGTTTGTTTTCAACCCTTTCTAAGATAAATCCCACCATATGAACTACACTGAATCTGTTGTCTACAAAACCTTTCAAATTGGACCAATCTCATGTTTTTAATCCCGTGGAGTTAACCTATTATCAAACAATCCAGTGTTTAATTCTTTACTAAATGACAATATTAGACTAGTCCAAATTGAAAGCATTTTCAGAAGACAAATGTGACTGAAAAATTAAACTTGTGTTTGGAAGGGTAAAAATATTTTGGGAAAAGGAGAAAATGCTGATGACCAGCATTTTCTCCTTTCCCCCGCAGTGTTTTCCAATGGCTACTTTTTCAGGGTTGTTAAAAATTGGGATTGAGTGGTGAAGAGTTAAACAACCCTGAGGAAGAAGCCTTTTGAAAACATTGTGGTAAAAGGAGAAAATGTTTCATCATTTGAGCGACACTTAATTGATCTTCTGCGAGAGCTTCCAATTTGGACGAGTCTCATATTTTCTTGTCTGGCAAAGAATTAATCCTTTACCAAACAGTCCATTGGTATAACCTCTGAGGCTTTGAAAACAGTATTGGACAAGGGAAAAATGCTGGTAACCAGCATATTTTTCCTTTTCCAACAATCTTTCTACCCTTTTGAAAGAAAACTGCATCATTGCACCAAATTGAAATTGTCGTGTGCAAATACTTTTGATTTGGACAGGTCTAAAATTATGTCATTAGGTAAAGAATTGAAATAGCAGTTGTGTGTTACCGGTGGTGTTCGGCTGAATGCAAATTTAGTAAAGATTCAAGTTAATTGAAAGTGATGACATGTAATTAAATAAATGAAATGGAAGATTTAAGTTTATGGCGATAGATATTAACTCTTTACCACACAATCCCGAGTTTTAACGACCATGAGGAAGAAGCCTTTTGAAAACATTGTAGGAAAAGGAGAAAATGCTAGTAACTAGCATTTTCTCCTTTTCCCACAGTGTTTTCTACCCTTCTCACAACTAGGGGTGTAACGATACATCGGACTATCGATGGATCGCGATGGTGAGCGTGTCGATGCTACTGCATCGATTGTTATGTTGAAAATCGATAACTATCGCCGATAGTTACCTCAAATATCGATAGTTTCGATAGTTTCACTGACAAGAAAGAGGGAGAAAATACTGCAATTCGCTAATGTATTCGAACGCCCTAAAAGTTCGGACACGTTTAATTATTTACAAAAATAATTTATTTTTTAATTCTTTCTCTGAACACTTCCAAAAGCAAGTTTTCCTAAATATTCGGACATTCCGTAACGTTAATTTCCCAAAATATTTGACGGGTAATTTTTTGGAATATGTTTTCAATAATGATCGGCTGCATAATATTCATTTCTGCATAGCAATGTTCATCGTTACGAAAACGAAACCTTCGAGAGCTGATTAACTCAGCGATAATTTTAAGTCATGAAATTAGACCAAAATAATTGCAACACTAAGGGTGTTTTTGTTAAAAACTTCTCACCAAAGCGAAAAGTGTGGATTTAGATCAAAGATCAGACCAAACAGTCTGCCTACAGTCTAATCTTAATCTACATAGGCCGCCAAAACCATAACCATGCGTGTTGTCCCTCCACAAGCAATAAATAAATCTACTATGAAAAATGAATACTAAACCTCGTTCTTTCTTTTCTTTATTTATCAGTACTCCATTTCGAATGCATTCCTTGTATTTCGGCTGCAAGGAATTAGATTAATTTTTAGAAAACAGCCGCACTTTTTTATGCTGACTACACAAAACGTGACACGACTGGCGTGTTCTTGAAACAGCTATATTACTAAATGCAAAAAGGCTTTATCAGCTGGTGTACATGTAAATCGTGCATGAAATAGGCTTATTGCATGGTCACTTTGAATTGATTGGAGGTCGACCTGCAGCCAGATATAAGTTTCTTCGAGCAGACCAGTTTAAGTGTGTAAATTAAACAGGTGCGTTACAACTCAATCGCTTCGAATGATTTGCGTGTTACGTCATACCCCTTATCCAAATTTTACTGCAAACATTTGTGTACCCACGACAGGCCGACAGGCATCTTGTAGACAGATGGCTTTTAATATAGATCTACATTATGGTCGTTCTGACTTACTCTGCTGATGGCAAGATGCCGATTTTCAAAGTTGGCGGATGGTGTAGATAGACATCAGACTAAACAGAACCCGCTGTCTGATCTTGGATCTATACCATCCACTTCTGTACTATGACGTAACTCGTATTAGAAAGCTACTTCTTTCTCGGGCTAAAAAAGGTAAGATCATGTTTAACAGTGTTCCCACTCGCGCAAATTATTGCGTAAATCACGTTACAGAATTGAAATTCACGTAACAGATTCTGGTTACACCCGAGACTTCGCGTAAGAAAATGCATGGACAGAATAGGCCATTATACGCTTTTCTTGTGAAAAATGACAGGTTTTGAAGTTACTTGTTACCCTCATTGACAATCGTTTTGTCAAATCATGTGGAAATACCTAGCCAGAAATAACAGACATGAAAAACTGATCGGAGGAAAAAACACGGAAACCCATGACACAACAAAATGTCTCTTTGACATTGTCCGATGAGAGTCACTTCAGATCGTCTTTTCAGCTTTTTAATGACTATAAGCAGTAAATTTATACAAATATCTTAATATAACACACTTTTTGGATACACATACAACAAGGTAAAACCTATTATTTCGGCCACCCCCTTTTTTTCAGAATGATAATTTCCTAAAGATTTGGAGACTAAACAAAAATAATCAAAATAATTATTTTTTGTCTGAATATATTGGCCAATTATGGGTAAAATTAGATAAATTCTATCAACTCAAAAAAACCTTAAGGGCTCACATTTAAAAGGTGATTTCTTTAAAAGTTTAAAGTTGCTTTATAATTACTTTTTATTAGGTGTGTTTATGAACCACCAGCATTTGTCAGCATTTTGTGCTTTGCATGCTGTAGTATATCAATCAGACTTTAAAGTTGACTTATTCAAAAGTTCAGAGTAATTAGGTATGTTAAATTGTTTGTGAGCCATCTGCATTTAGAAAAAAATGTCATTGAAATTTATTGAGCATCTTGCATTTAACTCTATTTTCCCCTTTATTTGCTATTCAAAACTATACTCAAGTAGAATTTAAACTACTCGGAGATGTAATTTGGTGAAATTCATCTCATGCAATTCATCCAATAGTATTGCAATAGTATTGCAATAGTAACAGGCAATATCAATACTATTGCAATAGTATTTTTTCCAATGTCAATACTATCGCAATAGTAGATTTTGGCCTCAATAGTCAACCCTACTCACAACATGTTTTAATTTTTCAGCCACATTTGTCGTCTGCAAGGGCTCTCAATTTGTTACTGCCTAAAATTTTGTCATTTGTTTAGGAGTTAACTTAGGTTTAACATGTAATAACTAAATATCCTGGAGCAAGTTTTCTATTATTGAGCTATGCTCTGTGAAAAGGGGGCTGAATGTATCTGTTAAAAGTATCGACCCAGGTCAGCCTGTGCAGTCAGCACAGGCTGACCTGGCCCAAAACTTTCCGCTATTGGCCAATTCTCTGCATGCCCAAGGACCAGCATACCTCATGATTAAGTTGGTTATTTAAAAAAGTGACTATTATGGATCCATGATTTTGTGATGACTTGTTTGGTATCTTGTAGTCCGGAGATGCATTAAGCCCCCCTTTGCCAGACCATGGCTCATATATGCAATACCCATGTGTGAATTATATTTTTCATCATCCTTTCAGGTCAATGAGCTGAGAAGCAAAGTACAGAGCCTTGAGGAGAATGGTGTGGATAAAACAGTTGTACAGAGATTAGAAAACAAAATTAGAGAATTAGAAACCAAACTAGAATTTGAAGTGTCAAACAAACACAGATTAGAGGTAAGTTTGGAGTATTCTATTTAACATTAGTTAGTCTCTCAAACATCTGAAGAGACTGTGTGTGAAAAGATAGGAAACACTGAAGGAAAAGGAATGAATACCGGTTTTCTTTGTGTGGGATTTGAAAACATGGACTCATTTTGTTAATCTTTTACCAAATGACCCCGGGTTTTCATAACCCTGGGAGAGAAGGCTTTTGAAAACATAGTTGGAAAAGGAGAAAATGCTGGCTACCAGCATTTTCTCCTTTTCCCACAATGTTTTCTACCCTATCAGAGAGCTTAAAGCTCATACGTACCAATTTTGAATTTGTCGTCTGCAGATGTATTGAATATGAAAGAGTCTAATAATATTTGATGTCTGGGAAAGGATTAAGGGCTAAATTTTCAAATACCAGCTGGTAATGCATCTTCTGTTGTTATGAAATACAACTTGGGATTGTTCAGTAAAAAGAATTACAACTTATACTGTTCTGTTGAATACCTCATGTCTGTAGTTCATTTATTGTTCTTATTTTTCTGTTGTCTTAGGTTCAGGTTGCCAGAATGAAAGAACAGATGGACAGAATGACAGAAGAGAAAGATCAATTAGCTGCCACAAAACTTTCAACTGAGGAAACTCATAAGAAAACCCAGAGACAGTTACGAGACTTGTGGGAAGAATTCTCCGATGTCCAGAAAAAAGAAATGGAATTGAGTCACAAATCTAAGGAAAATGTTTGTATATCTAGCTTTATTTTGATGGTAACTTTTCTCTTTGTATGGTGTAGAAGTGTAGCAAACATTGTGGGAAAAGGACAAAATGCTTGTTACTCATCATGTTTTCAAAAGCCTTTCCCCTTGGGTTCATAGTGGCATGTGATTGGTTGGTTAGGAATTAAACTTTTCTCCCACAATTCAGAGTTATGAGGACCCTGAAGGAGAAGGCTTTTGAAAACATTGTGGGAAATGGAGAAAATGCTTGTAACCAATAGTATTTTGTTACAAGCAGATGCATTTTTTTCCTAGTCTATGCTGGGGTTGTCAAAAGAAATGTTTATGGTTATAATGTTGTCAGTCATATCCTGTACAACAAAGTATTGGGGTGGATTCTAAAGTCAGGTTGTTCATTTGTCTGTCAGTCTGTCCCTTCATACAGTTTGTGACTTTCTACAGTTTTCAACCAATCAGGCTGAAATTTCAATAAAAACCATTTTCCGTTTTGGGAACTTATGCTCTAGCTCTTTTAACCCTTTACCACACAATTCCAAGTTTTAATAAACTTGAGGAGTAAGGCTTTTTAAAACATTATGAGAAAAGGAGGAAATGCTGGTAACCAGCATTTCCTCCTTTACCCTCAATGTTTTCTACCCTTTCAAAGACAATTCCACCATTTTTGCCACAATTAAATTGGTGTTTTCATATTTTTTGGATTTTGAAAATGGCCTCATTTTTTTTCTGATCCTGAGTTAAAGCAACTGGTGGGGCGGGGGGTTGTCTGTCTGCCAGTTACAGTTGTAGTTTATAATTCAAATTACAGGAATCCAGAGTGAATGAGTTAGAGGCAGATTATGAGCAGAGTCAGTCTGATCTAAAGTTGGCGTTCAAGCGTATAGCTGATCTTCAGGCTGCTTTAGAAGACGGCATTGATAGTGATGAGGATCTGTCAGACAGGTAATGTGGCTATTCATTTCCCGGAATATGCCATTTTATCTTTATCCTTTATGATGCAATCCCAAATTTAAACGATCCAAACGGGGAAGGCTTTTGAAAACATTGTGAGAAAAAGAGAAAATGCTGGTAACCAGCATTTTCTCCTTTTCTCATGATGTTTTCTACTCTTTCACAGACAAATCCCATCATTTCAACTACATTTACTTTGTCGTCTGCAAACTCAGTCTCCATGGGCAAGTCTAAAACCTTGTCAATGGGTAAAGAGTTAAGAGTTGGAATTCAGGTTATCTGACAGGCTTGAAAATGATGGTCAATAAAAATGAAATAGAAATTGGCCTTTTTTTTTACCAGACGAAAAACTTTTAGACTTGTAGTAAAATCTGAAAGGGTTTGCAGACATCAAATTGGCTTAGATGATGGAATTTGTCTTTGAAAAGGTTGAAAAATCTTTAGAAGAAGTAAAAATACTGGTTTGCAATGTTTTCAGTCCTATCAAAGACAAGTTCCTACGTTTGAGTTACATTTAATTTATCATCTGATAATGCTTTTGATTTTGACAAGTCTACATTCTGGTATGTAATAAAGAGTTAAGAATGAATTAAAGATTTCCCTTGTGTGTGACTTTGCTTTCAATTTTATTTCTAATTAGTAATACTTTTAATTCCATTTTGTACTAAAAAAGGGAGTTGCCCTGGCTACAAGCTTTACTAAACTGAGTTGAACTTACTTCATAAATCATTCATGAAGTCATTCATTTACCAAATTTAAATTCTTATCAATTGATTGAATAACAAGTTAGTTAAATGATTGGAAACCATATATTATTGTCTAGGTCTTTTGAATACAACAAAAGATAAAATGGAGTTGCTGAGTATATAAACTTTGAAATCATGTATGTTTAGCTCCAGTGTTTTTGAAGAAAAAGTTGAGGTATTTTCATAGCCCTCTCTTTGTTAAAAACTTTGATATTTTTTGGTATCTCAGGGATGTAAAATTCCACTCGTCCGCTCGTATTGACGAGTAACATTTGGCTTCGGGCAAGTAGAAAAAATGCTAAGCTCGTCCTGTCGGACGAGAACATTTTAAAACTATTGAATTCTTAATTTGTCCAGTAAAATTCAAATTACAGGTTATTTCACGGCGAACACAAAACGAAAGTAAAACAGAAATTCCAGAGCGTCTCTTCGATCACGATACAGGATGTTTATGTTTATTACGCATGCGCATCTGTAAAGCGCTTGATGGGTTTTCTGATCACGGCGTCGGCTAGAGTAGCATACCTGTACGATCTATGCTACAATTCCGTTATTATTAGATCAGGACAGGTTTACCAGTCAAGCCACCGGAAAAAATACTACTTTGTTTATATCGACACCGTAGTATCGTTGATTCTCATTACCTCGTGAATACTCATATCTTCGTGAATCTATGTTTGCTATCAATATTTTTTGCTCACTGCTTTTTTTGGCTGCTATGAAACTTTTTAAACATTCCCAAGAAGCTCTCTAAGCCGAAGAAATAGGTCAACATAATTAAAATAAAAAAGGTCACATTTTATCGAAAACCACCATTCCCCCCCCCCCCCCCCCCCCCCCCCAATAATTCATCAGTTGTTTGTACATCACAACATTTATTTACACTTTGTGCCCATAGTTTCAAAATACGATACAGAATATGCATCTGTGATAAGTTTAGAGGCTGTGACCTTTAGGAATACCCCTTGAATGACGTCATTTGACTACATTTGGAATGACTCTGTGTTTTTCCAAAATGATTCACGAATTTATGGGAAATCGCGGTCTGGGAAATTGTCTGGTAAATTTCTAGCAGTGATCAAATATATTTTTAGGGTGATTTCGTCATGACAACTGAGTTAATTGTACTTTCCCTTGCCCAGAAATAATTTCTGACACTTTCTCTGTCTATTAATATGCCGGAATTAAATCATTGCTTTGTTTGTCTCTTTGAAAGAATGAAAATACCATTAAGGTTCACGAATCTTTGAGAAAAGGGCATATATGCAGTAGAAATGGCCACTCAAGTCCGAAAGTTGGGACGAGTGATAGTGTCATAAGGACGAGTAACTTTTTCTACCCACTCGTCCTACAGGACAAGTAGACAAAGAAAAAATTTTACATCCCTGTATCTTTGTCTTTACTGAAAGTATTTACTTCAAACTCAGACTAGTTTATCAACTTTCAGCTACCATACAACAGAGACAGGAAACTTTAAATATTTTGATACAGTTATGCCCCTTTTTTGACATTGAATTTTCTTGGAAAATCAATCTTTTTCTAATAGCCACTGCAGCTGAGCGTTGGCACTTGCATACGTTGTTCTTGTTTTATTTACCAATTAAAATTAGCTGTGACTCACATGATTGGATTTATCATTGAAATTGTAGAAAACATTGTGGGAAAAGGAGAGAATGCTGGTTACAAGCATTCTCTCTTTTTCCCACTATGTTTTCAAAACCCTTCTTAGGGGTCGTTAAGATACTGGATTATCTGGTAAAGAGTAATAGTAACTTAACTTCACTGATATAAAATACTATTCGTAATCACTGTGTAAAAGCTTGGGATCATTTGCAGCAACTTTGTTTGTTTGTCGTCATAACTTGATATTTTATGTAAATGCATTTATGCACTTGTGGTTGTTGCCAATTAAAAACAGTCCTGTATTTACACACTAAAAAAACAGGTTAGGACACTCAGTGATACACCTTTTGAAAACAGTTCAGTAAACTCATTGGTGTAGATCATAGATATTAAACCCTGCATGTCTAAGCACATCTTTAGCTGCTTGATTCAGCTGTAGATTAAGATCAGAATGCACAGAAGATGCAGTCTGAACCTGGTCAACATAATCAAGTATTTTTTAAAATATTTTATAAATAAAGAGTCTTGAGGATGGTTGCAGCTCTTAGGTTAGACATTATCTCTCAATATATTGTACAGTGATAAGCTGTGTTAGCCAAAACCAATTTTTCTTTTTCATATTTTGTAGATCAAAATCAGACTGTGCAGAAACTGCTGTCTGATCTTTGATCTGTACTTACCACTTTGTTAGAGATTTTGATCGAAACAGTCTTAAAATTGTAATACTTTGGACATTTTCCCCAATTGCAAAAGCTGATTACATTTATTCAGTACTTGAAGGGCTAAAGCATCCTAAGCTACCAATAAGATTCTAAAAAATGAACCCTTTACCACATCTCAAGTTTTAAGGACCCTGGGGGTAAAGGCTTTTCAAATGCAGGTGACTAGCATTTCCTCCTTTTCTCACATTGTTTTCTACTCTTTCAAAGACAGATCCCACAATTTGAGCAAGAATTATCGTAATACCCCCATTCATCTACCAAATACAGCTTTTGAATTGCTTGAAAGACTGAATTTCTCCAATTATCACAAAGTTTAACCCTTTACCTTACAACAAACATTTATATATGGAAATTTTTGCTTGTACTAGTCAGTATTAAAAGCTTTTTGCAGACCACTAAATAAATGTGGCTCATATTCTTGTATTCGTTTCCTGGAAGGTTACGAAACATTGTGGGAAAAGCTTTCTTTCTCATGGTTGTTAAGTCAGGATTGTGTGTTATAGGATTAGATACCAAGAAAACTCTCTCTACAACAGTATGGTGTTAATTTATTGGCAGATGATTTTTTTTTAAATCCATTCGTCCATTGTGTTCCATATATGCTTTAACACCTGTCTGAACTGTCTTCATGATGTAATAATAATGAGCAGTGCTCTGTAAAAAGGGGGCTTAATGCATCTGCGAAAAGTATCGACCCAGGTCAGCCTGCGCAGTCCGCGCAGGCTGACCTGGGCCGAAACTTTTCGCTATTGTTCAAATTTTCTGTTTGTCAAAGGACCAATCTACCTCATGATTCAGTCGGTTATCGAAAAAAGTGGCTCCTATGGATCCACAGTTATGTGATGACTTGGGCTGTATATCATGTATAATGGAGATGCATGAAGCCCTCTTTTGCGAGAGCACAGCTCATATGTTGAATCATCATGGATAATGTGTTCTTTCGCTTTAGTTAACTCTTTTCCAAACAATGCAGGGTTTAAATGACCCTGGGGAAGAAGGCCTTGAAAAACATTGTGGGAAAAGGAGAAAATGTTGGTAACTAGCACTTTTTCCTTTTCCCACAATGTTTTCTGCCGTTTAAAGAAAAATCCCATTGTCTCAGCCGCATGTTATTAGGTGTCTGCAGAAGCTCTCAATTTGGATTGGTCTAAAATTTTGTAATTTGGTAAAGAGTTCATGGCAAATTTAACTTATATGTATCATCTTTCAACTCCAAGAATACTTCTCTCATTTTTTTGGGGGGAGAAAATTTAATGTTCAGCTTTTGACTTTTTTTCTCTGCATTGAAGATTATAAGAGCATAATATTGTCATACTTAAAGAAACATTTTATTAACCTTGTATTGAGCAATCTTGTGTTTTAATGTTAACCCTTTACCATACAACAAAATTGTAGACTTCACTAAATTGAAAGCACAATGAAGATGATTCAGTCTTTGAAGTGGTAAAGACCAAAATGCTGTTTACCACCATTTTCTTATTTTTTTCTGACAAATGTTTTCAAAATCATTCTTGTTCAGGGTTATATAAACAGTGGATTGTATGGAAAATGGTTCTGTTCATGTCTTATGTTGTTTATGTCATCATCCCACATATAGTCATTATACTGTTACAGTGATGACCTGGAGAATGGCGGATCTGACTCTGACATTGAATCATTTCTAACCAATCATAAACGTTCACCCCTTGTGCTGCGGCAGACAAGTTACGATAGTGGTACGAGGTCGTCTCGAGGAGGGTCCCTTTCAAGTTACATCACTGATACGCCATCTAGTCCACGATTATCAAATAATATAGAACTTAGTATGTATCTAACATGGGGAAAGTATATACTGAACATTTTCATGTTGTGTTTTATTATACACCTCTGTTAGCATTTTATTTTCTATTACAGGAATGTTCCATAAATCAGATAAAAAAATTATTCAAATAAGCTTTGCTTTGTGAAAAGGGGGTTTAATGTATCTGCAAGAGGTATCGACTCAGGTCAGCCTGCTGTCTATGCAGGCTGACATAGGTCAAAACGTTTTCCTATTTGTAAATTTTCTGTCATTCAAAGCCCCATTCTACCTCCAGATTCAGTTAGTTGATAGACAAAATAGATTATACGGATCCATAATATGTGATGACTTGCGTGGAATGATGGGTAACGAAGATGCATTAAACCCCCTTTTGCCAGAGCTTAGCTCAAATGTGTTGAATAATGTGAAGCATTGGCTGTGATTGCTGTGCCTGAGAAAAACAGATCTTTACCATACAGTAATGTCCATATTGAAAGCACTTGCTGTCAACAAAATTAACTTTTACCACACAATCCCGAGTTTTAACGACCCTAAAGAAAAAGCCTTTTGAAAACAACGTGGGAAAAGGAGAAAATGCTGGTAACCAGCATTTTCTTCTTTTCCCACAATGTTTTCTATCCTTTCCAAAACAAATTTCAATGTTCAGTCACACATATTTTTCTGTCTGCAAATGCTTTCAATTTGGACAAGTCTAAATTTTTGTTGTTTGGTAAAGAGTTATTGTGGCTCAAAAGGTTGAAAATGTCTTTGAAAAGGTATAAAAGGCATTGTGAAATAAAGAGAAAATGCTGTTTATCAGAAATTTCTCCTTTCCCCTCAATGTTTTTCCATATAGTGATAATATCACAAGATTGTTCTATAAAATGTTAAAGCATTTCAAGTGATAAGCATGAGGCCATATTCCCTATATTCATATCATTTAGTCAGTGTGACAGGATTCATTCCTCTCCCACTGCTGATCATTTTTTCAACAGTGGTAATGTGGGAAAGCAGCCAGTGGCGTGGAAAGAATATTGTGCGAAGTACTGGTCAAGGAAACTCCAGGAAAGCATGGATAATACTGAAATAACATTGAAAACCGTGTTTAACACCATAAACTATATTCATAGCATTACTTTGCATGCTCAGTGACTTTCTGACCATGTGTGGCATTTAAAGCTGTTGCTTTTTTCTTTTTAAAAACTTCTAACACAGTAATAGTTCATAATAAGTAACTGTTTTAACAAGGGGCTACATTTGAGGTAAAATTTAATTCTAATAACTGATTTTATCTTCACAAAAAACTTTGTGCCAGAGAGTTGCTGCTTGGTCTAGTAGTTAAGGTGTTGATTTGTAATTCAGAGGTCCTGGGTTTGAGCCCTGCCCAAGTTACTGGGTTATTTCAGGGGAATTGCCACGGGCAAGACTCTTTAGAGCCCCAGCCTAGTACTTGTACTGTTGATATGCAGGAAACACGAGTAAGTGAACAGTAAACATGATACGTTAAGTAATTTTGTAAGCAGTATAAAAAATACCATTCAATCAACTTTGTACTAGAACAGAGGAAAACTTTTATAAATTGCCTAGGAAGAAACACAGCTTGTAATTCTGGGGTTGTGTGTTTGAATCTTGGCCAAGGCAAAATTGTTTCCAAGGGTTGATTTGAAGGAGAGAACTTTGAAAACATCCTTGTAAGATACCAATAACCTATAATATGAGCTTAGGTTTGACACATGAAATCAAAAGAAAAATAAAATTGAGTAGAAGGAGAAAAAAAACCTATTTTTAGCAATTTGTGGTTTAGCTATGGCTTTTTGAAATACAGTGTGCTGACATTTACTGACTTGAGTAATATTCTCAAAATCTGAGTTAACACAACATTTCAGACTCAACTCAGCAAAATATACAAACTTAATACAGTTAACAGACTTATGGCCATCATTTCACTGAGTTGAGTCTGAAATGTTGCACCAACTGAGGATTTGGGAATGTTACTTTAGTATTTTACCAGTAACTTTAGTGAAATGTGTCTCAAATAACGAGTTCAAGACGGAAAATGTGTCCATTAGTGGACTTGAACGAAATAAGAGACTTAAATTTTATTACGAAACCAGGCCCTGTTGTTTGGTAAAGGGGTAACTCAATTTGAGAATTAATTTCTTTTACAGATTAATGCCAAAATTTGCAGATAAATTTATATATATCTGATTGCATGATTGCAATGGTAAACTTTTGAATGCTACAAAAGAACAATTTTTTTTACATGTAAAATGTTGCACAAATGGTAGGACTTGTCAGTTTACTCTTCACCAAACGTCAGAAGTTTGGACTGCACCAAATTGAAAGCATTTGTAGACAACAAATTAAATGTTGCTAAAATGAAGACCTCTGGTTTTAATAGGGTAGAAAACATTGTGGGAAAAGGAGAAAATGCTGGCTACCAGCATTTTTTCCTTTTCTTGCAGTGTTTTAAAAAGGTTTCATCCTTAGGGTCGTTAAAACTTGGGATTGTGTGGTACAGAATTAAAGCAGTGAAGAGATACAGTGCCATGCTGTCCTTCATAGTATATTTTTTTTTACTTATTTTGTATTTCCATTTCAGATGAAGCATGAGAGAGAGAGGAGTAGATGTAGGGGTTGAAATTTGCCAAAATTCCGGGCTACGTGCAACAAATTTTCAATAAGCAGAGACAAACCCAAACTCCATGTGGTTTACACAGCTACAGAATCCCAAAGACTTGATAGATTGTACAATCACGCTGAATGTATGTGTGTATACATGTGATTAAATGTTTAGAAACCAGTCCAAGAAAGTAGTTCCAATGCTCAGTGTATACATACACTTCAAGTTGGAGAATTCAGATCAAGAAGTAATGCAAAAGCATACTTATCATAAAACAAATTTTAAGGTTGGTCCAGATTAAAAGCGTTTGCAGTTAGAAAATTATGAGAGATAAAATTGATCAGATTTTGCCTCTAAAAGAGTAGAAAACATTGTGGTTAAAGGAGAAAATGCTTTTCCCACAATACTTTCTAGCCTTTTAAATTATTTGACCCTGGTTTAATTTGGAAGTCTGCAAATGCTTTCAGTATTGGGCAAATCTTAGATTTTGTAATCTAGTTAAGAGATTGCAATTCTGATTTTTTGGGATATTTTTAACACTGCAGGAAAGCATTATCATTGTGAAAATGTGCATTTCTGGTGATGTTGTTGATATTGTTTTCTGTTGCAAAATTTTTAATTGGGAATGGTACTTTTGGACATCAACTACTTGTCATGTAACGCAAATGTGTCTTTTTTCCTATTTCTAGATGTATCACACAATATAATCTACTCTTATTAAAAGGATGGAGTCCTCTATAAGTCAGGTGGTTGATTTGTAACCAGACAGGTTTTGGGGTTTGAACCCCACTGGTGGCGCTAGCCATGTGATAGTGTCCCTGGCAAAGCACTTCAAGAGAACCAGGGCCTGGTTTTATGAAAAAACTTAAGTCTCTTCATTTTACTCAAATCTGGAAACAGACTTGTTTTCTGACTTAAGTTGAATTAGTTATTTTAGACACATTTCACTAACATTAACAGACATAGGTAACATTCTCAAATCCTATGCTGACACAACATTTCAGACTCAACTCAGCAAAATAATGGACTTCAGTCTGTTAACAATTTTAGTCTGTATATTTTGTTGAGACATTAACAGACTTATGTAACATTCTCAAATCCTAAGCTGACACAACATTTCAGACTCAACTCAGCAAAATAATGGGCTTAAGTCTGTTAATAAGTTAAGTCTGTTTATTTTGTTGAGTTGAGTCTGAACCATTGTGCCAACACAGGATTTGTGTTGATGTTAGTGAAATGCCTCTCAAATTACGAACTCAACTTAAGTGAAAACCAGAGACTGTCAGTGGATTGAGTAAAATAAGAGACTTAAGTTTTTTCGTGAAATAGGGCTCAGGTCCTAGAAGTTGGAAAACCCAGAGAATATATGGCCATAATTTTGCAGCAGATGGTGTTGCAAATATCCTTGTAAAATATGGACATGAATTAAGAGTAAAATACAGGAGTACATGCATGTGAAAGCATGGTGGCTAAAGGAGAAATTGTTTGCCACAAGAGATTCCACCTTGTGCCACATGTTCTTACGTGGTCTGCTGAAAATAAAATAAAAGGTTGTTGGCTGGGGTTAATGCTGGAGAGTAGATACTATTTTTAGAAATTATACTGTTAAAAAACAAATACATTCAAGAAACCGTTGCTACAAATGAAGAAATTGCTTAATTGGGCAAAATCTGCATTTGTAGTAATGTTGTGTAACACCTGATTCCACAGTGGCATCACAGGGTTATAGAAAGGCTTTTGTGTGTTAGCAAAAGGGTTCTACAGGAAAAAAATATTTTTCTTCATCTCACCATGCATAAAATTCGTCATTATTAATTTCGTAAGTGTGAAAAAAGGACCATTCCTCTATGAGTATTCATAGGAGCCAGCCTGTATGAGTATTCCTTTGGGGTCTCCTGTATGAATATTCATTAGAGCTGTACTGTATGAGTATTCATCAGGACTGTCCTATATTAATATTCATTAAAGCTGTACTGTATGAGTATTCAAAGCTCTCTACCATAAATATTCAATACTAAAGTTGATTTCTGGGTCTATTATTCTTCAAGATTATCTAGATTCTAAAGTAACACAACTTCTGATTGGCTAAACCATTTGGTTTAGCCAATCAGGAGTTGTATTACTTTCAAAGTAAGAAAATCTTGACAAAATAAGAAAAAGAACTTTCATAAGAATGGTTGGACCCTGAATTCCTTGCTAAGTCATGTGACTGGCTGAAATATGGATATCTCAGCCAGTCAGATAACTTGTCAAAGAATCTGGAATTAGGACAGTATTTTTATTCATGAATATGTATGTCCTAACACATGTTGAATGTCTTATTCATGTCTGTTTAAGTATATTCTTGTACACACTTACTTGTATTTTCACGTTTAATGTCATATTTTCCATATTTAAGTCATATGCATGAATAACAGTAATTACTAAGTTATCCATTTTTTTAACATTTAAATTTAAAAAGAAATAAATGAATGAAATGAGTATTAATTTGTTTTTTTTTTCTGTCACTGTTCCAACTAAAAGTGAACTCTGGTCTCCCTTGCTTTGACATCTTGACTTATTATCTCCAGACCTGTAGACATGCTTTATTCCTTGGCTACAGGCGATTTTATGAAAACATTTTGGCTAAGGTGAAATACTCCTAATTATGATTGGTCTATTAATTCTTTACCAGGTGAAAAAAATTTAGACTGATCCAAATAAAAAGCAATTGCAGACAACAAATTATATGTCACACAAATTATGAAATATGATATGTCTTTGAAAGGGTAGAAAACATGGTGGGAAAAATAGGATATGCTGATCACTAGCATTTTCTCTTTTTCCCACCGTGTTTTTAAAAGTCCTTTTCCATGGGGGTCATTAAAACTCGGGATTATGTAAAGAGTTAACCTTTACTACACATTCCAAAGTTTTGATGACCCCTAGGAAGAAGCCTTTTGAATAAAAGAATTATTGTGGGAAAAGGAGAAAATAATGCCTACAAGTATTTTCTTCTTTTCCTACAATGTATTCTTCCCTATCAAATACAAATTCAATCACTTGAGCCACATACAACTTGTCGCTTGCAAATGCTGTTAGTAACAGGGTAACTTTACAAAACTCAATGTCAACATTTGGGACTCGTTTAAATTGAAAGTATTAAAATACAACTAATCAGATGTTGGTCCAGTTTAAAAATTATTTTTGAAAGGGTGGAAAACATTGTAGGAAAATGAGAAAATGTTCTTTTCCTGTTCCAGCATTTTCTCCTTTTCCCACAATGTTATCATAAGCTTTCTTTCCCAGGGTCGTTAAACTCGGGTTTGTGTGGTTTAAAGGTTATTGATGGTATGAGTGTCACAATGATGATCTGAAAAGCTTTGTTGTGGAAGAGTCTGAATGTTGCAGTGATTTCACATCTTCTCTAGCCAAGGGTGACAATCACTACTGTTGGTCTATTCACCCTTGGCTGATGATGTAGAAATTTGTAATCCCTGCAATATGTATTGTAACTATTGGTTGCAGTCTGTTCTAAAAGCACCAAACAAGTAGGGAGTTACATCTGCTAATAAAATATCATCAGCAAATCATAAATTTATCGGAATTGTCGGATATGCTGAGAATCTTTACCAAAAAATTTACACATAATATTTACCTCAACATTCTCTGTACAAGAAATCATATGAATGAAGTTTTAGGATACATTCCAACACCAGATAATGCCATTAATGGACTGTCTAAATACTTGTGTGGAGTTTGCCAAAAGGATTGTCTTACCTGTCTTTTGATTGCTTTTTGATGACGTTATTCTAGGGATGATAACTATGAAAATCAAGTTGCCAACGTATCGCGGGTATTACAAATTTAGACTGGATCAGATAGGAGTGAATAGAGCAACATAGTAGTCGTCACCCTTGGCTAGCTAGGATGGTGATTTCAAAACTTTGCATTGTAATACATTCTGCACAGTTGTTTCAGTGCTTTGATTCAGTTCTTCAACATTTGACTGGTTTTCAAGGTCCGACACTTACTTATTTTTCCAAATAAAAGGATCTGAAAACTGACCGCAGAGGCCAGGAAAATAAAGTATAAATTTTCAAGGGCTTGTCTCATTAATGAGAGATGTATAATGGTTCTTTTCTTGTTTCGATGTTTATTGTGTACTCTGTGACTGTCAAAAACCACAATGCATTCGAGGACAGTTATCTGTACTAGTACAGGGGCCAGATCTCATTGGGGTCGAATGGGCTTTTTTGCCACTGGACTTGTTCCCCATTCGTATTGGCTAGTTCGTCCCAACTGTACTGAACATGGTATAAACAGATCTATTTATATTTCTGGAACTTAGTTCATCTTATTTCATAGATATAAGTAATGAACATGGAAATACATGTATGTGTGTAATCTTAATCTCTTTTTTTACAGTAAAGTGTCGGCAAGCTGTTAAATGTCAGTTTGTAATGTATACATGTTGTCTATCACTGATTTTGACAGGTGCGCAAAGGTGTTAAGGATAGATAATTTTCCAAACTATGTAGTTGTGTCTGTAACTATGGACAGAATTGATATGCTTTCTTGTACGGTGGTTCTCTTGATTAGAAAAGGAATGGGATCATTTCAAATTAGTGAGAATAAACAGCATTTAGATAAATCGAGGTTAAAAATAAATTTCCAGTGTACTTCACATTTTCTCAAAGTCTTTGCTAGATATGAGTTTGATGGCACTACCAGCCAAATGGCACAGTCCCACGAACATGCAAGTTTTCGCAACAAATGCACAGCTCGAATACAAACTGCCCTGGCTGGGGTAAAACCTTGGCAAAAACAACCAGTCTAATTATGACAAGTTCTGTAAGGTATTTGACGGTTTAAATTAATATCAAGCTTTGATATTGATTTGATACATTATGTTGGTAATAAAAATAGCATGTAATTCTGTGGAATGAACAAGTCTAGGGACGAACAAACCTAAGGACGAATTAGACTTGGGGCGAATATGCCTGGAACCCAAACCGGCGGGTGTGACTAAAACGCGGACCTTTAAAGCCGACAATATAGACAAAGAGGAAAAAAGCGGACGATATGAAATATAGAGGGAAAAAGCGGACGCCGTCTTACTCTTAATTCGGTGTATAATATTTGTTTTTTGAGAAAGACAAGCATTTTTTTTTTCTAAGTTTGCTTTACCAATACTTTGATAATTAATTATATATTTATATTTTAGGGTTTTTGAGATAGATGAACAAAAAATATTGCGTATTTCATTCCACTTTCCTGTATACATTGATCATTAAGGACATATATATTCATATACTGTCTGTCATTGATATAAGTGGAGAAAATTATTAAAAATAGAGCCATAATGTAATAAATTAAGATGACGCACACAGTATTTGATTAACAGGGGACAAAAACCGCGTTATACCGTAGCAGGCAAAATAAATAAATATGAAAATGCGGACGATTCGAAACAAAGAGGGGGAATGCGGCCGCCATCATACACTTAACTTAGTGTCAAATATTAGTTATTTGAAGAAGATAAACATTTTTTTTTTCATATTGCTCTACTTTATACTTTGAAAATTAATGATATAGTTATATTTCGAGGCTTTTGAAATAGATGAACAGAAATTATTGTATATATCTTATTTCACTGTCCCGGTTAATTTTATCATTAAGGACATATACATTGTATATTCATGTATTCCAAAATCATTGACTGTCATTGATATCAGAGGGGAAGATTATTAGCTCAGCTGAGCACGAAGTGCTCAGGATGAGCTATTGTGATCACTCACCGTCCGTCGTCCGTCCGTCCGTCCGTCGTCCGTCCGTCCGTCCGTCCGTCCGTCCGTTCACATTTTTTTGTTTACACTCTAGCATCTACAAATATTAACCAATCAGCACCAAACTTGGTCAAAATATGTATGACCATAAGATCTCAGATGAGTTCGATTATGGGTCTAATTGGACCAGAACAACTAGAGTTATTTGCCCTTGAATTAGAAAAATTGCTATATTTGACTTTGTTTACACTCTAGCATCTACAAGTATCAACCAATCAGCACCAAACTTGGTCAAAATATATATGACCATTAGATCTCGGATGAGTTCGATAATGGGTCTAATCGGACCAGAACGACTGGAGTTATTTGCCCTTGAATTAGAAAAATTGCTATATTTGACTTTGTTTACACTCTAGCATCTACAATTATCAACCAATCAGCACCAAACTTGGTCAAAATATATATGACCATAAGATCTCGGATGAGTTCGATAATGGGTCTAATCGGACCAGAACAACTGGAGTTATTTGCCCTTGAATTAGAAAGTTCTATAGAATAGTTCTTTGTCTGGACCATAACTTTGTCATCTCCAGTCCGATTGACTTGAAACATGGCATTTGTGTTTGTAGCAATAACACAGAGTGCAGTGTGAAAGAACCATAACTCTACCTGGTACTGTCTATGAGTTTTTTCCTTTTGATCGTCATTTTTACAGCATTTTCTGCTTGTCCGGAATATAACTTTGTCATCTCTAGCCTGAACATCTTCAAATTCGGTACGCATGATTGTTGAAAAATTACGGAGTGCAGTGCACAAGAACCATAACTCTTCCTAGCACAAATTTTGAGTTATTTCCCCTTTGACTTTCATTTTTATAGCCTTTCTTGCTTGTCCGGAGCAAAACTTTGTCATCTTAAGTAGGAATGACTTGAAATATGGTATACTTATTTGTTGCAATATTTGGAAGTGCAGTGCACAAGAATTGTAACTCTAACTCGTGCTGTCTTTGAGTTATTTCCCTTTGATCATCATTTTTACAGCATTTAGTGCTTGTCCGGAATATAACTTTGTCATCTCAAGTCAGAACGACTTCAAACTTGGTATGCATGTTTGTTGCAATATTACCAAGTACTGTGCGCAAGAACAATAACTCTACCTAGCGCGGATTTTGAGTAATTCCACTTTGATCTTCATTTTTACAATATTTCTTGCTTGTCAGGAATGGAACTTTGAATTCTCAAGTCAAATTGACTTGAGACTTGGTAAACATGTTTGTTGCATTACCTGCCCTTTGCAATTATTATACCTCCTCGACAACTGGCGGTGAGACGGGCATATCTTGCGACAATTTGCCACTCTTGTTTCATTATCATTTGGCCTTGAACCTCAACATTTGGTATTTATCTTCATTGTAGACCTTTACTGCTTAGTACTCAGGTGAGCGATATAGGACCATCATGGTCTTCTTGTTAAGAATTAGAGCCATAATTCAATAAATTAAGCTGAAGCCAACATTATATGATTAACAGGGGACAAAAACCCTGTTATGCCGTTGTAGGCAAAATAAATAAAGAGGAAAAACGCGGACAATATGAAACAAAGAAGGAAAACACGGACGATATGAAACATAGAGGGAAAACGCGGACGCCGTCATACACTTAACTCTGTATCAAATATCAGTTGTTTTTTTTTCAACAAAAAGTTTGATAATTAATCATATACTTGTACATACATTTTAAGGTTTTTGAGATAGATGAATCAAAATCATTGCATATTTTTTTTTCACTTTCAAAGATACTTTGATGATTAATGCATGTATAAATATACCAAAACCAGTGTCTATCATTGATATCAGAGGGGAGGATCTTTGATAAGTAAAGCTTTAATTCAGTAAAATTTAACTAGAGGACATCTACATTATTTTATATGTATACAGTGGACAAAAGCGTGTATGCCGTAGTAAAATGGAAAACGCGGACGATATGAAACAAAGAGGGAAAACGCGGACAATATGAAACTCAGAGGGAAGACGCGGGCGCCCACATTATTTCATTGAAGCGGTCAATTTAAACAAAGAGAGAAAACGCGGACGATATGGCACTTTTAAGGAAAACGCAGACCTTAATATTAAGTAGACAAAAATGAAGTAATTAGTAAAAAGACCTGTATTGTCATTCAGTATGTATCATTGTTCATCTATCTCTAACATCTATATGTATCATTGTTCATCTATCTGTAATATTTTTTTTAGAAATCGCAAAATTTAATGTTAAAACAGTTTCTATATAATCTAAAAGTAAGGGTGTTAGGGTGGGAGTTGGGTAGATTTTAATGATTAACGCAGACAAAATGGACAAAAACATGCAACAAATAAGAAAAGTACAGTCAAGGGAAAATAAAGGGAGTTTTTGACAAGTTTAATAAGTTAAAGAGCTCCCGAATTCTTTAATTTACCAACAAACTGGCTATATGGTACTAATTGGATTAAGATGTAATTATATACACAGAGACAACTATCTGATTAAACAATTAGATTATGATCGTTTTTCACACTTTTACATACTGATTAAATCGGCGTTACCTTGATTTATTTGTCGGGTGACTTAAAAAAGAAAATACCGTTGAGATTTATAAATGAACAGCTCTCTCTCTCTCTCTCTCTCTCTCACTCTCTCTGTTGTAAAATATGTGAAAATTGATGGCTACATTATGATGATTTTCTACGTTTATTGTTTTGTACACTTTTCTAATCAAGGTTCTATTTGTACTTTATGGATCAAGTACCAATCTGAATATAAACGAAAAGTTGTGTAGATTTTGGTATATTTATAGCTATGCATTAATCATCAAAGTATCTTGGAAAGTGAAACAAAAAATATGCAATGATTTTGGCTCATCTATCTCAAAAACCTTAAAATGGATGTACAGGTATATAATTAATTATCAAACTTTTTGTTGGTAATATATAAAAAAAACTAATACTTGACACAAAGTTAAGTGTATGACGGCGTCCGCGTTTTCCCTCTATGTTTCATATCGTCAGCGTTTTCCTTCTTTGTTTCATATTGTCCGCGTTTTTCCTCTTTATTTATTTTGCCTACAACGGCATAACAGGGTTTTTGTCTCCTGTTAATCAAATAATGTTGCCTTCAGCTTAATTTATTGAATTATGGCTCTAATTCTTAATAATCTTCCCCTCTGATATCAATGACAGTCAATGATTTTGGAATACATGAATATATATGTCCTTAACGGTAAAATTAACCAGGACAGTGAAATAAAATGTATACAATAATTTCTGTTCATCTATCTCAAAAGCCTCGAAATATAAATATATCATTAATTTTTGAAGTATAAAGTTCAGCAAAAAAGAATGTTTATCTTTCTCAAATAACTAATATTTGACACCGAGTTAAGTGTATGACGGCGTCCACATTGTCCCTCTTTGTTTCAAATCGTCCGCGTTTTTCTTCTTTGTTTCAAATCGTCCGCGTTTTTCCTATTTATTTATTTATTTTGCCTGCTACGGTATAACACGTTTTTTGTACCCTGATAATCAAATTCTGTGTGCATCATCTTAATTTATTGAATAATGACTCTAATTTTTAATAATCTTCTCCTCTGATATCAATGACAGACAGTATATGAATATGTATGTCCTCAATGATCAATGTATACAGGAAAGTGAAATGAAATACACAATACTTTTTGTTCATCTATCTCAAAGACCTTGAAATATAAATATAGGCCTATAATTAATTATCAAAGTATTGGTAAAGCAAACTTAGAAAAAAAAATTGCTTGTCATTCACAAAAAAAAATTATACACCGAATTAAGAGTAAGACGGCGTCCGCTTTTTCCCTCTATATTTCATATCGTCCGCTTTTTTCCTCTTTGTTTATATTGTCCGCTTAACGCGTCCGCGTTTTAGTCACACCCCAAACCGGCGGAGTAGCGACATGGGAAAACGATATTACTGTGATTTTTGTGACAGATCTTTCGCAGATACAGGTGTCAATAGGAAAAATCACTTTAAAGGCACCATACATCAACGACTGAGGAAGCAGCATTATGATTCTTTCAAAGGTATTATAGTAAACACTATCCTTAGACGATATGTATTGAAAATGCATGTAAATTCGGATAGAACTAGTAGTCGGGTATTTATTTATTTGAAGACGTATCGCACATTTAAAAATGACTTAAGACAATACAACAAGCCAAAAAAATATCTGTTAGGTCTTAACTGCTCAGTTGAACTGGAAGCATGGACAAACAAGACAAAGAAGCTTGGGTGATCAAGCCATTGAAGAACAGGAGGATTTACGGACGTTTCGGTAACAGACGAGTTCGGTAACATAGACTTACAGAGTAAGTCGATTGGATGTTTCGGTAACAAAGCAATTATGTAGTGTTTATGTACCGTGACGTATTTTACACCCAGTGCATGGCTTTGTTTTGTTCAAACCTTCGTTTTTTAAAACCTTAATTTGTAAATCCCACTATGTTTCATAAATAATGTTATGTTCCTCATTCCATGCTGTATGTATAAAATGTCTTTAATAAATAAATTTTGATCACCATATCTTATTTTCGATATTATACACCCATACTTGATGTATGGAATAATATCCAACATGTACCCGTTGTGTCATTAACCCTTAGAGTACCTTTCGCTTTTGCCTTTGCGGCCCATACCGTTCAAGATCAGACTGCACAAAGCACAGAGTCTGATCTTTGATCAATACTACCCGCGTTTCCTAGAGATTATAAACAAGGACAACCACTCAACTGCTAACATTAGACTTAACATTTCTAAGAAAAAAATGGCCATTTTGTTTGTTCGATGCTCTGAATGTTAAGATTATGGATTATCAACCTAACTTCAGAAATAGAAGTTATACAGGTGGAAATATTGTGGCAAATTGAAAAGTGGGGGTGAGAGAGATGGAGAGAGGCAATAACAATGCTTTCTTGCTTACTTCTTGTGATTTTGACTGTGTACATTTGTGCGTGTCATAAGTTATTTTGTATTACTCTGCTTTTTACTCAAGTTTTCAAAGATACAAGTCGTCATCTGTAGGTTTTATAGCGTTCAACAATGCACAAAGATCATATGAACTCCCTTTCTGTACTTCACGTGAGCGAAGGAGGTATTGTCCATTGTATAGGTGCGTGTCTTTAACAGCCTGTTTTCACACCTCCCGTTACCCGTAAGATAAAGAATTTCTCACAGATCTACATAAAAACGATAGAATATGTGGTCGATCGCAATTAAGCCTCATATATTAGCAGCTTTTTTTCACAGTTTTCATGGATGTTACACGACATTTTCTTTTTATATCTAAACCGAAATAAAGCAGTCAGTTCGTAAAACCTTCATCACGGTTGAACGACATACAATCAGAATTTCTGAAACAAAAATGTGTGATCCATCACGGGATCACGGATCGCAAGTGAGTGACTGCATTTTCTCCATTTGCCATGATACTTTATTACCTATTCGGCCGTCTTCTAAAGTTAAATGATTAATTGTTGTGAAATACATGTATGAAACATGCTACTATGATTTTAACCGTAAGGGCGTTGTATAATCCGATGTCCATTTTATAAACCTAGATATATGAAATACTGAAAATTCAACGGGTACAAGATTAGGCATGGGTATTATTCATCACTTGAAATATGGTTGAAAATGGAAAAATAAAATGAAAATCATGTGGATAGCCAAGTATTGAAAAAAAAAAAAAAACATGTGGATAGCCTATCTATCAAGGGAAAAGGGTGGAAAGTGCAAAAATAAAAGGTTTGAACCTATCTATCAAGGGACAAAAGGGTGGAAAGTGCAAAAATAAAATGTTTGAACAAAACAAAGCCATGTATTGGGTGTAAAGAACGTAACGGTACATAAACACTATATAATTGCTTTGTTACCGAAACATCCAATCGATTTACTCTATAAGTCTATGTTACCGAACTCATCTGTTACCAAAACATCTGTCACCCAACAGGAGCATATCCACAGGTATGATATCAGCAATTAGTGTGGACCGATGCTCTTGTTGTAGTTGACATTGGGTGGACTCTTAACCAATTGGAAATGTTATTGACCAGCATTTTCCCTTTTTCCCAGGGTGTTTTCTTTTCTTTCAAAGACAAATCTCACTGTTTGCACCACATGTGAAAATGATTTTAAATAAAACAGCTTACAGAAGCTTTTAACCCTTTACCACACAATCCCGACTTTTAACGACCCTAAGAAAGAAGACTTTAGAAAACACTGTGGGAAAAGAAGAAAATGCTGGTAACCAGCATTTTCTCCTTTTCCCACAATGTTTTCTATCCTTCCCACAAGTTTTAATTTTTCAGTCACATTTATTTTGTCGTCTGCAAATGCTTTCATTTTAGACTAGCCTAAAATTTTGTCGTTTGGTAAAGAATTAAACAGGACAGTTTAAAAAAAAGGGGGCTTAGTGCATTTCCATGATACATTATATCACAGACGTCATCACATAATTATGTATCCATAGAATCTACATGTACTTTGTCTAACAACTGGCTGAAACAACTTTGTGTAACAACTGGCTGAATCATGAGGTAGAAATTCAATAGTTCTTGGACATGCAGAAAATCAACAAACAGCAAAACAGTTAAACACATGTGAGCTTGTGCAGATTGTGCAGGCTGACATGGGTCAATATTCATTTAGAAAAAAAAGAAATATTCATGTATATTCCTTTTAACAGATGCAGCTGGATTGCTAGCAGATGATGAGCTAAAGCTTCCCTGTCATAGATTTCAAATGGGTAGGTGTATTATTACCTGACTACCCAATATCCCTATTAAAGCCATTGCAACAGAATCCTGAGTTTTTATGACCCTAAAGTAGAAGGTTTTTGAAAACCAGCATTTTCTCCTTTTTCCCACAATGTTTGCTACCCTATCAAAGACAGAAATCATCATTTGAGCTAATTTGATTAGTTCTCTGCAAAATTAATGCTTAATTTTTTTTGTCCAAAGTTTGGTTGTTTTGGAAAGATAGATGACATTTTAGACTTAAATAACAAAATTCAGGGTTAAATGACAAAATTTAGACATTTGTAGAGAAAGCATTAATGATTTGCAGGCATTGATTCCAGTGCTAGTCAAATGGAGATTTGTCTGCATATTTTCCCTTTTCTCGCAGTTTTTTAAAAGCCATTTTTTCATGGATGTTTTAACTGGATATTTTGGTAAAGGAATACACATTTTTTACACTTTGTTCTTTCGTTGTTTGTCAGAATTTTTTACCCCCCTGCTGAGGATAGTTTCTGAAAATATAGCAGGAAAAGGAACAATCGCTTATGCAGTGTATTTACCTCTTTTCATACTGTTTAACTCTACCAAACGACATAATTTTAGACTGGTCCAAATTGGAAGCATTTGCAGATGACAAAATTTATGTGACTCAAAAATAGAAATTTGTTTTGGGAAGGGCAGAAAACATTGTGGGAAAAGGAGAAAATGCTGGTTACCAGCATTTTCTCCTTTTCCCACAATGTTTTCAGAAGGCTTCTTTCTCATGGTCGTGAAAACCAGGGATTGTTTGGTAAAGGGTTAACATACATGTTCTTAAAGAACTTTTGCATCTTGCATATCTTATCTCTTAAACCCTTGACCCCATGATCCCAAGTTTTAAGGACCCTGATGAAGAAGGCTTTTAAACACATTGTTGGGAAAGGAGAAAATGCTGGTAACAAGTATTTTCTCCTTTTCCCATTATTTTTTTCTATCTTACCAGAGAACTACAGCTTGTTTGTACCAATTTCAAATATGCGGTCTGCAGTTACTTCCAGTTTGGAATAGTAATCAACTTTTTGTTTTGGAAAGAGTTCATAGTATCAAATCAGGGGTATGGTTAGTAGGGATCTATTTAATTTTAGGTACTTGTGATTACGGAGACAACTGTAAATTTTCACACATGACAGAAGGGAGGAAGAGACAGCTTCAAGAGCAAGGTAAGACTAGTTTTGTTATTTAACTCTTTACCAAACGATATAATTTTAAAATTGTTCAAATAAAAAGCATTTGTAGACAAACAATCAAGTCTGGCTAAAGAATGAGCCTTTTTTTTTTAATTGGTTAGAAAACACTGCTGGAAAAGGATAAAATGCTAGTTACCAGCATTTTCTCCTTTTCCCTCAGTGTTTTCAAAAGGCCTTTTCCATGGGGCTCGTTAACTCTTTACCAAACGACAAAATTTTAGACTTGTCCAAATTGAAAGTATTTTTAGATGACAAAATTAATGTGACTCAAAAATTGAAATTAGTTCTGGGAGGGTAGAAAACATTGTGGGAAAAGGAGAAAATGCTGGTTACCAGCATTTTCTCCTTTTCCCACAATGTTTTCAAAAAGCTTCTTTCTTGGAGACGAGAAAACCAGGGATTGTTTGGTAAAGAGTTAAAATATGAGATTGTTTTGTAAAGGTTTAAATCTTTACCAAACAATATGATTTTAGTGTCGTCAAAATGGACAGCATTTGCAGACGACAAATTTGATTTAATTCAAAATCATTGGAAGGGTAGACAACATACTGGATAAAGGAGAAAATGCTGGTTTTCCCACGGTGTTTTTAAAAGCTTTCTAAGGGTCATCGAAACTTGGAAATGTTTGGTAAAAGGTTAACTCTACTGAAGGATATAATTTTAGAGTGGTCGAAATTGAAAGCATTTGCATGTGACAAAAAAAAGTTGCTCTGATAATGCAGTTCATTTGAAGCCTGGGCTACAACAATACCTTGATATTTTCTTCAAAAATAGTTGAGCTAACAAATGAGAAAATGTTGAAAATTTGTAATTTTTCCTTTTCCAACATTTTCTACACAAAAATTTCTATTAAGGCAAATTTTGTCATTGGAGCAAAAGTTTTATTGTTTACTTTAAAGGCTGCACATAATATATGGTCAAGTCAGAAAGTCTTTTTATGGCCATTCTAGTTTCATTTGGTAAATATGACCCACCAAAATACCCCAGTGTCAACCATTTACTAAACAACAAGTTTATATACCCTCCACCTATGAAGTAGAGTGGGGTATACCGTATTTTCCAGACAATAGGCCGCGGCCTATCTGTAAAAAAAAAGTGGAAATTTTCAAGGGTGCGGCCTTTAAGACGAAGCGGCTTATATGTTTACTTTATTTTTCTAAATGACCTGTTAGTGCGGCCTGTAAAACTTAAAATAATTAAAAAAAAAAGTTTACTATTCCCCATGTGGGTGCCACTTTGGTTCACGCCCACAAAGTATTTCTCGAACATTTATACCTTTGTTTTGTTGGTAGATAAATTAATCTGCTTGCAAACTTGTGAATGTGTTAAAATTCGTGATCACAAACTAGATTTTCACACCTTTTCTTTGATGATATCTATCGGTACTAATCAGTGGTTAACTGCGAATGTAATTAAAGGCGTTGTTTGGTGTGTACCGGCAATCGAAGTAACAATTTGATTTCGAAATTCCTTATATTATTGGACAATGGATGAACGAATGACAACAGTCTCTAGTGTTCTGAGTGATTTGATCTGCAGAAGGGGAAATCATTCCAATGAAATGAAAAAAATGCAAAAACAACGGATAAATTTGTTTTGTGTCTTAAACATGTATAATACATATACAAGTACAAATACATGTACATGTATCTAAAGAGCGATGACATTGCACAGTAACCAAGCGTATCGGCCGTGGCTTATGTGCTGGTGCGGCCTGTACAATATTTTTATTTCTAAAATGGTTAAAATGGAAGGGTGCAGCCTATACAGTGCAGCGGCCTATTGTTTGGAAAATACGGTACTAATTTCACCATTTCTGTCTGCCTGCCATCCATCAGTGTTTTCATTTCTGTGCTCTATCTAAAGAACCCTTTGACCTAGGACCCTGAAACTTTATACAATTGTTGCTCATGACCCAAGAAGGTGCCCTATCGTTTTGGGGTCACATGGGTCAAAGTTCAAGGTCACAGGTAGACTGTGTTTGAAAATTATTTCGCTGCTTTTGACCTAGGACCCTGATTCTTTGTACAAATGTTGCTCATCACCTAAGGAGGTGCCCTCTTGTTTTGTGGTCGCATGAGTCAAAGGTCAAGGTCATCCTTGAACTTTGTTTGAAAATTGTTTCAGTGCTCTACCTCAATAGCTGTTTGACCTAGGACCCTGAAACTTTATACAAGTGTTGCTTATGACCTAAGGAGGTGCCCTATTGTTTTTGGATCACATGGGTCAAAGGTCAAGGTCACAGGTTAACTTTGTTTTGAAAATAATTTCCAATCTCTGATTGTGCTGCTTCAGTAAAAAGGCGCTGGTGGGGGACTATTTGTTCACTTTGCAACAGTTCAAGTTAGCATTGTCCAAATTGAAAGCATTTGCAGATGGCAAAATAACTGTGACTCAACGTTAAAATTTATTGTTGTAAGGACAAAAAACATTGTTGGAAAAGGAGAAGAGGCTGGTTATCATCATTTTCTCCCTTTCCAGCATTGCTTAGTGCTTACAAAAGCCTTCATTCATAGGGTTGTTTAAGTCAGGATTGTTTGCAAAGGGTTAAAGGTATTTTGTCAGAATGTCTAGCAAAATATACGATAGTGCAGATCCAAGATCAGACTGTTCTGTGCAGTCTGATCTTGTCCCACTTTAACATAAAAGATACAACAGTTTTGACAAGCATTTCAACCTTTAAACACTTTATCATGGGATCCAGTCTTTTAGGTAAGCGAAATGGCATTTAGAACCACTTTGAGAAAAGAAGAAAATGCCGGTAACCAGCATTTTCTTATTCTCCCACAATTTTTTCAAGCCTGTCAGTGGTAAATCCTGTCATTGAAACAGTATTTAATTTGTAAACTGCAACTGTCTTCAACATTTTGACTAGTCTAAAGTTTCATTGTATGTGAAAATGTTTCAGTGGCCAAGGAAAAAGCCATGGAAGAGGAAAAAGCCAGACTTGATGCCATTGAACCAACCCTGGACGAATGGCTTGCCAAAAGAAGAAAACATCAGAAAACAGACAAAGATGATGAGCCGGCAACAGAAGATATTCAGTACACCATCCCACCATTCCTGGCTAGTATACCAAATCTACCCCCTTCCTTGATGCCCCCAACAGCTGAGGAATTGAGGACAAAATCACAGTTTGAGTGGGGATGAGATTTATTTGTGTTAAATGTGAACATTTATCTATCTACTACATGACAAAACTTAAGCCTTTGTCCAAATGAAGGTATTTCAACAATTACCTCTCAGATATTGTGAAATCGTAACCTTAGAACACCAAAAAACATTGTGGAAATTGGACCCAAATAGTGAAAAAATAAATGCTTTGAAAGGCCACACTCGTAAAGTCTTATGTACTACAGGTTATTTAAGCCTATGGTAGTGTTTGCAATTATTTTCAACGCCAAGCCCCAGTGGATCAGTCAGTAGCGTACAGGACTTAAGAACAGAGTGTTGCTGCTTCAATTCTCGGCTCGGCCAATTTCTTTCCAAGATTTGATGATAGTCATTGCAACAGGATTCATTCTTCTCTCACTGCTGACCACTGTTTATGATGGTTATGGGGGAAAGCAGCCAGTGGCTTGGAAAGAATATTGTGGGAAGTGCTAGTAAAAGAAACTCAGTGAAAGCATGGGTAGGTCACTGGCCACCGTGATATAGCTGAAATAATTATGAAAACGGCTTTTAGCACCTTACAATCAGTCAATTATAATTGAACCATGCTCTGTGAAAAGGGGCCTTAATGCATCTGCGAAATGTATCGACTCAGGTCAGCCTGTGCAGTCCGCGCAGGCTGACCTGGGCCGAAACTTTTCACTACTGGTCCATTTTCTGTATGCTAAAGGACTAGTCTATCTCATGATCCAGTCGAGTGTTAGACAAGGTGGACTTTATGGATCCATGATCATGTGATGACTTGCTTGGTAAACACCAATGCATCACGGAAATGCATTAAGCCCCCTTTTCACAGAGCATGGCTAATTTAAAGGGGGCTATTTAGATTTTTGCAAGATCACCAAACTTCAAAAATGATTTATGACTGTATTGAGTAAAGTAATACTTGGCAAAGCATCACTAAAGAAGTAAGTAATGCTGTCCCACAGCCAAGTTTTCATTGAACATGACCTTTAATATAGGCATTTTAATATCAAGACTTGAGCATTTTTGTTGTATTTTTGCATCTTCTGTGATTCTGGTAATTTTGAGTATGTTTAATTTTGTTGAAGTAACAAGTTTTTACGCCAAAATCTTTGCCATTTATTGGCATCGTTGCCATGGAGGTCAGTTGTGAGATGTCGACGTCATCATCTTTCAGTGGGTACAAATATGTTCCATGAAAAGGGTTGTAGTAAATGAAACTAGTCAGAAATAAAAAAAGTAAAAAAAAAACCTACTTGGAGTTTGATCTGTTTTGTATTTAAAAGCAATATGAAAGTTGCCGCTGTGCAAAATGTGTCGGCTAACAGTGTACATCAAAGATTGGACTGCAAATTTTGTTCAGTCTGATCTGATTCAACACTGGCTACAGAGGAAATATAAGTTGTGAGCTTTAAATTTAAGTTGTGAGTTTTCACGGGGTAATACATGTAATTGAATCTCAGAGAGACAACTTCAACATAGAGTAAGTTCCTTTGAAAAATCCAGGCAAGTCTAAGAGCAGCAAAGTACTGGTGCAGTATGAATGAGAATACATGTGCTTTGCCAAAATCAAGGGAAATTCAAAGAAGACTGTTCAACCCTAATGTATGATACGAAGCTTGTCATCACATACATGTAATTAAGAATCCTTAAAATCCACAATTCATAACAACCGACTGAATCATGAAGTAAAATGGTCCTTTGACATGCAGAAAATTGACGGGTAGTAAAAAGTTTCAACCCATGTTGACCTGCACAGACTGCGATACTGTTTGCAGATGCATTAAGCCCCTTTTTCACAGAGCGAGGCTCAAATATTAATGTTAAAGCAACCGGTTCATGATATCCATAATTAGACTGATGCATTCATAGTTGTCTGCTACAAGTTTGTTTTTAGGATTTAATTTTTTTCTAGATGACAGAATTTTTAATTTGTCAAAATTGTAGGTATTTACAGACTAAAAATAATATGCAATTGAGCACAAATGATGGGGTTTGTCTTTGATAGGAAGTAAAACAACGTGGGACAAGCATAAGATGCAAGCTACCACAATTTTCTCTCTTTCCATTGTTTTTAGCTCACCTGAGCAAGAAGTGATCGAGCTGTGTCTGTTGTGTGTAGTCTGTCGTCAACTTTTACCTTGTGTACACTCTAGAGACCACATTTTCAGTCCAATACTCTTGAAAATTAGTCAGAATGTTTGTCTTGATGATATCTTGGACGAGTTTGAAAATGGGTCATGTCGGGTCAAAAATTAGGTCACTAGGTCAAATCTTAGAAAAACCTTGTGTACGCTGCAGAGGCCACATTTTTAGTCCAATACTCATGAAACTTGGTCAGGATGTTTGTCTTGATGACATCTTAAACCAGTCTGAAAATGGGTCAGGTCGGATGAAAAACTAGGTCTCTAGGTCAGATCTTAGAAAAACCTTGTGCACACTCTGGAGGCCACAATTTAAGTTCAATATTCCTGAAACTTGGTCAAAATGTTTGCCTTGATGACACTTTGGATGAGTCTAGAAAAAGCTTGTGTACAAGCTAGAGGCCACATTTTCAATCCAATAATTATGAAAACATGTTAAAGTGTTTGTCATAATATCTTGAAAGAGATTTAAAATGGATCATGTTTGGTCAAAAGGCTCAGGTGAGTGACTTCAGGGCCACCATGGCCCTCTTGTTCCGAAAGTCCTCTTCCCCAAGTTTGTTTGCAAATTGTAAATGTGAAATTAAAGACATTCATGATGGAAAAAAAAAAAATGACAGCAGCAAAGTATAAGCAGAGATTTAATCAGGTCAAACAACAGAGTTTATTAACAGAAGAACTGAGTAAGTAGGGTTAAAACAATACAAGAAAGAAAATAAAGTTATTACTAAACATTTCATTTAGTTCATAAAACCCAACAAAGTGTGGCCCCTTTAGCATACAAAAGAATTTTAGACTTGTCCAATCAGGAAGCATTTGCAAATAAAATGCTATCCTTAGCTCAAACTTCGGACTTTGTCTTAGAGAGGATAGAAAATGTAGTAGAAAAGGAAGGAAATATTGGTTACCAGCACTTTTTCCTTTTCCAACAATGTTTACGAAAGCCTTCTTTTCCAGGATAATTAAACCCATAATTATATGCTAAATTGGTTTAAGATACCTTAAGTTGCTTTTTTCAGACTGCAGATTAAGATCAGACCATACACAGAGAGTCTAAACTTGGAGTAACTCTGTCAAATCCTTCACTAGAAATTCACAGAACAAAACAAGCTTCAAAGAATTACAACAGGTGAACATCTTACACCCTTAACCCTATACCAAAAAGTCCTAAGTTTTAACCCGAAAGAAATGACATGAAAACATAGTAGAAAAAAGGAGAAAATGCTGATAACCAGCATTTTCTCCTTTTCCCTCAATGTTTTCAATGGCTTTCTTCTGTAGGGTAGCCAAAATGCAGGATTGTTTGGCAAATGGTTACTCTGCTTTTGTTCCTATCTTAACTCAAACAGTAAAATTTTAGACTTATCCAAATTGAAAGCATTTGCAGAGGAAAAAATAAACGTGGCTCAAAAGTTGAAATTTATTTTGGGAAGGGTAGAAAACATTGTGGAAAAAGGAGGTCACCAGCATTTTCTCCTATTCCCACAATGTTTTCTGAGGGTCGTTAAAAGTCAGGAGTGTGTGGTAAAGGGTTAAGATACAGATTAACTTTTGTGAAGTCAAGTCTGTCTGAAGAAATTCCTAACAAAAGTAGGGATGTTAAGAACCAAGATTAGACTGTTGTCATCTTCTTTGCAGTTTGATTCTGAGCGAGTGTCTACAAAAGCATCTAAAATGGCCCTTTTATCCTTTACTGTACATTCCTGAGTTTAAATAACCTTGTGAAAGAAGCCTTTTAAAAACATTGTGGGAAAAGGAGAAAATGCTGGTAACCAGCATTTTCTTCTTTTCCCACAATTTTTTCTATCCTATCAAAGACTACTTTCAACATTTGAGCCACCTTTAATTTGTTTTCTGCAACTGCTTTTAATTGGACATGTCCAAAATTTTGTCGTTTGGTAAAGAGTTACCTGGTAAGAGTTTATAAAACTACCAATGTCAATCATGAAAAATTGAATAAATATTTAAAATAACTCAGCTAGATACAAAAATAATCAAACTCCGAAGCAGATGTCCTCTAGTAATTTGGTAATTTTACGGATTATAAGTGGTAACATATCGCTCCACGCTTTGACGACAGACTGGGCACTTTAAAGGATGTGGAAGAGCTACAAGGCATTCGGCACACAGACAAATATGTCCACAGTTTAATAATACTATCTCCCGTCGGTTAGTAAGGCAAACAACACATGTGTTGTCATAGGCAACATCTCCATGACCTTCATCTGACCTTGACCCTGTGACAGATGAAGCAGTGTTTTCATTTCTAGCTCTTTCTCTCCGTCTTCGTATTTCTGTATATATATCTTGTCTTTCTCTGTTTTCCTTAAATTTTCTGTAACTTTTACGGATAATGTGGACCAAAATCATCGTCCCTATAAAACCAGTGACATACGCAAGTACTTTGACCCAGAAAGATTGTTTCTGATAGTGCTGTACAAGTTCTTTTCTCGTCATCGTAGTTAAAATATACTTCATCCCTTCACCTGGAGACCGTAATTCTAACTTTCCTTTTGATAAGGCCACTTCCCCAATACCACGGACAACTGTGTTGTTCAGCAACATCTTTTCGGTTTCTTGGTATCCTTTCGTTACCTCACCTGATATTCTATCGATGACTCTAGAAAAGAAACCACTCCCGCTAGGCTCATAATGATCATACGTGACAACTAGGGTGTCTGTCAAAAGTTCCGCCTCAGACGGGCTACAGACATGAAAGTCTTGGTTTGACCCATCATCAATCACTCTTCGTAGTAGAAAGGGAACCATCTGTATTCTGTCCTGTATGACACGCTTTACATCTGTCCTGTAAAAGATAATACGATCAACTTATCACAGGCTGAAGAAAAAAGTTCCCTTGCACCTAAAAGCTAAAACAAGATATCCCTGGATCACTCACCTGAATTTTTGAGAGCACCATAACCAACTTTTTTTAAAGTATTGAAATTTTGGAAACAAAATCATTATTTTGCCAAGCAATTATGAAAAGGTCACCTGTAAGAATCATTTCAAAATCTGTCACCACCCCTACAATCATCACCACAGCCATGTTTTTGATGAATCAGAATTCTGCAAATAAATTTTCGGATAGGTCACCCAAAGACCATTTTTTGAACAAGAGCACATGCCCGATAGTGGCTAAAAATATTAAGTTGAACAAGAGCACCTCATGAGGGTGCCAATGATTGGCTGTTGGTTGCTGGATAGCAAGTTAAAATTCCAAGTAGCAAAAGGGGCATAATGTTGACAAAACAATTTTGGAGTTACCTGCCCTTGTTGCATGGGTTGCTTTTTTACTAGTGAACAATTATTCTGAGTTTCAAGTACATGTGTTGAGTGGAAGCTGAGATATAACAAAATGTCAAAGTTTTTGCACAACGACAACGCAGATGACGACAACAGGGCTATGTCAATACCTCCATGTTTTCTATGAAAACAGCTAAGCTAAATAATGGGTATAATATAGGGATCATTTCTGTGAAATAACTTCAAAATCTGACTAGTGGTTTCAGAGAAGAAAAATTTTTAAGAATTTCTTCATGTCCGTATAGTGCAAATAGCCCCCACCCACCACAGCCATGTTTCTTGACAGATCAAAATTTGGCGAACAAATTTTCAAAAGGGTCACCCAAGGTACATTTCTGTGAAATTGTTTCAAAATCTGACAAGTAGTTTAAGAGAAGAAGAATTTCAAAGAATTTCTTTAAGTCCATACAGAGCAAAGACGGCCATGTTTTTCGATGGATCAAAATTTCGCGAACAAATTTTGAAAAGGGTCACCCAAGGAACATATCTGTGAAATTATTTCAAAATCTGACCAGCGGTTTCAGAGGAGAAGATTTTTAAAGAATTTCTTGGAAAATTCCATTTGGTTGCCATGGCAACCAGAGTTTTTTAAAGAGGACCTCCCAAGGAACATTCCAGCCAAGTTTGGTCCAAATCGGCCAAGCGGTTTAGGAGAAGATGTTTAAAGAATCGTTGACGCCGGACGACGCACGACGGACACAGCGTGACCCTAAAAGCTCCCCTTGAGCACGTTGTGCTCAGGTGAGCTAAAAAAAGGTTGTTGGCATATTGTTTCTATTTGAGCCATGTTTATTAGTCCCCTACCGGCGAAGCCGAAGGGGACTTTAGGTTTGCATTCCGTCCGTCCGTCAGTCCGCATGCATATCAGTTTTCCGGACTTTTTTTCTAAACGCTGGCAGATATTAAGCTGATTTTTTGGTGTATAAGTCCACCAACATGAGTTAAAGATCAACTTCGAGTTTCGGTCCGGTTCACTGATTTTTGACGAAATTACGGGCCTTGGACTTAGAAAATTTCACAAAAAAAACCCCAAGAGTTTTCCGGACCTTTTTTCTAAACGCTGGTAGATATTGAGCTGATTTTCGGTGTGTAAGTCAACCACCATGAGTTACAGATAAAGTTCGAGTTTCGTTCCCGTCCACTGATTTTGACGAAATTACGGGCCTTGGACTTAGAAAATTTCACTGAAAAAACAGTTTTCCCAAATTGTTTACTTGCAATGCTCATGTTTGGTATGTAGGTACCTGTCACTGATCTTCTGTGGGTTATATGTCCAAGGTCAAGGTAAAAAATTTTAACCCTTATCATGAAAACTTATCCTCAAAACTTTTCATAGTCATTTCTCTGTATATTCAAAGTACTAACACTTATACTTGGTAAGCTGGTACCTCTCATTGGTACACACCGGGTCCTACTAAATACCACAAAGACACCCTAAATACCACAAAGACACACAAAGACACCACAAAGACGTTAAAACATGTAAAAAAAAAAAAAAAAAAGAAGTTAAGTTTTTTTGAGTTGTTTGCATTATGCTAGGGTAAAAAAGTGGACAAAATCATGCAAATACGCGCGTGGGTTAGAGCATCTGCAGGGTCAGGCGGATATTTTTCTACTTGTTCTGCTGATTTCATATACATATATACCAAATATTTCCTCTATTTAAACACCATGATGAATGATTGATGATGATGATGATATTTACACTGCTCTCAATGATGATGACGATATCTACTTGCTTGCATATTTCTTGAAAGCATTCTATAAAGTTCAATTTTGCATATTTAAAGGCAAAGTTGACAATTTATCATTTACCGTTTTCTTCTTATCTTATTCTGCACTGCAAAGCTTGTAAGCTATTTACAAAACGACAAAAATATCAGACTCCTCCAGACTCAAATTCGGAGACGACAAATCAAGTGTTGCTCAAATCATGAAATGAATAGGCCCTATCTGAATGGTAGAGAACATTGTGAAGATAGGAGAAAATGCTGGTAACCAGCATTTTCTATTTTTTCCACATTGTTTTCAAAGGCTGTCTTTGTCTTAGGATCGTTAAAACTCTGAATTGTGTGGTAAAGGGTTAAAAGCACCGAACGTTCCTTTGGTTACTGTATTGTTCTTGAACATTTCTCCATTTCGTGTTATTTGTAAACGGGAGTAATAAAGAATAAATCTATGAAAATAATGAAGGCAGTTGTCAGTTACTGGTGAAAAAATGTGCACTGAGTACTGGTTACCTGATAAGGAGGTCTAAGTCTGTATATGAAAAGTTTGTTTATAGAATGTAATCAGTATTCTTTAATCAGAATTGGATATCACGAATAAATAAATAATCCAAAACAAGAATTAAACATATCACTCATCACCAAATTTTACTTTTTACAGATTCCAGCTAAACGTTCCATTATATACCGACATGCCTCTCTTTCATTAAGACTCAATGAATCTCATTAAATTTATTTTTGCATTATTCTCTTTCATCTTGAACTTTACAAATCAGTCAATATATTACAATAAGTTGTCAAACTGTTAGCCATACGAAATGAGATTGTCCAGTTAATTATGGTCAAAGAACAAACCATGAACAAACTACGATTTACTAATAAACAAAATTTTTACGGTGCCGACTTGATAAAGGGCATCAAAAGAGGACAAGGCTTTTAAATTACCAGAGATTGAATAATTAACAGGAAAATTAGTTGCAGGAAATGATCCGGCAGATGCTCGGACCGGGGATCTTATATATGTGTATATACGATCCCTGCTCGGACCTACATGTGTGTCTGCGCGATTTTGTTATTTTTTTTTAACCTAGCATAATGCAAACAACTCAAAAAACTAATATATTTTTTTTTCTTTTTTTTTTTTACATCTTTTTACGTCTTTGTGTGTCTTTGTGCGTCTTTGTGGTGTCTTTGTGTGCCTTTGTGGTGTTTAGGGTGTCTGTGGTATTTAGTAGGACCGGGTAAGCTGGTACCTCTCATTGGTACACACCTGCTGATGATAAGGTCAAGGTCATCTCACAAGGCAAAAGTCATATTTCCGAAAATTTGCTTTTACGGGGGCATTTGTGTTTCACAAACACATCTTGTCTTAGTAAAACTTCTTCAATGAACTTACATTAACAAGGAAAATGTTTATATATCTGGCTTTCATTAAAGCATTGCATACAAAGACAGACACGATGCTTATAATTCTGATAGGGGGTCAAATATGTTTTTTCTCTTCCACAGAGTTTCACAAACAATACATGCCAGCGATATATACGGCCTGTAGGGGACTCGGTATTGCTATGCCATACTATCAGAATGCTTGTTTACTTTGTTGCCTGCAAGTGCCTTTGATTTAGACCAACCTAAATTTTGTTACTAGGGAGAGGCTTAAAGAATCATGAGACTATTTTATGTACAGTCCTATTGGGCCTTCAACTGTCACGGTGACGCATGCAAAAAAGGACACTGCTGTTAAAACTGGCTCACAAAACAGCCCCCCGTTTTTGTTGTGCTGTAGAGAAAAGCTTGTCGGAAGGTAGGAAATGGTGGTAACTACTACTTTCTCCTTTTCTCACAATATCTTTTACCACTTCAAAGACAAAATCCATTCATTTCATACCAAATGACCAAAACTTGGATAAGACCACACTGAATAGATTTTGCTGGCAACAACTGTAATGTGTCTAATATGATGGGATTTGGCTTTGAAACTGACAACATTGTGGGAAAAGGAGAAAGTATTAATATCGTTTTGTCCTTTTCCCACAAAGTTTTTCAAAGCTTTTCCCATCAGGATGGTTGAAACATGGGATTTTTTTTTAGAACAAATTAATCCTTTACCAAACGATTCTGACTTCTAATGATCCTGAAGAAGAAGGCCTTTGCAAACACTGTGGGAAAAGAAGAAAATGCTGGTGATTAGCATTTCCCCTTTTCAAAGACAAATCCCATTATCAGTGCCACATTTATCCCTTCCTGAAACAAAAAACTTTAAGCTCCTGTAACTTGAAAGCATCTGCAGACAGTTATTTTGAAGTTGATAAAAGTGAGCTAAAGTTCTCTGATAACGTTGCCAGCACTTTCTCCTTTTCCCACAATATTTTCAAAAGCTTTTTTTCCTCAGGGTCATTCTCTCTCACTTTATCTGTCGTCTGCAAATGCTTTACTTTTGGATAAGTCTACAATTTTGTCATGTGGTAAATAGTTTTGCCACCTTTACTTTGTTGTCTGCGAGAACTACCCATCTGTACAAACCTAAAACTTTGCCCTCTAGTAAAGAGGTAGGTAACCCTTTACCACAGAGCAAAATTTTAGACCTGTCCAAACTGATAGTAGACGACAAATTATATGTGGCTCAAATGAGGAAATTTTCTGTGAAAGGGTAGAAAACATTAGGGGAAAAGGAGAAAATGCTGGTTACCAGCATTTTCCCCTTTTCCCACAATGTTTTTGAAAGCTTTCTTTGTCCGGGTAGTTAAAACTCAAGATTGTGTAGTAAAAGTTTAACTTACCAAATGCCCTGAACTGACTTAGACTTGTGTTCTGTCATCTGTAAATTATGTACAACACCTGATCTGCCCTCAACATAATGACTGTAGAGAGCTTGGTTGACTGGAATTACCTCCCCTTCCACGTAGGCATATGCTATGCTTGCTGTTTTTGAGTCAGTTAATTCTTTGATTACACTGCTGTCTAGTTTCACCTTTGTGGCTTTCTGGAAAATGGATCAGAGTATTCAGAGAATGAAATCGAAATCTTAAAAATTTGTCTTTAAAAAAGTATCATCTAAAGAAGTCAAAAGAAGTCGATGGCAGGATCATTTCTGTGAAGTTTGATAAAAATCGGATTGGCAGTTTCAGAGAAGATCAGTGTCTATTCTAGAATGCATGATTGCCGTGTTCACACTACTTTTTTTCTGATCCTTCCCAAATTCAGATCCAATGCCCGACAGTTCCCCCAAAAGATAAACAATAGCATTCTTTGAAAAAACACACGTGGTGTGGTTTGTTTTGTTTAACCCTTTACCAAACAATCCCGAGTTTTAACGACCCTGAAGAGGAAGTCTTTTAAAACATTGTTGAAAAATGAGAAAATGCTGGTGACCAGCATTTTCTCCCTTTTCCACAATGTTTTAAGTCCTTTCAGAGACAAACTGAGCCACATTTGATTTGTCATCTACAAATGCTTTCAATTTGGACTAGTCTGAAATTTTGTCATTTGGTATAGGCTTAAAAGTCTGATCACCTTCTGTCAATCACAAATTAGACATCTGTAGGAATGTCTCGATGAATCTAGCAGGCCAGTTAAGATAACTGTATAGTGTTGTTCACGTCTGTTATATGAGCTATGTATTTCATGTTTTCTATCTGCATGAAAATTGTCCCACTTAGTTTTTAAAAATCTATAGATCTTTTGGATGGAAGGGAAGAGGAAAATCCAACATCATTTTCAGTTTCTAGAATAGACAATGAAAGATGTTTGAAAGAAAAGTTAACATACTCACAGACTGACACATGGACCCCCAACAGACACAGGGCCATGACATAAGCTCACTGGCTTTCGGCCCCTAGAGTTTACAATGAAACCACCCTGATTCCAACAGCGAGCAAGACCAAATCTCCCAGAATACTGGTAAAAACATTAAATTGAGCAGACTACAGGCTTACCCTCAGTCTGAAGGGTTGCTCCAATGTTAATTTTGTGATTGTGTCTCTGCACCCCCTCAAAGCAGCCATTCTTTAATACTGTCTGGAAATTTAAAATCTTACCAGTCATTTTTTAGCTGTATCTTTAACCTGCTTGTAAGCTATGAAAATGGACAGGAATCAATAGATATACAAGTACATGTATGATTTAACTTCACGTTGACACCAAGTTTAGTGCAGGTTTTCATTGATCTGTTTGTAATTACCTTTTATTTGACATAAACACACCTACTTAGTTTGTAAACAAACACTCATTATAAATTCAGTTAACTGCGCATGCGTGGTCAATTTGAATTGAAAAATGACATCGTGTGATCAGCAAATTAAGTGATAATTATGACTCCTCGTAAATGAAATACATCCAGTACATTTTAGTTTCCCTTTCCAAGCCCAAGCTGATAACAGAGAAGCCGATGAATAATAATAATAAAAAAAAAACTTTCCTGTACTGGAAATGACTTCCGAATCATGCTCAGTAAATGTCAAGCCTAGTGTAATTTCCTCGGAAGTGGGTCAATGGATATCTACATTCCGAAGAAATGGAATTACAAGGAGGTAACACAGACATTTTTTAATTGTTTCGGTGTTTTTGTAAGGATTGTTCATTAGTCTATCGATTATGGACCTTATTGTTAGCTGACAAAGAAAAGATCGACACATACACCCATTTGAAACGATGCTGGTATTTTGATTTTTCACTCCAGAATGGACATAAGAGTGGCTGCTGCGGGGGCTAGCAGACACACAATCACAAAAATAACATTGGAGCTAGTCACCGAATCAGGGGTAACTACAGGCTAAATGAATATCGTACATACTTAAAGACTGAGACACTTCCATTTCAATGATTATATAGGCTGATTATTCCTAAAAGTAGACTGTTGGACAATGGCAATTTCTGATCAGACTGAAATACCTCTGCAATCTGATCTTTGTCTACACTGTCTGACAAAGCATCTTTCAAGTAACTAAACAAGGTGATGTGCTTGACAGCTTTTCTACATCTCAACTTTTGACACAGCTATGATAAAAGTGACAGCTTCTATAGTAAACTGGATCAGTTGCCAGGTACACAAATGAAACTAAAAATTAAAAAAAAAAAACAAGCCTTCAAGGAGAACAGTTTTGAAGTTACATCATTTGTATACACATACTTTGATATCATCCGCAGTCTTGTTCAAATTTTTATAACACGAATGTAGGATATAAAAAACAGAAAGATCCACTCCTAATCCGATGATAGCCCCTAAATTGTCCATTTTTGTGATGTATGGTCCGAGTTTCTTACTTTCGGTTTTCTTGATGTTGTTGTTGTTTCCAATAGATTCCGGATACATGTTTTACATGCAGAGTAGTTGTGTTTCTGAGTTCGATAATGGATCTGTTTAAAAAACACCAATATTATAGGAATTTGGAATTTATTTGTCTTTATTTATGCGTCAGAATGAGTATTTCGTGGCTTTTGTTAAATTCACATTATTGTTTGTCTGATTATTCATTTCCTGTAACAACTCGTGGGTTTTTTTTCCACAGACGGCTAAATGGACCCGCACTAGCAATGTTTTCAATTTTGTTGAGGAAAGAAGTATTTCAGTAGTCTAAATTGTAATGTTCTTCATTAGCAAAATTATTTTTGAATAACGGAGAAGCGTATAATTTGTATCATAGACATTAGTCTGTCGTATTCAGTTACTATTCTTCCCTTGCTGGTTTACCTTTTTTTAAGAGATGTAACCCTTCATTTGAACCCTGGGTTTTGTTTGAATTTATACCATGTAGTGCAGTTTCTCAGCAACAGTTTTCCCCCGATTCGTATTTTCACTTTTGAAAGCTGCTGCAGCTTCTCAAGAAAGGTACATGTATTTCATTTCATTTGAAAATGAAACGATTGGTTTTTTCGAGATATAATTGATTTTACTTTCGTATTTTTCTTATGCAAACTTTTTTTCTTCAGTTACTTATTTTCTTATTTTAAATGCCAGTTGCAGGCCAACAAATCATCAAAGCACTGAATGTCAAACTTGCACGCTGCCCAGCAGTGACAGTAGTGGGTCATAACCTATTTTATTTAGGTTTCATAATCATGAAAAAAAAAAGGACAAAGACTGTCTTATGTTTGATTTTCTCACTAGAAATGTAGGATATAGAAGGATTGACTGAAAGAGTTGGTAGGTAAATGTTTTCATCATTTTCATTTTTTGCACATAAAAATTCAAACTGTGAATGTCAGTTTCTCTAGTTTAGTCCTGTACTGCTGAAATAATTAATGGACTCATCCAGTCGGTAGAAGGAAGTAAGAAATCCTTATTCCAGTAATTTTTTCTTAAGATAATATAGCAACATATCAGAAATCAATGGTCAGACTGCTTGCATGTCTTTGGGACCTGATCTCAATATACAATGTAGAGAAAGGAACGGAAAGGGCTCATGATGCCTGTTTAGGGTCACTGGTGCTTTGATACTGCACAACTCGAAAGCACAGACAAGAATTACGTGTGAGTTTTCCAGAAATATCAATATTCAATTGATAGGTTTTTCAATTAGGTATATTAAACTTTACTGGTATATACCTGACGACGAAATTTTGGAGTTTTCCAAATTTAACTCCTTACTTAATGAGAAAATTTTAGACTGGTCCAAACTGAAAGGATCTGCAGACGACAAATTAAATATGGCTCAAATGCTGGAATTTGTCCTTCTTAAAGTAGAAAACATTGTAGGAAAAGGACAAAATGCTGGTTACGATCGTTTTCTCCTTTTTCCACAATGTTTTCAAAAGGCTTCATTCCAAGGGTCATTAAAACCTGGGATTGTTTGGTAAACGGTTAAAGGATTTTCACATAACAAATTCTATGGGGCTCATGTGATAGGAATGGTTCTATGAAGGGTAGAAAACATTTTGGGAGAAGGAAAAAGTGCCGGTCACAAGCATTTTCTCGTATCACAAACTTTTCGAAAAGTTTCCCCCTATTATGATTATTAAAACACCAGATTGCTTGGTACAGGGTTAGATAAGCAGAAAGAAAAAATGAAGCTTAACCTTTATGTTGCTAAGTCTTTACCACACAGAAAAATTTTATACTTTTATGAATTTAACACATCGGCCAGAGACTAACTATATGTTACTTTACTCCTTTCCAAACGACAATATTTTAGACGCGTCCAATTTGATAGCAATTGCAGATGACGAAATTTATATGGCACAAATGATGGGATTTGAATCAAATAGTCTAGAAACATTGTGGGAAAAGGAGAAAATGCTGGTTACCAGCATTTTCTCCTTTTCCCACAGTGTTTTCAAAAGGCCTACTTCTCAGGGTCGTACTCGGGATTGTATGGTAAAGGGTTAAATGATAGGATTTGTCTTTGGAAGGCCAAAAATGCTGCTTACCAGCATTTTCTCCTTTTCGCTTATTGATTTGAAAAGCTATCATTTTCATTGGTTGTTGAAAAATGGGATAGCTTGGCAAAGGGTTTATTGCAAGGGGCTTCAACTTCAGGATATGTTGATTGATCAATTGTATGTTGTTTAATACAGTTTTCAACTGGGGCGGTCAGTGCACCTACATGTATAGAGCAATGTTTTCCAGGTGTTTGTTTTACCAGTACTTCGCACAATATTCTTCTTAAGCTACTGGTTGCTTTCACAATCCGTCATGTAATCATTGTCTAAACAATGTAATATCAGAAGTGAGAGAGGAATGAATATAGTCACAGTGACTACCATCAATCCTCAGAATGAAATTGGCTGAACTGGGGATGCAAATCAGGTTAAGTATAAAATAATTAATCAGAAGCTTTAGGTTTGCTTTGTTAAATCTTTGCCAAGCGGTCTCAAGTTTTTGCGAATCTGAGGAAATAATCTTTTGAAAACCTTGTGGGACAAGAAGCAGAATGCTGGCAGCCAGTATTTTCTTTTTCCCCACAAGGTTTTTTACACTTTCAAAGACAATCACCACCAGTTTAGCTAAATCTGATACGTGGTCTGCAAATCTTTCAATTTTGACCTGTCTAAAATTCTGTTGTTTAACACTTAACCACACAATCCCGGGTTTTAACGATCCTGAAGAAGAAGGCTTTTCCCACAATGTTTTCTACCCTATCAGAGGCAGAATTCATCATTTGAGCTACATTTAATTTGTCGTCTGCAAATGCTTTCAATTTGGACTTGTCTAAAATTTTGTCATATGATTAAAAGAGTTAATAAAGACTTATTCATTTAATAGTAAATTTTGGCATGATCAGTAAACCATTTCATCTTTTTTCCAGGTGAAAAAATTTTAGATTTGTCAAAATTTAAAGCGCTTGCAGACAAAAACTTAATGAATCAAATGATGAGAATTTTCCTTGAAAGGGTAGAAAACATTGTGAAAAAAGGGATAAATGCTTACCAGATTTTTTATCCTTTTTCGACAATATTTCCAAAAGCAGAATTCCTCAGGGTTGTTAAAATATGGCATTGTATATTATTGGGTTAACTCTTTACAAAACAAAATTTTAGACTTGTTTAAATTCAAAGCATTTTTGAACTACAAATCAAAGGTGGCTTAAAGAATGAAACTTGCCTTCGAGTAGAAAACATTATGGGAAAAGGAGAAAATACTGGTTACCAGCATTTTCTCCTTTTCCCACTATGTTTTCAAAAGCTTTTTCCCTCAGGATTGTATTGTAAAGGTTTACCCTGCAAAGCACCAAATAAATCCAAGTTACCCAACACATGTTTTTCAGTGCTATGCTAGAAAAAAATAGGAATTGGTGAAATAACCCTATACCAAACATTTACGATTTTCAATGACCTGGAAGGAAAAGTCTTTTAAAAACATTGTGGGAAAGGAAGAAAATGCTGGTAGCCAGCATTTTCTCATTTTCCCACAATGTTTTCTACCCTATCAAAGGCAACTTGTATGATGTGAGCCACATTTGATTTGTCGTCTGCAACTGCTCTGGGTTCGGAAAAGTTACAAATTTTATCATGTAGTAAAGGGATAATTATCTATCAAGGTTGCCTTTGTCCAGGATGCCTCAGCAAACCTGACAGTATGGACCGAAGATTAGGTTTTATGCAGTCTGAGCTTGATCTACGCTGGCTGCAAAAGGCAGTAAAAGTCAGGAAAGGACCTCCTCTTAGGGTCACACTAACAGAGGGAGTGATGGTATTCTAAATCCTTTATTTCTCTTCCAAACCATAAGTTTGGGTACTCATTAGAATTGTCTTGATGAGACGATTCTAATGAGTACCCATAAGATAGGGTTTAGTGGAGAACACGAGGGCTGTTCGATATGTAATGTGTATTGTACCACAGCGCGATAACGCTTTCATTGATTTCGTGGATGATGATACGCTTGAATAGCTCTATTCAATACCTTTCCAACGGTATAAACACGAGCCTTTAGCTCCACATAGTTTTAAACTTACAGTCATTTCATTAGAGCTAGTTGTTGACACTGTTGTAAAAATGGTTGGCAAACGGATTAAGAATATTGAAGAAATTAGAACTTATATAAAAGTTCGCACAAAACTTGGTCATTTGGTAATGCAGATTTTTACTGAATTGGGGGAAGTATATGGGTCTGATAAGGTATCTTATGAGACAGTTCGTAGGTGGAGAAAGAAATTTCTGACTGGCACAGAGTCCGTCAAAGATGCAGCAAAATCTGACCGACCTGTGACTGTAACAGACAAGGCAAATGTCTCAAAAGTCAGGGAAATAATTGAAAGTGATGGCAGATACACGATTCGTGATATTGCCAACGCTGTTGGCATATCGCTATCGTGGGTGCATTTCATTTTGAAGCGTATTTTGAAACTACAAACTGCTAAGCAATTGCTCAAAATGTTTCCCAAATTCAATCAAAGACAATTTGCAAACATTGTTACTGGTGACGAAACATGGGTTCACTATTTCGAACCAGTTAGAAAAATTGGAAACAAAATATGGCTAACTAAACACGGTAGTTGCCAAAAGAAGCATAAGCACAAAGAAGGTTCCTTATTGCATATTCTTCTCATGTGATGGTATAGCCGTACAAATTCCGGTGCCGAAGGGCAAAAGTGTTACAGGTCGGTATTACTGAGATGTTATACTAAAAAAGGTCAAGAAATATTATCTTAAACGACGCCCTGTGTCAGGATTTAGGCATGTTCGTCTACTTCATGATAATGCTCCATCACATACATCTGAGCTTGTGAAGCAATTTTTGAAGTCGGAGAAGGTTATTGTCTTGCCACACCCACCATACTCTCCAGATCTAGCCTCATGCAACTTTTCCCTTTTCCAAAACTTAAAAAGTTCTTATCTGGTCGTCGTTACAAGTCCCGACAAGCCCTTGGCTCAGCCATCAGTCAGTGCCTCAGAGGTCTACCTAAATCAGCGTACCGTGACGCATTTCAGAAATGGATTCAGAGATTGAAATTATGTATTTCAAACCGCGAAGAATATTTTGAAGGGATGTAATGTTCCTTTCACTATTTGAGTCGAATGCGTTTGAGATATCGTACAATACACATTACATATCGAACAACCCTCGTAATTAATATTTTTAATTTTGAAATCAAAATCACTCCCTCTATCTGGAGCTCTGCACTAAACAGTTGTAGCAGACACTTTTGAAAACTGGTGAGAACAGAAGGGAATTACTTTTAACAAACACCGTCTCCTTTTTCCACAATGTTTTATTTTTAGATATTGACTCATTTTGATTTTTTATATGTCAAATCTGTCAAAAATCAGGCAGGCTCTGGTAGCTCAGCAGGTAGTGTACAAGACTTGAGAACAGGGGTTCGATCCTTGGCTCAGCCAAGTTCTTTCCGAAAAGTGGTGATAGTCATTGCAACAGGATTCATTCCTCTCACATCGCTGACCATTGTTTCGACAATGGTTATGTGGGAGAGCAGCAAATAGCTTGGACAGAATATTGTGCGGAATACTGGTAAAAGAAACTCCAGGAAAGCATTGATAGGTGGAATGGCTGTCATGATCTAATTGAATTAGAGTTGGAAACAGCGTTGAACACCTTACAATCACTGTCAAAATCAGCACAGAGTTTAATGGGTTTGTAGTGAGACCAGGTGTGTATTCAATGAACGTTAGCTAGAAGCAGATAGTGTATCCATGCATGTAACATGCTCACATCAGCTTGCAACCCATGTAATAATGGTTTAGATGAAAGAGTCTGATCAACTATGCATCCTTTAACCCTTTACTACGCAATCCAGATTTTTAACAACCTTGGAAAAAAAGGCTTTTGAAAACATTGTGGGAAAAGGAGAAAATACTTGTAACCAGCATTTTCTCCTTTACCCATAATATTTTCTGCCCTATTTAGCATACATCCCATCATTTGAGTAACAATTTATTGGGCGTCTGCAAACGCTTTCAATTCGGACAAATCAAAAAAAATTTTTATGCCTGGTGAAGTGTTAATGTACCTCATAACCTACTGAAACAACATCACAGCAGATGACATTTAACATCTTTTCCCCATACAACAAAAATGTGGACTTGTCTAAATTGGAAGAAGCATTTACACACATCAAAGTGGTTCATATGATAGAATTAGTATTTGATAGAGTAGAAAACATTTTGGGAAAAGGAGAAAATGCTAGTTACCAGCATTTTCTCCTTTCCCTCAATGTTTTCAAAAGCCTTCTTCCTCAAGGTTGTTAAACTTGGGATTGTGTGGTGTAGGGTTAACTCTTTCCTCACTGTAGACGACACCTGAAGCTTTTATGGACAGTGTAGATCAAGATCAGACTGCACAGAACGTGCAGTCTGATCTCTGATCTACACTGTCCACTTCTCTAATATAGATAAAGTCCAATATAGATTCTCTAATACAGATTAAGGCCAAACTATCTCTTCATCTTGCAATGGAACCATATTTATATAGCCAGTGAAAAAGTGTAAATTATTTACTTGGTAGTGAAAGAGTTATAGGAGGATATTCAGATTCATTCCTGACTTGCATAAAGTGATGGCCAGCAAAACATCATTAAAGATATTGGTTGTGTAATGTTTAACGCTGTTTTGAATGTTCAGTTATATCACTGTGGCCAGTGCACCTATCCATACTCTCCTGGAGTTTCCTTTTACACGTACTCCACACGATATCCTTTCCAAGGCATTGGCAGCTTTCCCACAACTATAGTCAAAACAATGGTCAGCAGTGAGAGAGAAATGAATCCTGTCTCAATGACTATCATCAATCCTCTTAAAGAAATTGGCCGAGCTGGGGATTGAACCCACGACCCTCTGTTCTCAAGTGCTGTATGCTACCGACTGAGCTACCGGGACTCCACCCAGTAAAAAAGAGAGACAACTGTGAAAAAAAAAAAGTTTTTCAGTGATATTTCCTGCCCTACCTAGTTTCATGAGTTATTAGTTCCGCTCTTTTCAGAGAAAACATTTGACCAGCCTGCATAGTTCAAGTGGTAGAGCATAGTACCCGTGAACATGATGTTTCCTGGTCACTTGAGGGTCTAGGTTCAATGCCCACGGCTAGCCATCTAAAATTACTAATAGTCTTTGGATGAGATGTGAAACCAAGGTCCCAAGTAACGGTGCTTTATACGGAGCACGTTTAAGAACCAGGCGTAACTTAGGATGGGTTTCGTCTTCTATCTGCACTATCCCCCTGAACAATACTAACGGCCTTCAGGGGGCGTTGCCCATATGGACAACCGGTGGCGTCTTCTAATATTAGAACAGGGGGGTGACTGATTCTAGTCCCAAGCTTTGAGGATTGATGATAGTAATTGCGGCATGATTTGTTAATCTCTCACCGCTGATCAGTGTTTCCACCATGGTTATGTAGGAAAGCAGCTAGTGGCTTGGGAAGAATTTTGTGTCAGGTACTTGTAAAAGAATCTTCGGGAAAGAATAGATCGATGAACTGGCTGTTGCAATATAATGAAATAATGTTGAAAACAGTGTTAACCCTTTAATACACAATCTTGAGTTTTGATGACCCAGACAGAAAAAGCTTTTGAAAACATTGTGGGAAAAGGAGAAAATGCTTGTAAACAGCATTTTCTCCTTTTCCCACAATGTTTTCTACTCTGTCAAAGAAAAATTGCACCATTCAAGCCACAATGAAATTGTCGTCTGGAAATGCTTTCAGTTTGGACAAGGCTAAAATTTTGTCGTCTGGTAAAGAGTTAAGGGTAAACAGACAACAAAAGTTTAGACTTGTTCAAATTGAAAGCAATTGCAGACGTCAAATGAAATGTTACTGAAATGACGATATTTCTCTTTGAAAGGATAGAAAGCATTGAAGGAAAACGAGAAAATGGTGATTACCACCATTCCTTTTCCCACAAAGGCATTTAAATCTTTTCTCCTCAAGGTTGTTTAAAGGCCCAATAGTAGCCTAAAACACAATGCAGTTGTTAAAATGCATTTAAATCATGCCTTTTAAAATTATGGCAAATATATTTAAGATGAAAATCTATTATTATGTGGTCTGTCCAAGTGTAAGTTGCTGGCAGTATAAATGAATTTCAAAATCAGGCAAAAAGTAAATGAAAGATAAAGCGACTTGGTAACTTTTAACCTAATTTTGAAATGAATTTCTCTGCCAGCAATGAACACTTGGACCTGTTGTAAAATAATAGGTTGTCATCTTCACAATAATTTCCATACTTTTAAATGGTATGATTTAAATCTAAAAGCATTTTAATACCTGCTTTTTTACTTTTGGCTGCTATTGTTTCTTTAAACTAAAATTTAGTGCAGAAGGAGGAAAATGTGTTTGTTTTGGAATTTTCCAGATTGAACATGTCAGATGGTAAGAAGTTGCGATTCATCACATATTTATCGCCCGACATCCCGGTAGAGGTGTTCGAGACAGTTGCCCATTATCTGGAAGAAGTTACTGGGCTAGAGTCCAGGCTGCTATATGAGTCAAGATACAGGGGCCCACCAGGGGACAAACCTGACCCCTTCACAGAGGATGAGGTAGACATAGGTATGTTTGACTGTTAACCTTTTCATGTGAACAGTGATTATAGATTTACTAATGAATGTTTTACTATTCTAAAAGTTGTTTGTCTTTACCTGCAAATAAGTGTATGTCTGTTTTATTTTCTAACTATTTACCAAATAACCAAACTTGAAGCATTTGTAGACGTCTAAGAAAGGCCAGAAAACATCATGGGTAAAGGAGATAATGCTGCTTACCAACAATCTTTCCAGTTCTCACAATGTTTTCCAAAGGCTTTCTTTGTCAAGGTGTTAAAACTCTGGATTGTTTGGTGAAGGGTTAAACGATGTTCTGATAATTCATAGGGCTTCCAACAATGTTTGTTAACCCCTTTTACCACACAATTTTGAGTTCTCACAATCTTTAGAAAGAGGCCTTTTGATAACATTGCGAGAAAAAGGAGAAAATGCTGGTTACCAGCATTTCCTCCTTTTCCCACAATGTTTTCTCCATTTTCAAACCCATATTAAATCATTATAGTGGCATTTTAAAATTTGTTGTCTAAAAATGCTTTCAATTTGGACAACTCTAAAACTTTGTAGTTTAGTAGAGTACATTTATTGCTGCATTACTGGTAATATATTGATCTACAACGAACAAAACCCCCTCCTCCCAGTTAAAAATACGGCCTTACAGCTAGAGGGAAAAACGCTGTCAAAACTTGAAAGTGTGCAGAATGGCTCAGCTGTGTAAATATAGATAAATTACCAATATGTATGGTATAAGAGATAGGAAAACACAAGGGATTTATCCTCATTTAAAACAGGAAATGACAACAGCTTGGAAGGCCTCCAAAACATGAAATGCATTTTCTATCTGTCATAGTATGTGCAATCTTGCAGCCATCAGGGGTAACATTAGGCATAAAGATACAAGAATGGTTATAGTTTCATAAAATAAAGATGAAATGGGTTAAAAATCTATCTGAAAACTGCCTGAAAATGACTTAAAATGTATCTTTAAGATTTAAACTTCAAGAGGTTTGTCACAAAAATAAAAGGTTGAAATGGTCAAATAAATCATCATCAAGGACACAGGCCCTCAGGCAATAGATAAACTCTCCCTTTTACCAAACAAAAAACTTTGATACTCCTTTTAAAGAAAACTATTGCAGACGACATATGAAATGCGACCCATATGACGAAGAGTACAAAGAATTTTAGGAAAAGAAATTAATGCTGGGTACCAGCATTTTCTCCTTTTTCCACAATGTTTTCAAAGGTTTTTTTTCTGAAAGTGGTTAAAACTTTGGATTTTCAGGTAAAGATAACTTTAACCTTTTACTAAACGATCCTAAGATTTAACAACCCAAGGAAAGAAGGCTTTTGAAAACATTGCGGTAACCAGCATTTTCTCCTTTTCCCCAAAATGTTTTCTACCCTGTCAGCAACAGAAATCATCATTTGAATTGTGGTCGGCAAATGCTTTCAATTTGATCCAGGTCTAGTCCAAAAGTTTGCCGTTTGGTAAAGGGGAAAGGATGAAAGCAAAGTTTTCATTTTATTATCTGTCAAACTACAGCCGGGTAAATTTGTACTCGGTCAACTAGAACCAATCATATCCTGTTATAGGAGATCCTGAAACTTGATTAGATGTTTGATAAAATATACAAATGAATAGAGTTTGTATTTCTGCTTGTTTGCATAGCCCCTTATCACACAATCCAGATGTTTAACGACCCTAAGGAAGAAGCCTATTGAAAACATTGTGGGAAAAGGGGAAAATGCTGGTAACCATCATTTTCTCTTTTTCCCACAATGTTTCCTACTCTATGAATGTCAAATTCCATGTTTTGAGTTACACATGATTTGTTGTCTACACATGCTTTCAATTTTGCTAAAGCTAAAATTTTGTGTTTGATAAAGATTAGCCCTTTACCGAAAGAATGAAAGTTTAGACCGGTCCAAATTAAAAGTAATTGCAGACGACATATTCAATGTGGATCATATGATGGGATTTGAATCTGAATGTGCATAAAAAACCATTGTGGGAAATGCAGAAAATGCTGTTCACAAGCATTTTCTACATTTCCAACAATATTTTCCAAAGGCGTTTTGCCCAGGATGGCTAGCTTCAGGGATATGTTGTGAAGGTTTATGGACCATCAGAAAAAATAACATATGGGAAAATGAAAAAATGCTGGTAATCAACATTTTCTCCTTTTCCCTATAACATTTCCTACCTTTCCCAATGCAGATTCCAATTTTTGAGTCACATTATTTTGCTGTCTGCAAATGCTTTCAATTTGGACAGTTTCAAAATTTGTCATTTGGTGTAGGAATAACCTACCATTTGTCTTCTCGTAAAGGGTTATTTACTTCGTTGGTTGGAGTGAGATGTAGAGCTATTTGATCAAAATACAAATTTTGTATGTTTTAATGATTTAGTTAGCATAAGATCTGCATAAATTCCAAGAAGAATAGCATATCTTTCGATTTTGTTCGTGTTGGTATGGTGTTTACTTCCAAATTTTCAACACAATATGCCATTTTCAACATTATTTCAGATACATTTTTTGGCTATTGGTCCTCAATGCTTTCCTGGGTTTTCTATTTTTTACCAGCACATATTACACATAGTGTTCTTCCTTGGCTGCTTTCCCACATAACCATCACTGATATATTATCCAGGGGTGATGAGTGGAATGAATTCTGTTGACATGACTGTCATTAGGATAAGGCAACTAAATGGGATTCGTGCAACATCGCCTTACGTTACATCGCCGAAAAAATGTATGGATTCGGCTAAGACTCGGGTAATCTGTAATCAATTGGCTGATAGACGCTGGTTACCTGCATCAATTACGGATTACCTGAGTCTTAGCCAAATCTGTATGATTTTGGCGATGAAAGGTGATGTTACACGAATTCCATTAGGGTGCCCTACCCTTAATTCTCTGAAAGAAATTGGTTGAGCTGGAGAGTCAAACAAGCAACGGCCTGGTTTCAAACCCTGTACATTACCAATTGAGGTACCGGAGCTTGGCTGCCTATTATAAGTACATGCACATTGAATTTGGTTCCAATTATTTACATGAAAGTCTTGAAACACTTTTTTTACTTTAACACTTTACAACACAATCCTATGCTTTAAACACGCTGGTAAAAAAGGCTTCAGAAAAGATTGTGAGAAAAAGAGAAAATGGTGGTAACTAGCATTTTCTCCTTTTTTTACAATATCATCAAAAGAATGATATAAATTTGAGTAAGTTAGATATGTATGTTGTTGTTGTTGTTTTTCAAGGATTCATGGGAGGTACAGAATTTCTCAGACTGGTTCAAAAGAAGAACAAGTTTTTGGAACTGTGTGGTGCTGGGGCAGTCCATAACCATGTAAAAAGTAATGGTAAACCAGTCTATTATGCTGACCTCATAATCAAAGGGAGCAATGCGTAAGTACTAGTTATAATTCATAACTGTATAGATTCATGTTAGACCTTACGTAAAAGTATTACCAATTACACAAAGAAAAAAACATTAAAACAAAAGTAAATACTGTTTTGCAATAGAATGGAGAAAATTACTTGTTTGGTTTGTATATTTTAACTCTTTAATCACACAATTCCAAGTTTTGAAGCTTTTGAAACATTGTGGGAAAAGGATAAATTGCTAGTAAACAGCATTTTCTCCTTTTCCCACAATGTTTTCTTCCCTATCAAAGACAGAAATTATCATTTGAGTCTCTTTTAATTTTTTTGTCTGCAATTACTGTCAGTTTGGTCGAATCCAAAATTTTGTGATTTGGTAGGGAGTTTATGCCATTTTTAGCTCACCCGAGCACGAAGTGCTCAAGGTGAGCTTTTGTGTTCGCCCAATGTCCGTCGTGCGTCGTCCGTTGTGTGTCGTCCGTCGTCCACAATTTCTTTAAACATCTTCTCCTCGTAAACCACTGGGCCAATCTTGATGAAACTTGGCAGGGATGTTCCTTGGGTGAAGCTCTATGAAAGTTGTTCAAGAGATTGAATTCCACCCATAACTCTGGTTGCCATGGTAACCAAAAGGAAAAAAATAGCAAAATCTTTGAAAATCTTCTTCTCTGAAACTAGAAGGCGTAGAGCTTTGATATTTGGTATGTAGCATCTCCTAGTGGACCTCTACCAAGTTTGTTCATATGATGTCCCTGGGGTCAAAACTGGCCCCGCCCAGGGGTCGCAAGTTTGAACATAGGAACAAAGAAGGGAAACTTTAAAATTCTTCTTCTCTGAAACTGGAAGGCATAGAGCTTTGATATTTCATATGTAGCATCTCCTAGTGGACCTCTACCAAGTTTGTTCATATGATGCCCCTGGGGTCAAAACTGGCCCCGCCCCAGGGTTCCCAAGTTTGAAACATAGGAACAAAGAAGGAAAACTTTAAAAATCTTCTTCTCTGAAACTAGACGGTGTAGAGCTTTTATATTTGGTATGTAGCATCTCCTAGTGGACCTTTACCAAGTTTGTTCATATGATGACCCTGGGGTCAAAACTGGCCCCGTCCCGGGGGTCACAAGTTTGAACATAGGAACAAAGGAGGGAAACTTTAAAATTCTTCTTCTCTGAAACTGTAAGGCATAGAGCTTTGATATTTCATATGTAGCATCTCCTAGTGGACCTCTACCAAGTTTGTTCATATGATGCCCCTGGGGTCAAAACTGGCCCTGCCCCGGGGGTCACAAGTTCGAAACATAGGAACAAAGAATGAAAACTTTAAAAATCTTCTTTTCTGAAACTGTAAGGTGTAGAGCTTTGATATTTGGTATGTAGCATTTCCTAGTGGACCTCTACCAAGTTTGTTCACATGATGCCCCTGGGGTCAAAACTGGCCCCGCCCCGGGGGTCACAATTTTGAACATGGGAACAAGAAAGGAAAACTTTAAAATTCTTCTTCTCTGAAACTAGAAGGTATAGAGCTTTGATTTTTAGTATATAGCATCTCCTAGTGGACCTCTACCAAAGTTCGTTCATATGATGCCCCTGGGGTTAAAACTGGCCCCACCCTGCGGGGGGGGGGGGGGGGGGGTCACAAGTTCGAAACATAGGAACAAAGAATGAAAACTTCAAAAAATCTTTTTCTCTGAAAATGGAAGGCGTAGAACTTTGATTTTTGTTATGTAGCATCTCCTAGTTAACCTCTACCAAGTTTGTTCATGCCCTGGGGGTCAAAACTAGCCGGCCCAGGGGTCACAAGTTCAAACATAGGAACAAAGAAGGAAAACTTTAAAATTCTTCTTTGCTGAATCTGGAAGGCGGAGAGCTTTGATATTTGGTATGTAGTGAACCTGTTCTAAGTTTGTTAGCCCACCGGAGCACAACATGTTCAGTGAGTTCAAAATTGGGTCACCTGGGGTCATAAACTAGGTCACTATGTTAAATTAAAGAAATAAGTTGTGGGCACTCTAGAGGCCACATTTTTTGCTCAACTGACTTGAAAATTGGTCAGAATGTTTGTCTTGATAAAATCTCACATGATTCTGAATTTGCGTCAACTGGAGTCATAAACTAGGTCACAAGGTCAAATTAAAGAAATATAACTCTAGGGCTTTCTAGAGGTCACATTTATTGTTCAATTGATTTGAGAATTGGGTAAAATGTTTCTCTTGAGGAAATTTAGGAATAGTTCAAAATTGGGTCACCTGGGGTAAAAACTAGGTCACTATGTCAAATTAAAGAAATACGTTGTGGGCACTCTAGAGGCCACATTTCTTGATCAACTGACTTGAAAATTGGTCAGAATGATTGTCTTGATAAAATCTCACATGAGCCTGAATTTGGGTCAACTGGGGTCATAAACTAGGTCAAATTAAAGAAATATAACTAGGGCTTTCTAGAGGCCACATTTATTGTTCAACTGATTTTAGAATTGGGTAAAATGTTTCTCTTGATGAAATCTAGGATTAGTTCAAAATTGGGTCACCTGGGGTCATAAACTAGGTCACTTGGTCAAATTAAAGAAATACCTTTAGTGCACTACAGAGGCCACATTTCTCGCTCAATTGGCTTGAAAATTGGTCAGAGTGTTTGTCTTGATAAAATCTCACACGAGCCTGAATTTGGGTCAACTGGGGTCATAAACGAGGTCACTAGGTCAAATTAAAGAAATATAACTAGGGCTTTCTAGAGGCCACATTTATTGTTCAATTGATTTTAGAATTGGGTAAAATGTTTCTCTTGATGAAGTCTAGGATTAGTTCAAAATTGGGTCACCTGGGGTCATAAACTAGGTCACTAGGTCAAATTAAAGAAATACCTTTAGGGCACTGCAGAGGCCACATTTCTCTCGCTCAATTGGCTTGAAAATTGGTCAGAATGTTTATCTTGATGAAATATGGGATGAGTATGAAATTGGGTTACCTGGGGTCATAATCTAGGTCACTAGGTCAAATTAAAGAAATACCTTGTGGGCACTCTAGAGACTACATTTATTGCTCAATTAACTTGAAAACTGTTCAGAATGTTTGTCTTGATCAATTTGTGATGAGTTCTATATTGGGTCACCTATGGTGATAAAGTAGGTCACTATGCCAACTTACGGAAATTCCATGTGGACCCTCTAGAGGCCACATTTTAAGCTCAATTGACCTATCTATTGGTCAGAAATTAAATTATGCACGTGGAGTGAAATTTCGCCTATTGACTCGGGTGAGCAATCCAGGGCCATCATGGCCCTCTTGTCAAAATTATTTCAGTTATACCAAGGTGTCCAGAGCACCTATCTATGCTTTTCTGGAGTTTCTATTACTAATACATAGTGCAATTTTCTTTGAAGCCACTGGCTGCTTTCCCACCACTAGCTGCTTTCCCACATACCAATTATAAAAACAATGATATGCAGAAAGTCATCAAAAATGTAGGATTTGTTGTTTGTAAAGATTGTTCCATTTCCCACCAAAAGAAAAAAAAATGTAAGTGTGATAAACCAATAGATTATCAATGCTCTGTTCCTATTCTTACAATCATGAAAGTTTGCAACAAGTGCATAGCTGTAAAACAAACCACCTCTGGCGGGATTCGAGCCGGTGCGGGAAAGATTCTGTTTACTGAGCTTTAAAAGACCAACATCTTAACCGATGAGCTCAAGAGAATTCTCCCTAACGCAGTTGTTAGGTAACCCTATTGATTTTATACAGGAAGAAGCTATGCAATAAGGAAGGAGTGATTTCCTGTAACACTAATATGTTTTTCAGTACCAAATACAAAGATTTACACAATCTACGTGGCGTGAAATTTGGTTACAGTTCAGAAAGGTCATCGTCCGGTTGCTTGTTGATGATGGAATATTTGAAGAAAAATGGATTTGACAGTTCGTTCTTCAGCGAGATGTTTAAAACTGGTGAGTTGTTGTTGTTGTTGTGGATCTAACATGTTACCTTGGAACAAGGATATTTATTGTCCGGCTACAGGAAAATACTATTTGACACTTACCTTTTAACTCGTTACCAAACAACAAAATTTTAGACTGGTCTAAATTTAAAGCATTTGCAGACAACAAAATTAATGTGACTCAAACATTGAAATTTGTTATGGGAAGGGTAGAAAACATTGTGGGAAAAGGAGAAAATGCTGGTTACCAGCATTTTCTCCTTTTCCCACAATGTTTTCAAAAGGCTTTTCTCTCCAAGTCGTGAAAACCCAGGATTGTTTGGTAAAGAGTTAAAGGCAGGTGCTCTTTACTCTTTTCCAAACATAAACAATTTAGACTTGTTCACATTCAAAGCATTTGCAGACGACAAATGCTGGAATTTATATTGAATTGTATCGAGCTCAGTATTGGAAAAAAGAAGCAACTATTGCATGTTAGAGGTATTTGCCTCCTCTTCTCACAATATTTTCAAAAGATTTTCACTGTAGGTATATTAAGTCTTTACCAAATGGCAAAATTTTATCCTCATTCATATCAAAAGCATTTTGCAGACAACAAATTAAGTTGACCCGAACTAGAGGTTTGTTTTTGAAAACATTGTGGGAAGAGGGAAAAATGCTGATCACCAGCTCTTTGTCTATGATAGAGTAGAAATCATTGTGGTTAAAGGAGAAAAGACAGGTTACCAGCATTTGATTCCTTTTCCCACAGTGCTTTTGAAAGGGTTCTGTGTAAGGGTCATTAAAACTCAGAATGGTTGGGCAAAGGCTTAATTAAAAGTTGTATATATGCAGTAAAAATTTAACTTCTGTTTCTATTTCCACAGGTTCACATTTGTCATCTATACGACATGTGTTAGATAGTCGAGTAGAAGTGGCATCTGTAGATTCCAATGTTTTAAATGGCTACCTCTCACAACATCCAGAAAAACAGGCTGATCTCAAAGTGTTGTTGTCTCTAGGACCTCTTCCAACCTATCCTATAGTCTTTAACAGTCGCTTGTCAGGTAAGTAAAGCTGAGCCCGGGTAGCACAGTCAGTTGCATACAGGACTTGAGAACATGGAGTTACTGCTTCTAATCCCCAGCTTGGCCAATTTATTTCTAAATATTGATGATAGATATTGCGACAGGATTCATTTTTCTCTCATCACTGAACACTGTTTCGATGATGGAAAGCATCGAGTGGCTTGGGAACAATATTTTGTGAAGTACTGGTAACAGAAACTCCAAGAAAGGGTGGATAGGTGCTCTGGCTGCAGTGATATAATTGGAACAGTATTGAAAACAGCGTTTAATACTGTACAATCAATCAATCATTCAATCAATCAGATGAATAAAGTTAACCCATAACCACACAATCATAACATGACCTTGAGGCAGAAGACTTTTGGAAAGGTTGGAAAAAAAGAAAATACTTGTTACAAGCATCTTCTCCTTTTCTAAAATGTTTTCTACTCTCTGAAAGACAAATTACATGTTTTGAGTAACTTATGAGAGCAATTCAAAAATAACGTAGACAAGCCATATTACCAAGCTGTTAGATACGATATTTTCATGACTATCTAATACAGCGTAGGCAAACATTTTTACAATATAGGTCTAAAATATCTCATAGGTTTGCTGGTTGTCAAGATACACCATGTAATACTACATTACTGTATTGACCACGGCGCAGTATAAATTATGTCGCCTGACGTTATGAACATTATTTCGGAGGGCTCACCCTACAGCTTTTCCAAATTCTCACCCATGCACTCTATACAACTTCTGTACCTGAGGATCCGTTCTTGGAAAATGTTTTTGTACCAATTCTTTTCGATCCCAGCTAATACGATTCTGGTTTCATTCTTCAAGTCCTCTGTTGCGTTTATCACATTGCTGATGCTACTGATAAGTTTCTTATCAATTTTTCTCTTTCTTCCCTGGCATATGTTATCCTCTACAGATTTTCTTTCTTCTGACAATATCAATGCCACCTGTAGACTAAGGCTCGGCACACCTTCAGCATAAGCTCTGCTTTTTCCAGTATCTCTCTCGTCTCAGCTGCTGTTTTTCGGAGTGCAACACAGAACTTTATCATCAGACGTTGCTCTGTGGCTTTGGACAACATCATGTTTTTTCTCTGAAACGAATCTGGTTGCTTTGGTCAATAAACAGTTTTCAAATAACTCTTTCGAATTTGACGTTGAAATTTAAAACAAACAATGATGTGAGATCATGTTAAATGTATGTGCAGTTTTACGTTTTGCCACTGTATATTAGTAGATATGAGTTCAGAGTAAAATGTAAGGATATCATAACCATGTTAATTAATGAACTGGAATTAAGCTGCACCTGATCTATACCAATTTTCATGAATTTCCATTGAGCCTAAGTGTAAATATCAGTAGTGTCTACGTAATTTTTAGATGGCCCTTGTATATTTTGCAATCTACAAATGCCTCCAATTTGGACATGGCTAAAGCTTTTCCTATTGGTTAAATGTTAAACAGACGTTATTATGCCGTCTGTGAAGCTTTCCCAATTTGAGGAAGTCATGAATTTGTTTGTCAAAAAGTCTTTTTTGGCATTGTCTTCAAAAGTGGCCATTTTGATGAAAATTTTCTTGTCCTTAACCATAAGGCATGGGGCTGTTGCCTACTTCATTTAACCTGATCCTGACCTTTATGTTGAATATGTAAGTAAGTATATAAATAGACCTCTGACTATTATTCAGGAAGTTATATATACACGGGAATGTACAGGTAAGCAATTCACTTTGTGCATATTGTAGAGTATATTTACATGACCATTCTGGACATCTGCCAAAGGCAGCCCCATGTGATGCTGAGGGTAAAAATAGAATTTTAATTTATGTAAAGGATATTTACCTGGGTCAGGTTAAATGAAATAGGTAATACCAACATGGCATGTAGGTTTATCTGGTGGACTTCTACCAAGATTACTCAAGGTAGAGCCCTGGGGTCAAAGTTGGTGCCGCCCTGGGGGGTCACAAGTTTTACAAAGGCTTATTACAGTGACAACTTTAATAATCTTCTTGTTCATAACCATAAATCCTAGGCTCATTCAATAGTTGCCAGGTAGCTTCATCTATTGGATCACTTCTACCAATTCTGTTTAAACCCTTACCAAACAATCATGACTTAATGACCCTGAAGAAGAAGGCTTTTGAAAACATTGCAGGAAAAGGAGAAAATGCTAGTAACCAGCATTTTCTCCTTTTCCTGCAGTTTTTTCTTCCCTATCAAGGACAGAAGTAATCTTTTGAGCCAGATTTAAGTTGTTGTCTGCTAGTGCTTTCACCTTGGCATAGTCTAGAATTTGGTCATGTGGTAAAGAATTAAACTAGAGCCCATAGGTAAAAATTAGCCCTGCCAGGGAGGTGGGGAAAGGGGGGGGGGGATCACACCTTTTACATGGGCTTTATATTGTGAAAACTTTAAATGTTTTTTAGTTTTGAACTATTTCACCTAGACTTGTGCTATTCGGTAGGCAGTTTCATCTTGTGGACCTGTTTTAGGATTCAACTAATTATAGACCTTGAGTCAAAAATGGTCCCACACAGGGAGTCACAGCGTTCATAACTTGTAGGCTTTTATGGAGAAAACTTAAAAAAAACCTGACAATCTAGTTGTTACAAGCAATTTTCTGTTGGCCACAATGTTTTCCAAAGTTTTATGATGCTAAACTACTTTGGTCTTGTACATACATGATTAGTACATATCTGGACTTTCTTTTATTACAGCTGATCTCAAGGGCAAGATAACAACAGCGTTACTAAATATAGCCACCAATCCAAAGTGGGGGGAGTCGTTGTCAAAGCTAAACATCTCGGGGTTCGTACCAGTTGACATGTCGCTATATGATACTGAAAAGCTACTTCAGGATTCAAAGCTAGATATTAAAAAGATATTTTATTGATTTTACAATATCAACTGCTATCACATTATTTTACAAACCATGAAATCTTTGTTTCTCAAATACACAATAATTTGAAAAAAGTGTTCATTGCCTCACACATTACCTTCTGCAATAACTGTTTACCAAAAGACAGAACTTTAGACTTGCCCAAATGCAAAGCTTTTGCAGACAACAAAATAATTGTCTCAAAAATAGATATTCACCTTTTGAAAGGTAGAAAACATTGTGGGAAAAAATGCTGGTTTCCAGCATTTTCTCCTTTTCCTACAATTGATTAATTCACTAGGGTTGTTAAAACTAGGGATTATTTGATAAAGGTTTAAGTGTATATTGCATAATACCATACCTTCTGCAGATGAGTTTTTGATTTTGCTGCAGACAGCTTTGTAAAAGATTGTTAAAAAAGGTGAAATTGCTAATAATGATTCTCCTTTTGGAACAATGTTTTCTTATCTGTGAATGTGTTAGACCCTAACTCTATACCATACACCAAAATTATAGACAGGTCCAAATTGAAAGCATTTGTAGACAAAAAATCAAATGCAGCATAAATGATCACGTTTGTATCAGAGAGATTTGATAACACTGAGGGCAAAGAAAAAGTGCTGGTTACCAGAATTTTCCTTTTTTTCCCCACATTTTATTCAAATACCTTCTTTTTCAGGATTGTTTACTTCGGGATTGTAAAGTAAAGGGTTAACTCTTTACCATACAACGAAATCTTAGATTTCCAAATTGGAAGTTTGTGCAGACGACAAACTAAATGTGACTCAAGAATAAAACCTTGTTTTTGAAAGGGTGGAAAACATTGTGAGAAAAGGAGAAATTGCAGGATGCAAGCATTCTATAGATGAGGAATTTCACCTTCTGTTTCAATGTTTTAAGCGCCCATCAAGATTTTAATACCACCGAGAGAAATTGAAAGAATTTTAAGATAAAATTCATTCAATATTTGATCCTTCCATTTACATATTTAAACATGTCAAAATTGAAAAAATTTGCAGATGACATATTAGATTTGGCTAAACTGATAAGGATTGTCTTTAAAATGGTAAAAAACACTGTTGTGAAAGAAGAAATTGCTGGTTACCAGCATGTGCTCCTTTTCCCAAGCTGTTTTCAAAAGCCTTCTTCGAGAAAGTCGCTAAAATTCGAGATTGTGTGGTGAGAATGTAACACAGACTGTTTGAAATTTAAATTGGTAGTTGCATAATAAAGTTGGCTGTTGAACATGAATGACTGCTATCAGAGGAGTTTACTGTATGCTAATGATTGGAGTTTGTTTCTTGGTCATACATGTGTTCTATTTACCCTTTTCCTGCTAAGTAGGTACAGAAAACTTTCAAGCTGATAGTAAACATTGAAGAATGTTATTTCAGACTCTTTTTTTGAGAAAAATAGCTCCTTATCGGACAGTATAGATCTAGGATCAGACTGCACATTATATGCAAAAGGTCAGTAACTTGCGCTTAGCAGCTTGAGGGTTAATGAATTCATTGTTATCTCAGATTTAATTGTTAGTCAGATTTTTGTTAAATATATTTCATTTCTTGTTTTTGTTTTCCTTATGTTTGCATTTGTTGAAATTATTTAGGGCAAAGCTTATGAATTTGAAAAAATATTGTAGCAGCTTTCAGCTTGTGCTATATTTTATTTTTTTTATTCTTTCTGTATGCTTGAAATATACATTTTTATTTAGCTTTTTCCCCATTGACAGACTTTTATACTTGTACAAATGGAAAATATTTCCAGATGACAAATTAAATGTGGATCATATGATGGGATTTGTCTTTGAAAGATTCAAAAACAGTTGAACCACACTCTGGCAAAAAGGGGGTTTCATATATAAGGGGGTTTTCATATCTGTATGATCCATTTTACCAAGCAAGTAGTCCCATAATCATGGATCCATAGAATACATTCTGTCTAACAATCAAGTGAATTGTGAGGAAGAATGGCCCTTGGACATGCAGAAAGTTTACCAAAATCAAATAGTTTCCACCCAGGTCAGCCTGCATGGACTGCATAGGCTGATCGGGGTCGATACTTTTTGCCAGTGCCTTAAAGCCCGTTTTCATAGAGCAAGGTTCATTTAGGTCACTTTCTCAGAAACTTTTGTGCATTAAGTTAAAAATTTTATTTTCGTAGACAAGACATCTAAATGTCTAGATGTAACTTGGAGACCTGGAAGTCAAAGGGGACCACAAGTGTTCTCTTTACCTTTTACCAAACAATTCTGACTTTTAACAGTGTGACAGATAAATTCCTTTGAAAACATTGTGGCAAAAGGAGAGAATGCTGGTAATCAGCATTTTCTCCTTTTCCCACAATATTTTCTATCCTCTTGAATAATGATTTCTACATTTGAACCACATTTAATCCGTCGTCTGTAAATGGCCCAACAGTTTGTCACTTGCTAAAGAGTGAAATTTTCCATGATATATACCGGTGCATGTGTGTTTGAATCCCTTCCCAGACAAAAGATTTTTGTGTTTCCTTATTATACGCCCGTCAAAGACGGGACGTATTATAGGATCACCCAGGGTGTACGGGCAGGCTGGTGGGCGGGCGGCGTCCAGTTCTTTGTCCGGAGCATAACTTTGTCATCTCTAGTCCGATTGACTTGAAACTTGGCATTTGTGTTTGTTGCAATAATACGGAGTGCAGTGCAGAAGAACCATAACTCTACCTTGTACTCTCTTTGAGTTATTTCCCTTAGATTGACTTTTTTACAGCATTTTCTGCTTGTCCAGAGCATAACTTTGTCATCTCCAGTTCGATTGACTTGAAACTTGGCATTTGTGTTTGTTGCAATAATACGGAGTGCAGTGCGGAAGAACCATAACTCTACCTCGTTCTGTCTTTGAGTTATTTCCCTTAGATTGTCATTTTTACAGCATTTTCTGCTTGTCCAGAGCATAACTTTGTCATCTCCAGTTCGATTGACTTGAAACTTGGCATTTGTGTTTGTTGCAATAATACGGAGTGCAATGCGGAAGAACCGTAACTCTTCCTAGCATGAATTTTGAGTTATTTCCCTTAGATTGTCATTTTTACAGCATTTTCTGCTTGTCCAGAGCATAACTTTTTCATCTCCAGTTCGATTGACTTGAAACTTGGCATTTGTGTTTGTTGCAATAATACGGAGTGCAGTGCGAAAGAACCATAACTCTACCTCATGCTGTCTTTGAGTTATTTCCCTTCGTCATTTTTACAGCATTTTCTGCTTGTGCAGAATATAACTTTGTCTTCTCTAGTCTGAACATCTTCAAATTTGGTAAGCATGATTGTTGAAAAATTACAGAGTGCAGTGCACCAGAACCATAACTCTTCCTAGCACAAATTTTGAGTTATTCCCCCTTTGATCTTCATTTTTATAGCATTTCTTGCTTGTCCAGAGCATAACTTTGTCATCTTAAGTAGGAATGACTTGAAATGTAATATGCTTATTTGTTGCAATATTTGGAAGTGCAGTGTGCAAGAACTGTAACTCTACCTCATTCTGTCTTTGAGTTATTTCCCTTTGATTGTCATTTTTACAGCATTTAGTGCTTGTCCAGAATATAACTTTGTCATCTTAAGTCAGAATGACTTCAAACTTGGTATGCATGTTTGTTGCAATATTACAGAATACAGTGCGCAAGAACAATAACTCTACTTAGCACGGATTTTGAGTAATTCCACTTTGATCTTCATTTTTACAGTATTTCTTGCTTGTCCGAAACGGAACTTTGTCACCTCAAGTCAAATTGACTTGAGACTTGGTAAACATGTTTGTTGCAGTTACGAAAAGTGCAATGCACTGGAGCCATAACCTTACCTAATGCCCTTTTGGAATTATTCCCTATTCATTTTTTTTTTTTTACATCTTTTCATGCTTCTCTACAATATAACTTTGTCTTTTCATGTTGGAATGACCTGAAACTTTATATGCATGTTTCTTTAATGTTAGAGGAGACATTCATGCCTATATCAATCACTTACATGATTTCTGCTGCACTACTATTTTCCTCTACCTGCCCTTTACGATTATTATCCCCCCTCGACAACTGGTGGTGGGACGGGCGTATCTTGCGACAATTTGCCGCTCTTGTTTAAAATATAAGAGCTGTGTTCTGGCTAAAGGGAGCTTAAAGCATCACTGTGATGCATTATAGCTGGCAAGTGATTACTTAACTCTTTACCAAATGACGAAATTTTAGACTTGTCCAAATTGGAAGCATTTGCAGATGACAAAATGTGACTGGGGGGTTGGAATTTGGTTTGGGAAGGGTAGAAAACATTGTGGGAAAAGGAGAAAATGCTGGTTACCAGCATTTTCTCCTTTTCCTACAATGTTTTCAAAAGGCTTCTTTCTCAGGGTCGTTAAAAGTCGGGATTGTGTGGTAAAGAGTTAAACATAGATCCACAAAATCCATTGTGTTTACCAATCAACTGAATCGTGAAGTACCCTGGTCCTTTGATCAGCAGAAAACTGACCAGTAGCAAAAAGTATTGACCCATATCGGCCTGCGCAGGCTGACATGTTTGGCAAATGCATTAAGCTCCCATTTACAGAGCACGGCCCAATGTGTGTGACAAATCAGAGGTGGCCCAAATGATGAGGATTGTGGTTTTGAGGGTAGAAAATATTGTAGGAGAAAAAAAATTATGGTTAAGCCTTGACCAAATATCCCAAGTTTTGATGTCACTGAAGAAAAACCATTCTGAAAACATTTTTGGGAAAGGAGAAAATGCACCAGCATTTGATCCTTTTTCCACAACATTTGTACCTTTCTAATGACAAATTTGTACACTTTTAAAACATTGTGATTTAGTAAAGAATTAAATCATTACTTAACAGGTAATGGTAAAATTTTGGACATGTCCAGATTCAAAGCATTATGCAGACATCAATTTAAATCTGGCTCATATAATAGAATTTGTTTTTGATAGGGTAGTGGGAAAAGGAGAAAATTACATTTGTCATCTGCAAATGTGTAGTCTAAAATTTGGCCGTTTAGTATAGAGTTATCCTGGTACAGAAGTTTGCTATTGTCATTCAGGGGCCCCATGCTTAGTAATTGCTATTTGTCCGTCCTGTTGTATTTTTGCTGATGGCACTCCTTTCAAATCATTGTCGTTGGGCAAGGTAGTTTCACTCAGGATCCCAAGCGTCGTACAGTTGAAACTCACAAAATACATGAACAATTCAAACTCGCCAAAATACATGAATAAGTGAGGCGTTGCCGTGACAAATTGAAATACTGTTGAAAATGGCAAAAAGCACAATTCCAAACAACAGTGTTACTCTTATATTATCTATAGCATTTTATGCATCCTTTAATATTGCACAATTTTTAGCTCCACTGGCCGAAGGCCAGCGGGCTTATGTCATGGCCTGTTGTCCGTCGTGCGTCCGTCCGTCCGTTAACTTTTTTTTAAAACGTCTTCTTCTCTGAAACTACCCATCCAATTTTGATGAAACTTCACAGAAATGATCCTGCCATGGTCCTCTTCAGAATTTCTTGAAAGAATTTAATTCCTTCAAAAACTCTGGTTGCCATGGCAACAAAACTGAAAAATTTTGAAAATCTTTGAAAATCTTCTTGTCTGAAACCGTAAGGCCAAGGGCTACCAAATTTGGCATGTAGCTTTATCTAGTGGACCTCTACCAAGTTTCTTCAATTTATAGCCCTGGGGTCAAAATTAGCCCCGCCCCGGGGGTTACAAGTTATACATGGGCTTATTTAGGGAGAACTTTAAAATTCCTCTTCTACCTAGCCATAGGGCCTAGAGCTGCCAAATTTGGCATGTAGCTTTATCTAGTGGACCTCTGCCAAGATTGTTCAAATTATAGCCCTGGGGTCAAATTAGGCCCTGCCCGGGGGTAACAAGTTTTACATGGGCTTATATAACAAGTTTTACATGGGCTTATATAGGGAGAACTTTAAAATTCTTCTTTGACCTAGCCATGGGGCCTAGGGCGACCAAATTTGGCATGTAGCTTTATCTAGTGGACCTGTACCAAGGGTGTCCAAATTATAGCCGAGGGTCAAATTTGACTTCGCTCCGGGGGGTAACATGTTTTACATGGGCGGGCTTATATAGGAAAATCTTTCGCATCTAGCTATAAGGGCTAGGGCTATCAAATTTTGCATTTAGCTTTATCTAGGGGGTCTCTATCAAGGGTGCCCAAATTATAGCCCGGGGGGTCAAATGTAGCCCCACCCCAGGGGGTCACAAGTTCTACATGGTCTTATATAAGGAAACTTTAATAATCTACTTGTACATAGCCATATTTAGGCCTAGGGCTACCAAATTTTGCATGTAACTTTATATAATGGGCCTCTACCAAGAGGGCCCAAATTTTAACTTTGGGGGTCAAGTTTGACTCCACACCAGGGGTCACAAGTTTTACATTGGCTTTTATAGTGAAAACTTGATAAACCTGTGTCATGGATCACATATTTTACTGGGCCTTTTATTCAGCAAACTTGTTTTACATGACTTTTTATTGGGCAAGATTAAAAAATCTTTTTGTTTATAACCACACATTCTAGTTTCATATTGTAGGTCTGGGGTCAAAATTGCCTTCATTCCAGGGATCGCAAGTTTAACATGGGCTTCAAAATATTGTCACTTCAATTTAAACATTAATCAAGGGAAATAACTCTTTTTATGAAAGATAAAGTTCGTTACTATTTACCTCCCTTGATTATCAATCTGCAGTGATACATGATTGGTGCTAGACAAGTTTTTTAGCTCCACTGGCCGAAGGCCAGCAGGCTTATGTTATGGCCCGTTGTCTGTTGTGCGTCCATCCGTATGTTAACTTTTTAGCTCATTTGAGCACAACGTGCTCAAGGGGAGCTTTTAGCATTTGTTTCAACTCAATAAAAGAATTTTCAATCATACACCAAAACAAAAAATTATCCTCCACATATCTGACTGTGTTTACAAACTATGAAGTGTTCATATTAATACACCATGTCTACTGTTTGATGATGACTAGCTTAGAAAAAGTATTAATAAAATAAGTTTGAAAAAAAATCTTAGTGATTTATTATGACAATTGTTAGCACACATGTAACTCATTACCAAACGATAATATTTTAGGCTTGTCTAAATCGAAAGCACTTGCAGACGACAAAATAAAAGTGATTGAAAATTTGAAATTTGTTTTGTGAACAGTAGAAAACATTGTAAGAAAAGGAGAAAATGCTTTTCTAAAGCCTTCTTTCTCAGGGTCATCAAAAGTAGGGATTGTCTGGTAATAGGTTAAAAAGATATATTTCAAACTGAGATTGATGTATATACTTGTTTTTTTACTGGCACTGAAGGTCCGTCCGTCAATCTGTCCGTGCGTGCATTAACTTTTATTTCAAACATCTCTGAAACTACTTATCCAATTTTGATGAAACTTCAAAGAAATGATCCTGCCATGGTCTTCTTCAGAATCCCATGACAGAATTTTATTCCTTCAAAAACTCTGGTTGCCATGGCAACAAAACTGAAAAATATAGAAAATTTTCAAAAACCTTCTTCTCTGAAACTGTAAGGCCTAGGGCTACCAAATTTGGCATGTAGCTGTATCTAGTGGGCCTCTACCAAGTTCCTTCAAATAATAGCCATGGGGTCTACCAAATTTTGCATGTAGCTTTATCTAGTGGGCCTCTACAAGGAGGGCCCAAATTATAGTCCTTGACCCAAGTTTGTCCCCACACCACGGAACACAAGGTCACCAGTTTTACATGGGCTTTTGTAATGAAAACTATCTTAAGTCATCATGTTACTAACCGTTATAAAGACTAAGGCTATTAGATTTAGCCCTGTCTCATGGGTTTCATGTTTTACAGGGCTTTTCATTGAGAAAAATTTGAAAATCTTCTTGTTTATAACATTCAAGAACTGAATTATTTGGTATGGAGCTTTATATTGTGGACCTCCACCAGGATTCAAATAATTATAGCTTTGCGATCAAAATTGGCTTTGCCCATGGATCACAACTTTCTCGTAGGATAAGATAGAAAAATGTTTGCATGTCCTCGTGTTTGAAATCAATTTGCTGAATATTGTAATGTTTGGCTTGTAGTGTTTTTACTTAATAGCCAGTGGAGCGATACAGGGCCATCATGGCCCTCTTGTTATAATCAGAATATAATTGATCATCAGTATTACACACATGGGTCAAAGGTTGCATTATATTACACGTCTAAATATAGAACAGCATATAAGTGTGTTATTTGGTGGTGGCTGTTTGTCAATACTGAATACTCTATAGACTGTGCATAGAACAAATTTATTGTTAAGAATATGTTGAATTATATATAGTTAAAATATTTTAATAAAAAGTTAAATATTTTTTAACTGTTGTGAACTCATATGCTTACATTGTGTTTACTTCTTTCTGTGATTTGCTTTTATGCAAACTGAACGTGCCATATGTCCCATTTCATCAATTCCTTTTCCCTCATGAAACTTGTTTTGAGCAAATGCTCTTTTTACCACAATATTGTATAATTCAATAAAGCTTTTTCTTTGAGCCAGGCACAGGGGTCACATTTACAAATGAGCCATGCTCAGTAAAAATGGGGCTTAACCCTTTGCCAAACAATCCCTAGTTTTTACGACCCAGAGGAAGAAGCCTTCTGAAAACATTGTGGGAAAAGGAGAAAATGCTGGTAACCAGCATTTTCTCCTTTTCCCACAATGTTTTCTACTCTTCTAAAGTCAAGTTTCAATTTTTGAGTCACGTTTATTTTGTTGTCTGCAAATGCTTTCAATTTGGACAAGTCTAAAATTTTGTTGTTTGGTAAAGAGTTAATGCATCTGCACAGTCAGCAGATATTGCGGAAATTTTTACATGTTAAAGGACTGTTCTACCCCCAGATCCAATTGATTATTAAGACAAAATGGATCTCATGGACCCATAAAATTATGTGATGATTCGTTTGGAATGATGCATCACAGAGATCCATTAAACCCCATTTTTCTTAGGGTATGTCTCAAATCATTTCCAAATTTGATACTAATTCTACATTCCAAGACTGACCACCTGATTAGCTAAATCTTATAGAACAATCTGTCATTGCCTCTGATTGGTCAAGTCTTGGAAGATAATCTCGGATGACCTCTGATTGGCCAAGCCTTTGAAGACAATCTATAAAGGCCTCTGATTGGCCTCGACAATCTATCTTGGCCAATCAAAATGCTAGTCCTGGAACTCATAATATGAATTTCTCTGCAGCTAAATAATGTTACATGCAACAAGCACTTGCATCTTTTCCATCAGTGTTTTCAAAAGCTACTGTATCAGCAGAAATTTTTGCAATGTGGAAATTTTTGCAATTTCGTGAATTTGAAATATTCACACACTTTCCTGTTGGCATAGTTTACCACAAGTATAACAAAGGAAAAGAGCCTGAGTGTCTTGAATTTGCAAACATTTCTGTAAACAAAATGTCCGCAATGGATAATTCGCGAATTTTTAGACATGGGTATATATTCGCTTGTACAGTATCTACTGTGGTGATGAACATATAACAGGTATTTGATGGTGAAGGCTAAGCTGTTTATCAAACAATTATTGTCACTGCAAAATTGACAATATTGAAAATTATGGAATTTGTACACGCAAGACATGCAAGTTCAATGCTTTGATGTTGAATAATGTCAACTAGTATCGTTCGATAGTGGAAAAATAGCCTCAAACTAGCTACCACGTAGCAGAAATAGCTGTTTACCTTACGGTCCACTTTCTTGGGGATGTGATAAATTCACTCGGGTACAGAATTTTTTTTGTGAAATTGTCACAAAATCACAAACAAGGAGGAACTCAAAATACTCTACCAAGTAACAAAATTTTGGACTGGACTAAATTCTAACTGTTTGCAGACAATAAATTAAATGTTGCTTTAATGGTTATTTCGATATTTGCTAGGGTAGAAAACACTGTGGGAAAAGGAGAAAATGCTGGTTTCCAGCATTTTCTCATTTTCCCACAATGTTTTCAAAAGGCTTCTTTTTAGGGTCATTGAAAGAAATTATGTGGTAAAGGGTCCATAGATCTGTGTCAAAACAAGCCATTTGTTAGATGCTTAAAAACTCAGGTGACTCAATGAATGTGGCTTATGTGATTTGTCTCTGAAAGAATGAAAAGATTGTTGAAAAAGGTGAAAAGGCTGTCTACCTGCATTTTCTTCTTTTCCCCATGATTTTCTCGAGCCTTTTCCCTCTGTGTCATTAAAGCAAAGGACAGTTTGGTAAAGGTTTTGAAAGCAGCTAAGCTGAACTCGGTGCACTTTTGTAGATAGTGCAGATCAAGATAAGACTGTGCAAAACGTATAGTCTAAACTAGATTACACCGTGCCATAAGGAGAGATTGTACCAGCAAAACAAATACAATTGAGTAAAAACTTATTGCATATAGGCTGTTACATCTATGAGGTATTGCTTGAGAAAGTATAACAAGAGGGCTATGATAGCCCTGTATCGCTCCACTGGCTAAGAAGTATAAATCTTACACGTCAAACAATACTTCGCTAATTGGTTTCAAACTAGAACACATACAGAATTTTCTCTATAAAATCCCGCGAGAAAAATATGAACCAAGAAGATTTTCAAAGTTTCCTCAATAACAGACGCTGTAAAACATGAGATCCCTGAGACAGGCCTGATTTGGTAGCCCTAGGTCCATGGTTAGTAACAAGAAGATTTCTGAAGTTTTCACTATATAAGCCCATGTAAAACTTGTGACCCCTGGAGCTGGCCAAATCTGACCCCAGGGCTGTAATTTGGGCCCTCTTGGCAGAGGCCCACTAGATAAAGCTATATGCAAAATTTGGTACCCGTAGGCGTAATGGCTAGTTACAGGAATATTTCTAAAGTTTTCACTATATAAGCCTTTGTAAAACTTGTGACCCTGGGACAGGGTCAGTTTTCATCCCTGGGCTATAATTGGAAGAAACTTGGTAGATGTCTATTAGCTAAAGCTACATGCCAGATTTGGTAGCCCTAGGCCCTACGGTTTCAGACAAGAAGATTTTCAATATTTTTCAGTTCTGTTGCCATGGCAAACACAGTTTTTGAAGGAATCAAATTCTTTCAAGGAATTTTGAAGAGGACCATGGCAGGATCATTTCTGTGAAGTTTCATCAATATTGGATGATTAATTTCAGAGAAGAGGATATTTGAAATAAAAGTTGAGGCAAGCACGCATTCACGTACGCACACACGACAGACATCAGGCCATGACATAAGCGCTAAAAATTGTTAACTTCCAGTTTTGAGTAACAAGGAAATATCACTTCTTCCTAACAAACTTTACTTCAGGTCAGATTTACCCCACCCACTTTGAACAAGCACACAACAAACAAACCTTTACCGACTGGTTTAATATTCCATGATATTACAGCCAACATGTGTAAGTTTAAATGTTTACAACATTTTCCCGACTTTAAACGACCTTAACAAATTGGCCTTTTGAAAACATTGTGGGAAAAGGAGAAAATGCTGGTAACCAGCATTTTCTCCTTTTCCCACAATGTTTACTATCGTATCAAAGATAAATTCCATTATTTAAACCACATAAATTGTCGTCTGCAAAATTCTTTCAATTTGGACAATTCTAAGAATTTGTCGTGTGGTAAAGAGTTAAGGATAAAGAGGACGATCAGTTTTGGCCATGAAGACGGCCTTATGGAGACCCCTCCTATTGTAATAGCCTGTAACAAAGAAATGAACCATGCTCTGGCAAAAAGGAGCTTACTGCATCTCGATGATGCATTATACCAAGCAAGCCATCGCGTACTTATGGGTCCATATTAGCAACTTTGTTCCACAACCGACTTGATCATGAGGTAGACTGGTTCATGGCGATACAGAAATTTGCCCAATAGCGAAAAGTTTCGGTTCACGTCAACCGGCACAGACTGCGCAGGCTGACCTGGGTCAATACTTTTCGCAGATGCATTAAGCTCCTTTTTCACTCAGCATGCCTCAAATACTTCGTATCCATGTAATGATTTGGAAAATGAAAGTATAAAAAGGAAATGCTTAAAATGATCATTGACAGTTTTATGTTTAAATATACATGTATTATTCTCATACAATGAAAAAATTTATAAATATTGCAATAAAAAGAGTTTCTCAATACAATATGCAAAACCTTCTTGAGAAAAAAACTATTACAACAAGCAATTTTGTTGAAATGATATCCCCCGCCGAAAAAGACCTTTTCAAAAATCTAACTCAAAATTGCTCCCAGTCGGCCATTTTGCATCGAATCAAATAAAGAAAAAAAGTATATTGGCGGAATAGGTTATTGTACACATGTATAAAGTTTCACAAAGTTCCATCCAATGGTATTGGAGATATTGTCCCAGACGGACGGACGGGAGGACGGATGGACAATGCTAAAACTATATCCCTCCGCCTTCGGTGGGGAATAATAAAACCAAAAATATGCCATGCATCTCTTCTCAGGACGTATTCTTTTTCTTATGAAAATACATTGGTGAAAAAAAAAAGATGTTTCCATAACCCTCTGCCTCAAATCCTGAGTTTTAATGACCCTGAGTAAGAAGGCTATTAAAAACATCGTGGAAAAAGTAGAAAATGCTAGTAACCAGCATGTTCTCCATTTTCCACATTATTTTCTATTTTTTCTCAGACAGCTTTTCCCTTTTAAGCAACATTTATCCCAAATCAAGCTAAGCTTAGGTCAGTTCCTATATCTAGGGCAGTTCAGAACTTTTTTAAAGAAAAAGGTCAGGACCTTGAGAAAGCTTTTGAAAACATTGTGGAAAATGCTGGTATACAGCATTTTCTTCTTTTCCCACAATGTTTTCTACACTTTCAAGTACATATACCTTTGGTTCAGCCACATTTGTCATCTGTAAATGCTTTAAATTTGGACATGTCTAAAACTTTGCCATCTGGTAAAGGTTTAAACATGGCATCTCCACCAAGTTAATGATTTTTAATCCTTCACCAAACCAAACCATATACTTTTGACTGTTCCAAGTTGAAAGCTGCAGTCTACTGGAAGTGATAAAAATGAACTGAAGTTCTCCGACTGGATAGAAAACATGGAGGGAAAAGGAGAAAATGCTGGTTACCAGCATTTTCTCCTTTTCCCACTATGTTTTCAAAGGCCTTCTCCTTCAGGGCTGTTAAAACTCAGGTTTGTGTGGCAAAGGGTCAAAGTGAAACAACTGAGATGTGTAGGCTTTTGGCAGAAAAAGACTCGAGTTATTTCAGAATAACATGGGATTCAAAGGAAATCACCAAAAACATAATGGAAAAATTGCTTATTTGGGGCAGTTTCTCCATTTGCTGTTTTCAACGGCCTTTTATTGATCTTTCCCAAACAATCCTGTCTGTGTTTCAATGACCCCGAGATTGATTGATCGTATGGTGTTTAACACCATTATCAACATCATTTTAGTTATATCGCGGCGGCCAGTGCACTACCCATGCTTTGCTGGAGTTTCTCTTTACCAGTACTCCATACAATATTCTTTTGAAGCCACCCACATAGCTATTGTCCAAACCATGATCAGGGGTGATAGAGGAATGAATCCTGCCGCAGGGAAAGAATCCTCGGAAAGAAAATGGCTTAGCTGGGGACTGAACCAGCAACCCCGTGTTCTTGAGTCCTGTATGCTACCAACTGCGCTACTGGGGCTCCGCACAATGACCTCGAGCAAGAAGACTTAATATGCAAACATCCTATGAGGAGAAAATAGTTGTAAACAGCATCTACTCCTCTCCCAACATTGTTTTCTACCATTTCGCAAATTCCATCACTGGAGCCATTTTTGTTGTCTGCAAAAATTTTCATATAGGACAAGTCGCCAGAGGTATCAACCGGTTTTAGGGTTTGGCAAGGGAAGACAATAATAAAAGTTAGGCACCAAAAAAGTTTATTTGACAGAAAGATAATGCTGTATGGACAGCTCCAGTGCCATCTTTAGTATTGTATTCCTTTATTCAAGTTATTAAAAATCTTTTTACATAAAAATACATGTATATACAGAAAAAAAATCATAAACAACATCTTATTTTCTCTCAAATTGCACAAACTCCACAAAATATACCAATAAAACATGTTAAAAATGATCAACAGGCAAATAAATATGCGCAAGTAAAGAAATCACTGAAACAAATAGTGCGTAATGATGTACATGTACAAAAGCTTGATTCATTGGCTTTCAAGCAAGGATGAAAGTGTTATGTTTGAAAAACTAAAAATAAACTCCAGGAAAATTAGACACGCACACAAAAGAAATCATATTTAACCCTCAAGTGATTATCATCCCTTAACCCTTTACCAAACAATCCCTGGTTTTTTACGACCCAGAGGAAGAAGCCTTCTGAAAACATTGTGGGAAAAGGAGAAAATGCTGGTAACCAGCATTTTCTCTTTTCCCACACTGTTTTCTATTCTTCTAAAGTCAAGTTTCAATTTTTGAGTCACATTATTTTGTCGTCTGCAAAATACTTTCGATTTGGACAAGTCTAAAATTTTGTCGTTTGGTAAAGAGTTAAGCTACTAAGTAAATGGAAACAAAATTTCCTCTCAATCATAAAAAGTCAAATATTGCTATTTAAAAGTTGATTTCAAGGGGGAAAAAATACCCTAGCCGACATTGTAGATCAAAGATCAGACTTCATTTTCTGTGCAGTCTGATCCTGATCAACACTGCCTGCAAAAATGCCCCAAGTTGAGCTTAGAAGACTACAGGTTAAAACTCTTAACTCATTAAAATTGCTCTGTTAAATAACACTCTAAAGAGGCAAATACTGAAAAACAGGAAATTTATACATGAGTTTTGATTAACAAAAGATCTTGACATCTCCCTTAACTCTTTATCAAACGACAAATATTCAGACTTTCCCTCATTAAAAGATGACAAAGATTAACAGACGACAAACTGAATGTGTCTTGAAAAATGGGATTTGGCCTAAAAAGGGTAGAAAAACTTGTAAGAAAAAGGAGAAAATGCTGGTTACCAGCATTTTCTCCTTTTTCTCACAAGGTTTCCAAAAAACTTGCTACATAGGGTCATTAAAACTTGGGATTGTTTGGTAAAGGGTTGAGACTTAAAGCCAGTAAATGAAAGTTTTAAATAGTAAAACAATTTTGCTGGAAGACGAAAAAGGTGGGCTGTAAATGATAATTTAATTTAATTGACCCTTTACCACACAATTCCAAGTTTTAACGACCGTGAAAAAAACGGATTTTGAAAACACTGTCGGAACAGGAGGAAATTTTGGTTACCACCTACTTTCTCTGTTTTCCACCAAGTTTTCAACTGAATTGAAGTGAAGGCAAGTTTCATCATATGATCCACCCTTGATTTGTTGTCTACGTATGCTTTGAATTTGGATAAAAATAAACTTTTGTCGCGAGGTAAAGAGTAAAATCACAAAAAAAACATGAGTGATAATATGGCTTAAAATTATAGTAATAAATTATACAACAATAAACATGAAGAAAAAAAAAATGAGCAAAATGATCAAGTTATACTGTTTCTAGCCTTTAGTAGCTACAGAAAAACCTAAAACTGTCACAGATTGACAAATGTCCTCATCCCCACTTGTTGCCCTTGTTTACTAGATCAACAGGAAAGTTCAGAGAATAATTAAGACAATAACTCCTGAATGAGTCAAGCACTCATAATGAAAATTGATTGATTGATTAAATGGTGTTTTAGGCCACCTTCAACATTATTTTAGTCACATCACAGCAACAGTCAGCTTATTCATGTGTATCCTGGAGTTTGCCAGGACTAGGCTAGGGCTCTGAAGTGTCTTGCCCCAAGGACAATCCCCCTGAAAAACCTAGTGCCTCCAATAAGGCTTGAATCCAGAGCCTCCAAGTTACAAGTCCTACACCTTACCACTGAGCCATAATGAAAGTAGCAGGTGCACATGTTAGGCCTTGATCAGAATCTGAGAGCCCACCTGTGTAGCTCAGTGGTTAGCGTTTCAGACTTGTGACCTGGTGGTTGTGAGTTTGATACCCGGTTGAGGCAAACTTTCTGGTGATATTTCACCTCTCACCTCTGATGCATGTGAGAAAGTAGTCAGTGACATGGAAAGAAAGTTGTGTCAGTACTGGTGTGAGAAAGCCAGGAAACATGCTTAGGTGCACTGACTGCCATGATATGACCTAAGCTGTTAAAATGGTGTTAAACTTCAATTCAGTCAATCAAAATTTAAGCTACATTGGTTGAAGACTATAGGAGGAGAAAAAGACACAAAAATGCATTTGTGGACAGACATATGGACAGAAAGACAGATAATCTGATAATAGTACAACTCTCCAAAATCTGTGGGGGGAAATGGGGAAGAAAGGCGGTTATAATTAGTTTAAACATATTTATTTTACATCGACTGAGAAACAAGTTCTTGTAACTTACACTTATCTCTCTCAACTCTGCTTCCTGGGAAATACACCAGTACTCGGGTTGAATGTGTGGGCCAATGAAAAATCCCGAAGTTGACACCCGCTCCCAGGTATCGAACTCTGGACCTTACGGTTACAAGGCCAACGCTCTACCTCACAACCATAGACACCACTGGCGGTTATGAATGACTCTGTGCCTCTTGAATAAAAGTCGTCAGCTGACAACTTTGAAAACATCCTTTTAAATATGGATCAACCCTTTACCACTCTCACCAAGGACCTGTCCATAATGACAACATTTACAGAAAATACGGTGAATGTGGCTCAAATGGTGGGATTTGGTGTTGAAAGGATAGAAAACATTGTGGGAAAAGGAGAAAATGCTGGTTACCAGCATTTTCTCCTTTTTCAACAATGTTTTCAAAAGGAAACAAATTCAATGTGGCTCAAGAGATTATTCTAACCTTTGAAATGGTAGAAAACATTGTGGGAAAAATGAGAAAATGGTGGTTACCAGCATTTTCTCCTTTGCTCACAGTGTTTTCAAAAGCTGTCTATTTCAGGTTCCTTACGACCCAGGATTGTGTGGTAATGGGCTAAAGTACAGAATTAAGAGCTATCACACAGGACTTATTGATGTGAAAAACGTATCAGTTTTTTCATTTCTTGCAGAATTTTTGTTTTTTTTTCACATAACAACCAAGACAACCAATACAAATTTTCTTGTCTTACACATGTGTAAGATAAGAAAATAGTGCCATATTTGGTCAACGCTGCATAATCATATGCCTCATTTCTAAAACATTGTTGACCAAGGTTCCTGTGTGAAATTGACTGTCAAAACTGATGATCTTAACAAAGCTGCAAGTTTTAGTATCTTTAGATGTAAAACAAAACTGTTATATGCGAGTTTCTTTGGAACTATTTTTTGTCTGTGATGTACAAACCTGTAAAAGAAACAAATAGGCTTTATGTCAATTTCACTACACATGCACAAGTAGGCCTATGTTTTAATAATTCATGAACTACAATACTTGAGATACATTTATGTGATCAAAAGAATCTGACATTTGTTGGCATTTGAGGTAAAATCTTATTCAACTTGGCCACAAAAAATGGTTATGCCCGCCAAATGCTCCCTTAATAACAATTTTTGTAGACTCATTTAATAAAATTTTATCTCAAACACCAACTCATGTCAGATCCTATATATCTCAATGTCTCGGTCTGAGGTCAAAACAAGCAGCTAACATCTGTCTGAGCAATGCTGTGCATTGAATGATAAAATTCTCTGACTTATCCTGTAGAGCGCTGCATTATTGAAATTGGTACTTTAAACCATTTTCAAAACAATTCTGAATTTTAACAACCTTGAGAGAGAACACTTGAAAACATTGTGAGAAAAGGAGAAGATACTCATAACCAGTATTTTCTCCTTTTACTCACAATGTTTTCTACTATTTCAAAAGACAGAAATTATCTCTTGAGCTACAATGGAATTGTTTCCTTCAAATGCGTTCAATTTGTTGAGTCCAAAATAGAGGATTTTACATGAGTGTTTATGTATTATCATTTTTATCAAACGAGTTGACTAAAATTGTATGACGCGAGCCTTGGCGAACGTCAAATACATTTTAGTCAACGAGTTTGATAAAAATGATACTACATAAACACGAATGTGAGATTCTATTTATCACATAAAACGAATGACAGACAGAAAAATATCCTGCATCATCACCTGATCCTCTATACCATTCACCGGTCCATGTTTACGTTTGTCGTTTGGTTTCAAATGTGTATATACACAAGTAGATAGTTCTTTGACATTTACACCGAAAGAAGAATGAAATAGTTTATAGAGGGGTTAAATCCACCTATTTCCGCAATAATATTGGTTTTAAGAGACTTTTGCTGCATTTCTTGTTTTTATTAAACATGAAAATCAAAAACTTTCCACACGCATACGTCTTAGCAACAGTGACGTCATTTTTCCATGCAACGGCAAAGCAGTACAAATTCCCGCACATGTTGTGTTTGGTTTCTCTTGCTTCACGCGCTCATGACTGAAAACTGATCAGAACCGGGACCCAAAAAACGATAATACACTAGTGTATTATCGAAAATAAGTCATGGTTTAATGCACTGCCAGAGGAGGTTTTATGTGATAAATTTTGTTATGAAGAGAAGGTTTTGTAGATAAAATCAACAGAAATATTGAAATTTCAGGTTGTTTTGATCAGATGGTATGTTACAAAGTAATGAACAGTGTAGATCAAAGATCAGACTGCACATTCTGCAGTCTGATCTTTGTCTACACTGAATGCAAAAGCTGTGCTTAGCACTCTGTGAGTTATTTTTTCTTTTCATTCTTTTCTAACTAACATTAAGATACAAGTTAACTATTTTCTGGATAAATAAAATGAGTCTTTAACATGGCAAGCTAAATGTCTAAACAAATAATGATTTGTGATGATGGCAACTATTTATCTACACAAAGGAATAATGGTTTTCAACTGCCCTTCCTTGCTGGCCTCCATGACCTTGACCTTGCTCCCGCATCACATTTTCGATGGATTCAGTCCTCGCCCGAATTGAGCCACTTATCACAACAATATCTCTTGAAACAAGCTCACGATTTTGTGAACTTAAGTTCGGATTTGAGTTTGACCTTTGACCTTCAAGACTAGGGGAGCCTCTGTGTGGGGTTGAAGGTCGATCCAAGGTCACAACATAGTCTGTCAGTGTAACATCCGAGGTGCCTCCAGACTCCAATGGGATTGGATGAACTCTGAAGCGTTCCAACATGTCAAAGACGGAATTGAACCACAAATGCTGCACTCGACATTTCCCATCATTATTGATTGTCATTCTCAAATGCTGGAAAACAAGTCAGAAAAAAAAACTAAAACACAAATGCAAAACTTATTATCAATTGTCAAATTTTTGGACTGCAATAATTATTCTCAAATCCTTTCAATATGGTAAGGAGAAAAAGAATATTTTAGCAGTTACAAACAAGCCAATTATAGACCAAACCATTTTTGTCAATTCCTACAGACAAATCTATTGAAACGTCATTTTAGTCGGATTTTGGTTTATAACTTGAAAAAGGATCAATAAAATAGATGGTTGGTGTCTTAGTTTGGGAAATTCTATCAGGTTATGCTTCAGAAAGTTATCAAAGGTACAGTCTTTATCAATGTTTTTTTTTCTCATTTGTTTGTTTTGTTCCATTACAGTGAGTGACAGGATAAATTCCTCCGCCTTGCCCAGTAAACTTAACCCATCCAAGACACCAACCATCTATTCTCTATATCTTAAAAAGCCTTATTCTTCAGGGTTGCTAAATCTTGGGACTGTTTGCTTATGGGTTCAATACATTCACCAGCAACACTTATTATTGCAAGTCCAATAGAGTTATTTCTCTTTAACCCATTACCACACAATCGCTACTTTTGACGACCCTGAGAAAGAAGCCTTTGGAAAACATTGTGGGAAAAGGAGAAAATGCTGGTAACCAAAAAGCCTTTGGAAAACATTGTGGGAAAAGGAGAAAATGCTGGTAACCAGCATTTTCTCCTTTTCCCACAATGTTTTCTACCCTTCACAAAACAAATTTCAAATTTTCTGTCACTTTTATTTTGTCGTCTGCAAATGCTTTCGATTTGGACAAACCTAAAATTTTGTCGTTTGGTAATGAGTTAAGTATTCTTGTGCATATAGAGTAAGAAAATGATGAACAAGTCTCACAAGACGAGACAATATTATTGGAAAGCACACAATGCCAGTAACATAGCCAAATTGTAAACTGACCCGTAACGGGAGAAGAAAATGAGAAATTAAAGCCTTAAACCTTTACTAAACAACAAAATTTTAGACCCATCCAAATTGAAAGCATTTGCAGACGACAATTTCAATGTGGCTCAAAAGATACTATCTTTCTTTGACAGAGCAGAAAACATTGTGGGAAAAGGAGAAAATGCTGGTTATCAGCATTTTCTCCTTTTTCCACAATGTTTTCAAAAGCCTTCTTCCTCAGGGTGGTTAAAAGTCGGCATTGTGTGGTAATGGGATAATATACTTATTAGACACTGCATTGCAATAAAAGGTGCTTCCATAAGTACAGATAGTTACGTTTGTATTTCATACATAATGCCATTTACCTTTGTTTACACATAGTAGAAGATCTAACTGGGCCTTTAACTTGAAGAGTTCTACTAATCAATTAACTCTTTACCAAACGACAAAATTTTAGACTGGTCCAAATTGAAAGCACTTGCAGACGACAAAATAAAGGTGACTGAAAATTTAAAATTTGTTTTGTGAAGGGTAGAAAACATTGTGGGAAAAGGAGAAAATGCTGGTTACCAGCATTTTCTCCTTTTCCCACAGTGTTTTCAAAAGGCTTCTTTCTCAGGGTCGTTAAAAGTCGCGATTGTGTGGTAAAGAGTTAAGGGTTGAGTTAATATTTTTGTGTTGTCATCGAGATATAAAATGCAATTGCCTTATTACATGGCAAATAACGCCCGAAGGGCGTTATGTTAAGCCTTGTAATAAGGCAATTGCATTTTATTTCTCGATGACAACACAAAAATATGCACTCAACCCTTATAATTGCACTCGCTGTTCACTTGAATCAATTTTCGAAAATGATAGACAGGAAAAAAACACGGACAAATACGACAGTAAACACGAGTTAATTTCCTTGGCGGATACTTGGTGGCACGGGCATGAATACACAATATATTTTTAACTTTGCAACATTTTTTTCGTTCGAAGACGGCCATTTTGCTGACTTCGAAATCAATACTTTCAATGATTTATCAAACAAGATGGAAATTTCTGATACTGTCTATGAAAAATCCAATCAACTATCTAAACTTGCGGCTGAGTGGACGATATGTTCATTCGAGTGACCTTTTTATAGATATTTCGTAAAGAATAGGTCTACATACCGTCAGCAGATCTGTTCACGATGGGTATCTACATGAAGCCAATACAAGGCTATCGGAGTTTTCTTGCAAGTTATGAATCGAATGACAACGTTTTGTGAACCACGTATTAGAATGTAAAAAACAGTGTCACAGCTGTTAATTCCTCAATTTTTTTGGTCTCCCAGTTCTAGGCTTGTTTTAAATATCATCCCTATCATGCCAACATTTTAAAATTCTTGACACAGTGCATTCACTTCATCCAATCCTTTCTCCAACACTTCTAGCTTTCACTACACTTTCTATCAAATCCACGACGACTTTTTTCTGATCAATAGTCATCTGTTAACCATGTTCTTTTAAACTTAATCCTCGCGATAAACAAACTTAGAACAACTCCGTAATGAAACAAGAAATCATCTTCATTTAAGCAAGAGTAAATTTTCTGTTTACGCAGTGCTCTTGATTTAACTAAGTGACCTTGTCTTCGTAGAAATCGACCGCTGACGTATTGAATGATGTAACTGATGTCGTCGACCATTCAGTACTTGATGGCACGGTGTATTTCTTATGAGTTTAGGGTGCAAATAAAGATTAATGTTCATCAATTTGTCCAGGTTTATTCGGGAGTTTTCTTTTTCAAGTTTTTTAAGCAAAAGAAATCAGTCTTTCAGTATTTGACTGATTCAGCAACGGAACTCTAAATAGCACATAAAGAGCGAGCATGAAATCTAAAATTAGATAATACACAACAACTTGGAAAAACCGAAAGTAGTCCCATTGTGTTCATCGAAAAATGGTATGATGGTTTTTTTGTCACATGACCCGATTTCGACCAATCAAAAAATGATTTTACATAATGAGTGCAATTATAAGAAGTATTGCTCCTTTCCCAGTGATGTTTTCAAAAAGCTGTCTTCTGTAGTAACATGACCTTTTCCCAAAAAACCGATCGTAGACTCTTCCCAATTCAAAACATCTGCAGACAAAAAGTTCAAAATTGAAACAGAGAGCTTAATGTTCTATACTAAGATAGAAAACTGTGGAAAAAGGAGAAAATGCTGGGTACCAGCATTTTCTCCTTTACCCACAAGGCTTTCAAAAGCCTTCTGTAAGGCTATTAAAAATTGGGATTTTACGGGTTGAAATGTCATATCTGTAAGGGCTACAGACTTTGATATAGCAAGTCATCACATAAGATAAATTACAACTAACCTTGGCTCGTGCCTGGAAGTTGAAGGTCAATACATATTCCCCTTTCCGTGTCTCACTCTGACGAACCAAAAACACCCCATGTCCTGCTGTGCCCTGCTGTAAGACAAGCTGGGCTGCCTCCAGTCGACTGAGTGTGCCATGGAACCATGGATACTCTCTAAGATTAATCTCCATCCTTTGATCTCCGCCTTGGTCATGATCTTTTAAAATACAGTAAAAGTCTAATCTATTAATCGTTTACCACGCAATCTCAAATTTAAACAAATCTAAGGAAAATGACTTTTGAAAACATTGTTGGAAAAGAAGAGATGCTGGTAACCAGCATTTTCTCCTTTTTCCACAATGTTTTCTACCCTTTCAAAGACTGATTTCATAAGTTGTGAAACATTTAATTAATTGGCTGCAATTGCTTGCGATTTGGACATGTCTAAAACTTTGTTGTTTAGTAAAGAGTTTACCACACAATGCTAAGTTTTACCGACCCCAGAGAGGAAAGCTCTTAAAAACATTGCGGAAAAAGGAGAAAATGCTGGTAACCTGCATTTTCTCCTTTTTCCATGTTTTCTACCCTATCAAAGGCAGAAATCATTTTTTGAACTGTATTTATTTTGTCTTACGCAGATGCTTCCAATTGGTCTATCCCCAATTTTGTGGTTTGGTTATGAAATAATCTTCTTTCTATCATGGTTTATCATTCAATAAACCATGGTTGGGAGTTATGAGGTACAATATCATGAGGGCGATGGCCCGAGTGGTTTATTCATTGCGCCTCAAAACCCACGATGTGATTTATTGAACGATAAACCACAATAGAAAGATGATTATTTCGATTTTAACATGACCAACTCCAAATCAAAGGAAAACAAGTTCATACTTAGCGTAAAAACGCAGATGCAGATTATATTCCATTTAATAAACCACCGCTGTTCCAGTTATTTACCAAAACACAACCCCATTAACCAGTCGGTAAATATGAAAAAAATAAAAATTTCAATAAAATCTTAGGCATCAAACACAACTGCACTGTTTTACTAATATAGTTTCTCCCTTTCAAATGACAAAGAAGAATGAATGTATTGTCAAGCATCAGCGTCACAGTTGCTTCAAATGCTCTGGATATTACTCCACCCACTCCCAATGCCATTTCCAATGCAACACCGGTCAATTTTGAACTAAAATTTAACTTGAAAAGACACTTGATTTACATAATTATGTTTACTAGTTCAATTGTTGTCAATTTTTATCAAAACATTTAATATCAGTAAATCCTTGAGAAGTTTTCTTATCCTGAAAATGACGATTTATTTACGTCAAGTGACTTTCATTGATAAAATATTGGAGGGCGAAGACATGGAACAGCCACAGGCGACCTACTCTATACAGCATGACGTCACTCTATATAGTATGATGTAGATTTTACCATGATTTCGTTGCACCGTGTTTATAGAGCCAAATTCATGTGCCATGTTAAAATAAAGAGTTAATTCTTCACTGAACTACAATATTGAAATTTGAAAAAATTTGCAGAATACAAGTTAAATGTGGCTCAAACCCTGGAATTTGTCATTGAAAGGGTAGAAAACACTTTGAGAAAAGAATAGTTTGTTTGTATTGAAGTTTAACTTTCTTAAAAGGTCACTGACTACTTTTCACACATACATCTGAGGTGAAAGACCAAAAAGAAAATTTAAATGAAAATTTACCTCAACCGGGTATCGAATTAGCAAACACCAGGTTATGGGTCGGCTACGCTACTAACAGAGCTACCCCGCCAGGTTTGAGAAAAAGAGAAAATGGTTTCCCAAAATGTTTTTAAAGGCTTTTTTCCACATGTTTGTTAAAACTCAAGATAAAGAGTTAATACAAGACATTGGTTAAATTACAGAATCTGACGTAAGTTAGATCTTGAGATAAATTCTACAATACATACCTGAAAGAAATGGTTGTTAAGCTTGCAAGAGGCTTGATAAATTATTTCTTTAAAAATATTTTTGATGAGTTTTAAATTCAAGTAGAATTGAGTCATGCATTGTGAAATGGAGGCTAAACGCATCTACAAAAAGTATCAACTCATATCAGCCTGCGCAGGCCATGCAGGCTGAAATAAGTCAAAATTTTTACTGTTAGTAAATTTTCTGTTTGTCAAAGGATCATTCTATCCCATGATTCGACCATTTTTTTCACAAAATGGATCCATATTATGTGAAGACTTCATAAAAAGAACAAAGATGCATTACACCCCCTTTTCCCAGAGTGTGCCTCATTAGTTTGTTTGTTTCCACCACATTTCTTGAAAATGGAATGGTCCAAATATGTAATGCTACCAGAATAATCAACAAAAAACTTTACCCCCATATCCACCATGAAATTCCCCTGACAATCTATTAGCCCCTGCCCCGGCCCCAGCAGGGCTGGCACCCCCGGGGCGGGGTGGGATCTCTGGTGGGTTACTGGCAACACTGCCCTGTGATGAACTTCGGTGGGGGGACCCTGTAAAGCATACTGATAAAATTATTAAAGGGTCACATTTTGGGAAACAGAGAAATGATTACCATATATAATCCTTATATATAAACATTATGGGAAAAGGAGGAAATGCTGGTTACAAGCATATTTTCTGTTTCCCACAATGTTTTCTACCCTGTCAGAGAATTTCACCTCATTTCAAGACTGCCATCTGCAGATGTTTTGAAACTGGAATAGGCTAAAACTAAATTACCAGTCAGGCCATTGTACAAATTATTAGAGTGCAAGTACAAAGTGACACATTAGAGAAATATTTGAAGGCTAGGAAAACAAATTTCTAGAATTATACATGTACCTGGAAAAAGGAGCAGTGGTAGCATGTAAATGGAATAAGAAGCTAAAATTGGGACCATCAATGGTACTAAAATTTCCAAACCACAAAATAATAAAGATTATATTAAAAGAACAGAACTTACCTCTTTCAATATGAGAAGCTGTTCCAGAGGGCGCTGACGGTAACCGAGGGCGTCTGAAAATACGATTCAACTTTTTAAACATTTTTTCAAAGTTAGAAGTTATGGGTACCTAAAAATGTCACTCAAGTCTTCAGCACGCTGAAAATTCCGGAATCCAATCCTTTCACTTCATGCAATCTTCACTCAAAACCATCTGCAGTCAAATATTTTGTGTTGCAGAGGACCACTCTTGAAAACATTGTGGAAAAAGGAGAAATTGCTCATAATGAGCAATTTCTCCTTTTTCCACAATGTTTTCAAATGTATATCTGAATGAAACTTCAATGCATATTTAACTTTCCTTATTCTATAAGCAGCCTTTTCGAAGTCATCCGCTGAAAATTTGTTTCTGAACACAATGAGTTTACTCTATACCACACAACATAAATGTAGACTTATCCAAATTCAAAGCATTTGCAGACGACAATTTAAATGTGGCTCAAATTGTCTTTGATAGGGTGGAAAACATTGTGGGAAAAGGAGAAAATGCTGGTAACCAGCATTTTCTGCTTTTCCCACAAAGTTTTCAAAAAAAAAAAAAAATCTTTCAAACTGTCATTACAACTCCAGATTGTGTGGTAAAGCAGTAATTAGACTCAAAGTCTTCAACTTAATATTTATAAAATATGAACAAAGAACAGTGGAAACGTCCAATTTTCTACGTAATGTCCAATTTTCAAAACCATGAACTACTAATTTGTCTTCAATCAGCAAAGACATGGAAAGTTCAAAGCAAGTGAGTGGTTCTGGTTGCCGTGTGACGCATCTCACAAAATGGAGGTCTTCAATTAACACCCCGAAGATCACAATCTATAAATAACCATCCTTACTTAGACACAAGGAATCTAGGTTTTTATCTGAAATCAAAGACAATACCTGAGACCAGGCTTGTCCCTTGACTCTTTACCACATGATAAAATTTTAGAATCATCCAAATTCAAAGATTTTGCAGACGACAAAACTATGCATGGCTAAATGATGGTTTTTGTCTTCAAATGGATAAGAAAAGTCTTGTAGGAAAAAAAGACAATGATGGTTACATGTATTTAATCTTAATTTAATCCTTTATCACATAATCTAAACTTTTAACAACTCTGAGAAAGGAGGCTTTTGAAAACATTGTGGGAAAAGGAGAAAATGCTGGTAACCAGCATTTTCTCCTTTTCCCACAATGTTTTCTGACCTATCAATGACAACTTTTGCCATTTTGGCCACCTGTAATTTGTCATCTGCAAATGCTTTCAATTTGGACCAGTCTAAAATTTTGTTGTTTGGTTAAGAGTTAATTCTTTACCAGACAGCAAAATTTAGACTTGTCCAAATAGGAAGCGTTTGCAGACAACAAATTAAAATATGACTCAACATTTAAATGTGTTTGTGGATAGGTAAAAAATGTTGCGGAAAAAGGAGAAAATGCTGGTAACCAGCATTTTCTTCTTTTTCCACAATGTTTTCAAAAGCCTTCTTCCTTAGAGTCGATAAAAGTCGTGATTGTGGTAGAGAGTTAATCCCTTAGCAAATAATCCTGTGTTTTTACGACCTGGAATACAGCATTTTGAAAACATTGTGGAAAAAGGAGAAAATGCTGGTTACCACTATGTTTTCTATTTTTTTTACGATGGCTATGTGGGAAAGCAGCATGTCACTCTGGAAGAATATTACATAAAGTACTGGTACATAGAAACCAAAGAAAAGCATGAATAGGTGCACTGCCCACTGTGATATAACTGAAATAATGTTGAAAATTGCATTAAACACTACACAATTAATCAATACAATAAAACCTTACCAGACAAACAAATTCTAAAATCATCCAATTTTGAAGTATTTGCAGAAAATGGCTCAACAAGGCTCAAAAACTGGGATTTTTTTTCTAAGAGAGTGCAAAACATTATGAGAAAAAGAGAAAATGTATTTTTCCTCTTTTCCACCATGTTTTTCAGGGCTCCTTTTCTCAGGGTGGCTAAAACACAGAATTGTTTGGTAGAGGTTAACCTTAGCTGTTACTATAGTAGAACACCATTACTGGAGACCAGACCTACAGAGCAATGACCAAAAATTACTGTTTTTCGTTCAAAGCATTTTTTCCGCAATATTTTCTTGCCTTTTATGTACCAATATCAATTTTTGCTTCAAAATTTCATTTCATATTGTGAAAACTTTTAGAAATGGAAAAGTCTAAAAACCTGCATTGCAGCATACGTACCAAATTCAAAGAGAATTATTTATAACTTAGATCTTTCAGAAGTTCACACAATCAAGAAAGCCAGTCTTCATAAAATATTAACCTATGTACTCTTTCCAATGAAACTAAATTTCTTAAACTGGACAAGCATTTAAAAAGTACCTTGAGGGGGGAAAGAAAATTGAGCCATGTTTTGTGAAAAGAGGGTTTATAGGATCTGCAAAAAGTATCAATGCAGGTCAGCCTGCGCAGTCCACGCAGGCTGACCTGGGTTGAAACTTTTTAGCTACTGATCATTTTCCTGATTGTCAGCATGTCAAAAGATCAGTCTACCTAGTGATTCAGTTAGTTGTTAGACAAAATGGACTTTACAGATCCATAATTATATGATGTTTCATGATTGCCTGCTCAAGTTCAAGTTGCTGTCAGAAAAATGTATTGTAAAACTAGAACAAAAGTTGCCACCATCACATCACAATTTTCCTGCCAGCAACTGGAACTTTGACAAATTGCACTGTAAAATTTTTATCTGACTCATAATAATGTCCATATTTTTACATGGTGTGAATTAAATCTGTTCGCAATTTGAACCCCAAGTTGATTACTTTTGGCTGTTTGTGTGCCTTTAAAACATTTCATGTTCAAAAAAAAAATTTTTTTCAGTATTTCAGTTCAGAGTTAATGCTTAAAATAACAAAATTAAATCTCATTATTTAAATTATAATTTAATTTTAATTCTAATTTCATTAAGGATTAGCACCATAATAAAGGTCTTTTTTTTTTCTTTTCATTATTTATTTAAAAATAGAATTGATAAATTAAATGAAAATAATTCAAAGTGAAAGTTCATATAAATATCAACCTGACTGATATTAAATCCCTTGTAACACGATTCAAGTTTTAACGACCCTGATGAGGAAGCCTTTTGAAAACATTGTGAGAAAAGGAGAAAATGCTGGCAACCAGCATTTTCTCCTTTTCCCACAATGTTTTCTACACCATCAAAGACAGAAATCATCATTTGAGCTATCTTTAATTTTTCATCATTCTGCAAATGCTTTCAATAAAGTCCAGTCCAAGATTTTGACGTTTGGTATTGAGTTTACTCATATCCCCTATTTCTTCATATGCGCCACTTACAAAACATTGATGCAAAAGGAAAATTGCTCCTGGACATAATATTTTCAACTCTTTAACCAGACAATAAAATCTAAGACTCAGCACATTGAAAGCATGAACAGACCAAAAACTAAATGTGTCTCATATGACAGAATTTGTCTGTGAAGGATTGAAACACCTTGTGGGAAAAGTAGACAATGCTGGCAACGAGTTTTTCCCACTTTTCTTACAATGTTTTCAAAAGCTCTCCTCCCAGGGGGTCGATAAATAGGGAATTCTTTTGTAAAATTACTGACTGACAATGACTTGCAGATCAAAAATTTCCTCTATTGGGGGTCCAATTTCCTGACTGGCAATGTCAACTCTGTTCACCAAACACTCAGACTGTGAAGAACATGACCCTCAACATGACAATTAACCCTTTACCACACAATGACGACTTTTAACGCCTCTGAAAGAGAAAGCTGTTGAAAACATTGTGGAAAAAGGAGAAAATGCTGGTTACCAGCATTTTCTCCTTTTCCCACAATGTTTTCTACTCTATCAAAGAAAAATCGTTTGATATGAGCCACACTGAAACTGTCATCTGCAAATGCTTTCAATTCGGACAGGTCTGAAATTTTGTTGTGTGGTAAAGGGTTAAGACTTTCTGTGCCTTGATTTTGACAGCTTTTATTAACATATTGTGGTAAATAGGGCAATTATTTGTTACAAGCTTGGCTCCTTTTGTTCATCATTTCCATCTTTTCTCAAAGAAAAAAATTTACTTTCGTTCCCAGTTTTCTTCACTATGTTAATTTTACCTTGTGGCATGGCTAAAAAAATCTTATTTAAACTGGTTTAACTCTTTACCACGCAATCTCAAGTTTCAAAAACCCTGAGACATAAGCCTTTTGAAAACATTTTGGGAAAAGAAGAAAATGCTGGTAACCAGCATTTTCTCCTTTTCTCACAATGTTTTCTATCATTCCATAAGAAAATTTCAGTTTTCAGTCATGTTCATTTTCTTGTCTGCGAATGCTTTGAATTTGGATAAGTCTGAAATTCTGTCGTTTGGTAATGAGTTAAACATACTAATAAACCAAAGGCGGTCATTGATGAGTCTCTCTTTCATGTATTTAATAACGGAAATAGATTTCTAAAAGAAGAAGTCATTAATAAAATCAAATTAAAGTTTAACCAAATAAAAAAAAAAGAAAACAAGAGGTGAACAAAGGCCAGAAATGCTCTCCTGGCCAAGATTTAACAAGACTACACAGGTAAATTCTATGAAAATCCATGAGTCCATATTTACAAACCATTCTTACTTAAGGATCTTTGTCTCATCTTCCAGCATTTTTCTACATTTGAAAGTAACACAACTTCTGATTGGCTTAACCATTTAGTCTAGCTAATCAGAAATTGTTACTTTCCAATTCAGAAATTCTTAGAGAAAAAGACCCCCGAGTTAATGGTATTACAGGGGTATTTAACTATTTACCAGACGACAAAATTTTAAAAAATGCCAAAACTGAAAGCATTTGTGGACAACACAATAAATGTGACTAAAAATTGAAATCCTGTCTCTTGGAAGCCAGACAACATTATGGGTTAAAAAGAAAATGCTGGTTACCACAGCTTAGATCATATCATGGCGGCCAGTGCACCAGTACTGATACAACTTTCTTTCTTTCCAGGCTAATGACTACTTTTCTCACATGCATCAGATGTGAGAGGCAAAAAACTGACATAAAGAAAGTTTGCCAGTTATTGAACTCACAACCACAAGGTCAATAGTCAGATACGCTAACCACTGAGAAACCCAACCAGACTCATCAGTCTTTGGAAAGAAGTTGGCTAGGCTGAAGATTTGAACCGGCAACCCCCCCCTCCATTTCAAGCCCTGTGCATAATGGACTGAGCTACTGGGCTGTGCTATGGTAGTATGTACAAACTATCAAGGTCCTAAGCAAAAAGGGGATGTAAGCCACATGGCTGTCTAGCAGGGCAATTTTTTTTTACCCTTGGGATCTCATTTTAACCCTTATCCTGCCACGGTTGAATTTTCTACTCTTGTAAAAATAGATTTCGTTAAATTTATTGGCCATGCATTGGGTTCACATGACTATAAGTGCTGATAGAGCAGTGGAGAGTGTAAAACAAGATCAGACTGCACATATGTGCAGGCTGATCTTGATTTACACTCTCCACAAATTACACCCATGGTCACCAATGCAGGCGTTAACATCTTGTTAAGTGGGGCAACACAATTTGTACGTAAGTAAAGACTCTAGACCTTCAAGTTTGACCCTACAGTTCTGATTTCTATCATATGATTTACTAAAACTGGTCCAGTAAAAAGTTTGAACTCTATAAAAAAGCACACCTACCCAACAGGATCCAGATTATCATCAGTAGTAGCATCTGAAGAGGCCGTTGGAGATATACAAGTTTTCAACAAGATCAGCCAGGAGTTCATTTCCTCCAGGGACGGGGCCTCAACAACATGTTCAATTGTTCCTTGACCCTGAAACAAAGACAGAATATTAACTATTAACCCATTACCACACAGCAAAATTTTAGACCTATCCAAATTGAAAGGATTTGCAGACAACAATTTCAAAGTGGCTCAAATGGTGCAATTTTGCTTTGATTGGGTAGAAAACTTTGTGGGAAAAGGAGAAAATGCTGGTTACCAGCATTTTCTCCTTTTCCCACAATGTTTTCAAAAGGCTTCTTCCTCAGGGGTGTTAAAAGTCGTCATTGTGTGGTAAAGGGTTAAAACATTACTTAAAACTTCAGTTTTTGCTGAGCACTGTCAGTACCGTACAGGGCTTTAGAACAAAGAGTTCCTGGTTTGAATCCCCAGCACTGCAATTTTTTTTCCGAGAACTGATAATAGTGTTTGCTAAGAATTGATTATTGTGGTTGTCTCCTTTTTCAAAGATTGGTATTGGTGTGGTAATAGCTTAGTATGAAAAGATTTAAGCCTTTAGCACACAATCCTCACTTTTAATGGTCCACAGAGAGATGCCTTTTGTAAATATTGGTAACCAGCATTTTCTCCTTTTCCCTCAATGCTTTCCACCAATCCAAAGACAGGTATAATTTTCTAAGCTACATTTAATTTGTTGTCTGCAAATGCTTTCAATATGGGTAAATCTAAAATTTTGTAGTGTGGATAAGGGTCAAGAGACTTTGAAAGCATCTTATGCAAAGTTAAACATGAATGTAAGGAAACTTTTGGAATGCATGAGTTAGAGCATTCAAAACATTGAAGACATATCCAATGTCTACAATTTTTGGCCTTTTACCAAACAACATCGGGCTTTTGCTACCCCAAGGATAAAATAGTTTAGGAAACAATGCGAAAAAAGAGCGCCACACACCTGGGTAGAATATGCCTTAAGGAATCGAGAGTGCTACACCTGTGATCTCCTGCTACAACCTTGAACTTGGGATCAGGGCCCGTATTCACCAACCATTCTTGAAAATATTCTTTGTCTCATTCTAGATTTAGAAAGTAACACAACTTCTGAATGCCTAAACCATTTGGTTTAGCCAATCAGAAGTTGTGTTTCTTTCTAATTCAGAAAATCTTGAAGAATAAGACTAAGAATGTTCTTAAGAATGGATGGTAAATACAGATCCTGAAAATCTGGATTCTACATGTTATCTCATCAAGGTGCACACATAAGGAAATATTTTGAAAATCAGACCAGGGGTTCAATAGAGAGGATACATGACTACAGAGCATACAACCTTTGACTTTAGCTATAACCTTGACTTGGAGTCTGGACATCTGAAACCTCTACCCTGCAAGTTGTCTCATCAAGATGCACATGTACGGGAAATATTTTGAAAATCAGCCCAGGGGTTTAAAAGATACAGAGGATACATGACTACAGAGCATGTGACCTTTGACCCTAGCTATGACCTTGACTTGGAGTCTGGCATCTGAAACTTCTACCCTGCATGTTGTCTCATCAAGATGCACACTTGTGTGAAGTATCAGACCAGGGGTCAAAGAGCTATGAACATACATGGGCAAATTGATAAGTTGTGAGCCTCATACATTTTGTGGCGGTTTGACTTTTGGTGGATATATTCCATTGTTTTTCAACATATTCCCCCATAGTAGTTATATACTATCGTCAGCACTGTCTAAAGCCCTCAATGCCACGTTTAAAGAAAACCTTTTTTGAATGTTCCGGAAGCCCTCCACTGCATGTATGATGTCATCATCTGAATGAAAGTGGATACTGGAAATTACCTTTTTTCAATTTCGGAAATAGATGCAAGTCTGATGGAGCAAGATGGGGCGAATAAGGCAGACGCTCAATCAATTCAATGCCACAATCGTTAATGGCAGTCATAGCACTGATGACAGACTTCTGATTTGTACCCTGCTGGAACAACACACCTTAAAAGTTCTGAGCTATCTGCAGTGCTTCAGTTTAATATTATCCCTTAACTGCCCAAGAAGTGCTGCATAGTATGTGCCATTGATTGTTTGTCCCTCTTGCAGATAATCTACCATCAGAATATCAGAAAACCAAGACCATAACCTGTCCAGCTGATGGAACATTCCTTCTTTGGCAGGGGTGAATGAGGGTGCTTCCATTGTTTAGAACTTGGCCTCTGGGGTGAAATGATGAACCCACCTTTCATCCATAGTCACAAACCTTGGCAGAAAGTCAGCTAGATCTGCCTCTTAAAGGTTCAAATTAGGGTGTGACAAAGTCCATCTGGTGTGCTTCTAATCAACTGTCTGAAGTCTTGGTATCCATCGGGCTGAGAGCTTTCTCATTGCTTGATTTTCATTAAGAATAGAATGTAATCTTTCCTATAAAATTGTATCTATACTGGCCATGTATCTCTCTCTGTAACTCGCCTATCAGCCATAAAAATATCATGGACCTGATTGACCATTTCTTGGGTTGCAACAGTTACAGGCCTTCCAGGACAGGTCTAATCCTCAAGGCTCTGCTACAATCAAATTCCACCAACCACCCTTTCACTGTAGCTTAGAAAGTGGCATCATTCCCTAGTGTTGCTACCATATCAGTATGGATATCCTTATGTTCTAAATCTTTCTTATGCAATACTGAATCACTGCTTTTTCAGCAATTATGTAAATTTTGCGCAAGACATTTGCCTTGCAGACTTTGAAGAACTACCTCTTCTACATAAACTGACCATAGGACATCAGTCTTCAGGTACACAGCCTTATATAGTAGCTGGAGAGTAGGGCTGGAAAAGGACATCCCTGTGTAACGCCAAGGCTCACAACCTATTTATCAGCCCTTGTAGATAATTCTTGAGCATGTGACCTTCGACTCCCGCCTCTCTGACCTTTACCATGGAGTCTGATGCCTGCAACCTCCACTCTGCAAGTTGTCTCATTAACATGCATGTGTGAATATGTATCACAACCAGACACAAGGCTCCAGAACAAATAGAAAGTAGCAAACAGACGGACAGACAGATTGACTGACAAATGGAGGCATAATGTAATACTTTCCTTCAAGGGTGTAAAAATGAGAAAATACTGATGTACATTTCTATCCTTTCTAAAATTTTGTCATCTAATACAGAATATAACTGCTGTAAGTCCTTAAACTCTTACAAAACAACAAAATTTTGGATGCCACAAAATTGAAAGCATTAAAATTTTGCTGACGACAAATTAAATTTAGCTGGATTAATGATTTCAGTCTTTAATATGGTAGGAAACATTGTGGGAAAAGAAGGAAATCCCAGTTACCAATTCCCAGAATGTATTCAAAAGCCTTCCTCTTCAGGGTCAATAAAACATGGGATTGTAAAGGGTTAACTCTAGACATGACGACAAAATTTTAAACTTGTTAAAACTGAAATGATTTGCAGACGACAAAATAAATATGACTTAATCGTTAAAATTTGGGTTGAAAAGAGTAGCTAAACTTGTGGGAAAAGGGAAAAATGCAGGTTACCAGAATTTTCCCCTTTTCCCACCATGTTTTCAAACGGCAATTTCACACGATGTTTCAAAGAGGCTTTTTTTCTCAAGGTTCCTAAAACACAAATTGTGTGGTAAAGAGTTAAAGCTGGACCAAGGTAGTGGTCAAAATGCACTGTGAATGTGACCAGGTAACCCTGATTTGATCCCCCAATGGCATTGCTCCTTGTCACATGGGCATGCCTTTAACCCTTTACCACACAATGACGCCTTTAAACGCCCCTGAAAAAGAGGCCTTTTGAAAACGTTGTGGGGAAAAGGAGAAAATGCTGGTAACCAGCATTTTCTCCTTTTCCCACAAAGTTTTTTACCCTATCAAAGAAAAGTTGCGTCATTTGAGCCACTATGAAATTGTCGTCTGCAAATGCTTTCAATTTGGATAGGTCTTAAATTTTGCCGTGTGGTAAAGGGTTAAACAAGGCATTTCCGAGGCACAACCAAGTACTGATGAAACTCAGTGAATAGATATGCTGTCCTGGGTCCGTATTCATAAACCATTCTTAGGAACTTTCTTAAGTCTAATTCTCCAGAATTTTCCAAATTTGAATGAAACTCAATTTCTGATTGGCTAAGCCATTTGGTTTAGCCAATCAGAAGTTGTGTTACTTTCAAATTTAGAGAATCTTGGAGGAATAAGACAAAGAATATTCTTAAGAATGATTGGTAAATACGGACCCAGGAAAGCTCACCTGTTTACTGAGTGTTTCATCAGGTGAATAAAGACCTAGATGACAAAATAATATCGTAATTACGAAACTGTTGAAAGCGGTGTAACCCATCATTCAAACAGACAAACAAACCAAATCAAAACAAATACACCCTCAGGAAGAAAAATGAGTAAAAAGACCTTAATTATGTCAAGTATGTGAAGTAGTAAGGTCACTCAACTGTCACAAAATGTCTCTGGTTTTATCGTCCTCCCTTCACTCTGTTTCTTCACTTTGCTTATAATTGCAAGACGTTATAGTGTAGAGTTTCACACAGCCTTTGAAATTAACTCCTGGATACGTATTCACCAACCATTCTTAAGAACGTTCTCAGTCTTATCCTCCAAAATTTTCTAAATTTGAAAGTAACACAACTTCTGATGGGCTAAACCAAATGGTTTAGCTAATCAGAAGTTGTCTTTCTTCCAACTTTTAAAAATCTTGGAGAATAAGACAAACAAAGTTCTTAAGAGTGGTTGGTGAATACATACCCCAATCAAACTTGAACCAAGCAACTTTGAAAACAACTTTCTAAGACATCTTGTATGCTAAGGATTATCACAAATACGACTGTTAGATACAGTCTTGAAAACATCCCTAAATATTATCATAAAAGTAGAAAATGTGAATTATTATTCTTGATTTATGCAATGAATGCAAAAGCAGACAATTGTTCCAAACACTCTAGGCATTAATTTTAATTTGTGAAATTATGATCATTTCTCACCCCACCTCCTCCGCAAGCTCCTCCCCCAAGCCTTTTCTCTAGATTTAGTAAGTAGACCATTCGGGTTAGCCAATCGGATGCTATGTTCTTTTCAAATTTAAAAAATTCTTGAGAATAAGACTAAGAATTTTCTGAACCCTTTACCAACCTACAGAAATGTACACTTGTCCAAACTGACAGCATTTGCAGACGACAGTTAAAGTGTGACCCAAATGATCAAACATGTCTTTAAAAGGGTAAAAAAAACATTGTGGGAAAATGAGGAAATGCTGTTTACCAGTATTTTCTCTTTTTCCCACAATGTTTTCAAAAGGCCTCTGCCTCAAGGTTGTTAAAACTCTGGTTAACCTAGACCCAAGAAAAGAAGAAAGCTTTTGAAAACATTGTGGGAATAGAAGAAAATGCTGGTAACCAGCATTTTCTTCTTTTCCAACAACATTTTCTACCCTATCAAAGACAGAAATCATCACTTGAGCTACATTTATTTAGTTGTCTGCAAATGCTTTCAGTTTCGTTGAGACCAAAATTTTGTCGTTTGGTAAAGGGTTCAGAAAGGTTGAGTGAATATGGACCCTGCTGGTGTCAAAAGTCAAGCATGGATTGGAAAATAAGGATTATCTACAATGAATAGTCAAAAAATGACAGGAATGTCAATATTTTTGTCCTATTGCTCTACCCTACTGTTTTTCATCTCCCAGTGGAAAACATTTCAGTCACAAAACAGTGTACCCAAAGATGCGTTAGTGTATGAGTAGTACTTAACTCATTACTATACAAGCTTTTTGCAGATTGACTGATTGATTGCATGGTGTTAAATGCCGTTTTCAACATTATTTTCAGTTATATCGTGGCAGCCAGTGACCTATCCATGCTTTCCTGGATTTTCTTTTACTAGTACATGTACTCAGCACAATATTCTTTCAAAGCCACTGGTTGCCTTCCTACATTACCATAGTCGAACAATGGTCAGCTGAGCGGTGAGAGAAGAATGAATCCTGTTGCAATGACTATCATCAATCATCGGAAAGAAATTAGCCAAGCCGGGAACGTTTCCGTACTTTCCTGTGGGAGAAACACAGAATGTGGCTTTTTTCATACATAGGCTGCTAAGCTCAACTTCATTGGCTTTTGCTGACAGTGTAGATCAAGATCAGACTGTGCTGAATGTGCAGTCTGATCTTGGATCTACACTGTCCGATACGGTGAGATTTCGCCAACGAGCAAAGTGTTTCAACTGTTATTTTCTCTCTTTTCCCTTTTCAATAGCTTAATTCCCCTGGGTTGTTAAAAAATTTTTAGACTTGTTCAATTTGAAAGCATCTGCAAACCACAAGGTAAACATGGCTCAAACTATGAGACTTGCTCTTGAAAGGATAGGAAACATTGTGGGAGAGGAGAAAATACTGGTTACCAGCATTTTCTCTTATTTTCAAAGACCTTCCTCTTAACAGTCATTAAAACTTGGGATTGCATTGTAAAGGGTTAATCCCTAGGCTAAGGGCGACTCACTGACCCTTGACGGACAGTGTAGATCAAGATCAGACTGCACAGAACGTGCAGCCTGATCTTTGATCTACACTGTCCGGTACCGACATATTTTACCCCCCCCCTTTTGAAATAGCAAAACTGGGGTTTTTACTATGAGCTTAAAAGTTTCATTTCACTTACTTAGCAGGATAAGGGTTAAAATATTGCGGAAGAAAAAATGTCACAAGTTGGCCAGTGTAGTATTTTTTTGCCCACCTCCACTAAAATTTTGTTTTTCTTGATGAATCATAATGTCCCTCTGGCAAAAACATCCTTCCCAAAAAAAGTAAGTCAAAACAAAACCCATTTCTTTCAAAACTTGCTGCAGAATACTCTTTTTCCTCTTTGCAACAAACATTGTTGCAAAAAGATGAATTTTGATCAAAATCCATTTCTCCTGTTGCCATATAATACCATGTATTCATGCATAAAACATTTACTCTTTACGAGACGAAAAATTTTTGGTCTGAACCAAATTGAAAGCATTTGTAGACGACAAATGAAATGTTTCTAAAACAACGACTTCTGTGTTTCATAGGGTAGAAAACACTGTGGGAAAAGGTGAAAGTGCAGGTTACAAGGCAGCATTGGATTTTTTTTATATAAATGTAAGTGAGCCCTGGTAGCTCAGTCCGTAGCATACGGGACTTGAGAACAGGGGGTTGCAGGTTAAATCTCCTACTTGGCCAATTTCTTTCTGAGGATTGATGATAGTCATTGCAATTGGATTGATACCTCTCTCACAGCCCCCCATTGTTTCAACGATAGTTATGTGAGAAAGCGGCCAGTGGCTTGGAAAAAAATATTGTGCAGAGTACTAGTAAAAGAAACTCCAGGATAGTATGGATAGGTGCACTGGCAGCAGCGATATAACTGAAATAATGTTGAAAACAGCGTTTAACATTATACAATCAATCAATCAATGTAAATGTAGAAATGTTGGAGGGGGGGATGTGTGTTTATTACTGTTTAAAATTAAGTTCAGTCATATCTTGACAAACAGGGCACCTACCCATGCATTCTTGGGAGGTTTTCTTTACCAACTCAACATACAACATTCTTTTTCAAGCCACAAGCTGCTTTCCTCCATAGTCAAAATCATTTTTAGCTGTAAGACAGAAATGAATCATGTCTCAAAACTGTCATCTATCCCAAGAGAGCAGCACTGGAATTTGCCATGGCAACCTATGTTTAGCATTTATCACACGATCCCTTGTTTTAATGACTCTGAGGAAAAAGGTTTTTGAAAACATTATGGTAACCAGCATTTTCTCCTTTTCCCACAATGTTTTCTACCATTTCAAAAATAAAACCTTCTTATACAGCACTCTTAATTTGTCGTCTGCAAATGCTTTCAATTAGATCTAGTCTAAAATTTTGTTGTTAGATAAAGGGTTAGGTAGTTTTGTGCACTGCAATAAAGCTACCTGGCTTTCACATATGTAGGTATGACACCATCAAAAATTTTTCTTACCTTCAAAACAAATGAATGTTCCCGGTCAGGCATCTCTAATGCTGTAGTTACTCTAACTTCTGATATGAGGAAGCAGAACAAACCCGTCTTTGGTTTTACAGACTGGAAAATGAAAAAAAGTCATGATTAAGAACAATATTTTACAGAATATTTTCCATGTCTACTGCTGCAAATTCATTGCAGGAGGTATTTAAACCCATTACCGCACAAGCTAGCCTGACTTATAACCACCTGAGAAAGAAAACTTTTGAAAAGAAAACGTGTGAAACAGAGAAAATGCTGGTAACCAACATTTTCTCCTTTTTTCCACAGTGTTTTCTAACTGATCAGCAGTAACCAGTATTTTTTTCCATTTCCCACCATGCTTTCTACCCTACCCCCCACCCCCCCCCCCCAAAAAAAATCAAGCTTTAAGTCATGATTATTTTGTCTGCAATATGCTTTCAATTCGGAAAGGTCTTCAATTTTGGGGTAAATCATAAAAGGTAATTCATTTAAATACAAAATTAACGGAAATCATCTAGGAGTACACTAATTTACCAGTTATGGGACAAAATGATCAGTCATAACATTTTTGATGTACAGTATGTGATGTAAAATCTGCCAAGAAAACCCAAATTCACTGTCACAAAAGGTGACTTACAGTAACCCTTTACAACACAAAACTGAGTTCTAAGGAGGATAAAGGTTTTAAAAACATTGTGGGAAACGGAGCAAATGCTGTAACAACATCATCACAAAATCTCACCTTGAGCTTTTCATGTTCAGCAAGCTAAAAAATTACATGTATATGAGCCATACCAAGAAAGTCATCACATAATTATGGATCCATACAGTATATTTGGTCATACAACCGACTGAGTCATAAGGTAGAATTATCCTTCCACATGCAGAAAATTTAAAGATTGCAGGAAGTTTCGGCCTATGTCAGCCTGCCCAGACTGTGCAGGCTGACATTGGTTGATACCTTTGGCAAATGCATTAAGCCCACATTTCACAGAGCATCATGCTGCATGGCTCATATCTTTTATGAAAAATGTCAATATAGTTTGAACTCTATAACCTTTCAAACTGTGTTTCTCTATATATCATTATTATCATATAATATGATTAACTCTTTCAGCACCAAATAAATAAACTCCACCTCCTTCGACGGCTCTAAATACAATCCATTGAAACTTATAACGATTTTGAGTGTGTAGGCTTGACTACACAAGCGGACGGCATAGATCAAAGATCAGACTGCACCATCTGTGCAGTCTGATCTTGACCTATGCCGTCAGCAAAGGTCACTGTTTTCGCCTATGGCGCCGAAGGGTTAATAATTTTTCTGATTGCATTTTGCACTCAAGTCACCCACATAACTCCTTACTGGGAATTATGAAGCCTTCCTGTTAAAATAAGCCTTTCCACTAACTATATATCCCCTGAAATGAATTCGCAGAAGGCTACGTTCACAACCTCCTTGTAAGAAAGGAAAATTTAAGATGAAAAATGTTTAACCCTTTACCAAACGACAAAATTTTGGACTCCGCAAAATTGAAAGCATTCGCAAGTTTACAATAATAAAATGTGGCTTAAATGATTATTTCTGTCTTTGGTAGGGTAGAAAACATTGAGGGAAACGGAGAAAATGCTGGTTATCTCCTTTTCAAAAGCATTCTCTTTCGGAGTCGTTAAAACTCGGGACTGTGTGGTAAAGGGTTAACCCTTTACTATACCAACCCCACTTTTAATGATCCTGAGGAAGAACTTGGGAAAACACTGCGAGAAAAGGAGAAAATGCTGGTAACCAGCATTCTCTCCTCTTCCCACAATGTTTTCTACACTATCACAAACAAATTCAGTTGTTTGGGTCAAATCTGATTGGTCATTTGCAATTACTTTCCTTTGTCATACTGCTAAAATTTTGCAGTTTGACAAACTTTAAAGTCTTGGCCAAATTTAATTTGTCATCTGCAAATGCTTTCATTTTGGACAAGTGTAAATATTTGTCGTTTGGTGAAAGAATTCATAGAGATATTAATACCCTTCATGTCTCAAATCTCGATGGATAGGAAATTATTTCTTTAAGGGGTCATTGAGGGAGCAGGAAGACAACTGTTGAAACTCCTCAACCATCAAAACAGATCCGCGACATTTCGCCGAAAAGTATGTTCGTCGAAAATGATCCCTAGCCCTGACCTTTACCCAAATGAATTGTGGTCCAAATCTTCCTCCCAGACAGAGCTTTTCATGAAATAGATCTAGGAATTGAGCAATTGGTATTTTAAAACATACATGGGTTCTGACAAAACACCCTTTTGATGAAATGTCATGCACCGCATCAAAACCACTACCATACCTTTATATCATGCTTTTCGGTAGTTTATCGAGAAATAATGGTGGAATATGGTTTGGTATCTCATGGTTACAACCAGTGAAAAATATTGATTTCACATTTTCAAACTCTTTAATTGAAGGCAGAAACAGTAGTTCCCATGCATTAGTTACCTAGGTAAACAGTGCGTGCCATTCAATAAGACAGAGATACGACGTAATTTACGTGCATTGAATTTGATCCTATATTTCTCACGCTTGGTGTAATATTGTAATGCGTTGCCATGTGGGAGGGGTACGCAACAGGGAATAAGCGAAACTAACTGTGCTGGATTTTGATGAAAATCCCAATAAAAAAGTTACGGGCATGAAATAAATAGAATATTTGTTTTTTTGGTGAAAGATCAATTTTTATTTCATCTCATGAACATCATCCGTAATATTTTCACTTGTGGCTGTGCCACTCATGAAAATATTAATGATGATGTTCACTAGATGAAATCAATTTCGATATTTTACTGTAATACACAAATATCATCTATATGTTACAACTTTGTTATGCTCTTGCAGGAAACAGCTTTTTACTGATTGACTGATTATATGCCTGGTGTTTAGCACCCTTTTCAGCATTATTTCAGGTATATTACGGTGGCCAGCGCACCTATCAATGCTTTCCTTGAGTTTCCTATTTTACCAGTGCTTCACATAATATTCTTCCAAAGCAAACTGGATGCTTTCCCACATAACCATCATTGAAAAAAGGGTCAGCATTGAGAGAGGAATGAATCCTGTTGCTATGGCTACCTTCCATTCTCCAGAAAAAGTTCAATCCAGCTACCTCTAGGTCTTGTGTCCTGCACGCTACCAACTGCACTACTGTGCTCGGCAAGCAGTTTCAAAAAACATTTGAGAAAAGGACCAATTGCGTATTAACTGTTAATTCTTTACCAAATGTCAAAATTTTAGACCTCTTGCAGATGACAAATAAAATATTGATCAAAAGCTGATTGGTAACCATCACTTCCTCATTTTCTCTTCAAATTTTCAAAAGCGCATTTAACTTTGAATTGAGATGTCTCATAAATCTCTGAAAAACATATGCTATGTAAATCTTTAACACACAGTCCCAACTTTTAACGACCCTAAGGAAGAAGGCTTTTGAAAACATTGTGGGAAAAGGAGAAAATGCTGGTAACCAGCATTTTCTCCTTTTTCCACAATGTTTTCTACCCTATCAAGGACAAATTTCTTCATTTGGGTCACCTTTTATTATTAATTGTCTCCATATGCCTTCAATTTTGACAAGTCTAAAATTCTGTCATTTGGTAGAGTTAACGGTACTACACTAAAAGCCAGAAGGAAGCAATTCCAGAGTACAAATGCAAATTTAATTTATGCCATTTTAAAGTATGGATTTTGCTAGTACAACAATATGCTTCACAAGGAGGCCCTGTCAAAGTCCCAGTCGCAGAACTAGAACAAAAGTTGGCAACTTTTGATATAGTTTTGTAATACATTTTCTGCTAGCAACATAAACTTTGATTATAGATTTTAATGTGACACATTATCATACTCATAGTAATATCCACACTTTTAAATGGTATGAATTAAATTTGTGTGTGGTCTGACCCTTGAATTATTTATATTTGGCAGCTAGTGGGGCTTTTTAGTACTGTTGTCTTTTCAAGCATAGAAAAACTGAATGGTTACATGTACAATGGTACTGATGTCTAGACCATTTCAAAAGTTTACTGTCAGTAAAGATTTAAGACATGAACCATCTTTTGAGCCATATTTAACCCTTAGGCTGCTAAGCGCAACTCACTGACCTTTTGCAGACAGTGTATATCAAGATCAGACTGCACAGAATGTGCAGTCTGATCTTTATTCTACACTGTCCGATAAGGAGATATTATTCCCCAAAACATAATTTTGAAATAGCAATATTTGAGTCTTTACAATCGACTTGAAAATTTCATTTTAGTTATTAAGCAGGATCAGGGTTAATTTGTGGTCTGCAAATAGCTTCAATTTGGACAAGTCTAAAATTTTATCAACTGGTAAGGAGTTAATCCTTTACCACACAACAAAATTTTAAGGCTTGGTCAGACCGGCTAACAGATATGTAACGGGGGAAAACCGACAAAAACATGCAGAATTTGGTTATCCGGTGACAAAATTCATCGTCTCTGCTGCTCGAGGCTCACGCGATCGGTGTGTCGAGCGAAGAAGCCACACAATGACCGCACGAGTACCGCACATGTAACGGAAAAAACGCACGTTAACCGGATATGTACCGGATAATAAACGGTCTATTAACGGATATCACCGTACGAGTAACGGACTTGTACTGGATGAAACGGAAGTGCAACGAATGAAAACCGGACAAAACATTCTTCCAACGTATGATGAACAGAAATGTACTGAACACCAATGTATGAGGAATGTACTGGACATGTGACATGCTGAGGGTATAAACAGTCAGATGCATCCAAAGTCTGTCATTTGCACGTCTCTGTCCTTTGTGTCCGATGGAAATTTTTGAACATGCTAAAAACTTCCCACCAAACGGAACGGACATCACCGGACAAGTAGCGGATTCACCGGATAAGAAACGGACATAAAACGGATACGAACGGACTTTCGAATGACTTTTTATCCATTACTCGTCCGTTACCTCGGTGTGACCAAACCTTTAGACTTGCAATTACTGAAAGTATTTGAAGATAGCAAATTACATGTAGCTCCAAATATAACTGCTGTCTTTGAAAAGGTATAAAACATTGTGGGAAAAGGAGAAAATGCTGGTTACCAGCATTCTCTCCTTTTCCCACAATGTTTTCAAAAGCTTTTCTCCTTCAGGGTCGTTGAAACACAAGATTGTGCAGTGACAGGGAAAGGCTTGCGCCATGCGCCATAGTCACATTAAAATCCAAAATGTCACATCGTTTTTGCTAATGAGTGCGCCCTTGTACCATTCAATTTTCGACGTCGTAAAAGTACGAAATTTAGTCAGACGAATCTCCTTTGATCGGCGCCAATTAGACGCTCTATAAAATGAGTAGCTATGTGCGCGTGACGTCATGTTTTCAATCATAAAACGCTTATTGAATATTGAACCTATTTTGTCGTCTTGATGAAACTGCCCTGATTTTGCCGTAAAATTCAAATTCAACAACTACCTAAGCATTAGAATATACCACCGAAAATTTAAAATTGCATGACGGCCAGGGCTCCATCAGTAATTTCTTTCCCACAATGATCGTTTATTAACAGATTCATACAGACGATCCTAGCGAGAATCAGAGCAACTCTCAGATCACATCTCTCTCCGAGCCTATCCCAAGCATATCTATGGACTTGCAGCAAACGTTTATCAGTGTATATCATGCTGATTGAGAAGGCCATTTTTTTTTTCATCATGAACAGTGATTGGGAAAGAATTATTTTCAATGGGACAATGTCCCTTCCTCCAGGAAAATCAATGTGACATTTTGAAAACCAATGTGACAATTTAAGAAAAAAACACAAAATCTTTTAATTGCTTTCATTTATTTTTTTAAAATAGTACCATCCCAATGCAAGTCAAAATGTAGCTAAAAGCTTATGCTGGTTCTGTATTTAATGCTTGGAATCAAACATAGTCATCTGGGTTCTCATTAGGTCCAGAATCCCAAGAGTCATTGAATCTTGGGCTGAAATTTTCAAGAGTCAAAATGAAATTTCCAAGTGTCAAAGAGAAATGATCAAGGGTCAAAATTACTTGGTTATTACGGAAATATAAGGATGACACCAAAAGACAAAGGCCTAACCTTCACCCCCCTTTCATTGTTCCATAAGACGAAGGTCTGACCTTCACCCCCTTTCATTGTTATTTTCATTTCATTAAAGGAAAAAAAAGCAAGAACTCTTTTTCTCATTATCATTCTTTACATATAGATCTAATTATGTAAATTCACAGTTTAAATTCTTTATAAATGATGAAGAAACAATTTGAGACAACTCTGATCGGACGGTGTCAAATTGACCGTTGTTGTGTCATGGGTTTTCGCGTTTTTTTTCCCCAGCGATCTACTTTCATATCTTTTTATTTCTTTTAGCAGTATTATAGCATGATGATTGACATTTTGACTTGCATTTGTTTTCAAAATGTCACATTGATTTTCCTGGAGGAAGGGACATTGTCCCATTGAAAATAATTCTTTCCCAATCACTGGATTGTGTCGTAAAGGATTAATTCTTTACCACACAATCCCGACTTTTAATGACCCTGAGAGAGAAAGCTTTTGAAAACATTATGGGAAAAGAAGAAAATGCTGGTAACCAGCATTTTCTCCTTTTCCTATAATGTTTTCTACCCTTCCCGAAACTAATTTTGATTTTTGATTCACATTTGATTTGTCGTCTGTAAATGCTTTCAAATTGGACTAGTCTAAAATTTCGTCGTCTGGTATAGAGTTAAACTGATGCATCACATTCACAATCATCATACACCAAGATAAGGGTAAATTTTATAAGAGGGTTTTACAAAAATATGCATATGAGCCATACTCTGTGAAAAGGGGGCTTAATGCATCTGCGCAAAGTATCCACCTAGGTCAGCCTGCACAGTCTGTGCGGACTGACCTGGGCCTTAACTTTATGCTACAGGTCAAATTTCTGCATGTCAAAGGACCAGTCTACCTCATGAATCATTCAGTCAGTTGTTAGACAAAACTGATTATATGGATCCATAGATATGTGATGTCTTGCTTGGTATAAAACATCACGGAGATCCAATAAGCCCCCTTTTGCCAGGGCATGGCTTACACACACACACACACACACACACACACACACACACACACACACACACACACACACACACACACACACACACACACACACACACACACACACACACACACATATATATGAAAACAGAGGGTGAGATCTAGTCTACCGTTTTTCACTTCCTTATAGAGATAATGCTTTTTTACACAATCTACCCTGTTAAGTTTTATCTACCTTTTATTTAAATTACAGGGGTATGACGGGGAATACTTTGGGCTTCAAAGAGTGTTATTACCTTACTTTTACGCTGAAATTGACATTAACTCTTTACCCTTTACCACACAATCCCGACTTTTTAATGACCCTGCCAGAGAAGACATTGTGGGACAAGGGGAAAATGCTGGTAACCGGTATTTCCTCTATTTCCCACAATATTTTCTACCCTGTCAGAAAGACAGAAATCATCGATTTTAGCAACATTTGACATCTGTAAAATGCTTCCAAGTTGGTCCCGTACAAAATTTTGTCGTTTGGTAAAGAGTTAACTCTGTACCAAACGACAAAGTTTTGGACTTGACCAAACTGAAAGCATTCACAGACGACAAAATGAATGTGGTTCAAAAGATTACTTTGGTCTTTAATAGGGTTGAAAACATTGTGGGAAAAGGAGAAAATGCTGGTTACCAGCATTTTCTTCTTTTCCCACAATGTTTTCAAAAGCCTTCTTCTTCAGGGTCGTTAAAACTCGAGTTTGTGTGGTAAAGGGTTAAGCTAACAACAAAAGTTTAGACTTGTCCAAATTGAAAGAATCTGTATTTGCAGAGGACAAAGTAATAAGCATTTTCTCCTTTTCCCAAAAATTTCTAATTAATTTTATTTGTTTATTAATTTATCTATATTCCAGTTTATAGCTGTTTTAACAGCTTAGGTCATGTCACAGCAGTCAGTGCACCTACTCATGTGTTTCCCAGCTTTGTATTACCAGTATTGACAAAACTTTCTTTCCGGGCCACTGACTGTTTATTTTTTTAAAAAGCCTTTCTTGTCAGGGCCTTTAAAAGTTGCGATTGTGTGGTAAAAGGTTGACTCTTTACCGAACAATCTTGCACGTAAACAACCCTGAAAAAATGGGCATTTGAAAACATTGTGGGAAAAGGATAAAATGCTGCTAACCATCATTTTCTCCTTTTCCTATAATGTTTTCTACCTTATCAAAAGACATAAACCATAATTTGAGCCACATTTACTTCATTGTCTGCAAATGCTTTCAATTCTGACAAGTCCAAAATTTTGTTTTTTGGTAGAGGGTTAAGTGTACTAATAAAACCAATGATTATTCCAATGAGTACCCACACTATAGGTTCTAGGAGTAATGATGGGAATTTCTTTCCATTTTTAATTCTAACTCCAAAAATTTCCCTTTACCTGTGCCTCTGCTATAGAATTTTGACCTTTACAAAAAAGTTTAAATTCCTTCAGGCATGTCTTATTTTCATATTTATGTCAAATTTAGAAAAGCAGTGTAATATTCTTATTCAATTAGAAACATTAATATTAATTCACATCAACTTTGGCTTTTAATCCTTTACCAACCAATCCTGTTTTCACAACAGTAAGAATAAAAAAGTTCAATTTCAGAAAATGTTGTGGAAAAGATGAAGATACCTGTAACCAGAATTTTCTCCTTTCCCAACAACAGTGACTGTTTTCTGTCTTTTTAAAGATGATGTCTATCATTTGAGTCAAATTTAAATTGTTGTTTGCAAGTGCTTTCCGTTAAGACAAGTCAAACAATTTGTGACCCAGTAAAGGGGTTAAATTCTCAACCAATTACTGTTCAGAGTACTTTAGACTAACCAGAAACTATTCCACACTAGAACTGTTACAGAAAGTGACTTTTTCTTTTGCCAAACAATCCTGTGTTTTATTGACCCTGAGTAGACAGGCTTTTGAAAACACATGGGAAAAGGAGAAAATGCTGATTACCAGCACTTTTTTCATTTTTCCCTAAAATGTTTTCTGTTCTTTCATTAATAATTCAAATCAATCAATTAATTTGTTGTCATAATATAATTACAATATGGACCAATCAAACATTTCTGAGTTTGGTAAAGGGTTAATACCCTAGTCAAAAACCCTAATAGCGATCACTGACACTCAGACCTACCACATATTTAATGAACTTACAAAAATGTAAAAAATTTGTACTCTCTGACATGCAAACTTCCTTAACCCTTTACCACACGTCAAAATTTAAGACCTATCCAAATTGAAAGCATTTGCAGACGACAATTTCATAGTGGCTCAAATGACGCAACTTTTCTTTGATAGGGTAGAAAACTTTGTGGGAAAAGGAGAAAATGCTGGTTACCAGCATTTTCTCCTTTTCCCACAATGTTTTCAAAAGGCCTCTTCTTCAGGGGTATTAAAAGGCGTCATTGTGTGGTAAAGGGTTAATCCTTTCCCCAAAAATCCTGACCATTGACAATCCTACGGACAAGGCCTTTCAAATCATAGTGTGAAAAGGAGAAAATGCTGGTAACCAGCATTTTAACCTTTTCTCACAATGTTTTCTCTCCTTTGAAATAGAACCTTCAAGTTTGAAGTAACATTTAATCTGCTGTCTGCAAATGCTTTCAATCCGGACAAGGCAACAGTTTTGTCATCAGGCATGCTCCTGGAAGTATACAGACTTACGTGGTTGGTTCCCCCATATTTTCAAGAAGTCATGTTATAACTTATATATTTTGGGAATACTGGTTACCAGCATTTTCTCCTTTTCCCACATGTTCTTCCAATTTAAATTGTCTTTCTTAGGGAAGAAAACATTTTGGGAAAAGGAGAAAATTCTGGTTATCAGCATTTTCTCCTTTTCCCACAATGTTTTCAAAACATCTTCTTTCTCAAGGTTTTTAAAAGAAGGATTGTGTTGTAAAGAGTTAAAGAAATAAACTAGTGGTGTCCGTAGTTAAAGTGGTATCCGTGGTAGTAGTGAAGTCTGTGGTTGTGAGGTAAGGCATTGGCCTCATAACCATAAGGTCCCGAGTTCGATACCTGGGAGCAGGTATCAACTTTAGGAATATTCATTGGCCCATACAAATTCTGGCAAGTACTGGTATAGTTTGCAGGAAGCAGAATCTGGAGATATTAGTATAAGTTGCAAGAAATTGTTTCTCAATGTAAAATAAATATGTTTAAATTGACTATTACCTTTGGTGGGCAGTAGAACTCCAAGAGGTAACTACCGTCTGTCTGTACAAGAACTAATCTAGTTTTCTCCCATCTTGATTTTCCTTTAAAATCTTCTCCTGAAAGCACTGCAACAATACCATCTTTCTTAATAGCTTCAGGGGGATGCTGCAACACTGCTTTATGTTTATCTTTTTGATGTCGTTTGTTTCGTTTCAACAGTTTTTGCTCACTCGCATGTTTTACTTTTGAATAGCTTTCTGAAGAACCTGAAGCGAGTTCAATTTCATCAGAATTCTGTTTGGAAGAACCTTTACTTTTCATTTTACGAATTGAAAAACGTTTGAAAATGCTTCCTTTATTTCGACCTACAGATCCAGACTGATTTGATAACTGGTCCACATAACCCTGTTCTTGATCTGAATAGTCTTCTCTTAAGCTGCCATGATCATCATCATCATCTACATGATTCTGCATCTCTGGGTAGAGAGCTGAAGTAGCAAAACCATTCTGGGAGCAGTTCTCGTCTGCAGTCAGGTGTGAATTGTTTGGAGTAAAGGAGCCATCTGGTCCCTGTAGATGAATGGTATCTCGCGGCCACGAATCAAACTGCTTCCCGTCAGGTGTCAAGGATTGCTGGTTCAATCCCTTTTCAAAGTGTTCTAGAAAAAACTCGACGAACTTCCTTGCAAATTCGATTGGTTGTTTATACGAACCATCATTCACTTGATTGTTTTTCCAAAAAACGAGGAAGCTTGACAGAAAATTGTCAGCAGCAGATTTCGCGTGTTTATCGCAAAAATTTACCCAAGGCTGAGAGAAAGCCCTAGACATTGGGTCGCTATTTCTCGTTTCCATATCCTTTGATCATCATTTACCGATTAGAACAAAAACTCGCACTCGAGTAAACAATAAACATCAAAACATCAATTCTGACACTTCTGTGTCGAAACCCGGAAGACAACATTGTAGTATGCGCATAAACTTGCGCAAAGAAAAACCGACCGGCGGCAAGTGGGGGGGATCATAGGTATCAGACCTGCAAATGTCGTATTAATACATGCGAGTGGAGCAAGGAGCCCAAAAGAACATGATAGGCAAGAGTCGTGGAATGAGGTTGTAATCTGTTTGTTTGATGACACTTCAATATAAAAAGCATAGTAGAAGCAAAGATAACATGAGTTTGGTTTTGTTTAGATCAAACTTAGTCCTCCAGAATGATGACATCGTAACCACTCTAACCCTTTACCAGCTTTATAATGAAAACAGTTTTAGCGCATATTTCTTTCCTAAAAATGAAACTTGAACTACCATTTTTATAGGGAATGGAAGGTTTAAAATTTGAACTGACCTTCGTCGTTACGATAGTCATCGATTAAGAGGGATGTAAAAAAATGAAACTATTTTCTTTGGCCAGAATTTTCTCAAGAAACTCAAACTTTATGGAGTTCCAGCTTTCAAGAAATAATCTGTCGGTGTCTCTTTGCACACGACAAATCTCTTTTTTCTTATTACAAAAAATTATCACCACTCTAATCCTTTACAAAAAAAAAAAAAGACTTCTCCAAGCTGAAAACATTTGCAGACTTCAATTGCATATGGCTCAAGTAATTTATCAAGTGAAACTGAATAGAAAACATCAAGGGAAAAGGAGAAAATGCTGGTAACCAGCACTTTCTCCTCTGCCCACAATGTTTTCAAAAGTTTTTTTTTTTTAACTCGGGATTGTGTGGTAAAAGGCTAATAGTTTAAATAAATCGAACCAGCGATCCCTGGGTTTCAACCCTTGTACTTTACCAACTTGGCAATGTCTGACATGTGTTGAACAATCAGACCATCTATGGCAATTTTTATAGATTTATTCTTTACAGAACGACAAAATTTTGACTTGTACAAGTTAAAAGCATTTGAGGACAACAAAAATATGTGTGACTCAAAAATGGAATTTCGTTTAAAAAGGGTAGAAAACATTGTAAAAGGAGACAATGTTTGTAACTAGAATTTTCTCCTTTTCCCACAATGTTTTCAAAAGCTATTTTTATCAGGGTCTTTAAAAGTCGGGATTTTAAATGTTTGCTAAAAGGATTTGAACAATGAGAGTGATGGCTTATTCGACTAAAAATTTTAGTAAACTGCAAAAGTTAGGACCTATCAAAATCCGAAGCATTTGAAGCCGACAGTTTACACATGGGTCAAATTGTTGAAATGGTTTTGGTAAAAGTAGAAAATATCGCGGGAAAAGGAGAAAATGCTGGTTCCAAGCATTTCCCCCTTTTACATTTTTCTTTTTTTTTTTTTTTTTTTTCAAGCACCTGCAAGCAAAGGGTTAAGAAGCTTTCCAGTGTCTTCAAAGAGACAGGGACAGTCCATTTACTGAAATTACAGTACTACAAGCATACTTTGAATATTAAGAAAATCCCGATCTAAAAAAAGATACCGAACTTTTTATGTTGGGCATAATTTAGTCATGTTTCTAAAGACGAATAAGTGTAATAGAGTCAATTTCATGACATAAGAAATGTAGCTTCGGTTCAAATTTTTAATCTTCCATCCCCATTCACAAAATATTTATATTCCAGCTTAAGTTTTCAAAAGTTTTTAAGAAATACTTTGTTAGTGTCATGTGAATTTTCACAAAATGGGTGAAGGGTTTAACTCCGTGTTCCTTTGATCTCGGTATCGCACTGCAGGGTGGGCGACTCAAGAGCTGTAATGTAATTGCTTGGTAGAAATAAAAATTAACGCACACGTGTCACATTACACTGACTCTTTTTGTCTGTTACTGATCTTAATTTTTCCTTATGTTGATCATTTGTGATTAGGATTTGGAATTTTTCGCAGGTTGCAGAGGGTAAGTTCATTATTCAAACTAACATGTTTATCAAAATTAGAAAGGGTTTTCGAACGAGACATACCAAAGCGATATTTGTCTTTGAAAGAGTAGCAAACATTGAGGAAAAAAGAAAGGATCCTGTTTAGTATTTTCCTTTCACTGCAATATTTTCGAAATTCTTTCTCTTCATGGTCGGAAAAACCCTTGATTTTTTTTTTTGCACTGGGCTAGATCTAATTAAGTCTGTCTCGGGGCAATGTTTAAAAAGTTTTATCAGACTATTCTTTTTTTCGCTCAAATATTAGACTATTAAAATGATCACCATCAAATACATGTACTAAGATATTTTACAGGTATAGTAATTTTTTATGACGATACTTGAGAGGTTTTAATAGCTTATCAGCCTTTGAAAATTCAGGAAATCGCTTTGGTCAGAGAGAGAGGAAAAAAAAATCCTCGGGAACCATAGAATTCTCCGACCTTTCTTTTAATCTGATGAACAACATAATGTAGATTACACCTTTTTTTTTACGCTCGGACATGAAATAGACAAAAAACAGGTACATAAATTGAGTTCATTTCATGTCTGAAGGGTCTAGACCCACTGTATATTTAAATGGTAGGTCTGTTTGTGGTAGGCCCATTTAATGAAAATCGTCTAAAAGAAGAATTGACAACTCGTCATATGTATTCTAAAGTATATTTCTAACAGTTATCTTAATTGTCAATAGCTTTGATTCGTAAAAAACGTAGTTTATCTCAACGATAAAAATTGCGAACAGCACTAAAATATATGGTTGCTATGTTATCAATTTCACCTCCGAAAATGGCAGCCGCTCGTTGCTAGGGAATGTGACGTCACGCCGATGTACCCTATGTCAAGTTTTTCCGTCCGACAACAAATTTTCCCTCTGAAGCCTTAGACTGATTGTTAAAACATTGTTCGGCTCGTTTACTGTGTTCTTCTTTCAGTCTTAAATGTATTTGGTCCATGCTCCGTGTAAAGCGGGTTGAGTGCATCTCTATAATGCAATATGCCAAGTACATGTACGTTGTAACATAAGATAGACCCAATAAAATTATCTTTAAAAAAATAAGCAGGTGAACTACATATGTAGTATAGGCCTATATAGATTTAGGGTAGGCCTAGTTCTAATGGTCATTTATCAGGCAGATAATTTACCAAAGACGAAAAGGTTTCGCACTATACAAGCCTGTGCGGGCTGACAGGAATAGACATATTTTGCAGATGCAAACTCCTTTCCTCAGATAACTCGTCCGATTTTGAAAGTGTTCGTTTGTGAAAAAAACTCGTTCGGACGTGTTAAATCGGTAGTTTATTCTGCACACGTAAAGGCATAGATCTACTTTTTTTTTTTACGTCATATGTTGCATCTTTTCCAGCGTAGTTGTAGAAGCTGGTTTTTTACCTACTTATTGGTACTAGTTTCGAATGAATAAATAGTAATTTGCGAATGGTGAAATGTGGACATGGCTTATTCTGCGAACCTATTTTCGGGCCCATAATTCATGACATATATCTAAGTTGGAAGAACTTGTGGCCCGACCCCATTCACCGATTGAATAAAATATGTTTAAACTAATTTATGACACAAATATACAAGGGTTGCTACCGTTAATCGATACCCGGGCGGTGTTTATTCACACCGTTAGCAAATAAATATGAGCCACGCTCTGGCAAAATGGGCTTAACCATGGCATCTCCGTGATGCACGACACCAAGCAAGCAATCACATGATCATGGATCCATAAAAATCCATTTTGTCGAACAACCGAGTGAATCATGAGGTAAACTGGTCCTTGGACATGAAGAAAATTGACAAATAGCAATTCGATTTCGGCCCAGGTCAGCCTGCGCAGATTGCGCAGGTTGACCTGGGTCGATACTTTTTGCAGACGCATTAAGCCCCCTTATCACATAGCATGGCTCATATGATTAGGTAATAACCCTATTTTTGTACTAACTAGTAGTTTCATATTTTTGTAAGCGTTACTCAGCTCATTAGGCCTACTGTATGTCTACTACATGTACATGTACTTTCAGGCATCCATACTTTAGTAATAACTGCTTTTCCCACGATGAGTTGGATGAAAATCTAACCCTTAAAAATACATCTAATCGAAATTTTCACCGATCAACAATATGCAAGAGAATGAAGAAAATATGCATTTGCTGGCATGGTTGTTCCTCATTATTTCTCCTCATATTGAACCACTACAGAGCTTCAACATTCATATTTAAGTACAGTATCTAAAGATTACATATACGCCTTCTGTGTATTTTTAAATTATCTGACTTCTTTTCCGTAGGTTTGAATCCGAGTTAATCCCAATAGTTGCAGCTGTAACTGGCCATTAGATTAAGCACATAAATGTGCGACCTGGAACTTCCAAACATTAGACAGCCATTCTTTGAAAACACGCGGGGAAAATAAGCAAAATGTGAAAGTTTAGACGTTGGCAATTAGTCATAAATCTATTCCCACATTGTTTGCAATCTATAAAGAAAATGTATTGCTTATCCATGTATATGTATAGACCACTTTGTGTGTATAAAAACTATCATTTTTATCAAATGTATTCAAATGAAACAGCCTTTTCAATATTTCTTTGTTACAATGTTGTTTATTCATTAAAACCATACGGAAATCATATTTTCCAACAACTTTCCGTTTTCAGTTTCATGCTTTTAAAGGTGGCCCTTCAGATTTTGGGACGAAAATTTTACAAAAATACAAAAAAATCATCCTTATACTCCCAAAGCCTTTTAATTTTCATTCATAAAACCCCAGTAGTCGAAAACCATCCGACAACAAGAGAAATTAGAGATTTACTACGGCCCTGGTCGACACCGACGGGAATCACGGTCTATTTTTACATGAGCAACTCGCTCATTTACATAACGGAAATACACAGACGAAGCTTCAAACATAGCGTCCGAAGAAGACATTATGGAAAATAATTACATGTTTGTTATGTTATGGAATTTAAGCGTCATTAGTCACGTGCCAGTCACTTGACATTCCCACAATGCTTTTTTTTATTTCTGGCGCGAAATCTAAAAATATCTTAAGAAGCTACGTAGCTTTTTAAGGGAACACCATCAACAATTTTTTTTTTTTTTTGTAATTTTATGATTCTTAATTATTGATGATTTGTATTGTTTTTTCATATAAATTTCAGTGATATATATATTTTTTAATTTGGTGAGATGTGAAAAATCTAAATACCCACCTTTAACTATTAAACTCTAAAGTAGCCTAATATTTTAGCGTTCTTTTTTGTCTTAGCCACAGCCATAAGCAATCTATCGCTGAAAAATGCCAACGTAACTGATAGACCGAGTTAGAAAATAAATTTACAAACTGTTTGTCATCGGAAATGTAGCATTGTATAGGCCTATTTAGAGGACTCCCACGGAAAAATATGACTAGTGTTTACTTCCTAAGTGGAGTGTTACGATTTCAAGAAGGTGAAGCTGTGTACTTTCTGCGAAGAAAAGTACCGTGTAGGTGCATATCAAGCTACGTGATACAGCCGAGGGACTTGATCAACGGATCAACCGAGGTTTGCCGAATGGGACGAGGTAAAATGTAGGTATAGTAGGCCTATCGGCCGAGTTGTGACGAGTGCAAACTGACCCTGGGATAGTAGGTTGTTCTTTTTCTTGTCTTCTCTCCACCATTTTCAGATGTCAAAATTTAGTTTTGAGTTAAACGGACAGAAATCATTACGATGATATTTTAAATTCTTAAAAATATTTATCTCTTGTGCGTCCCCCCCCCCCCCCCCCCCCAAAATATTCGAGTAGGTTGTTCGAAAAAGTTTATGGTCTCTTCAACAAGTTTGTTTCAGTGTGTTAGAAAATGTTCCCGACTGTACCATCGAAATATTCATGACCACTCCACGCAACTCAATGGCATAACGTCCCTAACGCATGATACGCAAGTGCGTCATGTAGAAAAATGGGAAAAAGCGAAACATTCTTTTAGTACCTTATAGATCAACTCATCTTCATCACTAGCCTATAACTGCTTAAAAAAAAACCCCAAAATTTCCAACCGACAGTAAATAGCCAAACACTGCGATTTCATCCTATTTCTTTCCAATGGAAAATCTCACTGTATCGGACAGTGTATACTAGTGCAGTCTGATCTTGATTTACACTGGCCTCATATGCGCATTGCGTGACGCTTAGCGGCCAGAGGGTGAAATAGCACTCTCAATTTCGGATTGCGTAATGATTTTATACCCCTGGTTACGACCCTGAAACATATATAGGTTTTGGGTCAAACCGACAAGAGAAAGACAGAAAGATATCACTGAATCGGACAGTGTAAATCAAGATCAGACTGCACATTCTGTGCAGTCTGATCTTGATTTACACTGTCCTCAAAAGCGCAATGCGTCGCGTTTAGCGGCCAAAGGGTGAAGAGTACTTTCAATTCGGATTGCGTAATGATTCTGTACCCTAGGTTACGCTCCTGAAATATGTAGGTTTTGGTTTTAAAGACGAGAGAAAGACAGAAAGGCTATATCAGTCACGTTGTTGTGTATTACTCAAACAAGGTTATGGTCTCTCTCTTCATTGTAGAGTAAGAAAATGATAACGGACATTTTCAACCATGTTTTTACCCCTTCAGAGACAAATTCCATCATTTCAGCCACATGTAATTTGTCGTCTGCAGACGCTTTCAATTTGGACAAGTTAACAATTTTGTCATCTGGTAAAGGGTTAAATAGGTGAGATTACATGTATATCAGTTACATCGCGGGGGCCAGTGAACCCACCCATGCTCATGGAGTTTCTTTTGACCAGTATACCACAATATTCTTTCCAAGCTACTGGCTGCTTTTCCCAAATAATCATCGCCAAAACAATGTTCAGCGGTGAGAGAGGAACGAATCCTGTCGCAATGACTAGTCATCAACTCTCGGAAGGAAGTTAGCCCAGCTGGAGAATCGAACTAGTTATCTCCCGTGTTCATTCACCAGCCATTAAGAATACTCTTAGTCTAATTCTAGATTCAGAAAGAAACACAACTTCTGATTAGCTAAACCAGTTGGTTTAACCAATCAGAAGTTATGTTACTTTTAAATTTAGAAACTTATTAAGAATAAAACTAACAATGCTCTTATGATTGCATGATTGGTCACGGAATACGAACCTTAGACTCAAGTCCTGTAAGCTACCAACTGTGTTACCAGGCCCGACTTGAAGAGGAAAGAAAGAAAGAAAGTTTAGAGGACAAATAGTTAATTTAATAAATATAAGTCATGCATCTATATAGTAGTCAAACAAGTTGATGGTCTCTGTAAGTTTCATTGCAGCATTGGAAAATGTTATTCCGTCCCTCACTTCAACCCCGGAGCATTCGTGGACGTGGCCAAACATGTGGGCTTTGGGTCTGAAAGACAAACAAACAGGTCACAATTTAATGGCCATCTGAAATGGACCGAACTTTGTTCAGGAGATTCGATAAAAGTAATTCCCAAACTTGCATGTGCTTTTTCAACTTCTTCTGTTGCAGCAGTAACTTTTTACGGGAAATGATGCTCACACTAAATGGCTTTCATAGACAGTCCGACAAGATCATAATATGGTTCATATATTGACAGTTCAAAGAAACATTGTCCTTTACACTGATTGTATCTCACTACGTCACTTTACATGTTTCAATTCCTGTAAATGTCGAGGTCAACCAGAACTTATGAGAACATTGTGATAAAAGGTGAAACTGCTCTTCTTGTTTTCAGTTTTGCCAAACTTTTCTACCATGTACATTCAGGTGAGCAAAAACCTATACATTTTGTAACAGAATTAACCGTCAGGCTGCTACGCGCGATTCAACGACTTTTTGCGGACAATGTAGATCAAGGTCAGACTGCACAGAACGTGCAGTCTGATCTTAGATCAACACTGTACAATAGGGAGATATTTTTCTCCAAAAGATAAGTTTGACATAGCAATATTTAGGTCTTTCACTATCGGCTTGAAATCTTCATTTAACTTACTTAGCAGGTTAAGGGTTAGATATACATTATAACGAACGTTTTGTGCGGTTACCGACAAACCTACCGTGTAACAAAGCATGTTGCATTAACGGGGTTTGATTTTTAATGTATACAGAAAAATGAGTAGTACTTAAGTGGTTTGATACGTATACAGAAAACTTTATTACACTGCAAAGAAATTTCTCGTGATCTGATTGGATAATATGCCCCGAACATATATATCATGCACACTGGCAAAACCAACGTAAAAGCAGTTTCCCTTTCGGGAGCCCCGTATACATGACTACACTTTCACCACAACATCCAAAATGGCGTTGTCGATCAAGATTAACATCAAGATTATGCACCAAACTGCACGTTTTACCAAGGTTTCAGTGACGTCAGTTCCCAGTGACGTCAGTTTTCATTGAACTGGGGCACTTAGAAGGGAAATTCTATTTCGTCAGCGAACTCAATTTTTAAAACCAAAAAAACAGGTAAATTTCGCTTAACTCACGTTGGAACGATAAAACTTTGCAGTATAATAAATTCGTTGTACGGTCAGGTGGCAGGGGACTTTGAAACTTGTTCACGGCTGTGGTGAATCATGTCGCCATCTCGCCTTCGGCTCGGGGCGACATGATTCACCACAGCCGTCAACAAGTTTCCAAGTCCCCTGCCACCTGACTGTACAACTAACAATGTCGCACTAACAAGGTAAGACTATAAAAGTGCGTCGTACTTACGAGTCTTGACTCTATATCCATAAAGGAAAAAGTGTCGTATTAACGAGGTTTGAAAAGTACACAGAATACTATATCGCACTAACGAGGTAAGACTCTATTCATACAGTAAGGTGTGTCGTACATACGAGTCTTGACTCTATATCCATACAGGAAAAAATGTGGAATTAACGAGGTTTGACTGTATGTATACAGAAAATTGCGTCGCACTAAAGACGTTTGACTTTAAACATGTTTGCAGAAATTACCTGACTCGTTTGAAGATGGTATCTAGCAATTCACCATTTCCCCAATGTTCAGATTGAGGGTGTTCTGTCCCACATACTTCACAAACAACGTCTAACGAAAAGATGTTGCAGCACTGGCACTGTTTTGTTGCTAAATCCATTATACCACGTGGAGGTAAATGTGTTACAAGTATGTCTGTTTCGCTTGGAATGTATTTCCATATGGGAGACAGATCTTTATTTGGCGCGGCAAAACCTCTAGCATAAGATTTCCAGCGCTTTGTGTTCCATGGGGTACCATATATTTTGATACCTTCAATGTCACACGCACTGTCTTGGAGGTAGGTCACGTGACGTAAATGTGTCTCTACAAACTCTTTTGATTCTCTCGTAAAACTCACTTCATGGTTTCCGGCCACAAATATTTTATGTTTGAAAGGTAGCTTTTCGAAAAAGGAATCGACTTCTGCGATAACACGATTTCTGTCTCTTTCTTTACGTCCCAAATATCGACTCAAGGAGAAGGACGAAAAATCGCCAGAGTGGATCAAAATATCTCCGGCAGGAATCCGTGGTATAAACTCATTGTGTCTCATGTGAGTGTCTGAAATATGTACAACACGAAATATCCTGGCATCGGAACTCTCAACGTCACCAAGTTTGTGAATTTTTCCCGCCATATCTGAAAGAAACAGACATTGATCAGAGCTAACCCTTTCAGCTACTTGTAAGCCCAGCGTAATCAATAGACATGAACATTTCATAAAAGACAGATAGACAGACACATAAGTTTGGTAGTTAGCTAGGTAAGTGGGTGGGTTGAAGGTCGGACGGATGGATGAATTGGATGGGAGGGACTGGATGGACGGACCGACAGACAGATCCATAGGAAAGTAAGCTTTTGAAAACAAAAGGTAAAGGAGAAAGTTCTTTAAATCGGGATTTTGATCTTTTTCCACTTTGTTTTCTCCCATTTTAAAGATAATCAAAGCGTTCAGAACGCTGAAGTGGTATTTGTCAAGTAAGACGTTGTTTGGAATTAATATTTTGACAGTAAAAGAGAAATATTATTCAAATATTGGCTTGAAAGTCAACCAACTAATCAAATGAATACCTTTTTGGTTGAAGGGAAAGTACTCATGACAAAGTTATGATTATTTGTGTATTGGTGGTCTCCCTTCGATCATTAGGAGGAGTCAGGAGTAACGTGCCTTGACACTACGATACATGATAGATAGAGAAAGAAACCATGTGAATATATCGAATGAAATTAATTTTGTACCTGAAAACTATGATTTTGAAATATCTTTGGCCGTTAACATTTAATGCCAAACATTACAATCAATTATTTCGATCTATAAATATTCATGCGCAATCAAATGGAGTAGCGCGCAATCCTGGGATGAAAAAGCCATGGGACGAACTTGTTTTGGAACGAAAAAGCCCAGAACCAAGTGACAAATTTTGTATCATTGAGTTCTACCGAAAAACTCATTTGCCTGAGAAAAAATGAGTTTAATTGGGTTTATTTCCTTCGGCTTTGCACAAAATACGATACATGGTCTTCAAAATTCAATATTGAACTCATAGAGGTAGTCTTCGACAAATACCACAAAAATCATATTTGAGATGCATGAATTCCATCGTGTGTAACTGTTTATAATTTGATCCAGCGTAAAAATTTGTCGTTTGGTAATGACTTAACATTAAGAATTCTTTGTTTGTGTGTGTGTGTGGGGGGGGGGGTTGCCCCTTTGTTATCGTTACTACCAGCCTGCAGACATACTTAGCCTGGGTCCAGGTGGTAACAACTTCTTAATTAGGCCTACCCCGTATCACGCTCTCCGACCAATTTTTTTTTTTGCATTTTCATCTTTTTTTTCCACAATATTTTCCGCTTTGACAGCCGCGGTCTGCTGTTGACCTTTGGTTGGTATCTGTTTGTCGCTTCCGAAATTATTTCCGTCATTTTTGACATAATAACGCCCGAATGATAGAAAAGGAAAACCCGAACGAACTGGAACCCAGGCTAAGACATACTAGATCTGTATAGAATGTTTCAGCGCAAATGTCTAAACACATACATACTGTACATTTAGCCAAATTAATAGCAAAATTAAGTCATAAAAGGCCGCAATGCACTGGGTACAACAAGATATAATAATAATGGCCTGCAATACGCGAAAAAGGACATTCGGACATTTGCGTAAAGTGACGTCTCGTATCAGCCTGCGCATTCCGCGCAGACTAATCCAAAACGACAGTTAGCGTTTTTATATAATTTTCTGTTTTGCGCAAGTTTATTGTAGGACAATATCTAATGTAGTCGTAAAGTGCCGTTTCGGATTAGCCTGCGCCAGCTGGTCCTAGACGACACTTTATGCAAATGTCCGAATACCCCTTTTCGCGTGTTGCAGGCCATATATATATATATGCTAGATCAACGTGTACCCAGGATTTGTGGATTCAAGGGACGTAACTCTAATCAACACTTCTGAAAAAGTTGTCAGTGGTTGCCTCCCTTATTTGTATTGAAATCGGGTTTTTTCCTCTACCAAAGTGTGTCGGTTTTTCCCATAAAGTTAATCAAATCCTACTTCCTACAAATAAATTCATAGTTAAAACAATGCTATTGATTTTTTATTTAATACAGTTATAGATAAAATTCATGCTAGATGTATTGAATGTATAAAGTGTAAGACAAATAGATCTAATGTAAAGAACAGTCAAAATAGAAAAAAGGACTGAAGAAATGGCTGTTACATGATAGATAGAGTTAATATTGCCAAGCTGAATCACAAGAATACTGAAATGGATTTTCAAAATTAGGAAAACAGACCAAAACATTGTAATATGAAGGAACATAGGAGATTCAGGTTTCAGTTTCGAACGAGTATCCTGCAAATGGTAAATCAAACAATAACAAGACGTTTCTTGTAAATACCTGTAAATAATCACAATGATCTACACTTTCATCACAGGTAGTTTGAGCGGTTGAGCAGATAAAAAATTTATACACAGTCTTAAACTAGTTCAAATAAATGTTTCTGTATACTGATCAGATCTTTCTAATCTTTACATTAAAATCCTGATAAGTTCAAGATTAAACTGTCCGAAGTATCCCCACGCATCGATACAGCAACGTATGATCAATATTTGTACACGGAAGTGGTAATTTCTGTAATGTCTATAAATAGACATTCTATTTTTAGGATTAAGCAATTAAAGTACCAAAAGTACCGCAATTTAACAACTAGACAATAAATGATTGCCAATATTAATCATTTTTCAGTTGGTCAAAACATTTTTAAAGGCATAACGATTGTTCTAAACTTTTTACAAGTATGCGTACCCAGTTACCGAAATATCCAATCGATTTACTTTGTAAGTCAAATTTACCGTTACTGACACGATTGTCACCGATGTTAGAACACGTGTCCAATGCAGTCTTATCTCTGACCTACATTGTACCAGGGATCGCTGTTTGTATGTTATGGTTTAAGAAGTCACGATAATGTGTAATAACAATAATAATTGGTGCTTTTGCCTTATTATATTCTAGGACAGTCTACCAAAAGGATGTGTGGTTTGACATACATTATGTGCAGTGCTCATCTGGATAACCGCCAGGGCGCAGAAAAAAAAAACCACTGGGCATTTTAACCCTTTACCACACGGCAAAATTTAAGACCTATCCAAATTGAAAGCATTTGCAGACGACAATTTCATAGTGGCTCAAATGACACAACTTTTCTTTGATAGGGTAGAAAATTTTGTGGGAAAAGGAGAAAATGCTGGTTACCAGCATTTTCTCCTTTTCCCACAATGTTTTCAAAAGGCCTCTTCTTCATGGGTGTTAAAAGGCGTCATTGTGTGGTAAAGGGTTAAGTCTAAAAATACGGTCTGAATACGAGGTGCAATTTCAGTGTTGCTTTTGTATAGAGTGTCTAATAATACATCAAAGATCAGACTACCAATTTTGTACACGCTGGCCCCAAACGACTTTAGCACCACATACAGTATAATCAAGTCTTAAAGGCCCAGTAAAGGCCAATATATCAAAGCAGGTGTCATAATACATTTAAATTTAAATCATACCATTTAAAAGAATGGAAAATATAGTGGAGATAACAGTCTGTTATCATGTGGTCGGGCCATATCTTAGTCGCTGGCAGAAAAAAAGAATTTTAAAATCAGGCAAAAAATAAACAAAAGACAAAGCTACCTGGCAGGTTTTAACCTAGTTTTGAAATTAATTTCTCTATCGGCGACTAACACTTGGACCGACCGTACAATGACAGATTGTTATCTTCACAATAATTTGCATTCTTTTAAATGGTATGGTATAAATTTAAATGCATTTTATCACCTTCCTTGTTTACGTTTGGCCTATATTGTTACTTTAACTATTGAAAAAACAGAGATAATGCTGGTAACTAGCATTTTCTCCTTCCCCTACAATATTTTCCATCCTTTTAAGGACTGAATAGTGACCAAACGTACACAATGTGGTGTTAAAAATGCATTTAGATTTGAATCAAGCCATTCAAAAGTCTAGAAAGAATTGTAAATTTGACAATATGTTATTGTACAGTTGGTCCTGGTGTTAGTCTCTGACAGAAAAAAGAATTTTATAAGTATGTCAAAAGTTGCCAAGTTGCTCTATCCTTTGTTCATTTTTTACCTAGTTTTTCAAACTGCTGTTTGAATGGTGTTGTATACCACTTTCGTCAGTATTATACTTATATTGCAGAAATAGCTTGCTTTTTTATGAGCCATGCTCTGGCAAAGGGGGCTTAATGCATCTCCGTGATGCATTATACCACGCAAGTCATCATAGAATGATAGATCCATAAAATCCATTTTGTGTAACAAGCTATTGAATTATGAAGCAAACTGGTCCTATGACATGCAGAAAATTGACCAATTGCATAAGGTATTGGCCCAGGTCAGCCTGTGCTGTCAGCTCAGGCTGACCTGGGTCAATACTTTTTGCAGATGTATCAAGCCCTGTTTCACAGAGCATAGCCTATATTTTTTAAATAGTCTTCATCAGTATTAGGTTGGGTCTTTGCACTTCCTTGTTGAATAACACTCCCATGCAACCGGTGCTTCCATTGAGGATTAATTTGATTGAGTGGTGTTTTATGTTGCTCTCAACATTATTTCTGTCACATCACAGTAACAACTCACATATTCATGCATGTCCAGAAATTCATCTGTACCAAGCTAGGGCTCTGAAGTGTCTTGTCCAAAGATACCAACAGGAAAAACTTAGTGCTTCGAGTGAGAATTGAGCCTGGGGCTCCAGGTTATGAGTCCAACACTTACCACTGAGCCATGCAGGATCCCCCCCATTGGGAATCAAACCTAGTTACCCTGTATAATACACCAACCACCGCAACCATTGAGCCATTCGATGACATTTGAGCCAAGCAGGACCCTTCATGCAAAGGAGAGACAGTTGCTTCATAGTTTACAAAAATTACCTTGCACTAAATGCTAAACATTAAGTGAAAATGAGCAACTGCTCTCTCTCTCTCTTTCTCAAAAGCTGTGCAATGCCTGAGGTGGGGTAATCTATCACATTATGAAATAATCCTGAGTTTTAATGAGCCCAGCGAGAAAAACTTTTAAAAACACTGGAAATAAGAGAAGATGCTGGAAACCAGCATTTTCTCCTTTTCCCACAGTGTTTTTCACCATTTCAAAAACAACTTTCAATTTTTGGGTTACTTTTATTTTGTCGCCTGCAGCTGCTTTCAAATTGAAGAAGTCTACCATTGTGTCTTTTGGTAAAGAGTTAAAAGTGATTAATTTTGTACTTTATTTGTGAAATATTGGTAAAACAATGGATAATATCACAGAAATGAAGAAAAATGACTACGTCGGCTAAAAAATTAATTCTTTATTTATCAGTATAATTCACAATGTAAAGCATATGGATAGTTTAGATAAATGGAAGATGATTTCTCATCATCAGTTTTGCTTTATATAAAACTGAAATTTTAATGTACATTTGGACGGAACATTATTAATGGTGTTGTAGCACAAAGAATAGTGTTTTAAAAAAGCATAAAAAAAAAGATGTCAAAAACAGAAAGATCACAACTACAAAATACTGGATTTAACCCATTACCACATGACAAAATTTTGGACTCAGTCAAATTGAAAGCATGTGCAGGTAACCATTCAAAATGTGGCTCAAATGATGAAATTTGTCTTAGATAGGGTAGAAAACATTCTGGGTAAAGAAGAAAATGCTGGTTACCAGCATTTTCTTCTTTTCCCAAAATGTTTTCAAAAGCCTTCTTATTTCAGGGTTGTTAAAACTTGTGACTGTGTGGTAAAAGGTTAACTTATTGAATAATTTTACTAGTTACTGTCTGTTACAAATGATAAATTATGTAGCATTTAGCATTAACCCTTTCCCAAACAGCAAACTCTAGACCCTTTCAAACTAAAAGCATATGCAGATGACTAATTTAAAAAGTGGCACAAATGAACTGTAGTTCTTTGACAGGGTAGAAAATATTGTGAGAATAGTAGAAAATGCTTGTTTCCAGTATTTCTTATTTCTCCCACAATCTTTTAAAAGGGCCTCTACCTCAGGGTTGTTAAAACTTGGGATTGTTTGGTAAAGGGTTAATATACTACGCGCATGCTCTCTCTCTCTTATCTCTCTCTGTCTCTCTCTTTAGTTGAATCCTGAAAAACATGAAAAACATGTATTGTGAACTTGTTTTTTATCTGAAGCATGGTGTACATCTATTTCCTGCCGAGCCCCGGAAGCACAGTCAGTAGCGTACAGGACTCAAGAACAGGGTTGCTGGTTCGATCCTCAGCTTGGCCAATTTCTTTCTGAGGTATGAAATAATCATTACAACAGGAGTCATTCCTCTCTCACTGCTGATCATTGTTTCTAGGATGGTTATGTGGGAAAGCAGCCAGTGGCTTGGAAAGAATATTGTGTGAGCACTGGTAAAAGAAACTCAGGAAAGCATGGATTGGTGCACTGGCCACTGCAATATAGCTGAAATAATGCTGAAAACGGCGTTAAACACCATACAATCTATCAATCAACATCTAGTTCCTGTAATATGAAAACACAATAGCAATAAAGGGAAGAAATTTGTCATCTGCATAATTCTACAAAAATTAAAACTAACTTTCTCTTTCATGCAGTCAAACTCTATCATCATTCACGTTGACAATATATATTATGAGTATTCTGGAAAATCAAAATTTGAAACTATCTTTTTAAGCTTATATTCCCAAACTTCCTTTTCAACTAAGAATTTTCACTGTAAATCAATCTGTTTCTGAAAGCAACTGCAAGACCAGACTGCACATAAAATCCTAAACTGTGCTACTTCAAACTCATTTTTTTGGAGAAAAATATCTCTTTATCAGACAGTGTAGATCCAAGATTAGACTGCACTTTCTTGCAATTTAGACTTATTCATAGCAATTTTGGTAAACATTTTTCTCTAAAGAAAAACTGAAAAAATTCAAATCATTTAACTCTTTATCAAATGACAAAACTTCAGACACGTCCAAATTGAAAGCATTTGAAAACGATAAGTTGGATATGTCTAAAATGACTGGATTTGTCTGTGATAGGGTAGAACAAATTGTGGGAAAAAGAGAAAATGCTGGTTACAAGCATTTTCTCCTTTTTCCACAGTATATTCAAAAACCTTCTTCCTCCGTGTCATTAAAACCTGGAACTGTGTGGTAAAGGGTTAAATAGCTCTAAGCCACACTGTTTGGTCAGGCAGAACACTCTACTGTTTCTGGATTTGGTCAAAAGCCATCTGCTGCAAGGCACAAATAGTCTGCAGGACAGATCAAGGTAGCCAACAGGCCACACAGGACTCTGCTAACAGCCAAGAAACTGGACTACTTTATGATCATTTTGTTGCCATTTTTCCCTTTATAATAATCTGGATCATTCAAAATGTTTGAAGCCACACTGCCTGGTCTGGATGAACTTCTCACTGTGTCTGGAAGGTCAAGGTAAGGGTCCCTGGACAACTGACCCCTGTTAAAAATGTACAGAAAAAACCTGTGTTAGTCTGGACTTGTTTTCAGCAGTCACATGCATTAAGCAACCATCTAAATTTTTCTGTGTAACCCTTTACCAAACAATCCAAAGTTCTAATGACCCTGAAGAAGAATCCTTTTGAAAACATTTTGGGCAAAGGCGATAATGTCAGTAACCAGTGTTTTCTCCTTTTCCAACAATGTTTTTTAGCCTTTCAAAAGCCTTCCAATTTTTGAGTCACATCCAGTGTAGTCTGCAAATGCTCTGAAGTCCAAAATTTTGTCATTTGGTAAACAGTTAACTCTTTAACAAACATAGAATTAACTCTTTACCAAATGACAAAATCTTAGACTGGTCCAGATTGAAAGCATTTGCAGAAGAAAAATTAAAGATGACTCAAAAATTGAAACTTGACTTTGGGAGAGTAGAAAACACTGTGGGAAAAGGGGAAAATGCTGGTTATCAGCATTTTCACCTTTTCCCAGAGTGTTTTCAGAAGGCTTCTTCCTCGGGGTCGTAAAAACCAGGGATTGTTTGGTAAAGGGTTAAGAGATTGCCTGAGTCCAAAGTATTTGACAGTGACATGAAATATGGCACAAGCTGTAAGATTTGTCCTTCAAAGGGTAGACCTTGAAGGGAAAGGGGAAAGTGGCTGTTCAAGCATTTTCAATTTTTCATTGTCATGGGAGACCACTCCTTCCTTACTGCATAGCTTCTTCCCGCATAAAATCAATACCTAACATCTGTGTTAGGGAGAATTCTCTTTAGCTCAATAGTCAGGGCATTGACCTTTTAATGCTCAAAAACTGAGGCTCTTTACTGTGCGGGTTCAAATCGCAGTCGTGGCGGTCTATATTTTAGCTATGCATTTGTTGCGAACTGTCATGTTGATAAGATTCCCACAATGTTTTCTGCATCATGAAAACAGGGAATTTTTGATAAAGGGCTCACAGAGAATAGATCCATCTTGATATTCTTTATATTAAAATCACTCTAGGGAGATCTGGTTAAAAAGAAGTCAAATTCAATGTTTCAAAATATTCAATATCTGAGGCAAAGTTCCATGTTTATTATCAATATTTTACAACGGTATTTTCAAGTTGTCCCAGGAGGAAGACTGTGTAACAACTAACCTTGACCTATAATGACCTTTGCTCTTGGCTGATGACAGTGGCAGCTTACTTATCCCCTGTGGAGAGTGTCGCCTTGGAGGTTTGTAATTTATGGAGACGTTTTGGAGGACATTTTTTACATCTCCACTTAAAGTGTCTTGAAAAATCTTCATGATGCTTTTCATCTCTTCCAATCGGAATATTGTCTGGAATTTCATAGTGAAAACGGAGCAATGCATTTATCTTTAACTCTTGACCAAACAACAAAATTTTAGACCAGTACAAATTGAAAGCATATGCAGACGACAAAATAAATGTGACTGAAAAAATGAAATTTGTTTTGGGAAGGGTAGAAAACATTGTTGGAAAAAGACAAAATGCTTGTTATCAGCATTTTCTCCTTTACCCACAGTTTTCAAAAGGCTTCTTTCTCAGGGTTGTTAAAAGTCGGGATTGTGTGGTAAAGGGTTAACTCTTTTCCAAAAGTTCCCTTGTTTTTTATACCCTAAGATGGCTTTTGAAAACTTGTGATAAAAGCAGACAAGAGCACCGCCTGCAGGTGCCAATGCTCAGCTGCAAGTCCTTGATTTTCAGTATAAATTTTAGTCAAAAAAGGGGCATAATTGTGTCAAAAACACTTTGATGTTTACCAGCCCCTGTTGTATGTGTACTCTTTTTCATAGTTAACAACTTGTCCGAATTTGAAGTAACTATCTTCAGTAATAACAGAGATATTACAAAATGTCAAAATTTTTGCACAACAATGCAGATGATGACTTTTCCCACAATGTTTTCAAAAGCCTAATTTCTCAGGGTTTTTAAAACTTGGGCTTGTTTGGTAAAGGGTTAACAGTTAAAATAAAGAGGTCAAAGACCAGGTCCTCAAAGGCAAGCATGGAGCAGTCTGACTCTGGATCAAGCTCAAAGGTTCAAATCAGATTGTTCAGCATTTCAAGACTTTACCAACCATAAAATTATAGACTGGTATTTATTGCAAACATGTACAGATGAAAAATTAAATGTAGAATTCAATGGGAAACAAAAGTGAAATCCAAATTATCTCCCTTGTTAGATAAAAACCAAGATAACCAAATTACAACCAGGTCCTTTTGTTTGATTTCCTTTGTTTTTATCCTTGCTTTACTAGGAGATGTTGCGATTATTATTATTTGACGGATGATATATATATATAAGGTCTTCATGATATTTGCAAATTGAAATTCACTCACTATTACCATCTTAATGCATCGAATAGATCGAATTTGTGGTTTGATAAATTTTGAAGGCATTATTTAACCATGAACATTCCTAAATAGTGCAAAGGATATCAAGGATAAAAACCAAGTAATACCTTATTCAGGACCTAGTTAGTAGTGGAGAGCTATCAAGGGAAGTAACTTTCTTTTGTCTTCCAATTTGTCGTTGAAAAGGTTGGAAAACATTGTGGAAAAAAGAGAAATAATGGCTATCAGAAAACTTCAAACTTCACAACTCTTCTTTCCCAGAGTCATTCAAATAAGGGATTGTTTGGTTAAGAAGTCTGGATCAATCTAAGATTTTGCAGTTATTATGAAAACAATACAGACCACGTTGTAAGGAAAGCTTAATTTCAAATAATGAGGTCACAAACCTGATCCTCAATGGCAAGATAAGGGCGTCCTGACTCTGGGTCAAACTGCAGAGCTGACTTCAGTTTGTTCTCAATAAAATCTGTCAGCGATCTAGCAGCCATCGTCAATCTGGCCTCACATACATACATTAGTTTCTGGTAGAAGGCTATCACCATCTTCGTCAAGATGCCGTCTTCAACTGGGTTCTGACAACAAGAGTATTGACTGATTGTTTGGTGTTTAATGCTGTTTTCAACATTATTTCAGTTAAATCACGGCAGCAAAAGCACCTATCCATGCTTTCCTGGAGTTTCTTTTACCAATACTCCACACTATATTCTTTCCAAGCCACTGGCTGCTTTCCCACATAACCATCGTCAAAACAATGGTCAGCAGTGAGAGAGGAATGAATCCTGTCAAAATGACTATAATCTATCCTCAGAAAGAAATTGGCCAGACCAGGAATCGAACCAGTGACCCACTGTTCTCAAGTCCTGTACTGACTGAGCTACCGGGGCTCGGCTGACAACAAGTGCAACAAGCACTTTAAAAATTAGTTTAATCCTTTACCAAACAATCCTGGGTTTTAATGGCCCTGAGAAAGAAGCCTTTTGAAAACATTGTGGGAAAAGGAGAAAATGCTGGTAATCAGCATTTTCTCCTTTTCCCACAATGTTTTCTACCAAATCAAAAGCAAATTCCATTATTTGAGTCATATCTAAATTGTGGTCTGCAAATTCCTTCAATTTGGTTAAGAGTTAACCCTTTACCAACAATTAAAATTTTAGAATTTTCTAAATTGACAGCTCTTGCACACAAAAATAATTAAAATGACTCAAAAACTGAAATCTGTTTTTAAAAGGATTGAAAACATTGTGGAGAAAAGAGGAAATGCTGGTAACCAGCATTTCCTCCTTTTCCTACCATGTTTTCAAAAGGCTTCTTCTGTAGGGTTGTTAAAACTCAGGGTTGTCTGGTACAGGCTTAAGCTTGTATTTTGTATAACTCTTTCCCACATGAAAAAACTTCAGACTTGTCCACTATGACAGCACTGGAAGAGGACGACTGAAATATGTCTAAAATGACAGGATTCTAAGATAGGAAACATTGTGGAAAATCGAGAAATTGCTGGCCTTCTTCCTGAAGGTCTTTGAAACTTGGGATTGTGTGGCAAAGGATTAGCATCTTTTTCAGCACTTGTGTTTGAAAATCCACCCAAGGAGGAAGCTTTTGAAGAGATAGTGGAGAAAAGGAGAAAATGCTGAAAAGAAGCATTTAGTTTTTTTTTTAACCACAATGTTTTTTACTGTATCAGAGAATTGAAGTTTATCAAAGACAAATCTCACCTTTTCAGAACTATTCTCTGTGTTATCTGCAAATGCTTTAGATTTAGACCAGTCTAAAATTTTTTTGACTGGGACAGACTTAATGAGGTAGAGCGCTCTAATGAACCAAGGAAAACATACCAGTAAACAATTTTCTATAGTTCACATAACAACACTGAAATTCCCCTGAAAACTAATTACTAATACCTTTCGTTTGTTTGATGTAATCTGTCGGGAGCCTTGTCGACTTTGTTGTAAATTTGACGGGTCACCTGACTGTAGACATGTGATCACCAGATCCTGCAAGACCTCCATCATACCTGGAAATAGTTTTTGGTAACCAGCATTTTCTCCTTAATCACTTTTCTCCTACCTTCCAAAGGCAATTCTCAACATTTGAGCCATGTATAATTTTTTGTTTTCGAATGCTTTCTGATTGAGCCAGTCTAAAATTCTGCTGTCTGGTAAAGAGTTAACCCTTTACCACACAATCCCAAGTGTTAAAGACTCCAACTTAAAGGGCTTTTGAAAATATTGTGGGAAAAGTAGAAAATGCTGGTAACCAGCATTTTCTCCTTTTCACACAATGTTTTCTACCCTTTGAAATTTCAATGACAAATTTTAAAATTTGTGCAATATTTAATTTGTTGTTAGCAAATGCTTTCAATTCCGACCAGTCTAAAATTTTGTCGTCTTGTAAAGAGTTAAAGGACACCAAAAAATCAAACTTGTACAGATTTGGGTTGACAAAACCAGTGGTTTTGGGCATGGTAGGAGTCATGCGTCTGTTTCTCTGAACAAACAGGTGGAAGGTTACCTCCCCTGGAAATGACTTTATTACATGTGCATGTTTTATTGATAAAAGAAAACCCTCACTGATTTCATTTTGTAATGGTAGCATTAACTCTTAAAATTGTTATAGTTTTGTGCCAAATTATCACACCCTTTTTTTAATTACAATAACAACAACAACAACCACTAGTACTACTATTGCTAGCGATACTGTTAGCAATGATAATGATGAAATAAAAAGAAAAAAAAAAGATCTCGCATGTTGCAAAATTAAAGAATACTATACATTCAGTGCTATATGTTTCAGTGTCAGGGACACTATATGTACATGGATGGGTAATGCTGTGTATTCATACATATGTTTATGTTACAAATACATTATTTACATTATCTCCAGCATCTTTAACCTTTTCCCATGATATTTTTTACTCTTTTAAAGACAAACTCATTACTTTTGCCTTGTTTGTCCACATGAAATTCTTTAAATTTAGGCAAGTATGAAATTTTTGTCTTGTAAAATGTTATCCATATTGCCATTTGATGCTTAGCCCATTATCACACAATCTTGACTTCTAACCACACAGAGAAAGATGTCTTTTGAAAACATTGTTGGAAAAGGAGAAAATGCTGGTCACCAGCATTTTCCCCTTTTCCCACGATGTTTTCCATTCTGCCCCCTAAAAATTTCAATTTTTCAGTTTTTTTTGTGGTCAGCAAATACTTTCAATTTGGACGAGAAGAGTTTTGTTTGGTAAAGGGTTAATAAATCTTTCAAATATATAATGAATAAAATGTGAAAAAAAAAACCCTCCAAAACGTACGTGTTATATACTCCACTTGCCCTGCCATACAGTGTAGCATTCTCCAGCAATCTGCAATGTGACTCTGATCCTGGGATTTAGAAATAATAAATGAAACAACAGCAATGCATGAAGGTGCCAACACTTGGCTGTACTTGCTTTTAGTGAAAATTCCAAGTCAAAACAGAGACATAACTATGTAAAAAATATTTTGATGAGTACCGGTACATGCCACTGTTGTATGAGTTTCAATAGTTAACAACTAGTCCAGGTTTAAATAAATATCTTCAATTATGACAGAGACACTATAAAACGTGAAAGTTTTTGCACAACAACACAGGCAACAATTCCAGGGTTATGACAATACCTCATTGTTTTTTTCAAAAACAGCCAACCTAAAAAAGATAATGAAATGACAAAAGTGAGAATAAAATGGGTGATAAGTTCTTCACCTTCAATAACTCTATTTAATTCTTTACCACATAAAAATGTTGTGGAGCTGTGTTTAAACTGAAAGTATTTGTTGAAGACAAATTCTGTCTGGTTCAAACAGCAGCATTGTTTTCCTGTGAAAATTTGGATAAATAAAAAAATGACCCCCCATCTAGAAAGTACTTGCGTATGACATATTAAATGTTACTGAAACGCGGAATTCGTGAGATAGAAACCAGTGGAAAAAGGAGAAAATGCTAGTTATCAGCAGTTTCCTTTCCCACAATAATTTCAAATTCTTTTTTTCTAAAGGTCATCAAATCGAAGGACTGCTTGGTAAAGGGTTAACATGTATTACCTGCGATACCAAATCCCGCAGAAGCAGATGTCTGTAGAAATTCATCCAATCACATCTTCTCTGAGATTCGAACATGGTCTTGTCTAGGGTAGCGCACAGGAATCTCACATTAGCCATGCTCATTGGGTCTCCTCCTTGAGGTGGACCGTAGTTTTGATAATGAAAGGCAGCCTAAAACAGGTTTTTGACTCTTCACCAGATGTAACATTCTTATACTTTTCCAAATTCAAAGCATTTGTAGACGACAAATCAAAGGTTGCTCAAATGATGAATCTTGCAGGTGCTTGAGTATAAAACATTGTGGGAAAAGGAAAAAATTCTAGTTACTAGTATTTTCTTCTTTTCACACACTGTTTTCATTGTTTTAAAAGACAAATCAAATCATTTGAGCCACACTGAATATTTTGTCTGCAAATGCTTTCAATTTGCCTACATTTTGTCATTACGTAAGGAGTAAACATCTTTTAAATCATTACCAAACGACAATATTTTAAGCTTGTCCAAATCGAAAGCATTTGCAGACGACAAAATAAAAGTGACTGAAAATTTGAAATTTGTTTTGTGAACAGTAGAAAACATTGTGGGAAAAGGAGAAAATGCTGGTTACCAGCATTTTCTCCTTTTCCCACAATGTTTTCTAAAGGCTTCTTTCTCAGGGTCGTCAAAAGTAGGGATTGTGTGGTAATGGGTTAAATCATTTTTCATTTTGTCTCAGTAAAGTAAATAGTATTATTATAATATCATAAGTATAGGAAGGCTCTTTGTAAAAACATACATGTAACTTTTCCCCTTTTGCTGCAGACTAATTTTGAAAATGTTGTGGTAAAAGCAGAAAAATGTGACAAGCACTTCCTCCACTAGTCACATTATGGTATCAAGATGTCTCCTATAAATTTGTTTTTATTGTGATTCATTCCAATTATATGAAATTTAGAATCATAAAATCATCTTTTTCAAAACTGACCATGAAAATTTAGTTGTTAGTTTTTTGGTGTCAAAGTAGAAAAGGATGAAATCTTAAAATGTGAAAGGAAGAAGAAATAAATAAAATGTAAAGGAAGAAAGGAAAACCTACCCTGTCCTTAGATAAGAACACAGACTTGTAAAATGATGCAGGATCATCTGGGTAGAACAGCTCTGGTCTGAAAATTACGAAACAGGGGTCCTTATTCACCAATCATTCTTAGAAGTATTTAGATACTTAAATCCAAGACTAGCCACCTGAATGGCTAAGACTTTTAGTCTCAGCGAATCAAACTGTTTATTGGGATTAAAATTTGAATATGAGCCACGCTCTGACCAAAGAGGGTTTCATGAATCTCAGAAATGCATCATAACAAGCCAGTCATCAAATACTCATAGATCCACAACCTTGACTCACAAGAGGGCCATTGATGATGGCCCTGAAGTCGCTCACCTGAGCCTTTTGACCAAACATGATCCATTTCAAATCTCTTTTGAGATATTATGTCGAACATTCTAACAAGCTTTCATAATTATTGGACTGAAAATTTGGCCTCTAGCTTGTACATAAGCTTTTTCTAGACTCATCCACGATGTTATCAAGACAAACACCTTGACCAAGTTTCATGAGTATTGAACTTAAATTGTGGCCTCTAGATTGTACACTAGGTTTTTCTAAGATTTGACCTAGTGATATAGTTTTTGAGCTGACATGACCCATTTTCAAACTCATCCGAGATATCATCAAGGCAAACATTCTGACCAAGTTTCATGAGTATCAGACTGAAAGTGTGGCCCCTAGAGCATACACAAGGTTTTTCTAAGATATGATCTAGTGACCTAGTTTTTGACCCGACATGACCCATTTTCAAACTCATTCGAGATATTATCAAGACAAAAATTCTGACTAACTTTTGAGAGTATTAGACTGAAAATGTGGCCCCTAGAGCGTACACAAGGTTTTTCTCAAGATCTGACCTAGTGACTTAGTTTTTGACCTGATGTGACCTATTTTTGAACTCCTTCAAGATATCATCAAGGCAAACATATTGACCAAGTTTCATGAGTATTGGACTGAAAATGTGGCCTCTAGAGCGTACACAAGGTTTCTCTAAGATTTGACCTAGTGACCTAGTTTTTGAGCTGACATGACCCATTTTCAAACTCGTCCGAGATATCATTAAGGCAAACATTCTGACCAAGTTTCATGAGTATCAGACTGAAAGTGTGGCCCCTAGAGCATACACAAGGTTTTTCTAAGATATGATCTAGTGACCTAGTTTTTGACCCGACAAGACCCATTTTCAAACTCGTTTGAGATATTATCAAGACAAAAATTCTGACTAACTTTTGAGAGTATTAGACTGAAAATGTGGCCCCTAGAGCGTACACAAGGTTTTTCTCAAGATCTGACCTAGTGACTTAGTTTTTGACCTGATGTGACCTATTTTTGAACTCTTTCAAGATATAATCAAGGCAAACATATTGACCAAGTTTCATGAGTATTGGACTGAAAATGTGGCCCTAGAGCATGCACAAGCTTTTTCTAAGATTTGACCTAGTGACCTAGTTTTTGACCTGACATGACCCATTTTCAAACTCGTCCGAGATATCATCAAGGCAAACATTCTGACCAAGTTTCATGAGTATCAGACTGAAAGTGTGGCCCCTAGAGCGTACACAACGTTTTTCTAAGATATGATCCAGTGACCTAGTTTTTGACCAGACATGACCCATTTTCAAACTCGTTTGAGATATTATCAAGACAAAAATTCTGACTAACTTTTGAGATTATTAGACTGAAAATGTGGCCCCTAGAGCGTACACAAGGTTTTTCTCAAGATCTGACCTAGTGACTTAGTTTTTGACCTGATGTGACCTATTTTTGAACTCTTTCAAGATATCATCAAGGCAAACATATTAACCAAGTTTCATGAGTATTGGACTGAAAATGTGGCCTCTAGAGCGTACACAAGGTTTTTCTAAGATTTGACCTAGTGACCTAGTTTTTGAGCTGACATGACCCATTTTCAAACTCGTACGAGATATCATCAAGGCAAACATTCTGACCAAGTTTCATGAGTATCGGACTGAAAATGTGGCCTCTAGTGTGTACACAAGGTTTTTCTAAGATATGACCTAGTGATCTAGTTTTTTACCCGACGTGACCCATTTTCAAACTTGTTCGAGATATTATCAAGACAAAAATTCTAAATAACTTTTGAGATTATTGGACTGAAAATGTGGCCTCTAGATCATACACAAGGTTTTTCTAAGATCTGACCTAGTGACCTAGTTTTTGACTGACACGACCCATTTTTGAACTCGTCCGAGATCTCATCAAGGTCAACATTCTGACCAAGTTTCATGAGTATCAGACTGAAAGTGTGGCCTCTAGAGCATACACAAGGTAAAAGTTGATGACGGACGACGCACAACGCATGACGGACGCCGGACACAGCACAATCACAAAAGCTCACCTTGAGCACTTCGTAAACAGGTGAGCTAAAAACCAACAGAATCTTGAGGTAGAAGTACCCTTAGATGGGCAAAACATTTACAAATAATATTGTAGGAAAACCAGAAAATGCTGGTTACCAGCATTTACTCCTTTCCCATTATGTTTTGAAAATCCTTTATCCTCGTGATTATGTTGCAAAGGGATAAAGCCTACAAAAATACAACTGTAGTTGGTAAAGGATTAGAAAGAAGAATAGATCTAAAAGGGTTGTACTGAGCTACTTATGCATTGCGTAGAATGAGGCTAAGATTCCTGTCTATGTTACTTACTTGACTCCTTTTTCGAGGAAATGCAGTTGGAAATGTTTCACCAAAGTCACATATCTCCATTCCTCCATTGTAACATATGCCTAGGACATAAAAAAGTTAAAACAATTTATTTTATTCATTCCGGAATTAAAAGACAGCAAGTACATTCAGGCCAGACACCATTCCACTTTCCCAATTTTTGCAAGAAACATTTCTTTTATACCAACTCCACAACAAAGTCTGATGGTGGGGGTTGTTTATACTGAAATCAGGTAGTAAAGGAAAGTGTACTTTTCTTCTCTTACGGGTTTCAACCAAGTTGGCAGAAATTTTGATGGAAGCCTTTTTACCATAAAAACTTTAGCACTTGAAATTTTCATGGTGATTGGTTGACATTTACAGCATTTATGGGCCAAGGAATAGGACTTTTGAAAACATTGTTGAAAAAGAAGAAAATGCTGATCACCTGGTAAGTTTGACCACAAGACAAATGAGTAATTCATTACACTAATGCTCTGCTTTTTTATTGTTACTTTTTATTTATTTATTTACTTATTTATTTAGGAAAGAAGCCAGCGGCCTCCAAAGAAACTAATTTTTAGTTTGAAAAACAAAGACATCAGGAAAACATGGAAAGAAGCACTTGTTACCATACAAGGTATCACTTAAATACTATTGAAAATGGCGTAGAACATCGAACAAAAACATGTTTGTCCATACCTTACAATATATGGGCTGCTTCATGCCAGCAATTGTTGCAAACTGGGTCAGGAATCCTTTCTTCTTGGTAAGAATATCATCTTTAGTCCAATGGTCAGGAGAGGGTGAGCCGAAGTACACGCCCATGACCGGCCAGGGGGATTTTGTGATCATGTCCATCATGTGGTTATGTACTGTAACAACAATAAACAAGAGCACCGCATACATTTTAAATCCAAAAAGGGGCATAACTGTGTCAAATATACTTTGATGGCTATCTGCCCCTGTGGTATAGGTTCCACTTTTTGATAGTTAAGAAGATGTCTAAGTTTGAAGTAAATATCTTCAGTAATAATAGAGATATTATGAAATGTCAAAGTTTTTGCACTATAACAAAGACAATGCCAGAGCAATAAAAATAACATGGAGCTTTCTTCGAAAACAGCTGAGCTAATAATTACTATTTTTAATCCTTTACCACACAATCCTTGTGGAAGGTTTGAAAAAAACATTGTGGGAAAAGGAGAAAAGGCTGGTAACCAGCATTTTCCCCTTTTCCCACAATGTATTGTATTCTTTAAGAGACAAATTTCATTATTTGAGCCATATTTGACCTGTCGTCAAATATTTTCAATTTGGGTGTGTTTCAACATTTTGTCATTAGGTAAGAGTTAAAACAATTAAAGATAAAAATGTTACCTCATTACAAACAGATTTTAAGTATTTGGGGAGTGTTACTTTTTGTGAAAAAAGAAACAAAACAAAACAAACTAGGCACACCCTTACAGAAAAATACATCCAATTAAAATGAAAATGCATGTTTTAATAATCTTATATCAATCAATCACTGTAAAATATTTGATTTTGATGTTATTAATGCATCTAATAATTATGTTAGAGATAAGTTTAAGAATTGCTATTCAAATGTCTGGAAAATAAAATTCCAAATTATTGTTTGAAAGCATTGGCACAAAGATCATCAAATCAATATTGTAGCACAACTACAATAAAAACCCCTTTGGACACAGGGTAATGAAGGGGCCAAAGACCTATGTTCCAAAGTCAGGTTGAGGAACTAAGAAACAATTAAAACTTACCCATAATGGCACAAAGCTGTATGGCCTCCCCATGGCAGCCTGAAGGTCCCTGTATATAATAGTGTTCATGCAGCTCTATTTCACTGAGGTAGGGCTGCATTCGGCCATACCAGATACTGGGTCCATTAAGGGCCATGCATATGCCAACCCTGTATGGTCCCTTTTTTTGTATGTAGGATCTCTGCTGAAAGCTGGCAACCATTTGTGAGAGAGGTAGATAGGTCCCTGTATCTAACATCATTAGGGCTGTCACACAGCCTGAAATATCATCACATACGAGGTATGTCCGCAAAGTTCGTAGACATTGGCGATATATACAAAACTAATGTACTTTCGCTGATTTTATTGTCTCGATTACTTTTGGCTATAACTTAAGCATTCTATGTAAAAAATACAAAGATATTGCGCCAACAATATATAGTATATCAATCATACTTTAAATGATGTGAGTGGGACCCGGGGCACTACAAACAACCCAATGAAATTTATTTTTCAAATTGTTGTTTACAGTCTATAACCAGACCAAAAATAAACTGATCCTTTTCAAATTTCATTCTTTTATAAAGGATGGCGTTGACATCATTTCCAGAAAATATACAAGACAACATCGAAGTTGTTTAAATTTTGCACACACAACTTCTAAAGCACTGCAAAGATGTTTTTGTCAAAAATGGCGGACTTCAACTTCGCGTAAAAACGGACAATCATGAAAATTTGGCGCCAATCTTGGGAAATCACCAATAAATACCATGTAAACACTGTCTGAAACTACAAGAATGTCGGCTGTATGTTGCTCACTGGTTTACAAGTGGCACAGGAGATTTTTGGGCAGGTGAAATTCTACCGACGACGACGAGAGACATGGGCCGCCAGGCATCGTTAGCGTAGAATTTGTGGATTCGGTGAATACGATGATTGAAGAGGATTGTAGGGTTAGTATTAGGGAACTGTCGGACAAAAAATGCGCTGTAAGGAAGGTCAATATTTCTGGAAGGTCTCAATTGTATTTGATTATCTCACAATTACATTTTGATTCCATGGTAAGCGCCTGACACGTTGTCAATACAATGTCTGAAACGATGTTGCAACATCATGACGATGTCAACACCTGCCCCGGGTATGTGCACGCTAGGACCAATGAATAAGAAACTATAAATAGTAGGGGCATGATTTTTCACATGTCGGTTGAGAAAAGTTTGCTCTTTATGATGATATAAGTTTCCAGCGCCTAACTTGTAAATTTGCTAACTTTTCAACAATGTCCACGAACTTTACGGACATACCTTGTACACATAAACAGTTAACTCTTTACCAAACAGTCCGGTGTTTTAACAACCCTGAGGAAGAAGGCCTTTGAAAGTATTGTGGGAAAAGGAGAAAATGCACAGCATTACTATTTTATGTTCTCCCTTTCAAACAACAAAGAAGACTGAATGTATCATCAAGCATACACCATGATAGGAAGAAGATTATTTCTTAAACATCTCATATTTTCATATGGGTAACTTTCAAATGATTCAAAGAAAAAATGACCTTTACATAGAATGTATTGTCAAGCATTAGAGTCGCAGTCACTTCAAATGCTCTGAATATAATCCTACCCACTCCACATCCCATTTCCACTGGTTAATTTTGATGTTAATCTTCCACAGAAAAAGATACTTGATTTAAACAGTTCCACCATTGTCAATTTTTATCAAAAGAAGTAAATATCGGTAAATCTTAGTTTTTCTCTGAGTAGTGGACATCTTGTTTATGCCAAATGATTTTTATTTTAAGATATCCGAGGGCGGACATAGGAAGAGCTGGCCTGGCGATTTACTATAGAATGATATCAATTTTACCACGCTTACGTTGCACTGTGTTCATAAAGCCAAATTCACATGTCATGTTAGAAAATTGATTAAAATGCAGTTTTTTACCAACTTTCCCAAACAACAACTTTTTCAACTGTTACCATAGAAACAATGGGAATGACATGCAGCAAAGCAAGAAAAGCATCCAGATCTAACATTAGATATTAAGGAAAGGTAGCAAGCTAGCTAGCTCAGTCGAAATATAACACCCCTGGTATTATCACTGTCATGGAATTTTTCATTGTCAATATTTTGGGGCAAATGGGATGCACATTGATGAGACTTCATTTCAAAATTGTTATTTTAGCTAGAAGATTTACAAGTATATTACATAATGTCATGGTAAACTAGAAGCCTTTGGGGGCCTGAATTGCTCTACTGGCCGTGATTTAGCTCATTTTCTAGCATACATCATATACTGGTATTCATGATGAAAAAAGAAAGAAGATAAACATCCACAAAATGGGGAAGGGGTTGTTGTAATAACCGGGCTTGAACACACGAAGACACCATAATAAGTAGGCATGGCTAATTGAACAAGTAGTTAATAATCAAAGTACAATTTCTCAAAACTAATTGTTTAGCATCATGCCAAGTTTGTACACCACAATGTTTTAACAAGCCCTCTTCTTCAGGGTCATTAAAACATGAAATTGTTTGGCAAAGGGTTAAAGATTCTCACCATGAGCTTCAATTCCAGGTATATGGTAGACAAAATTTTCTGGATCTTCAAGTTTCACCTCTAAATTGAACATCTTTTCTGTTACCACGGATGCCTTTTCATAAAACAGGTCCATTCTATAATGCAAGAGCAAAAGATTTAGAAAATTCATTTAAATTTTTACCACATGACAAAATTTTAGACTTAATCAAATTGAAAGAATTATCAGATGACAAATAAAATGTAGCTCAAACGCTAAAATTTGTCTTTGAAAGGATAAAAAACATTGTGGGAAAAGGAGAAAATGCTGGTTACCAGCATTTTCTCCTTTTCCCACAATGCTTTCAAAAGCTTTGTTCTTCGGATTCGTTAAAAGTTGGGATTGTTTGGTAATGAGTAGGTAATGAGTTAAACAATAATGAAGTCTAAAGTTTTTTCCTTTGGTACAGCATTAAATCTTTTCTAAATAACTAGATTTCAGATTTATTCAAATTGAAAGCAGTTACAGACAACAACGAAATGCTACTCAAAATATGAAACTTGTCTATCAAAAGATGGAAAACGTTGTGAGAAAAGGAGAAAATTAATGCTGATTTCCAGTATTTTTCTCTTTTTCTCTCAATGAATTCAAAAGTCCTCTTACTTAGAGTAGGTTAAAACACTGAACTGTTTGGTAAAGGCTTAACCTTCCAACAATTTGCAAATCAATCCTTATAACTAGTACTACAACTTAAGCCTATATGGCCAATCAAGTAGAAAAACAGGGCCCGGTTTAATGAAAAAAATTCACTTTCTTATCTTGCTCTAATCCACTAACAAGACTAATTTTCTGACTAATGTTGAGTTTGTTATTTGAGACCCATTTCACTGACATAGACAGACTTTTAGTAACGTTCTCAAATCCCGAGTTGACATTTTTCAGACTCAACTCAGCAACAATTTTGACCTAGGTCTGATAACTGAGTGAGATCTGTTAATTTTGCCAAATGACTTTGAAACTTTGTGTCAACTCTGGATTTGACATTCCTAAAGTCTGTTAAAATTAGAAAAATTCATCTAAAAAAAAAAAGAAAAAAAAACTTGATTCAACACTTATCCTGCTAAATAACTAAAATGAAATTTTCAATTTAAGAGTAAAAGCCGAAATATTGCTATTTCAAAGTTATGTTTTGGGGAATTAATATCTCCTTAGTGGACAGTGTAGATCCAAGATCAGGCTGCACATTCTGTGCAGTCTGATCTTGATCTACAGTGTCTGCAAAAGGTCAGTGAGTCGCACTTAGCAACCTAAGGATTAATTTTCAAAAATTAAGTCTGTTAGCAGATTTGAGCAAGATAAGAGACTAAAGTTTTTTTGTGAAACTAGGACAAGTTTATACCTTTGAGCACACTTTCTAACAGATGAAATCAGTCTGGGATAAGGGTTTGGGGGAAACAAATCTCCCCCAGCAAGATCTATCAGGTATTCATGCCACATCTCATCAAACCGACAGTCCAACATATACTGAAAGTAGAGAAAGAAATTCATTTGTGAAATGATTAAGTCTTTACCACTTGACAAAAATGTAGACTTGTCCAAATTGAAAGAATTTTGCAGAAAACAAATCTAATCTGGCTTGATGGAATTTGTCTTTGAAAGGATGAAAAGCATTGTAAGAAAAAGAGAAAATGCTGGTTACCAGCATTTTCTCCTTTAGCCACAATGTTTTCAAAATGTGTCTATCTCATGGTCGTTAATACCCAAGAATGTTTGGTACATCATATTCTGAGATGTGTTTCCAGCAAACAACTAAAAAAAGAATCCCTTGCAAAATATATAGAGTCAATAGTAATTAACCCCTATGATATCATTAGCTGCTTTTATGTTGACTCAGGAAAAAAAACCCTTTAAAAACATTGCGGATAGCGGAGAAAATGTTTGCAACAAGCACTTCATCCTCTTCCTGTTTTATACTCTTTAACCCTTTACCAATCAAAGAAAGTTTAGACTCACCGAAATTGAAAGTACCGGTATATGGGGACAACAAATTTAATGAGGCTCAAATACTTGGAAATGTCCGAGGAAGAGTAGAAAACAATGAGGTACAACATACTTACCTTCATAAGAACATTTTCTTTCACCATAATCTGGGGAGACATATCCTTACTGATGCATGTCTTCACATTCAACACTGGAAAATAGAAAGGATAAATCTGCTTAAGGTAGCTTAAAAGAACAGACTTCTATCCAAGATACTGGTTTGATTACCACAAAAACATATTTTGTTACATCCCTGCTGTAAACAATTATTAAAACCTTGAAAAGGGAGAAATTGCATGGTACAATCAATCCCTTTCCACACTGTTTTTCACTGCATTTGTAAAAGACAATTTCCTTTCCTTCAACTGTTTCCCTTTTGTGCCATATCTGGTCCAGAAATAGTCTGTATGGTAGAGGATTAACAACTGGTAAAATACCATCCTCATCCAAATTGAAAAAACTTGCAAGCAAAAGTCTGATATGGTAAGATTTGCCTTTGGAAGGTCAGAAAAAATTGTGGGGAAAAGGAGAAAATGCTGGATACCAGCATTTTCTTCTTTTCACGCAATATTTTCAAAAGCTTTCTTTGTCAGGGTCCTTACAACTCATGATTGCTTGGTAAAGGGTTAAAGCGTGTCAAATGAAAAAGATGTTCCTACCAGAAGTTTCATGTCGTCTAATATGTTCATCTTCCACTCCATGTTTGAAGACATCTACCGTCCCCTCATCCTCACCAGCCTTAATAGGTAAAAAAATACATGTAATAAAATAATGTTGGTGGGGTGAAGTCAGTTGGTAAAATCCTTGGCTTGAAACCAAGGGGGTGCTGGTGCAAATCTCCAGTTTTGCCAGTTTCTTACCAAGCATTGATGATAGTCATTGCAAAAGGATTAAATCCTCTCTCACCTCTGAGCATTGTTGAAACTATGGTTATGTGGGAAAGCATAAAATGGCATAGGAAGATAATATGTGTGAAATAATGCTAAGTGAAACTCAAGAACAGCATGGATAGGTACTCTGGCCCCTTAGATATAAATGAAATAGACTTAAAACTGGCGCTAGACACCATATAAACAAATTAAGTTTTTGTGAGAGACCTTGATTCCATTTCATCATATGCATGGCTAGCAAATAATACTAATGTTGTTTTTATTGTCCTGAGTATTGACAACTGAATTTGGAAGGGACCTGTTTGAAGGACATGGCCATTATGCAGGTTTAGGAAAATGTATTGATTCTGACCTATAAAATCAATGTGACAAATGGTTAAATTGGAAAAAAAAGAGATTCTCAAGAAGCCACAATGCTTTTATCTTATTGCTTAAGTCCATATCTCTTGCAAACATATTTTGATATTTTTATTTTCTGAATTAAACCTGATTTCACTCCATTTCTTTTATACTTGCATAAATATAAATTTCGATTTCTTGCAAGAAAGTGACCTTTCAAAACACTATGGAATAATGGACTGAATGACTGAACTGGTAATTACGCCACTTTCAACATTATTTCAGTCAAAAAGGCGACAGCTTACTTATTCATACATGTCCTGGGTTTTATCAGTCAGGTTTAATCAGGGCTCTTACCCGTTTACAAACAACAAAATTTTAGACTTGTCCAAATTGACAGCATTTGCAGAGGGCAAAATATATGTGACCCAAAAATTACAATTTGTTATTGGAAGGACAGAAAACATTGTGCTAAAGAGAGAAAATGCTGGTTACCAGCATTTTCTCCTTTTCCCACAATGTTTTCAAAAGCTGTCATCCTCAGGGTTGTTAAAAGTGGGAACTGTGTGGTAAAGGGTTACGGATCTTTAACTAGGAAACTCCTGTGAATAACCCAGACATTGAAATGAGTGCAGATCCCAGGACTGCCAGGTATAGAATCATAAATTTTCACCACTTAGTCACGCAGGACCCCCGTGGAAAAATGGAGAGCATTTTCAAGATGGGTAAAACACAAAAACATTTCCTTTTTGTTTGTTTAGGGCTCTATTTGTTTATCAGTACATGTCTACCTTAAAAGATGTTGTTACTCGTCTCTTGTACCTGGTCTTTGGTCTAGGGTTTTCATCTTCAAACGTTTGTTCAAACATATCAATCATTTTCTGTCAATAGCAAAATAACAATCAAACAGTTTTACTTCAAATACAGCTTACAGCTTACAAAGAAAATAAGCCTTGTTCTGTGAAAAAGAGGTTTTGAACATGTGCAAAAAGTACCAACCCATGTCAGCCTGCGCAGTCTGCCCAAGCTGATCTGAATTAACCCTTTACCAGACAACAAAATTTTAGACCTGTCCAAATTGAAAGCATTTGCAGACGACAATTTTAATGTGGCTCAAATGGTGCACTTTTTCTTTGATAGGGTAGAAAACATTGTGGGAAAAGGAGAAAATGCTGATTATCAGCATTTTCTCCTTTTCCCACAATGTTTTCAAAGAGCTTCTTTCCGAGGGTCGTTAAAAGTCGTCATTGTGTAGTAAAGGGTTAAAACTTTTTGCTTATGGTTAACTTTTGCATTTCAAAGGACCAGTCTGTCTAATGGCTTGTTGGGTAATAAGCAAAATAGATTTTATGGGACCACAATTTATATGATAACTTGCTTGGTATAATGCATCACAGAGATGTATTAAACCCCTCTTTACCTGAGCACTGCACAAATGTATATTTTTAGTCAGTTTGGAAAGAAAAAGTTACACACAAATCCAAGACTGTTTTAGCTAGAATATCTAAACTAGAGGCGCTTGAGCGCCTGTATCGCTCCACAGGCCTGATATTTCTATAATGGCGAAAGGAAGTTTTTAACAATTATCATTCAATCCTGCATTTTAGCTCACTGAAGAAACAATTTGGTAGACAACCACCATAGGAACTTACCTGCAAAACAACAATGAAATCCAATGAATAGTTTTAGAGAAGAAATTTTTCAAAGATTTTACTTTATACCATAAAAGGAAAATGAGTCTCCCATAAAAGCCATGTTTTTTGACAGATCTTTTTTTTTTTAAGGAATTCTGTAAACCTATATCTAAGGAACATTCCTGCAAAATAATAATGCTATCCAAATAGCGGTTTGGGAGGAGAAGATTTTTAAAGGTTTTTTACTTTGGTTGCCATGGCAACCAGAATTCTTCATGGAACACAATTATTTGAAGGAATTTGAAAGAGGACCACCAAAGGAACATTCCTGTGAAATTTGATAAAAATCCAGTCAATAGTTTCTGAGGAGAAGTTTTTTAAAGAAAAAGTTTACGGACGCATGCACGGACGAACGGACGAACGAACGGACGGACGGACGGACGCACGACGGACACAACGCCATGACAATAGCTCGCTAGCTCACTGAAGAAACAATTTGGTAGACAACCACCATAGGAACTTACCTGCAAAACAACAATGAAATCCAATGAATAGTTTTAGAGAAGAAATTTTTCAAAGATTTTACTTTATACCATAAAAGGAAAATGAGTCTCCCATAAAAGCCATGTTTTTTGACAGACCTTTTTTTTTTTTAAGGAATTCTGTAAACCTGTATCTAAGGAACATTCCTGCAAAATAATAATGCTATCCAAATAGCGGTTTGGGAGGAGAAGATTTTTAAAGGTTTTTTACTTTGGTTGCCATGGCAACCAGAATTCTTCATGGAACACAATTATTTGAAGGAATTTGAAAGAGGACCACCAAAGGAACATTCCTGTGAAATTTGGTAAAAATCCAGTCAATAGTTTCTGAGGAGAAGTTTTTTAAAGAAAAAGTTTAAGGACGCACGCACGGACGAACGGACGGACGCACGACGGACACAATGCCATGACAATAGCTCTCTGGCCTTCGGCCAGTGGAGCTAAATAACTGGTGTAAAAATTCCGAGATATCTTGGCCTTCACCACCAGTAACAAACATTCATCTTGCTCTCAAGATGTTTTCAATGAAGACCCATAACAAGGTAGGATTCAATGCAAAATACAAGAGGGCCATGATAGCCCTGTATTGCTCCACCGGCTTATAAGTCAAAACACTACAAGCCAAACATTACAATACTTGGCCAATTGGTTTTAAACTAGATGACATACAAATTTTTTTCTATAAAATCCTATGAGGAAGTTATGACCCCAGGGCAAAGCAATTTTTGGCCACAAAGCTACAATTACTTGGATCCTGGTGGAGGTCCACAAGATAAAGCCCCATACCAAATAATACAGGTCAACAATGTGTGGTTATAAACAAGAAGATTTTCAAACCTCTTGGTAGGACCCACTAGATAATGCTACATGCAAAATTTGGTAGCCCTTGGCCTTATGGCTTGTGAGTAGATTTTTGAAGTTTTCCCTATATAAGCCCATGTAAAACTTGTGAAACCCCGGGGCGAGGCCAAATTTGACCCTAGGGCTATAATTTGGGCACCCTTGGTCAAGACCCACTAGATAAAGCTACATGCAAAATTTGGTAGCCTTAGGCCTTATGGCTAGGTACAAGATGATTTTTAAAGTTTTCCTTATATAAGCCCATGTAAAACTTGTGACCCCTTGGCGGGGTCAAATTTGACCCCAGGGCTATAATTTGGGCATTCTTGGTAGATGCCCACTTGATAAAGCTACATGCCAAATTTGGTAGCCCTAGGCCCAATGGCTAGGTACCAGAAGAATTTTAAAGTTTTCTCCATATAAGCCCATATAAAACTTGTGACCCCCGGGGCAGGGCCAAATTTGACCCCAGGGCTATAAATTGAAGAAACTTGGTAGAGGTCCACTAGATAAAGCTACATGCCAAATTTGGTAGCCCTAGGCCTTATGGTTTAAGACAAGAAGATTTTCAAAGATTTTCAATATTTTCCAGTTTTGTTGCCATGGCAACCAGAGTTTTAGAAGTAATCAAATTCTTTCAAGAAATTCTGAAGAGGACCATGGCAGGATCATTTCTGTGAAGATTCATCAAAATTGGATGGGTAGTTTCAGAGAAGAAGATGTTTGAAATAAAAGTTAACGCACGGATGGACGCACGCACGACAAACACAGGGCCATGACATAAGCCCGCTGGCCTTTGGCCAGCGGAGCTAAAAACTGGTGAAATCAACACTGTCAGCACCTATAACATAAATTTAACCTCTTTGAACTGCTGCAAATACAATCCACTGCAACTCAGAGAGGTTTTCAACCTATGGATTTGACAAAACATGTGGACATAGAGATCCCATGTTCTATGCAGTCTGATCTTGGTCTGCAAAAGCCCACATTTTTGCCTGTAGCTCTGAAAGGGTTCACCATTTTTTTTTTTTTTCTTAATCACTATGTGTCCAACAGTTATGATTTGTAGATGCTGTAATTTGTCTACACGTTTCTTTACCCGCACTGTCAACTGTGGTCTTTTAATTTATTACTTTAAAATCATCTTTGTAAAGCAGTGATTTAACAATACTTACAGTTAGTTCTGGACTTTTGGATAATGTATCTTCAGCCACCTCCATCATCAGTGGAATCAAGTACAAGTTTATGTTCTTCAAACCTCTTAGAGTCTACAGACAAAAATGAAACAGACAAATAAATGTTAAAATAGAAGATTAACTTGTCTACCTATAGATAGCTGGTAGGATGGACAGGAATGAACCAATAGGAAGATAGAAGGGCAGGCAGAAAGTAAATATTTTCAATCCATTCAAAGACAACTTTTAAGCCATATTTAATGTGTTGTCTGTAGATGCTTTTAACTTGAACAAGTCTGCAAGTTTTGTGTGTGGTAAAGAGTTAACACTTTACCAGCAGATGAAGTTTTAGACTTGTTAATAATTAATATGCATTTGCAGACAACAGCCTATCAAATTCTCAAACACTGATGTTTGTCTATGAAATGGTAGAATACATTGTGGATAAAAAGAGAAAATGCAGATTACCAGCATTTTCTCTTTTTCTCACGGTATTTCCAAACATCACTTCCTGCAAGGTTGTTACAACACTGGTGTATTTGATAAATGGTTAATACATCTTTTTTTTGCATTTTCCATTTCAAGCCTGAAGTTTCCCACAATTTTTTCAAGAGCCTTTCTCCTCAAGGTCATTCAATCTCAAATTAGTAAAGGGTGAATGATGGATATCACAAATTTTTCTAACAGACAGATTTTTCTAAAACTTTGCATATACAAAGTACATCATGTCTCCAGGAGATTAAAGTAAACAAGCAATTTCGTTGAAATGATATCCCCCGCCGAAAAAGACCTTTTCAAAAAACGTACACGACCACGTAACTAAAAATCGCTCCCAGTCGGCCATTTTGCATCGAATCAAAGAAAAAAAGTATATCAGCGGAATAGGTTATTGTACACACGTATAAAGTTTCACGAAATTCCATCCAATAGTATTGGAGATATTGTCCCAGATGGACATGCAGATGGACAGGCAGACAGACAATGCTAAAACTATATCCCTCTGCCTTTGGCGAGGGATAAAAAGATATGGGTCACTGTGCTCGTTTCTGAGAAATTTGCCTTTGAAAAAGGTATATACAGTTCCAAAGTTCAGCTTATGCTGGATTTAACATGATTTTCTTTAATAGTCAGTTAAACAGGAAAATTACCGGAAGAATATACAAATATACATCATTTTAATGAAAATTCATTTAGTTTTGCACAAAAAATATATAAAAGCCTGGTTTTGAGCATGGTAAATGTACAACTATGCATGTTATATATAGACCATTGAGTCAAAAAGAGAGATAACTTGACCGAATTAAGGGTTAATCTTTAACAAAAACATACTTTCTAACGGACATATTTTTCTTAAAATTTCTACACTTATAGTAGACATGCTGGAAAAAGGAAAAATTGCTCATTAGGAGCAACTTCTCCTTTCCCCACAAAAATTTTCAAAGTGGAAACAACTATACTTTCACAGCTTAGATTTCATGCTTTTGTTTGCTTGTTTGGTGTGTAACGCCGTGTCAACAGTATTTTAATCATTTCACGGTGACAGTTCACAGATCCATTTTTTTCTCTTCCCTGCTGTAAACAATTATTAAAACCTTGAAAAGGGAGAAATTGCATGGTACAATCACTCCCTTCCCACACTGTTTTTCACTGCATTTGTAAAAGACAATTTCCTTTCCTTCAACTGTTTCCCTTTTGTGCCATATCTGGTCCAGAAATAGTCTGTATAGTAGGGGATTAACAACTGGTAAAATACCATCCTCATCCAAATTGAAAAAAACTTGCAAGCAAAAGTCTGATATGGTAAGATTTGCCTTTGGAAGGTCAGAAAAAATTGTGGGGAAAAGGAGAAAATGCTAATACTACTCGAAAAAAGTGCTACTTGATTCAGTGCACCAATAGTATTACCATATGTGTGAAAAATACATAGGTACACTTTTGATTCACTATCCATGGCAAAAACACATGCGCAGTAGGATGCACACAAACATTTGTGATATACGTCATTGAGTTACTGTGGACTGATGGACAGACAGACAGAAAGATGGACAGACAAGAGTCTGCAGCAAGTAATCACAAAATCCTTAATTGAGTACTTCATACTTTAGTTCTCAATCCTTTTTCTCTATACAGTTTTGTTTCACTGCTATTAGGCGGAAAAACTTTTGTTCAATGTACGTACAAACTGTAGGTGTGAAGCTGAACCGAAGTCCATCTCCTCTGCTGTTATCATATCTTCTACCTTAGCAGTGATAGATTGTCCAACTGTCACATGGTCTTCACTCCTCTCCAGTCTTAAAGGGGATCAAAAACAACAATTTCATCTATTAACACTTTACCATACAATCCCAAGTTTTAACAGGCCGGAGGAAGAAGGCTTTAGAAAACACTGAGGAAAAAGGAGAAAATGCTGGTTACCAGCATTTCCTCCTTTTCCCACAATGTTTTCTACCCTTCCCAAAACAAATTTCAATCTTTGAGTCACTTTCATTTTGTCATCTGCAAATGCTTTCAATTTAGACCAGTCTAAAATTTTATCATTTAGTAAAAAATTAATGTTTTACCTTTTTAAGATAGGAAGGAATTTTGCCTATCATTGACATCTAGCAAAGGTAAAACTTTCATTTATCAAAAAAAGTTTAATGTGTGTAAACTGTAATGGTTTAAGTAAAAGAAAAATCTTTACTGATTAACCTCTGATTGCATTCTTCACACTTTATCTACAATCTATATATAGACAGCACTTCACAGTATTTAACTCTTTACTACACCATCCCGACTTTTAATGACCCTGAGAAAGAAGCCTTTTGAAAACATTGTAGGAAAAGGAGAAAATGCTGGTAACCAGCATTTTCTCCTTTTCCCACAATGTTTTTCACCCTTCCCACAACAAATTTCAATTTTTGAGCCATACTTATTTTGTTGTCTGCAAATGCTTTCAATTTGGACTAGTCTACAATTATGTCGTTTGACAAAGAGTTAAGTGATACTTGAAACAAAATAGCTTGGAAATCAGATGAGAAAATGATCGGAAATTTATCAAATTCATCAACTTACAAAGTACTCAAGAACACATCCTTCACACTTTGTCTGTACACACCGAGTAAGTTCTTGATAATCATGTAGTCCGAGGTCTATAAATAGAAAAGTTTGCTTGTTTTGTGTTTATTACCATTTTCAACATTATTTCATTTATATTGTAGCAGCTGGTGCACCTATACTGACCTGGAGTTCTTTTACCAGTGCTTTGCACAACATTCTTTCCAAGCCACTTGCTGCTTTCCCACATAACCATCATCAAACAAATGATCAGCAGATAGAGAAGTACAGATCTACAGACAGAAAAGTGCTCATTACAGAAAAGTGGAAGATCTACTTTATTAGACAGAAAAAAGGGTACTTAAAGTACACAATTAAGTTAACCAGAAAAAAAAGTAGCTTTTCAAAGAATCAATAACTCTTCACTGTACAACAAAATTTTAGACTTGCCCAAGCTGAAAGCAATTGCAGAGAACATATTAAATTTAGCTCAAATAATTGGATCTGTATGTGAAAAAGTATAAAGTACTTTTGGAAAGGGTAGAAAACATAATGGGAAATTGAGAGGGTTTGGTTACCTGCATTATAATTTTTTATTTCTCCATTTAACTCTTCTCCATTTAACTCTTTACCAAACCAAAAAATTTTAGGAGTCTTTAAATTGAAAGCATTTGCAGACGACAAAATAGATGTCACTCAAAAAATTGAAATTTGTTTATTGAAGGGTAGTAAACATTGTGGAGCAAAAAAAAAAAAAAAATGCTTGTTACCAGCATTTTTTTTTTTCTTTTTCCACAATTTTTTCAAAAGTCTTCTTCTTTCAAGTGATTAAAAATCAGGATTATTTGGTAAAGGGTTAAAGCAATTTTCATTACCCTACACAAACAAACGTTAGTGCTCGTAAGTGCTTTCTAGTTTTGGGGGGACTATATTTTATATCTGAGGGTTAAGGGAGGACAAAAACCCACTCATGATGAGCAATATCAACAAACTAAACCTCAAGTCATGTTAATTTCCAATAACTTACAAGGATATTTTCAAAGTTGTCAACAGTAAATTTGTTTTAGGGGTGAATGAGTATAAAAAAAAAAAAGGTAGACTTACATTAGAGATGGCCTGTATAACAGCCCTCAAACTTTTGTTGTGTTCCATCAACATGTGTAAACGTCCCACAGTTCCATGAAGTAACTTGTAGATCTCCATTAAAATCTCATCTTCGTATGAACTCCTGAAACAATAATGAGCCATGCTCCGTGAAAATGGGTCTTAGTGCATCTGCAAAAAGTTTTGACCCAGGTCAGCCTGCACAGTCCGCGCAGGCTGACCTGGGCCGAAACTTTTTGCTACTGGTTAATCTTCTGCATGTCAAAGGACCAGTGTACCTCATGGTTCAGTCGGTTGCTAGACAAAGTGGATTTTATGGTTCCCTAATTATGTGATTAATTGCTTAGTATGATGCATCATGAACATGCATTAAGCCCCCTTTTGCCAGAGCATGATTCAATTTTTTTATTTTCACTAGGCCTGTTCACTCCATTATGATGATGCATCATATGTGAATGAACTTTGGAAAAAGGGGGTTTAATGCAACTTCATTGAAGATAACACAAAGCATGTCATCACAAAATGTTTGTCTAAAAATTGGACTGAATCATAGGTTAGAATGGTCATTCGAAATTTGGAAAATTTAGCAGCAGCAAAAAGTTCGATCCTGGTCAGCCAGTGCAATTGCATAGGGTAACATGGATCAACACTTTTTCTAGGGCACAACTCATGTTTTTCAACACATTAGCAAATAATCCTATTTGAAGGAGAAAAGTTATCAGAAACCAGTATTTTCTCCAAAATCAACAATATTTTCTACCCTTTCAAAGACAAACCCAATCATTCAAGCCATGTTTTAACCCTTTCCCACACAATCCCAAGTTTTCACGACCCTGTGGAAGAAGCCTTTTGAAACATTGTGGAAAATGGAGAAAATGCTGGTAACCAGCATTTTCTCCATTTCCCACAATATTTTCTACCCTTTCAAATCATATTTCAATTTTTGAGCCAAAAGTAATTTCTTGTCTGCAAATGCTTTCAATTTGGACAAGTCTAAAATTTTGCCGTTTGGTTAAGAGTTAATGTGTCTTCTGTGAATCATTTTCATGTGGACAGGTCTAAAATTTTGTTGTATGCTATAGACTTAATGCTTGTTTTTTGTATGTTTGTTTTGTAATAAATCAATACAATTTCAGTAACTTTACAAATAACCACACAAATGGGCCTTTCTACATCCTGCAGTTAAATAAATTCTCTTGGAGAAAGAGAAACTGCATATGAAAAGCAGCTTATGAGCAATTACTGTTGTTTCTACACTGTTTTTGAAACAAAATACAGGAATGTACAGTACAGAAAACTCTATTAACCCTACACCAAACACCCCTATGTTTCCATGACCCTTACAAAAAGGCCTTCTGAAAACATTGTGGGAAAAGGAGAAAATGCTCGTAACCAGCATTTTCTCCTTTTGCCACAATGTTTTCTACCCTGTGAAAACAATAAAGTTCATTTGCACCAATTTTACATTTGTTGTCTGCAGATGAAAACATTGTGGGAAAAAAGAGAAAGTTCTAGTAACCAGCATTTTCTCCTTTTCCCACGATGTTTTCTACCCTGTAAAAACAATTAAGTTCATTTGTACCACTTTAAGGTTTGTTGTCTGCAGATGCTTTCAATTTGGAAGGGTCTAAAATTTTTTTTTTTTTTTAAAACAAGAATAATAAAGTGACAGACTGTAAAAATTACCTGTCCATAAGAACCAGCATGATAACACAGTATACAATATCAGCCACTTCAACAGTTCTCCAGTGACTGGCTACTTTTCTTTGATAATGAGCCCTGTTAGAGGGAAAATGGACAAAATATCAATTTCTCTTTATCATCATATTTTCTCTAGCAAAAAAGTTTTCTCTATATGTAAATTTCTAATCAAGCTTTTAATAAATAATACACAAATTTGTTTCTAAAAATATCTCAGCCCACACTTGACCCTTTAACAAATCCCATGTGTAATCATGTTGATGGAGAAATATTTTTGAAAACATATGAGGAAAAAGAGAATCAAGCAATTTCTCTTTTATACTACAATATTTTCTATGTAATCAAAGAGCTTTAGCCAATTCATATCAATTCTAAAATCATCATGTTTTCAATTTGGAAGAGTCCAAAGTTTGCTCTACTGGAATTAGATACTAGTGAACCATCCCACCCTCACAGACACACATTATCCCAAATTAAATAGCTCCCTGCTCCTCTCTGTGAATACACATAAGCACTTCCTTTTCACCAAAACCACTCCACACATACAATAAAAAACTATAAGCCAGATTTTGAACAGTCATGCCTTTCTTTTCTGTCCTCATTTCACAACTTTGTGGACTGTGTACATCTAAATCAAATGATTTTCCATTTGCCACCATGTTTTCACATGTATTCATTATAAAAAGCTTTATTTATGTTGATTCTGAATATTTTCATTAATGTGTTCACAGTCTTCATAGGCTAGTTAATGAGCTGTGTTCACAGCCTCTTTATGCTAAGTAATGAGTTGTGTTCAAAGTCTTTTTAAGCTAAGTAATGACATGTGTTCAAAGTCTTCTTATCCTAAGTAATGAGTTGTGGCCAAAGTAATCCTATGCTAAATAATGAGTTAAAAATAAATCATAAAGCTGAAACTTTTTGTACAAATAATTTAAACTTGTCTAAGATAAAAATCTTGGGAAAACGCTGCTTAAACCGATACCAAACAATCCAGAGTTTCAAAGAGAAAAAAGCTTTTGAAAACACTGCAGGAAAAAGGAGAAAATGCTGGTAACCAGCATTTTCTCCTTTTTCTCACAATGTTTTCTATCCTTCTAAAAGCAAATTTCAATTTATGAGTCACATTTATTTGGTCATCTGCAAATGCTCTGAATTTGGTTAAGTCAAAGTTTTTATTGTCTGGTAAAGAGTTTCAGTTATGATCAGCTGTAAGTAGCAATCACTTGTAACTGAATAGTATACAACAAAAGAAGCATATAAATTGAAAATTGAAAAAAAAAACAAAAAAACTTGAAGTAAGATGTTAATAAATATTTTATCAGAATTTTGCATTGCACTATTCAAATTTGTTTCCTTTTTTACAAGCTACTACATCCACATGACAAAAATTGGCATACACTTTCTTCTTTGGACTGAAGCTATATGCTTTCAAATGTTGTACAGTGTTTTTACCCTACTAAGGATAAAAATCAATATTTGATGTATAGTCATGACATGTAGGTTCATGGTATATTTTGCTTCGAGGTAATTGGTATTTTTCCGTCATAACAAACATCAGCGCCCTCTTGCCGCTTGTCTGGCCTCTATTTTGAGAGTAAATATCTTGACTCAGACATTTCTTTCCCTAAGCCAACATCAATTTCCAAAATAAAAGTTTAGAATGGAAGAAAAATGTATCAGAAGTGAAAACGATGTAATCGACTTCTACATGCTTAACACCAGTTCCCCCATTCTCTAAAATCCTTCATTACGTGCAGTTTTACAAATAAACAGACATGATGATGTATTTAGATCATCTGCTAGATCATGTGGCAATATTTTTCATGTCATTTGACAACAAACTGGCACCAATTGTATCAAATTGCAATGATTTTTTTGACGAATACCATTGAAGTTACATGAATCAATTTCAAAATGGGCATCGGATAGTGCCGAAGGTCATGATAGGGTTTCTTTGAAACATCTGGATGAAATGGAATGATGTTTACTGTGACGCTTATTGAAAGACGAAGAAGCTAAGAAATAGTATTAATATCATAATATAGTATAAATATGTTGTTGATACTAAGTAGTTTTTTCTTATCGCACCTTAGGTACCATGAACTTATGTGCCGCAAGCCTACCTTTATATTGTTGTCTGTACTTGCTCTCAATTGGTTCTAGTCTTAAATTTTGTCGCTTGATAACGAATGGCACAGATCAGTAACTTACAAAAACTCACATGAAACAGTAAATTTATACTTTGGTAAAAAATCTGAATATGTTTCCCTTTGAACATGACGTACATGAAAAAATTGTTTATAAGCTTTACTTTATAAGCTATGCTTTTAAATTACCGGTAGCTATTAGATCTAAGAACACTTCATAAGCTTTACTTTTCAATTAGACATTAGATTTTAAACACACATTAAAATTTGTTTATCTACTACACAATAGATTCATTAGTTTAAGCAGTGTTTCATACCTTATCAACATTATTTCCATCAAATCTCGGCAAAAGCTAACTTACTCATGTATTGCCCTGGCTACACCATGCTTTAACCTCATGGCCACCAAAGCAGCTCAGAAATTAACCCCTTACCAGACAATCCAGTGTTTTAATGATACCGAAAAGGATGGCTTTTAAAAACATTGTGGGAAAGGAGAAAATGCTGATAACCAGCATTTTCTCTTTTTCCCACAATGTTTTCCACTCTTTCATAGGCAAATTCCATCATTTGCCATGGGTTTGATTTGTAGTCTGTAAATACTTTCAATCTGGACAAGTCAAATAGCTAGGGCACAGAAAATGTATATATAGAGTCTGTTACGGGAGATCACTCCTTCCTTACTGCATAGCTTCTTCCCGTATAGAATCAGTACCTAACAACTGCGTTGGGTAGAATTCTCTTTAGCTCAGTGGTTAAGGTATTGGTCTGTATTTCAGCTATGCATTTGTTGTGAACTTTCATGTCCGTAAGAAGTCATAACAAACTCATAGGCTCGGCAGCATGCTTATTTTACGTAACACATTATGCTGGACTACTGTTTTCTGAAGAATGGAAAGTCATGCCTCATTTCTTCTATAGAAAACTTAAAAATAAAAATTGAACGGCAAATTAGATTTATATACATAAAAACATATACATGCAACAAACCAAATTAAACATTAATTCTCAGTACAGATATAGTCCTAACCCTCACAGCACCAAATCAATCCAACAAACAATTTCATTTTATAAATAAGACCCCAAACTAAAGTAATTCAATGGTTGCTTTTGTCTAGAATGTTTCAGGAAAGTGGACAGTGTAGATAAAAGATTAGTCAGCATGTTTTGTGCAGACTGATCTCAATCTACAATGGCAGCAAGGGTAATTAAAGTTGTGAAAGGTGCTTTAAGGGTTAAATGAATGCAATCAAACTAAGTAAAACATGCAACACTTATCAACCATTGCACAGGCACTTACTTCAATAGGTTCCTACAATATGCAAAACAGTTTTGTAGATATGCTAATAACTGTTCAACATTATCTGTCAAGTCTCATGCATTTCACATGTGTCTCATGTTTCTTTAATTTTTTCACTTTTACACCATAATCAAGCTAAAACAATTAATAAAAACACTAAATTACTCTCTTTACCACAGATTCTCGAATCTTAACGACCCTTTGCAGGAAGGCCTATGAAAACAATGTAGGAAAAGAAGAAAATGCTGGTAACCAGCATTTTCTCCTTTTCCCAACCCACCATAGTTTTACCCTGTCAAAGAACTTAACCTTATTGGTGTCAATTTTGAATCTGATGTCTGCAGATGTTTTAAATTTTGAGGAGTCTAAAATTTGTTGCTAGGAAAAGGGTTAAATATATGCATTTTACAAAACAGAATAAATAGAAATCCAGTTCCTTATTATTCCCCGCCGAAGGCGGAGGAATATAGTTTTAGTGTTGTCTGTCCGTCCGTCCATCTGTCCTTCCGTCAGTCTGTCTGGGACAATATCTCCAATACCATCACACGGAATTTCGTGAAACTTTATAAGTGTGTACAATAACCTATTCCGCCGATATACTTTTTTTCTTTTTTTGATTCGATGCAAAATGGCCGACTGGGAGTGATTTTGAGTTACATGGTTGCGTACATTTTTGAAAAGGTCTTTTCGGCGGGGGATATCATTTCAAAGAAATTGCTTGTTTATATAGATTTCCCTTGTACACTTCTTTATAGTGTGACATAATTATGGCTTGTGCATTTATTATGACACATCTTGCATATTCGGAACACAACCACAACAGATTTACCTTTTGTAAATAATTTTTTGATTATATATCTTGAAGCAATCCACTTTAAAAATTGTGGCGAAAGTAGAAATTGCTAAGAAATGACTGTTTCTTCCTTGACTAGAATGTTTTTCTACCATCTTAATGACAAATCCAATAGTCTGAGCCACAATTAAATTGTAAAACTGCAAATGCTTTCAATTTGAACAAGTATAAAATTTTGTGGTCAGGTAAGGACAAGTACAGGAGGCTCTAATAGACAAGTAATAGTTGACAACGATTTTACCCTAAATTCATAGACAGTAAATCCTGTCATTTTGCCAACCTCTGTTGAGCAAGCAACCTGTATAAGCAAGCATTTATCGATCAAACACCTATCATGGAGAGTAAAACCTGTCATTTTGCCAACCTCTGTTGAGCAAGCCACCTGTATAAACAAGAATTTATTGATCAAACACCTATCTTAACCCTCTACCACACAATCCTGAGTTTTAATGACCCTGAGAATTAACCTTTTGATTGTGAGAATAGGAGAAAATGCTGGTGACCAGCATCTTTTCCTTTTCCAAAAATGTTTTCTACCCTTTACAAACCAAATTTCATCAACTGAGCCCAATTTAATCTGTCGTCTGCAACAGCTTTGGATATGTACAAGTCTAAAATTTTGTTGTTTGGTAAAGAGTTAACTCTTTACCAAACGACAAAATTTAAGATGGGTCCGAATTGAAAACATTTGCAGACGACGAAATAAAAGTGACTGAAAATTTGAAATTTGTTTTGGGAAGGGAAGAAAACATTGTGGGAAAAGGAGAAAATGCTGGTTACCAGCATTTTCTCCTTTTCCCACAATGTTTTCAGAAGGCTTCTTTCTCAGGGTCGTCAAAAGTCGGGATTGTGTGGTAAAGGGTTAAACAGGCACATTTTCAGTTTCCTCTAGATGCTTGCTCAATTCAGACTGGACTATACTTTAAGGGACACATACTTGATTGGAGTTGTAATCTGCCATGCGTAAGCCCCTGTAGACTTTTCATCGCCAAATCTAAAACCATCAATTTTAACTCTCTGCGGTTTTATCTGCTCCATTTTCTTTATCAGGTGTTTCTGAACATTTTTGGCATCTCGTTGCTGGCTTGTGGAAAATCTTTTATTTTCGCTGATGGCTGATGCAGCCCTAGCAGTGTGGGGCGGGACCTGTGTTGAAGGGTCAGGCTGTGTTGAAGGGCCTGGCTGGGGTGAAATGATTCCTGGGCTTCTGGGTGGAGGCCCTAAAAAGAAGAAATTTATCATAATTTATCATAATTTATCATATTTCTCACATAATCTGAATTTTAAACAACCCTGTGAAAGCAAGCTTTTGAATACATTGTGAGAAAAGAAGAAAATGTTGATGACCAAGGTTTTCTCCTTTTCACATGATGTATTTGAACCTATCAAAGACAAACAGGTACATTTAAGCTCTGTGTGAATTGTCAGTTGCAAATGCTTTCAATATGGATTTTTCTAAAATATTTTCATCTGGTGTAGAGTTCAGTCCATTTACTAGCTTATTACATACTTTGATTTGCTTAGAATGTACTATATGTTTATTCAGTGTTGAATATCATTTTCAACATTTTTTCTGTTTTATCATATTGAAGCTGCAACAGGATTTTTCTCCCCAGTTTGGCCGAGCCCCAGTAGTGCAGTAGGTAGCATAGAGAACTCAAGAATAGGGGGTCGCTGGTTTGATCCCTGGCTCGGCCAACTTCTTTCCAAGGATTGATGATAGTCATTGTGCCAGGATTCATTTCTCTCTCATCGCTGATCATTCTTTCGACGATGGTTATGTGGGAAAGCAGCCAGTGCCTTTGAAAGAATATTGCGTGGAGTACTGGTAAGAGAAACTCCAGGAAAGCATGGATAGATGCACTGGCTGCCGCCATATAACTGAAACAATGTTGAAAACGGCGTTAAACACCATACAATCAATCAATCTTCCCAATTTGTTGCATAACACTCTTTTAAAGCCACTTTACCTCATAAACAGTATGTAAGCAATGTTCAAACCTGAGGCAGAAATGAACCTTGTCTCAAAAGATGAATTCTTTTTTTTTTTTGGAAAGGCTAAAAACATTGTGAAAAAATGGAAGAAGATTCTGGTCACTACTCCTTTTCTAAACATGTTTTTTATATTCTTCTACCTCAGACATCCAATAGTTATCCTTTATCACATAATTCTGAGGCTCAACAACCCTAAAGGAGAAGACTTTTGAAAACACTGTGGGAAAAAGAGAAAATGCTAATAACCAGCATTTTCTCTTTTTCCCATGTTTTCTACCCTTTCAAAGCCAAAGATCATCATTTGAGCTACAAATGCCTTCAATTTGGTCACGTCCAAAATTTTGTCATGTGATAAAAAGTTAAGATATACCCTGAATCATTTGAACAAATGAAGGTGATTAGTTCCAAAGTGACTTGGGATTCTTCATCATGCTGCTGTGCTGATCATGTCATATATATAAGATTCAAACTTGTTACCTTCCCCTGCCTCCTGTGCTTCTGCATACTCAAAATCATTCATTTGTACTTGAAATATGGAGACATAGGCTTCAGCTTGGGCTCTGTTGAAAAATATTCCTTCATGCAGGGAGGCCATTGGAAACTCACAGAAACTTGACAAACTGAAATTCACAGGTAAGGGAAAAAGACAAGTAACAGATTATTAACCCTGTACCAGTCAATCCCTAGCAAAAAAGGCTTTTAAAAACATTGTGAGAAAAGCAGAAAATGCTGGTAGCCAACATTTTCTCCTTTTCCTACAACGTTTTGTGTCATATCAGAGAGCTTAACTCTTTACCACACAACAAAATTTCAGATTGGTCCAAATTGAAAGCATTTGCAGACGACAAAATATATGTGACTCAAAAAATGAAATTTGAATTGGGATGGGTAGAAAACATGTGGGAAAAGGAGAAAATGCTGGTAACCTGCATTTTCTCCTTTTCCTACAATGTTTTCAAAAGCTTTCTTTCTCAGGGTCGTTAAAAGTCGGGATTGTGTGGTAAAGGGTTAAGCCAATATTATCCAATCTTGAATTGGTCATCTACAGATAAATGAAATTTTAAAGACCCTCAAATTTGTCATTTAGGAAAGGGTTAAAAAAAATACATATTTCCCCAATCTGTATTTACAACTTCTCTTTCTATAAGCTTTCCTTCCTTTCCCAAAGAACAAATATTAGACTCCTTAAAATTTGAACTGTCTGCAGAGTATGAATTTGTGATTTTGTGATTGTGATAAAAACCATCCTGTGAAATAGAGTTTATAACATAACCTCCCTTGTTTTCAGTGTAATATACCCATTACGAATTTTCTTATATTATACATGTTTGGTATCACAATTGTGTGATGTCATTTTTGATGTCATTTTGTACGTATTTCATAGAGGTGAATGGATTTTATAGATATTTCTGTGGGTGCATCTATAGATGGTTTTGCATCTTCTGATCTATAAGTTGTGAAATATCGTTATGTGATAAAAAGAATCTGACATTTGTTGGTATTTAAGGTAGTGTACCTGTAATAGAAAACAGCTATTTCCACTATAATATTATCCTACAAAATTTGCTATAATTAAAAATGAGTATTATTGTACTACTTTAACCGAGCCACTTTTTCCTTTTTTTCCTTCTAAGAATTATCATTTATAAATCTAAAACCACTATATTCTCATTACAAAGGGAGATAATAATTACCTCCCTTTTCTGGAAACTAACAAAAGTATCAACAAATAATTTCAAGATAGACATCAAAGGAATTTCTGGTCGGTTAAAAATGTGCAAAAGTATTATATCTGTATAAATCCTTATTTATCAACTATCAAGAAATTTTATTCCATGTTGCACTAGAAGTGTTACGGGTGTACTACCTTAAGATAAACTTTTTACTTAACTCGTCAAGAAAAATGTTATTAAGCTCGCCAAAGGTTCGCTTAATAACTTTTTTCCTAGACTCATATAATGAAATTCTATCTCAAATGCCAATTCATGTCAGATCCTATATATCTGCTTGTAACAACCAAATTCTCCTTTACACCATGTTTTCAAAAGGCTTCCACTGTAGACATGTTTAAACACATGACTGTATGTTGAAGGGTCAAGACTAGCATTCTTATAGTCTGGGTCAAATTGTCTCGATTGACAATCAGATGCTCTTATTCAAACACCAGTGTACTGATAGGATAAAGCTAACAATTGGAAAGTGACAACTGTCCCACCTGAGGCAATTTTTTATTCAGCATTTTGTGTTTTGTTTACCCCAACTGAGAGTAAACAAACAATCAAGTAATTATGACTTATTTTTCTTTACAAATTATCAACTTTATTCCCCCCCCCCCCACACACACACACACACAAATTGTTGGCCAAACTTTGGTTTAATGCTCCTCTAAGAGAAAAAACATCTCTTCAACTTTTTAATCACCCCAAAAAATGTTAGACCTGACCATTTTGAAAGCATTGCAGATGACAATTTTTTTTTTCTCACATTGCTTTCTATCCTTTCAGAGGCAAACCTGAACAACACTTTATTTGTCTTCCGCAAATGCTTTCACTTAGGAGAAGTCTAAAATTCTAGTAAATAATTAAACATTCAAATTTCTTTGAACAGGTAATGAGTTTCAAGAAAAAACACTCGAAAAACCTGTGGAACTAATTTACAAATGCTAGTTATTTGGTCTACAAAGTGCAGGAAATGCAAAACCACAGAAAGCAAAATCATCATAACATTCAGCAAACATATTAAAATAGGAAATATCAACTTATTCCTCAGAAAGGCCTCAAAAATAACCATTAGTTCTTTCTCAAAAGTACTGAGTCAATTTCAAGGTCCAGAAAACAACCAACATTAGCCATTATTCAACTTATCTTTCACTACAAGACAAAATATAGTTGAGGGGCACTATGGGAAAAGGGGGATTTACTGTATCTCCATGATGCATTATACCAAGCAAGTAATCCCATTATTATTGAATCATACAAGCAATTTCGTTGAAATGATATCCCCCGCCGAAAAAGACCTTTTTTGATACAAACATATTAGAGGTATTGTGTGTTGCATGAACATATGGCCTTTTTGTTAATGGTCCATGATAAATAACACATTAAGCCCCCTTTTTCCATGGCACAGCATTTCATTAAATGAAAAATATATAAGCGGTCCATAATGAGATAATACATTAAGTCCCCTTTTACCATAACATGGCATTTCATTAAATGAAAACAAATGATGAAAATATACATCACGCCCCCTTTTTTCATGACACGTCATTATATATAAAAGAAAATTGTATCAACGGACTATCCTAAGAAAGACATGCATGAAGTTTCATAAATGTTCGTCAAGGACTTTAGAAGATATCTGTCCAGGTGGACGAATGGGCGAACTAACTGTTATTGGTCCATAATGAAATTATACATTTAGCCCCCTTTTTTCATGACAAGGCATTTCATGAAATAAAATCAAATAACTATTGTCTGTGGCTTAATAAAGATGAAGTTTAATTGCATTTTGTCCTGTAGTGAAAGACATATTGGTCCATAATGAAAATATTTGTCAAGCCCCCTTTTTCCATGACATGACATTTAATGAACAAGAGCGGCAAATTGTCGCAAGATACGCCCGTCCCACCACCAGTTGTCGAGGGGGGATAATAATCGTAAAGGGCAGGTACAGGAAAACAGTAGTGCAGCAGAAATCATGTAAGTGATTGAAACAGGCATGAATGTCTCCTCTAATGTTAAGGAAACATGCATATGTTTCAGGTCATTCCAACATGAAAAGACAAAGTTATATTGTACAGAAGCATGAAAAGCTGTAAAAAAAAATAATGAACAGGGAATAATTCCAAAAGGGCATTAGGTAAGGTTATGGCTCCAGTGCATTGCACTTTTCGTAACTGCAACAAACATGTTTACCAAGTCTCAAGTCAATTTGACTTGAGGTGACAAAGTTCCATTCCGGACAAGCAAGAAATACTGTAAAAATGAAGATAAAAGTGGAATTACTCAAAATCCGCGCTAGGTAGAGTTATTGTTCTTGCGCACTGTACTCCGTAATATTGCAACAAACATGCATACCAAGTTTGAAGTCGTTCTGACTTGAAATGACAAAGTTATATTCCGGACAAGCACTAAATGCTGTAAAAATGAGAGGGAAATAACTCAAAGACAGCACAAGGTAGAGTTACAATTCTTGCACACTGCACTTCCAAATATTGCAACAAATAAGCATACCATATTTCAAATCATTCCTACTTAAGATGACAAAGTTATGCTCTGGACAAGCAAGAAATGCTATAAAAATGAAGATCTAAGGGGGAATAACTCAAAATTTCTGCTAGGAAGAGTTATGGTCCTTGTGCACGGCACTCTGTAATTTTTCAGCAATCATGCTTACCAAATTTGAAGATGTTCAGACTAAAAATGACAAAGTTGTATTCTGGACAAGCAGAAAATGCTGTAAAAATGACGATCAAAGGGAAATAACTCAAAGACAGCACCAGGTACAGTTATGTTTCTTTCGCACTGCACTCCGTATCATTGCAACAAACACAAATGCCAAGTTTCAAGTCAATCGGACTGGAGATGACAAAGTTATGCTCCGGACAAGCAGAAAATGCTGTAAAAATGAAGATTAAAGGGAAATAATTCAAAGACAGCACCAGGTAGAGTTATGTTTCTTTCGCAATGCACTCCGTATTATTGCAACAAACACAAATGCCAAGTTTCAAGTCAATCGGACTGGAGATGACAAAGTTATGCTCCGGACAAGCAGAAAATGCTGTAAAAATAACAATCAAAGGGAAATAACTCAAAGACGGCATGAGGTAGAGTTATGGTTCTTTCGCACTGCACTCCGTATTATTGCAACAAACACAAATGTCAAGTTTCAAGTCAATCCAACTGGAGATGACAAAGTTATGCTCCGGACAAGCAGAAAATGCTGTTAAAATGAAGATCAAAGGGAAATAACTCAAAGACAGCACAAGGTAGAGTTATGTTTCTTTCGCACTGCACTCCGTATTATTGCAACAAACAAAAATGCCAAGTTTCAAGTCAATCGGACTGGAGATGACAAAGTTATGCTCTGGACAAGCAGAAAATGCTGTAAAAATGAAGACCAAAAATTCACTCAACCACGTAACTTAAAATCGCTCCCAGTCGGCCATTTTGCATCGAATCAAAAAAACAAAACAAACGTCTCGGCAGAATGGGTTATTGTACACACATTTAAAGTTTCACGAAATTCCGTCCAATTGTATTGGAGATATTCACCCGGACGGACACACGGACGGACGGAAGGACGGACGGACGGACAACGCTTAAACTATATCCCCCCGCCTTTGGCGGGGGATAAAAATCCATGTTGTCTAAGAATCAACTGAATCATGCCGTAAATTGGTCCTTTGAGATTGCAAAAAAGTTTTGACCCAGGTCAGCCTGCCTGGACAGACTGCACAGACTAACCTGGGTCAATACTTTTTGCAGATTCATTTAAACCCTTTTAACCCTTTACCACACGACCAATTTTAGACCTGTCCGAATTGAAAGCATTTGCAGAGGACAGTTTCAATGTGGATCATATGAAATGATTTTTCTTTGATAGGGTAGAAAACATTGTGGGAAAAGGAGAAAATGCTGGTTACCAGCATTTTCTCCTTTTCCCACAATGTTTTCAAAAGCCTTCTCTATCAGGGGTGTCAAAAGTCATCATTGTGTGGTAAAGGGTTAACAGAGTACAACACTAACAAATTTGACCTTGAAAACAGAAATGAGAACAATACAGACTGTATCTGTAACTCTTTTCAAGACTTATCCAAATTGATGAGAATCAATTTTTCCTTTTCTCAAGTTTTTTCCCCCCCAAAATCTGTCAAATACAAGAGTTTATAAAGTCATAATTTTACAGTACCAAGATAGAATACAAACGATACATAGTTTTTTCTTTAACCAAAGCTATTAAGTGATTTATCTAGTATGCAAATCGTGCAAACAACCTTAAAAGGCATGTCTTATACCATCCCCGCAGTGAGTGTGTGTTTACTTACGTTTTATAAACTGGGACTACACCATTTGTTTTCCTTGAATATTTAAGCGATTTAAACTAGGACTTTATTAACAGGTGCCTTAGTAAAAAAAACAAGTATTTAACCCTAGAGTGCATTAACACTGACAAAAATGTCAATTTGACAGGAGAAACCATTCTTTAATATTCGAGCACAGACATCCAAAAATTGTATCATGCACATCTTCACTTCTGGCTGATAAGTGGATTGAGTTTTAAAGCAGTTACAACAAAACTGACTGAAGAGTTTGAGACACTAATACCATGTATGTCCACAGGCAGACAGACAGACATACTGGTTTCAGAATACTCCTCATAACGTGTTTTACTAGGGTACAAAAACAATATTTAAATTCTTTACAGTGAAATAAAGGAAAATTCTTTACTACCATACTGGGTGAGTGTATCATTTCAACAAGAGAACACTAAAATTGATTTCAAGGGTTAAAATACTCATAATGAAAGCTTATAAAAATGTTCTTGCACTCATACAGAATTCAGAAAATAAAGCAATATTGCCATAGGCATGCTAAAAAGTTTGAAGGATTAAAACAATATCTTTTTAACAAATTACATCCCTTTTTTCAGATACATAAAAATGAAGCTTACCCTTCCTCCTTTAACTCCTGCACAACTTCAATAAAATTGAACCCATACTGCTTTTCTCCTTTAACATACGACACATAAGTAGGGTCCAATAGAAATATACACTGAAAAAACATATCAGAGTTTACCGTTAACCACATGACAAATATGCAGACTTGTCCAAACTGAAAGCTTTATCAGACAACAATTTAGATGTGGGTGAAATTATTAAACTTGTCTTTGATAGGATAGAAAACACTGTTGGAAAAGGAGAAGATGCATGCCTTTTCTCCTTTTCCAACAATGTTTTGTATTCTTTTATGGTCAAATTTTATAATTTCAGCAACATGTAAATTGTCTGAAATATTTTCGATTTGGACAAGCGTAAAATTTGCCATGCAGTAGAGACTTATACCTCACATTACTAGTCATAACCTGTTATATTTAAGCCTTTACTAAATGACAAAATTTTAGACTTGTAGAAAATACAAGCTTTTGCGGGAGACAGATTATATGTGGCTCAAATGGTTGCACTGTCTTTTAAAGGCTAGAAAACATTGTGGGAAAAAGAGAAAATGCTGTTTACCAGCATTTTCTCCTTTTTCCACAATGCTTTCAAAAGGTTTTTATTTTCTCAGGGTTGATAAAACTCAGGATTGTGTGAAAAAGGGTTAACCCTTAGATAGCCAAGCACATCTTAACTCTTTACCAAACAATCCCTGGTTTTTACGACCCTGAGATAGAAGCCTTTTGAAAACATTGTGGGAAAAGGAGAAAATGCTGGTAACCAGCATTTTCTCCTTTTCCCACAATGTTTTCTATCCTACGGGAAACAAATTTCAATTTTTGAGTTGCGTTTATTTTGTCGTCTGCAAGTGCTTTCAATTTGGACCAGTCTGAAATTTTGTTGTTTGGTAAAGAGTTAAGCATAGGGTTGTCAATGCTGGTTCAGCCAGACCAAATTTTTCAATATGTAGTTCTTTCTACTAGAACATCTAACAATGCATTTACTGTTCAACTGTTGAGTCTGATCTTAATCCACACTGTTTGTAAAAGTACCCAAGGTTGCCCTCAGTAGTTCAGGTATTAATACTTTACCACACAATGCCAAGTTGTAATGACCCTTAAGGAGGCCTTTGAAAACATTGTGGGAAAAGGAAACAATGCTGGTAACCAGTACTTCCTCCTTTTCCCGCAATATCTTCTACCCTCTTACAAATTTCAATTTTTAAAGCACATTTATTTTTTCATCTGCAAAATGCTTTCAATTTGAAACAGTCCAAAATTGTGTTGTTTGGTAAAAGGTTAACATCATTGTTTGCTAGTATGAACAGTGTTACCTCTGCATAAATGTACTTGTTACCAATCACAGCATCACTCAGTTTCTGGAGAAATGTTTCCTGAAAAGACAAGATAAAAATCCCAAGAGCTACACATAGCGGAACCTATTTAATTCTAAAATCAAGGGCATGCAACTCTGAAAGGCCTTCACTGTCAAGGATAAGTATGAGGAGGATAACATGGTTCACTGAGATAGACTCAGATAAGTTTTACTTTTAACAAGAAAACAAAACTTTAGACCTGTCCAAATTAAGCATTCACAGACAACAAATCAAATGTTGTTCAAATGATAGGACTTGTCCTTGATAGGGTAGAAAACACTGGAGAAAAAAGGATTCAATACTGGTTATCAGTTATTTTTTTTTCTTATAACTTTTTCAAAAGCTTATGTCCATATGGGTTATAAAAATTGGCACTGGGTAAGAAATTGCTTATAGAGAGCAACCAGTGCAAAAACGCTGGTATAACATTAACCTTTTAGGGTATTAATAAAAAAGGAGATACAACTTTTAATTACAGAATTTTTATAGGTCACAGAATCTGAGTATAGCCATAAAACTTTGTTTGGAAAAGATTCATGATATCATAATCATAAAAATCATTCTGTCTCCATCAAAAGGCTAATTTTGGAATAAAGAATTAAAATTGAAAAATAATGGTTTATAAACAAATTCCCTGATATGTAGTAAAGATGAAGCACATAAAAAAGGTATGAGATAGGTGCAAAACCTTTGTTCTTTCTTTTTACCTTTAAAAGGCTAACTTACAAGACTGTTGTTAAAACCTGTGCTTTCAGGCTTCTACACAGTCAGTGCAGGTACAAATTTTCACATATAATCAGTAAACTTATATGGACAATGTGAGTAAAAACATTCAAATATTATATGTGAACTTACATAGACAATGTGAGTACAAGCATTCAAATCTTATATCTGAACTTACATGGACAATGTGAGTACAAACATTCAAATCTTATATGTGAACTTACATGGACAATGTGAGTAAAAATTCAAATCTTATATGTGAACTTAATGGACAATGTGAGTACAAACATTCAAATATTATATGTGAACTTACGAATGAGTACAAACATTTAAATCTTATAAGTAAACTTACATGGACAATGTGAGTATAACCATTCAAATCTTATGCATAAACTTAAATGGACAATGTGAGTAAAAACATTCAAGTCTTACATGTAAACTTACATGGAAGATGTGAAATTTGGGTACAGTAAAACCTCATCTCACCACCACAAGTATATGTATATTGACACCCCTCCTTTACGAACAAATTCTTTTTAAAATGGAATATCTCCTTTTTTATTTCAATGATCCACAAAACCAGAAATACAAGCATCCCATTATCTACGGCAGTAATCAGGAGTTTATCACACATTGCTGACTCGGGCGAAAGCATTTTGATACAAAAATGGACTCCCGGGTGATTACGATAAACTGTTGATGGAAAGCTGTCAAAAATTAAGTCATATAGATAAATTAGTGGTCTAGATGAGACTTTTTTCTTGGTGTGTGACACATTCAGGTCAAGGAGAAACAATTCTGCTGATTCAAACCTTGTCTGTCTGGATCCTATCTGGGTCCCAGTAATGTTGTACCCATATTTCTGGATTAATGGCACTAGCTGAAGGAACTTTGACCCCTAGCAAAAAGTGGTTTGGGCTTCTATAGGTCTGATCTACATCATTCATCACGCTGTTCACAAAGATGGAGATACCCTGTGAATATATACAGTAATTAACTCTTTATCCAACAACTAAATCTAGACATGACCGAATCGAAAGAATTTCAAAGACAACAAATTTAATGTTGCTAAATAGATGTTTCTGTCTTTGATAGGCTAAAAAACATTATGGGAAAAGGAAAAAAAAATCCTGGTTACCAGCATTTCCACCTTTTCCAACATCTGCTGGTTACCAGCATTTCCTCCTTTTCCAACATTTTCAAAAGCGTCTTTTTTCAGGGTTGTTAAAAGTCAGAATTGTGTGGTAAAAGGTTAACCTCTGTACTGCAATATACAAGACAAGGAGATATTCTCTGTCAAAAGAGAAAGTTACAGACTGATCCAAATTGAAAATATTTGCAGACAACAAAATAAATGTGACTCAAAAATTGAATTTTGTGTATGGGAGGGTACGAAACATTTTGGTAAAAGAAGAAAATGTTGGTTACCAGCATTTTCTTCTTTTCCCACAATGTATTCACAAGCTTTCTTTCTCAGGATCGTTAAAAGTTGGGATTGTGTGGTAAAAGGTTAAACAATATTTTAGTCATATTATGGCAGCAGGTTCTTTCTTAACCCTTTACCACACAATCCCGACTTTTAATGACCCTGAGAAAGAAGCCTTTTGAAAACATTGGTAACCAGCATTTTCTCCTTTTCCCACAATGTTTTCTACCCTTCCCTAAACAAATTTCAATTTTTGAGCCACATTTATTTTGTCGTCTGCAAATGCTTTCATTTTGGACAAGTCTACAATTTTGTCATTTGGTAAAGAGTTAATATGTGTTTAAACTTTTTTCCTTGGTTTCACAAGTACTAGGATGGGACTCTAAAGTTCCTTGTGACTACATAGAATTAAACCTGAGTCTAGGATCTGACAGTGTTTCATGCCATTTTCAACAATTCTTTCAGTCAAATCAATCTGTCTATGGGGAAAGTTCCTTTACATTACATTTCACTTACTTATAAAACACCATTCAGACAACATTACTGTGCATTTATGGCTAGGGTACATGCAATAAAAAAATAATTCTTCCCCTTATTAATAACCCAACTTTATTTAGGTATGTAGTGGCCAATAACTTCTTCATTGTACCAACAGGCACTTAGTTTTTGACCCTCTATACTAAATGATATGGAAAGCATTGCAGGAGTATGAGCATTTGTTCCTTTTCTCTTAATGTTTTCAGGGGCATAGTTACCGGTGCAGCCGGAATGGTTTTGGCCGCAACAATAATTTCCCAATAAACAGATTATCACTGAACAAAAGTAAATAAAACTTGCTATCAGAGGTGCTGAAAAATTCTGATATCTTCATCCCTGCATCTTTGCTGTATTTCCTTGATTTGTACTCTTAGAATATACATGAGTAACATGATACCAATGTGTAAACAGTTAGCAACAGTTTTTCTCTGATACACAGAAGCAGGTAACTCCTATTAATACTAAGCAGCCCCCAGACCCCTCGCTGTGTGCCGCACCAATCCAAACTATATAGCTATGCCCCCGATGTTTTTCAAGCTCCCTTTCTCTTCATGTTTTAAAAGCTATCTAACACACTTATGAAATGGTACATGTATAATCTCATTCTTACTTGTTGAATGTCTGGCCCAGATACAAGATACTCCAGTCTCAGCTGTACCAAATAGGAGTCTGTGTACAGAGAACCATCAAATACACTGGAACCAACCATCGCCACCATCACTTGGTTCTGCATGTCAGAAAATAAAAGTGCTGAAAGTACTGACACATATGATTTAATTCAAAGATTTTTTTTCCTTTTCATTTGCAGACTACAATTCAAATATGGCTCCAATGATGAAATTTGTCTTTAAAAGGGTAGAAAAATATTGTGAGAAAAAGAGAAAATGCTGGTTACCAGCATATTCTCCTTTTCCGCCAATGTTTTCAAAAGTCCTCTTCTTCAGTGTTGTTAAAAGTCGTGGATTGTTTGATCAAGGTTAAAGGGTAGACAATGCTCTTTACTAGGTTCAATACCAGCATTTTCTCCTTTTCCCACATGTTTTCAAAAACCCAGGGTTGTTAAAAGTCTGGATTGGTAAAGGATTAACCCTTTACCACACAATGACGACTTTTAACAACCCTGAGGGAGAAGCCTTTCGAAAACATTGTAGGAAAAGGAGAAAATGCTGGTAACCAGCATTTTCTCCTTTTCCCACAAAGTTTTTTACCCTATCAAAGAAAAATTGTGTCATTTGAGTCACTATAAAATTGTTGACTGCAACTGCTTTCAATGTGGATAGGTCTAAAATTCTGCCATGTGGTAAAGGGTTAAAGGGTAGAGATTGCTTATCACTTAATTCAAACCAAGAAGTTCTATAGTTAGAGACTTACACTCTACCCTACATTATTGTCTTTCACAATAATAGGTACAATGGTTTCATTTTGTGTTGTGTAAGCATTCAAGATTACTTCACAAGTAAATATTGGTTATGTAGAAAGTCCGTATTCATTTGTTTTTACACCTGTAGACTCTTCATATACCGCTGTTACAATATCACCTTAATCAGCAGAAAAAGACCTTTCAGAAAAGACTATGGATTTAGTTTGAAGCTCTGTAGAACAGTTTATGTCTACATGTACAATAGATCATAAAAGATAAAAAACTCATAAGAGTGCCTTACTGAATATCCCTCTGATGAATACAGCTCATCCAGTCTAGGTGTTACATCATCCACAAGCCAGCGATATTTTTCCAACTTGACGGGATTGATGACACGTAAAATACTACTTAATCCCCAGACAGTCTCATGATCTTTAATAGTGTATAGGTTCTGGATGTAGGTGTCTGTCACTGGATTCTCTAAATTAATAAAATTTTAATTGATTGAATGGTATTTTACGCCACTTTCAACAGTATTTCAGTCATATCATGGCAACATGGGGTCTTCAGGTTACGACTTCTACACTTTACCACTGAGCGACGCAGGACAAATTTAAAATAACACAAACCATGTTAGAATGACACACTTAGTTACTAGGTTACTTTAGCTGGAAACTACAACCAGTTTTGTAATAATTTACTCCATGGTGGACAAGAGGGTGTTGATTCTTGCTCCAATAAATATATATGAGCTATGCTCTGGCAAAAAGAGGTATATTATATTTCATGTGTCTATTTTTAGAAATGTTATGGGTAAAGAAATGTCGTAATTTAAGCTGGGGGGAATTATTTCCCCGTCACAGTGAATATTTTCCTCCTGCCAAAAATCTGGAACTACTTCTTTAAGTTTTTTAAGTTTTTAAGTTTTAAAAGTGGCATTCGTTGACAAAATAATCAGAGGAAATACAATATATAATTTATTTCATCAGCTTGTGGTTAATATGGGAAAATATTTGCCTCAAAAGGGAAAGGTCCGTGAAAATAACTCGTGCCTTACGGCACGAGTTATTTTCGCATACCTTTCCCTTTTTCGGCAAATATTTCCCCATATTAACCACAAGCTGATGAAATAAACTCTATTTAATGCATCTCCATGATGATCTATACTACGCAAGTCATCTCATAATTATGGATCCATGAAATCCATTATGTACAACAAACCATTGTATCATGAGGTACACTAGTCCTTTGACATAGTATGGACTATAAAAGCATTCGTTTGAGTGGTAAAAGTAGCTATATAAATTCAAAAAAGGTACTCACCTATAGCGGTTAAAATCTTCCCTCTGGAGGTACCTTCAAGATGAAAACTGAAACAAATTTCAAAACCTTAACACATTTACATTAATGAGCAAAAGCCAATTTGATGCACTGAACTTGTAATGGAAGCAATCAACATAAATTAAGCTCATATACATCAGCAAATGAGAACACATTGAGGCTCAAGACATTTTACCTGATAAGAGCAACTTCTGTTTTTGTTACATTGTTTTCAAAAGTACTCGGCAGCATACCAAAAGGTCATCTGTATGTGGTGATATGTTTAACTTTTTTAACTCTTTACCAGACGATAAAGATTTCAGACTGGTCCAAGTTGAAAGCATTGACAGACGACAACTTTAATGTTGCACAAATTATGAAATTTGTCTCTGAAAGGGTAGAAAGCATTATGGGAAAGGAAGAAAATGCTTGTTACCAGCATTTCCTTCTTTTTTCCTTAACATTCTCAAAAGTCCTTTTCCTTGGGGTTGTTAAAACTTGGGGTTGTATGGTAAAGGGTCAACTCTTCACCAGACGATAATATTTTTGACTTGTCAAACTTGAAAACATTTGCTGATGAGAAAACAAAATTAGCTCAAATGATGTGATCTGCCTTTAAAAAGGTAGAAAACACTATAGGCAAAGGAGAAAATGCTGGTTACCAGCATTTTCTCCTTTGCCCATATTTTCAAAACCCTATTTCCTCAGGGTCATTGAAACACAGGATTGTTTTGTTAAAGGATAATCACTCTAGTTATGTTGCATTAGTTCTGACCAGACCTAGCTCATCGTAGGCAGCAGAACCCTTGTGAAATTGTATACCACTTCAGTCTTTACCAGAAAACAAAATTTAAGCCTTGTCCAATTTGAAAGCATTTTCAGATGACTATTCTAATGTGACTTAAGTGTTAGGCTTTGTCCTAGACAGAGTACAAAACATTGTTGAAAAAGGATAAAATGCTGGTTACCAGCATTTTCTCCTCTTCCAACAATGTTTTCTACCATATCAAAGACAAATTCTATCATTCAATCCATCTTTGAATTGTTGGCTGCAACCGCTTTTATTTGGACAAGTCTACATTTTTGTCGTGTTGTAAAGTGTTAGAAGGACACGATTAATTTTTCATTCATATTATGCTTCTTACTTTTCTTGCAGTGCACGAAGTCTGATGTAAAACCCAGGATAAGGGTTATATGGTAGCTCTGGTCGGCTCAGTAACACATGCAGCAGTTTTCTAAATTCTCGCTGAACCTCTGTTTCTTCCAGGTATTTCTCGAATCTCCTGAGATGTGGACTGAAGAAATCTGGAGGTGGCTTATAGGTGGCTCGTGGGACCATGACAGATAACTAAAAGATGAAAATGAGATATATAGGATCTAACATGAGTTGGTGTTTAAGATAAAATTTTAATTAAACAAGTCTAAGGAAAATGTTAATAAGTGAGCCTTTGGCGAGCTTATTAACATTTTATCTAGATGAGTTTAATAAAATTTTATCTCAAACACCAACAAATGTCAGATTCTTTTTATCACATAACAACATTTAACAAATTATAACTCAAAAGATGCAAAACCATCTATGGATGAACCTGCGGTAATATCCATAAAACCCATTCACTTCTATGAAATATGTACAAAATGACGTCACAAAATTGTGATATCTAACATGTATATGATAAGAAAATTCGTAATGGGTATATTACACTGAAAACAAGGGAAGTTATGTGATAAATATGCATAGTTAGCCCTTTACAAGACAACATAATTTTAGACTTTAAAAAATCTTATTGGGAAAAGGAGAAAATCCTGGTAACCGGTGTTTCCTCCTTTTCCCACAATGTTTTCTACTCTTTAAAGGCACAGATTCCATAAGTTGAGCCATATTTATTCTGGACCAGTCTCAAACTTTTTTGGTTGGTAAAGGCTCAACCTTTTACCACACAATCCCAAGTTTTAACGACCCCCAACAGAGAAGACTTCAGAAAACATTATGGGAAAAGGAGAAAATGCTGGTAACCAGCATTTTCTCCTTTTCCCCTAATGTTTTCTCCACTTTCAGATACAAATCCTATCATCTAGGCCACATTTAACTTGTTGCCTGCAAATGTTTTCAATTTCGACAAGTCTAAACTTTTAATGTTTGGTAAAGGTTAAAGATTTAACATGTTTAACCTCTGTTCCAAGGGTCTGCAGGTCATCATCGTCGTCCTCTGTGAGTGCAGTCAACCCAGATCGGATAGAGCCAGCTCTGCTCTGGTTAGTAGCAGCAGTGCCAGTTTTCTACAATATAAATAAAATAAAAATAAAAATGAAATAACATGAATAAAATTTTATAGGAAGGTCAGAATAACAAAAAGAAATAAAATTTTCATTTTGGGAAATAAAAAGAATCACCTAGAAAATAGCCCATTTTTGTACAAAATATGACCAGTTGACAGCTTTAGAAAGCCTTCTGGAAACAGGAACAACTGCCTGTTACAAGCAAACATTCCTTTTCTCACAATGTTTCACATTGTTGACTATTGAATACCAATATTTTCTTGGCCTTCAAATGTTTGTTCTATGTTTTAGTTATGTAGAACTTGGCAGGTCTTCAAAAATACTGTACAATGTTTTCCCTCTTTACCACTCGACAAAAAGGTAGACTTGTCCAAAATGAAAGCATTTGCAAATGACAATTGAAAAGTGACTTTACTGATGAAATTTTTCTTTGATAAGGTAGAAAACATTGTGGAAAAAGGAGAAAATGCTGGTAATCAGCATTTTCTCCTTTTTCCACAATGTTTTCAAAAGCCTTCTTTCTAAGAGTTGTTAAAACTCCGGATTGTGTGGTAAAGGGTTTACAGCCCTCTTAATCAAAGTATTTGACACTATAATTCATCTGCTTTGCAGTCAAATGGTTGAAAAAAAAAAAAGAAAAAACTTACTGGCGTCTTGCCTGCCTTTCCCCTGGAGGTCCCTGGTTTGGAACCTCCAGCTTTAGACATGGTATACTTCTATATAATCACCTGTTGTAGTTTAAGCCTGGTCTTATGTCTGTTTCACCAGAAACATTGTTATCTGAAATAGGTGGTTATTTCCAATTTTTCTGTACTTGAAAAAAAAAACTAAAGTTTTGTAGAAAGAACTTAAACATAAATCTGTTATTTCCATCAATCAACTTTGTTTGTTTTGAATATTCTTTTGAAAGTGACTATTTACCCGACCGTCGTGTACGCACTGAAGAAAATTCATATTGCGAGTACGACTGTCGTGTACTCAATGAAGGAAAACTTCTTGGGTGCCCGACTGTCGTGTACTCAATGAAGGAAAACTCGTTGGGTGCCCGACGGTCGTGCACGGACTGATGAAATTTCGTCTTGGGGGCACGATGACGTGCCCGCTATTTCCGATTTCTTCATTCAGTACACGATGTGGTCGTGTACGCACTGAAGAACTGGAGTCTTACGTACACGTATTAATAGATTGGACCAAAACGCAGACTGCTATGTGAACCAGCACGGCGTAAACCGTCTCAGTGGAGCAATAGTCATTTATACAGGGTGTCATGCCCGAAGGGTCGTATTATGTTATACACCCGGTCGTCCGGTCGTCCGTCCGTCCGTTAGCAGTTATTTGTGTGCGCAACTCCTACAATTTCCATCGGAATTAGATCTACTTCAAACTTGCCACAATGAATCCCCATGATGTCTAGTTGTGCATGTGACTCTCAAAATTTGGATTGTTGTTTATATTCTGAAATTATCTACCCTTGACTTCTGAAATAGCCAACTTTTCACTTGAATTTCTGTTCAGGCCATAACTTCCAAGCTATCAAAATGAAAGGACTGATAGTCCTGAGAGTGGCGTGGTGGGCGATGTGTTAGGAATTTTCACCATTACTAAGCTTTCAAAGGTAATCTATTTCAAACGTTGAAGATAATATGAAAATATGCAAATTATAGAAACGGGGGAAAAGGATTTTTCCCCTCAGATAATTGAATCATAATTCGTACAACAACAAATTTGTGCAGATATGTTTACTTGACACTGCCCGGCAAATTTTAGCAGGCAGTAGCACTCTTCCAAACGACATATTCTACTCTCTGAAAACTTCTGCAGAAAACATTCGAGTTTCTCGTAAAATTACTGGTGTAATTGAAACTATGTCAAAGACAGTGTTAAATACCATAAATTCATACATCCACCCCTCAATCCATTTATCCAACTAGAGGCCCCTGAGGACCTGAAATTACTCTATTGGCAGGAATTTGGCTTTTTTGCAAGCATGCATTATGAATTCATGATGCAAAAATTTGAATCCACTAAGACCGCATAAGCTGCATGATGAACAAACAGTGAAAAAAAAAAGAAGTGCAATTTATCAAAACTAGATCTAATTGCTTGGAATCAAGCCAGATTTGATACGGATTTTCAAAGTATTTTGTGTTGAAAGGCCGCTAGCCTAGGCAGAGGCGGTGCTGAGACATACTGTGTTCATGTCTTGAATCATAAACAAAGTTTCTGTTTTATTTAAGATACGACTTCGAGAGAGAAAACAAAGCATGAAGAAGTTTTATCTAAAGTACTTTTATACATAAAATAACTTATTTTAGAGGGCACATAGAGATTTTGTTCCAATATGACTCGAAGTGACTGGGTGTAGAAATGACTTGGTGCCGAAACGACTGAATACCATTGTGGCAAATTTCAAATAGATCTAATTCCGATGGAAACTGTAGGAGGAGTTGCGCACACAAGAAATTCCAAACGGACGGACGGACGACCGGGTGTACAGTATGAGGTAATACGAGCCTTCGGACGTATAAAAAGGATGCCAGCTACGCTTGTGCATGCATTTGTTCTGTAACACGCTGTATAAATGACTATTGCCGTGTGCTCCAATGAGACTGTCTACGCCGTGCCGATTCACGTAAAAGTCTGCGTTTTGGCCCAACCCATTTACACGTGTACGTAAGACTCCAGTTCTTCAGTGCGTACACGACCGCGTCGTGTACTCAATGAAGAAATCGGAAATTGCGGGCACGTAATCGTGCCCCCAAGACGAAATTTCATCAGTCCGTGCACGACCGTCGGGCACCCAACGAGTTTTCCTTCATTGAGTACACGACAGTCGGACTCGCAGTATGAAATTTCTTCAGTGTGTACACGACTGTCGGGTAAATATCATCGGCCTATTCTTTTTGAAAATAAAAAACTCTGAGAATATGGAAAAAATATTGTCAATTAAGGTTGAATTCATAAACGCACGTAAAAAAAATTATGGCAGTATGCGAAATTGTCTGTAACTCTGCACACTCTGTGCAGTCTGATCTTGAACTATACAGTCTGAAAAAGGTCAGTCAGTCCGGCCAGGGATCTTATATACAGGGATAGGAAACGCGGTATAACTTCCGGTTATTCACTGTCTTCTTTCGAATTGACCGCAAAGGAAAAAACGGCGGCCATCTTAAATTTCGGCATACGACGGCCACTGTTTTAATCAACGTTTTGCTTGGTTATCCCATACGTCCTTCTCAACAGGTAAGTTTCCGAATATTTACATGCTTAGAATATATGTAACATCAATTTTTTTTCGGAGATTTTGTTTTAAATGCTTATTTTGGCGTTAAAGAATCATGACCTAATCATGTTTGCCCCGTAGGGGATGTTCGGCAGGAGGATTTAGTGACGTGCAAAAGTACTTTTTAAGTACATAAAGTAGCGTCCAAATAGCAACATGTTGGTAAAGATCACGAGATAGAGTACATCTCCTTGTATTAAAGCCAATTTTGTGCTGATTTTTGATTCCTAAGTTAGATAATTATGGGCTCAAAACTGGGCTATTTTCGGTATTTTATCACAAAATGGCGGACCAATGTGATGAATTTGGCGGGACCTTAGTGATAGTTGTAGCATTCTCAATTTATTTTTAGAAATAAATTTGTTCAGATTTTGACATATTTATAAGCAGTAAGTATTTCTTTTTGTTTTTAAATCTAGTGATTTTCGATACCAAGGTTGGATAACTGTGGGCTCAAAAACTTGGCTATTTTCGGTCTTAATTGCAAGATGGCAGCCTAAAATGGGGTTATTTCAGTAAAGGTGGAAGCGCAGTACCGCACATTAGTCAAAAATGATTGGATCTCTGATAGTTGGCCATATCCTGAACAAATTCCATTATAGTCTAACCATGTGAAAATAAAACCATATTTTGCAACGTAACTGAAGAATTTAAATGTTACGTTTTGTAAAAAGGAGAAATTTGAAATTCAGTTGGTTCTATATTTTTTTCCAGATACGTATTGTGAGAGCACAAACACTTCAAAACATGGTTTCAAGAGCTGTCAACATACTGTTGTGATGCATCCTGTGAACAGAAGAATGATATTGAAGATGGTTTTGTAATTCTGCATAAAGTGTGCTAGTATAAAACTGAAGCTGGGCTTGAAAACTTGGAATATTAAAGACCAAATCAGCTGTAAACTGTACAAACCTGCAAGAAAAATGCTAAAGTGAAATTAATGTATTTGAATATGAAAGCTGTGAGCTTCTTCTACCGCCAAAGTATATTTAGTATGTATAGCTCAATAAGCCACTAGAAGTATGGAGTTATTTAATTATCTGTGACAAATGCTAGTATTCCTGAATCCTAAGTTTTCACTAACCTGGGGAATATCCATACTTCCGAAAACATTGTGAACAAAGAAGAAACTACCGGTAAGTACATGTCACATTTTCTCATTTCCCCAGGAAAAACAAGTCTCCTCATTTCAGTTGCATTTCATTTATCGTCTGCAAATACTTTCAAATTAGACGTGTCCAAGATTTTGTAATCTGGCAAAAAGTTAAGGATGGAACCTTGCTCAATTTGCAATGTTTCACAACATTTTAGTTGTATCATAGCAGCCATTATACTTATCTATTTGTTTTTTGAATTTGCACAACTGTCTGCACAAGCTGCGTGTTGCTTTTCCTCATCAACATATTTTTTGAGGGAGAGAAGTATGTATCTGCTCAATATTCATGGCTGCCTTGATGTTTTTAGTGAGAAATTTTAAAATAACAATTTCAACATAAACTTTCTGTGTACAGTGTGAATTTTTTTGAAAATTTAACAAAATGAAAAACATTTGAAGGAAGGGCAAAAACATAATATTTTTAATAGCACAGAAATCGTTTTGAAAAGAATTGATCACTGGCTGCAACTGGTCTTTTACAAATGTTTTCCAATGCTGTCCACTGTATGAGGAGCGAAAAGTCAAATTTGTACAGTCCTACACAACTTATACTGTTTTCAAATTGGTCCAAAATCAAAGCTTTCATAGTTATTAGATAACCTTAAGTTCTCTGACACTGAATAAAAAACCATTATTAAAGAAGGAAAAATTGCTTGTCAAAAGCAACTTTTACTTTGCCACACTGTTAACTCTTTTGAAACAACACAGAAGTAGACTTGTACAAAGTGAGAGCATTTACAGACAACAATTGAAATGGGACTCAAATTATGGAATTTGTCAATGATATAATTGAAAGCATTTGGGGAAAAGGAGAGAATGTTGGTAACCAGCATTTTCTCCTTTTCCTGCAATGTTTCCAAAAGGCTTCTTTCTCTTGGTCATCGGAACTCAGGGTTGTGTGGCAAAGGGATAATTGCAGATTTGTCTTTTTTTTTTCTAATAATTATGTTAAAGACTATTTTTTACCAAAGAACAATTTTTTGGGGGCCTTTGGAATCCCCAATTGAAAGTATTCGCAAACGACAACTGAAAGTAGATTCAAACGATTGGATTTTTTTTGCATGGTATTGAACATTGTGGATAAAAATGCTGAAAACAGGTACATGTGCTAGGCTAGCATTTTGTTCTTTTCCCACAATATTTTCAAAAAGCTTTAAATATTCCGAAGTCATCAAACACACAAGGTTGTAAGGTACACAGGTTAATTCGAAATGATGCAATTGTGAAGGCCACTGGTGTATGTAATTGATTCCAATGTATAAAAGTAGGAACAGAGTTGCAGACAGGTCCTCACACTTTACCAGCCTACTTTTTCAGAAAGTTCACTAATTCTTTCCATTTTGCAGGAAATTCTCCTTTTTTTCTGTCAAAGACAGTGATTTAAGAGTAGCTGCAAGCTGAACTGAAAATGTACTGGAAGGTCCATTTAATGGGCAGTGGAGGCAATTTTCTGGTTCTATATGCCCTTTGTGTAGTTTGCTATTGAAAAATGGGTATATAACTATTAACAGATCTCTGTGTTTACCGGCCTAATACATAGTACTACATACAAGTGAAATGTTTGTCACACCTGATAACATGAGAAGCCCTTGACCTGACCAAATTGAAACATTTGGAGAAGAAAATCAGAAAATAAATATTTAATTTCAATGATGCGTATTGTCTATAAACAGAAGAGGACACTACTGACAGTAGATGTGTCATGACAGATACACAACTTGATATATCCCACTTGTGATCATGTCAAATACAGGGAGTGGACAAAAGCAGTCCACTTCCGAAACGTTAGACCGACTTAATCCTTCAACAGGCGATGTGTGCTTTTCCCGAATTGTTTGCAATAGATATCCACTGCAGAAATATTAAAATATTTTAAGTTACTACGAAAAAGAGGGTTGTTTCGGTAATGGGTCGTTTTGGCACCGGGCCGTTTTGATCTCCATTCACAATTTACACTTCGTATGAAATCAAGACTGACAACATGACCTGTATATCTGAAACGCCCAATTAGTCGACACTTTAAATTTTCCAGATAAAAAAAATAACACTTTAACTGAAAAAAAAAAATAATAGAAACACATTGACATAAACATTGAAACGCATTTCATACTAAACGCTTCTTTGGCGGATATAAAAATTGTCGGAATCGGCAAGGAATTATATTATGTGAAAGGAAGATAATAACTCGCAAGGAACGACAACGGATTATTGGACACCGTACAGGTAAGTCAGTGAAAAATTGATAATTGGTCTTAACTCCAGTTGCGTTGCCTATCCCTGTGTATATACGATCCCTGGTCCGGCTTAGCAGCCTAAGGATTAAGATAAATCCCTTGACTTCATGCACAATAATATTCTGTCTCCTGTAAATGCTTTCGATTTAGATTTCTTCACTTTATTTTTTCTTTGTTTTCGGTCTGTTGAAGATTAAACAATTCAACAGTAATCTTATTATTCTATTCCCTTCCTATGTACAAAAGTTGATTGATTCAGTACAGGTCCTTCGGGACTGTACAAATTAATGTATCCGAATAATTGCAACACCCGAATTTCTTTTCCTACGAGCAGCCTGACGAATTATGAGAAAACAAAGGCCAAATATGACAATTACTGTGTTTGTAATTATTCTTTCTCTTATCCTAAATGGAATTATTGCTCTCTAGAAATTCGAAGTTTAAGGTAAAGCACAATGCCCAAAGTTCACAATAAATTTTCAACTAGCGTTCCAAAATGCCTCGCGAAAACGGATTACAATCTAAACAAAATGATTAGAAAACATGAAATCAGGCACGAATTCAATTCAGTTTGGTAAAATTCAAATTCAGTTTTTATATATGGACCTGTTGAACATAACAGTTGGTTACTTTATGATAGTGAGGGTGTGTCGATTTGCAACTCTCAACTTTCTATTGTTGTTTACATATTTGCCATCCGTTGATATACAGTGAGAGTTACTTCCCCTCTATGTATACATCAATAAATTATATTTTGTCGCCTGCGCTTATAACGGCCGGTTAGCTCAGTCGGTTAGAGCGTCGTGCTAATAACGCGAATGTCGTGGGTTCGACCCCCACACTGGCCAAAATCTTTTCATCCTTTAATTTTAAATCGGAGAAGGCCTCATCTGTCATGAAACGGAGAATTTTTTTTTTTTTATAAGAGAGAGACAGACAGACAGACAAAAACAGGCAGAGGAAAACCGACGTCAATAGGTATTATTTGTAGCAGTATTTAAACATATCTTTTCATTTAAAAAAAAGTTTCATTTTGTGTCACTGTAGATACAAGTTAACGAGGCCTTTTTAGATCCTTTTTGCAGAAATACATTGTCAAGGTAGCGAAAGTGGACACGTACATGCAGTAATAACGTGCAAAATTTGTCATTGAAGCAGGTAATGATTTGGTCACATTGCAATCTGTAAAGTTCTGTGTATTTTATGAGTTCGCATAATTTTGACGCCATCGTTCTTATTTGAGTACGACCTCACCATTCGTCACAACTCGGCCAAACACTTTTAATACTCCGTTTGCTAAGCATGCAAGGCTTGGGACTTGTTTTTTATTGTCAGAGTTCTCATTCTATACCAAAATTTTATACTGGTCTGAGTTCAAAGCAAAACCAGACGACAATATAAATATATCGCAAATTAGGAACTTCTTCTTTGAAGGGGTAGAAAACATGGTGGGAAAAGGAGAAAATGCTGGTTTACCAGCATTTTCTCCTTTTCCCACATTTTTTTTTAAAATCCTTTATTTGATAAGCATTATAAAAACTATTGTATTAATCTTAAGGATTAATTGCATGAAATTCACAGGTTTCACGACGCCCTCCTGCCCTTTCAAATGGTGTCTGGTGTGATGGGGGTATTTGGATGATTCTATTAACATTGGATGGGTTGCATAGGTCAACTCTTTCAGTATATTTAACCCTTTACCATACAACAGCAAAATCAAACTTGTCCAAATTAAAAGCTTTTGCAGACAAAAAATCAAATGTATCTCAAATTGTAGAAGTTGTCTTTAATAGGATAGAAAATATAGTGGGAAAAGAAGAAAATGCTGGTAGCTAGCATTTTCTCCTTTTCCCACAATGTTTTCAAAAGTTTTCTTTCTCAAGTTTGGTATGAGTTGTTTTTGTGTGGTAAAGGATTAAAAAGTCAGTCCATTGACTTTGAAAGCGTCCATTTTCTTGCTCTGCTATGACAGAGTATTCACATTAATTTCAAAACCCTGGAAGAGCCAATTAACTTCGGAGGAGTCCACTTTATTATTCTTTTTTAGATTTCTTGAGTGCGGAAGAGTTTATCTATTACAAAAATTTTGGACTTGACCAAGTTGAAAGCATTTGCAGACATACAGAATTTGAAACTGTCCATTTATAGTGAATTTGGAAGCGTCTATTCTATTCAGTTTGACTACTCTTACTATTCATTGAATTTGGAAGAGTCCATTCTATTTAGTTTGAGTTCTCTTACTATTCTTTGATTTTGGACGAGTCTATTTCATATAATCTAGGTTTAGTTCTATTACAATTAATTGAATTTGGAGGAGCCCATTACATTTAGCTTGAGTTCTCATTTCATCCATCGATTTGGAAGAGTCCAGTTCAGTTAATCTGTTTTAAAGTCTCTTGGAATTTATTGAATTTGGAAGAGTCAATTCCATTTAATATTTCAATTCTCATACAATTCAATCCTTTTGGAAGAGTCCATTTGATAGAATCTGGTTAAAGTTCTCTTGGAATTCATATGATTTGTAAGAGTCCATTCAATAGAGTTCTAGTTCTCTTACAAATCATCTAATTAGGAAGAGTCCATCCCATTTAATCTTATTTTAGTTCTCTAACAGTTCCTTGATTTTGGAAGAGTCGGTTTATTTTCAGTGAGCATATCATCTTAGATTTCGATGAGTCCACTTACTCTGTTTTTCTTTTCCATTTTTCATCCTTCCCTTGATAGAATGTAACTGTCTGATATTTGAACAAACCGCTTTACAATACGACGAAATTCTAGACTTGTCCAATTTAAATTTTGCTCAAAAGATGGAATTGCTCTTTGATAGATTAGAAAACATTGTGGACATAGGAAAAAAATGCTAGGTAATAAACTTTATCCTTTTCCATCAATGTTTTCATAAAACCTTTCCTTCATGGTTGGAAAAATACTGGATTGTAAAGGGTTAGTTCATTTTGAAAAAAAAAATCATTTTTTTTTGTGTGTGTGTTTTTTCTTAAATGTATGTGAGTAAATCTCAAATGTTTATCCGTCCATGTTTTTTCCGTGTCACCCTTACCACCCTATCCTGAGTTTTACGGATCTTTAGAAAGATGTTTTTTTTTTAAATACAAAGTGGGAAAAAGAAAAAAATGCTGGTAACCAGCATTTTCTCCATTTCCCACAATATTTTCTTTCCGTCAAAAACCAAATTTCAGTGTTTGAACCATGTTTACTTTGACATCTGCAAGTGCTTTCAGTTTGAGCTGGTGCTTAATTTTGTCTCTGGTAAAGATTTAACTGTAGATAATGGATAGGTCCATTTGATTGTTGTGTACCTGAAAAATATTGTGACATAAAAAGAAAATGCTTGCAAAAGGCGATTCCTCATTTTCCAACAATGTTTCCACAAGAATTCGTACACTGAAACTTTATTTGTGTAAAATATCCGTCTTTTACATAAATGTTTTAAAAGCAGTGAAACATATCTGGCACCCTGTCGATTTCATAAAATTCATTTCCAAGATTAATGCATGTTGTATGAACCTGATAAAGAAGACATTTTAAAACATTGCGGTAAATGGATAAAATGCTGGTGACCAGCATTTTTCCCTTGCCCCGCACTGTTTCAAAAAGGCTTCTTCAGGCTAAAGTGTGTTTTTGTTTCTTTCTAGATTTAAGCAAAATATATTAATTTAAAAAATATGTCATTTATTTTCGAATATACTATAATTCAGCATGTCTAAATTGATCATTAATACGTTCAAACATTTAGCTTCATTTCTACTCGATCCATATTTATCCATTACTGTATAGGCTTCTTTGAGACACCTTAACTCTTAGCTAAATGAAGTTTTCGACTGGTCCAAGTTAAAAGCATTTGCAGACGACAATTAAACCTGGCTCAAAAAATAAAATTTGCCTTTGCAAGGTAGTAAACATTGTGGAAAAAGGGAAGATGCTGGTTACCAGCATTTTCTCCTTTCTCCACAATGTTTTCAAAAGTATTCTTCCTCAAGATTGTTAAAACTTAAGAATGTGTTGTAAAGGATTAAAAGTAGAACATTTACAAGTATCGTTAAAAAGATGGTCAAGCTCAGTAGCTTAGTAACATACAAGGCTTGAAATCACGGGGTCGCCGTTTGACACCCCAGCTTGACCAATTTTTCTCTGAGGATTGATAACAGTCATTGCGACAGGATTAATTCCTCTCTTAAGTACTGATGATTATTGTTCAGGCAATGGTTATGAGGGAAAACAGCCAGAGGCTTGGGAAGAATATTGCGCAAAGTAGTGATAAAAGAGTATCCAAAGAAGCAAGGATAAGGTGGACTTGCTGAGAAGATATGTACAATAAAAACACATTTCAGTGGCCCGCACCCCCTGCCTAAATTTGAAGCAAATCTAAATTATACGCTACCAGGCCCTCTCAGCTCCATGAAAATGTACAGTAAAAGTGCTACTGCAAAATTTCATATGGGACTACTTTTGGTTACTACGACCCGGACGCAGTCTGGCTGTGGTGCGACACCAATGCTAACGATAGGTGTCACACCGGTAACTCTTTGGCTTATCTAAAATATAGTAAAAACCAGTGTCTTCGACTTGCTGCTGCTGATTCCCTGATGAAGCGGGGTGTCTGCAAGTTATTTTCCTTCAAATATATGTCCAATGTCCTCCACAAAAAAGAAGCAGAAAATGGCATCTTGAGCCATGGCCTTTCTGCTATTCCTCTTCAAACAACTCGACCCTCGGAAAATCGCTGTCAGTCGACCATGCCTCTTTGCCTGGTCATATACAAAAAAAAAATAGTCCTGAAAAAAATAAAAAAAATGCATTCATTCGCTGAGAAAATACTCAAATTAACTTCAGATACACAATTTAGAAATGTCCTCTCGCACTTCACGATAAAACAGTGTGGCAGAAGTGCTTGGTATTAAATTTTCAAGTGAGACTACTTTTGACTACTACGACCAGGAAGAATTTCGTTCTGGTGTTACACCAATATGCATATCAAGGGAGATAAATCTTATGAATATGTGTCAGGACAAAAGCTACTTGCCTCTTGACCAATATGAGCTAGCAACTGTTTAACTCTTTAACAAACAATACAATTTTAGACTGGTCTAAACTGAAAGCAAAAGAAGACGACAAACTAAATGTTACACAAATCAGGAACTTTTTCATTGAATGTGTAAAAAACATGGTTAGAAAAGGAGAACATGCTGGTAAAGAGTTCAGACCCACCAAGCCTTATTACAAATTAATCAAAGGACAAACATATCATTGATTGATTGATTGACTGACTGATTGATTGATTGATAGGTGTTTTACACGGCTTCCAACATTATTTCAGTCATAGCACAGCACAATTATTGACGTGTTTCCTTGAATTTACCAACACTGAGCTGTTCTCTGAATTGCCTTACTCAATTTCAATACCACATTAAACCTAGTGCCTCAGATGTGGATCAAACCCAAGCCTCCTGGCTTACCAATCCTACTCAATAAACCTCAGAGTTAGGCACGATCACACAAACATGTAAGAAAAGGTCCTTTTCAACTCTGTATCAATTAATTCCTTAGTTTTAACGACCTTTTTGAAGATAGTTTTCAAAAGCATGGTGAGAAAAGAAGAAAATGCTGGTAACCAGCATTTTTTCCTTTTCCCACAATTTTTTAAAATCCTTTCTTTGATAAGCATCCTAAAACTATTGTATTAACCTTAAGGATTAATTGCAGTAAATTCTCAGGTTTCATGACTCTCTCCAGCCCTTTCAATTTGTGTCTGGTATGATGGGGGGGTATTTGGATGAATCTATTTACACTGGATGGGTTGCATTGCTCAACTCTTTCAGTATACTTAACCCTTTACAACAACAACAATACAATAACAAAATCAGACTTGTTCAAATTAAAAACCGTTTGCAGACAACAAATCAAATGTATCTTAAATTGTAGTAGTTGCGTTTAATAGGATAGAAAATATTGTGGGAAAAGGAGAAAAAGCTGGTTGCCAGCATTTTCTCCTTTTCCCATAATGTTTTCAAACGTGTTCTTTCTCAAGTTTGGTAAAAGTTGTTTTTGTGTGGTAAAGGATTAAAAAGTCAGTCGATTGTCCGTTTTCTTGTTCTGCTATGCCAACAGGTATTCAAATTCATTCCAAAACCCTGGAAGAGCCAATTTACTTTAGAGGAGTCCACTTTATTATTCGTTTTTAGATTCCTTGAGTGCGGAAGACTTTATCTAGATCTATTACAAATATTTTTGGACTTGTCCCAATTGAAAGCATATGGAATTGAAACTGTCAACTTATAGTAAATTTGGAAGAGTCTATCCGATTTAGTTTGATGTCTCTAACTATGCATTGAATTTGAAAAAGTCCATTCCTTTTAAACCAGTTTCAGTTTACAATGAATTGAATTTGGAAGAGTCCATTCTATCTAATTTGAGTTCTCTTACTATTCTTTGAATTTGGACAAGTCTATTCCATATAATCTTGTTTCAGCTCTGTTACAATTAATTGAATATGGAAGTGTCCATTACATTTAGCACGAGTTCTTATTACATCCATCGATTTGGAAGAGTCCATTCCAATTAATTTATTATCAAGTCTCTTGGAAGAGTCCATTCAATAGAGTTCCAGTTCTCATACAAATCATTGAATTTGGAGAAGTCCATTTTATTTAATCTAGTTATAGTTCTCTTACGATTCATTCAATTAGGAAGAGTCCATTCCATTTAATCTTATTTCAGTTGCTTTACAATTGACTGAATTTGGATGAGTCCATTTATTTTCCGTGAGCATATTTTCTTAGATTTGGATGAGTCTACTTCCTTTGTTTATTTTTCCATTTTTCATCCTTCCCTTGATAGAATGTTACTGTTTGATATTTGGACAAACCACTTTCCATACGACGAAATTCTAGACTTGTCCAATTAATATTTGCTCAAAAGATGGACTTTCTCTTTGATAGTTTAGAAAACATTGTGGACACAGGAGAAAATGCTTGTTAATATATTTTCTCCTTTTCCATCAATTTTTTAAAAATAAAACCTTACTAAATGGTTGGAAAAACACTTGATTGTAAAGGGTTAGTTTATTTAAAAAAAAAATCATTGTTTTCTTGGTGTGTGTGTTTTTCTCTAAATGCATGTGAGTAAATGTCAAATGTTTATCCGTCCACGTTTTTTTTTCCTGTAACCCTTACCACACCATCCCGAGTTTTATGGATCTTTAGAAAGACGGTTTTTGAAAACAAAGTGGGCAAAAGAGATAATTCTGGTAACCAGCATTTTCTCCATTTCCCACAATATTTTCTTTCCGTCAAAAACCAAATTTCAGTGTTTGAACTGTATGTTTAATTTGTCATCTGCAAGTGCTTTCAGTTTGAGCTGGTGCGTAATTTTGTCGTCTGGTAAAGATTTAACTGTAGGTAATGGATAGGTCCATTTGATTGTTGTGTACCTGAAAAATATTGTGACATAAAGAGAAAATGCTTGCAATAGGCGATTCCTCATTTTCTAACAATGTTTCCACAAGAATTCGTACGCTGAACCTTAATTCGTGTTAAATATCCGTCTTTTACAAAAAAGTTTTAAAAGCAGTGAAACATTTCTAGCACCCTGTCGATTTCACAAAATTCATTACCGAAATGACTGCATGTTGTATGAACCTAATAAAAAACACCTTTTAAAACATTTCAGTAAAATGGTGACCAGCATTTTTCCCTTGCCCCGCACTGTTTTAAAAAGGCTTCTTTTGGTTAAAGAGTGTTTTTATTCCTTTCTAGATTTCATGATCTAGAGGAAATGGAAAGCAAAAACTATTAATTTAAAAAGAATATCATTTACTTTCGAATGTACTATAATTCAGCATGTCTAAATTGATCATTAACACGTTCAAACAAGGAACCAATTTGCAAACATTTGGCTTCATTTTTACTCCATCCATGTTTATCCATTACTGTATAGGCTTCTTTGAGACACCTTAACTCTTAGCTAAATGAAGTTTTAGACTGGTCCAAATTAAAAGCATTTGCAGATGACAATTAAACGTGACTCAAAAAATAAAATTTGCGTTTGAGAGGTAGAAAACATTGGGGAAAGGGGAAGATGCTGGTTACTAGCATATTCTTCTTTCTCCACAATGTTTTCAAAGGTATTCTTCCTTCCTAGTTAAAACTTAAGAATGTGTAGTAAAGGGTTAAAAAGAGGAACATTTATAAGTTTCATTTAAAAAATGGTCAAGCCTGGCAGTTTAGTAACATACAAGGCTTGAAACCACGGGGTCGCTGGTTTGCACCCCAGCTTGGCCAATTTTTCTCCAAGAATTGATAACAGTCATTGCGACAGGATTAATTCCTCTTTTAAGTACTGATAATCATTGTTCAGGCAATGGTTATGAGGGAAGGCAGCCAGAGGCTTGAGAAGAATATTGCGCATAGTAGTGATAATAGAGTATCCAAAGAAGCAAGGACTCCTATTGATTAAAGTGTGTCTTTGTTTCTTTCTAGATTTCATGATCTAGAGGAAATGGAAAGCAAAACCATCAATTTTAAAAGAATATTATTTGTTTTTGAATATACTATAATTCAGCAAAAAATAACTGATTATTAAAACATTTAAACAAGGAAGCAATTTGCAAACATTTAGCTTCACTTTTACTCCACCTATGTTTATCCATTACTGTATAGGCTTCTTTGAGACACCTTAACTCTTAGCTAAATGAAATTTTAGACTGGTCCAAGTTAAAAGCATTTGCAGACGACAATTAAACGTGACTCAAAAAAAAAAATAAAAATTCTTTGAAAGGTAGAAAACATTGGGGAAAGGAGAAGATGCTGGTTACCAGCATTTTCTCCTTTCTCCACAATGTTTTCAAAAGTATTCTTCCTTTAGCTAGTTAAAACTTAAGAATGTGAAGTAAAGGGTCAGAAAAAGAACATTTACAATTATCGTTAAAAAGCTAGTCAAGCTCAGTAACTTAGTAACATACAAGGCTTGAAACCACGAGGTCGCCGGTTTGAATCCCCAGATTGGCCAATTTTTCTCCAAGGATTGATAACAGTCATTGCGACAGGATTAATTCCTCTCTTAAGTACTGATGATTACTTTTCAGATAATGGTTATGTGGGAAAGCAGCCAGAGGCTTGAGAAGAACATTGCGTAAAGTAGTGGTAAAAGAGTATCCAAAGAAACGTGGATAAGGTGGACCTGGCGTGGCGATACATACAATAATCAAAGTGCTGTCAGCACTGTAATCGGTCGATTAAGGGTTATATGGTAGCTCTGGTCGGCTCAGTAACACATGCAGCAGTTTTCTAAATTCTCGCTGAACCTCTGTTTCTTCCAGGTATTTCTCGAATCTCCTGAGATGTGGACTGAAGAAATCTGGAGGTGGCTTATAGGTGGCTCGTGGGACCATGACAGATAACTAAAAGATGAAAATGAGATATAACATAACATAACATAACATAACATAACATAACATTTTATTTTCGACTTGAAGCATATAGCTCATTATCAAATAATACAAATAAATTCAATACAGGCGTGGAAGCAATATAAAGACATAAAGATATAAAGATGTTAGGTTGATTCGTAAACAAAATAAATAAACAAATGAATTTTTTTACAATCTTTTCATGTTTCTCTACTATTTCTGATTATATAGATGCAATTTCGTTAAAGTTAATTCAAATGGTAGATGGTCATAGATGTTCTTAGATGTGAGAGTATTTCATATTATAGTAAATCATATGGAAACATGCAGAAAGGGAGTACTTACATAAGTAAAATGAACACATCCCCACTAGATTACTCGATGGGAAAATGTAAATTTAAAGTCAGTATTGGAACAATAATACAATAATTTCATTGTGTCCGTGTACGGGCAGAGTGGATCTAGGATCAGACTACAAGTTTTGTACGACCTGATCTGCGGTCCACTCCACAGTAACACGAAGCGGAAACAACATAGGTATTGTGTAAAATATAAAATTTAGTGTGCAATTTACCACTACAATACTCGATCCGATATAACTGCAATTTTTTAATAGCTTTATTTTTGTAACCGTGCAGCATAGATCAAAGATCAGGCTGCAAGGTTTATGTCGCCTGGTCTCCGATCGATTCTGCACGAAAAGGGAACTACATAGATGTATAACAGATAAACTGAACAGGAAAAAATACGAAAGGTAACAAAGACAATAAAAAGACACTGTCGGCTATTTGTAGGTATAGTTTCCAACACCTATCCTGCGAAATAGGTTAGATAAACTTTAGAGGTATCTGTAATAATACAGGTTTTTCTATTTTAAGGCTAATTTGTGGCGAGAAGTACATCGTATTTCGGACATTGTAGAAAAGGGAGATCAGACTGCACATTCTGTGCCGTCTGATCTCACTTTGCTCCGTCCGTGAATCTCGATAAGTAGCCTAAGGCTAAGTAACTGATAAATATTCATTTTTTCTCATTAGAAATGCCTTGCGAAAAAACAATGATAAATTTGATAGTATCCTTTTATTGCTTGATTTCAGTAATTCGATAAACTTATACATACTTGGCTTATTAATATAGAATCTAGGGATATATTTCAGTCGAAGGTCTTTGTAAATGGGGCAAATTAAGGTAAAATGAAATTCATCTTCAATATCATTTAAAGAACATAAATCACAAATTCTATTTTTTTTTTTTTTTCGAATCTGCTGAGATGTGGACTGAAGAAATCTGGAGGTGGCTTATAGGTGGCTCGTGGGACCATGACAGATAACTAAAAGATGGAAATGAGATATATAGGATCTAACATGAGTTGGTGTTTTAGATAAAATTTTATTAAACAAGTCTAAGGAAAATGTTAATAAGTGAGCCTTTGGCGAGCTTATTAACATTTTATCTAGATGAGTTTAATAAAATTTTATCTCAAACACCAACAAATGTCAGATTCTTTTTATCACATAACAACATTTAACAAATTATAACTCAAAAGATGCAAAACCATCTATGGATGAACCTGCGGTAATATCCATAAAACCCATTCACTTCTATGAAATATGTACAAAATGACGTCACACAATTGTGATATCTGACATGTATATGATAAGAAAATTCGTAATGGGTATATTACACTGAAAACAAGGGAAGTTATGTGATAAATATGCATAGTTAGCCCTTTACAAGACAACATAATTTTAGACTTTCAAAAATCTTATTGGGAAAAGGAGAAAATCCTGGTAACCGGTGTTTCCTCCTTTTCCCACAATGTTTTCTACTCTTTAAAGGCACAGATTCCATAAGTTGAGCCATATTTATTCTGGACCAGTCTCAAACTTTTTTGGTTGGTAAAGGCTCAACCTTTTAGCACACAATCCCAAGTTTTAACGACCCCCAACAGAGAAGACTTCAGAAAACATGGGAAAAGGAGAAAATGCTGGTAACCAGCATTTTCTCCTTTTCCCCTAAAGTTTTCTCCACTTTCAGATACAAATCCTATCATCTAGGCCACATTTAACTTGTCGCCTGCAAATGTTTTCAATTTCGACAAGTCTAAACTTTTAATGTTGGGTAAAGGCTAAAGGTAATAAAAAATGGTTACACCAAGAAAAGATTTAACATGTTTAACCTCTGTTCCAAGGGTCTGCAGGTCATCATCGTCGTCCTCTGTGAGTGCAGTCAACCCAGATCGGATAGAGCCAGCTCTGCTCTGCTTAGTAGCAGCAGTGCCAGTTTTCTACAATATAAATAAAATAAAAATAAAAATGAAATAACATGAATAAAATTTTATAGGAAGGTCAGAATAACAAAAAGAAATAAAATTTTCATTTTGGGAAATAAAAAGAATCACCTACAAAATAGCCCATTTTTGTACAAAATATGACCAGTTGACAGCTTTAGAAAGCCTTCTGGAAACAGGAACAACTGCCTGTTACAAGCAAACATTCCTTTTCTCACAATGTTTCACATTGTTGACTATTGAATACCAATATTTTCCTGGCCTTCAAATGTTTGTTCTATGTTTTGGTTATGTAGAACTTGGCAGGTCTTCAAAAATACTGTACAATGTTTTACCTCTTTACCACTCGACAAAAAGGTAGACTTGTCCAAAATGAAAGCATTTGCAAATGACAATTGAAAAGTGACTTTACTGATGAAATTTTTCTTTGATAAGGTAGAAAACATTGTGGAAAAAGGAGAAAATGCTGGTAATCAGCATTTTCTCCTTTTCCCACAATGTTTTCAAAAGCCTTCTTTCTAAGGGTTGTTAAAACTCCGGATTGTGTGGTAAAGGGTTTACAGCCCTCTTAATCAAAGTATTTGACACTATAATTCATCTGCTTTGCAGTCAAATGGTTGAAAAAAAAAAAGAAAAAACTTACTGGCGTCTTGCCTGCCTTTCCCCTGGAGGTCCCTGGTTTGGAACCTCCAGCTTTAGACATGGTATACTTCTATATAATCACCTGTTGTAGTTTAAGCCTGGTCTTATGTCTGTTTCACCAGAAACATTGTTATCTGAAATAAGTGGTTATTTCCAATTTTTCTGTACTTGAAAAAAAACTAAAGTTTTGTAGAAAGAACTTAAACATCAATCTGTTATTTCCATCAATCAACTTTGTTAGTTTTTAATATTCTTTTTGAAAATAAAAAACTCTGAGAATATGGAAAAAATATTGTCAATTAAGGTTGAATTCATAAATGCACGTAAAAAAAATTATGGCAGTATGCGAAATTGTCTGTAACTCTGCACACTCTGTGCAGTCTTATCTTGAACTATACAGTCTGAAAAAGGTCAGTCGGTCCGGCCAGGGATCTTATATACAGGGATAGGAAACGCGGTATAACTTCCGGTTATTCACTGTCTTCTTTCGAATTGACCGCAAAGGAAAAAACGGCGGCCATCTTAAATTTCGGCATACGACGGCCACTGTTTTAATCAACGTTTTGCTTGGTTATCCCATACGTCCTTCTCAACAGGTAAGTTTCCGAATATTTACATGCTTAGAATATATGTAACATCAATTTTTTTCGGAGATTTTGTTTTATATGCTTATTTTGGCGTTAAAGAATCATGACCTAATCATGTTTGCCCCGTAGGGGATGTTCGGCAGGAGGATTTAGTGACGTGCAAAAGTACTTTTTAAGTACATAAAGTAGCGTCCAAATAGCAACATGTTGGTAAAAATCACGAGATAGAGTACATCTCCTTGTATTAAAGCCAATTTTTGTGCTGATTTTTGATTCCTAAGTTAGATAATTATGGGCTCAAAACTGGGCTATTTTCGGTATTTTATCACAAAATGGCGGACCAATGTGATGAATTTGGCGGGACCCTAGTGATAGTTGTAGCATTCTCAATTTATTTTTAGAAATAAATTTGTTCAGATTTTGACATATTTATAAGCAGTAAGTATTTCTTTTTGTTTTTAAAACAAATCTAGTGATTTTCGATACCAAGGTTGGATAACTGTGGGCTCAAAAACTTGGCTATTTTCGGTCTTAATTGCAAGATGGCAGCCTAAAATGGGGTTATTTCAGTAAAGGTGGAAGCGCAGTACCGCACATTAGTCAAAAATGATTGGATCTCTGATAGTTGGCCATGTCCTGAACAAATTCCATTATAGTCTAACCATGTGAAAATAAAACCATATTTTGCAACGTAACTGAAGAATTAAAATGTTACGTTTTGTAAAAAGGAGAAATTTGAAATTCAGTTGGTTCTATATTTTTTTCCAGATATGTATTGTGAGAGCACAAACACTTCAAAACATGGTTTCAAGAGCTGTCAACATACTGTTGTGATGCATCCTGTGAACAGAAGAATGATATTGAAGATGGTTTTGTAATTCTGCATAAAGTGTGCTAGTATAAAACTGAAACTGGGCTTGAAAACTTGGAATATTAAAGACCAAATCAGCTGTGAACTGTACAAACCTGCAAGAAAAATGCTAAAGTGAAATTAATGTATTTGAATATGAAAGCTGAGAGCTTCTTCTACCACCAAAGTATATTTAGTATGTATAGCTCAATAAGCCACTAGAAGTATGGAGTTATTTAATTATCTGTGACAAATGCTAGTATTCCTGAATCCTAAGTTTTCACTAACCTGGGGAATATCCATACTTCCGAAAACATTGTGAACAAAGAAGAAACTACCGGTAAGTACATGTCACATTTTCTCATTTCCCCAGGAAAAACAAGTCTCCTCATTTCAGTTGCATTTCATTTGTCGTCTGCAAATACTTTCAAATTAGACGTGTCCAAGATTTTGTAATCTGGCAAAAAGTTAAGGATGGAACCTTGCTCAATTTGCAATGTTTCACAACATTTTAGTTGTATCATAGCAGCCATTATACTTATCTATTTGTTTTTTGAATTTGCACAACTGTCTGCACAAGCTGCGTGTTGCTTTTCCTCATCAACATATTTTTTGAGGGAGAGAAGTATGTATCTGTGTTGTGCAAAATTCTCTGAGAATCATGATGTTGGTTTCCCACTACTCACACTATTGTTATAAAACACCAGAAGTACATGTATTAAATTTGACATACTTTTGGTTTCTCCAAACAACACAGTACATTCAGTATCTACAGTCTTATAAGCCACTTGTGGTAAGGAGTTATCTAATAATCTGTGACAGATGCCAGTATTCCTGAATCCTAAGTTTTCACTACCATGGGAAACATTTACACATCTTAAAACATTGTGGGAAAAGAAGAAAATGTTGGCAAGCATGTTCTCATTTTCTCAGCAAAGACACAAGTGACACATTTCATTTCTTGTCTGCAAATAATTCCAAATCAGACAAATCCCAAAATTTGTTGTCTGGCAGTGTTCCTGAAGGTTGGTTGCTTTCAACATTTTGCAATTGTATCACAGCAAACAATGCAGCTATCCATATTCCATGTATTACTAGAGTTGGGAATGTTTCTACTTGAAAATCTCTGTTGAGGGAGAGAAGTATATTTTGGGCGTTTGTATGACATACACCTGGATTATAATGATAGTTTAATATACCAATAATATCTCATATACACAATACTTTTACCATCATCGCTAACTGCAACTTGCCACAGTGAAAAAGTTTTAGGAGATAAAAGTCTACATTCAATGAAAAAAGCATTTGCGGAAGCAACCAACCATTTGCATGTTACATTTTATCGCAAAAAGATTGGTCCTTGTGTCATATGTTTTCCAAAGATTTCTACAGTGGATTTATGTAAAATCAAATTTATTAGGCATGAAGTTAAAACTTGCTAAAGGAACACATTTTTCAGCACCATTTAATTTTGTAACACACATGTAGCTCAATATTCATGGCTGCCTTGATGTTTTTAGTGAGAAATTTTAAAATAACAATTTCAACATAAACTTTCTGTGTACAGTGTGAATTTTTTTGAAAATTTAACAAAATGAAAAACATTTGAAGGAAAGGCAAAAACATAATATTTTTAATAGCACAGAAATCGTTTTGAATAGAATTGATCACTGGCTGCAACTGGTCTTTTACAAATGTTTTCCAATGCTGTCCACTGTATGAGGAGCGAAAAGTCAAATTTGTACAGTCCTACACAACTTATACTGTTTTCAAATTGGTCCAAAATCAAAGCTTTCAAAGTTATTAGATAACCATAAGTTCTCTGACACTGAATAAAAAACCATTATTAAAGAAGGAAAAATTGCTTGTCAAAAGCAACTTTTACTTTGCCACACTGTTAACTCTTTTGAAACAACACAGAAGTAGACTTGTACAAAGTGAGAGCATTTACAGACAACAATTGAAATGGGACTCAAATTATGGAATTTGTCAATGATATAATTGAAAGCATTTGGGGAAAAGGAGAGAATGTTGGTAACCAGCATTTTCTCCTTTTCCTGCAATGTTTCCAAAAGGCTTCTTTCTCTTGGTCATCGGAACTCAGGGTTGTGTGGCAAAGGGATAATTGCAGATTTGTCTTTTTTTTTCTAATAATTATGCTAAAGACTATCTTTTACCAAAGAACAAATTTTTGGGGGCCTTTGGAATCCCCAATTGAAAGTATTCGCAAACGACAACTGAAAGTAGATTCAAACGATTGGATTTTTTTTGCATGGTATTGAACATTGCGGATAAAAATGCTGAAAACAGGTACATGTGCTAGGCTAGCATTTTGTTCTTTTCCCACAATATTTTCAAAAAGCTTTAAATATTCCGAAGTCATCAAACACACAAGGTTGTAAGGTACACAGGTTAATTCGAAATGATGCAATTGTGAAGGCCACTGGTGTATGTAATTGATTCCAATGTATAAAAGTAGGAACAGAGTTGCAGACAGGTCCTCACACTTTACCAGCCTACTTTTTCAGAAAGTTCACAAATTCTTTCCATTTTGCAGGAAATTCTCCTTTTTTTCTGTCAAAGACAGTGATTTAAGAGTAGCTGCAAGCTGAACTGAAAATGTACTGGAAGGTCCATTTAATGGGCAGTGGAGGCAATTTTCTGGTTCTATATGCCCTTTGTGTAGTTTGCTATTGAAAAATGGGTATATAACTATTAACAGATCTCTGTGTTTACCGGCCTAATACATTGTACTACATACAAGTGAAATGTTTGTCACTCCTGATAACATGAGAAGCCCTTGACCTGACCAAATTGAAACATTTGGAGAAGAAAATCAGAAAATAAATATTTAATTTCAATGATGCGTATTGTCTATAAACAGAAGAGGACACTACTGACAGTAGATGTGTCATGACAGATACACAACTTGATATATCCCACTTGTGATCATGTCAAATACAGGGAGTGGACAAAAGCAGTCCACTTCCGAAACGTTAGACGGACTTAATCCTTCAACAGGCGATGTGTGCTTTTCCCGAATTGTTTGCAATAGATATCCACTGCAGAAATATTAAAATATTTTAAGTTACTACGAAAAAGAGGGTTGTTTCGGTAATGGGTCGTTTTGGCACCGGGCCGTTTTGATCTCCATTCACAATTTACACTTCGTATGAAATCAAGACTGACAACATGACCTGTATATCTGAAACGCCCAATCAGTCGACACTTTAAATTTTCCAGATAAAAAAAATAACACTTTAACTGAAAAAAAAAAAATAATAGAAAAACATTGACATAAACATTGAAACGCATTTCATACTAAACGCTTCTTTGGCGGATGTAAAAATTGTAGGAATCGGCAAGGAATTATATTATGTGAAAGGAAGATAATAACTCGCAAGGAACGACAACGGATTATTGTCAATATCCTAAATGGAATTATTGCTCTCTAGAAATTCGAAGTTTAAGGTAAAGCACAATGCCCAAAGTTCACAATAAATTTTCAACTAGCGTTCCAAAATGCCTCGCGAAAACGGATTACAATCTAAACAAAATGATTAGAAAACATGAAATCAGGCTCGAATTCAATTCAGTTTGGTAAAATTCAAATTAAGTTTTTATATATGGACCTGTTGAACATAACAGTTGGTTACTTTATGATAGTGAGGGTGTGTCGATTTGCAACTCTCAACTTTCTATTGTTGTTTACATATTTGCCATCCGTTGATATACAGTGAGAGTTACTTCCCCTCTATGTATACATCAATAAATTATATTTTGTCGCCTGCGCTTATAACGGCCGGTTAGCTCAGTCGGTTAGAGCGTCGTGCTAATAACGCGAATGTCGTGGGTTCGACCCCCACACTGGCCAAAATTTTTTCATCCTTTAATTTTAAATCGGAGAAGGCCTCATCTGTCATGAAACTGAGACTTTTTTTTTTATAAGAGAGAGACAGACAGGCAGAGGAAAACCGACGTCAATAGGTATTATTTGTAGCAGTATTTAAACATATCTTTTCATTTAAAAAAAAGTTTCATTTTGTGTCACTGTAGATACAAGTTAACGAGGCCTTTTTAGATCCTTTTTGCAGAAATACATTGTCAAGGTAGCGAAAGTGGACACGTACATGCAGTAATAACGTGCAAAATTTGTCATTGAAGCAGGTAATGATTTGGTCACATTGCAATCTGTAAAGTTCTGTGTATTTTATGGGTTCGCATAATTTTGACGTCATCGTTCTTATTTGAGTACGACCTCACCATTCGTCACAACTCGGCCAAACACTTTTAATACTCCGTTTGCTAAGCATGCAAGGCTTGGGACTTGTTTTTTATTGTCAGAGTTCTCATTCTATACCAAAATTTTATACTGGTCTGAGTTCAAAGCAAAACCAGACGACAATATAAATATATCGCAAATTAGGAACTTCTTCTTTGAAGGGGTAGAAAACATGGTGGGAACAGGAGAAAATGCTGGTTTACCAGCATTTTCTCCTTTTCCCACATTTTTTTTAAAATCCTTTATTTGATAAGCATTATAAAAACTATTGTATTAATCTTAAGGATTAATTGCATGAAATTCACAGGTTTCACGACGCCCTCCTGCCCTTTCAAATGGTGTCTGGTGTGATGGGGGTATTTGGATGATTCTATTAACATTGGATGGGTTGCATAGGTCAACTCTTTCAGTATATTTAACCCTTTACCATACAACAGCAAAATCAAACTTGTCCAAATTAAAAGCTTTTGCAGACAAAAAATCAAATGTATCTCAAATTGTAGAAGTTGTCTTTAATAGGATAGAAAATATAGTGGGAAAAGAAGAAAATGCTGGTAGCTAGCATTTTCTCCTTTTCCCACAATGTTTTCAAAAGTTTTCTTTCTCAAGTTTGGTATGAGTTGTTTTTGTGTGGTAAAGGATTAAAAAGTCAGTCCATTGACTTTGAAAGCGTCCATTTTCTTGCTCTGCTATGACAGAGTATTCACATTAATTTCAAAACCCTGGAAGAGCCAATTAACTTCGGAGGAGTCCACTTTATTATTCTTTTTTAGATTTCTTGAGTGCGGAAGAGTTTATCTATTACAAAAATTTTGGACTTGACCAAGTTGAAAGCATTTGCAGACATACAGAATTTGAAACTGTCCATTTATAGTGAATTTGGAAGCGTCTATTCTATTCAGTTTGACTACTCTTACTATTCATTGAATTTGGAAGAGTCCATTCTATTTAGTTTGAGTTCTCTTACTATTCTTTGATTTTGGACGAGTCTATTTCATATAATCTAGTTTTAGTTCTATTACAATTAATTGAATTTGGAGGAGCCCATTACATTTAGCTTGAGTTCTCATTTCATCCATCGATTTGGAAGAGTCCAGTTCAGTTAATCTGTTTTAAAGTCTCTTGGAATTTATTGAATTTGGAAGAGTCAATTCCATTTAATATTTCAATTCTCATACAATTCAATCCTTTTGGAAGAGTCCATTTGATAGAATCTGGTTAAAGTTCTCTTGGAATTCATATAATTTGTAAGAGTCCATTCAATAGAGTTCTAGTTCTCTTACAAATCATTTAATTAGGAAGAGTCCATCCCATTTAATCTTATTTTAGTTCTCTAACAGTTCCTTGATTTTGGAAGAGTCAGTTTATTTTCAGTGAGCATATCATCTTAGATTTCGATGAGTCCACTTACTCTGTTTTTCTTTTCCATTTTTCATCCTTCCCTTGATAGAATGTAACTGTCTGATATTTGAACAAACCGCTTTACAATACGACGAAATTCTAGACTTGTCCAATTTAAATTTTGCTCAAAAGATGGAATTGCTCTTTGATAGATTAGAAAACATTGTGGACATAGGAAAAAAATGCTAGGTAATAAATTTTATCCTTTTCCATCAATGTTTCCATAAAACCTTTCCTTCATGGTTGGAAAAATACTGGATTGTAAAGGGTTAGTTCATTTTGAAAAAAAAAATCATTTTTTTTTTGTGTGTGTGTGTTTTCTTAAATGTATGTGAGTAAATGTCAAATGTTTATCCGTCCATGTTTTTTCTTTTGTAACCCTTACTACACTATCCCAAGTTTTACGGATCTTTAGAAACACGGTTTTTGAAAACAAAGTGCGAAAAAGAGAAAATGCTGGCAACCAGGATTTTCTTCATTTCCTACAATATTTTCTTTCCGTCAAATGTTTATCCGTCCATGTTTTTTCCGTGTCACCCTTACCACACCATCCTGAGTTTTACGGATCTTTAGAAAGATGTTTTTTTTTTAAATACAAAGTGGGAAAAAGAAAAAAATGCTGGTAACCAGCATTTTCTCCATTTCCCACAACATTTTCTTTCCGTCAAAAACCAAATTTCAGTGTTTGAACCATGTTTACTTTGTCATCTGCAAGTGCTTTCAGTTTGAGCTGGTGCTTAATTTTGTCTCTGGTAAAGATTTAACTGTAGATAATGGATAGGTCCATTTGATTGTTGTGTACCTGAAAAATATTGTGACATAAAGAGAAAATGCTTGCAAAAGGCGATTCCTCATTTTCCAACAATGTTTCCACAAGAATTCGTACACTGAAACTTTATTTGTGTAAAATATCCGTCTTTTACATAAATGTTTTAAAAGCAGTGAAACATATCTGGCACCCTGTCGATTTCATAAAATTCATTTCCAAAATTAATGCATGTTGTATGAACCTGATAAAGAAGACATTTTAAAACATTGCGGTAAATGGATAAAATGCTGGTGACCAGCATTTTTCCCTTGCCCCGCACTGTTTCAAAAAGGCTTCTTCAGGCTAAAGTGTGTTTTTGTTTCTTTCTAGATTTAAGCAAAATATATTAATTTAAAAAATATGTCATTTATTTTCGAATATACTATAATTCAGCATGTCTAAATTGATCATTAATACGTTCAAACAAGGAACCAATTTGCAAACATTTAGCTTCATTTCTACTCGATCCATATTTATCCATTACTGTATAGGCTTCTTTGAGACACCTTAACTCTTAGCTAAATGAAGTTTTAGACTGGTCCAAGTTAAAAGCATTTGCAGACGACAATTAAACCTGGCTCAAAAAATAAAATTTGCCTTTGCAAGGTAGTAAACATTGTGGAAAAAGGGAAGATGCAGGTTACCAGCATTTTCTCCTTTCTCCACAATGTTTTCAAAAGTATTCTTCCTCAAGATTGTTAAAACTTAAGAATGTGTTGTAAAGGTATAAAAGTAGAACATTTACAAGTATCGTTAAAAAGATGGTCAAGCTCAGTAGCTTAGTAACATACAAGGCTTGAAATCACGGGGTCGCCATTTGACACCCCAGCTTGACCAATTTTTCTCTGAGGATTGATAACAGTCATTGCGACAGGATTAATTCCTCTCTTAAGTACTGATGATTATTGTTCAGGCAATGGTTATGAGGGAAAACAGCCAGAGGCTTGGGAAGAATATTGCGCAAAGTAGTGATAAAAGAGTATCCAAAGAAGCACGGATAAGGTGGACTTGCTGAGAAGATATGTACAATAAAAACACATTTCAGTGGCCCGCCCCCCCCGCCTAAATTTGAAGAGAATCTAAATTATACGCTACCAGGCCCTCTCAGCTCCATGAAAATGTACAGTAAAAGTGCTACTGCAAAATTTCATATGGGACTACTTTTGGTTACTACGACCCGGACGCAGTCTGGCTGTGGTGCGACACCAATGCTAACGATAGGTGTCACACCGGTAACTCTTTGGCTTATCTAAAATATAGTAAAAACCAGTGTCTTCGACTGGCTGCTGCTGATTCCCTGATGAAGCGGGGTGTCTGCAAGTTATTTTCCTTCAAATATATGTCCAATGTCCTCGTCAAAAAAGAAGCAGAAAATGGCATCATGAGCCATGGCCTTTCTGCTATTCCTCTTCAAACAACTCGACCCTCGGAAAATCGCTGTCAGTCGACCATGCCTCTTTGCCTGGTCATATACAAAAAAAAAAAATAGTCCTGAAAAAAATAAAAAAAAATGCATTCATTCGCTGAGAAAATACTCAAATTAACTTCAGATACACAATTTAGAAATGTCCTCTCGCACTTCACGATAAAACAGTGTGGCAGAAGTGCTTGGTATTAAATTTTCAAGTGAGACTACTTTTGACTACTACGACCAGGAAGAATTTCGTTCTGGTGTTACACCAATATGCATATCAAGGGAGATAAATCTTATGAATATGTGTCAGGACAAAAGCTACTTGCCTCTTGACCAATATGAGCTAGCAACTGTTTAACTCTTTAACAAACAATACAATTTTAGACTGGTCTAAACTGAAAGCAAAAGAAGACGACAAACTAAATGTTACACAAATCAGGAACTTTTTCATTGAATGTGTAAAAAACATGGTTAGAAAAGGAGAACATGCTGGTAAAGAGTTCAGACCCACCAAGCCTTATTACAAATTAATCAAAGGACAAACATATCATTGATTGATTGATTGACTGACTGATTGATTGATTGATAGGTGTTTTACACGGCTTCCAACATTATTTCAGTCATAGCACAGCACAATTATTGACGTGTTTCCTTGAATTTACCAACACTGAGCTGTTCTCTGAATTGCCTTACTCAATTTCAATACCACATTAAACCTAGTGCCTCAGATGTGGATCAAACCCAAGCCTCCTGGCTTACCAATCCTACTCAATAAACCTCAGAGTTAGGCACGATCCCACAAACATGTAAAAAAAAGGTCCTTTTCAACTCTGTATCAATTAATTCCTTAGTTTTAACGACCTTTTTGAAGATAGTTTTCAAAAGCATGGTGAGAAAAGAAGAAAATGCTTGTAACCAGCATTTTTTCCTTTTCCCACAATTTTTTAAAATCCATTCTTTGATAAGCATCCTAAAACTATTGTATTCACCTTAAGGATTAATTGCATTAAATTCTCAGGTTTCATGACTCTCTCCAGCCCTTTCAATTTGTGTCAGGTATGATGGGGGGGTATTTGGATGAGTCTATTTACACTGGATGGGTTGCATTGCTCAACTCTTTCAATATACTTAACCCTTTACAACAACAACAATACAATAACAAAATCAGACTTGTTCAAATTAAAAACCGTTTGCAGACAACAAATCAAATGTATCTTAAATTGTAGTAGTTGCGTTTAATAGGATAGAAAATATTGTGGGAAAAGGAGAAAATGCTGGTAGGCAGCATTTTCTCCTTTTCCCATAATGTTTTCAAACGTGTTCTTTCTCAAGTTTGGTAAAAGTTGTTTTTGTGTGGTAAAGGATTAAAAAGTCAGTCGATTGTCCGTTTTCTTGTTCTGCTATGCCAACGGGGTATTCAAATTCATTCCAAAACCCTGGAAGAGCCAATTTACTTTAGAGGAGTCCGCTTTATTATTCGTTTTTAGATTCCTTGAGTGCGGAAGACTTTATCTAGATCTATTACAAATATTTTTGGACTTGTCCCAATTGAAAGCATATGGAATTGAAACTGTCAACTTATAGTAAATTTGGAAGAGTCTATCCGATTTAGTTTGATGTCTCTAACTATGCATTGAATTTGAAAAAGTCCATTCCTTTTAAAACCAGTTTCAGTTTACAATGAATTGAATTTGGAAGAGTCCATTCTATCTAATTTGAGTTCTCTTACTATTCTTTGAATTTGGACAAGTCTATTCCATATAATCTTGTTTCAGCTCTGTTACAATTAATTGAATATGGAAGTGTCCATTACATTTAGCACGAGTTCTTATTACATCCATCGATTTGGAAGAGTCCATTCCAATTAATTTATTATCAAGTCTCTTGGAAGAGTCCATTCAATAGAGTTCCAGTTCTCATACAAATCATTGAATTTGGAGAAGTCCATTTTATTTAATCTAGTTATAGTTCTCTTACGATTCATTCAATTAGGAAGAGTCCATTCCATTTAATCTTATTTCAGTTGCTTTACAATTGACTGAATTTGGATGAGTCCATTTATTTTCCGTGAACATATTTTCTTAGATTTGGATGAGTCTACTTCCTTTGTTTATTTTTCCATTTTTCATCCTTCCCTTGATAGAATGTTACTGTTTGATATTTGGACAAACCACTTTCCATACGACGAAATTCTAGACTTGTCCAATTAATTTTTGCTCAAAAGATGGACTTTCTCTTTGATAGTTTAGAAAACATTGTGGACATAGGAGAAAATGCTTGTTAATATATTTTCTCCTTTTCCATCAACTTTTTTAAAATAAAACCTTACTAAATGGTTGGAAAAACACTTGATTTTAAAGGGTTAGTTTATTTAAAAAAAAAAATCATTGTTTTCTTGGTGTGTGTGTTTTTCTCTAAATGCATGTGAGTAAATGTCAAATGTTTATCCGTCCACGTTTTTTTTTCCTGTAACCCTTATCACACCATCCCGAGTTTTATGGATCTTTAGAAAGACGGTTTTTGAAAACAAAGTGGGCAAAAGAGATAATTCTGGTAACCAGCATTTTCTCCATTTCCCACAATATTTTCTTTCCGTCAAAAACCAAATTTCAGTGTTTGAACTGTATGTTTAATTTGTCATCTGCAAGTGCTTTCAGTTTGAGCTGGTGCGTAATTCTGGTAAAGATTTAACTGTAGGTAATGGATAGGTCCATTTGATTGTTGTGTACCTGAAAAATATTGTGACATAAAGAGAAAATGCTTGCAATAGGCGATTCCTCATTTTCTAACAATGTTTCCACAAGAATTCGTACGCTGAACCTTAATTCGTGTTATATATCCGTCTTTTACAAAAAAGTTTTAAAAGCAGTGAAACATTTCTGGCACCTTGTCGATTTCACAAAATTCATTACCGAAATGACTGCATGTTGTATGAACCTAATAAAAAACATCTTTTAAAACATTTCAGTAAAATGGTGACCAGCATTTTTCCCTTGCCCCGCACTGTTTTAAAAAGGCTTCTTTTGGTTAAAGAGTGTTTTTGTTCCTTTCTAGATTTCATGATCTAGAGGAAATGGAAAGCAAAAACTATTAATTTAAAAAGAATATCATTTACTTTCGAATGTACTATAATTCAGCATGTCTAAATTGATCATTAACACGTTCAAACAAGGAAGCAATTTGCAAACATTTGGCTTCATTTCTACTCCATCCATGTTTATCCATTACTGTATAGGCTTCTTTGAGACACCTTAACTCTTAGCTAAATGAAGTTTTAGACTGGTCCAAATTAAAAGCATTTGCAGATGACAATTAAACGTGACTCAAAAAATAAAATTTGCGTTTGAAAGGTAGAAAACATTGGGGAAAGGGGAAGATGCTGGTTACTAGCATATTCTTCTTTCTCCACAATGTTTTCAAAGGTATTCTTCCTTCCTAGTTAAAACTTAAGAATGTGTAGTAAAGGGTTAAAAAGAGGAACATTTATAAGTTTCATTAAAAAAATGGTCAAGCTTGGCAGTTTAGTAACATACAAGGCTTGAAACCACGGGGTCGCTGGTTTGAACCCCCAGCTTGGCCATTTTTTCTCCAAGAATTGATAACAGTCATTGCGACAGGATTAATTCCTCTTTTAAGTACTGATAATCATTGTTCAGGCAATGGTAATGAGGGAAGGCAGCCAGAGGCTTGAGAAGAATATTGCGCATAGTAAAGAGTGTCTGGTGTGATTGGGTATTTGGATGAGTCTATTTACATTGGATGGGTTGCATTGCTCAACTCTTTCAGTATATTTAACTATTTACCATACAACAACAAAATCAAACATGTCCAATTTAAAAGCTTTTGCAGACAGAAAATCAAATGTATCTCAAATTATAGAAGTTGTCATTCATAGGATAGAAAATAATGTGGACACCAGCATTTTCTCCTTTTCCCACGATGTTTTCAAAAGTCTTCTTTCTCAAGTTTGGTATAAGTTGTTTTTGTGTGGTAAAGAACCCAAAAGTCAGTCCACTGACTTTGGAAGCGTCCATTATATTGTTCTGCTATGACGGGATATTCACATTAATTTCAAAACCCTGGAAGAGCCCATTCACTCTAGAAAAGTCCACTTTATTATTCTTTTTTAGATTTCTTGAGTGCGGAAGCGTTTATCTATAACAAAAATTTTGGACTTGACCAAATTCAAAGCATTTGCAAACATAAAGAATTTGAAACTGTCCATTTTAGTAATTTGGAAGAGTCCATTCTATTTAGTTTGACATCTTTTACCATGCATTGAATTCGGAAAAATCCATTCTTTTTAAACCAATTTCAGTTTACAATTAATTGAATTTGGAAGAGTCCATTCTATTTAGTTAGAGTTCTCTTACTATTCTTTAATATTGGACGAGTCTATTGCTTATATTCTAGTTTCAGTTCGGTTACAATTAATTGAATTTGGAAGAGTCAATTACATCCAGCTTGAGTTCTCATTACATCCATCGACTTGGAAGAGTCCATTTCATCTAATCTATTTTTAGGTCTTTTGGAATTCATTGAATTTGGAAGAGTCCATTCCATTTAATTTTTCAATTCTCTTACAATTCTATCTATTTGGGAGAGTCCATTTGATATAATCTGGGTTAAGTTCTTTTGTAATTCCTAGAATTTGGAAGAGTCCTTTCCATTTAATATTATTTTAGTTCTCTTACAAATCACTGAATTTGGAAGAGTCCATGTATTTTCAGTGAGCATATTATCTTAGGTTTGGATGAGTCCACTTACTCTGTTTTTTCCCCATTTTTTTATTATCCTTCCCTTGATAGAATGTAACTGTCTGATTTTTGGACGAACCACTTTCCCATATGACGAAATCCTAGACTTGTTCCATTTAAATTTTGCTCAAAAGATGGAATTTCTCTTTGATAGGTTAGAAAAAATTGTGGACACAGGAGAAAATGCTGGTTAATAGATTTTCTCCTTTTCCATCAACGTTTTCATAAAATCTTCCTACATGGTTGGAAAAACACTGTATTGTAAAGGGTTAGTTTATTTCGGGGTAAAAAATCATTGTTTTCTTTGTAAGTGTGTTTTTATTTCTATATGTACGTGAGTAAATGTCAAATGTTTATCCGTCCATGCTTTTTTCCTGTAACCATTTACCACATCAACCCGAGTTTTATTGATCTTCAGAAATACTGTTTTTAAAGACAACGTGGAAGAAGGAGTTTCTCCATTTTCCAACAATGTTTTCTTTTCGCCAAAAACCAAATTTCAGTGTTTAAAGCATGTTTACTTGGTCATCTGCAAGTGCTTTCAGTTTGACCAGGAGCGTAATTTTGTCGTCTGGTAAAGATTTAACTGTAAATAATGGATAGGTCCATTTGATTGTTGTGAACCCGAATAATATCGTGACATAAAGAAAAAATGCTTGCAATGAGTGATTCCTCATTTTCCAACAATGTTCCCACAAGAGTTCGTACACTGAACCTTGATTCGTGTTAAATATCCGTCTTTTACAAAATGTTTTAAAAGCAGTGAAACATTTCTGGCATCCTGTCGATTTCAGAAAATTCATTACCAAAATGACTGCATGTTGTATGAACCTAATGCAAAAGACCTTTTAAAACATTGTAGTAGAAGGATAAAATGCTGGTGACCAGCATTTATCCCTTGTCCCACACTGTTTTAAAAAGGCTTCTTCATTAGGATTTTTAAATCACAGGATTGTCTGGTTAAAGTGGTTTCTATTTTTTTCTTTCAAGATTTCATGATCTAAAGGAAATAGAAAGCAAAAACTATCAATTTAAGGATTACGACCCCTAACTCATCGGTAAATTTCGACGTTTTCGTAAAGGCTATTCGGCTAATCTCGGCAGCTTCCGTCTTTAAATATGAGAGTTAGGGACCGTAGACTCGCTAACTCATCGGTAAATATCGTGTAACACCAACGTTTTCATGAAAGCTATTCGGCCAATGTCGGCAGCTTCCGTCTTATAATATGAGAGTTAGTGGCCGAGACCTTACAAAGAATGTTTTTTTTTTCGAATAAACTATAATTCAGCTTAACAAAAGTGATTATAAAAAACGTTCAAACAAGGAACCAATTTGCAAACATTTGGCTTCATTTCTACTCCATCCATGTTTATGCTAAATTTATAGGCTTCTTTGAGACACATTAACTCTTCACTAATTTAAAATTTTACACTGGTCCAAGTTGAAAGCATTTGCAGACAGCAAATTAAACGTGACTCAAAAAAATGAAATTTGCCTTTGGAAGGTAAAAAACATTGGGGAAAGGAGAAGATGTTGGTTACCAGCATTTTCTCCTTTCTCCAGAATGTTTTCAAAAACTATTCTTCCTCAAGGTAGTTAAAACTAATTAGTTAGTTCCTGTCTTAAGTGCTGATGATCATTGCTCAGGCAATTGTTATGCTGGAAAGCAGCCAGAGTCTTTGGAAGGATATTGCGCAAAGTAGTGGTAAAAGAGTATCTAAAGAAGCAATGATAACGTGGACTTGCCGTGGCGATATGTATAATAAAACACATCTAAGTGGTCCCCCACTGCCTTAATTTGAAGCAAATGTAAATTATATACCACCAGGCCCTCTCAGCTCCATGAAAAAGTGAAACAAAAATGCTACTGCAAAATTCCACATGGCAGTACTTTCGGTTACTACGACCCGGAAGCAGTCTCGCAGTGTTGCGACACCAACGTTGTCTGCGCATGTCATATTCTTCGAAGATTCGACCTGTCTGCTATGACGCATCACCCATCCCCGTATACCTAGGAAAAGTAGAGCTTACACCGAAGCTATTAGCCTATTACCCAAGCATGTAAGGGTTGTTTTAAGAAATGGCCGGTACATAGGTTACATGCTCGCCGATCACAGCTGAATGAATCGCACCAGGTAGCGTTTTATTGAGTAAATGTTTGTTTCACTTTGAAATTCAAAGTAACGGTTGTTTTGAAAAGTAGTCCGGTTCTGTACCCAGAATGCCCATATTAGATAGATGTGTATTTGTAGAATGCCATCTAGTGGGAGATAATGTCCATTGAATAACTTACCTACTTACTTTATACAGAATGACGTCATTCTATATAGAATGACATCACTCTAAATAGAGTAACGTAGGTTTTACCACGCTTTCGTTACACTGTGTTTATAAAGCCGAATTCACGTGTCATGTTAGAATAGGTATTATTTGTAGCAGTATTTAAACATATCTTTTCATTTAAAAAAAAGTTTCTTTTTGTGTCACCGTAGATACAGGTTAAAGAGGCCTTTTTAGATCTTTTTTGCAGAAATACATTGTCAAGGTAGCGAAAGTGGACATGTACATGCAGTAATAACGTTCAAATTTGTCATTGAAGCAGGTAATGATTTGGTCACATTGCAATCTGTAAAGTTTTGTGTGTCTTCCCTTAACTTCGACAAACAACAACAAATACCCTTTTTGCAATACCTTGACGAGGCGTTTATTCGGTAGAAGTGGCAGCAGAAAGAAAAACAGCCATTTGTTCTTCAGAACTTCTAGACTACTATAAAAAAATACAAACAGTACTAAATATAACTCTTACGCCGCACTAGCTTCTAAAAACAAATGTTGCTACCCGTCTCGCCCAGGAAAAACCAGAGATAAAACACTTTTAAGTGAAAAACTCTGGAAACCTGTGTCCGTTTGTCAGTGACAGGTTTAGAATGCTGGACCTCATTCAACTTTAGCGACTACCTGTGGTACTTCAAAACAAAATAAAACTAGATTTGATGCGGTCAGTTTGCCGTCGTCAGGTAGAATGACCAATGTACACGTCTACCGAGACATATACACAAGCACACTTTACCTGTTTCACGTGCACCGCCCCGGCCCATTGAACTCAAACCACTGTGTTGAACTACGTTACGCAAAGACAATCATTTCGCGCTATTCTAAACGAAACGCGCGAAATAACCAGTCTTCCCTTAACTTCGACAAACAACAACAAATACCCTTTTTGCAATACCTTGATGAGGCGTTATAGAAAAGACCAAAGAACGGGCTGGAGGAGCGGGTCTTCTAAAGAAATATAAACAAATGTCAAAACAGTTGAAAATTAGCAAAAAAATAGATACATACTACATATTCTTCCCGTATACCACAATAACCTCATATATACAGCACTCAACTGCTGAATTAGCTCATGCACTTTCATCTTTAAACTGCACAAATGTTTGAATTGTATAATGACAGTATAATTATCAGACATATCACGGCGACAGTTCACGTATTCATGTCAATAACTGGTGACACCAGTACTCGGCTTCGGTCTTCTTTTCAAAGATTACAGATATATAAATAGATCAAAAGAAAGCCGAAGTTGCTCACTTATTCTTGCGTTTTTACCCAAAACTTCAGTGGGAGAGCTACAACCCCAACTGGCTAGAGACGTCTAACCTACTCTCTAAAGAGTCTAGAACGTAACCGTCCTTGCTACTATCACTTCTCCACCGGCCATGATGCTTCCAACATCTATCTAGGACCCCTGAATTTGCAGCTAGAGTAGCGCCGCCTGATCTAAGGGAGTGCAAACCAAAATTTGTATGCGGAGATATTTCTTTAAAACGCATTAAAACCGTTTCCCTGGCTCGTGTGTGACTCAGTGGCTTATTTCTGGATATTAATTTACATGTAGCTTTTGATCTAAAACAAGGCCTAAATAAAAATACATCCATATCGGTCGTCTGCTCTGTTAGCTCTAGGTAACGCAACAGCATTGCGTAAGGACAAGCAACCGTACTACCCTTAGCAACCACTATTTCGTCACCCTGTCTGTATTGATCAGTTTTACTTTTGTGAATCTTCAGTAAGAAATAATCGTCATAAAAAACCAAGTCCTTACATCACAGACTCTTGATCTCATCATATCGTAAGAAAGCAGAAAACCGTAATAAAATGATACAAAGATCTCTAATTATCAAAATGTCCCTTGAATCACTATATTTCTGGCACAACTCAAACAATAAGTCTTTTCCGACAGGCTCCTTCTTCAACACTGGCCTTGAGAAATTACGCTTGGCCGAATCTAATAAGTTATTTACATAACAATTGTCTGTGGGATCTGCCAAGTTTTTGATTGAATGGACCCATTTAATACTGAAAATTGTCGACGATATTACCCCATACGAACATCCTTTGCGCATAAGCTCTGTCATGTACAGAGCCACCAAAACCGGTGACGCTGGAACAGCCAATCCCCCCTTGGAAGTAACGAACTCCTCCCATTTCTTAAAATAACCGTGATATTTACACACTGTACTGTCAGCTTTAGAACCCACCAAATACTCAGCCATTTTTCCCGCCAAACTTGTCACAGCTTCACTATTTACACCAGCACTTTCCACCTCCTCCTTTATACACTGTTCCAGCCCTAAACCTGAATAAAAAATATGAAAAATGTATCTTTAATTAAAACAGCCTTACAGCCAGTAAACCAAATGTCAAGGTCCACCCATCGAAAATGCCATTTTTACCCTTACCACGTCTGGTCAACACACCGGGTTTAAAAAATAATGTTTCTCTGACAAATTCGGCTTTTTTATGCGACATGGGAAAAAGCAATGGCCAAAAAGGCGCTGATTTCCATTCTGGGACGACAAGCGTGCACTTACATTTCTCTTTTTGAATTTTCCTTATACATTTCGCAATGAGTTTCGGAGGCGGTACAACCCAGTTATTCTCGCCATTCCAGATATATTTAAACACATCCACGCCTGAAGTGCCCGAACACCAGAAACGAGAATTGAATTTGACACATTTGGCATTGTAGTCATGGGCAAATCTGTCAAAAGTATGCGGACCCCACCTGCCGTTTAACTCTGCGTACATTTCATCACAAACCGACCAGTCGTCACTATCAAATGCTCGACTTAATTGGTCTGCTTTTTTATTCAATGCTCTCGGCACCCAAACTGAACTGAGCTTGATATCATTCCGGTTGCAAAAAGTCTCTAGTCCCAATGCAGTTGCCTGCAAATCGGGCTTACGGCTACCAACATGCATTATACCACACGCATTTCTACTGTCAGACTTAACACTTACCAGTTTACCTTTCAGTATGTCTTCATAACTAATGAAGGATCGACGTACAGCCTCTAGTTCTCTCCAAGTAGAACTTGAATCTGCCTCCAAAGCAGACCAAGCACCAAATACCTGACTGTTGGCCACGCCATCTATATAACCACCGTACCCTGTGGCACTGGCATCAACATAAACATTCATACACTCCGTAGTGCAAAACGTATCAGCCGACTCTCGAAAGTCGCATTCATTCAACTTGAAAAGATTTTTCTACCAAAAATCCAACTCATCTAGAGCGAACTTATCAAGTACCACTGCAGAATTCCAACTGGTTCGTTCAGAGATACATTTGTACAAAAAACGCGAATGCAATCGAACCACTTTTCCCATGACACATTGCATGGACAACAGCTGACCGACCATGGCGGCAACTAGTCGAACTGAAATCAATGCCTTGCCATACTGAACACGTGTTATCAACAAATCGAGCAGCTCTAGCGCTCTGTTCATTCTCTCTAAACTGACAGAAACAGTACCCTTTACTGCATTCCAATCTAAGCCAAGCCATCCGGCACCTTGCCTAGGCTCCCAGCAACACTTCTCATCCGCTATGAGAAAACCAAAGCTTATCAAATCTTTCCTCATATAACAACTGGCTTCCAATGCTTTCTGATACCCAGTTTCTCCACCCATTCCATCATCGAGGAAAACTACTACTCTATAACTAAGTGCTCTCCATTTTTCAATCACGGCACGCATGAGTTTTGTAAAAATATATCCCGCAGTAGACAAACCAAAAGCCAAGACAGTGTAGCAATAATATCTTTTGCACTTTCCATCATACCATGCAAAACCTAAATATTTACAGTGCTCAGGATATATCATAATATGGTGATAAGCTCCCCTTATATCAAATGTAAAGAAATAATCTCCCTTAGAAAATATCTGTCTGGCGACAGAATGATCCTCGTAATGACATTTAAACTTGAATAGTTCAGGGTTGATATACCTGCAGTCTAATACTAATCTTGGTTTACCAGACTTCCCAAATGCAACAGTTAACGGGTTGACAATATGCGGAGCTACCGACTCTTCTCGAATGCAACCCTTTTTCAACAATCTTTTAATTTCCCCAGTGACGAAGTCAGAATTATCTAACGCTGACTTGTTATTCTTTAATTCACAGTTAGATGGAATTCTCATAAAAGGCAATTTGTACCCTTTTTCTATAATATCTATAATATATGAGTTTGCCTTTGCGTCTTTCCAATGCTCTATACAATTTTTCAAACGGCCAACCGGCGGTACCGAACCTATACTCGAACCGTCTGTCAACATGCTATCATTAAGACCCTCATTATCAGATTCTTTCTCTGAAAAAGACCATTTAACAGGTAAACTAGTTATCTGCACATTCTTGAAGCTCGTCGAGGGCTCAATGACCGCTTTACAGTCAGCTCTCCAATGGCCCAACTTCCCACATCGAAAACAAGACCCAGGTCTAGCCGTTCCCGTTGTAGCACTCTGTACCAACTCTGTAGACTGTTTGTTGACCTCAGCCGTTGGTGTGTAAGGCCGGTATTGTCTGCTCAAATACCGCTTCCCCTGGCGCGCTTTCCTCTCCGCCTGGTTGTATGCCCGCTGAATTCTCTTCTCATCGTCGGAGTCGTCTGCTAGTGGATTACAAACGTATTCCTGTACCACCTTCCAACCATGCACGGACGAGTCCGCAAGCTTAATACATTTCTGTCTATGGCTGATAAAACGAATACCTTCTGCAATCTTTCCCTTGGCGCCAGATAAAGCTTCAATATTCCAGTGGACGCCTCCTGCCGGAAACCGTCAGCCTGAGTCAAGCTGTCCAAAACACGACTATTCGCCTTTAACTGTTCCTCGTGACCTTTTCTTCTAAAAGTGTAAGAGTCTGAATTTCCGATACTCTGCTGAATAGCAGACAATTGAGACTGAGATAATTCACGCTGGTTTACATTAATACGCTGCTCAAAGTCCCTCAACTTGGGGCTGATAAGCTCCTCCATTTGGGAAAGAAGTGAAGACTCCATTCCGGCTGCCACGTGGTAGAAAAAACAAAAACGCTAAACTAGATTTGACGCGGTCAGTTTGCCGTCGTCAGGTAGAATGACCAATGTACACGTCTACCCAGACATATACACAAGCACACTTTACCTGTTTCATGTGCACCGCCCCGGCCCATTGAACTCAAACCACTGTGTTGAACTACGTTACGCAAAGACAATCATTTCGCGCTATTCTAAACGAAACGCGCGAAATAACCAATCTTATGGGTTCGCATAATTTTGACGTCATCGTTCTTATTTGGGTACGACCTCACCATTCGTCACAACTCGGCCAAACACTTTACTCCGTGTGCTAAGCATGCAAGGCTTAGGACTTGTTTTTTATTGTCAGAGTTCTCATTCTATACCAAAATTTCATACTGGTCTGAGTTCAAAGTAAAACCATATATAATTTTTAGTTTTAGTTCTATTACAATTAATTGAATTTGGAGGAGCCCATTACATTTAGCTTGAGTTCTCATTTCATCCATCAATTTGGAAGAGTCCAATTCAGTTAATCTGTTTTAAAGTCTCTTGGAATTTATTGAATTTGGAAGAGTCAATTCCATTTAATATTTCAATTCTCATACAATTCAATCCTTTTGGAAGAGTCCATTTGATAGAATCTGGTTAAAGTTCTCTTGGAATTCATATAATTTGTAAGAGTCCATTCAATTGAGTTCTAGTTCTCTTAAAATCATTCAATTAGGAAGAGTCCATCCCATTTAATCTTATTTTAGTTCTCTAACAGTTCACTGATTTTGGGAGAGTCAATTTATTTTCAGTGAGCATATCATCTTAGATTTGGATTTAGATTTTTCATCCTTCCCTTGATAGAATGTAACTGTCTGATATTTGGACAAACCGCTTTACAATACGACGAAATCCTAGACTTGTCCAAATTAAATTTTGCTCAAAAGATGGAATTGCTCTTTGATAGATTAGAAAACGTTGTGGACATAGGAAAAAAATGCTAGGTAATAAATTTTATCCTTTTCCACCAATGTTTTTTATAAAACCTTCCTACATTGTTGGAAAAACACTAGATTGTGAAGGGTTAGTTTATTTTGAAAAAAAAAAAAGATTTTTTTTTGTGTGTGTGTTTTCTTAAATGTATGTGAGTAAATGTCAAATGCTTATCCGTCCATGTTTTTTCCATGTCACCCTTACCACACTATCCCGAGTTTTACGGATCTTTAGAAAGACGGTTTTTTTTAATACAAAGTGGGAAAAAGAAAAAATGCTGGTAACCAGCATTTTCTCCATTTCCCACAATATTTTCTTTTCGTCAAAAACCAAATTTCAGTGTTTGAACCATGTTTACTTTGTCATCTGCAAGTGCTTTCAGTTTGAGCTGGTGCTTAATTTTGTCTCTGGTAAAGATTTAACTGTAGGTAATGGATAGGTCCATTTGATTGTTGTGTACCTGAAAAATATTGTGACATAAAGAGAAAATGCTTGCAAAAGGCGATTCCTCATTTTCCAACAATGTTTCCACAAGAATTCGTACACTGAAACTTTATTTGTGTAAAATATCCGTCTTTTACATAAATGTTTTAAAAGCAGTGAAACATATCTGGCACCCTGTCGATTTCATAAAATTCATTTCCAAAATTAATGCATGTTGTATGAACCTGATAAAGAAGACATTTTAAAACATTGCGGTAAATGGATAAAATGCTGGTGACCAGCATTTTTCCCTTGCCCCGCACTGTTTCAAAAAGGCTTCTTCAGGCTAAAGTGTGTTTTTGTTTCTTTCTAGATTTAAGCAAAATATATTAATTTAAAAAATATGTCATTTATTTTCGAATATACTATAATTCAGCATGTCTAAATTGATCATTAATACGTTCAAACAAGGAACCAATTTGCAAACATTTAGCTTCATTTCTACTCGATCCATATTTATCCATTACTGTATAGGCTTCTTTGAGACACCTTAACTCTTAGCTAAATGAAGTTTTAGACTGGTCCAAGTTAAAAGCATTTGCAGACGACAATTAAACCTGGCTCAAAAAATAAAATTTGCCTTTGCAAGGTAGTAAACATTGTGGAAAAAGGGAAGATGCTGGTTACCAGCATTTTCTCCTTTCTCCACAATGTTTTCAAAAGTATTCTTCCTCAAGATGTTAAAACTTGAGAATGTGTTGTAAAGGATTAAAAGTAGAACATTTACAAGTATCGTAAAAAAGATGGTCAAGCTCAGTAGCTTAGTAACATACAAGGCTTGAAATCACGGGGTCGCCGTTTGACACCCCAGCTTGACCAATTTTTCTCTGAGGATTGATAACAGTCATTGCGACAGGATTAATTCCTCTCTTAAGTACTGATGATTATTGTTCCGGCAATGGTTATGAGGGAAAACAGCCAGAGGCTTGAGAAGAATATTGCGCAAAGTAGTGATAAAAGAGTATCCAAAGAAGCAAGGATAAGGTGGACTTGCTGAGAAGATATGTACAATAAAAACACATTTCAGTGGCCCGCCCCCCCTGCCTAAATTTGAAGCAAATCTAAATTATACGCTACCAGGCCCTCTCAGCTCCATGAAAATGTACAGTAAAAGTGCTACTGCAAAATTTCATATGGGACTACTTTTGGTTACTACGACCCGGACGCAGTCTGGCTGTGGTGCGACACCAATGCTAACGATAGGTGTCACACCGGTAACTCTTTGGCTTATCTAAAATATAGTAAAAACCAGTGTCTTCGACTGGCTGCTGCTGATTCCCTGATGAAGCGGGGTGTCTGCAAGTTATTTTCCTTCAAATATATGTCCAATGTCCTCCACAAAAAAGAAGCAGAAAATGGCATCATGAGCCATGGCCTTTCTGCTATTCCTCTTCAAACAACTCGACCCTCGGAAAATCGCTGTCAGTCGACCATGCCTCTTTGCCTGGTCATATACAAAAAAAAAAAAAAATAGTCCTGAAAAAAATAAAAAAATGCATTCATTTGCTGAGAAAATACTCAAATTAACTTCAGATACACAATTTAGAAATGTCCTCTCGCACTTCACGATAAAACAGTGTGGCAGAAGTGCTTGGTATTAAATTTTCAAGTGAGACTACTTTTGACTACTACGACCAGGAAGAATTTCGTTCTGGTGTTACACCAATATGCATATCAAGGGAGATAAATCTTATGAATATGTGTCAGGACAAAAGCTACTTGCCTCTTGACCAATATGAGCTGGCAACTGTTTAACTCTTTAACAAACAATACAATTTTAGACTGGTCTAAACTGAAAGCAAAAGAAGACGACAAACTAAATGTTACACAAATCAGGAACTTTTTCATTGAATGTGTAAAAAACATGGTTAGAAAAGGAGAACATGCTGGTAAAGAGTTCAGACCCACCAAGCCTTATTACAAATTAATCAAAGGACAAACATATCATTGATTGATTGATTGACTGACTGATTGATTGATTGATAGGTGTTTTACACGGCTTCCAACATTATTTCAGTCATAGCACAGCACGATTATTGACGTGTTTCCTTGAATTTACCAACACTGAGCTGTTCTCTGAATTGCCTTACTCAATTTCAATACCACATTAAACCTAGTGCCTCAGATGTGGATCAAACCCAAGCCTCCTGGCTTACCAATCCTACTCAATAAACCTCAGAGTTAGGCACGATCCCACAAACATGTAAAAAAAGGTCCTTTTCAACTCTGTATCAATTAATTCCTTAGTTTTAACGACCTTTTTGAAGATAGTTTTCAAAAGCATGGTGAGAAAAGAAGAAAATGCTGGTAACCAGCATTTTTTCCTTTTCCCACAATTTTTTAAAATCCTTTCTTTGATAAGCATCCTAAAACTATTGTATTCACCTTAAGGATTAATTGCATTAAATTCTCAGGTTTCATGACTCTCTCCAGCCCTTTCAATTTGTGTCTGGTATGATGGGGGGGGGGTATTTGGATGAATCTATTTACACTGGATGGGTTGCATTGCTCAACTCTTTCAGTATACTTAACCCTTTACAACAACAACAATACAATAACAAAATCAGACTTGTTCAAATTAAAAACCGTTTGCAGACAACAAATCAAATGTATCTTAAATTGTAGTAGTTGCGTTTAATAGGATAGAAAATATTGTGGGAAAAGGAGAAAATGCTGGTAGGCAGCATTTTCTCCTTTTCCCATAATGTTTTCAAACGTGTTCTTTCTCAAGTTTGGTAAAAGTTGTTTTTGTGTGGTAAAGGATTAAAAAGTCAGTCGATTGTCCGTTTTCTTGTTCTGCTATGCCAACAGGTATTCAAATTCATTCCAAAACCCTGGAAGAGCCAATTTACTTTAGAGGAGTCCACTTTATTATTCGTTTTTAGATTCCTTGAGTGCGGAAGACTTTATCTAGATCTATTAAAAATATTTTTGGACTTGTCCCAATTGAAAGCATATGGAATTGAAACTGTCAACTTATAGTAAATTTGGAAGAGTCTATCCGATTTAGTTTGATGTCTCTAACTATGCATTGAATTTGAAAAAGTCCATTCCTTTTAAAACCAGTTTCAGTTTACAATGAATTGAATTTGGAAGAGTCCATTCTATCTAATTTGAGTTCTCTTACTATTCTTTGAATTTGGACAAGTCTATTCCATATAATCTTGTTTCAGCTCTGTTACAATTAATTGAATATGGAAGTGTCCATTACACTTAGCACGAGTTCTTATTACATCCATCGATTTGGAAGAGTCCATTCCAATGAATTTATTATCAGGTCTCTTGGAAGAGTCCATTCAATAGAGTTCCAGTTCTCATACAAATCACTGAATTTGGAGAAGTCCATTTTATTTAATCTAGTTATAGTTCTCTTACGATTCATTCAATTAGGAAGAGTCCATTCCATTTAATCTTATTTCAGTTGCTTTACAATTCACTGAATTTGGATGAGTCCATTTATTTTCCGTGAACATATTTTCTTAGATTTGGATGAGTCTACTTCCTTTGTTTATTTTTCCATTTTTCATCCTTCCCTTGATAGAATGTTACTGTTTGATATTTGGACAAACCACTTTCCATACGACGAAATTCTAGACTTGTCCAATTAATTTTTGCTCAAAAGATGGACTTTCTCTTTGATAGTTTAGAAAACATTGTGGACACAGGAGAAAATGCTTGGTAATATATTTTCTCCTTTTCCATCAATTTTTTTAAAATAAAACCTTACTAAATGGTTGGAAAAACACTTGATTGTAAAGGGTTAGTTTATTTAAAAAAAAATCATTGTTTTCTTGGTGTGTGTGTTTTTCTCTAAATGCATGTGAGTAAATGTCAAATGTTTATCCGTCCACGTTTTTTTTTCCTGTAACCCTTACCACACCATCCCGAGTTTTATGGATCTTTAGAAAGACGGTTTTTGAAAACAAAGTGGGCAAAAGAGATAATTCTGGTAACCAGCATTTTCTCCATTTCCCACAATATTTTCTTTCCGTCAAAAACCAAATTTCAGTGTTTGAACTGTATGTTTAATTTGTCATCTGCAAGTGCTTTCAGTTTGAGCTGGTGCGTAATTTTGTCGTCTGGTAAAGATTTAACTGTAGGTAATGGATAGGTCCATTTGATTGTTGTGTACCTGAAAAATATTGTGACATAAAGAGAAAATGCTTGCAATAGGCGATTCCTCATTTTCTAACAATGTTTCCACAAGAATTCGTACGCTGAACCTTAATTCGTGTTAAATATCCGTCTTTTACAAAAATGTTTTAAAAGCAGTGAAACATTTCTGGCACCCTGTCGATTTCACAAAATTCATTACAGAAATGACTGCATGTTGTATGAACCTAATAAAAAACACCTTTTAAAACATTTCAGTAAAATGGTGACCAGCATTTTTCCCTTGCCCCGCACTGTTTTAAAAAGGCTTCTTTTGGTTAAAGAGTGTTTTTGTTCCTTTCTAGATTTCATGATCTAGAGGAAATGGAAAGCAAAAACTATTAATTTAAAAAGAATATCATTTACTTTCGAATGTACTATAATTCAGCATGTCTAAATTGATCATTAACACGTTCAAACAAGGAAGCAATTTGCAAACATTTGGCTTCATTTTTACTCCATCCATGTTTATCCATTACTGTATAGGCTTCTTTGAGACACCTTAACTCTTAGCTAAATGAAGTTTTAGACTGGTCCAAATTAAAAGCATTTGCAGATGACAATTAAACGTGACTCAAAAAATAAAATTTGCGTTTGAAAGGTAGAAAACATTGGGGAAAGGGGAAGATGCTGGTTACTAGCATATTCTTCTTTCTCCACAATGTTTTCAAAGGTATTCTTCCTTCCTAGTTAAAACTTAAGAATGTGTAGTAAAGGGTTAAAAAGAGGAACATTTATAAGTTTCATTAAAAAAATGGTCAAGCTTGGCAGTTTAGTAACATACAAGGCTTGAAACCACGGGGTCGCTGGTTTGCACCCCAGCTTGGCCAATTTTTCTCTGAGGATTGATAACAGTCATTGCGACAGGATTAATTCCTCTTTTAAATACCGATAATCATTGTTCAGGCAATGGTTATGAGGGAAGGCAGCCAGAGGCTTGAGAAGAATATTGCGCATAGTAAAGAGTGTCTGGTGTGATTGGGTATTTGGATGAGTCTATTTACATTGGATGGGTTGCATTGCTCAACTCTTTCAGTATATTTAACTATTTACCATACAACAACAAAATCAAACATGTCCAATTTAAAAGCTTTTGCAGACAGAAAATCAAATGTATCTCAAATTATAGAAGTTGTCATTCATAGGATAGAAAATAATGTGGTCACCAGCATTTTCTCCTTTTCCCACGATGTTTTCAAAAGTCTTCTTTCTCAAGTTTGGTATAAGTTGTTTTTGTGTGGTAAGGAACCCAAAAGTCAGTCCACTGACTTTGGAAGCGTCCATTATATTGTTCTGCTATGACAGGATATTCACATTAATTTCAAAACCCTGGAAGAGCCCATTCACTCTAGAAAAGTCCACTTTATTATTCTTTTTTAGATTTCTTGAGTGCGGAAGCGTTTATCTATAACAAAAATTTTGGACTTGACCAAATTCAAAGCATTTGCAAACATAAAGAATTTGAAACTGTCCATTTTAGTAATTTGGAAGAGTCCATTCTATTTAGTTTGACATCTTTTACCATGCATTGAATTCGGAAAAATCCATTCTTTTTAAACCAATTTCAGTTTACAATTAATTGAATTTGGAAGAGTCCATTCTATTTAGTTAGAGTTCTCTTACTATTCTTTAAATTTGGACGAGTCTATTGCTTATATTCTAGTTTCAGTTCGGTTACAATTAATTGAATTTGGAAGAGTCAATTACATCCAGCTTGAGTTCTCATTACATCCATCGACTTGGAAGAGTCCATTTCATCTAATCTATTTTTAGGTCTTTTGGAATTCATTGAATTTGGAAGAGTCCATTCCATTTAACTTTTCAATTCTCTTACAATTCTATCTATTTGGGAGAGTCCATTTGATATAATCTGGGTTAAGTTCTTTTGTAATTCCTAGAATTTGGAAGAGTCCTTTCCATTTAATATTATTTTAGTTCTCTTACAAATCACTGAATTTGGAAGAGTCCATGTATTTTCAGTGAGCATATTATCTTAGGTTTGGATGAGTCCACTTACTCTGTTTTTTCCCCATTTTTTTATTATCCTTCCCTTGATAGAATGTAACTATCTGATTTTTGGACGAACCACTTTCCCATATGACGAAATCCTAGACTTGTTCCATTTAAATTTTGCTCAAAAGATGGAATTTCTCTTTGATAGGTTAGAAAAAATTGTGGACACAGGAGAAAATGCTGGTTAATAGATTTTCTCCTTTTCCATCAGCGTTTTCATAAAATCTTCCTACATGGTTGGAAAAACACTGTATTGTAAAGGGTTAGTTTATTTCGGGGTAAAAAATCATTGTTTTCTTTGTAAGTGTGTTTTTATTTCTATATGTACGTGAGTAAATGTCAAATGTTTATCCGTCCATGCTTTTTTCCTGTAACCATTTACCACATCAACCCGAGTTTTATTGATCTTCAGAAATACTGTTTTTAAAGGCAACGTGGAAGAAGGAGTTTCTCCATTTTCCAACAATGTTTTCTTTTCGCCAAAAACCAAATTTCAGTGTTTAAAGCATGTTTACTTGGTCATCTGCAAGTGCTTTCAGTTTGACCAGGAGCGTAATTTTGTCGTCTGGTAAAGATTTAACTGTAAATAATGGATAGATCCATTTGATTATTGTGTACCCGAATAATATCGTGACATAAAGAAAAAATGCTTGCAATGAGTGATTCCTCATTTTCCAACGATGTTCCCACAAGAGTTCGTACACTGAACCTTGATTCGTGTTAAATATCCGTCTTTTACAAAATGTTTTAAAAGCAGTGAAACATTTCTGGCATCCTGTCGATTTCAGAAAATTCATTACCAAAATGACTGCATGTTGTATGAACCTAATGCAAAAGACCTTTTAAAACATTGTAGTAGAAGGATAAAATGCTGGTGACCAGCATTTATCCCTTGTCCCACACTGTTTTAAAAAGGCTTCTTCATTAGGATTTTTAAATCACAGGATTGTCTGGTTAAAGTGGTTTTTATTTTTTTCTTTCAAGATTTCATGATCTAAAGGAAATTAAAAGCAAAAACTATTAATTTAAGGATTACGACCCCTAACTCATCGGTAAATATCGATGTTTTCGTATAAAGGCTATACGGCCAATCTCGGCAGCTTCCGTCTTTTAATATGAGAGTTAGGGACCGTAGACTCACTAACTCATCGGTAAATATCGTGTAACATGAACGTTTTCGTAAAGGCTATTCGACCAATCTCGGCAGCTTCCGTCTTATAATATGAGAGTTACGGGCCATAGACCTTAAAAAGAATGTTATTCATTTTCGAATATGCTATAATTCAGCATATCTAAATTGATCATTAAAACGTTCAAACAAGGAACCAATTTGCTGTTATGTGGCTTCATGTCTACTCCATCCATGTCCACTACTGTATATGCTTCTTTGAGACACATTAACTTTTTACTAAATGAAACTTTAGTCTGGTCCAAGTTGAAAGCATTTTCAGACGACGAATAAAACGTGACTCAAAAAATGAAATTTGCCTTTGGAAGGTAGAAAACATTGGGGAAAGGAGAAGATGCTGGTTGTCAGCATTTTCTCCCTTCTCCATAATGTTTTCAAAAGTATTCTTCCTTAAGATAGTTAAAACTAAAGAATGTGTGGTAAAGGGTTAAAACGTAGAACATTTAAAAGTATCGTTAAATAGATGGTCAAGCTCAGTAGCTTAGTAACATACAAGGCTTGAAACCACGGGGTCGCTAGTTTGAATCCACAGCCTGGCCTATTTTCTCCAAGGATTGATAACAGTCATTGCGACAGGATTACTTCCTCTCTTAAGTACTGATGATCATTGTTCAGGCAATGGTTATGTCGGAAAGTAGCCATGGGCTTTGGGAAGAATATTGCGCAAAGAAGTGGTAAAAGAGTATCCAAAGAAGCGAGGATAAGGTGGACTTGCCGTGGGGATATCTACAACAAAACACATCTAAGTGTCCCCCACTGCCTTAATTTGAAGAAAATGTAAATTATATACCACCAGGCCCTCTCAGCTCCATGAAAAAGTGCAACAAAGGTGCTACTGCAAAATTTCACATGGGACAACTTTTGGTTACTACGACCCGGAAGCAGTCTCGCATTGGTGCGACACCAATACTAACAATAGGTGTCACACCGGTAACATTTTGGCTAAGTAAAAACATAGAAAAATCCACTGTCTTCGACTTGCTGCTTCTGATTCCCTGGCGAAATGGGAGCTTTGCTTTTTTTCCCCTTTAAATATATGTCCATTGTCTCACAAAAAAAAAAAAAAAAAAAGCAGAAAATGGCATCATGAACAATATTTTTTTTTGCTATTCCTCTTCAAACACATCAACATCAAAAGAAAAAAAGCCCTCAAAGCAATACAAAAAGTAAAAAAAAAGCATTCCTTCTCTGAAGAAATAATCAAATCAACTTCAGAAACACATTTTAGCCCCATCCTTTCACACTTCATGATAAAACAGTGTGGCAGAAGTGCTTTTTATCAAATTTTCAAGTAAGACTACTTTTGACTACTACGACGCGGAGGCATTTCGTTCTGGTGTTACGCTAATACGCATACGAAGGGAAATAAATCTTATAAATATGTGTCAGAACAAAGCATAAGCTACTTCCCACTGACGAATAAGGGATTGCATCAGTTTAACTCTTTAACAAACAATTAAATCTTAGACTGGTCTAAATTTGAAACAAAAGCAGACGACAAACTAAATGTTACACAAATCAGGAAATTTTTCATTGAAAGGTTAGAAAAGATGGTGGGAAAGGGAGAAAATGCTGGTAACCAGCATTTTCTCCTTTTCCCACAATATTTTCTACCCTTTAGGGCTGATAGACAATATTCATCATTTCAACTACATTTGATTTGTTGTCTGGAAAGGCTTTCAGTCTTGGTAAGTCTAAGGTTTGTAGTTTGGTAAAGAGTTCAGACCCACCAAGCCTTATTACAAATTAATCAAAGGACAAACGTATGATTGATTGATAGGTGTTTTACGTGGCTTTCACAGCACAATTATTGATGTGTTTCCTTGAATTTGTCAACAGTAAACTGTTCTCTGCATTGCCTTACTCAAGGACATTCCCTGGTAAAGATTTAACTGTAGATAATGGATAGGTCCATTTGATTGTTGTGTGCCTGAAAAATATTGTGACATAAAGAGGAAATGCTTGCAAAAGGCGATTCCTCATTTTCTAACAATGTTTCCACAAGAATTCGTACACTGAAACTTTATTTGTGTTAAATATACGTCTTTTACATAAATGTTTTAAAAGCAGTGAAACATATCTGGCACCCTGTCGATTTCACAAAATTCATTTCCAAAATTAATGCATGTTGTATGAACCTGATAAAGAAGACATTTTAAAACATTGCGGTAAATGGATAAAATGCTGGTGACCAGCATTTTTCCCTTGCCCCGCACTGTTTCAAAAAGGCTTCTTCAGGCTAAAGTGTGTTTTTGTTTCTTTCTAGATTTAAGCAAAATATATTAATTTAAAAAATATGTTATTTATTTTCGAATATACTATAATTCAGCATGTCTAAATTGATCATTAATACGTTCAAATAAGGAACCAATTTGCAAACATTTAGCTTCATTTCTACTCGATCCATATTTATCCATTACTGTATAGGCTTCTTTGAGACACCTTAACTCTTAGCTAAATGAAGTTTTAGACTGGTCCAAATTAAAAGCATTTGCAGATGACAATTAAACGTGACTCAAAAAATAAAATTTGCGTTTGAAAGGTAGAAAACATTGGGGAAAGGGGAAGATGCTGGTTACTAGGATATTCTTCTTTCTCCACAATGTTTTCAAAGGTATTCTTCCTTCCTAGTTAAAACTTAAGAATGTGTAGTAAAGGGTTAAAAAGAGGAACATTCATTAAAAAAATGGTCAAGCCTGGCAGTTTAGTAACATACAAGGCTTGAAACCACGGGGTCGCTGGTTTGCACCCCCAGCTTGGCCAATTTTTCTCTGAGGATTGATAACAGTCATTGCGACAGGATTAATTCCTCTCTTAAGTACTGATGATTATTGTTCCGGCAATGGTTATGAGGGAAAACAGCCAGAGGCTTGGGAAGAATATTGCGCAAAGTAGTGATAAAAGAGTATCCAAAGAAGCAAGGATAAGGTGGACTTGCTGAGAAGATATGTACAATAAAAACACATTTCAGTGGCCCCCCCTTGCCTAAATTTGAAGCAAATCTAAATTATACGCTACCAGGCCCTCTCAGCTCCATGAAAATGTGCAGTAAAAGTGCTACTGCAAAATTTCATATGGGACTACTTTTGGTTACTACGACCCGGACGCAGTCTGGCTGTGGTGCGACACCAATGCTAACGATAGGTGTCACACCGGTAACTCTTTGGCTTATTGAAAATATAGTAAAAACCAGTGTCTTCGACTTGCTGCTGCTGATTCTCTGATGAAGCGGGGTGTCTGCAAGTTATTTTCCTTCAAATATATGTCCAATGTCCTCCACAAAAAAGAAGCAGAAAATGGCATCATGAGCCATGGCCTTTCTGCTATTCCTCTTCAAACAACTCACCCTCGGAAAATCGCTGTCAGTCGACCATGCCTCTTTGCCTGGTCATATACAAAAAAAAAAATAGTCCTGAAAAAAATAAAAAAAATGCATTCATTCGCTGAGAAAATACTCAAATTAACTTCAGATACACAATTTAGAAATGTCCTCTCGCACTTCATGATAAAACAGAGTGGCAGAAGTGCTTGGTATTAAATTTTCAAGTGAGACTACTTTTGACTACTACGACCAGGAAGAATTTCGTTCTGGTGTTACACCAATATGCATATCAAGGGAGATAAATCTTATGAATATGTGTCAGGACAAAAGCTACTTGCCTCTTTACCAATATGAGCTAGCAACTGTTTAACTCTTTAACAAACAATACAATTTTAGACTGGTCTAAACTGAAAGCAAAAGAAGACGACAAACTAAATGTTACACAAATCAGGAACTTTTTCATTGAATGTGTAAAAAACATGGTTAGAAAAGGAGAACATGCTGGTAAAGAGTTCAGACCCACCAAGCCTTATTACAAATTAATCAAAGGACAAACATATCATTGATTGATTGATTGACTGACTGATTGATTGATTGATAGGTGTTTTACACGGCTTCCAACATTATTTCAGTCATAGCACAGCACAGTTATTGACGTGTTTCCTTGAATTTACCAACACTGAGCTGTTCTCTGAATTGCCTTACTCAATTTCAATACCACATTAAACCTAGTGCCTCAGATGTGGATCAAACCCAAGCCTCCTGGCTTACCAATCCTACTCAATAAACCTCAGAGTTAGGCACGATCCCACAAACATGTAAAAAAAAGGTCCTTTTCAACTCCGTATCAATTAATTCCTTAGTTTTAACGACCTTTTTGAAGATAGTTTTCAAAAGCATGGTGAGAAAAGAAGAAAATGCTGGTAACCAGCAATTTTTCCTTTTCCCACAATTTTTTAAAATCCTTTCTTTGATAAGCATCCTAAAACTATTGTATTAACCTTAAGGATTAATTGCATTAAATTCTCAGGTTTCATGACTCTCTCCAGCCCTTTCAATTTGTGTCAGGTATGATGGGGGGGGGGTATTTGGATGAATCTATTTACACTGGATGGGTTGCATTGCTCAACTCTTTCAGTATACTTAACCCTTTACAACAACAACAATACAATAACAAAATCAGACTTGTTCAAATTAAAAACCGTTTGCAGACAACAAATCAAATGTATCTTAAATTGTAGTAGTTGCGTTTAATAGGATAGAAAATATTGTGGGAAAAGGAGAAAATGCTGGTAGCCAGCATTTTCTCCTTTTCCCATAATGTTTTCAAACGTGTTCTTTCTCAAGTTTGGTAAAAGTTGTTTTTGTGTGGTAAAGGATTAAAAAGTCAGTCGATTGTCCGTTTTCTTGTTCTGCTATGCCAACAGGGTATTCAAATTCATTCCAAAACCCTGGAAGAGCCAATTTACTTTAGAGGAGTCCACTTTATTATTCGTTTTTAGATTCCTTGAGTGCAGAAGACTTTATCTAGATCTATTACAAATATTTTTGGACTTGTCCCAATTGAAAGCATATGGAATTGAAACTGTCAACTTATAGTAAATTTGGAAGAGTCTATCCGATTTAGTTTGATGTCTCTAACTATGCATTGAATTTGAAAAAGTCCATTCCTTTTAAAACCAGTTTCAGTTTACAATGAATTGAATTTGGAAGAGTCCATTCTATCTAATTTGAGTTCTCTTACTATTCTTTGAATTTGGACAAGTCTATTCCATATAATCTTGTTTCAGCTCTGTTACAATTAATTGAATATGGAAGTGTCCATTACATTTAGCACGAGTTCTTATTACATCCATCGATTTGGAAGAGTCCATTCCAATTAATTTATTATCAAGTCTCTTGGAAGAGTCCATTCAATAGAGTTCCAGTTCTCATACAAATCACTGAATTTGGAGAAGTCCATTTTATTTAATCTAGTTATAGTTCTCTTACGATTCATTCAATTAGGAAGAGTCCATTCCATTTAATCTTATTTCAGTTGCTTTACAATTCACTGAATTTGGATGAGTCCATTTATTTTCCGTGAACATATTTTCTTAGATTTGGATGAGTCTAATTCCTTTGTTTATTTTTCCATTTTTCATCCTTCCCTTGATAGAATGTTACTGTTTGATATTTGGACAAACCACTTTCCATACGACGAAATTCTAGACTTGTCCAATTAATTTTTGCTCAAAAGATGGACTTTCTCTTTGATAGTTTAGAAAACATTGTGGACATAGGAGAAAATGCTTGTTAATATATTTTCTCCTTTTCCATCAATTTTTTAAAAATAAAACCTTACTAAATGGTTGGAAAAACACTTGATTGTAAAGGGTTAGTTTATTTAAAAAAAAAAATCATTGTTTTCTTGGTGTGTGTGTTTTTCTCTAAATGCATGTGAGTAAATGTCAAATGTTTATCCGTCCACGTTTTTTTTTCCTGTAACCCTTACCACACCATCCCGAGTTTTATGGATCTTTAGAAAGACGGTTTTTGAAAACAAAGTGGGCAAAAGAGATAATTCTGGTAACCAGCATTTTCTCCATTTCCCACAATATTTTCTTTCCGTCAAAAACCAAATTTCAGTGTTTGAACTGTATGTTTAATTTGTCATCTGCAAGTGCTTTCAGTTTGAGCTGGTGCGTAATTTTGTCGTCTGGTAAAGATTTAACTGTAGGTAATGGATAGGTCCATTTGATTGTTGTGTACCTGAAAAATATTGTGACATAAAGAGAAAATGCTTGCAATAGGCGATTCCTCATTTTCTAACAATGTTTCCACAAGAATTCGTACGCTGAACCTTAATTCGTGTTAAATATCCGTCTTTTACAAAAAAGTTTTAAAAGCAGTGAAACATTTCTGGCACGCTGTCGATTTCACAAAATTCATTACCGAAATGACTGCATGTTGTATGAACCTAATAAAAAACACCTTTTAAAACATTTCAGTAAAATGGTGACCAGCATTTTCCCTTGCCCCGCACTGTTTTAAAAAGGCTTTTTTTGGTTAAAGAGTGTTTTTGTTCCTTTCTAGATTTCATGATCTAGAGGAAATGGAAAGCAAAAACTATTAATTTAAAAAGAATATCATTTACTTTCGAATGTACTATAATTCAGCATGTCTAAATTGATCATTAACACGTTAAAACAAGGAAGCAATTTGCAAACATTTAGCTTCATTTTTACTCCATCCATGTTTATCCATTACTGTATAGGCTTCTTTGAGACACCTTAACTCTTAGCTAAATGAAGTTTTAGACTGGTCCAAATTAAAAGCATTTGCAGATGACAATTAAACGTGACTCAAAAAATAAAATTTGCGTTTGAAAGGTAGAAAACATTGGGGAAAGGGGAAGATGCTGGTTACTAGCATATTCTTCTTTCTCCACAATGTTTTCAAAGGTATTCTTCCTTCCTAGTTAAAACTTAAGAACGTGTAGTAAAGGGTTAAAAAGAGGAACATTTATAAGTTTCACTAAAAAAATGGTCAAGCTTGGCAGTTTAGTAACATACAAGGCTTGAAACCACGGGGTCGCTGGTTTGAACCCCCAGCTTGGCCAATTTTTCTCCAAGAATTGATAACAGTCATTGCGACAGGATTAATTCCTCTTTTAAGTACCGATAATCATTGTTCAGCCAATGGTTATAAGGGAAGGCAGCCAGAGGCTTGAGAAGAATATTGCGCATAGTAAAGAGTGTCTGGTGTGATTGGGTATTTGGATGAGTCTATTTACATTGGATGGGTTGCATTGCTCAACTCTTTCAGTATATTTAACTATTTACCATACAACAACAAAATCAAACATGTCCAATTTAAAAGCTTTTGCAGACAGAAAATCAAATGTATCTCAAATTATAGAAGTTGTCATTCATAGGATAGAAAATAATGTGGTCACCAGCATTTTCTCCTTTTCCCACGATGTTTTCAAAAGTCTTCTTTCTCAAGTTTGGTATAAGTTGTTTTTGTGTGGTAAGGAACCCAAAAGTCAGTCCACTGACTTTGGAAGCGTCCATTATATTGTTCTGCTATGACAGGATATTCACATTAATTTCAAAACCCTGGAAGAGCCCATTCACTCTAGAAAAGTCCACTTTATTATTCTTTTTTAGATTTCTTGAGTGCGGAAGCGTTTATCTATAACAAAAAACTATTAATTTAAAGATTACGACCCCTAACTCATCGGTAAATATCGATGTTTTCGTATAAAGGCTATACGGCCAATCTCGGCAGCTTCCGTCTTTTAATATGAGAGTTAGGGACCGTAGACTCACTAACTCATCGGTAAATATCGTGTAACATGAACGTTTTCGTAAAGGCTATTCGACCAATCTCGGCAGCTTCCGTCTTATAATATGAGAGTTACGGGCCATAGACCTTAAAAAGAATGTTATTCATTTTCGAATATGCTATAATTCAGCATATCTAAATTGATCATTAAAACGTTCAAACAAGGAACCAATTTGCTGTTATGTGGCTTCATGTCTACTCCATCCATGTCCACTACTGTATAGGCTTCTTTGAGACACATTAACTTTTTACTAAATGAAACTTTAGTCTGGTCCAAGTTGAAAGCATTTTCAGACGACGAATAAAACGTGACTCAAAAAATGAAATTTGCCTTTGGAAGGTAGAAAACATTGGGGAAAGGAGAAGATGCTGGTTGTCAGCATTTTCTCCCTTCTCCATAATGTTTTCAAAAGTATTCTTCCTTAAGATAGTTAAAACTAAAGAATGTGTGGTAAAGGGTTAAAACGTAGAACATTTAAAAGTATCGTTAAATAGATGGTCAAGCTCAGTAGCTTAGTAACATACAAGGCTTGAAACCACGGGGTCGCTAGTTTGAATCCACAGCCTGGCCTATTTTCTCCAAGGATTGATAACAGTCATTGCGACAGGATTACTTCCTCTCTTAAGTACTGATGATCATTGTTCAGGCAATGGTTATGTCGGAAAGTAGCCATGGGCTTTGGGAAGAATATTGCGCAAAGAAGTGGTAAAAGAGTATCCAAAGAAGCGAGGATAAGGTGGACTTGCCGTGGGGATATCTACAACAAAACACATCTAAGTGTCCCCCACTGCCTTAATTTGAAGAAAATGTAAATTATATACCACCAGGCCCTCTCAGCTCCATGAAAAAGTGCAACAAAGGTGCTACTGCAAAATTTCACATGGGACAACTTTTGGTTACTACGACCCGGAAGCAGTCTCGCATTGGTGCGACACCAATACTAACAATAGGTGTCACACCGGTAACATTTTGGCTAAGTAAAAACATAGAAAAATCCACTGTCTTCGACTTGCTGCTTCTGATTCCCTGGCGAAATGGGAGCTTTGCTTTTTTTCCCCTTTAAATATATGTCCATTGTCTCACAAAAAAAAAAAAAAAAAAGCAGAAAATGGCATCATGAACAATATTTTTTTTTGCTATTCCTCTTCAAACACATCAACATCAAAAGAAAAAAAGCCCTCAAAGCAATACAAAAAGTAAAAAAAAAGCATTCCTTCTCTGAAGAAATAATCAAATCAACTTCAGAAACACATTTTAGCCCCATCCTTTCACACTTCATGATAAAACAGTGTGGCAGAAGTGCTTTTTATCAAATTTTCAAGTAAGACTACTTTTGACTACTACGACGCGGAGGCATTTCGTTCTGGTGTTACGCTAATACGCATACGAAGGGAAATAAATCTTATAAATATGTGTCAGAACAAAGCATAAGCTACTTCCCACTGACGAATAAGGGATTGTAACAGTTTAACTCTTTAACAAACAATTAAATCTTAGACTGGTCTAAATTTGAAACAAAAGCAGACGACAAACTAAATGTTACACAAATCAGGAAATTTTTCATTGAAAGGTTAGAAAAGATGGTGGGAAAGGGAGAAAATGCTGGTAACCAGCATTTTCTCCTTTTCCCACAATCTTTTCTACCCTTTAGGGCTGATAGACAATATTCATCATTTCAACTACATTTGATTTGTTGTCTGGAAAGGCTTTCAGTCTTGGTAAGTCTAAGGTTTGTAGTTTGGTAAAGAGTTCAGACCCACCAAGCCTTATTACAAATTAATCAAAGGACAAACGTATGATTGATTGATAGGTGTTTTACGTGGCTTTCACAGCACAATTATTGATGTGTTTCCTTGAATTTGTCAACAGTAAACTGTTCTCTGCATTGCCTTACTCAAGGACATTCCCTGGTAAAGATTTAACTGTAGATAATGGATAGGTCCATTTGATTGTTGTGTGCCTGAAAAATATTGTGACATAAAGAGGAAATGCTTGCAAAAGGCGATTCCTCATTTTCTAACGTTTCCACAAGAATTCGTACACTGAAACTTTATTTGTGTTAAATATACGTCTTTTACATAAATGTTTTAAAAGCAGTGAAACATATCTGGCACCCTGTCGATTTCACAAAATTCATTTCCAAAATTAATGCATGTTGTATGAACCTGATAAAGAAGACATTTTAAAACATTGCGGTAAATGGATAAAATGCTGGTGACCAGCATTTTTCCCTTGCCCCGCACTGTTTCAAAAAGGCTTCTTCAGGCTAAAGTGTGTTTTTGTTTCTTTCTAGATTTAAGCAAAATATATTAATTTAAAAAATATGTTATTTATTTTCGAATATACTATAATTCAGCATGTCTAAATTGATCATTAATACGTTCAAACAAGGAACCAATTTGCAAACATTTAGCTTCATTTCTACTCGATCCATATTTATCCATTACTGTATAGGCTTCTTTGAGACACCTTAACTCTTAGCTAAATGAAGTTTTAGACTGGTCCAAATTAAAAGCATTTGCAGATGACAATTAAACGTGACTCAAAAAATAAAATTTGCGTTTGAAAGGTAGAAAACATTGGGGAAAGGGGAAGATGCTGGTTACTAGCATATTCTTCTTTCTCCACAATGTTTTCAAAGGTATTCTTCCTTCCTAGTTAAAACTTAAGAATGTGTAGTAAAGGGTTAAAAAGAGGAACATTTATAAGTTTCATTAAAAAAATGGTCAAGCCTGGCAGTTTAGTAACATACAAGGCTTGAAACCACGGGGTCGCTGGTTTGCACCCCCAGCTTGGCCAAGTTTTCTCTGAGGATTGATAACAGTCATTGCGACAGGATTAATTCCTCTCTTAAGTACTGATGATTATTGTTCCGGCAATGGTTATGAGGGAAAACAGCCAGAGGCTTGGGAAGAATATTGCGCAAAGTAGTGATAAAAGAGTATCCAAAGAAGCAAGGATAAGGTGGACTTGCTGAGAAGATATGTACAATAAAAACACATTTCAGTGACCCCCCCCCCTTGCCTAAATTTGAAGCAAATCTAAATTATACACTACCAGGCCCTCTCAGCTCCATGAAAATGTGCAGTAAAAGTGCTACTGCAAAATTTCATATGGGACTACTTTTGGTTACTACGACCCGGACGCAGTCTGGCTGTGGTGCGACACCAATGCTAACGATAGGTGTCACACCGGTAACTCTTTGGCTTATCGAAAATATAGTAAAAACCAGTGTCTTCGACTTGCTGCTGCTGATTCTCTGATGAAGCGGGGTGTCTGCAAGTTATTTTCCTTCAAATATATGTCCAATGTCCTCCACAAAAAAGAAGCAGAAAATGGCATCATGAGCCATGGCCTTTCTGCTATTCCTCTTCAAACAACTCGACCCTCGGAAAATCGCTGTCAGTCGACCATGCCTCTTTGCCTGGTCATATACAAAAAAAAAAAATAGTCCTGAAAAAAATAAAAAAAATGCATTCATTCGCTGAGAAAATACTCAAATTAACTTCAGATACACAATTTAGAAATGTCCTCTCCCACTTCATGATAAAACAGTGTGGCAGAGGTGCTTGGTATTAAATTTTCAAGTGAGACTACTTTTGACTACTACGACCAGGAAGAATTTCGTTCTGGTGTTACACCAATATGCATATCAAGGGAGATAAATATTATGAATATGTGTCAGGACAAAAGCTACTTGCCTCTTGACCAATATGAGCTAGCAACTGTTTAACTCTTTAACAAACAATACAATTTTAGACTGGTCTAAACTGAAAGCAAAAGAAGACGACAAACTAAATGTTACACAAATCAGGAACTTTTTCATTGAATGTGTAAAAAACATGGTTAGAAAAGGAGAACATGCTGGTAAAGAGTTCAGACCCACCAAGCCTCATTACAAATTAATCAAAGGACAAACATATCATTGATTGATTGATTGACTGACTGATTGATTGATTGATAGGTGTTTTACACGGCTTCCAACATTATTTCAGTCATAGCACAGCACAATTATTGACGTGTTTCCTTGAATTTACCAACACGGAGCTGTTCTCTGAATTGCCTTACTCAATTTCAATACCACATTAAACCTAGTGCCTCAGATGTGGATCAAACCCAAGCCTCCTGGCTTACCAATCCTACTCAATAAACCTCAGAGTTAGGCACGATCCCACAAACATGTAAAAAAAAGGTCCTTTTCAACTCTCTATCAATTAATTCCTTAGTTTTAACGACCTTTTTGAAGATAGTTTTCAAAAGCATGGTGAGAAAAGAAGAAAATGCTGGTAAACAGCATTTTTTCCTTTTCCCACAATTTTTTAAAATCCTTTCTTTGATAAGCATCCTAAAACTATTGTATTAACCTTAAGGATTAATTGCATTAAATTCTCAGGTTTCATGACTCTCTCCAGCCCTTTCAATTTGTGTCAGGTATGATGGGGGGGGGTATTTGGATGAGTCTATTTACACTGGATGGGTTGCATTGCTCAACTCTTTCAGTATACTTAACCCTTTACAACAACAACAATACAATAACAAAATCAGACTTGTTCAAATTAAAAACCGTTTGCAGACAACAAATCAAATGTATCTTAAATTGTAGTAGTTGCGTTTAATAGGATAGAAAATATTGTGGGAAAAGGAGAAAATGCTGGTAGCCAGCATTTTCTCCTTTTCCCATAATGTTTTCAAACGTGTTCTTTCTCAAGTTTGGTAAAAGTTGTTTTTGTGTGGTAAAGGATTAAAAAGTCAGTCGATTGTCCGTTTTCTTGTTCTGCTATGCCAACAGGGTATTCAAATTCATTCCAAAACCCTGGAAGAGCCAATTTACTTTAGAGGAGTCCACTTTATTATTCGTTTTTAGATTCCTTGAGTGCGGAAGACTTTATCTAGATCTATTACAAATATTTTTGGACTTGTCCCAATTGAAAGCATATGGAATTGAAACTGTCAACTTATAGTAAATTTGGAAGAGTCTATCCGATTTAGTTTGATGTCTCTAACTATGCATTGAATTTGAAAAAGTCCATTCCTTTTAAAACCAGTTTCAGTTTACAATGAATTGAATTTGGAAGAGTCCATTCTATCTAATTTGAGTTCTCTTACTATTCTTTGAATTTGGACAAGTCTATTCCATATAATCTTGTTTCAGCTCTGTTACAATTAATTGAATATGGAAGTGTCCATTACATTTAGCACGAGTTCTTATTACATCCATCGATTTGGAAGAGTCCATTCCAATTAATTTATTATCAAGTCTCTTGGAAGAGTCCATTCAATAGAGTTCCAGTTCTCATACAAATCACTGAATTTGGAGAAGTCCATTTTATTTAATCTAGTTATAGTTCTCTTACGATTCATTCAATTAGGAAGAGTCCATTCCATTTAATCTTATTTCAGTTGCTTTACAATTCACTGAATTTGGATGAGTCCATTTATTTTCCGTGAACATATTTTCTTAGATTTGGATGAGTCTACTTCCTTTGTTTATTTTTCCATTTTTCATCCTTCCCTTGATAGAATGTTACTGTTTGATATTTGGACAAACCACTTTCCATACGACGAAATTCTAGACTTGTCCAATTAATTTTTGCTCAAAAGATGGACTTTCTCTTTGATAGTTTAGAAAACATTGTGGACATAGGAGAAAATGCTTGTTAATATATTTTCTCCTTTTCCATCAATTTTTTTAAAATAAAACCTTACTAAATGGTTGGAAAAACACTTGATTGTAAAGGGTTAGTTTATTTAAAAAAAAAAATCATTGTTTTCTTGGTGTGTGTGTTTTTCTCTAAATGCATGTGAGTAAATGTCAAATGTTTATCCGTCCACGTTTTTTTTTTCCTGTAACCCTTACCACACCATCCCGAGTTTTATGGATCTTTAGAAAGACGGTTTTTGAAAACAAAGTGGGCAAAAGAGATAATTCTGGTAACCAGCATTTTCTCCATTTCCCACAATATTTTCTTTCCGTCAAAAACCAAATTTCAGTGTTTGAACTGTATGTTTAATTTGTCATCTGCAAGTGCTTTCAGTTTGAGCTGGTGCGTAATTTTGTCGTCTGGTAAAGATTTAACTGTAGGTAATGGATAGGTCCATTTGATTGTTGTGTACCTGAAAAATATTGTGACATAAAGAGAAAATGCTTGCAATAGGCGATTCCTCATTTTCTAACAATGTTTCCACAAGAATTCGTACGCTGAACCTTAATTCGTGTTAAATATCCGTCTTTTACAAAAAAGTTTTAAAAGCAGTGAAACATTTCTGGCACGCTGTCGATTTCACAAAATTCATTACCGAAATGACTGCATGTTGTATGAACCTAATAAAAAACACCTTTTAAAACATTTCAGTAAAATGGTGACCAGCATTTTTCCCTTGCCCCGCACTGTTTTAAAAAGGCTTCTTTTGGTTAAAGAGTGTTTTTGTTCCTTTCTAGATTTCATGATCTAGAGGAAATGGAAAGCAAAAACTATTAATTTAAAAAGAATATCATTTACTTTCGAATGTACTATAATTCAGCATGTCTAAATTGATCATTAACACGTTCAAACAAGGAAGCAATTTGCAAACATTTGGCTTCATTTTTACTCCATCCATGTTTATCCATTACTGTATAGGCTTCTTTGAGACACCTTAACTCTTAGCTAAATGAAGTTTTAGACTGGTCCAAATTAAAAGCATTTGCAGATGACAATTAAACGTGACTCAAAAAATAAAATTTGCGTTTGAAAGGTAGAAAACATTGGGGAAAGGGGAAGATGCTGGTTACTAGCATATTCTTCTTTCTCCACAATGTTTTCAAAGGTATTCTTCCTTCCTAGTTAAAACTTAAGAATGTGTAGTAAAGGGTTAAAAAGAGGAACATTTATAAGTTTCATTAAAAAAATGGTCAAGCTTGGCAGTTTAGTAACATACAAGGCTTGAAACTACGGGGTCGCTGGTTTGAACCCCCAGCTTGGCCAATTTTTCTCCAAGAATTGATAACAGTCATTGCGACAGGATTAATTCCTCTTTTAAGTACTGATAATCATTGTTCAGGCAATGGTTATGAGGGAAGGCAGCCAGAGGCTTGAGAAGAATATTGCGCATAGTAAAGAGTGTCTGGTGTGATTGGGTATTTGGATGAGTCTATTTACATTGGATGGGTTGCATTGCTCAACTCTTTCAGTATATTTAACTATTTACCATACAACAACAAAATCAAACATGTCCAATTTAAAAGCTTTTGCAGACAGAAAATCAAATGTATCTCAAATTATAGAAGTTGTCATTCATAGGATAGAAAATAATGTGGTCACCAGCATTTTCTCCTTTTCCCACGATGTTTTCAAAAGTCTTCTTTCTCAAGTTTGGTATAAGTTGTTTTTGTGTGGTGAGGAACCCAAAAGTCAGTCCACTGACTTTGGAAGCGTCCATTATATTGTTCTGCTATGACGGGATATTCACATTAATTTCAAAACCCTGGAAGAGCCCATTCACTCTAGAAAAGTCCACTTTATTATTCCTTTTTAGATTTCTTGAGTGCGGAAGCGTTTATCTATAACAAAAAATTTGGACTTGACCAAATTCAAAGCATTTGCAAACATAAAGAATTTGAAACTGTCCATTTTAGTAATTTGGAAGAGTCCATTCTATTTAGTTTGACATCTTTTACCATGCATTGAATTCGGAAAAATCCATTCTTTTTAAACCAATTTCAGTTTACAATTAATTGAATTTGGAAGAGTCCATTCTATTTAGTTAGAGTTCTCTTACTATTCTTTAAATTTGGACGAGTCTATTGCTTATATTCTAGTTTCAGTTCGGTTACAATTAATTGAATTTGGAAGAGTCAATTACATCCAGCTTGAGTTCTCATTACATCCATCGACTTGGAAGAGTCCATTTCATCTAATCTATTTTTAGGTCTTTTGGAATTCATTGAATTTGGAAGAGTCCATTCCATTTAATTTTTCAATTCTCTTACAATTCTATCTATTTGGGAGAGTCCATTTGATATAATCTGGGTTAAGTTCTTTTGTAATTCCTAGAATTTGGAAGAGTCCTTTCCATTTAATATTATTTTAGTTCTCTTACAAATCACTGAATTTGGAAGAGTCCATGTATTTTCAGCGAGCATATTATCTTAGGTTTGGATGAGTCCACTTACTATGTTTTTTCCCCATTTTTTTATTATCCTTCCCTTGATAGAATGTAACTGTCTGATTTTTGGACGAACCACTTTCCCATATGACGAAATCCTAGACTTGTTCCATTTAAATTTTGCTCAAAAGATGGAATTTCTCTTTGATAGGTTAGAAAAAATTGTGGACACAGGAGAAAATGCTGGTTAATAGATTTTCTCCTTTTCCATCAGCGTTTTCATAAAATCTTCCTACATGGTTGGAAAAACACTGTATTGTAAAGGGTTAGTTTATTTCGGGGTAAAAAATCATTGTTTTCTTTGTAAGTGTGTTTTTATTTCTATATGTACGTGAGTAAATGTCAAATGTTTATCCGTCCATGCTTTTTTCCTGTAACCATTTACCACATCAACCCGAGTTTTATTGATCTTCAGAAATACTGTTTTTAAAGACAACGTGGAAGAAGGAGTTTCTCCATTTTCCAACAATGTTTTCTTTTCGCCAAAAACCAAATTTCAGTGTTTAAAGCATGTTTACTTGGTCATCTGCAAGTGCTTTCAGTTTGACCAGGAGCGTAATTTTGTCGTCTGGTAAAGATTTAACTGTAAATAATGGATAGATCCATTTGATTATTGTGTACCCGAATAATATCGTGACATAAAGAAAAAATGCTTGCAATGAGTGATTCCTCATTTTCCAACAATGTTCCCACAAGAGTTCGTTCACTGAACCTTGATTCGTGTTAAATATCCATCTTTTACAAAATGTTTTAAAAGCAGTGAAACATTTCTGGCATCCTGTCGATTTCAGAAAATTCATTACCAAAATGACTGCATGTTGTATGAACCTAATGCAAAAGACCTTTTAAAACATTGTAGTAGAAGGATAAAATGCTGGTGACCAGCATTTATCCCTTGTCCCACACTGTTTTAAAAAGGCTTCTTCATTAGGATTTTTAAATCACAGGATTGTCTGGTTAAAGTGGTTTTTATTTTTTTCTTTCAAGATTTCATGATCTAAAGGAAATAGAAAGCAAAAACTATCAATTTAAGGATTACGACCCCTAACTCATCGGTAAATTTCGACGTTTTCGTAAAGGCTATTCGGCTAATTTCGGCAGCTTCCGTCTTTAAATATGAGAGTTAGGGACCGTAGACTCGCTAACTCATCGGTAAATATCGTGTAACACCAACGTTTTCATGAAAGCTATTCGGCCAATGTCGGCAGCTTCCGTCTTATAATATGAGAGTTAGTGGCCGAGACCTTACAAAGAATGTTTTTTTTTTTCGAATAAACTATAATTCAGCTTAACAAAAGTGATTATAAAAAACGTTCAAACAAGGAACCAATTTGCAAACATTTGGCTTCATTTCTACTCCATCCATGTTTATGCTTAATTTATAGGCTTCTTTGAGACACCTTAACTCTTCACTAATTTATAATTTTACACTGGTCCAAGTTGAAAGCATTTGCAGACAGCAAATTAAACGTGACTCAAAAAAATGAAATTTGCCTTTGGAAGGTAGAAAACATTGGGGAAAGGAGAAGATGTTGGTTACCAGCATTTTCTCCTTTCTCCAGAATGTTTTCAAAAACTATTCTTCCTCAAGGTAGTTAAATAGAGAATAGATGGTTGGTGTCTTTGATGGGTTAAGTTTATCGGGCAAGGCGGAGGAATTTATCTGGTGAGCCGAAGGCGAACAGGATAAATTTCGGAGCCGAGCCCGACAAACTTAACCCACCCAAGACACCAACCATCTATTCTATTTATCCTGTCACTCACTGTAACGGAACTAAACAAAATAAACAAACGATAAAAAAAAATTACTGATAACTTTACCGTACCTTTAATAAATTTCCGGAGCCGAGCCTGATCGACTTTCCCAATCCAAGACACCAACCGTCAATTTTATTTATCCTTTTTCTCAATTATAATCCAAAATCCGACGTAACTGAACATTTCGCTCGAAATAATTTACATATTGACATCTTTCTCACGAGATCTATGAGAAACTTTAAAAAATGTAGAATCGTGTTTACAAAACTCTCTGGATATGCAGCTGCAATAATGACGTCATGAATGATGTTGGCTACGTCATAATTATTAAACGTGACGTATATCCGCAGAAAAATATTGTGGCGAAGAAGACAATGTGTTTGCATAACAGACTATTAATTAATTAAATGAGCAAAAGTATTCGCTAGCGATTGATTCATTCATTACAGCAGTTAGACCCTTGGTTGAAAATAGTCCCAGTTAGCGGATGCGCACTTGGCGGTCACGTGACCAACTGACGGATAACAAAAAAAATATACGGCACCCTGTTATCGGGTCGAAATTGTAGAAGGTGACAGGATAAAACTAGTTAGTTAGTTCCTCTCTTAAGTGCTGATGATCATTGTTCAGGCAATGGTTATGCTGGAAATCAGCCAGAGGTTTTGGAAGGATATTGCGCGAAGTAGTGGTAAAAGAGTATCTAAAGAAGCAATGATAACGTGGACTTGCCGTGGCGATATGTACAATAACACACATCTAAGTGGCCCCCCACTGCCTTAATTTGAAGCAAATGTAAATTATATACCACCAGGCCCTCTCAGCTCCATGAAAAAGTGAAACAAAAATGCTACTGCAAAATTTCACATGGCAGTACTTTCGGTTACTACGACCCAGAAGCAGTCTCGCAGTGTTGCGACACCAACGTTGTCTGCGCATGTCATATTCTTCGAAGATTCAACCTGTCTGCTATGACGTATCACCCATCCCCGTATACCTGGGAAAAGTAGGGCTTACACCGAAGCTATTAGCCTATTACCCAAGCATGTAAGGGCTGTTTTAATAAATGGCCGGTACATAGATTACATGCTAGCCGATCACAGCTGAATGAATCGCACCAGGTAGCGTTTTATTGAGTAAACGTTTATTTAATTCTGAAATTCAAAGTAACGGTTGTTGTTTTGAAAAGTAGTCCGGTTCTGTACCCAGTATGCCCAAATTAGATAGATGTGTATTTGTAGAATGCCATCTAGGGGGAGATAATGGCGACACCAATACTAACAACAGGTGCCACACCGGTAACATTTTGGCTCATTGAAAATATAGTAAAAACCACTGTCTTCGACTTGCTGCTGCTGATTCCCTGACGAAGCAGGAGCTTTGCAATTTATTTTTCTTCAAATATATGTCCACTGACCTCCACAAAAAGCAGCAGAAAATGGCATAATGAGCAATAAACTTTCTATTATTCCTCTTCAAACACATGGACCCTACGAAAATCGCTGTCAGTCTTGGCTCTAACTGGTGATAGACCATGTCTCTTTGTCTGATCACATACAAAAAAAAAAAAAACTCCTGAAAGACAAACAAAAAATGCATTCATTCTCTGAATAAATAACCAAATCAACTGCAGAAACACATTTTAGACCCGTCCTCTCATACTTCATGATAAAACAGTGTGGCAGAAGTGCTTGGTATTAAATTTTCAAGTGGGACTACTTTTGACTACTACGACCCGGAAGTATTTTGCTCTGGTGTTACACCAATACGCATACCAAGGGAGAAAAGTCTTATAAATATGTGTCAGAACAAAGCATAAGCTACTTCCCTCTTGACCAATAAGAGCTTGCAACAGTTTAACTCTTTAACAAAAAATATAATTTTAGAGTGGTCTAAATTCGAAACAAAAGCAGACGACAAACTAAATGTTACACAAATCAGGAAATTTTTCATTGAAAGTGTAGAAGACCTGGTGGGAAAAGGATAAAATGCTGGTAACCAGCATTCTAATTTTTTCCCACAATCTTTTCTACCCTTTAATAGACAATATTCATCATTTCAACTACATTTGATTTGCTGTCTGCAAAGGCTTTCAATCTTGGTAAGTCTAAGGTTTGTGATTTGGTAAAGAGTTCAGACCCACCAAGCCTTATTACAAATTAACAAAGGACAAACATATGATTGATTGATAGGTGTTTTACATGGCTTTCACAACACAATTATTGATGTGTTTCCTTGAATTTATCAACAGAAAGCTGTTCTCTGAATTGCCTTACTCAAGGACATTCCCACATAGAACCTGGTGCCTCAGATGTGGATCAAACCCAAGACTCTCTCGGCCTACCAATTCTACTCAATAACCTCAGAGCTAGGCACGACCCCACAAACATGTAAAAGAAATGTCCCTTTTTAACCCTCTGTCAATTAATTCCAGAGTTTTAACCACCTTATTGAAGATAGATTTCGAAAGCATGGTGAGAAAAGAAGAAGTGCATTGATTGATTGGTGGTGTTTTACGCGGCTTTCAACATTATTTCAGTGAGATCATGGCGACAGCTCGCTTATTTATGTATGTCCTGGGTTTCACCAGTGCTATGGTTTGGCTATGACATGTTTAACCAAAAGACACTCCCACGAAAAATCCACAGGTTACAGTAGTAAACCAGCGCTTTCTCTTTTTCCCACATTTTTTTCAAAATCCTTTTTGATACGCATCATTAAAACTATTGTATTAACCTTAAGGATTAATTGCATTAAATTCACAGGTTTCATGACGCCCTCCCGCCCTTTCAAAGAGTGTCTGGTGTGATGCGGGTATTTGGATGAGTCTTTTTATACTGGATGGGTTACATTGCTCAACTCTTTCAGTATATTAAACCCTTTACCATACAACAACAAAATCAAACTTGTCCAATTTAAAAGGTTTTGCAGACAACAAATCAAATGTATCTCAGCATTTTTTACTTTTCCCACCATGTTTTCAAAAGTCTTCTTTCTCAAGTTTGGTATAAGTATTTTTTTCTTTGCTAAAGAACTAAAAAGTGAGTCCATTGACTTTGGAAGCGTCCATTATATTGTTCTGCTATGACAGGATATTCACATTAATTTCAAAACCTACGAAGAGCCCATTCACTTTAGATAAGTCCACTTTATTATTCTTTTTTAGATTTCTTGAGTGCGGAAGAGTTTATCTATTACAAAAGTTTTGGACTTGACCAAACTGAAATCATTAGCAGACATATCGAATTTGAAACTATCCATTTATAGTGAATTTGGAAGAGTCTATTCTATTTAGTTTGACTTCTTTTACAATGCATTGCATTCAGAAAAGTCCATTCCTTTTAAACCAGTTTCAGTTTACAATTAATTGAATTTGGAAGAGTCCATTCTATTTATTTAGAGTTCTCTTACTATGCTTTGAATTTGGACCAGTCTATTCCTTATATTCTAGCCTACCGGCATTTTCTTCTTTTCCCACAATGTTTTCAAATGCCTTATTCTACAGGGTCGTTGAATGTCAGGATTGTGTGGTGAAAGGTTTATTGATTCAGCGACTGTAAGAGTTAAACTCTTTACCAGACGACAAAATTTTGGACTCGTCAAAATTTAAAGCATTTGCAGACGACATATCAAATATGACTAAATTGACAATTTTCCTATCTGAAAGGTTAGAAAAGATTGTGGGAAAAGGAGAAACATTTTCTCCTTTTCCCTTAATGTTTTCAAACGCCTTCATCAGGGTCGTTTAAACTTAGGATTGTGTGGCAGAGGGTCAAACCTCATACGAACGACAGATAAACCATAAGGGGGTATGGATTCGGCTTAATTTTGTTAACCGGTTTAGAAATAGAAGGAAGTAAATTGTTGAAAATTTCGTTGCAAATACACAAAAAATATACACGTATCAACGAACGTATTTTTCTACCCGCTTGCAAATTAATCAACGATAAAGTAATCTAACACCGAACACTGCATTTGAGTTTATAGTTACGTTACGTTTTTTTGCTTCTTTTCAATATGGCTACGAATCAAGGTAAGTTTTTTGTTATTATTTTCAAGGGCTTGAACTTTCTAAAGTATTTGTGTTTATAGTTACGTTACGTTTTTATTTATTTGTTTATTTATTTATTTATCTATTTTTTTTAAATGGCTGCTAATCAAGGTAAGTTTGCTGTAATTATTTGCCAAGGTATGAACGTTGTAAAGAAGAATTATTGTAAGATTGCGAGAGAAATTTCATGTGTTATAGTTTTTTGAATTATTTACTTGTTACAACGGTTTCAGTCTTTGCCTGACGATAAATTCTAGACTTGTTCAAATTGAGAGCATTTGCAGACGACAAATTAAACTTGGCTCAAATGACGAATTACTTATTTCCCAAGGCCGTTATAAATAGGAATTGTGTGGTAACGGATGAAAGAGCAACAGACGAGCCTTAAGCTTTTAAAGGGCAATATCTTTTAAGTTTTTCACTGAAAACCTATCTTGAGGGATACCTGACCTTTAGAATTGTCCACAAAGTGTATGTATATTGTTTGTCCGTTCGTCTGTCCTTCTTTCCGGCCATCCATACATCTGTCCACCCGTTCGTTTATACCGTCCTCCCATTCGATTATTTTCTGGAGACAATAATTTTATATATACATCTTGCATCGTTAGAAATTTAGAATACACCTGTTAAAGGCACACTAGCAGCGAAACGTAAACAATGCGGGATTCAGAATGAAGACAAATTTAAATCGTTCCATCTAAAATTATAAATATTGTTTCATGCCTTTCAGTAGTTTATCGAGAAATAACGGTGGAATATTGTTTGATATTTCATGGTTACGACCAGTGAGAAATACCGATTTTTATTTTCTAACTCTTCAATTGAAGGCGGAAACAGTAGTTCCCGCGCACTAGTTACATAGATAAACAGCACGTGCCATTCAACCAGATGGAAATATGACGTAATTTACCCTACAATTATCGCGCTTTACGCAATATTGTAATGCGTTGCTATGTTGCTATGTGGAGGGGGTACGCCACGGGGAATAACCGAAAACAACTGTACTGGATTTTGATTGAAATCCCAACAAAAAGTATGAAATAAATAGAATGTTTGTTTATTTCGGTGAGAGATCGAAATTGATTTCATCTTGTGAACACCATCGGTAATATTTTCACTCGTGGCTGCGCACTCGTGAAAATATTACCGATGATGTTCGCTCGATGAAATAAATTTCGATCTTTCACCGAAATAAACAAATATCCTGTATTTATTATTGGTCTGACAATTCGTTACAGAACGGTTTTTCAAAGTTACCGTCGCTGGAAGAAAAATTAATCTTAAAACTACGGTATAGCAAAATTTGGCAATTCTGTTCAGTTTTACGTTTTACAATACGTTTTTCTTCCGGTGACTACTACTTTGACATATTGTACTGTTGTAATACAATATCAGACTCTGCTTCTGCTGCGGCCATGTAATAGTTACAATCATCGTCTTAATTATTATGCTATGACTCACAATAATATCCATGCTTTTAACTCTTATCCTGCTAAGTAAGTGAAATAAAATTTTCAAGCCGATTGTAAAAACTCAAATTTCACTATTACAAAGGTATTTTTTGGGGGAAATATATCTCCTTATCGGACGGTGTAGATCAAAGATCAGACTGCACGTTCTGTGCAGTCTGATCTTGATCTGCACTGTCCGCAAAAAATCCTTGAGTCGCGCCTAGCAGCCTGAGGGTTAAATGTTATGAATTAAATTTGTCTGCATTCTGACCCCTAAATTGTTTATTTTTGGCCAATATTGGGCCTTTAAGTAGAGTAGATCGAAGTATATCGAAATACAGCTTTTCAATCCAAATCAAAAAAGTTCTGTAACCCTCCATCTCTCTCTCTCTCTCTCTCTCTCTCTCTCTCTCTCTCTCTCTCTCTCTCTCTCTCTCTCTCTCTCTCCCCCCCCACGAAATATTTTGGCGGAAGGAGAACTTTAACGAAAACTGTCCATATTTTTTACAAGCTTTCACCATGAAGCGTATAAATATGAGAAAAAAGGACAAAATACCTGTTACAAGCACTGACACCTTTTCCAACGATGTTTTCTACGCTTTTGAAAACATATTCTATCATTTAAGCCATATTTGAATTTGTCTTAGCAAATTCTTTCAATATGGTCGTGTCTAAATGTTTTTGCGCCTGGTATAAAGTTTAGAAGGAAGAAAGGAAGTAATGAGAAGAAAAAAAAGACGTTGAAGTGTAGAGGTCCGACCACATACATCACCCTTATCATGCTAAATAAGTTAAATGTAACTTTCAAGCCGATAGTAAAACCCGAATAAGGCTATTTCAAATTTAGTTGTTTGTTTTTTTGAGGAAAAAAATTCTCCTTATCGGACAGTGTAGATCCAAGATCAGACTGCACAGAACGTGCAGTCTGATCTTGATCTACGCTGTCCGCAAAAGGCCAAAAGGTTAACCCGTTATCATATAACCTCGAGTTTGAATGACCCTGGGAAAGAAAACTTTTGAAAACATCTTGGGAAAAGGAGAAAATGCTGGTACGCAGCATTTTCTCCTTTTCCTACAATGTTTTATACCCTTCCAGGAAAAATTATCATCATTTGAGCCGCATTATGTTTGTCGTCTGCAATAGCTTTGAATTTGGACGCGTGAAATATTTTGCCGTTTTGTGAAGAGTTGAACTTTAAGAATACATTTCGAATTTGATTAAGGCTAGAAAAAGAGCGACAAAACGCTTTGCCAAACGACAAAAAATACTTTCAGCCAAATTGGAAGCCTTTGCAGACGAAATATTAACCCTTCGGCTGCTAAGCACGACTCAAAGACCTTTTGCGGACAGTGTAGATTAAGATCAGACTGCACAGAACGTGCAGTCTGATCTTAGATCTACACTGTCCGATAAGGCGATATCATTCCCTCAAAAAGTACCTTTGAAATAGCAAAATCTTGGTATTTGCTATCGGTTCAAAAGGCTCATTTTACTTAATCAGGATAAGGGTTAATAAGGTTTTAAATAAATGAATTTATGTTGGAAAGGACAGAAAACGTTGTGGGAAAAGGAGAAAATGCTGGTTACCAGCATTTTCTCCTTTTCTCACAATGTTTTCAAAGACCTTCATTGTAAGAATCGTTTAAACTCGGGAAGGGTAATTTGAGGAACAGACAACGAAAAACTTGCTGCATGAGAGTATAGAGCTATAATATTCATTTTCTAAAGAACTAAAGCTTATTTCGTGACAGAAACTCTTAAGATCTATTAGAGTCTATCTTACCTGAAAGATAACGTGGATATTTGAACAGTTAGATAATGTACGCATGAGTTTACCCATTTCTAAACTAAAGAGATGAAATCAATGTTATATAATTGAGAAGCACTCTGGCAAAAGGAGGCTTAATGCATCTCCGTGATGCAAAATAATACCAAGCCAGTCATCACATGATCATGGACCCATGAAGTCCATTTTATCTTACAACCGAATGAATCTTGAGGAAAAGTGGTCCTTGGACATGCTGAAAATTGCCCCATAGCGAAAAGCGGATTGCGCAAGGTTAAATGGGTCAATACTTTTGCAGATACATTAAGCTCCCTTTTCAAAGAAAACGGGTCATATACGTGTACATGTATCTAAGGGGAAAGTAGAGCATGCAATAATAATTATAACATTTTATTGATTTAACATATACAGCCGATCGTCACATAATGATTTGTCTGCCTTCTAATAATATGATATTCTTACGAACGAAGTCCGTAATAAAGAAACTAATGAATATATGCATGGCTGAAATACAAACTGCATCTGGCGGGATTCGAACCCACGGCGGACAAGATCCTCGTTTTTCGAGGTTTAAAAGACCAATACCATAACCACTGAGCTAAAGAGATATCTTTTTAACGCAGTATTTAAATCGGGACGAAGCCATGCATGAAGGAGTGGTCTCCCGTAACAATATACATGTACATAATTTAAACTCTACCCTGGCTAAGACATCTCCCAAAAGTACCGAATACTGTACATGCTAGATCCAGGGTCTATATACACCAATCATTAATTTCATTCTAAGTCGCCTGTGTAGCACAGTGGTTACCGTTTCTGACTCGTGACCTGGTGGTTGCAGGTTCGATACCCAGTTGCGGCAAACTTTCTTTCCGGCGATTTTTGGCCTCTCGTCACTGATGCATGTGCGAAAAGTAGTCAGTGGCTTTGAAACTTGTGTCAGTGCTGGTGTGAGAAAGCCAGGAAACACACATGCGTAGGTGCACTGACCGCCGTGATTTGACGAAAACTGCTTCGAAACATACTGCAGGATAACGTTTTTAATCGTGGGCTTTTGCTAGTTCTTATACTTATCCCTGGAAAATTTTGGAACTGTTTCCTCGTGTAATAGCTCTATGCACCACAGTTTTTCTTTAATTCCTTCAACGCCTATGTCCAAGCAGCTGTGACATGAGAATACAAGATCCGTCCGTTTGAAAATTTCATCTGGATACCGTATACAGTATCAAACATTTAAATAGATCAGTTTTATGAAATACAGACAGATTCCAGCAAAACTGTCGCCAATGACGGATCAAGGCATACCAGAGAGGTTGTCGATCTATTCAGGGATATTGCTTTTCTCTGAGAGATTGGACCTTATACAAAATTGTGATACTGTTTTTAAACCTTTTGTTAATATTCAGACTATTTCATTCTTATCACTGTGTATCTATTTTATTTTATTTTCATTATAGTATCATTTCATAACACATCTTTCATCATCTACTCATGACTCACGTTCTTACATCCTGTTCTTTCCTTTCACCACTTCTTCATTGCACGCTAGTTGACCCTAGATGTCGATGCCCCATAAAACACCATACATTCATTCATTCATTCATTCATTCATATCCATTTTTTTAAACAGTCTACTGCCTTGTCTTAAAGTTGTGTACATGTATTTATAATCTATAAATCTATCTGTCGCTAACTCGATCACTTTTTTGCCATCGACTGATTGATTGATTGTCTGGTTAATTCCTCTATAGATTTATCCACTTCTTCACTCAATCAATGGATTTACTCTAGGCGTCTGCTTATTAGTGCACTTCTTGATAATCTTGTTCCTTATTATTGTTTAGCCCATTTTTGCCTTGCATTTCGTTTTCGTTGAAAGTTTTACATACTTGAATCACATTTTCAGTTTTATTTCTGTCTCTTTTCCCTCTTTTCTTTTGTACTTTTGGGCTTGTACAATGCACTCCCTCATTCTGACCAGGGAAAGGACTTTTTCATTTTCGTCTTTTCATTGCAAGGGTCTTTTTCGGGCAGGAGTTTGGTCGTACATTGGTTCTCTTTCTAACCATAGACTTCTTATTTTTGATCTCTTTTTCATTCTTTTCTTATGTGTTCAGTTTTATTATTTTTGTGCAATGCTCGCCATTTTGGCGGAAAAAACAATGAAATAATAATAATACAAACAAACAAACAATAAGTCTAATTCTAGATTTAGAAAGTAAAACAACTTTTGATTGGCTAAACCATTTGGTTTAGCCTATCAGAAGTTGTGTTACTTTCAAATTTAGAGTATTTTCAAGAATATTCTCAAGAATAAGACAAATACTGTTCTGAAGAATGATTGGTTAATACGAATCCAGACTATTCTGAGCAATCCACTATAGATGAGCTATGCTCTATGCAAAGGCAGTTTAATGCATCTTCAAAGGCTTGCAAAACTATTTGCTATTGGTCAATTTCCTACAAAACATATCGACCAATCAGATGGCTTGTCTTAGCATTTAGAATTAGAAAACTATTTTAAATGGCTCGAAAATAAGGACACCGGAAACAAACTTAAAGCTGAGAAAGACATCATCGAATTTGAGATAAACTGTCTATCTTTGTATCAACCCTTATACTGCGAAATAAGTGAAATGAAAATTTTAAGTCGGTCGTAAAAACCCAAATGTTGCTTTTTCGAGGGTTTTTTCTTTCTTTTTTTTTGTGGAAAATATGCCCTTGTCGGACAGTGTAGATCAAAGATCAGACTGCACCTTCTGTGCAGTCTGATCTTAATCTACACTGTCCGCAAACGGTCAGCGTTAAGCAGCCTAAGGGTTAACTCTTTAACAGACGGCAAATTTCTAAGCTCGTCCAAACTGAAAGCATTTGCAGACGACAAGTTTAATATGGCTCAAACGATTGTGTTTGTCTTTGAAAGGCTACTTTTTGCTTACCGACATCCTCCCCCTTTTTCCACGATTATTTTCAAAACTTTTTTTAGGGTCGTCAAAACGCGAGAATTTTTGAAAAGGGGTTAGGCAGAAAGCCGAGGAGACAAAACGTTTCTTTTTTTTTTAATGTTTGGACGGGTTTTACGCCGATTTTAACAGTGATTCAGTTATATCACGGTGACTGCCCATTTATCCATTCCTTTCTTGGGTTTTAAGGTTGCTAGGCTTGGGGTATGCAATGCCTTGTCCGAGGAAAATCGGATATAACTAACTCCCTCCAGCGGGCATTAAACTAGAACTAATAAATGGGGACCCAAACCCTCGGCCATCTAGACACGAGGGATCTAGTGTTTTAACAGCTGTTGAAAACAATGTGGTAAAAGGAGAACATGCTGAAAACAAACATTTTCTTCTTTTCTAACAATGTTTTAGAGACACTTTTAGAGACATATCCAACCATTTGTACCGTATTTGATTTATTGTCTGCAAATAACTTCAATTTGGATTAGTCCAAATTTGTGTCGTCTTTATAAAGAATTAATCTTTTCAGCGTTTTACGGGGCTTAAATTACATATCGACATTGATTAGGATCAGACTGCACAGAACGCACAGTCTGATCTTGAGTCTATACCGTGCGCTTTTTTAGTTAAGTCTACAATATAAAAACTTTTCTGAGTTTCAGTGGATTGTATTTTGAGCCGTCTAAAGAGGTCGATTTCATATTTGGCCTTCAACACGCAAAAAGGGGCATTCAGACACTTGCGTAAAGTGTCGTCTCGGATCTGCCTGCGCAGTCCGCGCAGTCTAATCCGAGACGGCACTTTCCGTATTTATGTAATTTTCTGTTTTGCACAAGTCTACTGTTGGACAAAATCTAGTGTAATCGTAAAGTGCCGTCTCGGATCAGCCTGCGCGGACTGCGCAGGCTGATCCGAGACGACACTTTACGCAAATGTCCGAATGCCCCTTTTCGCGTGTTGCAGGCCAATTATATAGCGCTGAAAATGTTAAAGCCCCAATAACGGCCAAAAGTAAAAAATGCTGGCGTAAAAATGCATCTAAATTTATCTAATACCTTTTAAAAATTTGTAAATTATTGTGTCTGGCAGAAAAATGAGTTTAAAAAGTAGGTCAAAAGTTGCAAGGTCGCTTTATCTTTTGTTTATTTTATGCCTGTTTTAAATTTCATTTTCTTATTATTGGCCGCTTTTGGGGCTCTAACTTTACGATACTAAACGAAACGGTTTAACATATAATATGATACTTCCTCAACTTCTAAATCTTCCTCGTTCTGTAAGCGGAAGATTTTTTTGTTTTAATTTAATCCTTAAAAACACCATTCAAGATTTGATTTAGCTCTGCAGCCAGTGTATAATAAAATCAGACTGTGCAGTGTGATCTTCGATCTGCAATGTCCGCTTTGCTGAGGTATTCCTGATAAGAACAATATAGAAATTGCAATTATCCGGAAATTATTTCTAGGCTGAAAGTGTCTCTTGGGTTTAATCTGCGCTCTATTGAGTAAATCTTTTACCAGACGGTCCAGTGTTGTTACGACCCTGTGGAAGATTCATCTCGAAAACATTCTCGAGAAAATGAGAAAAAGGCCTCTAATCAACAATTCTTTATCCACCCCACATTTTTTTTTTTTGTCTTTCAGGGACAATTTCCACCCTTTAAGGGCCACACCCAAATTGTGGTCTGCAATGACTTTCAATTTAGGCAAAGGTAAAAATGTTGTCTGGTAAAGAGTTAATATTTATTCCGAGGTAATAGAAAATAATAAATGGAACGAACCTCCTGTTGACTCTTTATCAGACGACGCCGAAACTTTGATTTGTCCAATCTGAAAGCATTTGCAGACGACCATTTAAAACTGACTGAATTGATAGTATTTAAAAGGGTAGAAAACATTGTGGGAAAAGGAGGAAATGCTGGTTGCCAGCATTTTCTCTTTTTCCCACAATGGTTTCAAAGGCATTCTCTCTCTGGGACGAGTGGGGGTCCTGTGTGGCTCAGTGGTAAAGTGTAGGACTCGTGACCTGGAGGCCCCGGGTTCGAGCCTCGCTGGCTCCACTGGGCCTCTCACAGGAGTGTCCTTGGGCTAGACGCTTCAGAGCCCCAGCCTAGTACTGGTGAAACCCAGGGAAACATGAGTATGTGAGATGCCGCCGTCATATGACTGAAATAATGTTGAAAGCGGCGTAAAACACCATTCAAACAAACAAACTCTGGGACGAGTAAAACACACGATTGTGTGGTAAAGGGTCAAGATTCACGTTTTGATATCAACCCTTAGCCTTAGCCTGCTAAATAAGTTAAATGAAACTTTCTAGCCGATTGTAAAAAAAACCAAAATGCTGCTAGATCTATTCAAAAGTTCATTTTTTATGGGAAAATACCTCCATATCGGACAGTGTAGATCCAAGATCAGACTGCACGATCTTGATCTACACTGTCCGCAAAAGGTTTTTGAGTCCCGCTTAGCAGCTTAAGGGTTAAATGGGTTTGGTATACTTTTAACTTTTACAGCTCCAAAATATATAAACTCCACCTCTTTCGACGGCCAAAATACAACCCACTAAGACTCAGAAAAGTTTTTATCTTATCTAGAGGTTTGACAGTATAGATCCAAGATCAGGCTAAACGTTCTGTGCAGTCTGATATTGATCTGTTACTTCTACAAAGGCCTTTGTTTTCGCCCAGGGCGATGAAAACATTGCGATATATGGAGAAAGTGTTTATATACAGTTATTTTCTTCCTGTGTCGTAATTATGATTTTTTTAAAAATATGACTCCACCTTTATTATAAATGTGTGAAAAGCAAAAAGGACATTAATGAGTGACAGGCACCTTTGATTCGTTTGGATTCCTCAAACATCAATAGCTCTTGTTGAAATTATTTTTGAAAAAAAAAAAAACGTAGAGAAAAAAGAAGATAACCATCATAAGACGTAACATTTTTCCATCGGAATATTTTACAGATAAATACATTAAAGAGACATTACTATATGTTATTTTTCTTAAAAAAATGCTAAAATTCAATGCTTTTGTGGCCCAGTAATGGCCAAAAGTAAACAAAGCGGGAGTAAAATGCATTTGACTTTAAATCATACTATTTCGAAATATGGAAATTATTGTGAAATGGCAATGTATTTTTGAACGGTCGGTCAGGGTGTTAGTCGCTGGCAGAAAATTGAATTTTAAAAGAAGGTCAAAAGTAAAAAGATGGGGCGATTTGGCAGCTTTTTACCTAGTTTTACATTCTATTTTTTTCTGCCAGCGATTTAACATTTGAACCCACGGTACACTAACAGCTTGACATTTTCACAATAATTTCCGCATGTCTTTGTATTGTATTGAATTGAAATGCATTTTATCACCCGTAATGTATAATTTTCGACACGCCTACGTCTTTTAATGGACATGTTTAATTTTCCGTTTTCGGTTTTAACTTGAAAGAACAGGAAACATAAACTATCATAGTTTTAAATTCCAATCTATCTGGTACCGCATTTAACGTACGTTCGGCATAATTCTAATCTTTTGACTGCTAAACGTGACTTAATTCGTACGAGTATATAACCAAACAACTTACATTTGGACTTGCCCAAATTAAGAGCATTTACAGACAACAAAATACATGTGACTCAAATATCAAAATTTGTTTTTGGATGGGTAGAAAACATTGTGGGGAAAAGGAGAAAATGCTGGTTACCAGCATTTTCTCCTTTTCCCACAATGTTTCCAAAAGCCTTCTTCTGCAGGGTCGTTAACACTCGGGATAGTGTGGGTTAAGACGTTTTTTTTGTGGACAGTGTAGACCGAAGATCAGACAGCACGGAACGTACAGTCTTATCTTAAATCGATTCCGATACGGTGAGATGGTTCCTGCAAAAACGATTTTGACAATACATGTATTTTGGTCGTTAAGTCTTTCAGGTATTGTATCGTTCTGGCAAAAAGGGACATTTTTTATGGATCTTCCTGATACATTATACTAAGCAAGTCATTACAATAATTATGGATCCATAAAATTCATTTTGTCTAACAACCGACTGAATCATGGGGTAGAATCATGGTCCTTTGATATGCAGAAAATTGTCCGCGGACTGCGCAGGCTGATCTGGATCGATACCTTTTTTTTTTCCAGATAAATTATGCCCCCTTTTCATAGAGCACGGCTCATTTATTTAGGTGATACTATGGGAAATTTTGGATTGGTTACGTTCCCTTATTAAGTATTGGTCACAAGCCCTCAATGTGTCTATGTATGTAAAGGGCACCAGTTAAAGGAAATACTTGCTGTAAAAATCTCCCACAATGCTTCAGTGTTCGGTTTCAAATTTAAAGAACAGGAAGGGTTCGGTTTACAGACATAGAAAGACGTAAATAATTGTGAGGCCAACTAAATGAAGATGGAATTAAGCGTTGAAAGTAAGATAGTTAACATGTAATTATGGCTTGGAACATATAACTCGAAATTGACGTATTTAAATCTATACACTACTTTCAGTAGATTTCAGATTTAACCCTTAACCTGATAAATAAGTGAAATAAAATTGTCAAGCCGAGATTAAAAATCCAAAGTTTGCTCATTCAAAGGGTATTTTTGGGGAAATATATCTCCACGACTAACAGTGCAGATCCAAGACCAGACTGCACATTCTGCGCAGTCTGATCTTGATCTACACTGTCCCCTGAAGGTCCTTGGGTCGCGCTTCGCAGCCTAAAGGTTAGAACCAAATATTGTACTTGTGGGATTTCTACTACGAAGGATTTAGCCTGACGTGTGAGGTAGTAACGAAATCTTTGAATAATAATAATAATAATAATAATGATGATGATGATAATGACTGTTTTCTTTTTTCAGAGATCACTGTTCATGAAGTTGAAAAAAAAAAAAAAAAAAAATGAGCCATACTCTGTGAAAAGGGGGTTTTGTCCATCTGCAAAAAGTATCGACCCAGGTCAGCCTGCGCAGTCCGCGCAGGCTGACCAGGGTCGATAATTTTTTGCTATCGGTAATTTTTCCGCTTGTCAAAGGACCAGTCTACCTTATGATTTATTCGGTTGTTAGACAAAATTGTTTTTATGAATGCATACTTATCTGAAGACTTGCTTGTTATAAAGCGGCACGGAGATGTATTAAGCCCTCTTTTCCCAGAGCGCCGGTCAAATGTAATTGCAAACTATTGTTTGACCCTTTACCTCACAATCCCAAGTTTTAAGGACCCTGAGGAAGAAGGGCTTTGAAAAATATTGTGGGGAAAGGAGAAAATGCTGATAACAGTATTATTCTCCTTTCTCTCTTTCCCTTCCCCCCCCCCCCCAAATGTTTCCGACTCTTTCAAAGACAAATTCCATTGTCAGAGCACTATTAATTTGTTGTCTACCTCCGCTTAAGGATAGGGGACCCTAATGGGATTCGTGTAACATTGCCTTTCATCGCCAAAATCGTACGGATTCGGCTAAGACTCGGGTAATCCGTAATTGATGCGGGGAGCCAGCGTCTATTGGCAGATCGATTACGGATTACCCGAGACTTAGCCGAATCTGTACGTTTTTTCGGCGATGAAAGGCGCTGTTAAACGGATCCCATTAAGGTGCCCTATCCTTAAAGTCTACGGCCTCTAACTCTCATATTAAAAGTCGGAAGCAGCCGAGATTGGCCGAATAGCCTTTACGAAAACGTCGATGTTACATGGTATCTACCGATGAGTAAGTGAGTCTACAGCCCCTAACTCTCATGTCAAAAGAAGGAAGCTGCCGAGATTGACCGAATAACCTTTACGAAAACGTCTATGTTACACAATATTTACAGATGAGTAAGGGGTCGTAATCCTTAAAAGTTAAACAAGTCAAGAATAGTTGTTTTGCAAACATTTCAAATAGATCTAGGTCATTGGCTGCAGATAAAATAAATTTAGACCAAAAAAAAAAATGAAACTTAAAATTCGAGCATACCCAGCTTAAGGCTAAACTTATACATGTACAACTTGAGATTGCATACAGGTATTTTTATCTTTTACCAAACAATCCCGTGTTAAATGACTTTGAGGAAAAATGCTTTTGAAAACATTGTCGGAAAAGGAGAAAATGGTGGTGACCAGCATTTTCTCCTTTACCGACAATGTTTTCTACGCCTTTCGGAGTGAAATCTTAACAATTTCGACACATTGAATTTGTTGTTTGCAATCGCCGAAGCCCGGTACCTCAGTCGGTAGCATACAGGACTTGAGAAAAGGAGGTCGCTGGTTCGATCCCCGGCTTGGCCAATTTCTTTCCGAGGATTGATGATAGTCATTTCGACAGCATCCTCTCTCACCCCTGACCATTGTTTCGAGGATAGTTATGTTCGAAAGCAGCCAGTGGCTTGGAAAGAATATTGTGCGGAGTACCAGTGAAAGAAACTCCAGGAAAGCATGGATAGGTGCACTAGCCGCCGCTATTTGTATGAAATAATGTTGAAAGCGGCGTTAAACACCATACAATTGATCAACATACCTTGAGAAACAAAGAATTTGACTACTGTGAGAACAACAATCAACCCTGTACCCAAACAACCTTGAGGAATGAAACTTTGAAAATATTGTGGGAAAAGGAGAAAATGCTGGGAACCAGCATTTTCTCCTTTTCCCACAATGTTTTCTACGCCTTTCGGAGACAGTTCTTATCATATAAGCCACATCGAATTTGTTGTCGGCTTATGCTTTCAATGGGGACGCACCTGAAAATTTTTCATGTGCTAAAGTGTTGGTCATATAACTTTCCAAATGCACACCCATTTTCGGGACCCTTGCCCAATATTTTTGAGAATCTTCCATACTATTTAGGGCTGGGAGAACAACAAACATTGCTTTGTGAGACCTTGTACAATAAAATTGAGAGGACTCTTTTCACATTTCTCTTCAAAAGGGGGGGGGGGCGTTAACATTATGCAATACTTCTTGGGGACCTTTCATAATGATATAACTCATTGCCACATAATCTCAAGGAAAGAGGAAGGAGGAAAGATTTTGAAAACATTGTAGGAAAAGGAGAAAATGCTGGTAACCAGCATTCTCTCCTTTTCCCACTGTTTTCTACTCTTTCAAAGAAAAAATATCTTCAACTGTTCAGCATTTTGTCGTTTGGTAAAACTAAAGGCTAAATAACGGCATAGGGATTTTTCTTAAAAGCATTTTATGACTTTAGTCTATCTTATAATATTGTTTAAAGATACATCTTTACTCGTTATCATCCAGTTTTTTTTAACCCATTTCATCTTTATTTTATGAAACTATAATCATTCTTGTGTCTTCGTGCCAAATGTTGCCCCTGCCAGTTGCAAGGTTGTACAAATTACGACGGATAGAAAATGCATTTCATTCTCTGAAGACTATCAAAGATATCATGTGTAGTTGTTTCCGGTTTTAAATCGAGGATATACTAGTATCCCTTTAGTTTCTTTATCCTTTACACCTTACACCTTATCGATTTTTATCTATGTTTACACAACTGACTAGATTCCACACACTATCAAGTTTTAACAGTGTTTACTCTCTGGCTGTAAAAATGTATCTTTAAGATGCGAAATAAAGTTTTAAAATGCTAAATGAGGTCTCACGCAAAGCTCTTAGTTTGATTATCTAGTCTTCCCCTACTGTTAAAGGAAAAGGGAAATCCCTCGTAGTCACGTATTGTATATTGTATTGTGTAATGCTTGTATTTCTTTTATTGAAAGGGCTTTAGCTCAATAAAGTATTTAGACTTTAAAATTGAATTGAAATTAGTAAAGAGCTAAAAGGATTTTGCCCAATATATATAAATTTTTGCGATGTGGAAATTTTTGCGGTTTCGCGAATTTTGAACAATTCGCAAACTTGTCTGTTCGCGTACTTTACCAAAAGTATTGGTACAAAAAACGAGTGGTTTTAATTCGCAAACATTTTCATACGCAAAATGTCTGTTGTCGATAATTCGCAAATTTCTATACTCGCATATATATCTAGATGTACAGTAATATGAGTATTAGTGCCGTAGAGCACCACGGACCCTGGGCTAACCACACAATCAGGTGGATTGACCACACCACTTATAAACTCAGTCACAAGAACCGTATCAATACAGGACATCCTTCTAAATAAGTGAAAAGAAACTTTTAAGCCGAAAGGAAAAACCCAACTTTTGCTATTCCAACGGTAATTTTTTGGAGAAAATATGTCGTTATCGGACAGTGTAGATCCAAGATCAGACTGCACGTTCTGTGCAGTCTGATCTTGATCTACACTGTCCGCAAAAGGTCAGTGAATCGCACTTAGCTGCCTAAGTGTTAATTTATTAGCGCTTATATATACGACATAGGCGTATGCAAAAAGTATCGACCCAGGTCAGCCTATGCAGTCCGCGCAGGCTGACCTAAGTCGAAACTTTTTTGCTTTTACTTTTAAGTAAAGTTTCTGCATGTCAAAGGACCAGTCTACGTCATAATTTAGTCAGTTGTTAGACAAAATGGATTTTATTGATCGATAATTATGTAATTACTTACTTGGTATAATGCATCACAGAGAGGCATTAAGCCCCCTTTTGCCAGAGGATGTCTGATATACATAAATAGAATATTATTCGAGAAAAGGGCCATGTCCTTCTTAGAGATGGAAAACGTTGCTGAAAAAGGAGATAACTACTTGTGCCGTACAATTTATTTCTTTCATTGCAATGTTTTTAAAAGTTGTACACTGAAAGATCGTAAAGGGTCTTAGTTTTCATGAAGTCGATTAATCACTGTTTTCTCATGGGCTAACCCCTCTCCAAGAGACCCCGTGTTTTCACGACCCCTAGGAAAATGGTTTTTGAAAAATATTGTGAAAAGGAGAAATTACTGGTAACAATGTAAGACCGATTAATTTTGACATTCTTATTTTTTTTTTCAGACCAGAAAGACAATGCAGGTGCATTCATAAACCTAGCCATGGAAAACAGTGAGTATCTTCTGTTCATCCGTTCGTTAGTCCTGGTCTGTCTGTCTGTCTGTCTGTTGATGTTCTTGCTTTATTCAAACCGAAAAGGCAACCAAGTTTCGTTTATAATCACAGTTACTGAAAACAGCGACTAACTTTCGTTTCTGTCAGTCCCTTCGTCCGATCGACTGACCATCCGACAGACCGACCGACCGTCTGTCCGTCCGCCCGCCAACCCGCTGGGCATACCAGTCTCAGGCGTCCCCGTCCGACCGATCGTCCCACCACCTACCCGTTCTTCCGTGTGTCCGTCTGTCTGACTGTCTCCTTGTCTGTCTGTCTCTCTATCTGCCTGCCTACCTACCTGTCTGCCTAGATATGTATTCACCCATCCGTCCGTCTCGCTATCTGTCTCTCTGTCCACATGTTTGTAAGTTTGTCCGTCGGTCTGCCTGCCAACCAACCTGTCTGTTTGTTTGTCTGTCAGAAAACGGCGCTAAAAACATGAAAATTGAAACAAGAGGCAATAGGGCGATCTAACCTCATTATATCAATATTTGAGCCATGCTCTGGCAAAAGGGGGCTTAATGCATCTTCGTGATGCATTATACCAAGCAAGTCATCAAATAATTATGGATACATATAGATCCATTTTGTATAACAGCCGACTGCATTATAAGGTAGAATGGTCGTTGGACATGCTGAAGATTTACCATTAGCAGAAAGTTTCGATCCATGTCAGCCTGCGCCGACTGCGCAGGCTGACATGGGTCGATACTTTTTGCAGATGCATTAAGCACCCTTTTAACAGAGCATGGCTCATCTATATCATAATCGTTATTACTATGATTATCGACCCTTATCACAGGGTGACTTTCACCTATACTTCGTTGATTATCCCGAACAGATTTTTCCTTGATACGATTTATGGAAAGCAGAATTCCTTTTCATGCATGACCTACTTTGGGTTGGTTCGAAGCATTTTATCCATTTCTAACAATGTTTTCAAAAGCTTTTTATTACAATTGTTAAGATTAAGTTTGTTTGATTAGACGCAGAAATTTAATAATGAAATGCTTTACTTACTTTTCATTGCGACAGTATTATTTTGTTGGCCTGTTAAATAAATTAATCTTTCCAGCTAATAGTATGCAACTCAAATAATGCTATTTTAAACGTTTTTTTCTTTTAAATCTCCTTATCGGATAGTGTAGATCAAGATCAGACTGCACGTTCTGTGCAGTCTGATCTTGATCTACACTGGCCGCAAAAGCATTTTGAGTCGCGCTTAGAAGCAAAAAGGTTAAAATCGCATTAAGATCAACGATACTCTATCGTGTTTTTTGTCGTTTCCAGATCATTCCCCAGCCGTGAGAAAACGAAATCAGTCCGAAAATGAGGATCAAAGAGGTAAGTCGATTGATTGGTGAATATCGCCGCTTTCAACATTTCAGTTATATATCACGGCGATCGTTCACATATTCATGTATTTCCTGGGTTTCACCAGTGCTAGGCCAGGGCTCTAAAGTGTATTGCCCAAAGGACCCGCCGACGAAGAACCAAATACTTATAGTTGGTCTCGAACCCTGGGCCTCCAGGTTGCAAGTCCCACACTTAACCACCGAGCCAAGCAGGACCCCTCACAGAGGTGAGCCAGTGACATAATTGTTAACTTTTACTAAACGTTGTGTTTAAACCTGAGGAAAAAGCTTTTTGAAAGTATTGTGGAACAAATGAGAAATTGTTAGTTACAAGCATTTTTTCTATTTCCTATAATATTTTCAAAGGCAGCCTTTCTCTGGGTCGCTAGCACAAAGGATTATTAGTAAAGATAGTCTTTACTGCACAATCACGAGTTTTGACGTCATTGAAGAAGAAGGCTGTTGAAAACACTGTGAGAAAAGGATGAAATGCTGGTAGCCTATCCAGCATTATCTCCTTTTCCCACAGTGTTTTCTTTTCTATCACAGTCAAATCTCATAATGACATCCACAATTAATTTATTATTCATTGAACAAATATGTTTGTAACGGAAATATATTGAGAAAGATTTCAATATAAAATCATGACTCGTGCTTTCCTTTTCTCAAAAAGAATTTTACGATTCTAAGAATCTAATTTGTTGTCTGCAAATGCTTTCAATTTGGTCCAGTTCGAAATTTTGTCGTTTGGTAAAGATACCTGTTTCGTGTAATGAAACTTGTTGCGTATCTTTGTGATAGGTATGTTACATTTTACCCTTTATCAGACAATAGAATATTAGAACTTGTGCATACTGAAATCGTTTGCAGACGACAAATTAAATATGGCTCGAGTGGAATAGGACTTATAAAAATAGAAATGTTTTCCAAATTCTCTCTTCCTTAGGGTCGTTAAAACTCGGAATTGTTTAGTAAAGGGTAAACGAGAAATATGAAACGAACAATTACTGCACACATTATTGCCCAACGATGCATATTCAGCGAAGATCGTACCATGCATATCAGTTACTGTAGCCTTATTCTCCACGATTTTCTAAATTTGAAAGTAACGCAACTTCTGAATGGCTAAACCGAATGGTTTAGTCAATCAAAAGTTTTGTTATTTTCAAATATAGAAAATTCTAGAGAATGAGACTAAGAAATTCTTAAGAATGGTTGGTGAATACGGTCCAGGCTATGCAAAACATGTATGTCGGCCGCTGCGTTAAAATATCTTGGCAAAAATATATGAGCCATGCTCTGTGAAAAGGGGGCTTAATGCATCTGAGAAAAATACCGACCTAGGTCAGCCTGCGCAGTCCGCGCAGGCTGACCTGGGCCGAAGCTTTTCGCTATTGGTCAATTTTCTGTATATCCAGGGCCCAGTCTACCTCATGATTAAGTCGGTTGTTAAAAAATGCTGCTATCATGGATCCGTAAGTATGTGATGGCTTGCTTGGTACCGTGGATCACGGAGATGCATTAATTGGTACCATGGATCACGGAGATGGCTCGTATTTAAAGGGGGTTATTAAGATTTTTTAAAAAATTTACACCAAACTTCAAAATGTTTTATCGTTCAATTTAGTCTAGATATACTCGTGGCTGACAAACAGTCAACAAATAAGAAACCGAAGTGTATGTAACAAAAATGTTTAGATGGTATTTCTTTCATTGAATAGATCTACGTAGCCTCTTAAAGTAACAATAAAGGCCAAATGTAAACAAAGCGGATGTTTAAATGCATTTGAATCTATATGATACCATTTAAAAGTATGGAAATTATTGTGAAGATGACAATCTGTCATTGTACGGTCGGTCCAAGTGTTAGTCGCTGACAAAGAAATTAATTTCAAAACTAGGTCAAAACCTGCCGGGTAGCTGTGTCTTTTTTTTACTTTTTGCCTGATTTTAAAATTCTTTCTTTTTTTCTGCCAGCGACTAACATATGGCCCGACCACACGATAACAGACTGTCATCTCCACAATATTTTCCATACTTTTAAATGGTATGATTTAAATCTAAATGTATTATGACACCTGCTTTGATATTTTGGCTTTACTGGGTCTTTAAGATCATTTTAGGTTTCGAGTCAAAACCTCTCAAAGTATTGAGAGAATGTAACATTATTAATGACACGCGTCGATTTCGTGGGATGGTATTCATATAAGTACGATGACATCATATTTCATCTTTTAAAATAGACTGAGTTACCGATTAAAAGATAACCATTTACTTAAAGTAACAAAAGCTTCCAAAAGGAAACAAAATAGGTGTTAAAATACATTTCAGTTTCAATCATACCATATAAAAGTATAAAAACTATTTCCCAGTGTTAGTCGCTAGGAGAGAAATTAATTTCAAAACTTGGTTAAGACCTGCGAGGTCAGTCTATTCCTTTTTTTCTTTTTGCTTGATTTATAGAATTCATTTTTCTGTCTGCGACTAGACTGTCATCTTCACAATACTTTCCATACTTTTAAATGGTATGATTTAAATCTAAATGCATTTTAACACCTGCTTTGATTGTTTGGCAGCTATTGGGCCTTTAATTGGGCCAAGCTGAATGCACAATATTACCGAAGGTAACCTCCCTGTTTCTTTACGTTTGGTGAGAAAAATATATGTTATATTCTGTGAAAAGGGGTTTTAATACAACTGCAAAAAGTATCGAGAGGAAACATGCCAAAGGATCATTCCATCTCATGATTTAGTCGAATGTAAGAAAAAAAAATGGATCCATAATTATGTGGCGACTTGTGTGATATCATGTCTCACAGAGATGCATTAAACCCCCTTTTGCCAGAACACAGCTCATATTGATAGTATGTTTTAGTGATTTACGAGAACATTTATTTGCAAAAAAAATCTTGGTGGGCCCCTTTAACGTTATACCAAACTTTTGGACTCGACCGGATTAAAAGCAATTGCAGATGACAAATTAAATGTTACTCAAATGTTTGGAGCTCTCTTTAATAGGGTTGAAAACATTGTGGGAAGAGGAGAAAATGCTGGTTACCAGCATTTTCTTCCTCTTCCCATAATGTTTTCAATGGGCTTTATCTTCACGGTCGTTTAAACCCGGAATTCTTTGGTTAAGGGTTAAACTGCAATAATGTAGTTTCTGGGAACAAAATACATATTTAGTTTATGCCTCACCCTATTGGATCAGTGATTTGGGATTTCCCCATTTCGTTAAAAGCTACGGAAAGTTTTCAAAAATGAATGGCTAACCCCTTCTTTTTTCAAAGTACAATGTATCTTATTACGCTGCATCATCATACATGTACATTCGCTCAAAACTCCGCAGTACTGGGTATCTGCCTGTTTAACTCTTTTGTCACGACAGAAATGTAGACTCATCTAAATTACGAAAATTTAAATGTTGCTCAAATGATGTAATTTGTCTTTGATATAGTAGAAAACATTGTTACCAGCATTTTCTCCTTTTCCCACAGTGTTTTCAAAAGGCTTTCTTTTTCAGGATCGTTGAAATTCGGGATTGTGTGGTAAAGGGTTAAGTGGCCTTTAACACCGCTTTCAACATTAATTCATAAATATTATCGCAAATGCTCCCTTATCATGTCCTCCCTGGATTTCACCAGTATAAGGCGGGGATCTGCAGTGCTTTGCGCGTGGAAACTGTACATGACCAGCGACAGGGTAGAAGTAGTGTAGGGGTGTAGTAAGCAGTCTGAATCTAAGTCAAGAATTAAAAAAGTAACGCAACTTCTGACTGGCTAAACCATCTGGTTTACCCAATCGGAAGTTCTGTTACTTTCAAATCTAGGAAATTCTTGAGAATAAGATAAAGAATGTTCGTAAGAATGCTTGCTGAATATGGACTCTAATTAATTTCTTTGAAGGGTAATTTATATACGAGAGTTAAAGATCCAATTTGTGAAATGAAATAAATGAATAGGCTTTACCCTTTCCCAAACGATTAAAATTAAGGTAATGAAACACCATTGTTGTATCAAATTGTACAGTGTACTTACAGGTAAATAAAAATGTGATTTTAAACAATAGATTCACCCCAACCCCCAAGCAAAATAAGACGATTATTCTTGGTTATTCTAATTTAGCTATTTATATATTAATCTTTATACGAATGTCCTTTCATCCATCCATCATTCCGTCCGTCTCTCCAGAGGTCAAACGTTTTTCTATATCTTTAAAAGTATTTACCGGTAATTTAAAATTGTCAAATACACGCACATTAAGTCATCAGACAGCGAAACAAGGAAAGAAAATTTTGAGGAAAAATAATTTCTTCTAGCAATAAGTATGATTAAAAGAGTTTAATCATACATTTTTGCAGCAAAAATTACTTTTTATTCTGCTAATCCACAGGTCGCCAAAACAGAAAAAGATCAATTTGAACTTTGCCTACATTTATTTAAATAAGGAAACTGATATGGGACTGATTGGGCTGTACGCTCGTATCTCTATTGTATTTTATTTGGCCGTTTATTTTATAAGGTCCTAGGCCAAAACGTCCGGGACTAAAACGTCCTGGGCCAAAACATCCGAGGCCAAAAACGTCCGGGGCCAAAACGTCCTTGGCCAAAACATCTGAGGCCGAAACGTCCGGGCCAAAACGTCCTGGGCCAAAACATCCGAGGCGAAAAACGTCGGAGGCTAAAACGTCCTGGGCTAAAACATCTGAGGCCGAAACGTCCGGGCCAAAACGTCAACGCGAAAATGTCCGGGGCCAAAACGTCTGTCCACCCAATGTTTATGTACCCTTTCAAAGACAAATTTCATGATATATGTCGGCTGCAGATGGTTTTGATTTCGAAAAAAGTTGGCAATTATATAGTCTGGTAAAGAATGAATCCTTTTACAAAAAATGGTGTCTTGAAAGCTCTTGGGAGTGATGTAGGTCAGGATCACTTGCACTCTGATCTTATATCTACATGGTTGTCTACCTTTGCTCTAAAGAAGTACAGAAATGTAACGTTATCTCAACGCTGTGCGTTATCTTCAGTTTTGGCGAAACACCGTTTAACTATTAGCCAAACGACAAAATTTTAGACTTGTTGAATATGAAAGCATCTGCAGACGACAAAATAAACGCAACTCAAACACTGTAATTATTTTATAGAAGGGTGAAAACATTGTGGGAAAGGAGAAAATGCTGGTTACCAGCATTTTATCCTTTTCCCGCAATGTTTTCAAAAACTTTCTTCCTCGGGGCCGTTAAAAGTCGGGATTATCTGGTAAAAGGTTTAGCTGTTGAAAGAAGTCGAATCGGTTGTCCCTTTTATCGTCTATTGGATCTCCTTTGGCGTTTTCTTTTGTTTGCTCCTCTTTCATTTCCTTTTGGCACCTTTTGAATGCTTTAGGTCCCTGTTGAACGCTTCTTTTGAAACCAATTTCGGGATATCTTGAATCCGGTTTTTCATATACATGTATCTAGTTCCTAAAATGTTATGTACATTTGTACTTTCCGGCGACCCAATCGTCGACGCCGAAGAAATAGCTTTACTGAAACTGAGAATACATTTTGGTCATAACCTGTAAACAAGCGATAAACAGAGTGGAAACAATATCAGGCTGAAAGTTCTCTGCCGTATGATATTGATCCACACTGTCAACTAGCAACCTAAATCCTTAAACTGTCACTACAGGCTCAAATTATACTTTACCAAAGGGTAAAACACAGAAGTTCGTAATAAGGTAGAAAAATGGTAAAATGTGCAAGATCCTTTAAATTGTCACGTAAGAGTAACGCCATCAACATTCTTTTAGAGGGCTTTTTATTATTTTTTATGCTGTAAATTAAATTTTCCTATAAAACAACGATAAATAGAAGTAGACTATATATGTTCTTTGCAATCTTACAGAAACTGTACAACTGCAACTTTGGGTTAGCATTAGGTAACTATGGTGGCATATTTCTGCAGCGAGATACGAGATAGCTATTGCGATAATATAAGAGAACTATCGTGATAAAACAAAGTTTCCTGGAAATATTATCTAGATAATAAAAATTTTCACGATAAAAATATCGCGATAATTCTAACTGTTATCATGAATTTTTTTGCTTTCGTGCCCATAACTGACATTCAAGGTATCTATAATTAGATACGGTTTCGGAACATCTTCGTCTACAACCTTATGAATTCACCTTTTCCCTGAATGTTTTTTCAGTTGTTCGTAGGAGGCATTTGGAGTCGTCTTTGTGATTTTACAGGCTTCTGTTCATTTGGAGTGTTGTTAAAATTTACCAATTATGCTACAATTGTTAATAACTCGAATTTTTACTTACTGCAATCTTGTAAAGTCAAAAACTACCGAGTTTATCCAAATGGTAAATTTACTATTTATAGATATCGAGACACGGATAGAACTATCACGATAATTTTATCTCGATGTCAGCTTCGTGCACGATTGAGAAATTTTGCGTTAAAATATTAAGTTTATCGTGATATTTTTTTCAGGAAACTTTTCACTATCTCGATAAAATTTCCAGAAAACTTTAATTTATCGCGATAGTTTTTTAAAATTATCATGATAGCTATCTCGTATCTCGTGGCAGAAATATGCCACCATAGGTAACTCCGTCTAATTTTTTTCCACATCAGATATGACGTCATGGAACTGATTTGAATACAACCCCTCGTAATCGACACGTGTTATTGATCATGTGACATTCCCAGTAGTCTCTGTGAAACTCTAACACGAAATCTAAAAATACCAAAGAGGCTACATCGACCATTAAGGGAATACAACTTAAAAATCTTACTTTTGCTTTTCTTCTTTATTGATAATTTACCAGCTATCGTCTTACTTTATTCAAAGCTGTCAGTGCTTTCAGTCCTTTGGCAGACGTTTGGTAAGATTATAAAAATCGGAATAGCTCCCTTTAAAGGAGGCCATTCATTTTTTTATGCCGTAAATAGAAATTTCATGTAGATCTGAAACGCCGATAAATATATAGATCTATATTTTTTTTCAATCATATAGAAACTATACAGCTACACTCAGGAAAATGTGCAAGTTTTTGCATTTAAATCACGGGGTGGTCGTTTAGCAATAGGTAACTCCGTCTATTTTTATTAAATCAAATATGTCGTCATGGAACTGGTTTTACATCAGATAAGACGTCATGGAACTGATTTGCCTTACTGAATTCAATGATATATAATTCTTTCAGTTCGGTGAGATATATAAGTTGGTGTTTGAGATAAAATTATATTAAACGAGTCTAGGAAAAATGTTATTAAGTGAGCCTTTGGCGAGCTTAATAACATCTTTTTCTTGACGAGTTTAATAACTTTCTATCTCAAACGCTAACGAATGTCAGATTCTTTTTATCACATAACGATATTTCACAAATTATACATCAGAAGATGCAAATACCATCTTAAGATGCACTCGCGGTTATATCCAAAAAACTCATTAACGTCTATGAAATACATACAAGATGACTTAAAAAAATGACGTCACACAATTGTGATATCACCATTTTTTTTTTTTTTTCACTGGAAAATCTTATTCTATCGGACAGTTTAAATCAAGATCAAACTGCACGTTTTGTGCAGTCTGATCTTGATTTACACTGTCCGCAAAAGCGCGTTGAATCATAAATATTTGTTTCAATTTAAGCGCATAGTGCCTCTTAACCTTTGTATATGTCCCTATCTACAGCACACAGGGCAAGACGAAACCTCGTGCTACCACAAGAGGAGACCAGATATCTACGACAATGGTTGCGAATGCTGTTCTATCCGGCCATACGTGTTCGGGAAAAATCCTGCGTGTTCAATTTCGTCTACGTTCTAATTTTCCTGCTACAGCTGAGCAAAATTGTTCTGGTCACAACACAGGTTTGTTTGATTTTAGGATTACCTTTCATCTCTTTTGCGTTGGTTTGTTCGTTTTTTTTTTCAACCTTCCTTCTTTCCATTCTTCCTTTCCCTTCGTTACATCCTTTCAAAGCTAGCCGTCGAAATCTAAAGGTAAAAGCAAATAGAAAAGTCACACTCTTGTTTCTAAAATCTATTAAATACATTCAAACACAGGTAGTTTATCGTTTCTTAGGATATATTAATGGCAATAACAAATGCCTATTTGTCTTAGCCCTGTCATTGTTTGAGTGTTCTGCGTCTGTCATATCGCCGTCATTACTTCAAACTTGGTCTAGCAGTAAGTGCCAAGCCCCGATAGCTCAGTCGGTAGTGTACAGGACTTGAAAACAGGAGGTCGCTGGTTCGATCCCCGGCTCGGCGAATTTCTTCCGAGGATCGATGATAGTCATTGCGACAGGATTCATTTCTCTCTCACAGCTGACCATTGCTTCGATGATGGTTATGTGGGAAAGCAGCCAGTGATTTGAAAATAATATTGTGCAGAGTACTGGTAATAGAAACTCCAGGAAAACATGGATAGGTGCACTGGCCGCCGCGATATAACTGAAATGATGTTGAAAACGGCGTTAAACACCATTACATCAATAAATCATTGGGAAAAAAAAAACTGGCCGTTTATCTCAAAAAGGGAAGCAATACAAAAAAAAAAATACGTAGCTTGTAAGTATCTTTGACACAGTCATGTCCTTTTATGGACTTTAACGATTTCACTGTTTAACCATTAGGCTGCTAAGCGCGACTCATTGACCTTTTGCGGACAAGGTAGATCAAGATCAGACTGCACAAAACCTGCATTGCGATCTTGGATCTACACTGTCCGATAAAGAGGTATTTCTCTCCAAAATATAACTTTGAAATACCAACATTTTGGTTTTCATAACCGGCTTTAATTAACGCTTTCAGAGCCAAATAAATAGAGGATATTTGTTTTTTTCGGTGAAAGATCGAAATTTATTTGATTGAGTGAACATCATCGGTAATATTTTCACGAGTGGCTGCAAATCTTCTATTTATTTCATGCTTTTAACCTTTTCTTGGAGGAGCTTTATCAAAATCCAGTACAGTTCTTTTCAATTATTCCCCGTGGCGTACCCCTCGCGCATAGCAACGCATTACAATATTACGTCAAGCGCGAGAAATGTAAGGTAAATGACGTCATATTTCCATCTGGTTGTGAATCGCGCGCAATCTACCTAGGTAACTAGAATATAAAAATCGGTATTTTCACTGGTCGTACCCGTGTAATATCGAAAAATATTTTCACTGCTATTTCTCGATATCCTACCGGGAAGCATGAAATAAATAAACTCAACCTCTTTCGACGGCTCTAAGTACAATCCATTGAAACTTACAAATATTTTGATTGTATAGGCTTGACTACACAAGCGGACGGTGTAGATCAAAGATCAGACCGCACGTTCTGTGCAGTCTGATCTTGATATAAAAGGTTTTGCAGCAACTGGAGCCTATCGTTGGCACCCGCATCCAGCTTTCTTATTGTTTAATTCTTTCCCAAACAACAAATTTTAGACTCTTCAAAACTAACAGCATCCACAGATGACGAATTCAGAATGGGTACAAATGAGCTTTAGGTCTCTGATAGGGTAGAAAACATTGTGGGAAAAGGAGAAAATGCTGGTCACCAGCATTTTCTCCTTTTCCCTCAATGTTTTTGAAAGCTTTCTTTCCCCATCCTCGGAACCCAGGTTTGAAGCATTACGTTACTCTCCATGCATCTATTCCTGGGATAATTGACTAGCAATTCGTCGTTTCTTATGAATATTCATATGGTCGGGAATTACCCTAACAGCCAATCGAAAGATCGATAACATTATGATACTCTCTTGTAGAGAGGGTAATTTCATTTCTTCCGTTATAAAAAATAACCCCACTATGGAAAAAGACCCGAGGTTGTCAACAAATATGGGCCGTTGGAGTGCTTGTCTCCTGCGAGATATGCCATTCTGCAATACAGGGACGACAATATCGATCTTCGTGTACGCCGAAAATCTCTTTTTTAAAAACGCTTCTCGAATGTGGTGTTGATGGGCGACGCCAGATTTAAAGTATCGCTACGCTTGATTTGCAACGAAGGATGTGATTAGATATCGACAAGTTAAAAATAGAAATGACGACGTATTTGTGATAAAAAAAGTTTAAATTTTCTCAAGGAAAAACTGAGACCACCAATCAAAATGCTTCATGAATAATTCATGAGAACGAGGAAACGCCAGCGAAATAACCCAGTGTCGATTACAGAATGAATCGAAAGTGGGTCAACGAGGATGTCTTTCCCAGGGTCGTGAAAACCAGGGACTGTTTGGTAAAGGGTTAATCTATCTATCTTTATACTTCAAGCTTTTCACTTTTGTATGCAATTACTCTACATGCGCCGTGCTCTGGTAAAAAGAGATTGAATACACCTCCGTGATACTTTATACCAATCGAGTGATCACACAAGTTTGGATCCATAAAATCAAATTTTGTGGACCAAGAGTCTGAATCATGAGTTAAATGGTCCTTGGTTATACAGCCAATTTACATATAGCAAAGAGTATCGACCCAGGCCAGCCTGCAAAAAAGTATAGAGCAGACTGACATGGGTCGATATTTTTTGCCATTGGTCAATTTTCTGCATGTCCAAGAACCATTCTACCTCCAGATCCAGTCTTTTGTTAAAAAAATGGATACAAAGGTATGTGATGATTTGCTGTGTATAATGCATCACGGAAATGCATTAAGCCCACTTTTGCCAGGGCATGGCTTATTTATATTTTCAATTCTATATTTAGATGTACCATTTTGGTGACGATAGGCGAAGCTTCAGTTCTATCGTAAATCGAGGTCACATTGTGTTACGTCATCTATTTCTGCAGTATTGGGACTGGAGTAAGTAGATTCGGGTTTTCTTCGTTTGATTAAAATGACTTATCAGGATTTAACCCATCCGTCACCACTCGGCCGATTCCGAAACTACATCTAACCTTATCCGTATCAAGGGGGGTTTCCATTTTGAAAACTGTCGGTCACATGATCTTAAACATGGTAGCTCCCATGTGAATCGATTGGCAACAACAGCCACTGTAATGAGCAATCTGTCGCTGAAAATGCCAACGGAATTGATAGACCGAGTTAGAAAATAAACTGTTTGTCATCGTAAATGTATTTAGAAAGATTCTCACAGAAAAAAAAGTGTGACTAGTGTTATTTTTTCTAAGTGGAGTGTTACTATTTCAAGAACGATAAAGCGTTGTATTTCTGGCGAAGAAATGCTTCCTGTAGGTGCATGTCAAGCTACGTGATACGGCCGAGGGACTTGATCAACGGATCACCTGAGGTTTACCGAACTGATTTAACCCGTGCCAAATAAATGAGTCAAACATTTCCAGCGAGCGGATAAGAACCAATTATTATAATTTTACAGCTGTTATGGCCAAAATATCTTAAAAGGTAGTGTCAACGTTACGTTCGCCTGGGTTCAAGTCAGGATCATTTTTTCCTTTTATATATTCTGACGTTACTCTTTACGGTAATATAACTGTAAAACAAATTTACAGTTTTGCCACACATCAGTATAGACAATAAAAGGAGGCCGCCATAAGGATTGATTAAGAATTATTTCCGCCTGGATAACACCCTTTTCCCAGACCGATGCCGTACATATTTAGCATTTGAGTGGCTGGATAGTACAAATATTTTTATCAGCGTAGCTGAATGTGCCTGCTTTTGACCTACTTTTTGGTACGGATAACAAATGAATACATATAAATTTGTTTATTGGTAAAAAATGTAGAAATGTTTAATCTAAGGGCCCCTGCCTATTTTCTGGCAAATTTACGCCATCCATCTTTTTTTAAAAAGATATTTCTTGTTACTAGACTGACTTTATTTTCAGCCTGGGAAACTTTGCCATATCCGCCATCACGTGGTGACTTCGCAGTATATGACATACAAGAACTGAGAGGAATGATAAACTTTGCTGTGTCACAGGTAATAAGCTTTGTAGTCAATGTCTGTCTGTCTGTCTGTCTGCCTGTCTGTCTGTCTGTCTGTCTGTTATTCTGTCTGTCTGTTATTCTGTTTGTCTGTTATTCTGTCTGTCTGTTTGCCTGTCTGTCTGTCATATTGTTTCTAGTAGGCTGAGATAAAACAAGGGTCTGGGTCGATTTCATATTTGCAAAAGAGTGGACGTAATAGACTATGTAGCTCTTTCTATTGGCCCTGTTTTGGTATCTCAATGCAGAGGTCAAACCAGTATCAAGGTCGATTGAACTTTTTTTTTTCCTGTAAACGTTTAGAAGACGAATATTGTTAGTAGAATTTCTTTGGAGAAGAACAAAAATGATAATTTATGTGAAAATAAGATCAGGTCTGTCTTATTTCTATCATTGACAAGTTGTGGCAAGCATGGCGTCGCAAAGGTGACATCGAGGATGAGTTACATGACGTATTTAAATGACATTGTATAATGAAAATTGATTTTGACAATGAAGTCACGATTCTGCACTTTGCTACCAAAATTAAATTGAAAATACGAATATTAGTATCTATAAATATATATACTTGTGTATGGATAAACAAACGGATAGATACAGGGATGTATAGATGCATGGTATGGATGTTTATGGATTGATGGTGGAACGAAACATCCTAAAAGCACATGTATTTATGTATGCAAAATATTTTTTTGTGGAAACGAGTATTTCGATCAGATTTTCGATGTTTTTATGTTTAAACTTTCAGTATTACAATGCTGAAGATCATGCAACTGGCTTCTACGTGCAAAGAGGGACGGACAACATGACTATCAACTTTAAGTACTTTGATTTTCCCGGTTTCAATGACTCCGATTCGTCCGCAGGACTAAAGGTTTACGGTAAGATTGATAACAATATTTGAGTCATGCTCTGTGACAAGGGGGTTTAATGCATCTGCAAAAAGTATCGACCCATGCCAGCCTGCGCAGTCTGCGCAGGCTGATATGGGTCGAACCTTTTTTGCTTTCTATGAATTTTCTGCATGTCCAAGAACCATTCTGCCCCATGAATCAGTTGGTTGTTAGAAAAAATTGATGTTATGTATCCATGATTATGTGATGAATTGCTTAGTATAATGGATCACAGAGATACATAAACCTTTTTTTTTGTCAAAGTACGGCTCATTTACATTTTCGCTGACAGTTCAGATATTCTGCTCAGTTTTTGAGGATTTACGACACAGCCTCGCTGTAAATAAGGCTACTTCAGGAGGATTTTTAAAAAGTACGCAAAGGAGAGGCATCTAAAGATAGGAAAATCTTGTATTTCAAAAGTTTAACTTGTTTAACTTAACGAGAAAATTTTAGACTCCTTCAAAGTGAAAGTACTTGCAAACAACCCATTATATGAAACTAAAAAGACGACATTTTGTTTTTGAAAGGCTAGAAAACATTGTCGGAAAAGAAGAAAAATGCTGGTTACCTGTTATTTCTCCTTTTACCACAATGTTTTCAGGGGGCTTTTCCCTCAGGGTCTTTAAACTCGGGGTCGTTTGGTAAAAAGTTAACAAATATCTCGTCTTTGAGTTTATTTGGGCAATTCTAACCCTTATAGGGCCCAATAAATGAATTGCAGATATCATTAATCAAGCGGTGTAATTATTTGGACTGAGGAAACAATGATATAGAGGATATTTGGAGGATTTTTTCATGGTGAAAGATCGAAACTTATTTCATCGAGTTAACATCATCGGTAATATCGGTGCAGCCGACCGTGAAAATATTACCGATGATGTTCACTCGATGAAATGAATTTCAATCTTTCAACGAAACAAATAAATATTCTATTCAATTCATGCTTCTAACCCTTTTTTGTTGGGAATTTCGTCAAAAACCAGGACAGTTATTTTCGGTAATTTCCAGTGGCGTAACCCATCAGCATTAACTACGCATTACAATATTACGTAAAGCGTGAGAAATGTAGGGTAGATGCGCGTAAAATACGCCATATTTCCCTCAGGTTGAATTGCCGGCGTTGTTGACCCATCATAGCATAATCCACCATCATATCTTGATAAACTACCGAAAAGCATGCAAAAATGAGATTATCTTAACCATTTCTTTTTCTTACAGAGTTAACGGTTCCTGTCCGTCATGGTCTGAAAAAGGAAGTAAATAGTTCAACACTGGAGCCTTACTACACGTATAATATTTTGGAGGAGTTTGAATACTGGAATCTTACACAGCCTTTCAAAAGGCAAGTCTTTCTTTTTGTTTCTTATTTTCAACAAAGCCGAAACCAACGTTTGACCAAAGATTACTGAAACTCCATTTGTCTATCACGAGATCCCGATTTTCATTATCGGACACCGTTACTATAAATAGCACATTGGTGACTGCCTCTCTATCGTATTATAAGGCAGCAGAACACAGTTTGCAGCTAAACTCGTCTCGGTCGACAATAGGCCAAACACAAACTCCTCGAACAAAGGTCTATATAATCAGCCTGAAATTATAAGGAGCACTTAAATGTAACAGCACAATCTAATTCTTTAGATTTTATCAATAAATCATGTTCAACTTGTGAAATAGTGATATTAATGATCAATATAGGCAAGTGGCATGGCCGGAAAAAAACTGACAAAATATGCCATTTTAGCCTATATTCCAAAATTCACAAAATGCAAACCCAGAAAGCTAGCCTGAAAATGCCTAGCTAAATCGAAACTCAAAACAACACATAATCTGGGGATAAAATCCAAAATAACACATGACCATGCCGTTTTTTTGCAATCTTTCGTGCCCTGACCCTACCTTTGTTTTCACGGCTAAAAGCAGCCGCTAGCTCCATGACCCATCACTTTCGCATTTGGGGTCAAAACTATAGAACAAAGAAGGAAAGGTCATGACCTCCTGTTTCACAGACAAACCAAATGCTTCTTTTCCTTAATCTAACACAATTCTTGAGTGTAATAACTACTCTTCTTATCAAAATTGCATTAAAAACCTACCTTACTCAACTATTTCTAATTTTCACCATGGCTAATTCGAAGCAAACTGTTTACATGTGCCTAAACAACATAGAGGCAGTCGCCAATGTGCTGTTTATAGTAATGGTGTTAATGAAAATTTCACCTTTCCGTTATATATATAAGCGATCACCAATATGCTTTTATATGCTTTTATAAGTGTTCAATGATCGACCAAGGTAAATTTTGGTGTTCCGTGATAACCCAACCAAGCTTCACCAGCATGTGGTTTGACCTACACAATCGACCAACCTCACGTCAAGGGCAAAAACGTCCATGTCGTCTCGATGTTCGATATTGGAGTGATTTCGCTGGCTCACTGCAGTATCTCATACTTTTATTTCCGGCTGAATACATGCATGGAATACAGATAAAATCTATGGTGGCATATTTCTGCCACGAGATACGAGATAGCTATCATGATAATTTTACAAAACTATCGCGATAAATTAAAGTTTCCAGGAAATTTTATCGAGATAGTAAAAAGTTTCCTGAAAAAAATATCACGATAAACTTAATATTTTAACGCGAAATTTCTCAATCGTGCACGAAGCTGACATGCAAGATAAAATTATCGTGATAGTTCTACCTGTTTCTCGATATCTATAAATAGAAAATCCATCATTTGGATGAACTCTGTAGTTTTTGACTTCAGAAGATTGCAGTAAGTAAAAGTTTGAAAAATTCATAATTGTAGCTTAGTTGGTAAATTTTGACAAGACTCGAAATGAACAGAAGTCTGTAAAATCACAAAGACGACTCGAAATACCTCCTACGAACACTTTAAAACCATTCAGGGAAAAGGAGAATTCATAAGGTTGTAGACGAAGATGTTCCGAAACCGTATCTAATTATAGATACCGTGAATGTCAGTTATGGGCACGAAAGCAAAAAAAATCATGATAACAGTTAGAATTATCGCGATAGTTTTATCGTGAAAATTTTTATTATCTAGATAATATTTCCAGGAAACTTTGTTTTATCACGATAGTTTTCTAAAATTATCATGATAGCTATCTCGTATCTCGCGGCAGAAATATGCCACCATAAAAATCAGGCACGACGGGGAAAAATAGATACCTGACTAGATCTATTAAATGCAGTCCTAAACATGGTATGATAACAACCCACGTGCGGACTACCTAACCCTTTACCACACAATCCCTACTTTTAACGATCCTGAGGAGGAAGCCTTTTGAAAACATTGTAGGAAAAGAAGAAAATTTTGGTAACCAGCATTTTCTCCTTTTCATACAATGTTTACTGCCCGTTCAAAGCCACATTCAATAACTTGTAGTATACTTGATTTGTCGTTTGCAACTTGTTTCAATTAGGACCAGTCAAAAATTTTGTCAGTTAAAGCTTGATTTCCCATATAATTTGTCAAAAGTGACTCTATATGATAAACTGCGCTCTTGCAAAAGGGTGTTTAATGTATCTCCGTTATATACGATACCAAGCATGTCGTCACATAATCAGATCCGTAAAATCCATTTTGTCGAAAAACCGACTCAATCATGAGATACACTGGTCCTTTGACATGCATAAAATTCACCAAAAGCAAAAAGGTTTCGACCAAAGTCAGCCTGTGCGGCCTTAAACTGGGTCGATACTTTTTACAGGTGCATTAAGCCCACTTTTCACAGAGCATGGCTCATATATATTTATCCAACACTCTTTAAAAGAAGTCGTTACCCACCTAGCCAGTTTTTGTTATAATGTTTTACCGTTTCCAGAAAAAAAGTCAATAATTACAAGATTTTTCTGTCTGTAGGTATATGACATAAATATGTTGTAGTATTTTTCTTTGGCTTTTTCTTGCTGCACTGAACAATTTTGACATCTCGCAAGACGTTGGTCTTGCGTGATATATACAGGATCTGACATGCGTTGGCTTTTGAGGTAAAATTTTATTAAACGAGTCTATGGAAATGTTATTAAGCGAGCCTTAGGCGTTTGAGATAAAATGAGTTTAATAAAATAAGCGAGCCTTAGGCGTTTGAGATAAAGTGAGTTTGGTAAAATTTTATCTCAAACTCCAACTCATGTCAGAATCTTTTTATCACATAACGATATTTCAGGAAATATAGATCAGATGATGCAAAACCATTTATAGATGCACCCGTGGTAATAGCCATAAAATCCAGTCACTTCTATGAAAAACGTACAAAATGACGTCACACAAATATGATATTAAATGTGCATAAGATAAGAAAATTCGTAATGGGTATTTTACACTGAAAACAAGGGAGGTTATGTGATGAAAAATTTACCGGTTTAAGAAGACGTGTCTTGGCCGGAAGCTGCAACTCTTAGTAAAGTCATATGAATTCAAGCCTTCTTTGAATAACCGGTATGCTCGAATTATCAGATGTTCGAGTAAACGGTAATTCTCTTTAATGGATTTTTTAGATTATTGTCCGTAGTGTTGAGATTTTCCCTTCATTCTGTCCGAGTTTACGACGCGACAAGAAAGGCCCGATGTCTCAACATACAAGGATGGGTATGTTGTCTACTTATTTATCATTAGCATAGTTTTCATCAATACATAGATATATAGGATCTTACATGAGTTGGCGTTTGAGGTAAAATTTTATTAAACCAGTCTAGGGAAAGTGTTATTAATGAATTAATTAAACGAGCTTAATATTATTTTTTCTTGACGAGTTTAGTAAGATTTCAAACGCCAACGAATGATTCTTTTCATAACAATACGAGATTTTACAAATTATAGATCAGAAGATGCAAAACCATCTATAGATGCACCCGCGGTAATATCCATCAAACCAATTCACTCCTATGAAATACAAGTACAAAATGACCTCAAAAATGACTTCATACAATTGTGATATCAAACGTGTATAAGATAAGAAAATGTGTAAATGGCTGTATTACATTGAAAACAAGGGGAGTTACGTGATAAATGTGTATCTCAGTTTTGTGCTGACTTGCCCAAACTGGAAGTATTTGCTATAAATGCTATAATTTCCCTTTGAAACGGTTAAAAATGTTGTGGGAAATGAAGAAAATGCTGGTTACCAGCATTTTCTCCTTTTCCCATACTGTCTTTAAAAGCACTTCTGCTCCGGGCCGTTAGAACTCGAGATTGTGTCGTAAAGGGTGAAACAGTGGTCACTTTATTTTTCTGTATTCTGTATCTTCGTTTTCTAGATAAAGTTTGTTGACGATACAAACAACGGTCAAGTGCTTGTTGATCTAGAGACATTGACGAGTAGGCTGGAGTGTGCAAGCATCGGTTATAATGTTGAAGGTATACATAGATTATAGCCATGCTCTGTGAAAAGGGGGCTTAGTACATTTGCGAAAAGTATCGACCAAGGTCAGCCTGCGCAATCCGCGCAGGCTGACCTGGGCCGAACCTTTTCGCCATTGGTCAATTTTCTGTATGTCCAAGGACAAGTGTATCTTATGATTAAGCGGTTAGTTTCAAAAAGTGGTTATTATGGATCTATGATAACTTGATGGCTTTCTTGGTATAATGCATCACGGAGATGCAGTGAGCCTCCTTTTGCCAGAGCATAGCTCAATTATAATGTTTTATGTTGAATATGTTCACGAATCATATGGGATATGACGTAGAAGTTGTAAAATTTAAGAGGATTTTCGTATTTTTGAGTGTGTATAAGTTTATGAGATTGTACATTTGGATATGCCAATGAATCTTTAGGTTAAACTAAGAACTTGGTAATAAAAATAAGAATGTTCTGTTGAATGTCTACATAGATTTACGAGGTTGAATGTGTCCATAATTTAATGATGTTGTGAAAATTGTCCAAAAAATAAGATTTTTTTTAAATGTGTCCATAGATTTATGTGATTATGAGGTTATAATGTTGAATATGTCCAAAGATTTATGAGGTTATAATGTTGAATGTGTCCAAAGATTTATGAGGTTATGTTGAATGTGTCCGTACATTTATGAGGTCATAATATTGGATATGTCTGTACATTTATGTGGTTAAAATGTTAAATGTGTCCATACACTTATGAGGTTATAATGGTGAATGTGTCCATGAATTTATGAGGTTATAATGTTGAATATGTCCATAAATTTATAGGATTATAATGTTAAATATGTCCACAATTCATTGGATTATGATGTAAATGTTGTCCTTAACCCTTTACCAAACTATCTCAGGTTTTAACGACCACCTGGAAAGTGCCTTTGGAAAACATTGTGGGAAAAGGAGATAATGCTGGCATCCAGCATTTTCTCCTTTTCCCACAAGGTTTTCTTCCTGTTCATAAACAGTGATCATTCTAAGAGCTACATATGGATTATTGACTGCAAATATTTTCAGTTTGAATGAATCCAGATTTTTGTTATTTGGTAAAAGGTTAAATTCACAGGGTTGTTTTGTTGAATAGGCCCATAAATTGATTAGGTTATAATGATGAATGTGTCCATAAAATTATAAGGTTATGATGCTGAATATGTCTATACATTTATGAGGTTATAATGTTGAATATGTCTAAAAATTGAGGTCATAATGTTGAATATGTAAATACATTTATGAGATTATAATGATAATATGTCCATACATTTATGGGAGGTTGTGATTTTGAATATGTCCATAAATTGAGGCTATAATATTGAATGTGTCCATAATTAAGGTTATAATGTTGAATATGTAAATACACTTATTAGGTAATAATGTTGAATGTGTCCATAAATTTATGAGGTTATAATATTGAATGTGTCCATAATTTATGAGGTTATAATGCTGAATGTAATTGATGTGGTTATAATGTTGAAAATGTCCATAAGCTCATGAGGTTATGTTAAACTTCTCCATAAATTTATGAGGCTATAATAATGAATATGTTGATAAATTTTTGAGGTTAAAATGTTGAATATGTCCAAAAATTTGTGAGATTATGTTGCTGAATATGTCCGTACATTTATGAGGTTATGATGCTAATTATGTAGATACATTCATTAGGTTATAATGTTGAATATGTCCATACATCTGTGAGGTTATAATGTTGAATGTGTCCATACATCTGTGAGGTTATAATGTTGAATGTGTCTATACATCTGTGAGTTTATAATGTTGAATGTGTCCATACATCTATGAGTTTATAATGTTGAATGGGCCCATACATCTATGAGGTTATAATGTTGAATGTGTCTATACATCTATGAGTTTATAATGTTGAATGGGTCCATACATTTACTAGGTTATAATGTTGAATGGGTCCATACATTTACTAGGTTATAATGTTGAATATATCAATACATTTAGAAGGTTATGATGTCGAATATATCCATAAATCTATGAGGTTATAATGTTGAATATGTCCATAAATTTATGAGGTTATAATGGTGAATATGTCCATAAATTTATGAGTTTATAATGGTGAATATGTCTATACATTTAGGATTCATGATGTATTTGTTTTGAACTTATGAGGCTGTAATGTTGAATAATTTTCATAAATGGATCCATAAGTGTATGGGGTTATATCGCATTTGGTCCACATGAGCTATGTCGTCTGCAAATGGATTTGATATGGACGAGGCTGAAATTTTGTCGTCTGGAAAAAACCTAAGGCAAGCAGGAGCCTAAGGTACGACTAAAATTCACTTGAATGTATAGTGTAAGATAATTGCATATATGTATCATATCTGCGCCTCAAACCTTGAAAAAACATCTTTGTAAAAGGATGAACAACCAACACGAATGAAGGTTTGATATAGGTCTACGTGTAAAAACATTGCTGCAAAAGGCGATAATGCTCCTCATAAGCAGGCTTTTTTTTCATAACGTCATCAAAAATAGAAAAGGTATGTATTAGATATCTATAAAATAGTTTTTGCTTTAACAGATGCAGATCTTCTGAACAGTTCCGGATCGATCGGAAAAGGAGTTATCGCCCTTTGTTCTCTCTCGTTGATTGTTACAGTAGTCATGGCCATCATTAGTATTTTAATGTTCGTGGTAAGTTTTTACTGTGTTTGTTTGATTGAATAAAGGTGTTTAACGCTACTTTCAACATTATTTCAGTCCTATCACGGTGTCATCTTTCCTATTAATATATGTCTGGGTTTCATGAGTACAAGGCTAGGGCTCTAAAATGTCTTTCCCGAAGGACTATCCCGTGAAAAAAAATGGAGATCGAACCCGGGGCTTCCAGGTTTCGGTTCCTACATCTTCACCAGTAAGCCATGCAGGAAACTTTCGGTTTATTTGAATGACGTTTGATTTTACACCACTTTTATTTGTTTGTTTTGCATTAATTAATCGTCGCCACCAATGTGGAAGACGCCCCCAGAAGACTATTAGTAGTAGATCTACGTAGTGATCGTCACCTTGGCTTGCGAAGATGTTGTGCAAGATGCACCAGCCGTGGGAATCGAACACACATCCCACTGTATCCTGAGATTACAAAATTATTAGTGTCGTGGTCGAATCAACCGGCATCATTAATTTATGTAGGATCTGACATGAGTTGGCGTTTGAGATAAAATTTCATTAAACGAGTCAAGGGAAAATGTTCTTAAGCGGGCATTTTGCGAGCTTAAAAACATTTTTTCTTGACGAGTTTTGTAAAATTTTATCTCAAACGCCAACGAATGTCACATTCTTTTTTATAACGATATTTCATAAATTATAGATCAGAAGATGCAAAACCATCTATAGATGCACCCGCAGTTATATCCGCTAAACCCATTCACTTCTATGAAATACGTACAAAATGACGTAAAAAATGACGTCACACAATTGTGATATCAAACGTGTGTAAGATAAGAAAATTCGTTATGGGTATATTACGCTGAAAACAAGGGAGGTTATGTGATAAATATAGGATCTCGTATATCGCCAGTTGCTTACTTATCGTTGTACTTTTGTTTTGTTTAACCCTTTACGAGACGACATAATTTTAGCCTTGTCTAAATTGAAAGCATTTGCAGACGACAACTTCATTGTGGCTCAAATGGTGGAATCATTCTTTGAAAGGATAGAAAACATTGTGGGAAAAGGAGAAAATGCTGATTACCAGCATTTTCTTCATTTCCCACTATGTTTTCAAAAGGCTTATTTTCCCAGGCTCGTTCAAAGTCGGCATTGTCTGGTAAAGGGTTTACCTTTATCAAACCATTCGGTGCTAAAACATCCACGGAAAAAAAATCCAAAAAATATTTTGAGGAAAGGAGAAAGTGCTGATAACCGGCATTTCCTAATTTTTTCCGCAATGTTTTCAACCCGTCTTTTATACATTTAGAATTACTAGCTTTCTAGTGTTTGCTTTTGTGATCATGATGATGGGTTTCCGGTACCTTTATAGTTTCGTAAGAATGGTTCAGCATTTAGTCGCCTAGATTATAATCCTTTACCTATTTCAACGGCTCTAAAGAAAATGCTTTAAAAACATTGCGGAAAATGGAGAAAGTAATGCTAATCGGCATTTTCTCATTTAACCACAATGTCTTTTACCTTTTAAAAGAATTATCTATTGTTTGTTCCAGACTGAATTTTGTCATCAGCAAATGCTTTCAAATTGCTCTTGTCTGAAATTGTGCGTTATCTTTCGCTAGGTAGCACTTTTCAAATATAATTATACCTATCTCATGTGGGCATTCTGGGTACAGAACCGGACTACTTTTCCAGGCAACAAAAAACGAAAACATATAGTCATCTAGCATATAACCTATACACCAGTCATTTGTAAACACAGCCCCTACAAGCTTGGAAAATAGCCCCGGTATAAGCCCAGCATGGTGGGGACGTTATTCTTGTTGCCAATGTGTTGCACAAATCTCGGTTTTATCCATGTCTATATTTAGAAACTGTGTAAAGATATTTACAGTAAATAATAATATTATTTTATAAAATTAGTTTTCCAGTTTGAAATTATTATACTTTTAACAAATTTGTGGCGAAAATCTGGCTTGATTTTTCCACAGACGTATTACCTACAGCTATTTTCCGCATGTTTTTTCAGCGGCAATTTACGCACCGCGTATTAATATTTATCCTATACAGGATAGTGATGTGTCAGACATAGCAGACAGGTCTATCTTCGAAGAATATTACATGCGCGGAGAACGGATATGGTGTCGTTTGGTAAAGAGTCCATTACAAATTCACACGCTTTTTTTGCATTCCAGAAAACCAAAAGGTATATGAGAGATAATTACAGACTATTCTATAGGCCTTTAGACGACAAAGAAAGCGATTTACCGTTGTCTGAATACATACGCTTCTTTAAAATGTGGGATTATATTACTGTTGTATCGGACTGTCTTACCTTGTATGCCGCAAATTGGATTGTATTTGGAAATCAGGTAAAAATTTGTGTGCTAGAAAGGAGTGTTATCAGTAACAAGAAATGCTATCATCATCATCATCATCATCATCTTCTTCATCATCGTCGTCGTGATTGTCGTCGTCATCATCATCACCATCATCATCATTATCGTCATCATCACCACCACCATCATCACGATCACCACAACCGTCGTCGTCATCATCATCATCATCAGCAGCAGCAGCACCGCCACCACCGCCGCCGCCGCCGCAACACCACCACCACCGCCGCCGCCACCACTACCACCATTATTATCATCATCATAGTAGATAGAAAGTGACAGTTCTAACTCACCACAACTCCGACCACCCAACCACAAATTAGACCCACCACAACTCCGACCACCCAACCACAAATTAGACCCACCACAACTCCGACCACCCAACCACAAATTAGACCCACCACAAATCTGACCACCCAACCACAAATTAGACCCACCACAATTCCGACCACCCAACCACAAATTAGACCCACCACAATTCCGACCACCCAACCACAAATTGGACCCAACACAATTCCGACCACCCAACCACAAATTAGACCCACCACAAATTCCGACCACCCAACCACAAATTAGACCCACCACACCACCCAACCACAAATTTTTTGGCGCGCGAAAAAATCTCGCGCCACCATCGCGTCCCGAAAAAATCTCCCGAAATCGAGTTTTCCCTTGCTGGGGGCGTCTTCGCCATCCCACCCCACCCCACCCACCCCATCCCACTCGACCCCAGCCCACTCGACTCCACCCCACTTGACTCGACCCCAGCCCACTCGACTCCACCCCACTCCACTCGACCCCAGCCCAGCCCAGCCCACCCCACTCCACTCGACCCCAGCCCAGCCCAGCCCAGCCCAGCCCCCACCCCATCCCCCATCGCATACCCACCCCGAGTTTTCCCTGGCCGGGGGCGGCTTCGCCCGCCCCCGCGAAAGGCAAGCCCATCGCGCCCCTCACCTACTCACCCCCGCGTCAAACCGTGTGAGTCGCGTCATCTAGCCCGAGCGAAATTCGTTCGTGTCTCCAAGCTAACGTATCGATTTTGTTCTCGAGGATATAGCGTTTATAGACGTTTCCGCTTAAGGCGATTTTAACGTATCGTTTCCGCTTAAGGCGATTTTAACGTATATTTTGTAAAAAAAAAAAAATTAAGTTAAGCGTTTAAGTTCTATATTAAAAATGAGTTGCATCAAAAGCGGTGAACTGCGTAAAGAAAACCTTTCTATAAATTACGCGAATAAATATAGAAGCAAAGAATTCGGTTTCGTTAAGATTCCGACAGAGTATAAATATTCTAATGGTAAAAATGGTTCGTTGTTTATACGTACCCCCGTTCTGTTTTCGTACGGCGTTAATACGGGATTTGGAAATGATCTAAAAGATTGCTCCTTAGCTTTAATATGTTATAACGATAAAAAGCCTACGAAAAAGGAAACAGCTTTTAAAGAGGATCTGGAAAAGCTAACGGATTTCTTCCGAGATCGTGGAATGGACGAGGAACTAAAAGAAGATAAGATTAAAAATCCCGACAATATTAATATTTTAAGATATAATCAGAATGGAACGGCTATGTTATACCCGAAGCTTTACGAAAACAAACAAGATAAGACTCGCTTTTACGACGAAAACAACGAAGAGGTGGACCCTCTTTCGTATAAGAAAATTGCTTGTAAGTTGTTTTGTATTTTAAAAGTAGAAGGAATATTTAAAAATAAAACCGTCGAAACGATTCAGATTAAAGTTATGTCGGTAAAAATAATAGAAAAGAATGTACAATTATCCGGAAAGGAAAAGGAAATTGTACCTTATGTTTTAGACGAATATCCGAGTTCTGACGAAGACGAGGATAACTAAAACGATCGAACGTAAAATATAACTCTTATTATAAAAACCGAGTTATATTTAAATGCCTAACTCTATCAAAATAGATACATAAGCGTGCGTTACATCGGGGTTAGTTGATCTCGAAATAAAGTTTATCACGTCACATCGCTCTAACTCCAACCCCGTCGGAAAAATTGTTCAGCTACAAGTTTCGTCCGCTTTTTTAATAATAGAGTAATCAGCCCGCTCCACTCCGTTTACCGTAATATTAACTTTTACCTCTTCCTGTACATTAGGATTCCTTTTAACAGCCGTTAAACTTCCATTTATAATTTTACCCCACGTACTCATGCAGTAACCCCCTAAGCCATGCCTTCTACCCGAATTACCATTACCGAATGCAAACTCGTAATTACCGTCTCCAATCGGTCCCTGTTCTTCAGCCCACACGGTTATAATAGGTCGTTTTAAAGCAATATCCTGTGCTAGAAGTCTTCTCGTTTGATCCACATAGGATTTATTTACTAAATCACCCCCATCTCTAGGATTTCCAGCGTTTTTTAGAGAAAAACGCCGAAGATCTATGTCAGCCACTGCCATGAAACTTCCATCCGGATTTTTTACGATGGCTCCACCATTATCGACATAATCTTTATTCGCAGCGGCATCGCGGGATAAAGGATTAGGTAACCCAGTAATCGAGTTACTATTCATATCTAATCCACCAGCTATTAAAAAATTTCCATCTTGTTTTTTAGTCAAAGCTTTTTCACCCGCGGTAGCCGCCTCAACGGTGGTATCTACGTAAAACTTATTAGCGGCTTGATCGTGTCTCGTAGGGATTCCGAGATTGTTAATTATTCGTCCCCCCATAGAGATTGCATCAACTGCCTCATACCACCTTCCATCTATATAAACGAAGGCTCGATTAAAATTATCTACGTATTTTTTAGTAGCAGCTTCACTCGGTTCTTTTGGTTCCTTAACGTTTCTTATTTCGTTGAAACCCATATTTATAAATCCGAGGGCTTGGTATCCGCCGTTTTCTTTTAATACCCCCCCCCCGCCAGAAGTTCCATCCACGTAATCCTTAGTTGCCGCGTCATGAGGATTTACCGGATTACTAACCCTCGTTAACGTATTACCATTCATGTCTATAGAACCAGTAACGGCGGTCGTTCCGTCTATACGTAAAAAATTGTTATTCACGTAAGCGAGTGACACGCCGTCACCGCCGCCGCTCGCTTCATCGCCTTTCATTCTTCCGAATTTGTCAACGGGCATTTTTTAATATACTAAAAAAATTTATTTAAAACGTCTCGGAATTTATTCCCCGCCCCTAACTCTTTTAGAACGTACAAACATAGATGACCGCAAAATACTTGCCCGGCTCGTTGTAATTGATCGGTATTGTACCGTATCGGGCTTTTCAGATACTCTCGAACCTCGATAGGCGGCTGTATTCCGTAACTGTCGAAATAAATTTTAGTTTCACCGTTTTTATACCAAGCGACCCAATGTGTACCGGGTCCGCCGATTTTATCGAAGTTTACTATACCGCATTCTTTTTTACTCGGTTTTTTCGGTAACGTATCTAATAAAAAGACTCCCCTAAAAAAAGGAATCTTTAATCTTCTCGCCGCATCTTCCAATTCGAAATTGTTCAACGGTTTATTCGGTAAAATTACGTTTCTCGCAATCTCGATATCCGCCATTTTAGAATCGTTCGATATTCTTATTATCGACCCAAGAATTAAATTCGTCGGGATAACTCACCCATTTTACTAGAGATTTATCTTTCCCTTTTTTAATAACCTTTTCTATCCTAAACGTCTCTTGGGTAGTTTTCTGAAGTTCGGGTTCGTAAAATGTCCCTCGTATTTCTTCTCCGTTAAGATCCTTAATTCTATACGTTATAGGCGATGTACGTTTTACTTCGGAAACCGTAAAAACTTCTTCAGTCCATCTCGTCGTATAACCTTTCTCGAAAGTCTTTTTCTTTTTAGATATCCTCACTTTATCTCCGACGGAAAACTTGGGAGTTTCTTTTATCTCGGGATCATGGGGGTAAAGATTTCTCCAAACTCTCGTTTCGTTTTCTTTTTTACTCGCTTTTACCGGAGTCATCTTAATGGACGAATGCCTCGCGTTATTATATTCTTTAACGAGATCGGATAACGCGTCGATGTAAACGTACGTGTTGTTAGCGGAAAAATACTTCCACATCTTTTCTTTCATCCATCTCTCAACGACGCTAGATTTCTCCTCGTTTTGGGTAGAATATATTTCGACCAACGCTTTTACGTCTTTGTTATAAAACTCTCTACCCTCATCCACCCACATTTTTTCGGGTTTCCTCTCCTTAAAAATACTCTTTAACGCTATAGCGGTAGATTTCCCCGATTTGTCTTTTAATGGCACTAGCCATCCGTATTTAGAAAAGATGTCGATGACAGCGAGAAGGTAATTAATACCGCGATTATATTTAGAAAAAGCTCGCATGTCTACTAAATCCGCGGCCCATATCTTACCTATACCGTTTACTATGACTCTCCTTTTCTTAAATTTTCTTCTCACGGGTTTATGCAATTCTTCCGCTAATTTCATCATCTCGGAAGTTTTTTTTCCACTCCCATTCCGAATTGCATCTTCGTTCCGATGAGTTTACTTACCAAACCCCTTTCCATCTTTTCCCTAATAGTAGGATTGTAAATCCCTTCTAACTCCGTTAACATATTCTTATCGCACACCGCGTTTCTCGTGGCAGTGTCATCGTGCTTAAGATAGCAAACATCGTGATGATAAGCGGCTTTATCGACGCGGTTTATCGGTTTACTCCACTTCTTCGGCGTTAAATCCGGATTGAGTCTTTCCTTTAATTTAGTGCCGGGCACTGTAAAATTATGACCGGGGAGATGCATTTCGAAAGGCATGTTGTTTATAACTTTATTTAGTATCGATCCGCCCCTCGCTGTCTTAACAAATTGGGTTTTAGTCGTTCCGCAAACCGCGCATGTTCCGCGTTTCATATTCCTGTTATTTTTACTAACGGCGTGAGTTATATTAATCGTATCAGTACGTTTTTTACATTTAACGCAATACATTTTATATAAAAATTTAAAAAGTCTTATATAAAATGGATATTATAAATTTATCGTGGAATGAAGGACGATCGAGGAGATTTAATCACTCCCTTTTTCCTAGAAGTATTAGAGGTTTAATTATAGGCAAATCGGGATGCGGCAAAACTACTTTATTGTTAAACCTTTTACTTAGACCGGGTTGGCTCGACTACAACGATTTGAGCGTCTTCGGAAAAAGTCTTTTTCAACCCGAATACCGAATACTAAAAAAGGCCTTCGAAGAAAAACTACCGAAAGAATGTATCTTACGGTTGTTTAACGCGCGTAATGAGATACAAGAACTAGACGTTGAACCAATGGCTTTAGTCGAAGAATGGACTAAAACGATTAAAAATAAATCGGATATAGATTGCAACTTCTTCGAAAATGCGAACGATGTGCCCGATCCGAAAGAGTTAAACTCGGAAAATAAAAATTTGATGATTTTTGACGATTTACTTTTAGAAAGGCAAAATAAATGCGAGTGTTATTACGTTCGAGGAAGGCATAGTAATGTCGCCTGTTTTTACCTCTCGCAAAATTATTTTAGACTACCGAGACAAACTATTAGAGAAAACGCTAATTTTATTTGCCTTTTCCGACAAGACCTAAAAAACGTTAATCATTTCTATAACGATCACGTAGCCGATGATATGTCGAAAGACGAATTTAGAGAATTTTGTAAAAAGACGTGGGAAAGACCGCTAGGTTTCGCTATCATCGATTTAACCAGTAAAAAACATGATGGGAAGTATAGAAACGGTTTTGACAATTTTTACGTGCCTAAATCGGTATAATAAAGTTAAGTTAAACAAATTATATTCGTTATATAAAAAAGAGAATGTTAGAAAAATATAGAAATAATTGCGAATTAATTTTTCTAAGATTAAAATCCGATCTAGAAAAAAACGCGGAACGTTTTACGAGACATAATTTAAAAATGATAATAGAACAAATAGGAATAAAAAATTACGTTATTCCCGAAAGCTACGAGAAAAAGTATTTAGTAAAAATATTAATAGATTACTTAGAAGAACGAGTGGAGATCATGCGAGGAATGGATCACGAAGTTAGAATCGTAAAATTGTTGTACGATTTTTATTTCAACGTATATTTTATTATTAATATTACCTCCGCGTGTAAAGCTTACGGGGAGATCGATGAAGACGAAATTATAGAATTTTTTACCGATTATATTTATAGTTTCGAAAATAGCGCGAAAGATGGGTTAGAAGAATTTTTTAATATCGCTCTCGAGCATTTTAAATTATAAAAAATATTTAAATATTTATAAAATGGAAGAACTTTTAAAACGAATCGTAAAAAATACGGAACATAAAACGTCGTTTCAAATTATAGTAAGCAACAACGAGACGCGCTTTAGAACGAGGTTTAATCCTCCCATTCAGCTGGAAAAGGATAAAGTGTACGAAATAGCTTTAGTAAACCTCGAAACTTACTACTCGTTCCCAAATATCGATGAAACGAACAACGTATTCGTTTATTCTCCGGACGACGGTAATTCGTGGGTTAAAATAAAAATACCCGAAGGAAGTTACGACCTCGCCAACATTAATGATACCATTCATCAGGAAATGAGAAAAAGGGGTCATTACGACGAAGTTAATGAAGGGTACTATATTAACATTTCCGCGAACACCAATACCTTAAAGTCCGTTCTTACTCTGGAGAACGGTTATCGAGTAGATTTCAATCAACCGGGCTCCATCGCCGAAGTATTAGGATTTACTAGCGCTAAATATATACGAGGATTTCACGAGTCGGAGAACGTAGTTAACATTCTTAGTATAAACAGTTTGCTCGTTAGCGTAGATATTATTTCGGAAAGTTACCTTAATGGTACGACGAAAAACGTTATTTATTCTTTTTTCCCGGATGTTGCACCTGGATATAAGATAATCGAGTCGCCAGTTAATTTAGTATACCTACCGATAACGTTAGACGAAATACATAACCTAGAGGTAAGTATTACGGATCAAGACGGTAATTTACTAAATCTTAGAGGCGAAAATTTAACGATTAGGTTTCATATTAGAGAAGCGAGATAAATAAAAAAAATAATTATATAAAATGACGAGTTATAGTACTAACGTTAAAGTAAATATATCGGAAGGACAAAAGCAAAAGCTTCAACACACCGTTAAAGCCGGTTGCCCGGTAAGTATTCGTTTAGGCCACGAAGATTTACGAGGTAATGACGTTTTAGCATTAACCGATTCTCAAGCGAGAAAAATAGCTAAAGCCTATGAGGACGGTAAGGGTGTACGCGAAACAACTTAAATATAACACGAAAATAGAGGGAGGTTTTCTCGGAATGTTGGCCGGGTTAGCCGCTAGAGCTTTACCGATGCTCGCAAAAACCGTTTTACCGGCTTTAGGCGTCGGTGCTCTTTCCGGATTAGCTCAAACGGGTGTACAAAAAGCGATGGGGTCGGGTCTTTATCTTAAAAAAGGAGGAAGCGTTTGTCAAGTTGAAACCGATGGATGTGGATTATACTTAAAGCCGCATAAAGGTAAAGGATTAAACTCTTTCGGCGATGGTTTATATTTAAAGCGAGGAGGGAAGATTTATGACGGAAGAGGACTTTTGCTCGGACCTAATAGTCCATTCGCTAATATCCCTATTTTAGGCGCTATATTATAAAAAAAATTTAATTTGAAAAAAAAATATTTACTATATAAAAATGTTAAGCAAAACTAATATTTTTAAAGAAAATAAAACGCACAAAAATGTTACCGACAGGTAGTGTGGCTTCCTTTTCCGGATTTAGATTACCCACCTACACAAGTTGGGAGTAATGTATGGGAAATATATTCGCAACAAGAAATAAAACTAAAACCTAATGATGCTGTAAAACTTCAGCTCGGTCTTGGGCTCGTTACATCGAATATAGTATCGTGCGATGATAAGGATTATTACGATAATTTACGAGTTCTACTCGATAGATCTTTAATCTTAAATGGTATAAGAAACAGTCATGTACGCACATATGGAGGATTTTCTAGGATAGGGGATGAAGATATAACGACGATTATAAAAAATATTTCCGATAAAACTATTACTATCTCGAGAGGCGAACTATTATTTCTCGTCGTATATTATAATGGCACTTTTCACGAAAACTACGAATATTACGATAATTATAATATAATAAAAAATGGATATTCATAAATTCGGTATGAAACGTAATATTACTACTCGACATAAAACTATATTTTGGAAACCTCATTCGGTAAGATATCCTCCCTTAAAACAAGACCCTATAAAATGGAAAATATACTCGCAAGTAACTATCAAGATTCCTCCTCGTGATGGCGCGAGACTTTCGCTAGGATTCGGTTATATATCTACGCGAGGAGTTGTAGCGATATCCGTTAGTAATAAATGGAAAGATAGTTTAACCATTCTTAATGGAATGCATCTCGATAATAAGGTCGACGATATCTTAGTCTATATTTATAATTTCTCCGGGAAACCTATCGAAATACCCGAGGGCGAGTTATTTTGCTACCTAAAATATCTGGCGTAAAAAAAATATTATTTCTATAAAAACTGATAGAAACGGATCAAGAACATCCTTCTAAAAAATTATATCCTCCTCTGTCGGAGCCGAGCGCTCCACCTATGGATGACGGAGGCCACTCCTACCGTTTACAAAAAATATCCGAAGTACGAGAGTTTCTCGAGAACGAAATTCGGGAAAGAGACGCCTTAGCTAAAAAATATTTTAGAGCCGCGAGAATCGTTGACAACATCGACACGGTTTTGGTCACGGTAACCATGGCTTCGGGAGTAGGCGGAATCGGTTTACTATCTACCGTCGTAGCTATTCTGGCTGTCATAGCGTTAGAAGTAGTAGCCGCGGCAACCGGGTTTCTTTCGATAGTAGGTAAATACGCGGTAAGAAAATCGACGACCAAGGTGGAAAAACATCGAAAGATTCGAATGGCGGCTGATGCTAAGCTCGATACAATCGCTTCGCACGTATCTAAAGCTTTAATCGACAATTACGTGTCGGATGAAGAATTTAAACTTATCATGGAAGAACGAGATAAGTATAAGAAAATGAAGGAAGAGATAAGAACGAAAATTAAAAAATCTACCAAAAACGAAGAAAGTTTAATCGAGAGAGGGAGGCAAGAAGCGCGTGAGTCCTTTCGGAGGTTGGTGGAAAAGAATCGTGCCTAGAAAAATAAATTTTTCGTGCAACTTTAGTTACGAAACGAGTCGAGAAATATATATTCTGTTTAAAAAGAATATATATTTTGTCCATATAGGACTACGTTGAAAACTGCGTTAAAAACTGCGTTAAAAACTGCGTTAAAAACCGCGTTAAAAACCGCGTTAAAAACCGCGTTGAAAACTGCGTTAAAAACTGCGTTAAAAACTGCGTTGAAAACCGCGTTGAAAACTGCGTTGAAAACCGTGTTGAAAACCGCGTTAAAAAAATTATAATATATAAAAAAATGTCTTTTTTAAAAATCGCCGATCCCGCGAAAAGGGACTTAATCGTAAAAGAGTATCTCGAAACGAGAAAGAATATTCGGGATAATCTACTAGCGGAGAGAACGGGTGAACAGGAACTTCAAGCCGATCTTTCGGAAACGCAAAAAGCCGCAGCGAGGGAGATTACTGAGGGACTTAGACCTATTAGAGAGGGTATCGAACAATTGCCGCGAGCTATTAATTTTCCGGCCTTTCCTTCTATCGAAGCTTCGGAAGATCCGATATTTATCGGCGAAATAGCGGAAAACTATTTAAGAAAGTTTGCTTCTAAGGATCAAGCCGATAAAACGTACGGAATATATGACAAAGAGGGTAAGTTTTATATCGGGGACAAACCAGTCGTTATTCGAGACAACGATATTATTATGGAAAATGTGGAATATAGAGGTACCCCCGGTCTATGGGAGTTAATCGTATCTAAAAATCCGGATAAAAATATTTATACGGGAGAGGATAAGGAGAATTACGCGAAGTTGTTGGTAAAATCCAACTCCATGTATCGCGATAACGATCCGACGAATAAACGTCCTAAATCTTCTAGAGGTAATAAATGGAAAGATGTAGTTAAAGGTATTTGGCAAGATAAGAAAAAGTATGAAGGAAAGGGTATCGCCGTTGTTATCCCGTCTGATCCTAACGCATTACTAGAAAGACTAGACCTGCTGTTGGCGAGTAAAGAGGCGGGTAACACGGGAGTAAGGAACGAGCTAGTAGGTATTTGCGACGAATTAAAAAGACAAGGCGTTTTAAATTCGACCGCTTATAAAAAATTAATGTCTATATTATAAAATATGATTGTTAAAAAACGCGGATTTAAAAGAAGGTATTCGTACGGCGGTTCCGGAATCTTCGATAGTATCGCTAACTTTTTAGCGAGGCTTTTTACGAGTAGCGCCGCTAAACAGATCGCGAGTTCTGCCCTCGATATGGGAAAGAGCGTAGCTAAGGAAGGCGCGAAGAAAGCTTTAGAGGTCGGAAAAAGCGCGGCTATAGAAACGGGGAAAAAATTAGTTACGAAAGCTTTGACGCCGAAATCGAAGAAAATTTTACAAAAATATGATATCCCTGAGGCGCGAGCCGAAACGCAAAACATTAGTACATTAATAGATGGAAGCGCTATCGCTATTCAAGATTTAGTTAAAAAATTAAACGGTGGAGCGGGTATTAAAGTAGTATGAGCAATTAAAATTCCTTATAAAAAAGAATGTTAACATTCTAACGCGTAGATTATAAAAAATACGGTACTAGTTCTATTAAAATACTAGGCGCGTTTTTAAACCTAAAAGATTGCAAAATCCTCGAAACTAATGAAACGAAATACGGTTATAAAAAATCTGTCGTCGAGTTATCTTCCGAAAAAATAACCGAGATGAAAGAGATTGAGAAAAAGGTAAATGAACGTTTAGAAAAGTGGGGTATACCCCGAGTAACGTTCGTATAAGGTAACAAAGTTTATCCTAAAACTAAAGAATATACCGTGAGTGTCATTGGGCTTAAAGGTGTGTACGTTAATGGCAAAAATAAGCCTTTTCCCCAGCTTTGGTTAGAATAATTATATTTATTTTAGAAAATTATAATTATAATCATAAAATATGAACATTTTAAAAATAACCGAACCAGTTTTAAAAGATGATAGTATCGTCGAGTACGAACACTTTGAGTACAAACCAATCACCGGTACAAACCTCAACAACTCGGGAGGAGAAATTAGGATTAACATCGAGACTCAAGATATTTTTACGCATCCTAGCGAGAGTTATTTACTTATTATAGGCGAATTAGTAAGAAACGATGCTGGAGCGGTTTACGATGCAAACAGCAATATTTCTTTAATAAACAACGGCCTCATGTATCTTTTTAAAAATATTAAGTATCAACTTTCGGGCATGGACATTGAATCTATATTGTATCCCGGTCAGGCTACTACGATGCTCGGTTTGTTAAAATATCCCGACGATTTTTCTAAATCGCAAGGATTAAATCAATGTTGGTATAAAGATACAACGGCTAACGCGGCTGCTGGAAACACCGGTTTCATCGTAAGAAGAAATTATATTATTAATGATCCTCTTCCGAGAGGTACCTTTAGTTTCAGAATTCCGTTAAAACATATATTCGGTTTTTGCGACGATTATGATAAGATATTGTACGGAATGAAGCAAACTCTCACATTAACGAGAAATGATGATAATGATGCGGTCTTTCGAGATGGTGCTGCTCCCGCTGATGGTAGAATTAATTTACTTAAAATATCTTGGTATGTGCCGCACGTGCTACCCGCGGATGGAGAGAAGATGGAACTTTATAAAATTATCGAGAGAAAAGAAAAAGTACCGGTCGGATATAGAATGAGGCAGTGCGACTCTATCGCGGTTCCTCAGTCATCGACGTTTACTTGGAGACTTTCCGTTAAATCATCACCCGAGGTACCGCGTTTTATTATCGTCGGCTTTCAGACCGGTAAAACTGGTAATCAAGAACAAAATCCGGCCATATTCGATCATAGAAAAGTTAATAATATGTACGTTATGTTAAATTCTACTAGATATCCTGCGGCTGACTATAATCTTTCGTTCGCTGCGAACCAATTTAGTAGAGCGTACGGTGACGCCGCTTTATTTAGATCTAAGTTTTATAACATGGATGAATTGGTGTCAAACCCTAACATCACCCCCTCCGATTATAAAACCCTTTATCCTTTGTTTTTATTCGACGTTTCCAAACAGAGCGAGAGATGGAAATACTCGGTCACCGATATATATCCAAATCAAAGCAAAGTTTGCCGAAAATCCACCCGCGAACACGGAGGCATACGCCGTTATTATTTGCGATAGATTAATTAACTTCCAGTCCGACGGAAATAAAATGAGTGTAGTGATATAAAAAAATGAAGTTAATTAATTAGATCTTATATAAAAAATGTTAAAGGTCGAGGATATAAAAAAAATTCTTAGACAAAATAATATAAATTTCTACGCATACTGGGACAAAAAGCGGTTGGAGGAGTTGGTAAAAGAACACGGTTTGTACGATAAGGTACCTAATAAAAAAAGAAGCGAAGTCCCTACTATAAAAGAAGGAAGTAAAGACCTAAGTACGATAGATTAAAAACTTTTATGGCTAATCCTAAGAAAGTTAGTATAGAGGATGTTGAAACTGGCGAAATAAAAACCTTTCCATCGCTTTATAAGGCAGGTAGATTTATAGATCGCTGCCCGCAAATAATTAAGAACTTTAACGGGGGAATTTGGAATAATAAATATAAGATTAAGATCCTAACGGATTGACCACCGCGATAGGAGATATATATTTTCTTAAAAGAAAATATATATTTAACGCTATGTTTAACGCTAAGTTAAACAAAAAAAAAAAAAAAATTTTTTTAAGTTAAGCATTAAAGTTACATATTTAAAATGGGTACGAATTATAATGCGTACACCGTAAGAGGTTTAAAAAACTTAGCTAGGTCTAGGGGAATCCGGGGATTCTCTACGCTTAGAAGAGCCGAATTAATCGATTCTACGTAATCCTCCGGTCGATCTATTCAGGGAGCTTACGGTAGGAGACTTAAAACGGGAATCTAGGTCTTTAGGAATTCGAGGATACTCTACGCTTAAAAGAGCCGAATTAATCGATCTTCTAAGTAATCCTCCGCCTATTAGTCTAGCCGATCTATTTTGGGGGCTTACGGTAAGAGACTTAAAACGGGAATCTAGGTCTTTAGGAATTCGAGGATACTCTAGACTTAGAAGAGCTGGATTAATCGATCTTCTAAGTAATCCTCCGACCGATCAATTCAGGGGGCTTACGGTAAGAGACAAGGGAAAACTCGATTTCGGGAGATTTTTTCGGGACGCGATGGGGGCGCGATATTTTTTCGCGCGCCAAAAAATTTGTGGTTGGGTGGTGTGGTGGGTCTAATTTGTGGTTGGGTGGTCGAAATTGTGGTGGGTCTAATTTGTGGTTGGGTGGTCGGAATTGTGGTGAGTCTAATTTGTGGTTGGGTGGTCGGAATTGTAGTGGGTCTAATTTGTGGTTGGGTGGTGGGAATTGTGGTGGGTCTAATTTGTGGTTGGGTGGTCGGAATTGTGGTGAGTTAGAACTTTCACTTTCTATCTACTCATCATCGTCACCATCACTACTACCACAATCACCATCATGATGACCAGCACCACACCACCGTAATCACCATCGCTTTTATCGCCGTCGTCCTTTTCTTAATCACTATTACAAGTACGTATCTTTTAATGCAGATTACGAATTAAGCTGTAATGTTTTTTTTTACAGTGAAATTGTGGCAACATAGCTCAATTCAGTTTTCATATTTTGTTTTTTATGTATATTAATATCAAAGTTGTGTTCATTTACATGTTCTTCTTTACAATATTTGTATATGACTTTAACACTTAAGGCAACAAAAGTTTAAACCCGACCTCTTCCAACCCCCTTTTCTCGGCTAAAAATGGAATTTACTGGAATATACAGAAACTTAGAAATTGTGAGAGTGTTTTATTTTAAAGGCTTGATTTAACAAGCGGACGGTATAGATCCAAGATCAGACTGCACATTCTGTGCAGTCTGATCTTGATCTATGCCGTCCATAAAGATCCCGGTTTTCGCCTTTGGCGCTAAAGGTTTAGGAATAATAAAGCATGCGATTTCATTTCAGTTTCCAAGACATGCAACCAGGGCCCTTATTTTCACCAACTCCCTCAAATAGCATCTAAAGTCTTATTCTAGATTGAGAAAATACCTCATCAGAAATTGCCTTCTTTGAAATTCAGAAAATACTTGAGAACCAGACTAATAAGTTTTTGAGAGTGGTTCGAGAACAAGGGTACGAGTTCATCTATAAATACAAAATACTGACTTGTGGTTTCTTTTCTTTTATTTTCAGGGGTCCTGCGTGGCTCAGTGGTAAAGTGTGGGACTCGTAACCTGGAAGCCCTCGGTTTTAGCCGCACTGAATCCACTGGGTTTTTCGTGGGAGTGTCTTTGGGCAAGACACTTCAGAGCCCTTGCCTTGTACTGGTGAAACCCAGGAAATACATGAATATGTGAGCTGTCGCCGTGATATGACCGAAATAATGTTGAAAGCGACGTAAAACACCAATCAATCAATCAGTCACTCAATCTTTTATTTTCAATACAGGATTCGACCTGGGTGATTGAAACACTTGATTCCTACGCAGTTTTGTTGAGCGTCGGTGGTTTTGGAACTTGGCTGACGTTTTTACGATTTTTCAAGTTTCACAATAAATTTTACGTAAGTTACTCTTTAAACATCATTACTGATAGCAAGATTAGAATAACATAATATGCTCTTACTGACAGTTTAATACATGATCAGACTGCACACAACATGCAGTCTGATCTTGGATCTTCACTGCTCTAGATGATATAAAGTCTTCTTGTAACTTTGAAATATTTGGCGGAGTAATACTTCCCTTTACAAAAATAGTTCCTTTAACTCTTTCGAAATATAATGATCATACAAGTAAATGAGCCATTCTCTGCCAAAAGAGGGTTTAATGCATCTTCGCGATGCGTTATACAAAGCAAGTCATCATCACAGATGTATGGATCCATAAAATCCATTTTGCCTCATCACCAACTGAATCATGCGGTATACTGGTCCCTTGACATGCAGAAAATCTACCTTTAACAAAGAGTTTCCGCCCAGGTCAGCCTGTACGGAATCCACAGGCTGACAAGAGTCGATACTTTTTGCAAATGTATTAAATCTCCTTTTCACAGAGCATAATTTAGATATAATAAAACATTAGAAATAAAAAAGAACCACGACAAAGTTAAGGGGTTATAACGCATGAGCATGTGATATTCCAATATGGACTGATATTCATCCTGGACATAACAGACGCATATCAATAAAATAATCGACTGTCTACTACCCATTCACCGAAAGGTCACGAACGTGAAGAAAAGGGCTTTAAAAAATTGTTGAAACAGGAGAAAAAGGAGAAAATGCTGGTAATCAGTCACTTCTTTTCCCACAAAAATTTCTACACTTTCAATATAAAATCCCTCAATTTGAGCTGCATTTGATTTGTCATCTGCAATTACTTTCAATTTCCAGTCAAAAATTTTGTCGTGTGGTAAAAGGTTTTCGATTGTTTGCAGTTACTGTTTGCTACTTTGAACCGAGCCATGTTTGATGTGCTGGCCTACCTACTCTGTGTGCTGATTTTGTTTATTGGTTTTGTAACAAGCGGATACGTGGTCATGGCGCCCTATCACGTCAAAGTAGGTAGTTTTAGAATACTCTGTGATATTTGTGTTTTTTTTTTACTTTTTTTATGCCCGAAGGTACATGTTATGTTACGCCCCTTGTCGTCCGTCCGTCCGTCCGTCCGTCTCGTAGCTTTTTTGTGTCTACTTTGCATCTGTGGAGTCCCCAGTTTGATTTTTGAAATGGTTCACACATGTATGCACATTGGTGAGACGACCAGTTGAGCAGAGGTTTCAGACACCAGGTTCCAAGATCAGTGTCACAGCAAGGGTTTAATAGTCCACATCTAATATTTCGCAAATCCCTGGTCTGATATTACACACACATGAGTGCACCTTAACGAGACAACGAGAAGAGAGCAGGTTTTCGATGCTAGTCTTCAAGGTCAAGGTCACAGCAGGGGTTTAAGGTCACATGCTCTTAAATCGGGTTCGCTCCTAATATCTGGTGAATCCTTGGTTTGATTTTAAATATCTTGCACACATTAGTGCACCTTGCCGAAACAACGCACAGAGCACTGATTTCCGACGATAGTCTTTAAGGTCAAGATATTGGTACTGATATACCCTAACAAATAATAAATAAATTTTGATTGGTCAAAAAAGTTGACATGGTTTTTCGGCTGATCCCTGCTGGTCATTTTGCGGTCACACCTCTCTCCTGTTCTTAAAGATCTTTCTTGTTTCAGTTCAGTACACCTGAATGGTCGGCAGAAACGCTTATCTCGGTTGTCAATGGAGACGAGATGTTTTTCACCATGAACATTCTGGAGGTGAGGAAGACAGGCGGTGACTGGGTCTGGCTGTTCTCGAGATTCTATTTTGGTGCCTACATTGCGGTATTCACGATCGTCGTGCTCAACTTGCTCGTCGCCATCTTTATGAGTGCTTACGAGGCAGTGAGGGTAAGGATCCTTTGAAATATTCTAGCGCCAACAAATATAAAACGACCTTCTTTGGCGGGTGAAATAAAAAAAAAGATACAATTGATCGTAAAACTCAAAAAAATTTCATTTTCATACTTAATGGCTTGACTATACCAGCAGACGGTACAGTTTCAAGATTACATTTTTTTTTTATGCCGTCAGCAACAAAAAAGGAACTGCTTTGTCTATAGCGATGACAGCATTACACCAGCACCACAACCACCACAGCCACAATACAAAAACAACAACACCTCCATCCAACAACAACAACACCTTCACCTCAACAACCCCACCACCACCACCACCACCACCTCCTCCAACACTACCATCATAAACAACAACAACAAGATCAATATCTCCATTCCCAACAACAACAACAACAATATCAACAAAAGCACCACCAACACCACCGCGACGACGACGACGATGACATCCACCAGCACCACCAGCACCACAACTAACACCACCACAACAACAATATTAACAACAACAACAATAACAATAACAACAACAACAATAACGAAGACGACGACGACGCAACCACCACGACCACACGGCCACCGGCGGTACCACCGAAATCTTGTGAAAACATTGTGGGAAAAGGAGAAAATGCTGGTTATCAGCATTTTCTCCTATTCCCACAATGTTTTCTACCTTTTCAAGGCAAATCCCATTGTCGATCCATCTACTGTTTCTCGTCTGCAAGCGCTTTCAATTTGGCCATGCCTAAAATGTTGTCAGTTGGTAAAGAGGTAAAAATTAACAACATGGTCTCTATTCACCAACCATTCTTAAGAACGTTTCAGTCTTGTTCTCCAAGATTTTCTAAATTTGAATGTAACACAACTTTTGATTGGCTAAACCATTTGGTTTAGCCAATCAAATGTTGTGTTGCTTTCAAATTTAGAAAATTCTGGAGAGTAAGACTGAGAAAGTTCTTAGGAATGGTTGGTAAATGTGGACCCTGGAGTTTAACCCTTAGGCTGCTAAGTGAAAGTCAAGGACGTTTTTGCGGACATTGAAGATCAAGATCAGACTGCACAGAATGTGAAGTCTGGTCTTGGATCTATAATGTCTCATTAGGAGATATTTTTCCCAAAAGAATTTGTTATATTTATTTATCCTATATTTAAGGTCTACGGCCCCTAACTCTCATATTAAATGACGGAAGCTTCCGAGATTGGCCGAATAGCCTCTACGAAAACGTCGATGTTGCACGATATTTACCGATGAGGTAGTGAGTCTGCGGTCCCTAACTCTCATATTAAAAGACGGAAGCTGCCGAAATTGGCCGAATAGCCTTTACGAAAACATCGATGTTTACCGATGAGTTAGGCGTCGTAGACTTTAATATATATTTTATTAATGTTTTTATTAATGGCTTAAAAGTATCATTTACCTTATAAGGCAGATAAAATTAGAAAGAAAACATTGTGGCAAAAGCGACTTTTATACTGTTGTCTATAACTACAGGAATACTACAGACAAAGACCAGAAGACCGTGATCTTAGTCCAGTAGAAGTTGCAATAAAGCGGTTCTTGGAACAGTCTACGGAAAATGCCGATCGCGGGTCGATGGAATTCCGAACGTCCATCGGAAATTTACTAAACAGCGACGCATCCAACATGGGCGAGCTTGAGTCGCTGAAGGCCGAATTGGGGAAGTTTATCAAATTCGACAAATCGGATGAAAAGCTGTACGTCTTTCACCCGAGGACCCTGAGGGCATTTGTTGTGGAAAACAGTGACGACGAATCGTATCAGCTAAACTGCATTTTGTTCAAACTGTATTTCCACTTATTTCCTCTGAGACGTTCTGCTTAGCCTTTTCACTACACAATCCAAACTTTTAACGACCCTAAGGAAGAAGTCTTCTGAAAACATTGTGGGAAAAGGAGAAAATGCTGGTAACCAGCATTTTCTCCTTTTTCCCACAATGTTTTCTACCCTACCAAAGACGATTTCCATCTTTTGAGTCACACCTAAATTGTTGTCTGCAAACGCTTTGAATTTGGACAAGTCTATATTTTTGTCGTTTGGTAAAGGGTTAAACATTTACAAGGCGACAAAGATTGTACTCTTGGTAGATATGAAAGCGTTTGTAATGGCAGATAAACCCTTAACCTGCTAAATAAGTGAAATGAAACTTTCAAGCCGAGAGTAGGAACCCAAAGTTTGCTACTGAAAGTTTGAAAGTGCGTTAAACACCATTTAACAAGAGGTTTTTATGGACGGCATAGATTAAGACCAGACAGCACAGAAAGTGCAGTCTGAAATCGGATATATATATCGTCCGCACGTTTATTCGAGCATAAAAGATAAAAATCTTTCGATCATATTTTTTTTTCAGGAGCTAAAAGAGTTAAATGCAGCACAATAGAAAATCAAGAAAGATAAATGTTTTTTTTTTTACTTCCTTCCTCTTTTACTTTTAGGTTTTCTTCTGGTAATAATTTTCATGCATACTAACCCCTTTTTTTACACCGTTCCGAGTTTTAACGACACTGAGGAAAAGTCCTTTTGAAAATGTAGTTGAAAAAGGTGAAAATGCTGGTAACCAGTATGTTCTCCTTTTTCTATCATGTTTACCACCCTTTTAAAACAAATTTCAATTATTTTTGTCTGAAAAATACTATTAAGTTGGTCAATAATTTTATTGTACTCATTGTCGTTTAGTACGAGTTAAATAGACGTGTTAACTCTTTACTTATCGATAATATTTTGACTCGGAATCGAAAGCATGTGCAGACGACAAAATAAATGTAGCTCAAAGGATGGTTTCTGTCTTTGATAGGGTAGAAAACGTTGTGGAAAAAGGAGAAAATGCTGGTTAATGCCGTTTAAGCATATTTTCAGTAACATTAAGGCGCCCAGTGACCTATCCTGTAGTTTCTCTACGTCAGTATTTTTTGCATAAGATCTTTTCAAAGCCACTTGATCTATTCTTTCATTTGAGCATTGGTCGCATTACAAGATCCTTTCAAAGCCATAAGACCCTGTCTGACATAAGAGCCGGGTGATGTGTGTGTATGTGTGTGTGTGTGTGTGTGTGTGTGTGTGTGTGTGTGTGTGTGTGTGTGTGTGTGTGTGTGTGAAAGAGAGAGGGAGAAAGTCAGAGAGAGAGAGAGAGAGAGAGCGAGCGACAGCGAGAGAGAGTTTTTAAGGGGTAAACTAATGAATAAAGACAAAATGATAAGATAGCGTGCCGGATGAAAGAATAGATAAATAAATGATCGATTTGAAGAATTAAGCTGCTTTTCAGCAGATTTTTGTATTCGATATCAGGTTAAAAATAATGGTCATTTTTTTGTTTTGATAGTTTAAACAGTTAGTATCCCTAGGCTACGTTTATCAACATACCAAGACGGGTTCCAGGGCTGAGCATTTTGATTCTATATATAAATGTAGGGATAAAATACTTTAACGTTTCATTTTTAAACAAAATTTAAGTGTATCTTTGGTTTCAGAGACAAACGAGCGTATGTTACTTTTTCTAAATGGTCGTTTAATTCAATCAATTTGCTGCAACGAATAAAGACAACCTTAAGTAAAGTGAAATATCTATTAAACTTAAAAACTGCTGAAGTATCGATGAATATCCGTCGTATTTTCAAAGTGGACAAATCCTTAAGGACGTTTTGTAAATTGTGAATAAAACCTGCATATCTAGCATGCATGTAAGCCTAGCAGATGGCAAAAAGTTGAACTCCACAAAACGTGTGCTTCCTTTTTTTTTGACCGATGGCCCCCGCTCCTCCAAGATCCCCTGCCGAGAGAGAGGAGGGGAGAGAGAGAGAGAGGAGGGAAGAGAGAGGGGGAGATAGAGAAAGAGAGGAGAGAGAGAGAGAGAGAGAGAGAGAAGAGAGAGAGAGAGAGAGAGAGAGAGAGAGAAACCGTACTAGTCAAATAAATCAAAATGTTCAAAATCAATATCCAAAGCACTTATACCATGACGTTTCTAAAAATAGTATATGTGATGATGTATTTATGAGCCTCACGCTGTGAAAAGGAGGCTGAATGCATCTGCAAAAAGTATTGGCCCAGGTCAGCCTGCGCAGTCCGCACAGACTGACTTGGGCCGAAACTTTTCGCTATCTTTAAAATTTTCTGCATGTCAAAGGATAATTCTACCTTATAGTCCAGTCGGTTGTTTGACAATACAGATATTATGGATCCATAATTAGGTGATGTCTTTCTTTGTATAATGCGTAACAGAGATGCAGTAAGCCCCCTTTTGCGAGACATGGCTTATATATCTAATGATATATACATGTACAGGAAAATTATCATACAAAATACAGAATGTTTATTGACTTATACATTCATATGAGCCGTGCTATGGCAAAAGGAGGCTTAATGCATCTCCGTAATACATTGTACATCGATACTTTTCGCAAATGCATTAGGCCTCTTTTTCACAGAGCATGGCTCATATATCTTTAAGTCTCAATATGTGTATTTTAATTTACAACTTTTGTTAATAGTTCAGGTCGTTATAGTTGTTTTTCATTTCATAAACCGTTTTCCTTCTGACCACATTTGTTATACATATTTATCATTAACTTTAGACTGCCTTTTTTACATAAAATTTTAGTTGTTCATATACTATTTCGGTTCTGTTGAATTCACACACACACACACACACCCACACCCACACACACACACACACACACACACACACATATAAGAGAACCATGCTCTGTGAAAAAGGGGCTAATGCAACTGCTAAACGTATTGACTCAGTTCAGCCTGCGCAGTTCGCGCAGGCTGCTCTGTGTCGAAACTATTTGCTTTTGATAAATTTTCTACATGTCAAAGGACCATTCGGCCTCAGGATTAAAGCCCGGTCGGGTAGCTCAGTGGTTAGCGCATTTAACTCGTGACCTGGAGGTTGCGGGTTCGATACTCGGTTGCGGCGAACTTTCTTTACGGCGATTTTTGGCCTCTCACCTCTGATGCAGGTGAGAAAAGTAGTCAGTGGCTTTGGAAAGAAAGTTGTGTCAGTACTGGTGTGAGAAAGTCAGGAAACACATCGCTGCGTCACTGACCGCCATGATATGACTTTAGCTGTTAGCATGAGAAGGGTCTGATTATTGTGCAGCTAAAGCACGAGTTTTGTATAGGATATCGACTGATTACGAGGTCTTTCCGTATAAGAACGACCTGGGCACGACCTTCACGAAACACCGAGAGCGCGAAGCGCTCGAGGTGTTTTGTAAAGCTCGTGCACTGGTCGTTCTTCTACGGAAAGACCGATGTACGAGGTCGATATCCGACTTACATACCGGCCACCATCAGTATTGAGCAGACGACTTGACAATCATGTCGAAAAGTATGGACCCATTCGATGAAAAAAGAAGCGTATAACATGTTTTATGGTTTTTTAACTTTTAGGTATTTTTTCTTATTTATTTATCATTTTTATTTTTTTCTCACATGAAGATTGATGAATCGTGGCTTGAAATTGAACCTCGTGAGCATCGACCTTTGGATTTCTTTTTTTTTTGGGGGGGGGGGGGGTAGGTTTGTTGATGCTGCACGAGTAAGTTCATTGCTCAGTATAGGTTCGAACTGACTGAAATATTCATGGATTTCAGCTTTGCCGGTAACACTCGTGTTTTCAATTCTACCGTCTGTCCGTTTGCACTAACTCATCCAGTTCTATGGGGCCCTAGGTCAGTAATCATTGATTGATTGATTCAATGGTGTTTTACACCGCTTTCAACATTATTTCAGCCATATTACGGCGACACTACCAGTGAGGCTCAAGGTCCGGGACCTTGGGATCGAGCTTAGGACAGCTGGTCTCAAAGCGATTCTGATCATTCGACTATGGGAGTGATCGGGCCCTCAATTTGAATTTCGTTTGATTTCTTGAGGCTAGCTGTGCCGGGTCAGCCTTTGAAGGAGAGTGTTCCTATGTCAGTTTTTCTTTCTCACAAAAAGAAAAAAAAAAACCACGAGTGCCTTTTCGCTCCAGAGGCTGAACTGTGCTAATACGGACAAATCAACAGTCGGTCTCATAGGAAATAGGGTGCATTAGAATCATTAGAATCGTTAGAACCAAAATACAACAATATTGCAGACATGTTTTAGAACATGCGTGGGTCATTAACTTTCTCTCAATTATATGAGAACTAGAAAAATACGAAGAATAAGTTGGATTTAGGTATGAACGAATTACATGTATGTAACAACAGGAAAGGGGAAAAAAAATCTTTATCAACAAAGTTTTAAATGTTGACCATAACGTGTCAGTACATTTTGTAAATAGGATGGGATAGATTTTTTAAAAACCCCGTTGAAACAAGTTATTTAAGAATTGATGAGTTGATTACAAGTAAAAATCAGATTAAAACCTATGACATATTTGCAAGATTCTTCCTATTATTTAACAAATTCCTAAAAATCAATATCGCGCGAGTACCAGTCCTTCACGATCCTGTCTGCACGACCCAAGATCCGTCAGTTGCACGTGGACAGGTCTTTCTCGCACGGGAGCAGGTCTTTCCCGCACGTGGGCAGGTTTTCTATCTACAGAACAACCTGTGCACGTGCATAGATAGACCTGCGCTCGTGCATTCTTTTGTTAAGACGGGTCGTTCTGAAAAAGATAGACCTGGTCCAAACAAAGGAGCCGGTATGTAATCAGTATTACTGACTATATGTATATTTGTTTTGTTTATGTTCCCCCGAGCAGTTCACGCTATTTTGATTTGAATGACACAGATTATTTTCAGAGTCTTCTCTTTACTCACTCACACATTTCACCATAAATGAAGAGCAAAAACTCAGATTCTTTTGCCGATAGCGAGACGCATACGCTATGGATTTAATTGTTGACTCAACCTTACAATCTAACAACAGAAACATGAATTTAAATATATTAAAACAAAAACATGTCATCCACGACATGGCCAAAACCGCGATGTCCAGCCAAAAAACAGAGAAGTTACTGTGAAAAAGCTGTATCCCAGAACAGTCAAGCGGTTGGTTCCGTGGCGTACGTGGGATTTCGTACGAACTACCATAATAGAAACAATATTATTACATAGCTGAACAAAGTGAACCTGTCGTAAAGGCGTACTCGCTAGAACTGACTCCTTCTCGATCTATCTACCCATACTTTATTTGTGTTCTCATTTGATTGGTCAATCCTTCATCAACGTGTCATAACAACTTTGTTGCAGGTGCGTATCAAGAAGACGAAGCTTTTCCGCTATACTGCGTACCGCGGAAAAGAAATATTCTTGAGGAAAAGTGCCTAAGGTATTCCGATTATGGCATTTTTTTGTATTGTTGGCTATTTAAATGCACGTTGTGGTGAGAGATTAGACTATTTAGAGGATTTGACCGTTTTGGAGGGATATTTTGAAAACAATGAAACTTGCACGTTACCCAATGACAAACTTCATAGACATAGTCTAGATAAAACAGTAAACGCATCGGGTATAAAACTTCTGCAGTTGTGTAAAAACACTAATTTGAGAATCGTTAACGGTCGTGTAGGGGATGACTCGGCCGTTGGTAATTATACATATATGTTTACTTTGGGCTGTTGCCTAATCGACTATGTTGTATTCCCTTGTAACTTATTTCCATATATCAGTAATTTCATTGTACACGATTTCCAATCTTGTTCATCTTATACACCTATTCAATTAATTCTAAATGTATATCATATTGGGAATAATAGCATCAACTCCAGCACCCATAAGTATTCGCAATATGATAACAAAGGTATAAAATGGAAGCCCGAACTTGCTCAGGACTATTACAATCTTTTATTTACACAACTGCGTGACGTTAACTCCATTATTGAAAAAAATACTCGTGAAGAGTTGAATCTAGATACGGGTATTAGACATGTATCTTTTATGTGGACATCGATATCGGACGTGGACTTTGGTTCAACGGGGACCGTTTCAAAGTTAATTTTCATTTACCAGAGAAGTACAGGCGATATGTGTCTGTTTCTTTGTCTGTTTGTTTGTATGGTGTTTAACGCCGTTCTCAACATTACTTCAGATATGTCGCGGCGGGCAGTGCACCAATCCTTGCTTTCGTTTTACCTGTACTAAGCGCAATATTCTTCCCAAGCCACTGGTTGTTTTCCCACATAGCTATCGTTGCAACAATGGTCAGCGGTGAGATAGGAATAAATCCTGTCGAAATAACTATCATAAATCTTAGGAAAGAAATTTGCTGAGTTAGAGATTCGAACTAGCTACCCCGTGGTTTCGAGTCTGTATGCCACCGACTGCGCCACTGGGCTTGACAAGTACATATACATGCGACGTAAATTAACTCTAACAAAATGATGAAATTTTGGACTAAATCAGATTGAAAACATTTGCAGATGACATATTATATGTTACTGAAATGATTGTGTCTGTGTTTGATAGGAAAGAAAACATTTTGGGATAAGAAGAAAATGCTGGTTACCATCATTTTCGTCTTTTCCACAATGTTTTCAACAGCCTTCTCTTTCAGGGTCGTTAAAAGTCGGGATTTGTGTGGTAAGGACTTGACTAAAAAAGGATTATTATCAGATTTATTGAAAAGTGAAGAATCAAGTCATTACAAATTATTGATATTTATTGGAAAAGCTGTAAATGACTTATTATCTCCCAAAATGATTTCCAATCACTGTTGTAAAACAAACATCATAAGCAAAAAAATAGGTTTAATACCGACATCAATATATTTCATGTACATGTGACAAATGCTTTACTTCTCTTTTGCAATTTCCCCATTTGCCACATTTTCCGTCAAAAGAGTCCTGGAAAGCGAAAAAGCCATTTCGGGTGGAAACTTTATAGTGAGAATTTTACGAGTCTGACTCGCTTGAGTCAGAACTGACTCCCAGCTCTCTTAATAACTTGGGCACTTTCTTTTTTATGAAGTTGTTATAAAGAAGCTGATTTTCCCGTATTATGTCTGCAAGTGGTCGTTTTGATGTCCGGCGCCTGGGCCGTGTTGCTGGACTTGGAAGATCGACCTGCTCAGGTTCATCCTCTTCACTAGACGAAGGGGACAAATTGGCCGCGATATTGGCCCTTTCATCTCGGATCTGCTGTTGCCCCTGTTGTGGTCTAACATGACGCATTTCCAATTCCCTGACCGACTGAACAGCAACTCTGAAATGAAATAAAAAGTAATTTACTCCAAAAGGATTATAAGAGAACGATGACCGTTGAGTAACTGTTTGCTTTTTTGTCTCAATGGTACTGTTTTTCTCAAAGGCTGACTGGCTGGCTGGCTTGCCGACCGATCTACATACCTTTGCATTCATTCATTCATTCATTCATTCTTTTTTTCAAAAAGACCAATCAATCTGAGATAGACTTACCTTATATCGTCATCTTCTATTGCGTCAAGAGCCATAAATTTCTTCATCTTTGTAGACACCCTGTCCTTTAGCTGCTTTTCTGAACTGTTGTGATACAACTCTCTGACATCTCTGTTTAGCTGGTCCGAGTTGTCTTTTATGGCTTGTATAATATCAGTCCAACGTGTTGGGTGAGACAAATACGACCTCAAGATCAGCAATATTTCTTGCTTGGTGAATTTAACTTTCTTTTTCGCCCTCTGCAGGAGAGTTTCTGAAATAATAAGTTTGTGTTTTTTATAAATAGGATGATAAATTCAACTTAGTTACATATACCTGTATTTGTAATTGCTGACACTGACATTGATAGAAAGAATAATTAGGTTAACCTTACCATTTGTACCGCAACATACACCAGTTTTCATTATTGTATTTTGATTGATGTAGAAGTCTAAAACAAATTCATAGTTGTGGACTGCGGTTAAGGCAAATAGACGATTAGACGAACAAACGGACAGACGAAAGGTTAGTCTAAACACTTATTTTACATCGATTGAGAAACAAGTTCTTACAACTTATACTAATCCTTCTCGGTTCTGCTTCCTGGGAACTTCACCAGTACTCGCGCCGAATGTGTGGGCCAATGAAAAATCCCACAGTTTACACCCGCTCCCGGGTCTCGAACTCAATATCTTTCGGTTACGAGGCCGACGCAGGGTTAGATATGACCTAATAACTTATTCAAATGAAAAATAAGAACTTAAGTCAATACACATACTCATATCCACACGCATGCATACTCATGGCCGGGCGCACGCACCCACGCATACAAAGAATTACATTTAAGTGGGGAAAAAACGAGTAAAAAGTACAATAGTACAGTTTGACAGGACGAAATTGATACCTAATAACAGGCAATCCATCCATCGAACTAACTAAACTTCTTTTAAATGATACATTTTGGACGAGGTATTACGTACAACTCTCAGACTTGGTCATTGGATTCATACGAATATTAATGTAATCCTATATGAAATGTCGAAACAAAAATTTATGTTTTTGATTCTAAACTTAGAAAAATCTGCTTAAATACTACGAATAACTCGAATGGTTTTGAAGAAAAAAAAATTACCTTCGTTGTCGTTCAATTCTGGATGCTCCATTTTCCTTTTCTAATTGGTAAGTATCTTTCAAGACCCGCGAGTGTTTGCACGTGAAAATCAGTGAAAACAATTAAACAACTAATTACCTTGCGTGAACAAGTCGTCAGTTTTTCACAGACGGATAGATTTCTGTTTCACGCCGATTACATGATTTACTTTGTATCAGTACATATTATTTGTATCAGTACATATCATTTGTGTAAGTACATATTATTCGACATTTTTGCAAAAAAAGGCCATATTGCCGGTTTTTGTATATGCCAAAGTACCCAAGTATACTCGTACATTTTGCTAGTTCACCAAAAAGCAATATACTCTGTAAGGTTTTGAGACCCGCTCTGATCCATACAGATTTGGAATAAACAATGAAATTATCAAACATAAAAAAGACATTTCTCATTGCTGCTTTGCCAGCTTTAATGAGGCCCCCACCTGATGAGTTAGAATACTACAATTTCATATGTTCTCAGATTTTAGCCATCTGTCCTGCTCTCCCTGATCCATGTACTGATCTACGTTATCGCCTTTCTGCCTATGAGCAAAATAGCTATTCTGGGAAAGATGTGTTCGGTGAGATTGCGGAAAATCGTGTATGGTTTTATGAATTTACGGGGGAGACACCAGAAACGTTTCTAGACGTAGTTAATATTTTAGGTCTCTCTGTGGTAAGAGAACATACTCTTAGTGTCCCAAACCGAGTACTAATAGTAATGATTTGGTTGCTTGCTTATCCTCCTTATTCTTTTTTATCAGCCATGTTCTGTATCGCGAAAAATACAGTTAAGAAGGAAATTAAAACCCTTTTAAACATTTTTGAGAGACGCTTGAGCAGATATGTTTCATGGCCAACAATCGATGAGTGGCAGGAACATTGTGGTAACTGGAAAGACATCAAATAGCAGTTGGGGCAATTGATGGCACAAGCCATAAGATATATCGCCCAGGTATCGAACCTCAGGAACAATACTACTCGGGGCATAGGTGTTACCATGCTATCCACACGCAGATAGTACTGGACACTAAAGGAATCATAAGACACATAGAGAGCGGGTTTCTCGGACATCAAAATGATGCCCAACAATTCATGTTGATGCATGAAATCGGCACAGACCTTCCGTTTCCAGACGACTGCTTTCTATTGGGGGACAAAATTTACCCAAATGGTCATCCCATTTTAACCCCATACACAGAAAAGCAGCTTGCCCGAAAACAAGGAATTATGAGGGACAAATGTTTGAAATTAAACCGTTACATTCGAAAATATCGGGTGACTGTGGAGCATACTATCCGCGAATTGAAATGCTATCGTTCTGTGGCTACTACCTGGAGACATAAGAGACCTTTACTTTCGCAGGTTGTCAATATTTGTGCTTCCCTATTGTGTAGACGAAAGGACACTGGTTTGTTATTGTGAATCAAACTTGGGATTACATTGTTAGAAAGTAGATTGTTTGTTGACTATTATAGTGTTAAACGCCAGTTTTTTTTTTTACATAACTACAGTTACATCGCTGCTGTCAGTGTACCTATCCATGCTTTCATGGAGTTTCTTTTACCAATACTTTGCAAAATACTCTTCCCTAGCCACTTGCTGCTTTCTCACATAAGCATCGTCAAAACAATGATCAGCAGTGAGTGTCACAATGACTATCATCAATCCGGAAAAAAGAAGTACTGGTAATTAATATCTTGTTTAAACCCCTTATTGTAATCATTCTGAATTGATCTCTTTTTATTGTTATCATCTTGTTCAAATCTTTTTAGCCCAAAAACATCTGCTTTTATGATCATTTAATACAGATATGCGCGCTAAATGACCAAAGCTATTAAAGCGCCATAAAACAAAGTCATTCATTCATTCATTCATTCATTCGTACAAACCCCATCAGTGCTTCCTTTTCGTATCGCGTTCTTTGGGATCCTGTGGTAGTGTAAGATTCTTTACCTTGACGGATCAGGTGCGATCCTGCACTGGGGTTTTCATGAGAGTGTGCTTGGGCAAGACACATCAGAGCCCTAGCCTGAAACTGGTGAAACGACGGACATACATGAAAATGTGACCTGACGCCGTGATATGACTTAAATAATGTTGAAAGTGGCGTTAAATACAACTAAATTAATCAGGGTGTTCCTTTGTACTACTCAGGTAAATGAAAACTTATTTTGAGATGCCCCCTGTTTAAACCGTAGTCCACGTCGGATATCGGAACTCCACATAAAAGATGCAGGTCTATTGATGAGCTGTCTAATCTTATCTATAATTGCGCTTTTACCATATTTGGTTAAAAGGGCGACACTGGTTCTTGTACAAGCAGTCGAAAATTCAATAGTCCGTGGTTTAACGGGGCTTTCGAAATAGCTCGCTGCGAACTTTGTTTTTCATGTCGTGCTTATAAAAAATGTAAATCCTCTCGGAATAGAGAAGTGATGTTAATTTTTCGCAATAATTATCGTAATGTTAAAAAGATTGCAAAACGTAAGTACAACTATGAAAAGAAGCGTACCTTGCACAGTTTGTCGCGCGAAAGTCCACAAAAATTTTGGAGCGAAATTAAGAAAATGAGATCTCGAGACGCGAGTCAAAAAGCCGACATTTCGTCTATGTATCAACATTTTAAGAACTTTTTTTCTAATGATAACGTTTCCATGAACCCTGTTACTGAATCTTTCTTGAATGACAGTGACTCTGAAACTATTAGTGTTCCGGCGCTTGATAATGATTTTATTCAGGAAGAAGTAACATCAGCCATTAATTCTTTAAAAAAGGGAAAAAGGGCAGGGTTCGACAATTTATTACCGGAAATGTTTATTGAGTGCAAAACATTCATGAGTCCTATTTTATGCACATTATTCAATTTTATGTATACAAACAGTCTATATCCAACAAGCTGGACAAAGGGTATCATCGTTCCCGTTCCTAAAAAGGGAGATTTGAGTGATGCAAATAATTATAGAGGTATAACTTTAACTAGTATCTTTTCAAAAATATTTTCCATAATGCTTGACAAGCGTTTGCGAAAATGGGCAGGATCTAATGATATTCATGATTGTCAATACGGTTTTCGTCAAAAGCGTAATACAGTCGATCTCGTTTTCATTCTTAGTTCAATTGTAAATAAAGTAATTAAGCTGTACTGCTCCTTTGTCGATTTTCAAAAGGCATTTGACTTAAATTGAGATGCTCTGATCACAACTTGGCAATAGAGGTTGGATGTCGTCATGGTATTCCACGCACTGAAAGAATATGTACAAAATGTAATATGAATGTCGTTGAGGACGAGTATCACTTTGTTTTAGTTTGTCCATTTTATCGACAACTTAGATCGGAAATATTACCAAAGTATTACTTCAGATGGCCTACAAAAAACAAATTTATTCGCTTGCTAACCAGTACATCGACTGTACTGCTTAACAAACTGGCTAAATTTGTTTATATTGCTTTTGATCTCTGTCAGACCTCATGAAACTATTCTTTTTTTAAACATATTTGTACTGATATAATTATCTCTTCAATTATACTTTTCTCGTAATTGATAATATACCATGTGTATTCATGTTCTGCCTTTGCACAAGGCAATAAAACATTATGTTTTTCGCCAAATAAAGGATTTGACTTTGACTTTGACTTTTGTTAAAATGGCGTTAAACTCCAATACAAACAAACAAACCTCAGGATTCAGCCGAATATTAGACAAAGTTGATTTTGTGGACCCATAATTACATATTGAATTGCTTGCCATATATAATGCATCAAGGAGGTGCTTTTAACATGACACATATATTCAAAATGGTCATATCATATGTATAAGCATGTCTTTTTATGTAAGACTTTATATGCGACCAAATTCAAAGCATTTGCAGACAACAAATTAAATGTAGTTCAAATGATGATTTGTGTGTTTGATAGGGTAGAAAACATTGTGGAAAAAGGAGAAAATGCTGGTTACCAGCATTTTCTTTTCCCACAATGTTTTCAAATGCCTTATTCTACAGGGTCGTTGAATGTCAGAATAGCGTGGTGAAGGGTTTACTAATTCAGCGACTGTAAGGGTTAAACTCTTTACCAGACGACAAAATTTTAGACTCGTCAAAATTGAAAGCATTTGCAGACGAAATATTAAATATGACTAACTTGACATTTTTTCTCTCTGAAAGGTTAGAAAAAAAATGTGGGAAAAGGAGAAAAATGCTGGTTAACCAGCATTTTCTCCTTTTCCCTCAATGTTTTCAAACGCCTTCTTTATCAGGGTCGTTAAAACTCGGGATTGTGTGGTAGAGGGTCAAACCTCATAGGAACGATAGATAAACCATAAGGGGGTATGGATTCGGCTTAATTTTGTTAACCGGTTTAGAAATAGAAGGAAGTAAATTGTTGAAAATTTCGTTGGAAATACATGTACACAAAAAATGTACACGTACATGTATGAACGAATGCATTTTTCTACCCGCTTGAAAATCAATCAACGATAAAGTGCAGATCTAACTACCTAACACTGCATTAGTTTATAATAACGTTACGTCTTTTTTGCTTGTTTTAAGTATGGCTGCGAATACAGGTAAGTTTTTTGTTATTATTTGCAAGGGCTTGAACTTTCTAATGTATTTGTGTTTATAGTTACGTTACGTATTTATTTATTTATTTTTATTATCTATTTTTTATATGGCTGCTAATCAAGGTAAGTTTGCTGTAATTATTTGCCAAGGTATGAACGTTGTTATGAAGAATTATTGTACGATTGCGAGAGAAATTTCATGTGTTATAATTTTTTGAATTATTTACTTGTTACTAAGGTTTCAGTCTTTGCCTGACGATAAAATTCTAAACTTGTCCAAATTGAAAGCATTTGCAGACGACAAATTAAACTTGGCTCAAATGATGCATTACTTATTTCCCAAGGCCGTTAAAAATCGGAATTGTGTGGTAACGGATGAAAGAAAAACAGATGAGCCTTAAGCTTTTGAAATGCATTATCTTTTCAGTTCTTCACTGAAAACCTATGTTGCGGGGTACTTGACCTTTAGAATTGTCCATAAAGTATATGTATATCGTTCGTCTGTCCTTCTTTCTGGCCATCCATACATCTGTCCGCCCGTCCGTTTATACCGTCCTCCCATTCGATTGTTTTTTGGAGACAATAATTTTGTGCATACATCTTGCATCGTTAGAATACACCTGTTAAAGACTCACTGACAGCGAAATGTAAACAATGCGGGATTCAAAATGCAGACTAAAATCTAAATCTAAAATTATGAATATTACAGAACGGTTTGTCAAAGTTACCATCGCTGGCTGAAAAATGAATCTTAATAGTACAGTATAACAATATTTGGCAATTCTGTTTAGTATTACAATACATTTTTCTCCCAGTGACTACTACTTTGACATATAGTACAGTTGTAACACATTATTATATTCTTATCAGTGAATTACTGGGATTTCACAGTGAATAACACCACTAGTGATGATAATTATGGTATCATCACTAGTGACGATATAGATTTAGAATGTTTGCCAGAACTACTTTTTCCTAAAGTACTCACATTATACCATTCTTGACAATTATTAGAATAAAAAGCGTGTATTAGGAATATAATAAAAATAGGATAATCAACTGGCAGTGTGTGATATTAAAAATCTGTCACTCGAATGGGGTTTGATCCGGTTAAAAAAAAAACTCGTCCTTCGGACTTGTTTTTTTCAACCGCATTACACCCCATTCTAGTGACAAAGGGTTAAGCCAGTTCTTTTAATATGGACTTGTATAAATATTTTTTCTCCTGGTATAAAGTTTAGAATGAAGACAGGAAGTCAGGAGAAGGGAAAAGACGTAGACGGTTAGAGCTCCGACCGCATACTTCAGCCTTATCCTGCTAGATTAGTTAAATGAAACTTTCAAGCTGATAGTAAAAACCCATATAATGTCACTTCAAATTTATTTTTTGGGAGGAAAAAAAAATCTCCTTATCGGTCATTGTAGATCAAAGATCAGACTCCACATTCTGTGCAGTCTGATCTTGATCTACACTGTCCGCAAAGGGCCAGGGAGTCGCGTTAAGCAGCCTACGGGTTGACCCGTTATCATACGATCCCGAGTTTGATCGACCCTAAGAAAGAAAACTTATGAAAAAATCTCGGGAAAAGGAGAAAATGCTGGTACGCAGCATTTTCTCCTTTTCCCACAATGTTTTATACTCTTCCAGCGACAAATATTATCATCTGAGCCACATTTTGTTTGTCGTCTGCAACAGCTTTGAATTTGGACGCGTGAAATATTTTGCCGTTTTGTGAAGAGTTAAACTTCAAGCTCACATTTCAAATTTGATTAAGTCTAGACAAAGAGCGACAAAACGCTTCACCAAACAACAGAAAATACATCCAGCCAAATTGGAAGCGTTTACAGACGAAATTTTAACCCTTCGGCTGCTAAGCACGACTCAAGAACCTTTTGCAGACAGTGTAGATTAAGATCAGACTGCACAGAACGTGCAGTCTGATCTTATATCTACACTGTCCGATAAGGCGATATCATTCCCTCAAAAAGTACCTTTGAAATAGCAAAATCTTGGTATTTACTATCGGTTCAAAAGGCTCATTTTACTTAATCAGGATAAGGGTTAATATTTTAGAGCATTTATACTTGTGTGATTATAAACTTTGTGAAGTTTTTGTCAAGTAAACGATGTTCTGTTCTATTCTGATAATTTGAGGAACAGACAACGAAAAACTTCCTGCATGAGAGAATAGATCTATATATTCATTTTCTAAAGAACTAAAAGCTTATTTCGTGACAGAAACTCTTAAGATCTATTAGAGTCTATCTTATCTGAAAGATAATGTGGATATTTGAAAAATTAGATAATGTAAATATGGGTTTCTGAGCTTATAGATGAGATCGATGTAATCTTATGCAATTATAAAAAAAAAAAATGATTTGACTTAGGGGAAAAAAGAATATGCCATAATTTAATATTTTATTGATTCAACATAGTCGTATACAGACCATCGTGTTAATCAATCATTTGACTTATATTTCTTATATCTTTTACGGCATTTAACGCCACTTTCAACATTATTTCAGTCATATCACAGCGACAGCTCACATATTCATGTATGTCCTGGGTTTCACCAGTACTAGGCAGCGGCTGTAAGGTGTCTTGCCTAAGGACACTCCCAACTCCCAGTACGGCTCGAACCCGTGGTCATCAAGCTACGAGTCTCACACTGTTCCACGCTGGGCCCTTCCTTTGACTTTAGATGATATGATATACACATAAATCAAACTCTGTCTTGGCGAAAACACTTCGCAAGTTAACCAATACTGTACATACAAGATTTAGGGTCCGTATACACCAATCATTCTTCATTTCATTCCAAGCCTAATTCTAGAGTTAGAAAGTAACACAACTTCTGATTGGCTAAACTATTTGGTTTAGCCAGTAAGAAGTTGTGTTACTTTTAAATTTAGAAAGTTCTTGAGAATAAAACAAAGACTGTTCTGAAGAATGGTTGTTTACTCCAAATCAAGACAGTTCTGTGCCATCATATATTGGAAAAGGAAAGGATTGATTCAATGTCACGAGAATACACCAAGTTGAAGTCTGTGCGAGATGATATTTTAGATCTACAGTCCCGTTCTATGCGGGATAATTTACTATTTATGGGTATAACGGAATGTGATTCATTTGAGGGCAGGCGTGATGAAAACTGTTCGAGAGTTATCCATGATTTCTGCCGTGACAAGCTGAAAATTGAAGATGCTCATGATTCTATTAAAATAGAGAGAGCACATAGGCTAGGAAAATACAATAGAGACAAAAAACGCCCGATTGTTGTAAAATTCAACCACTACCCTTCAAAACGCTTATAAAAAGCCTCGCTTCCCAGGAGTTGAAAGAAACTAACTTTCGAGTGACTGAACAATTTCCAAAGGGTATCCAAGAAAAACGAAAGATCTTATCCGAAGCTATGAAAAAAGCCCGTGACGCGGGAAAAACGGCTTCTTTTTCTTTGATAAATTATATATAGACGGAAAGATGTATACCGTAGATACCATTGCTACTTCCTGTTTTACCTAGGGGTATGGTAGTGAACAGCTTTCATTTTTCCTGTGGAATGTACAAGGTTTACGCTCTACAATAAATGACCAGTGTTTTATTGATTTGATTTCTGACTATGATGTATTGTTATTTACGGAGACGTGGCATTCGAGTCTGAATGATCTACACATAGAAGGGTATGATTATTTTAGTTGTCCCCGTCCAAAATTTAACGCTAGGCCAAAGCGTGATAGTTGGGGAGTTATTGTTTATTTTAGAAATAGCCTTCGTGATTATATTCAATTAGTAGAGTTAAACACTAACGGTGCTGTATGGTTCAAATTATTAAAAAAACAGGCCCAATGTAGAATATGTAATTTTGTACATGTTACATTCCACCGGAAGAATCGAAAGTATATAAAAACCCTAAATCTTCATTGTATGAATATGATTTTTTTTAGTATTTGAATAGTTCTATTCGAAAGTATTCTTCTTCAGGTAGTGTTTTTCTTTTAGGTGATTTGAATTCACGGACCAGTAATCAAGCTGATTATGTTTGTCTCGATAGTCTCAATCGATTTGTAGATTTACCGTTCAATAATCAACATTTTTTGCCCACGCGTATGAATAGTGACAAAGCTATTAATACGTTTGGGCAAAATCTGTTGACATTATGCAAAGAGAATGAACTTAGCATTGTTAACGGTCGATTAGAAAAGGGAGATTATACATATCATGGTACGTATAGGGATAACTCTGTAAATAGCACAGTTGATTATTTAATCACGCATTCTTCAAATTTTGATATGATTGCTAATTTCTGCGTTAAGTCTTTAACAGAATTTAGTGATCCACAGTCCAGTTACTTTCTGTTTATCATATGATACTTCTAATGTCCAGTGTTCAAGTGCAGACACGTATGCTGATAAAATATTCTGGAAAAAGGAAATAAAGGATGACTTGTCTTCTTATTTAGAAAACAAGAGTCGTTTATTTCAAAATTTAGTAGATAGTCTTAGACTTGATGAGACTGATATAAATGAATGTATGTCCCAACTTTCAAAGCTAGTATATGACATTTCTTTTTCATTGTGTGGAAAAACAGTCGATACTGGGTCACAAAAACGTCAAAAATTAAATCTCCATGGTTTGACAATGCTTGCAGATTGGCTAAAACAAATTTTTATAAAGCAAAACGTAAATTTTTGTCCGACCAGACTCTCACAAATAGAGATTCTTTTATGAAAGTTAGGTCAGACTTTAATCAAATAAAACGTAAATCTAAAAAGGCTTATTATCAAAAAGAGAAAGTAAATCTTTCTAATTTGGCTAAGGTCAGTCCTAGAAAATTTTGGGAAATGATTCGTCTCTCTAATTCGTCTGCACAGAAAAATTTAAAATTATCAGTAGACGATTTTGCTCAATATTTTTCAAATATTTCTAATAATCAGAAAACACAAGACCTCAGGCAGTCATTTGATTTTGACTCTAACAATGAAGAAATTATAGAAGCATTAGATAGAGATATCACCACTGATGAAATTAAAAAAGTTATTAGTTCTATGAATAGAAACAAAAGTAGTGATGTTGAAGGCAATATTGCTGATTTTTTTATTGATTGTAAAGATTTTATATCTCCATTTCTCACTTCTATTTTTAATTTTACTTATAATTCAGGTAAATATCCGGACGCTTGGACAAAAGGTGCCATAGTTCCGTTATTTAAAAAGGGGGATAATAATAATCCAGAATGTTACAGAGGTATTACGCTAGTTAATATAACTGCAAAAAATTTTTCATTAGTTCTGAGAAATAGGTTAAACAACTGGTGTGAAAATAATGGTGTATTTTATGAAAATCAATTTGGATTTCGTAATGGACGTTCAACAGCAGACGCTATTTTTATTCTTAATACTATAATACAGAAAGTTTTATCAAAAAATAAAAAAAAAACTTTGGTGTATCTTCATTGACTATAAGAGGGCATTCGATACTGTTGAAAGAGACGCTCTATTTCATAAGCTTATTAAATTGGGTATAAGTTGTAAATTTACAAATATGATAAGATCAATGTATGAAACGGTTCAATCATGTGTAAAATTAACGAAAAGTACTAATTTATCAGAATTCTTCAATGTTAGCCTAGGTCTGAAGCAAGGAGAGCCTTTATCGCCAATATTATTTCTTCTTTTCATTAATGATATAACTGAAAATTTGGACTTTAACTCATTGAACGATTCTGATTTAGAATTACTATCAAAGTATTTGATTTCATTTGCAGACGATTTAGTTCTTTTTACAACTAGTCAACAGAGCCTTCAATCTCAAGTCGATAGTTTATATCAGTACTCATGTAAATGGGGTCTTGAAATAAATATTGAGAAAAGCAAAGTCTGTGTATTTGAAAAAAGAAAATCTTTTAAACAGCAAAATATTCTTATTAATGGAAAAGCTGTTGACAATTTTACATACTTGGGTCTCGTTTTTAATTATACGAGTTCCTTCAATTTAGCTGTAAAAACTTTGAATGACCAAGCTTTAAGAGCATATAATAATCTTTTGAGAATCTTTGATAAAATTCCCCTTGATATTAAGACAAAAATTTCATTGTTTGATTCGATGGTAAAACCAATTTTACTGTATGGTGCAGAGGTATGGGGTGTGTACAATTTTAAAAGCATAGAGAATTTACATTTGAGATTTCTGCGAAATTTATTGGGAGTTAAAAAACAAACTCAAATTTGTGCAATCTTTGGGGAATTTGGTAGAATACCTTTCTCTGTGATATGTAAGCAACGTGCATTAAAGTTTTGGTGTAAAGTTATGTCCGTAGGTCATTCAAATCTATACGATGCTTATATCGATCAATGTAATCATGTTTCTAATGCTTGTTGGGCCAAGAGGGTCAATTCAATGATTGACCATCTTGGTCTAACGAACATTAGACTAAATTTTGATGTAAGTGTCAACAATGCTGCAATTTTGAAAACCAGATTATATGACCAGTATATGCAGAGCTGGAATACGTCAATTAATAATTGCAGTAAGCTTACTTACTATTGTAGATTTAAAAATGAATTTATATATAAAAAGTACCTTGACAATATAACAAACAAAAAATGGTTAAAATTATTTGCAAGTTTTAGGCTTAGTTCCCATAAACTAGAAATTGAAACCGGACGATTTAATGGTACACACAGAGATAATAGACTTTGTAAAATTTGCTCTTCACCAGTTGTTGAGGATGAATATCATTTTTTGCTTTGCTGTCCAAAATACGAGCATTTGAGACGAAAACACATTGGATATATATCAAGGCCGAATACTAATTATTTCGTTAAATTAATGTCATCGTCAAAAATGACAACTTTGTTTCTATTTGCAAATATCTTTCAGAAAGTTATTCCATTCGTGATGAAGTCATTCAAACTATTGCTGTTCCTTAAATCAATTCCTATAGTAGTCTTTAAGAACTTTGTACCTTTTTTTGTATGTGTTAATTATGATGCTTTTGCATTGGTATATGTTTGTCTTTGCCATATTCTATCATTTTGTAAATGGCCATAGACAATTTTTGTCGATGTTGTCAATAAAGAATATATATATATTGTCGCTACTTCTGCAAGTTCTTTATCCTTTTGTCACAATGTTTTCAAATGTTAATTGTTAAATCGCCTGTTTGGCTAATTGGCCAGTAGATAACTCCGCCTACTGCTATAAAATGATAGCTGATAAATTACGTATTATCCAATCAAAATCGATAATTCGCGCGCAACTTTTTCTGTGCCTACATCCGGGCTTTTTTCTTACACAAACATACCGCAATTCTTTAACGACGTTCGCGACAGTTTCCATTTTCACGCTTCGTGTAACTATCACGCTCACCTTTTACTCGAAAAACGGTGAGCACCCAAAACAATTGATCCTGCCACATTTGTCAATGTCTGCAGAATGGATAAACCAAGAACTAAAACGGGTCGTTTAATGTCAGCAAAATGAAGAAAAAAATATTTGAATCAAGCCAAATAATTATATGCGAGGCAAGAATCCAAAATTGCGCTTTCAAAAGATCGGACTGAAAGTCCAAGTAAATCACCTAACTACGTCACCTAACAACGGAAATATGGACACAGATACTACTATTAGAGCTCTATGTGGCAGACATATCTTCGAGCTAAAACATCCTTTCAGATGCAGATGCTTTCAGTTTGGTATAGTCCAAAATTATATCACTTGGTAAAGACTTGCAGAAAACGAGGGGCTGTACATAACTCTTTCTCCTTTACCAGGTTGTCCCTTAGCTTGATGAGTCTGCAGTAGACAACATTAGAAAACATTGATGTCAAAAGGAGATATTGCTGCTAATGATTGATTTCTCTTTTTCGCACAATTATTTCTGACCCATCAAAGAACTGTGAAACATGAATACCAGGTTTTGGTTTAGCGTCTGCAAAGACGTTAAGTTTAGAAGAGTCTAAAATAAGTCGTTTGGAAATGGGTTAAATGCTAAAATCGGTATTACATTTATATGCTATGAATTGGTTTATTATGACCAACAAACTTGATTCTTATAAAAAAAAGTTGTGTTATTAAAAAAATTGAGATAATTTACTTCATATAATATCTTTGTCTTTGACAAACCCTACATTTATTCATTAGTTAGTGCCCCACCCACAAACTTAAAATGTATTTTCTTAAAAAATAAGGCTGGTGACCTATTTGTTTTAAGCCTGATAATTTTAGTTTAGTACCTGAATATTATTTATAGAAAAAATAAGAAAAATCTGAAATTTAGAACATTTGAAAAAATAACTTTAAAAGATACTCTTTGTTTTTTTCCCCAAAATAAAGGTGTTTTAGCCATAAGTTAAGGTTTTTTTTTTTAATATTGATACTCAGTATACTCTAAATTATTTTTTTCATTAAATTTGATGTTTCACTAATACAGTGACATAAAATTTGCTCATAATTGTCGTCATTTAAAAAATATACATAGACTTAGTTTTCATAGGTAAAATTTCATCCACACGCAGATAGTACTGGACACTAAAGGAATCATAAGACACATAGAGAGCGGGTTTCTCGGACATCAAAATGATGCCCAACAATTCATGTTGATGCATGAAATCGGCACAGACCTTCCGTTTCCAGACGACTGCTTTCTATTGGGGGACAAAATTTACCCAAATGGTCATCCCATTTTAACCCCATACACAGAAAAGCAGCTTGCCCGAAAACAAGGAATTATGAGGGACAAATGTTTGAAATTAAACCGTTACATTCGAAAATATCGGGTGACTGTGGAGCATACTATCCGCGAATTGAAATGCTATCGTTCTGTGGCTACTACCTGGAGACATAAGAGACCTTTACTTTCGCAGGTTGTCAATATTTGTGCTTCCCTATTGTGTAGACGAAAGGACACTGGTTTGTTATTGTGAATCAAACTTGGGATTAAATTGTAAGAAAGTAGGTTGTTTGTTGACTATTATAGTGTTAAACGCCGGTTTTTTTTTTACATAACTACAGTTACATCGCTGCGGTCAAGTGTACCTATCCATGCTTTCATGGAGTTTCTTTTACCAATACTTTGCAAAATACTCTTCCCTAGCCACTTGCTGCTTTCTCACATAAGCATCGTCAAAACAATGATCAGCAGTGAGTGAGGAATGAATTCTGTCACAATGACTATCATCAATCCGGAAGAAAGAAGTACTGGTAATTAATATCTTGTTTAAACCCCTTATTGTAATCATTCTGAATTGATCTCTTTTTATTGTTATCATCTTGTTCAAATCTTTTTAGCCCAAAAAAATCTGCTTTTATGATCATTTAATACAGATATGCGCGCTAAATGACCAAAGCTATTAAAGCGCCATAAAACAAAGTCATTCATTCATTCATTCATTCATTCATTCGTACAAACCCCATCAGTGCTTCCTTTTCGTATCGCGTTCTTTGGGATCCTGTGGTAGTGTAAGATTCTTTACCTTGACGGATCAGGTGCGATCCTGCACTGGGGTTTTCATGAGAGTGTGCTTGGGCAAGACACATCAGAGCCCTAGCCTGAAACTGGTGAAACGACGGACATACATGAAAATGTGACCTGACGCCGTGATATGACTTAAATAATGTTGAAAGTGGCGTTAAATACAACTAAATTAATCAGGGTGTTCCTTTGTACTACTCAGGTAAATGAAAACTTATTTTGAGATGCCCCCTGTTTAAACCGTAGTCCACGTCGGATATCGGAACTCCACATAAAAGATGCAGGTCTATTGATGAGCTGTCTAATCTTATCTATAATTGCGCTTTTACCATATTTGGTTAAAAAGGCGACACTGGTTCTTGTACAAGCAGTCGAAAATTCAATAGTCCGTGGTTTAACGGGGCTTTCGAAATAGCTCGCTGCGAACTTTGTTTTTCATGTCGTGCTTATAAAAAATGTAAATCCTCTCGGAATAGAGAAGTGATGTTAATTTTTCGCAATAATTATCGTAATGTTAAAAAGATTGCAAAACGTAAGTACAACTATGAAAAGAAGCGTACCTTGCACAGTTTGTCGCGCGAAAGTCCACAAAAATTTTGGAGCGAAATTAAGAAAATGAGATCTCGAGACGCGAGTCAAAAAGCCGACATTTCGTCTATGTATCAACATTTTAAGAACTTTTTTTCTAATGATAACGTTTTCATGAACCCTGTTACTGAATCTTTCTTGAATGACAGTGACTCTGAAACTATTAGTGTTCCGACGCTTGATAACGATTTTATTCAGGAAGAAGTAACATCAGCCATTAATTCTTTAAAAAAGGGAAAAAGGGCAGGGTTCGACAATTTATTACCGGAAATGTTTATTGAGTGCAAAACATTCATGAGTCCTATTTTATGCACATTATTCAATTTTATGTATACAAACAGTCTATATCCAACAAGCTGGACAAAGGGTATCATCGTTCCCGTTCCTAAAAAGGGAGATTTGAGTGATGCAAATAATTATAGAGGTATAACTTTAACTAGTATCTTTTTCAAAAATATTTTCCATAATGCTTGACAAGCGTTTGCGAAAATGGGCAGGATCTAATGATATTCATGATTGTCAATACGGTTTTCGTCAAAAGCGTAATACAGTCGATCTCGTTTTCATTCTTAGTTCAATTGTAAATAAAGTAATTAAGCTGTACTGCTCCTTTGTCGATTTTCAAAAGGCATTTGACTTAAATTGAGATGCTCTGATCACAACTTGGCAATAGAGGTTGGATGTCGTCATGGTATTCCACGCACTGAAAGAATATGTACAAAATGTAATATGAATGTCGTTGAGGACGAGTATCACTTTGTTTTAGTTTGTCCATTTTATCGACAACTTAGATCGGAAATATTACCAAAGTATTACTTCAGATGGCCTACAAAAAACAAATTTATTCGCTTGCTAACCATTACATCGACTGTACTGCTTAACAAACTGGCTAAATTTGTTTATATTGCTTTTGATCTCTGTCAGACCTCATGAAACTATTATTTTTTTAAACATATTTGTACTGATATAATTATCTCTTCAGTTATACTTTTCTCGTAATTGATAATATACCATGTGTATTCATGTTCTGCCTTTGCACAAGGCAATAAAACATTATGTTTTTCGCCACATAAAGGATTTGACTTTGACTTTGACTTTTGTTAAAATGGCGTTAAACTCCAATACAAACAAACAAACCTCAGGATTCAGCCGAATATTAGACAAAGTTGATTTTGTGGACCCATAATTACATATTGAATTGCTTGCCATATATAATGCATCAAGGAGGTGCTTTTAACATGACACATATATTCAAAATGGTCATATCATATGTATAAGCATGTCTTTTTATGTAAGACTTTATATGCGACCAAATTCAAAGCATTTGCAGACAACAAATTAAATGTAGTTCAAATGATGATTTGTGTGTTTGATAGGGTAGAAAACATTGTGGAAAAAGGAGAAAATGCTGGTTACCAGCATTTTCTTTTCCCACAATGTTTTCAAATGCCTTATTCTACAGGGTCGTTGAATGTCAGAATAGCGTGGTGAAGGGTTTACTAATTCAGCGACTGTAAGGGTTAAACTCTTTACCAGACGACAAAATTTTAGACTCGTCAAAATTGAAAGCATTTGCAGACGAAATATTAAATATGACTAACTTGACATTTTTTCTCTCTGAAAGGTTAGAAAAAAAATGTGGGAAAAGGAGAAAAATGCTGGTTAACCAGCATTTTCTCCTTTTCCCTCAATGTTTTCAAACGCCTTCTTTATCAGGGTCGTTAAAACTCGGGATTGTGTGGTAGAGGGTCAAACCTCATAGGAACGATAGATAAACCATAAGGGGGTATGGATTCGGCTTAATTTTGTTAACCAGTTTAGAAATAGAAGGAAGTAAATTGTTGAAAATTTCGTTGGAAATACATGTACACAAAAAATGTACACGTACATGTATGAACGAATGCATTTTTCTACCCGCTTGAAAATCAATCAACGATAAAGTGCAGATCTAACTACCTAACACTGCATTTGTTTATAATAACGTTACGTCTTTTTTGCTTGTTTTAAGTATGGCTGCGAATACAGGTAAGTTTTTTGTTATTATTTGCAAGGGCTTGAACTTTCTAATGTATTTGTGTTTATAGTTACGTTACGTATTTATTTATTTATTTTTATTATCTATTTTTTATATGGCTGCTAATCAAGGTAAGTTTGCTGTAATTATTTGCCAAGGTATGAACGTTGTTATGAAGAATTATTGTACGATTGCGAGAGAAATTTCATGTGTTATAATTTTTTGAATTATTTACTTGTTACTAAGGTTTCAGTCTTTGCCTGACGATAAAATTCTAAACTTGTCCAAATTGAAAGCATTTGCAGACGACAAATTAAACTTGGCTCAAATGATGCATTACTTATTTCCCAAGGCCGTTAAAAATCGGAATTGTGTGGTAACGGATGAAAGAAAAACAGATGAGCCTTAAGCTTTTGAAATGCATTATCTTTTCAGTTCTTCACTGAAAACCTATGTTGCGGGGTACTTGACCTTTAGAATTGTCCATAAAGTATATGTATATCGTTCGTCTGTCCTTCTTTCTGGCCATCCATACATCTGTCCGCCCGTCCGTTCATACCGTCCTCCCATTCGATTGTTTTTTGGAGACAATAATTTTGTGCATATATCTTGCATCGTTAGAATACACCTGTTAAAGACTCACTGACAGCGAAATGTAAACAATGCGGGATTCAAAATGCAGACTAAAATCTAAATCTAAAATTATGAATATTACAGAACGGTTTGTCAAAGTTACCATCGCTGGCTGAAAAATGAATCTTAATAGTACAGTATAACAATATTTGGCAATTCTGTTTAGTATTACAATACATTTTTCTCCCAGTGACTACTACTTTGACATATAGTACAGTTGTAACACATTATTATATTCTTATCAGTGAATTACTGGGATTTCACAGTGAATAACACCACTAGTGATGATAATTATGGTATCATCACTAGTGACGATATAGATTTAGAATGTTTGCCAGAACTACTCTTTCCTAAAGTACTCACATTGTACCATTCTTGACAATTACTAGAATAAAAAGCGTGTATTAGGAATATAATAAAAATAGGATAATCAACTGGCAGTGTGTGATATTAAAAATCTGTCACTCGAATGGGGTTTGATCCGGTTAAAAAAAAAACTCGTCCTTCGGACTTGTTTTTTTCAACCGCATTACACCCCATTCTAGTGACAAAGGGTTAAGCCAATTCTTTTAATATGGACTTGTATAAATATTTTTTCTCCTGGTATAAAGTTTAGAATGAAGACAGGAAGTCAGGAGAAGGGAAAAGACGTAGACGGTTAGAGCTCCGACCGCATACTTCAGCCTTATCCTGCTAGATTAGTTAAATGAAACTTTCAAGCTGATAGTAAAAACCCATATAATGTCACTTCAAATTTATTTTTTGGGAGGAAAAAAAAATCTCCTTATCGGTCATTGTAGATCAAAGATCAGACTCCACATTCTGTGCAGTCTGATCTTGATCTACACTGTCCGCAAAGGGCCAGGGAGTCGCGTTAAGCAGCCTACGGGTTGACCCGTTATCATACGATCCCGAGTTTGATCGACCCTAAGAAAGAAAACTTATGAAAAAATCTCGGGAAAAGGAGAAAATGCTGGTACGCAGCATTTTCTCCTTTTCCCACAATGTTTTATACTCTTCCAGCGACAAATATTATCATCTAAGCCACATTTTGTTTGTCGTCTGCAACAGCTTTGAATTTGGACGCGTGAAATATTTTGCCGTTTTGTGAAGAGTTAAACTTCAAGCTCACATTTCAAATTTGATTAAGTCTAGACAAAGAGCGACAAAACGCTTCACCAAACAACAGAAAATACATCCAGCCAAATTGGAAGCGTTTACAGACGAAATTTTAACCCTTCGGCTGCTAAGCACGACTCAAGAACCTTTTGCAGACAGTGTAGATTAAGATCAGACTGCACAGAACGTGCAGTCTGATCTTATATCTACACTGTCCGATAAGGCGATATCATTCCCTCAAAAAGTACCTTTGAAATAGCAAAATCTTGGTATTTACTATCGGTTCAAAAGGCTCATTTTACTTAATCAGGATAAGGGTTAATTATGGTTTAAATAAACGGATTTATATTAGAAAGGACAGAAAACGTTGTGGGGAAAGGAGAAAATGCTGGTTACCAGCATTTTCTCCTTTTCTCACAATGTTTTCAAAGACCTTCATTCTAAGTGTCGTTAAAACTCGGGAAGGATAATTGATTAGTCGAGTGATTGAGGTAAAAGTTCCCTAGGTCGTTCATTGATGATATTCAAGTTTTCCCCTCCGTATATCTGTATATCTATAATTTCACTACTGAAAATATCTATTTTACTTATTTACTTACTTAATAAATGATTATATATACAGACCTTTTGAAATTCCAAATCGTGTATTGAAAGAAACCACGTGACGTATGCATATTTCAGAGCATTCATACTTGTGTGATTATAAACTTTGTGAAGTTTTTGTCAAATAAACGATGTTCTGTTCTATTCTGATAATTTGAGGAACAGACAACGAAAAACTTCCTGCATGAGAGAATAGATCTATATATTCATTTTCTAAAGAACTAAAAGCTTATTTCGTGACAGAAACTCTTAAGATCTATTAGAGTCTATCTTATCTGAGAGATAATGTGGATATTTGAAAAATTAGATAATGTAAATATGGGTTTCTGAGCTTATAGATGAGATCAATGTAATCTTATGCAATTATAAAAAAAAAAAAAAAATGATTTGACTTAGGGGAAAAAAGAATATGCCATAATTTAATATTTTATTGATTCAACATAGTCGTATACAGACCATCGTGTTAATCAATCATTTGACTTCAATACTTATATTTCTTATATTTTTTACGGCATTTAACGCCACTTTCAACATTATTTCAGTCATATCACAGCGACAGCTCACATATTCATGTATGTCCTGGGTTTCACCAGTACTAGGCAGCGGCTGTAAGGTGTCTTGCCTAAGGACACTCCCAACTCCCAGTACGGCTCGAACCCGTGGTCATCAAGCTACGAGTCTCACACTGTTCCACGCTGGGCCCTTCCTTTGACTTTAGATGATATGATATACACATAAATCAAACTCTGTCTTGGCGAAAACACTTCGCAAGTTAACCAATACTGTACATACAAGATTTAGGGTCTGTATACACCAATCATTCTTCATTTCATTCCAAGCCTAATTCTAGATTTAGAAAGTAACACAACTTCTGATTGGCTAAACTATTTGGTTTAGCCTGTAAGAAGTTGTGTTACTTTCAAATTTAGAAAGTTCTTGAGAATAAAACAAAGACTGTTCTGAAGAATGGTTGTTTACTCCAAATCAAGACAGTTCTGTGCCATCATATATTGGAAAAGGAAAGGATTGATTCAATGTCACGAGAATACACCAAGTTGAAGTCTGTGCGAGATGATATTTTAGATCTACAGTCCCGTTCTATGCGGGATAATTTACTATTTATGGGTATAACGGAATGTGATTCATTTGAGGGCAGGCGTGATGAAAACTGTTCGAGAGTTATCCATGATTTCTGCCGTGACAAGCTGAAAATTGAAGATGCTCATGATTCTATTAAAATAGAGAGAGCACATAGGCTAGGAAAATACAATAGAGACAAAAAACGCCCGATTGTTGTAAAATTCAACCACTACCCTGACAAAACGCTTATAAAAAGCCGCGCTTCCCAGGAGTTGAAAGAAACTAACTTTCGAGTGACTGAACAATTTCCAAAGGGTATCCAAGAAAAACGAAAGATCCAAAATTTAACGACAAAGCTATTAATACGTTTGGGCAAAATCTGTTGACATTATGCAAAGAGAATGAACTTAGCATTGTTAACGGTCGATTAGAAAAGGGAGATTATACATATCATGGTACGTATACGGGTAACTCTGTAAATAGCACAGTTGATTATTTAATCACGCATTCTTCAAATTTTGATATGATTGCTAATTTCTGCGTTAAGTCTTTAACAGAATTTAGTGATCCACAGTCCAGTTACTTTCTGTTTATCATATGATACTTCTAATGTCCAGTGTTCAAGTGCAGACACGTATGCTGATAAAATATTCTGGAAAAAGGAAATAAAGGATGACTTGTCTTCTTATTTAGAAAACAAGAGTCGTTTATTTCAGAATTTAGTAGATAGTCTTAGACTTGATGAGACTGATATAAATGAATGTATGTCCCAATTTTCAAAGCTAGTATATGACATTTCTTTTTCATTGTGTGGAAAAACAGTCGATACTGGGTCACAAAAACGTCAAAAATTTAAATCTCCATGGTTTGACAATGCTTGCAGATTGGCTAAAACAAATTTTTATAAAGCAAAACGTAAATTTTTGTCCGACCAGACTCTCACAAATAGAGATTCTTTTATGAAAGTTAGGTCAGACTTTAATCAAATAAAACGTAAATCTAAAAAGGCTTATTATCAAAAAGAGAAAGTAAATCTTTCTAATTTGGCTAAGGTCAGTCCTAGAAAATTTTGGGAAATGATTCGTCTCTCTAATTCGTCTGCACAGAAAAATTCGAAATTATCAGTAGACGATTTTGCTCAATATTTTTCAAATATTTCTAATAATCAGAAAACACAAGACCTCAGGCAGTCATTTGATTTTGACTCTAACAATGAAGAAATTATAGAAGCATTAGATAGAGATATCACCACTGATGAGATTAAAAAAGTTATTAGTTCAATGAATAGAAACAAAAGTAGTGATGTTGAAGGCAATATTGCTGATTTTTTTTATTGATTGTAAAGATTTTATATCTCCATATCTCACTTCTATTTTTAATTTTACTTATAATTCAGGTAAATATCCGGACGCTTGGACAAAAGGTGCCATAGTTCCGTTATTTAAAAAGGGGGATAATAATAATCCAGAATGTTACAGAGGTATTACGCTAGTTAATATAACTGCAAAAATGTTTTCATTAGTTCTGAGAAATAGGTTAAACAACTGGTGTGAAAATAATAGTGTATTTTATGAAAATCAATTTGGATTTCGTAATGGACGTTCACCAGCAGACGCTATTTTTATTCTTAATACTATAATACAGAAAGTTTTATCAAAAAATAAAAAAAAAAAAAACTTTGGTGTATCTTCATTGACTACAAGAGGGCATTCGATACTGTTGAAAGAGACGCTCTATTTCATAAGCTTATTAAATTGGGTATAAGTTGTAAATTTACAAATATGATAAGATCAATGTATGAAACGGTTCAATCATGTGTAAAATTAACGAAAAGTACTAATTTATCAGAATTCTTCAATGTTAGCCTCGGTCTGAAGCGAGGAGAGCCTTTATCGCCAATATTATTTCTTCTTTTCATTAATGATATAACTGAAAATTTGGACTTTAACTCATTGAACGATTCTGATTTAGAATTACTATCAAAGTATTTGATTTCATTTGCAGACGATTTAGTTCTTTTTACAACTAGTCAACAGAGCCTTCAATCTCAAGTCGATAGTTTATATCAGTACTCATGTAAATGGGGTCTTGAAATAAATATTTAGAAAAGCAAAGTCTGTGTATTTGAAAAAAGAAAATCTTTTAAACAGCAAAATATTCTTATTAATGGAAAAGCTGTTGACAATTTTACATACTTGGGTCTCGTTTTTAATTATACGAGTTCCTTCAATTTAGCTGTAAAAACTTTGAATGACCAAGCTTTAAGAGCATATAATAATCTTTTGAGAATCTTTGATAAAAATCCCCTTGATATTAAGACAAAAATTTCATTGTATGATTCGATGGTAAAACCAATTTTACTGTATGGTGCAGAGGTATGGGGTGTGTACAATTTTAAAAGCATAGACAATTTACATTTGAGATTTCTGCGAAATTTATTGGGAGTTAAAGAACAAATTCAAATTTGTGCAATCTTTGGGGAATTTGGTAGAATACCTTTCTCTGTGATATGTAAGCAACGTGCATTAAAGTTTTGGTGTAAAGTTATGTCCGTAGGTCATTCAAATCTATACGATGCTTATATCGATCAATGTAATCATGTTTCTAATGCTTGTTGGGCCAAGAGGGTCAATTCAATGATTGACCATCTTGGTCTAACGAACATTAGACTAAATTTTGATGTAAGTGTCAACAATGCTGCAATTTTGAAAACCAGATTATATGACCAGTATGTGTAGAGCTGGAATACGTCAATTAATAATTGCAGTAAGCTTACTTACTATTGTAGATTTAAAAATGAATTTATATATAAAAAGTACCTTGACAATATAACAAACAAAAAATGGTTAAAATTATTTGCAAGTTTTAGGCTTAGTTCCCATAAACTAGAAATTGAAACCGGACGATTTAATGGTACACACAGAGATAATAGACTTTGTAAAATTTGCTCTTCACCAGTTGTTGAGGATGAATATCATTTTCTGCTTTGCTGTCCAAAATACGAGTATTTGAGACGAAAACACATTGGATATATATCAAGGCCGAATACTAATTATTTCGTTAAATTAATGTCATCGTCAAAAATGACAACTTTGTTTCTATTTGCAAATATCTTTCAGAAAGTTATTCCATTCGTGATGAAGTCATTCAAACTATTGCTGTTCCTTAAATCAATTCCTATAGTAGTCTTTAAGAACTTTGTACCTTTTTTTTGTATGTGTTAATTATGATGCTTTTGCATTGGTATATGTTTGTCTTTGCCATATTCTATCATTTTGTAAATGGCCATAGACAATTTTTGTCGATGTTGTCAATAAAGAATATATATATATTGTCGCGACTTCTGCAAGTTTTTTATCCTTTTGTCGCAATCTTTTCAAATGTTAATTGTTAAATCGCCTGTTTGGCTAATTGACCAGTAGATAACTCCGCCTACTGCTATAAATTGATAGCTGATAAATTACGTATTATCCAATCAAAATCGATAATTCGCGCGCAACTTTTTCTGTGCCTACATCCGGGCTTTTTTCTTACACAAACATACCGCAATTCTTTAACGACGTTCGCGACAGTTTCCATTTTCACGCTTCGTGTAACTATTACGCTCACCTTTTACTCGAAAAACGGTGAGCACCCAAAACAATTGATCCTGCCACATTTGTCAATGTCTGCAGAATGGGTAAACCAAGAACTAAAACGGGTCTTTTAATGTCAGCAAAATGAAGAAAAAATTATTTGAATCAAGCCAAATAATTATATGCGAAGCAAGAATCCAAAATTGCGCTTTCAAAAGATCGGACTGAAAGTCCAAGTAAATCACCTAACTACGTCACCTAACAACGGAAATATGGACACAGATACTACTATTAGAGCTCTATGTGGCAGACATATCTTCGAGCTAAAACATCCTTTCAGATGCAGATGCTTTCAGTTTGGTCTAGTCCAAAATTATGTCACTTGGTAAAGACTTGCAGAAAACGAGGGGCTGTACATAACTCTTTCTCCTTTACCAGGTTGTCCCTTAGCTTGATGAGTCTGCAGTAGACAACAGTAGAAAACATTGATGTCAAAAGGAGATATTGCTGCTAACGATTGATTTCTCTTTTTCGCACAATGATTTCTGACCCATCAAAGAACTGTGAAACATGAATACCAGGTTTTGGTTTAGCGTCTGCAAAGACGTTAAGTTTAGAAGAGTCTAAAATAAGTCGTTTGGAAATGGGTTAAATGCTAAAATCGGTATTACATTTATATGCTATGAATTGGTTTATTATGACCAACAAACTTGATTCTTATAAAAAAAAAAGTTGTGTTATTAAAAAAATTGAGATAATTTACTTCATATAATATCTTTGTCTTTGACAAACCCTACATTTATTCATTAGTTAGTGCCCCACCCACAAACTTAAAATGTATTTTCTTAAAAAATAAGGCTGGTGACCTATTTGTTTTAAGCCTGATTCTTTTAGTTTAGTACCTGAATATTATTTATAGAAAAAATAAGAAAAATCTGAATGTTAGAACATTTGAAAAAATAACGTTAAAAGATACTCTTTGTTTTCTTTTTTTTTTTTTTTTTTTGGTTTTTTCCAAAATAAAGGTGTTTTAGCCATAATTTAAGGTTTTTTTTTTTTTAATATTGATACTCAGTATACTCTAAATTATTTTCTTTATTAAATTTGATGTTTCACCAATACAGTGACATAAAATTTGCTTATAATTGTTGTCATTTAAAAAATATACATAGACTTAGTTTTAATAGGTAAAATTTCATCCACACGCAGATAGTACTGGACACTAAAGGAATCATAAGACACATAGAGAGCGGGTTTCTCGGACATCAAAATGATGCCCAACAATTCATGTTGATGCATGAAATCGGCACAGACCTTCCGTTTCCAGACGACTGCTTTCTATTGGGGGACAAAATTTACCCAAATGGTCATCCCATTTTAACCCCATACACAGAAAAGCAGCTTGCCTGAAAACAAGGAATAAATGTTTGAAATTAAACCGTTACATTCGAAAATATCGGGTGACTGTGGAGCATACTATCCGCGAATTGAAATGCTATCGTTCTGTGGCTACTACCTGGAGACATAAGAGACCTTTACTTTCGCAGGTTGTCAATATTTGTGCTTCCCTATTGTGTGGACGAAAGGACACTGGTTTGTTATTGTGAATCAAACTTGGGATTACATTGTAAGAAAGTAGGTTGTTTGTTGACTATTATAGTGTTAAACGCCGGTTTTTTTTTACATAACTACAGTTACATCGCTGCGGTCAGTGTACCTATCCATGCTTTCATGGAGTTTCTTTTACCAATACTTTGCAAAATACTCTTCCCTAGCCACTTGCTGCTTTCTCACATAAGCATCGTCAAAACAATGATCAGCAGTGAGTGAGGAATGAATTCTGTCACAATGACTATCATCAATCCGGAAGAAAGAAGTACTGGTAATTAATATCTTGTTTAAACCCCTTATTGTAATCATTCTGAATTGATCTCTTTTTATTGTTATCATCTTGTTCAAATCTTTTCAGCCCAAAAAAATCTGCTTTTATGATCATTTAATACAGATATGCGCGCTAAATGACCAAAGCTATTAAAGCGCCATAAAACAAAGTCATTCATTCATTCATTCATTCATTCATTCATTCATTCGTACAAACCCCATCAGTGCTTCCTTTTCGTATCGCGTTCTTTGGGATCCTGTGGTAGTGTAAGATTCTTTACCTTGACGGATCAGGTGCGATCCTGCACTGGGGTTTTCATGGGAGTGTGCTTGGGCAAGACACATCAGAGCCCTAGCCTGAAACTGGTGAAACGACGGACATACATGAAAATGTGACCTGACGCCGTGATATGACTTAAATAATGTTGAAAGTGGCGTTAAATACAACTAAATTAATCAGGGTGTTCCTTTGTACTACTCAGGTAAATGAAACATTATTTTGAGATGCCCCCTGTTTAAACCGTAGTCCACGTCGGATATCGGAACTCCACATAAAAGATGCAGGTCTATTGATGAGCTGTCTAATCTTATCTATAATTGCGCTTTTACCATATTTGGTTAAAAGGGCGGCACTGGTTCTTGTACAACAGTCGAAAATTCAATAGTCCGTGGTTTAACGGGGCTTTCGAAATAGCTCGCTGCGAACTTTGTTTTTCATGTCGTGCTTATAAAAAATGTAAATCCTCTCGGAATAGAGAAGTGATGTTAATTTTTCGCAATAATTATCGTAATGTTAAAAAGATTGCAAAACGTAAGTACAACTATGAAAAGAAGCGTACCTTGCACAGTTTGTCGCGCGAAAGTCCACAAAAATTTTGGAGCGAAATTAAGAAAATGAGATCTCGAGACGCGAGCCAAAAAGCCGACATTTCGTCTATGTATCAACATTTTAAGAACTTTTTTTCTAATGATAAGGTTTTCATGAACCCTGTTACTGAATCTTTCTTGAATGACAGTGACTCTGAAACTATTAGTGTTACGGCGCTTGATAATGATTTTACTCAGGAAGAAGTAACATCAGCCATTAATTCTTTAAAAAAGGGAAAAAGGGCAGGGTTCGACAATTTATTACCGGAAATGTTTATTGAGTGCAAAACATTAATGAGTCCTATTTTATGCACATTATTCAATTTTATGTATACAAACAGTCTATACCCAACAAGCTGGACAAAAGGTATCATCGTTCCCGTTCCTAAAAAGGGAGATTTGAGTGATGCAAATAATTATAGAGGTATAACTTTAACTAGTATCTTTTCAAAAATATTTTCCATAATGCTTGACAAGCGTTTGCGAAAATGGGCAGGATCTAATGATATTCATGATTGTCAATACGGTTTTCGTCAAAAGCGTAGTACAGTCGATCTCGTTTTCATTCTTAGTTCAATTGTAAATAAAGTAATTAAGCTGTACTGCTCCTTTGTCGATTTTCAAAAGGCATTTGACTTAAATTGAGATGCTCTGATCACAACTTGGCAATAGAGGTTGGATGTCGTCATGGTATTCCACGCACTGAAAGAATATGTACAAAATGTAATATGAATGTCGTTGAGGACGAGTATCACTTTGTTTTAGTTTGTCCATTTTATCGACAACTTAGATCGGAAATATTACCAAAGTATTACTTCAGATAGCCTACAAAAAACAAACTTATTCGCTTGCTAACCAGTACATCGACTGTACTGCTTAACAAACTGGCTAAATTTGTTTATATTGCTTTTGATCTCTGTCAGACCTCATGAAACTATTCTTTTTTTAAACATATTTGTACTGATATAATTATCTCTTCAATTATACTTTTCTCGTAATTGATAATATACCATATGTATTCATGTTCTGCCTTTGCACAAGGCAATAAAACATTATGTTTTTCGCCAAATAAAGGATTTGACTTTGATTTTGACTCTTGTTAAAATGGCGTTAAACTCCAATACAAACAAACAAACCTCAGGATTCAGCCGAATATTAGACAAAGTTGATTTTGTGGACCCATAATTACATATTGAATTGCTTGCCATATATAATGCATCAAGGAGGTGCTTTTAACATGACACATATATTCAGTCCTACGTACAAGCCCACTTTCTCTGAAGATCCCAGGTTCTGGTGGAACAGTTACCTTGTCAAGCATCCTGATAAGACTGTGTAATTTATTGCATGTAATTAGTCCCAACCAGTCTGACCAGAAACTCTATTCTCTGGGTCATTCTGTGAAACTTGATCCTAAAACTGATAAGCCCTGGAAAGTCATGCATTGAGAGCACTTGAATTTGTCCAGTTCCAAGAAATGATTTTGAACATGTTTCAGTCCTCTTGCATGTTTGGTTATATGGGATGGTTGACTGTAACAGTCTTTTTATTTAAGCACCATAAACTTTTGAATTTTGCAGTCATTGAAAGTTAAATTAGAAATTCATAGCACAATTTGGACTTTAGATTTATTCAGAAATGTACTTATATTGCAATTATGGTCATTATTGATACTGTATCATTATTTTATGAAAAAACTTAACATTTTGAGGGATTAAGGTTGATACATTTAAGTCTTGCCTTGCTGTTGCAACTTTACCGAAGAAAATTTTGTTTATACACGATGGATTTTTAAGAAATCAAAAGAATGGCCATACACGGTAAATATTGCCCTTTGCTAAGTAAAATCATTGACTAAATAAGCTAGGACTTAAAGATACATCCTTTGTTAAAACTTGAAAGTATGTAGACCTACTCAGCTGTGTAAACAGATATATGTATATGCAATACATGTACATATGGTGTAAGGGATAGAAAAACTCAAGGGATTAGTCCATTGTTAAAACCCTAAAAATGACCACAGCGGTGTCTTGAAAGGCATCCAAAAAATGATAATGAATATTCTATTCGTCATAATCTGTGCACCTTATAGCTATCAGGGGCAACATTTGGCATGAAGATATAAGAATGATTTATAGATTCATAAAATAAAGATGAAATGGGTTGAAAACTGACTTAAAATGAGTACAGAATGTATCCTTAACCCCAAAAGCTCCTGAAATTTCCTTTTTCTTGACCTGGTATTTTTGCTTTCAAAGGGGTTGAAATGTCTAAAATATTTTAATTCAGGTTTTCAACCCTTTCCCACATTGATCTGAACAAAAAGAGTGTTGAAAATAGCATAAAACCCTGTTCTAACAAACTTCCGGGATTTTATACATGAGAGGGGAAGTTGATCTTTGACAGCTGGCAAGTAAACTCTACCAGGAAAGTTTGAAAATGGACTTTGTCAAATGTTACATTTTGCTGTTTCATCAAAAACCACATAACTGTTCATCTGATCACATGATGCTTTATTAGTGCATGGGGGCCATTACAGTCTTACGAGGGTTGTCCCAAAATTCTGTGACAATTTCATTATCAAAGAAAAATGAAGCGCTACAAATGCAATTTTCAAATATGTTTCCCATGCATATTACCCAAACATGTATATAAAAAAATCACACAAAAATCTTTACAAATAAGAAATTTATAGCATAAATACCACAACAAATACCCACGCTGTGGCGCAGGTCCAACTTTATTAACGACGTCAACATTAAGTTCAAGAGCCTTTGTCAAAGGATTCTCTGTGAAATTCAACGCATTTAATCCACGACTGGTCAAAAACTGTCTGAAACCAAATTTCTGTCAGACCTCTGTTAAATGCAAATAAGCAGACATCAGCTGATTGCTGGAATCGAACTTGTGACTTTGTAAATCATCTTTAAACTGTGGAAAGCAGGCAAAGTTGTGAATCCGAGTAGAAATGTTTGCCTTCTTGGATGGAGGGGTTCCAGGTGTCTTCCGTATGCTGGACTGTCACTTTCCTGCGGGTTTGAATTAGTTTAACTAGCTCTCATCTGCTATAAAAAGAGGACCCAACAGAGAGTCGTATGCTTCAACTCTAGCAAGAAACTCTAGGGAGGTGTGAACCTTCTTCTGTTTGTTTTCATCAGATAGCAGACGTGGAAGCCATCTCACACAGATTCATGACATGTTCAGTTTGTCCTTAAGCATTCTGTGGAAAGAAAACCTTGAAATGGCGGTTGAAGATGATATCTCTCTGGCTGTTAGTCTCCGATCTGCGAAAATGCATCTTTTCACCAAATCACACAACTCTTCATCCAAAGAAAACGGCCCACCATTTTGTGCTTTCTCCTCATTCTAGTGTTCACCTGCCCTTAAGTTTGTTTTAATGCCATGGCACTTGTAAGCCGGTTTTCGAGAAATGTTTTTAAACTAAAATTTTTAGTATGCCAAATTTGTTCTATAGTTGGAAGAGTGTCATTCCAAGATCGGCACAAAATCTTATAATTGTCCGCTGCGCTGCACCGTCTTCTGACATCATCATTTAAAATTTGCTATTTTCTACTAATCCTTTTTGTTTGTTTGTATACCGTCTATTGTTTACTTGATCACATTCAAATTTTCTGTGATGACATCAAAGTTTCAGAAGAAAACGTCCATGTAATGTGAAGCAAAAATTATGTTAGATTTTGAAAATATTTGTGCATGATTTGAGTTCATACAAAAATGTAAATGGAGAAAATGGCGTGCGCCGGGAAATGACACCTCCTTATCATTTTTTTGAATTCAAAGTAAAAATAAAGCCAATACTTCATTGGAGACTTAATATAAAGTGAAATAGCATCTTCATGGATGAAATGATTGTATGAAAATGCATGTCCTGACGCTAAAAATGGCTCGTTTATAAAATTTGTCAAGGAGTTTTCCAACAACCCTCCTATATATCTTTCGGGCCCAGCCATTAACTCAGTGGGTTACTTTCAAGACTTGAAGTTATGGGATTGCAGGTTTGAATCCACAGCTCTGCCAATTTCCTTCTTGAAGATTGATTGATAGTCTCCTCTCTCACTGGTGATCATAGGAAAATAGTTATGTAGGAAAGATGCCAGTGGCTGGGGAAAGAATATGGTTTAAAGTCCTTGTATTATACCAATCAAGGACAGTATGGATAGGGACTTTGGTCACTGTGATTTACTGAAATAATGGTGAAAATGGCATTAGACACCAACCAATCCATTAATACAAGTCTATAACCTGAGCCTTTTTCGTACTTATAACTGTCATTGTCTGTTCTACCACATAGAAAAGGACAAAGGAGTTTTCAGATAGACATGAGGCTCAACATTGCAAAATATTGGTTCTGTCATCAATATAAAAGACAGTGGGGTTATGTTACAGTAATGTAGATCTCTATATGTCAAATTCAGACAAAGTTTCATAAAGATTCTAAGTTAACAATTGTTTGAAAATATGGCATAGTCTTTGATAACTGATGGAATAGTAAACCAGATATTCTAATGAAGACTGGCGTGAAAGTTCATTCAAGACAGAGGCATCATTAGGGTGACCAAGACAAAAAGTTAATCCAACTGACTTTTAACCCAACAACCAAGTCTTTAATACACCTAAATACTGCTAATAGAGTGATGATGTATCAAATATAAATTTTACTTAGTTTCATCGCTTTTGGCTATACATGGGCTTTTTACAAGGTTGGCATCAAGGAGACACAGTTAAAATGGACAAAAAGCTTGGTCTTATGAGTATCAAAACAAAGAATGTCACCCATCTGACCAAATAATTTTTGATAATGGATACTGGACAATAGGACTGTCTAATGATCAGAAAGCTCTTAGTAAAACATAAGATTTGCTTAGAACTTTTAATATGTCTAGTAGATGACATCTAGTATCAACCAAAAAAATTTCCCTACTTTTGTTTTCTTCATAATTTAATGAGAACCATGATGCTACAACATTGCTAGCCAAAGTTCTGTAACTTCAACTGCTGTTTTTCTCTTCTCTATGAAGTGTATTAGCTGACCCAATAATCCATTGTCAGCCCTCACACTTGTGTCTCTGTTCATCGACAGGGTATATTTGACTGTCAAAACCTTGTTTTCATCGATTGTCACAAAGTAATACATTGACTGTTCAAGAAAACTGACGTTTTGAATATTAATGGTTTTATCTGATGCAAAGTATGGGTCAGAAGTGCCTACTCTCTATGTACTGGTTGAAGAGATCAAATTGGTCATTTAACTACATTGTGCTACATTTAACTTTCCCAATACATGTATTCATGTAATACATTTCTCCATGATGCCAGGGTCATATACATGAAATGGGGTTGAGAAATGGTGTCTTGAAGACCATTGTATTTGAGTTTCTCAAGTGCACATGTCTAAAACTGAGTTACAAACCTTTTACCCCCAGAGGCCTCAAACCTAAAGTCACTTTGGATATTTATACTCAGCACCCTAATTTCTAACAACAAGAGGCCAGTATCATTCTATATACAGCCAAGAAACTCATGTACAGGTTATTTTAAAAAATTTAGAGCTACACTTATCCTGTTACAAAAGTTTTTCTGAGACTGGACTTGAATGTTGAAAACTGAATACCGGTAAGAGAGCTATGATGATCTTTGTTGCTAACATGAAAACCGTCTGCATAAGTTTTTTTTTTTTACAATGGACATACATGTACACACTATTATAGAGTTTAACTTGGGGAAATGGGCTGAATTCACTGTCACAAAATTTACTTTTGTATTTTAATTTGCTTTTAATATGACATAGATTAAATATGAAAGTAGAGGCAAATTTGCAATGTGTTCACATGCTAATAGAGTGCATGGAAGTATTTGTGCTTGTTACATGCCTATTTGTCTTTTTGACAGCAGACATGCACACAATGGTAAATATTCATCCTTTAATGAAGGAAACTTTCAAAGTCTTTGGCAGTTTAGGAAAAGAGCCATGTAGCAGGTTTCCTTTCTGTTCTTACATTAAAAACAATATCTTGAGAGTTTTTCTTTGTGGCAATTTTTAAGTGTACAACTGTACATGCTTTAAAAAATTAATGACATGTTAATTTGTCAGATTAATGGAATGGTTCCAATGTAATTTTTTGATGGATTTCTAAGGCATCACAGAAGTTGAGAAATATCAGTTTCCTTACCTGTGTAAATCTTCGATGTTTTCACATAAAAAACCTTGCTCATGGAGCAAAAAACTTGTTTTCAATAAATATGCTTTTGCATGGCCTTCAGAGGTAGTGAAAATATACTTACACTTGCCAGGATTTATGCCAGAAGTATCTGTACAAGTAATTTTACTTATGTAAGTACGGTAAATGTTTGTACATGAGTGGAGCCATAGTTAAATCTGGCACAAAAATTAATGGTCATAGCTTAATCTGAGGCTTTCAGACAAATCTGCTTATCAAGACTTTCAGTCCTTTGAATTTCAAAAGAAATAATCCACAGAACAGAATGATACTGATGACAACAAGCATTAATTTTTATTTTTATTCTCTCATTTGGTCGACTTCAATCAGATATTGAAACATTTAAAAATTGTTGTTTTGTATCGCAATTTTTAACCACCTTTCTTGTCAATCTTGCTTTTTTGTGTGTTTCAAAACCTTTAGAGACAGGGAAAAGTTTTACAGGTAGAAAAGGTTCATACATGCAGTAATGCCAGGACCCAGAATTGTTCATCTTATCTTTAGGGATCTCCTAGGGGCTGGGGTCAGACACACAGGACTGTTTAGATAAGGGGCTGACCATGACATTTATGGCCCATTACAGTGATTATCAAGCCATTAGCATAACAGTATCCAAAGTACCGTAACCTCAATTTTGAGGCTGATTTTGGGCTTGTACGTAGGACTGTATTTAAAATGGTCATATCATATGCATAAGCATGTCTTTTTATGTAAGACTTTATATGCGACCACATTCAAAGCATTTGCAGACAACAAATTAAATGTAGTTCAAATGATGATTTGTGTGTTTGATAGGGTAGAAAACATTGTGCAAAAAGGAGAAAATGCTGGTTACCAGCATTTTCTTTTCCCACAATGTTTTCAAATGCCTTATTCTACAGGGTCGTTGAATGTCAGAATAGCGTGGTGAAGGGTTTACTGATTCAGCGACTGTAAGAATTAAACTCTTTACCAGACGACAAAATTTTAGACTCGTCAAAATTGAAAGCATTTGCAGACGAAATATTAAATATGACTAACTTGACATTTTTTCTCTCTGAAAGGTTAGAAAAAAAATGTGGGAAAAGGAGAAAAATGCTGATTAACCAGCATTTTCTCCTTTTCCCTCAATGTTTTCAAACGCCTTCTTTATCAGGGTCGTTAAAACTCGGGATTGTGTGGTAGAGGGTCAAACCTCATAGGAACGATAGATAAACCATAAGGGGGTATGGATTCGGCTTAATTTTGTTAACCAGTTTAGAAATAGAAGGAAGTAAATTGTTGAAAATTTCGTTGGAAATACATGTACACAAAAAATGTACACGTACATGTATGAACGAATGCATTTTTCTACCCGCTTGAAAATCAATCAACGATAAAGTGCAGATCTAACTACCTAACACTGCATTTGTTTATAGTAACGTTACGTCTTTTTTGCTTGTTTTAAGTATGGCTGCGAATACAGGTAAGTTTTTTGTTATTATTTGCAAGGGCTTGAACTTTCTAATGTATTTGTGTTTATAGTTACGTTACTTATTTATTTATTTATTTTTATTATCTATTTTTTATATGGCTGCTAATCAAGGTAAGTTTGCTGTAATTATTTGCCAAGGTATGAACGTTATTATGAAGAATTATTGTACGATTGCGAGAGAAATTTCATGTGTTATAATTTTTTGAATTATTTACTTGTTACTAAGGTTTCAGTCTTTGCCTGACGATAAAATTCTAAACTTGTCCAAATTGAAAGCATTTGCAGACGACAAATTAAACTTGGCTCAAATGATGCATTACTTATTTCCCAAGGCCGTTAAAAATCGGAATTGTGTGGTAACGGATGAAAGAAAAACAGATGAGCCTTAAGCTTTTAAAATGCATTATCTTTTCAGTTCTTCTCTGAAAACCTATGTTGCGGGGTACTTGACCTTTAGAATTGTCCATAAAGTATATGTATATCGTTCGTCTGTCCTTCTTTCTGGCCATCCATACATCTGTCCGCCCGTCCGTTTATACCGTCCTCCCATTCGATTGTTTTTTGGAGAAAATAATTTTGTGCATACATCTTGCATCGTTAGAATACACCTGTTAAAGGCTCACTGACAGCGAAATGTAAACAATGCGGGATTCATTTACATTTTATTCAGCATAAAACAGCACTTGCATGTTTATAGCTTACAACATATCAAACAAATTTATACCCACATGCGCAGAAAACAAAGACATAAATAGAATGCTATTATCTGAGAAGTATGAAATAATTTACAGCGCCATTTTTAAAGATTTTCCATAATACATCTGTTTGTTTGTTCAAGATCAGACCACTCCCCAAGAGTAGTCTGATCCCGAACAAAACTCCCTATAAGAATGTCAAATTGATTGATTGGCGTTAAAGGACTGTATTGGTAATGATACATCATTTTGTTTTGTTCAAGATCAGACCACTCGTAAAGAGTAGTCTGATCTCGAGCAAAACTCTCTGTAAAAATGCCAAAATGCTTGATTGGCGCTAATGGCTTGCATTGTTAATGATTGCACAATTTCTTATGAAATGTATTTTTGAAACTATATTAAATAAAAGCGATTTTCATTATAGATTAGAGCTCTGTATTTTGTCTTGTTGCAGCAAAAATAAAACGAGCGACGTTATTTATTGTTTTTGTCGACTTTGAACTCATTAAGGATTCAAATTTATTAATAGTTGCCCATTGATAATAATATTTTTTCAGATATTGTTTACGGAGTTCATAATATTTTGTGCAGGTGAGAAGGAAATGGTATTCATTTTCAACCATATTTTGATTACAGTGCGAACAAAATGCAGACTAAAATCTAAATCTAAAATTATGAATATTACAGAACGGTTTGTCAAAGTTACCATCGCTGGCTGAAAAATGAATCTTAATAGTACAGTATAACAATATTTGGCAATTCTGTTTAGTATTACAATACATTTTTCTCCCAGTGACTACTACTTTGACATATAGTACAGTTGTAACACATTATTATATTCTTATCAGTGAATTACTGGGATTTCACAGTGAATAACACCACTAGTGATGATAATTATGGTATCATCACTAGTGACGATATAGATTTAGAATGTTTGCCAGAACTACTCTTTCCTAAAGTACTCACATTGTACCATTCTTGACAATTATTAGAATAAAAAGCGTGTATTAGGAATATAATAAAAATAGGATAATCAACTGGCAGTGTGTGATATTAAAAATCTGTCACTCGAATGGGGTTTGATCCGGTTAAAAAAAAAAGTCGTCCTTCGGACTTGTTTTTTTCAACCGCATTACACCCCATTCTAGTGACAGATTTCCAATATCACACACTGCCGGTTGATTATCCTTTATTTATCAGACTCTGCTTCTGCTTCTGCAATGTAATAGCCACAATAATCGTGTTGATTATTATGCTATGACTCACAATAATATCCATACTTTAAAATGTTAGGAATCAAATCTATCTAAATTTTGACTTTTGAATTGTTTACTTTTGGCCAATATTGGGCCTTAAAGTATAGTATATCGAAATAGAACTTTTCAAACCAAATCAAGAAAATTCTGTAACTTTCCACCTCTACCCTCCCTCTGGAAATATTTTGGCGCAAGGAGAACTTTAACTAAAACTATCCGTATTTTTTTACAAGTTTTCACCATGAAGCATTTAAAGAAAATATGAGAAAAAGGACAAAATGCCTGTAACAAGCGTTGTCACCTTTTCCCACAATGTCTTCTACCCGTTCGAAAACACATTCTATCGTTTTAGTCACATTTAAATTTGTCTTTAACTCTTTACCAAACGACAAAATCTTAGACTTGTCGTAACTGAAAGCATTTGCAGACGACAATATAAACGTGCCTCAAATGATGAAATTTGTCTTTGATATGATAGACAACATTGTGGGAAAAGGAGAAAATGCTGGTTACCAGCATTTTCTCCTTTTCCCACAATGTTTTCAAAAGGCTTCTTCCTAAGGGGTGTCAAAACTCGGGATTGTGTGGCAAAGGGTTAAGCCAATTCTTTTAATATGGACTTGTATAAATATTTTTTCTCCTGGTATAAAGTTTAGAATGAAGACAGGAAGTCAGGAGAAGGGAAAAGACGTAGACGGTTAGAGCTCCGACCGCATACTTCAGCCTTATCCTGCTAGATTAGTTAAATGAAACTTTCAAGCTGATAGTAAAAACCCATATAATGTCACTTCAAATTTATTTTTTGGGAGGAAAAAAAAATCTCCTTATCGGTCATTGTAGATCAAAGATCAGACTCCACATTCTGTGCAGTCTGATCTTGATCTACACTGTCCGCAAAGGGCCAGGGAATCGCGTTAAGCAGCCTACGGGTTGACCCGTTATCATACGATCCCGAGTTTGATCGACCCTAAGAAAGAAAACTTATGAAAAAATCTCGGGAAAAGGAGAAAATGCTGGTACGCAGCATTTTCTCCTTTTCCCATAATGTTTTATACTCTTCCAGCGACAAATATTATCATCTGAGTCACATTTTGTTTGTCGTCTGCAACAGCTTTGAATTTGGACGCGTGAAATATTTTGCCGTTTTGTGAAGAGTTAAACTTCAAGCTTACATTTCAAATTTGATTAAGTCTAGACAAAGAGCGACAAAACGCTTCACCAAACAACAAAAAATACATCCAGCCAAATTGGAAGCGTTTACAGACGAAATTTTAACCCTTCGGCTGCTAAGCACGACTCAAGAACCTTTTGCAGACAGTGTAGATTAAGATCAGACTGCACAGAACGTGCAGTCTGATCTTATATCTACACTGTCCGATAAGGCGATATCATTCCCTCAAAAAGTACCTTTGAAATAGCAAAATCTTGGTATTTACTATCGGTTCAAAAGGCTCATTTTACTTAATCAGGATAAGGGTTAATTATGGTTTAAATAAACGGATTTATATTAGAAAGGACAGAAAACGTTGTGGGGAAAGGAGAAAATGCTGGTTACCAGCATTTTCTCCTTTTCTCACAATGTTTTCAAAGACCTTCATTCTAAGTGTCGTTAAAACTCGGGAAGGATAATTGATTAGTCGAGTGATTGAGGTAAAAGTTCCTTAGGTCGTTCATTGATGATATTCAAGTTTTCCCCTCCGTATATCTGTATATCTATATATCTATAATTTCACTACTGAAAATATCTATTTTACTTATTTACTTATTTAATAAATTATTATATATACAGACCTTTTGAAATTCCAAATCGTGTATTGAAAGAAACCACGTGACGTATGCATATTTTAGAGCATTTATACATGTGTGATTATAAACTTTATGAAGTTTTTGTCAAATAAACGATGTTCTGTTCTATTCTGATAATTTGAGGAACAGACAACGAAAAACTTCCTGCATGAAAGAATAGATCTATATATTCATTTTCTAAAGAACTAAAAGCTTATTTCGTGACAGAAACTCTTAAGATCTATTAGAGTCTATCTTATCTGAAAGATAATGTGGATATTTGAAAAATTAGATAATGTAAATATGGGTTTCTGAGCTTATAGATGAGATCGATGTAATCTTATGCAATTATAAAAAAAAAAAATGATTTGACTTAGGGGAAAAAAGAATATGCCATAATTTAATATTTTATTGATTCAACATAGTCGTATACAGACCATCGTGTTAATCAATCATTTGACTTCAATACTTCTTATATTTTTTACGGCATTTAACGCCACTTTCAACATTATTTCAGTCATATCACAGCGACAGCTCACATATTCATGTATGTCCTGGGTTTCACCAGTACTAGGCAGCGGCTGTAAGGTGTCTTGCCTAAGGACACTCCCAACTCCCAGTACGGCTCGAACCCGTGGTCATCAAACTACGAGTCTCACACTGTTCCACGCTGGGCCCTTCCTTTGACTTTAGATGATATGATATACACATAAATCAAACTCTGTCTTGGCGAAAACACTTCGCAAGTTAACCAATACTGTACATACAAGATTTAGGGTCCGTATACACCAATCATTCTTCATTTCATTCCAAGCCTAATTCTAGATTTAGAAAGTAACACAACTTCTGATTGGCTAAACTATTTGGTTTAGCCAGTAAGAAGTTGTGTTACTTTCAAATTTAGAAAGTTCTTGAGAATAAAACAAAGACTGTTCTGAAGAATGGTTGTTTACTCCAAATCAAGACAGTTCTGTGCCATCATATATTGGAAAAGGAAAGGATTGATTCAATGTCACGAGAATACACCAAGTTGAAGTCTGTGCGAGATGATATTTTAGATCTACAGTCCCGTTCTATGCGGGATAATTTACTATTTATGGGTATAACGGAATGTGATTCATTTGAGGGCAGGCGTGATGAAAACTGTTCGAGAGTTATCCATGATTTCTGCCGTGACAAGCTGAAAATTGAAGATGCTCATGATTCTATTAAAATAGAGAGAGCACATAGGCTAGGAAAATACAATAGAGACAAAAAACGCCCGATTGTTGTAAAATTCAACCACTACCCTGACAAAACGCTTATAAAAAGCCGCGCTTCCCAGGAGTTGAAAGAAACTAACTTTCGAGTGACTGAACAATTTCCAAAGGGTATCCAAGAAAAACGAAAGATCTTATCCGAAGCTATGAAAAAAGCCCGTGACGCGGGAAAAACGGCTTCTTTTTCTTTTGATAAATTATATATAGACGGAAAGATGTATACCGTAGATACCATTGCTACTTCCTGTTTTACCTAGGTGTGTGGTAGTGAACAGCTTTCATTTTTCCTGTGGAATGTACAAGGTTTACGCTCTAAAATAAATGACCAGAGTTTTATTGATTTGATTTCTGACTATGATGTATTGTTATTTACGGAGACGTGGCATTCGAGTCTGAATGATCTACACATAGAAGGGTATGATTAGTTTAGCTGTCCCCGTCCAAAATTTAACGCTAGGCCAAAGCGTGATAGTTGGGGAGTTATTGTTTATTTTAGAAATAGCCTTCGTGATTATATTCAATTAGTAGAGTTAAACACTAACGGTGCTGTATGGTTCAAATTATTAAAAAAACAGGCCCGATGTAGAATATGTATTTTTGTACATGTTACATTCCACCGGAAGAATCGAAAGTATATAAAAACCCTAAATCTTCATTGTATGAATATGATTTTTTTGAGTATTTGAATAGTTCTATTCGAAAGTATTCTTCTTCAGGTGGTGTTTTTCTTTTAGGTGATTTGAATTCACGGACCAGTAATCAAGCTGATTATATTTGTCTCGATAGTCTCAATCGATTTGTAGATTTACCGTTCAATAATCAACATTTTTTGCCCACGCGTATGAATAGTGACAAGGCTATTAATACGTTTGGGCAAAATCTGTTGACATTATGCAAAGAGAATGAACTTAGCATTGTTAACGGTCGATTAGAAAAGGGAGATTATACATATCATGATACGTATAGGGGTAACTCTGTAAATAGCACAGTTGATTATTTAATCACGCATTCTTCAAATTTTGATATGATTGCTAATTTCTGCGTTAAGTCTTTAACAGAATTTAGTGATCACAGTCCAGTTACTTTCTGTTTATCATATGATACTTCTAATGTCCAGTGTTCAAGTGCAGACACGTATGCTGATAAAGTATTCTGGAAAAAGGAAATAAAGGATGACTTGTCTTCTTATTTAGAAAACAAGAGTCGTTTATTTCAAAATTTAGTAGATAGTCTTAGACTTGAAGAGACTGATATAAATGAATGTATGTCCCAATTTTCAGAGCTTGTATATGACATTTCTTTCTCATTGTGTGGAAAAACAGGCTATACTGGGTCACAAAAACGTCAAAAATTTAAATCTCCATGGTTTGACAATGCTTGCAGATTGGCTAAAACAAATTTTTATAAAGCAAAACGTAAATTTTTGTCCGACTAGACTCTCATAAATAGAGATTCTTTTATGAAAGTTAGGTCAGACTTTAATCAAATAAAACGTAAATCTAAAAAGGCTTATTATCAGAAAGAGAAAGTAAATATTTCTAATTTGGCTAAGGTCAGTCCTAGAAAATTTTGGGAAATGATTCGTCTCTCTAATTCGTCTGCACAGAAAAATTCGAAATTATCAGTAGACGATTTTGCTCAATATTTTTCAAATATTTCTAATAATCAGAAAACACAAGACCTCAGGCAGTCATTTGATTTTGACTCTAACAATGAAGAAATTATAGAAGCATTAGATAGAGATATCACCACTGATGAAATTAAAAAAGTTATTAGTTCTATGAATAGAAACAAAAGTAGTGATGTTGAAGGCAATATTGCTGATTTTTTTTATTGATTGTAAAGATTTTATACCTCCATATCTCACTTCTATTTTTAATTTTACTTATAATTCAGGTAAATATCCGGACGCGTGGACAAAAGGTGCCATAGTTCCGTTATTTAAAAAGGGGGATAATAATAATCCAGAATGTTACAGAGGTATTACGCTAGTTAATATAACTGCAAAAAAATTTTCATTAGTTCTGAGAAATAGGTTAAACAACTGGTGTGAAAATAATGGTGTATTTTATGAAAATCAATTTGGATTTCGTAATGGACGTTCAACAGCAGACGCTAATTTTATTCTTAATACTATAATACAGAAAGTTTTATCAAAAAATAAAAAAAACTTTGGTGTATCTTCATTGACTACAAGAGGGCATTCGATACTGTTGAAAGAGACGCTCTATTTCATAAGCTTATTAAATTGGGTATAAGTTGTAAATTTACAAATATGATAAGATCAATGTATGAAACGGTTCAATCATGTGTAAAATTAACGAAAAGTACTAATTTATCAGAATTCTTCAATGTTAGCCTCGGTCTGAAGCAAGGAGAGCCTTTATCGCCAATATTATTTCTTCTTTTCATTAATGATATAACTGAAAATTTGGACTTTAACTCATTGAACTATTCTGATTTAGAATTACTATCAAAGTATTTGATTTTATTTGTAGACGATTTAGTTCTTTTTACAATTAGTCAACAGAGCCTTCAATCTCAAGTCGATAGTTTATATCAGTACTCATGTAAATGGGGTCTTGAAATAAATATTGAGAAAACCAAAGTCTGTGTATTTGAAAAAAAGAAAATCTTTTAAACAGCAAAATATTTTTATTAATGGAAAAGCTGTTGAATTTGTTGACAATTTTACATACTTAAGTCTCGTTTTTAATTATACAAGTTCCTTCAATTTAGCTGTAAAAACTTTGAATGACCAAGCTTTAAGAGCATATAATAATCTTTTGAGAATCTTTGATAAAAATCCCCTTGATATTAAGATAAAAATTTCATTGTTTGATTCGATGGTAAAACCAATTTTACTGTATGGTGCAGAGGTGTGGGGTGTGTACAGTTTTAAAAGCATAGACAATTTACATTTGAGATTTCTGCGAAATTTATTGGGAGTTAAAAAACAAACTCCAATTTGTGTAATCTTTGGGGAATTTGGTAGACTACCTTTCTCTGTGATATGTAAGCAACATGCATTAAAGTTTTGGTGTAAAGTTATGTCCGTAGGTCATTCAAATCTATACGATGCTTATATCGATCAATGTAATCATGTTTCTAATGCTTGTTGGGCCAAGAGGGTCAATTCAATGACTGACCATATTGGTCTAACGAACATTAGACTAAATTTTGATGTAAGTGTCAACAATGCTGCAATTTTGAAAACCAGATTATATGACCAGTATGTGCAGAGCTGGAATACGTCAATTAATAATTGCAGTAAGCTTACTTACTATTGTAGATTTAAAAATGAATTTATATATAAAAACTACCTTGACAATATAACAAACAAAAAATGGTTAAAATTATTTGCAAGTTTTAGGCTTAGTTCCCATAAACTAGAAATTGAAACCGGACGATTTAATGGTACACACAGAGATAATAGACTTTGTAAAATTTGCTCTTCACCAGTTGTTGAGGATGAATATCATTTTTTGCTTTGCTGTCCAAAATACGAGCATTTGAGACGAAAACACATTGGATATATATCAAGGCCGAATACTAATTATTTCGTTAAATTAATGTCATCGTCAAAAATGACAACTTTGTTTTCTATTTGCAAATATCTTTCAGAAAGTTATTCCATTCGTGATGAAGTCATTCAAGCTATTGCTGTTCCTTAAATCAATTCCTATAGTAGTCTTTAAGAACTTTGTACCTTTTTTTGTATATGTTAATTATGATGCTTTTGCATTGGTATATGTTTGTCTTTGCCATATTCTATCATTTTGTAAATGGCCATAGACAATTTTTGTCGATGTTGTCAATAAAGAATATATATATATTGTCGCGACTTCTGCGAGTTTTTTATCCTTTTGTCACAATGTTTTCAAACGTTAATTGTTAAATCGCCTGTTTGGCTAATTGACCAGCAGATAACTCCGCCTACTGCTATAAATTGGTAGCTGATAAATTACGTATTATCCAATCAAAATCGATAATCCGCGCGCAACCTTTTCTGTGCCCACATCCGGGCGTTTTTCTTACACAAACATACCGCAATTCTTTAACGACGTTCGCGACAGTTTCCATTTTCACGCTTCGTGTAACTATCACGCTCACCTTTTACTCGAAAAACGGTGAGCACCCAAAACAATTGATCCTGCCACATTTGTCAATGTCTGCAGAATGGATAAACCAAGAACTAAAACGGGTCGTTTAATGTCAGCAAAATGAAGAAAAAAATATTTGAATCAAGCCAAATAATTATATGCGAGGCAAGAATCCAAAATTACGCTTTCAAAAGATCGGACTGAAAGTCCAAGTAAATCACCTAACTACGTCACCTAACAACGGAAATATGGACACAGATACTACTATTAGAGCTCTATGTGGCAGACATATCTTCGAGCTGAAACATCCTTTCAAATGCAGATGCTTTCAGTTTGGTCTAGTCCAAAATTATGTCACTTGGTAAAGACTTGCAGAAAACGAGGGGCTGTACATAACTCTTTCTCCTTTACCAGGTTGTCCCTTAGCTTGATGAGTCTGCAGCAGACAACATTAGAAAACATTGATGTCAAACGGAAATATTGCTGCTAACGATTGATTTCTCTTTTTCGCACAATGATTTTTGACCCATCAAAGAACTGTGAAACATGAATACCAGGTTTTGGTTTAGCGTCTGCAAACACGTTAAGTTTAGAAGAATCTAAAATTAGTCTTTTGGAAATGGGTTAAATGCTAAAATCGGTATTACATTTATATGCTATGAATTGGTTTATTATGACCAACAAACTTGATTCTTATAAAAAAGGTTGTGTTATTAAAAAAAAAAATGAGATAATTTCATATAATATCTTTGTCTTTGACAAACCCTACATTTATTCATTAGTTAGTGCCCCACCCACAAACTTAAAATGTATTTTCTTAAAAAATAAGGCTGGTGACCTATTTGTTTTAAGCCTGATTCTTTTAGTTTAGTACCTGAATATTATTTATAGAAAAAATAAGAAAAATCTGAATGTTAGAACATTTGAAAAAATAACTTTAAAAGATACTCTTTGTTTTTTGTTTTTTTTGGTTTTTTCCAAAATAAAGATGTTTTAGCCATAAGTTAAGGGTTTTTTTTTAATATTGATACTCAGTATACTCTAAATTATTTTTTTCATTAAATTTGATGTTTCACCAATACAATGACATAAAATTTGCTTATAATTGTTTTCATTTAAAAAATATACATAGACTTAGTTTTCATAGGTGAAATTTCATCCTGAACTGCTTCAATGCAGGGTGTACTAAAAGAAATATTCATAGAATTTTCCCAAAGCTGGTGATCCCCTCTTGGTTCATACCACTAAAAGAAGTCAATATTAAATCAACTAGAAATTATCAAAATCACAGATGTGGCTCTTGGGTTTGAATTTGACACGTTTATTTATTAAACAAGAAAACAAATTGACCCATATTTCACACCTTTATATTAAACTTCAATGATTGTCATTAAGTATTTCTCCGCATGAAATATGGACTGTGATTAATCCTTTTGACAATTCACACACATTTGTCCAGGTATTTAGTTACTTGATCATGCATTATTCTTGCATTCTTTTACTTTCACACTTTGCACCCTATGTGTGCAGGCATTATAAAAATCAGAGGGCAAGAGTAAAGTAGACCACAGATCATGAAGACTTTAAACAGAAACGACAAAACAAGTAAAACATTCGGGTAGAAATAATCGGTTAATCAGCAGCTAACATTTGGACCTAAAAAGAATTTTGAACTTAGAGCTTTCATACGAAAAGGAGTAATGTATATACAGGGATCGTATATACAATATGTCTATATACGATCCCTGGTATATAACTTGTATTAACCCCCTGAGGGCTAATTAAATGAAATGAAAAACATTTTCAGGTAGGGAAAAAACCCTAGAACTGGCAATTTAAGGCCATTTCATCATTAAATCTACAGTTACTAGTTTCAACGTTATTCGCGTTGTCTGCAATATTTAGCACCTAAAAAAATGTGCTTCGTGCTCTATGGGTTAGGAATCTAGAAGTTTAATTTCTGATACTCGTTACTTCTATTCATCTAAAATCACTTCCGGTTTTCAAATAGTAATATTATACTTTGGTAAAATATTTGTATTCGATTTTCTTTTTTTTTTTTACCGATTTTTTGGTCAAAAATGTGGTTTTATAAGGCAGAAAATGTATATGGTGATGTACAAATATATAATGTGTCGTTATGTTGCTTACGAAATAATGTCTAAGGGGCGGGGTCACGCGTTAGAGGCGGAGCGTCGATTCGCTTGTCTACTGGTCAATTTCAGTTACCATATGTAGTAAGAGTAGTTTTTTGTCTACTCCGGTAAGACTCCGGTTTTAAAACAAGTTAAAGTTTTACTCCGTTTATTGCTCCTTTCCTGCGCTATATTGAGTTTCTACTTGTTCTTATGTTTCATACGATTTTCATGCAGCGGAGTCAACGGAGCACTAAAGCCATAAAAATAACAGTGCTTGAGAAGGTTAGAGGATAGACAAAGCAGGGATCTTATATACATGTGTATATACGATCCCTGGACAAAGCAAGAAATAAGAAAAAAAGGGTTTTGAATAGCTGTTGTTAGCAAATTCGATTTGGCTAATAAATAGATGAATAGAAATAAAGAATCAAATAATAGAGGACGTAAAACTGAAATACGGACTTGTTAGATTAAATATAATACCCAATGCGTAGAGCATTAAAACAAAGGACTCAAAGGATCTTTACGACATATATAGGTAAACTCTGCTCTGCGCAAAGGGGTTTTCCCTTATCCTGCTGAATAAGTGAAATGAATTTTTTTAGCCGATAGTAAAGACCCGAATTTCGCTATTTCAAAGGTAACTTTGGGGGAACAATATATGCTTATCGGACTGTGTAGATCAAAGATCAGACTGCACGTTCTGTGCAGTCTGATCTTGATCTACACTGTCCGCAAAAGATTCTTGAGTCGCGATTAGCAGCCTAAGGGTTAAATGGGTTTGATATACTAGCACTTTTAACTTTTACAGCTCCAAATATACAAACTCTAACTCTTTCGACGGCCGAAATACAACCTGAGACTTAGACAAGTTTTTATCTTATCTAGAGGTTTGACTAAACAAGTGGACAGTGTAGATCCAAGATCAGGCTACACGTTCTATGCAGTCTGATATTGATCTATGACTTTTGTGGAAGCCTTTGTTTTCGCACATGGCATTGAAAGGGCGATGAAAACATTGTGATATATGGAGAAAGTGTTCATATTTAGTAATTTTCTTCCTGTGTCGTAATTATGATTTTTTTTAAAATATGACTCCACCTTTATTATAAACGTGTCTTAAGCAAAAAGGACATTAATGAGTGACAGGGCACCTTTGATTTGTTTTGATTCCTCAAACATCAATATCTCCTGTTGTACTTATTTAAAAAAAAAAAGGCTGTAGAGAAAAAAGGACGCAACATTTTTCTGTTGGAATTCTTTACAGATAAATACATTAAAGAGACATTACTATATGTTATTCAAAAAAAAAAAAAAAATGCTAAAATTCAATGTTTTTGTGGCCCCAGTAATAGACAAAAGTAAACAAAGCGGATGTAAAATGCATTTAATTTCAAATCATACTATTTAGAAATATGGAAATTATTGTGAAGATGGCAATACGTTATTGAACGGTCGGTCAAAGTGTAAGTCGCTGGCAGAAAATTGAATTATAAAACTAGGTCAAAAGTAAACAAAAGATGAAGCGACCTGGAAACTTTTTACCTAGTTTTACATTTCTTTTTTCTGCCAGCGATTAAGTACAATAACAGTTTGACATCTTCACAATAATTTCCATGTTTCATAAATAATAATAACTTGAAATGCATTTTAGCACCCGCAAAGTTTACTTTTCGAAGCAGGTCTTTTATTGGCCTATTTAATCTTTCATTTTCGGATTTAACTTGAAAGAGCAGGAAGCATAAACAATCACAGTTTTAAATTCAAGTCAATCGGCCACTACATTCTACGTACATTCTGCATAATTCTAATCTTTTGACTGCTAAACGTGACTTAATTCTTTATAAAACGACATAAATTTAGACTAGTCCAAACTGAGAGCACTTAAACACGTCAAAATAAATGTGACTCAAACACTAAAATTTGTTTTTAAATGGGTAGAAAACACTCTGGAATATGCTTTCTGTGCAGTCTGTTCTTGATCTACACTGTCCGTTCAAAGTATTTTGGTCGCGCATCGCAGCCTAAGGGTTAAAACTAAATATTGTACTTGTGGGATTTTTTTCTACGAAGGATTTAGCCTGACGTGTAAGGTAGCAACGAAATCTTTGAATAATAATAATAATGATGAGGATGATGATGATGATGATGATGACGATAACTGTTTTCTTTTTTCAAAGATCACTGTTCATGAAGTTGAAAAAAAAAAAAGATGAGCCATGCTCTGTGAAAAGAGGATTTAATGCATCTGCAAAAAGCAGGTTGATCAGGGTCGATACATTCTGCTATCGGTAAATTTTCTACTTGTCAAAGGACCAGTCTACCTAAACATTTAGACGGTTGTTAGACAAAATGGTTTTTTATGGATCAATAATTATATGATGACTTGCTTGGTATAAAGCGACAAGAAATGAAGCCCTTTACCACACAATCCCGAGTTTTAACGACCCTGAGAAGTAGGCCTTTTGAAAACAATGTAGGAAAAGAAAAAAATGTTGGTAACCAGCATTTTCTCCTTTTTACCACAATGCTTTCTAGTCTATCTGATACAAATCCCATCATTTGTGCCACTTAAATTTTGTTGTCTGCGAGTGCTTTCAAATTGGACCCGGCTGAAATGTGGTTTGGGACAGAGTCAAGGTCTACGGCCCCTTACTCTCATATTAAAAGTCGGAAGCTGCCAAGATTAGCCGAAAAGCCTTTACGAAAACGTCGATATGTTACACAATATTTACCGATGAGTAAGTGAGTCTAGGGCCCCTTACTCTCATATTAAAAGACGGAAGCTGCCGAGATTGGCATAATAGCCTTTACGAAAAAATCGATGTTACACGATATTTACCGATGAGTTAGTGAGTCCAGGGCCCCTAACTGTCATATTAAAAGACAGAAGCTGCCGAGATTGGCCAAATAGCGTTTACGAAAACGTCGATGTTACACGATATTTAGCGATGAGTTAGGGCCCGTAATCCTTAAAACTCCTTTTCCCAGAGCAAATGTAATAGCAAATTATTGTTTGACCCTTCACCAAACGATCCTAAGCTCTAAGGACATCGACGATGAAGGGCTTTGAAAATACTGTGGGGAAAGGAGAAAATGTTGATAACAGCAATTTTCTCCTTTTTCCCCCACAATGTTTACGACTCCTTTTTCCCCAACAGTGTTTCTGACTTTTTCAAAGACAAATCCCATTGTCAGAGCACTATTTAATTTGTTGTCTACCTCTGCTTAAAAGTTGAACAAGTCGAAAATGGTTGTTTTGAAAACATATCAAATAGATCTAGGTCATTGGCTGCAGATGAAATAAATTTAGACAAAAAAAAAATAAAACTTAAAACTGGAGCATACGTAACTTAAGTCTAAACTTTAGATTGCATGCGATATTTTTACCCTTTACCAAGTGTTTACAGATACATCATTACAGCCAGAGAGGAAACAAACGCCGTTAAATCTTTACAGTGTGTAGAATCTAGTTAGTCGTGTAAACGTAGATAAAAAATCGATATAACGTGTATGGGATAAAGAATCGCAAAGGATTTGTCTTCGATTTAATCCGGAAACTGTGGTTGTAATGTTTAGGGATATCCTCCAGAGAATGAAATGCATTTTTTATCCGTCGTAATCTGTGCAACCTTGCATCCATCAGGGGTAACATTTGGCACTAAGATACAAGAATGATTATAGTTTCATAAAATCAAGATAAACTTGGTTAAAAAAAAAAAAAACTGGATGAAAACGACTAAAGATGTATCTTTAAAGATACATTTTTACAGCCAGAGAGTAATTACCGTTAAACTTGATAGAATGTAGAATCTAGTCAGCTGTTTAAACATAGATAAAACTCGATATATATAAGGTGTGCGGGATAAAAAAGAAAGAAAAAAAAAAAAAAAACTCGAGGGATACTAGTATATTCTTGATTTAAAACCGGAAACAACCACTTACAAACTCAGTCACAAGAACCTTATCAATACAGGAAACATTAATTTTTTAGCACTTATATAGACGACATAGGCATATGAGCTATGTTTTGTGAAAAGGGGACGTAATGAAGCAATCTGCAAAAAATATCGACCCAGGTCAGCCTGCGCAGTCCGCGCAGCCTGACCTAGATCGAAACCTTGTTGCTTTCGCTTTTTTGGTAGAATTCTGGCATGTTAAAGCGCCAGTGCACCTCAAGATTCAGTCAGTTGTTAGACAAAATGGATTTTATTGATCGATAATTATGTAATTACTTACTTGGTATAATGCATCACGGAGATGCATTAAGCCCCCTTTTACAAGAGGGTGTCTCATATACATAAACAGAATATTATTCGAGAAAAGGGTCATGTCTTTTTCAGAGATGGAAAACGTTGTTGAAAAAGGAGATAACTACTTGTGCCGTACAATTTGTTTCTTTCATCGTAATGTTTTTAAAAGCTGTACACTGACAGATCATAAAGGGTCTTATTTTTCATGAAGTTGGTTGATTACTGTATTCTTATGGGTTTACCCCTTTCCAAGAGACCCCGTTTTTTACGACCAGTGGGAAAATGGTTTTTGAAAATATTGTGAGAAAAGGAGAAAATGCTGGTATCAATGTTAGACCGATTAATTTTGATATTCTTGTTTAATTCAGACCAGAAAGACAACGCTGCTGCGTTCACAAACCTAGCCATGGAAAACAGTGAGTATATTCTGTTCATCCGTTTGTTCCCCTCTCTCTCTCTCTCCCTCTCTCTCTCTCTGTGTCTCTGTGTCTATCTTTGTCTGTCTGTCTGTCTGTCTAGATATGTATTCATCCGTCCGTCCGTCTCGCTTTCTGTATCTCTGTCTATACATGTATATATGTTTGTCCGTCGGTCTGCCTGTCAACCAACCTGTCTGTTTGTCTGTCAGAAAACGACGCTAAAAACAGGAAAATTGAAACAAGAGGCAAGGGCGATCTAACCTCATTATATCAATATTTGAGCCATGCTCCGGCAAAAGGGGGCTTAATGCATCTTCGTGATGCATTATACCAAGCAAGTCATCAAATAATTATGGATACATAAAGATCCATTTTGTATAACAGCCGACTGCATTATAAGGTAGAATGGTCCTTGGACATGCTGAAAATTTACTATTAGCAGAAAGTTTCGATCCATGTCAGCCTGCGCTGACTGCGCAGGCTGACATGGGTCGATACTTTTTGCAGATGCATTAAGCACCTTTTTAACAGAGCATGGCTCATCTATATCATAATCGTTATTACTATGATTATCGACCCTTATCACAGGGTGACTTTCACCTATACTTCATTGATTATCCCGAACAGATTTTTCCTTGATACGATTTATGGAAAGCAGAATTCCTTTTCATGCATGACCTACTTTGGGTTGGTTCGAAGCATTTTATACATTTCTAATAATGTTTCCGAAAGCTTTTTATTCTGATTGTTGACCTGCTAGTCGGGGGTAGAGTGTTTGTTGGGGGAAAGGAAATCAACAAGCTGCTTTGAGTTCCTCAATCTATTTTCTTGTTTGTTTGTTTAGTTTGTTTCTTTAGTTTCTTTAGTTTGTTTACAGCCCTGAAATCGCTATTTAACAAGAGATAAGAAGTACAGTTAAAAAGAATAATGTGTATAAAGAATAATGTAACGTTCACCTTTTCATGTTTCCCATTAAAGCTTTTCTTTAGACTTCTCCAATGAAACTTTTGTTCTAGTGACCAACTAAAACTTACTTATAAAATTAATGTCATACAAATTACATATCTACCTTCAAAAAATTACCAAAATGCAAGTTTACAAATATAAAGGAGATAGCTTTCAAAAATACAAATGTTACAACATACCAGTTGAGGACCTGGCTGATCACAACTCTCAGTCTTTGTTCTTTCTTTCTCACCAGTGTGACAAGTGGGATATTATCTTCAACTGCAACAATTAGAAATAGTGCATAGGTATCTCAAAGGTGATGTAAGATTGTTAAAGAGGTTTTGTCATTTTAGTCAAGGGATTTTGTTACTTGTAAGAATAAAAGCTATGCTGCCATACTGAATTCAGCTCTAAGTCCAAATTCCTATCCATTCCATTCTATGCTATCTAAATGGCCCCTTTCCACAACGATTTAGATGAAAGATATATCCAAATAAAACAACACAAACAAGAAAAACCTCAAACCTACTTTTTAAACACAGAAACTGATCCCAAGCACAACTCAGAAATTTTCAGAAGTGGACAAGTCAAACTGTAGGTGCTAACGCTTCGAAGTGAACTTCCAAAGTGAATATCTCACCAGAAAAAGCTCATGCAAAAATGAATTATTGCGGGAAACTTAATGCATCACTGATTTCAACTGAGTGATGGAAAGTTATAGATAAATATAAGTAAATTAAGGGAGATAACCTCATACAACAAATGATAAGGTTTTACAGAAGGGAAAAAGTCAACATAGTTACACATTTCCTCCCTGTTTGAAATGACGTCCTGTCATTGCACTCAAAACAAAAACTTATATACACAATTCTTCTACTTCTACGCAAACTACTTCAACTACTGATAACTTACTTGAAAAACTACTGAAACTACATCAACTACTGGTAACTTATTTGAAAACTACAGCAACTACTTTATACTTTACACAAAACACAGTTTGACAGTTCAAAATCAAAGTATTAAAACACTTTTTAGCTTAGCCTTTCCTTCCCCCTGCTCAAAATAAAACAATGCTGTTGTTTTATAAGTATGCATGTATTTGACATATCTGTTACATTATGACATGAGAGACGTTACCAGCCTTCTGGCTGTAGTGATATCCATATCATACAATCCCCAGATCTAACTAAAGAATCCAGTGCTCTGAAGCTCGAGTCTAATGGTTTTGGGTTGGTCACACTGAACATTTTGTATTCATCATACCTCTTTGGCAATTTACTGGTTCGTTCAGATCTTCTTGGTGGATCTCGAGGAAGTATTCTGTGTGATCTTACCTTTTCATGACTTGTTCTCTCTTTACTCTTTTCAGTAGTTTTGGTTTCTGCTTCAGTCTCTCTCTCTTCAACCTGTGTTTCTTAGAGTTCTATCTTCTCTACCTACTGTCATTCTTATCTTTTGTGTACCCTGTTCTTCGACTATAAGTGGTTCATTCTGTACTACTACTTCTAGTAGCTTTTCGTTTACCCTGTCTGTTGATTTTGTATTGGAAGTATGGGCGTCCCCACATAATCCTATCTCTGGGATATGATAATATCCAATACAATCTTCAGACTCATCATCTGTGACGTCACAATTTTCATCAACAAGTTCCTTTTCATTGGATGCACCCTTTTCATCATTCATTGGCTCATCTGCACCCTCTGACTCAATACCTTCTGTATCTTCTGTGGTATCATCTGTATCATCCGAGTAGTTCACTGGATGTAAGTGATTCCGGTGCAGTGTTTTGACTGTACCATCTGGAGCTCTTACTTGGTACACTGGTATATCCTCTCGAGGTTGTCCTGTCACTCTGTACACTGGTTCTTCATATTTGTCAGATATTTTATGGTTACCTTCATGAGCTAAAATTTTAACTAATACTTTGTCTCCTTTGTCTATTTTAGTTCCTCTAATTTTTCTGTCATAGTTAAGCTTCTGCTTAGCTTTACCTTTTGTTACGTGTTTGTCAACAATTGCTCTAGTTCTGTTTATTCTGTCTTTCAGGTCAATTATGTACTCTTTTGTAGCTTTGCTACTTTCGTCTTGATCTCTGGCATCGTCAAACATTGCATCTATAGGCGGTTTTGGTTTTCTACCGAACATTAATTCGTAAGGAGATACTCCAGTTGATTCATGAGTAGTGCAATTGTATGCATATACAAGAGAATTAATGTATTTCTTCCAATCCAACTTCTGTGAGTTTTCTAAAGTCCCTAACATATCCAGTAGAGTCCTGTTGAACCTCTCTGTCCTGAATTACCTTGTGGATGATAAATGGAAGTATGAGACTTCTTCATATTGGTTATCTTGCAAAGTTCCTTGATAATATCGGATTCAAAATTGGCTCCTTGATCAGAGTGGATGCGAGTTGGAATGCCATAGTGGATAATGAACTTATTATAAAAAGAATCTGCTGTGGTTTTGGCCGTCTGATTTTTTGTGGGTATAGCCATAGTGTCAAGAGATATGATGACGATGAGTGGGTTTGTTTCTCAGGTGACAATGTCTTACCAGGGAATATGTACAGTTCTGGTGATATATAGAATTTTCCTCAGGCTGTCTGGCCTCGATTGATTTGAAACTAAAAAACACAAAAACATCAAAATACTGTCGGATTATCCGTCGGACGCCAATCGACTGTATTATACAGTCTATAGAGACAAAGTGCCAAGCTCAAACTTCTGTCTTTGGTTTAACACGGACGGAGTATGAATGTTGCTTCAGACTGTCGTTCGTGTCTTCTCTTCAAACACCCTGTCAGTCTTATTCGGCTTCAAACGTCTTCAAACAAGTCCCTGTGAAGCACTTCAAGTCTGTCTGAAGCTGGCCAGGAACGGTATTGTGCTGAACCGCTGTCGGTCTGTGTTTCAGACCGATCTGTTCAACCCTCACTGCCTAGGCTGGAGCTGTGAGACAAGACTCCTCAGCTTCAAACTGCTTGGAACGGGTCCGTTTGAGGCTGGGTCTGTATGGGACGTGTTGAAGCAACTCCCCGAATCAGCCGATCGTAGAATGAGTCTGAACCTCTCTGAAGCTGGGCTGTTTGAGGCTGGTCCGTTCGGAACAGCTCCCCGAGTCAGTCTAGCGTGTTTGGAGTGAATCTAGACCTCTCTGAAGCTAGGCTGTTTGAAGCGTAGACGAGCGTCGTTTGCTCCTCAGCGTTGTAGATGGTAAGACGAATGCTGAACCTCTGTCGATCTTGCTCTGTGCTAGTCGATATGCTCAACCTTGTGTCGCGTATATCCACAGCGTGAAAAGAGTGATTTCTCTATAATGGGTTACGGAGAAATTGCTGTCGCAGTGTAATGTTGCAACAACGCGGACTGATAGAGAGTTTCGCACTACTAATATTCACCAATTATAAGTCGAATAAACAGGGTCAGAATTTTGTGTTTCTAAACGTGTCATGATTTCTTGACCTGATAATCTACCATGACTTTTCACGTGAAATTACAATGTACCTATTGCAGAATATAACAAAACAAGAATGCATATAATTTAAAACAACATAAATACTTATTGACATTAAAATCTATGATTGATTCAAAAGAGACAACGTATTCCAAAAATAGTACTAAGGCATCAAATGATCAAAGTACTCCCGGTACTCACAATAATAGACATTAAACTATATACAACATGCGGTACTGCCTGTATCTTACAGATTATTTCTGACACATAGCAAACTTAGTAAAATGATCAGTTACCACTAGCACATTTCCAAATCCTCCTTTTGAAGTCGCTAATGAAAGAAAATCAAGACATACTAATTCTAATGGGTAGGTTGTATGAACATTTACAAGTGGTGCTCTCACATGTGTATTGGTCTTTCTTCTTAGACATCTTTCACAACTCGATACCCATTTCTCAATGTCTGATGACATATTAGGCCAAAAGAATCTTTCTCTGATAAGCCTTAATGTTCTGTCTTTCCCTGGGTGGTCAACATCATTATGCAACCCTTTCAGCACGTCATTCTTGTAGCAATTGGGTATTACTAACTGCTCAACCTTGCTATCATTATGCTCCACCTCACGAAATAGCACACCTATTTTCATCTTCAGGTTCTTGAAGTTCTTTCTTAGAATCAAATCTTCCTTTGTTTGGTTATGCTTCGGTATGAATATATCTATCACCGCTTTCCTGTATCTGTCTATAGTTGGATCTTCTCTCTGTCTTTGTAGTATTTCTCGCACTTCTAATGCTGCCATTGGCTGTCCTGGTGATTCTGTTGCTTCTACAATGTTAATGTTCATAAAGGTTTCGAGGTATGGTAGTGTTATGCAGTTACAAATAGCTTTTACTATATGATTCTCTATTTGTATCTTGTCTTCTGCTGGGATTTCTGTCTGAGGATACCTACCCATTGCATCAGCATCAGTGTTTTTCACTCCACGTCTGTAAAAAATATCAAAGTTGTACTGTCCTAGTGCAGCGGCCCATCTCTGGCCTGTAGCGTCCAATTTTGCACTAGTAAGTACATATGTAAGAGGGTTATTATCTGTTAGAACTTTGAAATGGTTATTCAACAGATAATCTGAAAAATTTTCAGTAACTGCCCATTTGAGAGCTAAAAATTCAAGCTTATAAGCTGAATAATTTTTTTCTGATTTTGACAATGCTCTGCTTGCATAAGCTATTACTCTCTTTTAGTCATCTTGCTCCTGGTATAGAACTGCTCCTAGTCACTTTGTGGACGCATCAGTATGTAATTCAAATGGTTTCTGGAAATCAGGATAAGCTAATATTGGTGGGTTTGACAGTTTGATTTTCAAATCATCAAATATCTGTTGTTCCCTTTCTGTCCATGACCAATCTTTAGCTGTCTTCTTTGATCTTTTCTTTCCAGTAGGATGTTGAATCAGCTCTACTAAAGGACGTGTAATCTTACTAAAGTCCTTTATAAAGCGTCTATAATAACCTGCAAAGGATAGGAATGAACGCAGTTCGTCTGGATTTGTAGGAGTTGGCCAATTTTGGATTTTCTCTATTTTGGAAGGATCCGTCTCAATGCCTGCATCACTCACCACATGGCCTAAAAAATTAAGTCTATTCTGGAAAAAGGAACATTTTTCAGCGGCAAGTTTCAGACTACATTCCTTAAGTCTTGAAAAAACTTGATCCAATCTTTCTAAGTGTTCGTCAAATGTCTTGCTGAAGATGATTAAATCATCCAGATAGATGACACATATGTTCATGTTCAAATCCTTAAGACATTCTTCCATTAGTCTCTGATATGTTGCTGGGCTATTTGTGAGACCAAAAGGCATCTTATTATATTCCCAAAATCCAAGAGGGCCGCAGTAAATGATGTACGGGGTTTATGCTCTTCCTAAACATCTACCTGGTGATACCCAGACTTCATGTCAATTATGGAAAAGTACTTGGATCCCAGTAAGCAATCAAACACTTCTTCAATTCTTGGTAAAGCATAGGAATCTTTCACTGTTCTTTCATTCGGCGAACGATAGTCTACACATAGCCTTAATTTGCCTGATTTCTTCCTGACGAGAACAAAGTTTGAGGCCCAAGGTGACTTTGAAGGTCTAATTATCCCACATGTCAGTAACTGTTCCAAATGTTGTCGGACTTCATCAATCATGTTTGGAGGTATTCTTCTGTGTCGCTGTTTGAATGGTTTTTCATCTATCAAGTCAATTCTATGCTTGATCTTGTCACATTGTCCAATGTCTGTGTCGCTGATGGAGAAAATGTCTTTATGCTTCATCAAAAGTTCCTTCAGTCTAAGTCTTTGTTGATCATCCAGTAAGGGATTTTCTTCTATGTTTAATTCTTCCACTATTTTTGTTCTCCGTCTATCTACTTCATCTTGTTCTATTCTGTTGTAGACCTCCTTTGTCACTTCAACAAGTTGTATTTCACATAATACTTGCTTTGGCGAGATGGTTGTCGTGTTAGTGGATAAGTTTGATAAAGTTACCAAGAAATTGTTGTTTTTCCCATACTCATAGGTGATAACTCCTGGCGTTATGTCAAGATAATCTGGAATGGAAGAGTCCTCTGTTTGTTGGATCAAAGCTGCTGTTACAGAGTGGTCTATTTCATTGTCCAAATAAGCTGTAAGGTTAACGGTCTCATTTGGTTTCAGTATGACTTTGTGTGGCATGGCACTCCTTACTATTGCTATTCTATTATTGTTCTTCTTCAGTGTTCTGTCTCTTACTACCATAGTTCGGAAACAAAGGTACCAAGGTACATGAAGATCTGCTACTGATCACTAAAAGTATCCTTACAGTACTGTAACAATTCTTTCAAAATGTTTGTACTAAGGATGGTTGGAGTTTTTGAAGAACAATTGGTATCTGGAATGACCAAAAGGAGACAAGGCTGTGATCTGGAATCTGGAAATCCTTTGGTTATGACCAAATCTGTCTCAATGTAACCTAAATATGGTAATTTTTTGGCCATCAGCACACTCTATATTCAAAATTTCTGTCATAGGTTGAAGTTCAGTTGTATCTTTTAACTTTTCTTCATAGAATTTCTGTGACACTACACTCACACTGCTTCCTGTATCAAGTAAAGCAGTGGATGGTTGGTTGTTAATCAAAATAGCAGTTTCATTTGTGTCTCCAACTAATTTGGGATCTTTGTTATAAGTGCTCATGTTAGATCCCTCAACAAGGGCACTTAATCTTTTAAATCCTTGTCATTAGCAGCAGTAGTTTTTTTCTGGCAATCTTTGGCTCTGTGGCCCCTTTCATTACATGTATAGTAGTTCCCCATGAAAGTGGTGGATGCTAAAGGTCTGTTTGGTTTGTAATCTCCTCTACCTCTGTTTACTCTATATCTGCCTCTGGATCGCCATCTTCTACCATAGTTTCCTCTGTATTGTTGATTACTGGTATTTCCAGCTTCTTTTTTTTTTCTGAAGTTGGTCTACTTTGTCACTAAGTACCTTCATCATTTCCTTTAATTATTCCATGTCTTTCTTTTCTTCTTGCCTTTCTTGAGGTAATTATGTTGCATGGCATGTCTTCACTTTTGGATCTGGTGATTTCATATCTGCCTCCAACATTCGCAATTCTATTTTAAATCTGTCGCAATCCATTGTGGTCTCGCTCTTGTATTGTGCGATGTGTCTCAATTCAGGATTCAAACCCTGATATAAAGCTTCATGAAGGAGATTGTCATCTTTCTTCAAGGCTCCAAGTTGGATTGCTTGCGCATATAAGTCCTCTAGCTTTGATGAAAAGGCATTTACACTGTCTGTGCCCTGAGAGCATGAATAAAATAGGCGTAAAAATGTCTGTCTGTTCTCTATTATGCCATAAGTGCTATCAAGTTTCCTTAAAATCTCATTCACCTTTACTCCAGTACCCAATCTTCTGACTATGTCACCTGCCTTACCTTTCACAGACCTTCTAATTTCTAAAAGGATCTGTTCCTGGGTGAAAATTCCATCAGAAAGTAAAACGTCTACTTCAAACGTAAAAGTTTCCCATGTAACTTCACTGTATTATCCTCTCCATAAAAGATTGAGAGTCTAGGCGGCTGATAATGACCATGAGATTTTGATTTAATATCGGGTTCTCCCGAAAATAAGGAAAACTGTGGCATAATAGGAGTGATTGGTTCCTTAAGTGAAGTGAGAAGAGGGTTAGGTTCTACTGTCTTAACCTCTGTTTTCTTCTCCCTGCTTCTCAAAAATTTTAAAAGATCTGCAGCACTCTGCAAATCAGGTTCTAAATGCAATTCCCTGAACGTATCTATCAATCTCCGTTCTCTATCAGAAATACTGAACTTGGTTTCACCTCCTGTGGCTCCGAGTTTTTCCGCATCAGGTAACTCTTTTTCCATTTTAAATTCAAATTCAAAATCAAGAGTTCCACTTAAAAATCAAAGTATAAAGTTCAATATCCGATGAACTAATCAATCAAAAAAAATAAATACAATAAAGTATCCGCTTATGTAAGAAAAAAGTCAAATGTCCAAACTGGATAAGTCGGTACTTCATCGACAATGGGAGGTAATTCAGTATTGCACTGAGTTGTACTTCAGTTAATCAATAATTGTAACTGAAGAAAAAGAAAAGGCTAAATAACTAAATTCAAATGTAGAGGTCACACTCCATCAAACTAATAATGCTAGGCAGTTTGAGAAATAACAAGTAATTTCTCCTTATGTTACAATGTTTTCAAAGAAAAACTAGCAAAACAACATTTTCTCACAATGTTCTCATCATTGGCTTTTTTTTTTTTTTTTTTTTCAAACTGTTTTGAATTATCATTAATGACTCCTTTTCATACAAAGTTTTCAAAGTTCATGTGTACTGACAAGTATCTTGAATAAATGGACCTCTTTTTCCACACTGTTTTAAAATATTGTGGATGGCTCCTTTTCTTACAATGTTTTAAAAGTTCCTCTGCATTTGCAAGTATGAAGGATAAATGGAGTTCACACTAACAAAGTTGAAATCCAAATGTAAATGGAAACTGGAAGCTGAAAGAAAATTGTCATGCAAAAAAATAACAATGAACAAATTCAGTTCAAAAGGCAGTTTCAAAGGAAGTCAATTCTCTCAATATTCACAACTCAGAGAAATAAACAATCTGATCAAATAATCTATCATAAGAAAGAAAATTTCATCAAATATAATTATTTCTGTCAAAAACTATTTGAAATAATCACAATCACAAATTTCGTACATGGTAATCTCAATAGCTGAAATAATTTCAAACTTTCAAACTAATTCTCCTTAAATCTATCAACTAGACTACATGTAAACAAGGTCACAGCCAAGGTCAATACCAACCAATGAAATTAATCCCTAAATGCAAAGTGTCTGTGATGTCATACCATTTGACCAATCACAGAGGGGGTTGCCCAGGAATGCATGTATCAGGTCAATACCTTGATGGACAGACAAAGAGGGAAAAATAAGCAGGACTGATATTCCTCTGCTTCAAATATGCAAATCTTGCATTAAAAAGGAACGAAATCACTGTGGGAAAGGCAACACTCAACATCTCAAATCAAACTGAAATAATGCAAATACAAACAAAGGAATGGAATGAAAGAAGGAAACGGACAAATAATGGGAGTTCAAATTCAATATCGCAGCATAGCCTCGATCAGAAAAAGGAAGAAAGTTGCGTGCTAGTAAACTTGAAATGTTAAGGAAGAACCATCACCTGTTAATTTAACTCAGTTAGCATGTGCATGTAGAGTGAACCCTTTCATTCTCTTTACAATATGTACATTCTGCAGACTCTTTCAAACAATAAAGCAGACGACAAGAAGACTTTCAAACATTATGAACAGCAAACGACTGGAAAAAGTCTTTCAAACATTATGTACAGCAGACGACTCCGAAGACTCAAATATCACGGCAGACGACTAGGAAAACAACATTCTTAAAAACTGACAAGTCAAAATTACCCATGTGTGATGAAATCAAGACACTACTTACAATCTGTTGGTCACTAGAATCTCTATATACACAATAAAAAGAATAAAACTGTTCAGTTCAGTTCACTTGAAATTGTCCAGGTAAACACGTGTCGTTGTCTCTTCCCCGCAGTATTGGTTTTGACGTTGTCTGTTTCCTTGCAGTAAATGGATTTTAACGTTGGGCGCTAAATGTGACCTGCTAGTCAGGGGTAGAGTGTTTGTTGGGGGAAAGGAAATCAACAAGCTGCTTTGGGTTCCTCAATCTATTTTCTTGTTTGTTTGTTTAGTTTGTTTCTTTAGTTTCTTAAGTTTGTTTGCAGCCCTGAAATCGCAATTTAACAAGAGATAAGAAATACAGTTAAAAAGAATAATGTGTATAAAGAATAATGTAACGTTCACCTTTTCATGTTTCCCATTAAAGCTTTTCTTTAGACTTCTCCAATGAAACTTTTGTTCTAGTGACCAACTAAAACTTACTAATAAAATTAATGTCATACAAATTACATATCTACCTTCAAAAAATTACCAAAATGCAAGTTTACAAATATAAAGGAGATAGCTTTCAAAAATACAAATGTTACAACATACCAGTTGAGGACCAGGCTGATCACAACTCTCAGTCTTTGTTCTTTCCTTCTCACCAGTGTGACAAGTGGATATTATCTTCAACTGCAACAATTAGAAATAGTGCATAGGTATCTCAAAGGTGATGTAAGATTGTTAAAGAGGTTTTGTCATTTTAGTCAAGGGCTTTTGTTACTTGTAAGAATAAAAACTATGCTGCCATACTGAATTCAGCTCTAAGTCCAAATTCCTATCCATTCCATTCTATGCTATCTAAATGGCCCCTTTCCACAATGATTTAGATGAAAGATATATCCAAATAAAACAATACAAATAAGAAAAACCTCAAACCTACTTTTTAAACACAGAAACTGATCCCAAGCACAACTCAGAAATTTTCAGAAGTGGACAAGTCAAACTGTGGGTGCTAACCCTTCGAAGTGAACTTCCAAAGTCAATATCTCACCAGTGGTTATTTCTCTTTAAAGGGAAAAAGTCAACATAGTTACATTAAGTTCATCTGATTCGATAGACGACGAAAATTAAACATACATCTTCACTCGTTTTCATCCAGTTTTTAACCGTTTTTTTTTTTGATTTTATGAAACTATAATCACTCTTGTATCTTCATGCCAAATATTGCCCCTGATGGTTGCAAGGTTGCACAGATTACGGCAGGCAGAAAATGCGTTTCATTCTATAGCGGCTAGCCATAGACATAACAAGCACAGTTTCCGGTTTAAATCGAAGACAGATCGCTACAGTTTCTTTACCCCATACGCTTTATATTGATTTTTCTATCTACGTTTACACAGCTGACTAGATTATTACACCGTCAAGTTTTAACAGCGTTTGTTTACTCTCTGGCTGTAAAGATGTCTCTTTAATAATGAAATGCTTAACTTACTTTTCATTGCGACAGTATGATTTTGTTGACGGTGATGCGGCTTGCACTTTTACATAAAAAAAAAAATCCTTAACCTGCTAAATAGGTCAAATGAAACTTTCCAGCTAGTAGTAGACAACTCAAATATTGTTATTTTAAAGATATCTCCTTATCGGACAGTGTAGATCAAGATCAGACTGCAAATTTTATGCATTCTGATCTTAATCTACACTGGCCGCAAAAGCGCCTTGAGTCGCGCTTAGCAGCCTACGGGTTAAACACTGAGGAAGATCAACGATATTGTATTGTTCTTATCGTTTCCAGATGATTCCCCAGCCGTGAGAAAACGAAATCAATCCGAAAACGAGGATCAAAGAGGTAAGTGCACTGAATGGTAAGTTTCAACATTTCTGTTTTATATCACGGCGATCTCTCACGTATTCATGTATTTCCTGGTTTTCACCAGCGCTAGACTAGGGCTCTTAAGTGCATTGCCCAAAGGACCCGCAGACGAAAAGCCCAGTACTTACAGTTGGGCTCGAATACGGGGCCTCCAGGTTGCAGGTCTCACACTGTACCACTGAGCCACGCAGGACCCTCACAGAGATAAGCCATGACTGTTAAACTTTTACCAAACACCGTGTTTTAACTCTGAGGAATAAGCTTTTGAAAGTATTGTGGGACAAATGAAAAATTGTTGGTTACCGGCATTTTTTTTTTTTTTCTATTTCATACAATGTTTTCAAAAGCAGCCTTTTCTTAGGGTCGTCAACACTAAGAGTTTTTAGGTAAAGGTACTCTGCACCCCACAGTAACAAATTATAATCCTTAGGCTGCTAAGCGCGACTCACTGACCATTTGCGGACAGTCTAGATCAAGATCAGACTGCACAAAACGTGCAGTCTGATCTTTGATCTACACTGTCCAGTCAGGAAATATTTTTCCCCAAAAGTTACCTTTGAAATAGCAAATTTTAGGTTTTTACTATATGTTTTGAATTTCCTTTTTACTTATTTAGCAGGATGGATACTTTTTGCAGATGCATGAAGCCCCTTTTTCACAGAGCATGGCTCATCTATATCATAATCGTTATTACTATGATTATACTTCCTTGTGTTACGAGCCAAGCGTAACGAGAAAGAAAACCAGCAACAAGCCTTTAACAATTAACAATATTTATCAATGAACAAAGACAAAAGAGTACAATAGGAGTTAAGTTTGAATGAAATTTTGTCAATTCTAATCCTAGAATGTTGAAATAAAATAAGTCCCTCAAAATTAACAATAATGTTTAGACTACAGAAGAATGAAATTTCTGGTTCCTAAAACCTAAATTAACAATAGTTTCAACTTGCAAGTAGATATGAGCAACCTGTATCAAAATAAAGTTATTCCAACTTACAGATGTATATCCCAAGTTAAATCCAACACTTTTCACTAATTCTTTATCCACAAAGCCACAAGTCTAACTTCAAAATCCAAAATCACCAAGTAAGTCACTTCTATTTATATCAGCTTGGAAAATTCTAGATTAGTCTTTTCTAGAAAGATGACGTCATTGATTAGTAAACAGCTTCTTTACTAACAACCTGTTTCTAAAAATAACCATAGCGGAAAAACCAATAAATGTTCCTCATGTTTCTAGAATATTCTAAAAACAGGTCACTGTATATCCTATCTACATAACACTTCCCCTCCTAAAGAAAAAGAAAGTTTTAAGAAGTAAAACTTTCTTTTGTCTGAAGATAAAAAATATCATTACATATAAATGTACATGAAAATACATAAAGACAAATGTTAACTACATGTAAATACAAATTTAAATTGCATACATGAAGACAAATGTTAACTAATTACAAATCTATTCACTTTTAACAAGATTAAATGTTAATTTGGCTTTAGTCAGTCTTTCAAAAAATTCTGTAGTAGTCTTTAGATGTTCATCCCAATCATCGCTGTGAATGATGAAGTCATCGATATAGGCCCTACAGCCGTCCAATCAAGATACATGTATTATCATGTTGATAAGATTAGTTTTCATCCCAAAAACGGCATAACTTTGCACTGATAAAGTCCATAGGACTTACAAATACAGAGATCTATTCAGCTCTTTCAGTGAGAGGAATTTGCCAAAATCCTTTTAGAAGATCAAAGTTGCTTACATATTTTGCATGACCAATATTGTCAATGCAGTCATCTACTCTTGGCACTGGAAATGAATCAGTCTTGGTTACAGTATTAACTTTTCTATAGTCAGTGCACATACGAAAAGTTCCATCTGGCTTTGGTACAAGAATACAGGGAGAACTCCATTCACTTTTACTAGGTTCAATAAAGTCATTGTCCAATAGATACTTGATTTCCTCTCTAAGATGCTCCAGTTTCTTGGGATTCATTCGATATGGATGTTGTTTCACTGGTTTTTAATTTTCAATGTCCACATCATGGTATATTGTATCTGTCCGTGTTGGAATATCAGGAAACAGGTGCTCATATTCAGAAATTAACCTTTTTTTAATTCATCTTTTTGATTATTATCTAAATGTGAAGGTTTTTATTTAAATTTCTTAAAATGTCAGAATTCTGAAGTTTTGAACAAATAGGGTTAGACTTATATAAGTTCATTTCTTCACAATTTATGTCTTCATGGTTAATGTGATTTTGATTCTGAGGGACTGAGGAAACTACATTTACTGGCGAAATATTCGTATTATCCCTATCAACATATTTAACATATTAATATGACATAATTGCTTTTGCTTTCGCCTGTCAGGAGTTGTTATCACATAATTTAAGTCACTGACCTTTTTCTCTACAGAATACAGGCTAAAATATCTCGCTTGTAGAGGCCTACCAGGAACTGGTAGAAGAGCTAAAATATCTTTCTTTCATTTTACATTGAGTTTTCTCTAACTGATTAAGAATTTTGCTATAGGTTTTGTTGATACCTAAATGACCTGACATAGCTGGTACATGAGCTAAGCTTAATATTTCTGGTCTATAAGATTTAAGATTGATACCTAAATGACCTGACATAGGTGTTTTATAAGCTAAGCTTAATATTTCTGATCTGAAAGATTTAGGAACGACAACTTGATGATTGACAGCCCATTCATCATCAACAGAGAGTTCAGGAGGGCGCCACTTTCTCATTAATATTCTATTTTTCATACAAAAATAGACAGGTTCCTGTGAAAGATCAGTTTCACTAACAGCTTTTTGAAATAAAGGTGCTATTTCTGGATCATTGTGTTGGTCTTCACTTAGTTTTGACCTTGACCTTGTATCATGGCCTTCATTAACTAAAAGTGAAGATGTGTAATCCAATTCTGATGAATTATGTTTAGAATTTGTCTGACTTTCAGACGGATTTTGTGAAATAGATCTGTTAATTTCATTTTTAAATAGATGACCCAACAAAGAATCGGATAAGTCAATATCAGACTGATTTTCAGTCAAAATGGCTTTCTTTGCCATAGCTCTAGTAACTGCACATGAAGTGTAAAGGTCAGGAATTTCTTCCTCAATTGCATCGGGTGATTGATCCATGCAAGGTGTGTCAGTTACAAGTGGATTAACAATTACCTTATCTCCGGCTAAATCATTGCCTAATAACAAATAAACACCTTTAAAAGGTAATTTTTTTCTGATACCAACAGTCACTAGAACATTAATTAAGTCTGAAGACAAATAAATGTTATGAAGCGGAACATTAACAAATCCACATTCTACACCCTGAATAAGGACACTTGTCCCAGAAGAAGTCTTCTCATAAAAAGGCAGGACATTTGCTAAAATAAGAGATTGAGAAGCTCCAGTATCACGTAAAATTTTAATAGGGGTAGACTGGGCAAAATCACTTTTTAGTGACACGAAACCATCTGATAAGAATGGTTCATAAATCTCCATAACAGTATCAGTCTCAGGTACTTTGGCCTGGACAAAAGTTTGGTCTTTAAAACATGACTGAGGTGTAGACTTTAATGAAGTAAAGCCTGTAGGCTTAAAACTTTCTTGTTTTTCCCGTTTTCTTTTTAAAACAGGACATTCAGAAATAATATGACCTGATTCTTTGCAATAATTACAAGTGGGTCGAGATAAGGGATTTTGACCTTTGGCTTCATAAGGAGACTTGGGTTTGGGACCATTCTGATTGGAATTGTCATTATGTTGATTAAAATTTGGTGTAGGACCAGTAGATGAATAAAAAGGTTTTCGAGGGTTTGATTTATTCATGAAAGAGACCTTGTGCGTCAAGGCAAAGTTGTCTGCTAAGCAAGCAGCTTCTTCTAAGGTTTCAACTTCTTTCTCGTCTAAGAAAGTTTTTACATCTAAATTAATGCACCTTTAAATATTCTTCAACTAACAGAAGTTGTCTAAGTTTTCCGTGATCTGAACCTATTTTCTTTGAATGGCACCACCTATCAAAAAATTGTTCTTTAGTTCTAGCAAATTCAACATGAATTTGACCATTTCCTTTCCTGCAATTCCTAAATTTTTGTCTATATGCTTCAGGTACTAATTCATAAGCTTTTAGAATCAATTCTTTAACATTATCATAATTAGAGAGCTGTTCATTACTTAGTTGCGAAAAAATATCGCGAGCCTTTCCAGTTACAACACTTTGCAAGAGTAAGGTCCAGTGTTCTTTTGGCCATTTAAAATTTTCAGCAAATCTTTCAAAATGTGAGAAGTATTTATCAATTTCCTGTTCTTGAAATGGCGGTACAAGTCTGAGGTGTTTTGTTATGTCAAAGTCATTAACCATATGCAAAGATGGTCTTTCTTTATTTTCTAATTCTAATTCTTTCATTCTCACCTGAAACTGCATCTTTTCTAATTCTAATTTTAATTCTAATTCTTTTTCTGTAGAATGCATCCTTACTCTAATTTTAATTCTAATTCTTTTTCTTTCATTATTTCTTCTTGCTCTAATTTTATTTTTAATTCTTTTTCTTCTTGCTCTAATTTTAATTTTAATTCTTTTTCTTTCATTTGTAGTTTTAATTTCTCTAACTCAATATTACTTTTAATGTCTATCTGAGAAACAAGAATAAGAGACAGAGCAGACGAGTCAAGTGTTTCTTCATCAACTAAAAACTGAACAATAGAATTTTTAATTTCATGCTTTAAATAGTACCTTTAATGGCAGTAAGTTTTTAATGAGAAGCAAGATCTAACAAATCTGACTTTTTTGCCAAATTTAACAACTCCTGAGAAGGATCAGCAACAAAATTTTCAAAATCAAAAGACATTATTGCTTTTTGCTGGTTCAGTAGAATAAAATTCAAATTCAAATTCAAATTCTAATTTTTTATTTCTCTTTGTTATCTAATAAAATTTAATACTGTAACAAGTTCAAAATAATTTCAAAGTGTATCCAAAATGACTAGACGATCAATCCTGGACGAGCCCCCAATTTCTGTTACGAGCCAAGCGTAACGAGAAAGAAAACCAGCAACAAGCCTTTAACAATTAACAATATTTATTAATGAACAAAGACAAAAGAGTACAATAGGAGTTAAGTTTGAATGAAATTTTGTCAATTCTAATCCTAGAATGTTGAAATAAAATAAGTCCCTCAAAATTAACAATAATGTTTAGACTACAGAAGAATGAAATTTCTGGTTCCTAAAACCTAAATTAACAATAGTTTCAACTTGCAAGTAGTTATGAGCAACATGTATCAAAATAAAGTTATTCCACTTTACAGATGTATATCCCAAGTTAAATCCAACACTTTTCACTAATTCTTTATCCACAAAGCCACAAGTCTAACTTCAAAATCCGAAATCACAAAGTAAGTCACTTCTATTTATATCAGCTTGGAAAATTCTAGATTAGTCTTTTCTAGAAAGATGACATCATCGATTAGTAAACAGCTTCTTTACTAACAACCTGTTTCTAAAAATAACCACAATGGAAAAACCAATAAATGTTCCTCATGTTTCTAGAATATTCTGAAAACAGGTCACTGTATATCCTATCTACATAAAACTTGATTATCCCGAACAGATTTTTCCTTGATACGACTTATGGAAAGCAGAATTCCTTAACATGCATAACCTACTTTTGGTTTGTTCGAAGCATTTTATACATTTCTAATAATGTTTCCGAAAGCTTTTTATTCTGATTGTTGACGTTAAGTTCATCTGATTCGATAGACGACGAAAGTTAAACATACATCTTCACTCGTTTTCATCCAGTTTTTAACCGTTTTTTTTTTCTTGATTTTATGAAACTATAATCACTCTTGTATCTTCATTCCAAATATTGCCCCTGATGGTTGCAAGGTTGCACAGATTACGGCAGACAGAAAATGCATTTCATTCTATAGCGGCTAGCCATAGACATAACAAGCACAGTTTTCGGTTTAAATCGAAGACAAATCCCTACAGTTTCTTTACCCCATACACTTTATACTGATTTTTCTATCTACGTTTACACAGCTGACTAGATTGTAACACCGTCAAGTTTTAACAGCGTTTGTTTACTCTCTGGCTGTAAAGATGTCTCTTTAATAATGAAATGCTTAACTTACTTTTCATTGCGACAGTATGATTTTGTTGACGGTGATGCGGTTTGCACTTTTACAAAAAAAAAAAAAAAAAATCCTTAACCGGCTAAATAGGTCAAATGAAACTTTCCAGCTAGTAGTAGACAACTCAAATATTGTTATTTTAAAGATATCTCCTTATCGGACTGTGTAGATCAAGATCAGACTGCAAATTTTATGCATTCTGATCTTAATCTACACTGGCCGCAAAAACGCCTTGAGTCGCGCTTAGCAGCCTACGGGTTAAACACTGAGTAAGATCAACGATATTGTAACGTTCTTATCGTTTCCAGATGATTCCCCAGCCGTGAGAAAACGAAATCAATCCGAAAACGAGGATCAAAGAGGTAAGTGCACTGAATGGTAAGTTTCAACATTTCTGTTATATATCACGGCGATCTCTCACGTATTCATGTATTTCCTGGTTTTCACCAGTGCTAGACTAGGGCTCTTAAGTGCATTGCCCAAAGGACCCGCAGACGAAAAGCCCAGTACTTACAGTTGGGCTCGAATACGGGGCCTCCAGGTTGCAGGTCTCACACTGTACCACTGAGCCACGCAGGACCCTCACAGAGGTAGGCCATGACTGTTAAACTTTTACCAAACGCCGTGTTTTAACTCTGAGGAATAAGCTTTTGAAAGTATTGTGGGACAAATGAAAAATTGTTGGTTACCGGCATTTTTTTTTTTTCTATTTCATACAATGTTTTCAAAAGCAGCCTTTTCTTAGGGTCGTCAACACTAAGAGTTTTTAGGTAAAGGTACTCTGCACCCCACAGTAATAAATTATAATCCTTAGGCTGCTAAGCGCGACTCACTGACCATTTGCGGACAGTCTAGATCAAGATCAGACTGCACAAAACGTGCAGTCTGATCTTTGATCTACACTGTCCAGTCAGGAAATATTTTTCCCCAAAAGTTACCTTTGAAATAGCAAATTTTAGGTTTTTACTATATGTTTTGAATTTCCTTTTTACTTATTTAGCAGGATGGATACTTTTTGCAGATGCATGAAGCCCCCTTTTCACAGATCATGGCTCATCTATATCATAATCGTTATTACTATGATTATACTTCCTTGTGTTACGAGCCAAGCGTAACGAGAAAGAAAACCAGCAACAAGCCTTTAACAATTAACAATATTTATCAATGAACAAAGACAAAAGAGTACAATAGGAGTTAAGTTTGAATGAAATTTTGTCAATTCTAATCCTAGAATGTTGAAATAAAATAAGTCCCTCAAAATTAACAATAATGTTTAGACTACAGAAGAATGAAATTTCTGGTTCCTAAAACCTAAATTAACAATAGTTTCAACTTGCAAGTAGATATGAGCAACCTGTATCAAAATAAAGTTATTCCAACTTACAGATGTATATCCCAAGTTAAATCCAACACTTTTCACTAATTTTTTATCCACAAAGCCACAAGTCTAACTTCAAAATCCAAAATCACCAAGTAAGTCACTTCTATTTATATCAGCTTGGAAAATTCTAGATTAGTCTTTTCTAGAAAGATGACATCATCGATTAGTAAACAGCTTCTTTACTAACAACCTGTTTCTAAAAATAACCATAGCGGAAAAACCAATAAATGTTCCTCATGTTTCTAGAATATTCTGAAAACAGGTCACTGTATATCCTATCTACATAACACTTCCCCTCCTAAAGAAAAAGAAAGTTTTAAGAAGTAAAACTTTCTTTTGTCTGAAGATAAAAAATATCATTACATATAAATGTACATGAAAATACATAAAGACAAATGTTAACTACATGTAAATACAAATTTAAATTGCATACATGAAGACAAATGTTAACTAATTACAAATCTATTCACTTTTAACAAGATTAAATGTTAATTTGGCTTTAGTCAGTCTTTCAAAAAATTCTGTAGTAGTCTTTAGATGTTCATCCCAATCATCGCTGTGAATGATGAAGTCATCGATATAGGCCCTACAGCCGTCCAATCAAGATACATGTATTATCATGTTGATAAGATTAGTTTTCATCCCAAAAACGGCATAACTTTGCACTGATAAAGTCCATAGGACTTACAAATACAGAGATCTATTCAGCTCTTTCAGTGAGAGGAATTTGCCAAAATCCTTTTAGAAGATCAAAGTTGCTTACATATTTTGCATGACTAATATTGTCAATGCAGTCATCTACTCTTGGCACTGGAAATGAATCAGTCTTGATTACAGTATTAACTTTTCTATAGTCAGTGCACATACGAAAAGTTCCATCTGGCTTTGGTACAAGAATACAGGGAGAACTCCATTCACTTTGACTAGGTTCAATAAAGTCATTGTCCAGTAGATACTTGATTTCCTCTCTAAGATGCTCCAGTTTCTTGGGATTCATTCGATATGGATGTTGTTTCACTGGTTTTTAATTTTCAATATCCACATCATGGTATATTGTATCTGTCCGTGTTGGAATATCAGGAAACAGGTGCTCATATTCAGAAATTAACCTTTTTTTAATTCATCTTTTTGATTATTATCTAAATGTGAAAGTTTTTTATCTAAATTTCTTAAAATGTCAGAATTCTGAAGTTTTGAACAAATAGGGTTAGACTTATATAAGTTCATTTCTTCACAATTTATGTCTTCATGGTTAATGTGATTTTGATTCTGAGGGACTGAGGAAACTACATTTACTGGCGAAATATTCGTATTATCCCTATCAACATATTCCTTTAACATATTAATATGACATAATTGCTTTTACTTTCGCCTGTCAGGAGTTGTTATCACATAATTTAAGTCACTGACCTTTTTCTCTACAGAATACAGGCTAAAATATCTCGCTTGTAGAGGCCTACCAGGAACTGGTAGAAGAGCTAAAATATCTTTCTTTCATTTTACATTGAGTTTTCTCTAAATGATTAAGAATTTTGCTATAGGTTTTGTTGATACCTAAATGACCTGACATAGCTGGTACATGAGCTAAGCTTAATATTTCTGGTCTATAAGATTTAAGATTGATACCTAAATGACCTGACATAGGTGTTTTATAAGCTAAGCTTAATATTTCTGATCTGAAAGATTTAGGAACGACAACTTGATGATTGACAGCCCATTCATCATCAACAGAGAGTTCAGGAGGGCGCCACTTTCTCATTAATATTCTATCTTTCATACAAAAATAGACAGGTTCCTGTGAAAGATCAGTTTCACTAACAGCTTTTTGACATAAAGGTGCTATTTCTGGATCATTGTGTTGGTCTTCACTTAGTTTTGACCTTGACCTTGTATCATGGCCTTCATTAACTAAAAGTGAAGATGTGTAATCCAATTCTGATGAATTATGTTTAGAATTTGTCTGACTTTCAGACGGATTTTGTGAAATAGATCTGTTAATTTCATTTTTAAATAGATGACCCAACAAAGAATCGGATAAGTCAATATCAGACTGATTTTCAGTCAAAATGGCTTTCTTTGCCATAGCTCTAGTAACTGCACATGAAGTGTAAAGGTCAGGAATTTCTTCCTCAATTGCATCGGGTGATTGATCCATGCAAGGTGTGTCAGTTACAAGTGGATTAACAATTACCTTATCTCCGGCTAAATCATTGCCTAATAACAAATAAACACCTTTAAAAGGTAATTTTTTTCTGATACCAACAGTCACTAGAACATTAATTAAGTCTGAAGACAAATAAATGTTATGAAGCGGAACATTAACAAATCCACATTCTACACCCTGAATAAGGACACTTGTCCCAGAAGAAGTCTTCTCATAAAAAGGCAGGACATTTGCTAAAATAAGAGATTGAGAAGCTCCAGTATCACGTAAAATTTTAATAGGGGTAGACTGGGCAAAATCACTTTTTAGTGACACGAAACCATCTGATAAGAATGGTTCATAAATCTCCATAACAGTATCAGTCTCAGGTACTTTGGCCTGGACAAAAGTTTGGTCTTTAAAACATGACTGAGGTGTAGACTTTAATGAAGTAAAGCCTGTAGGCTTAAAACTTTCTTGTTTTTCCCGTTTTCTTTTTAAAACAGGACATTCAGAAATAATATGACCTGATTCTTTGCAATAATTACAAGTGGGTCGAGATAAGGGATTTTGACCTTTGGCTTCATAAAGAGACTTGGGTTTGGGATCATTCTGATTGGAATTGTCATTATGTTGATTAAAATTTGGTGTAGGACCAGTAGATGAATAAAAAGGTTTTCGAGGGTTTGATTTATTCATGAAAGAGACCTTGTGCGTCAAGGCAAAGTTGTCTGCTAAGCAAGCAGCTTCTTCTAAGGTTTCAACTTCTTTCTCGTCTAAGAAAGTTTTTACATCTAAATTAATGCACCTTTAAATATTCTTCAACTAACAGAAGTTGTCTAAGTTTTCCGTGATCTGAACCTATTTTCTTTGAATGGCACCACCTATCAAAAAATTGTTCTTTAGTTCTAGCAAATTCAACATGAATTTGACCATTTCCTTTCCTGCAATTCCTAAATTTTTGTCTATATGCTTCAGGTACTAATTCATAAGCTTTTAGAATCAATTCTTTAACATTATCATAATTAAAGGGAGCTGTTCATTACTTAGTTGCGAAAAAATATCGCGAGCCTTTCCAGTTACAACACTTTGCAAGAGTAAGGTCCAGTGTTCTTTTGGCCATTTCAAAGTTTCAGCAAATCTTTCAAAATATAAGAAGTATTTATCAATTTCCTGTTCTTGAAATGGCTGTACAAGTCTGAGGTGTTTTGTTATGTCAAAGTCATTAACCATATGCAAAGATGGTCTTTCTTTGTTTTCTAATTCTAATTCTTTCATTCTCACCTGAAACTGCATCTTTTCTAATTCTAATTTTAATTCTAATTCTTTTTCTGTAGAATGCATCCTTTCTAACTCTAATTTTAATTCTAATTCTTTTTCTTTCATTATTTCTTCTTGCTCTAATTTTATTTTTAATTCTTTTTCTACTTGCTCTAATTTTAATTTTAATTCTTTTTCTTTCATTTGTAGTTTTAATTTCTCTAACTCAATATTACTTTTAATGTCTATCTGAGAAACAAGAATAAGAGACAGAGCAGACGAGTCAAGTGTTTCTTCATCAACTAAAAACTGAACAATAGAATTTTTAATTTCATGCTTTAAATAGTACCTTTAATGGCAATAAGTTTTTAATGAGAAGCAAGATCTAACAAATCTGACTTTTTTGCCAAATTTAACAACTCCTGAGAAGGATCAGCAACAAAATTTTCAAGATCAAAAGACATTATTGCTTTTTGCTGGTTCAGTAGAATAAAATTCAAATTCAAATTCAAATTCTAATTTTTTATTTCTCTTTGTTATCTAATAAAATTTAATACTGTGACAAGTTCAAAATAATTTCAAAGTGTATCCAAAATGACTAGACGATCAATCCCGGACGAGCCCCCAATTTCTGTTACGAGCCAAGCGTAACGAGAAAGAAAATCAGCAACAAGCCTTTAACAATTAACAATATTTATCAATGAACAAAGACAAAAGAGTACAATAGGAGTTAAGTTTGAATGAAATTTTGTCAATTCTAATCCTAGAATGTTGAAATAAAATAAGTCCCTCAAAATTAACAATAATGTTTAGACTACAGAAGAATGAAATTTCTGGTTCCTAAAACCTAAATTAACAATAGTTTCAACTTGCAAGTAGTTATGAGCAACCTGTATCAAAATAAAGTCATTCCAACTTACAGATGTATATCTCAAGTTAAATCCAACACTTTTTACTAATTCTTTATCCACAAAGCCACAAGTCTAACTTCAAAATCCGAAATCACCAAGTAAGTCACTTCTATTTATATCAGCTTGGAAAATTCTAGATTAGTCTTTTCTAGAAAGATGACATCATCGATTAGTAAACAGCTTCTTTGCTAACAACCTGTTTCTAAAAATAACCACAATGGAAAAACCAATAAATGTTCCTCATGTTTCTAGAATATTCTGAAAACAGGTCACTGTATATCCTATCTACATAAAACTTGATTATCCCGAACAGATTTTTCCTTGATACGACTTATGGAAAGCAGAATTCCTTAACATGCATAACCTACTTTTGGTTTGTTCGAAGCATTTTATACATTTCTAATAATGTTTCCGAAAGCTTTTTATTCTGATTGTTGACGTTAAGTTCATCTGATTTGATAGACGACGAAAGTTAAACATACATCTTCACTCGTTTTCATCCAGTTTTTAACCGTTTTTTTTTTTTTTTTTTTCTTGATTTTATGCAACTATAATCACTTTTGTATCTTCATGCCAAATATTGCCCCTGATGGTTGCAAGGTTGTACAGATTACGGCAGACAGAAAATGCATTGCATTCTACAGCGACTAGCCATAGACATAACAAGCACAGTTTTCGGTTTAAATCGAAGACAAATCCCTACAGTTTCTTTACCCCATACACTTTATACTGATTTTTCTATCTACGTTTACACAGCTGACTAGATTGTAACACCGTCAAGTTTTAACAGCGTTTGTTTACTCTTTGGCTGTAAAGATGTCTCTTTAATAATGAAATGCTTAACTTACTTTTCATTGCGACAGTATGATTTTGTTGACGGTGATGCGGCTTGCACTTTTACAAAAAAAAAAAAAAAAAAAAAACAAGAGGGCCATGATGGCCCTGAAATTGCTTACCTGAGTCTTTTGACCAAACATGACCCATTTTCAATCTCTTTTGAGATATTATGACAAACATTCTGCCAAGATTTTCATGAGTTATTGACCTGAAATGACCGACTTGCAAACTGGTGCAAGACCAACATTCTGACCAAGTTTCATGATTATTGCATTAAAATTTAGGCCTCTAGAAAGTAAACAAGGTTTTCGAAGATTTGACCTAGTGACCTAGTTTTTGATCCGACATTATCTATTTTCGAACTCTTTCAAGATATTATCAAAACAAACATTCTGGCCAACTTTCAAGAGTTTTGGACTAAAAATGTGGCCTCTAGAGCATGCACAAGGTTTTTCTAAGATTTGACCTAGTGACCTAGTTTTTGATCAGACATTAGCCATTATCAAACACTTTTGAGACATCACTAAGACAAACATTCTGACCAAGTTTCATGTGTATTGGATTGAAAATGTGGCCTCTAGAGCGTACTAAAGGTTTTTCTAAGATTTGACCAAGTGACCTAGTTTTGAGCCGACATGACCTATTATCAGACTCTTTTGAGATATCACCAAAACAAACATTCTGACCAAGTTTGAAGAGTATCAGACTGAAAATGTGGCCTCTAGAGCGTACACAAGGTTTTTCTAATTTTTGACCCCATGACCTAGTTTTTTAACCCACATGACCCATTTTCAGACTTATTCAAGGTATCATCAAAACAAACATTCTGACCAGGTTTCAGGAGTATCGGACTGAAAAATGTGTCCTCCAGAGCGTACATAAGGTTTTTCTTGGATTTGACCTAGTGACCTAGTTTTTGACCCGACATAACCCATTATCGGACTCTTCTGAGATATTATCAAGACAATTATTTTGACCAAGTTTCAAGAGGTTTTGACGGAAAATGTGGTTTCTAGAGCGTACACAAGGTTTTTCTAAGATTTGACCTAGTGACCTAGTTTTTGAACTGACATGACCCATTTTCAAACTCGTCTGAGATATCAGCAAGACAAACATTTTGACCAACTTTCAGGAGTTTTGGATTGTAAATGTGGCCTCTAGAGCGTACACAAGGTTTTTCTATGATTTGACCTAATGACCTAGTTTTTGACCTCACATACTCGTCCAAGATATCATCAAGACAAACATTCTGACCAACTTTCAAAAGTTTCGGGCTGAAAATGTGGCCTCGAGAGCGTACACAAGGTTTTTCCAAGATTAGACCTAGTGACCTAGTTTTTGACTCCACATGGCCCATTTTTGAACTCGTCCGAGATATCAAGACAAACATTCTGACCAACTTTCAAGAGTGTTTGACTGAAAGTGTGGCCTCTAGAGATTTGACCTTTGGACTTAGTTTTTGACTCGACATGACCCATTTGCGAACTCGTCTGAGATATCATCCATACAAACATTCTGACCAATTTTCAGGAGATTTGGATCGTAATCGTGGCCTCTAGCGCGTACACAAGGTTTTTTCTAAGATTTGACCTAATGACCTAGTTTTGGACCCCACATAACCTACTTTTGAACTCGTCCAAGATATCATCCAGACAAACATTCTGACCAACTTTCAAATGTTTTGGACTGAAAATGTGGCCTCGAGAGCGTACAAAAGGTTTTTCCAAGATATGACCTAATGACCTAGTTTTGGACCCCAAATGGCCCATTTTCGAACTCGTCCGAGATATTATCAAGACAAACATTCTGACCAACTTTTAAGAGTGTTGGACCGAAAATGTGGCCTCTAGAGCGCACACAAGGTTTTTCTAATATTTGACCTGGTGACCTAGTTTTTGACCCGAGATGACCCATTTTCGAACTCGTCCGAGAAATTATCAAGACAAACCTTCTGACAAACTTTTAAGAGTGTTTGACTGAAAATGTGGCCTCTAGAGCGTACACAAGGTTTTTTCAAGATTTGATTTGGTGACCTAGTTTTTGACCCGACATGACCCATTTTCGGTCTCGTCCGAGATACTATCAAGGCAAACATTCTGACCAACTTTCAGGAGTATTGGACAGAAAATATGGCCTCTAGAGCATACACAATATTTTTCCAAGATTTGACCTAGTGACCTAGTTTTCGACCCGAGATGACCCATTTTCGAACTCGTCCGAGATTTTATTGAGACAAACATTCTGACCAAGTTTCATGAGTATCGGACTGAAAATGTGGCCTCTAGAGCGTACACAAGGTGAAAAAGTTGACGACGCACGACGCACGCCGCGCGACGGACGACGGACACAGCACGATCACGATAGCTCCCCATGAGCACTTCGTGCTCAGGTGAGCTAAAAACCCTTAACCTGCTAAATAGGTCAAATGAAACTTTCCAGCTAATAGTAGACAACTCAAATATTGCTATTTTAAAGATATCTCCTTATCGGACTGTGTAGATCAAGATCAGACTGCAAATTTTATGCATTCTGATCTTAATCTACACTGGCCGCAAAAACGCCTTGAGTCGCGCTTAGCAGCCTACGGGTTAAACACTGAGTAAGATCAACGATATTGTATTGTTCTTATCGTTTCCAGATGATTCCCCAGCCGTGAGAAAACGAAATCAATCCGAAAACGAGGATCAAAGAGGTAAGTGCACTGAATGGTAAGTTTCAACATTTCTGTTATATATCACGGCGATCTCTCACGTATTCATGTATTTCCTGGTTTTCACCAGTGCTAGACTAGGGCTCTTAAGTGCATTGCCCAAAGGACCCGCAGACGAAAAGCCCAGTACTTACAGTTGGGCTCGAATACGGGGCCTCCAGGTTGCAGGTCTCACACTGTACCACTGAGCCACGCAGGACCCTCACAGAGGTAAGCCATGACTGTTAAACTTTTACCAAACGCCGTGTTTTAACTCTGAGGAATAAGCTTTTGAAAGAATTGTGGGACAAATGAAAAATTGTTGGTTACCGGCATTTTTTTTTCTATTTCATACAATGTTTTCAAAAGCAGCCTTTTCTTAGGGTCGTCAACACTAAGAGTTTTTAGGTAAAGGTACCCTGCCCCACAGTAACAAATTATAATCCTTAGGCTGCTAAGCGCGACTCACTGACCATTTGCGGACAGTCTAGATCAAGATCAGACTGCACAAAACGTGCAGTCTGATCTTTGATCTACACTGTCCAGTCAGGAAATATTTTTCCCCAAAAGTTACCTTTGAAATAGCAAATTTTAGGTTTTTACTATATCCTTTTTACTTATTTAGCAGGATAAGAGTTAATGTCTTTGAAGAAGGCTTTTGAAAACACTTTGAGAAAAGTATGAAATGCTGGTAGCCTAACCAGCATTCTCTCCTTTTCCCACGATTTTTTCTTTCCTATCGAATACAGAAATAATCACTTGAGCTACATCTAATTCGTTGTTTGCAAATACTTTGAATTTGGTCGAGTCAAAAAAATATCATTAAACTGCAAAGAAATTTCTCGCGATCTGATTGGATAATGTGTCCCAAACAAATACTCATGTACACTGCCAAAATCCTCGTAAAACAAGTTTCCCTTTCGGGAGCCTCGTATACATGATTATTCTTTCAACACAACATCCAAAACGGCGGCGTCTATCGATACGAGCCGCCCACAAGACAAAAATTTGAAACTCGAACATAGTAGCGTTAAAAGGATAACCTAATGGTCGTTTGAGGCAAGTAATAGTCGTTTACCTTTGTAAACAAATCATCAAAATGCATAGTTGATTACCCTGAAGTTGTTTCAATCCATGTTAAAAGAAATAAGCGTCAAATGCTTATCGAAGTGACATTATTCGGTTCGTTCACCAAACTTCACGTTTTACCAATGTTTCAGTGACTTAAGTTCCCAAGGACGTCACTTTTCATTGAATTTTGGCACTCAGAAGGGAAATACGATTTTGTCAGCGTACTCATTTCGTGAATTTATAAAACAGGAAAATTTCGCCGAATACACATAGGAATGGTAAAACTTTGCAGTATAATAAATTCGTTGTACGGTTAGGTGGTAGGGGACTTGGAAACTTGTTCACGGCTGTGGCAAATCATGTCGCCCCGAGCCGAAGGCGAGGTGGCGAGATGATTTGCAACAGCCGTGAACAAGTTTCCAAGTCCCAAGGCCACCTGACCGAACAACTAATAGGGCCGGTTGCATTACAAAGGTCTATTTAAGACTGGAACAAGGCCTAACCCAGGTCTGGGTAGACCAGAATTTTGACCCGGTATGCATAAAACTAGTTCAGTTCGAGTCTACCTAGCCCCAGTCTATCCAGACTAGGTTTAACTATCCTTGTGGTAGGACTAAACGACGGGTAGATTTTGTTCAGCGCACCGCTGTTGTCTAGACAACGACACATTTATGCACGTGATTATGCACGACGGAGTCTATAAACAGGCTTGAATGCGCTGCTATCCAGTACGATCAGCTGCTGGTGGATCAACAAGAAGAGCCGGTACTTATTTTTTTTTTAACTAGATTGTTATTATTTCTGAATCTAGGAATACAGAAATGCAGAAAATAAAGGTTGACCAAGATCAGACAGCACAGATATCTTTGTATATATCAGATATACTGATCGATCTCTTAGTTTAAAGACCGTCTAAGTACACTCCATGATAAGAAGATAAAACAATTGTAGAATTCTATATGGAATATGAGAATAACTCTTTACCAGACTGTAAAACTCTGATCTCGCCCAAATTGACATTATATGCAGACGTCAAAATAACTGTGGCTCAAATGATGGATTTTTTTTCTCTGGAAGAATTGAAAATGCTTGGTACGAGCATTTTTCCTTTTTCCACAATATTTTCAAATCCGTCTTCCCAGAAGCCATAAAAACCAGGACTTATTATGTGTTGAGAAGTGTCTCTATCCAAAATAATCAACCATCACAGCCTTTCATGACGTTGCAATACTTCAGTTGAATTTGCGTGAGGCCTAGATTAAGATCAGATTACATTGTACTTGATTACTGGTTTGCACTAAGCTGTCTCATTTTGATAGTAAAAGAGAATACTTGGAGGTTCTTAATCTGCATTTGAAACATATTTATAACCCTTTGATATATAAACTCCTATTCTGAGGAAGATAGGAAGAGTTCATTTATTCTCTTTATCCGGACAATTTAATTTTTTCCCGAATCTATCTAAAAACAAATTGCTTAAGCAGCAGAAGGTATGGACTCAGATGTGTAGGCTGATGGTTGTCTATATTGTTCATCCGAATGGAAAGATAAAGGTCAGTAATGCTCAAATTCAATAATAATTTCGGTCACTGTTCATCTTGTTTACTCACATTACGTGAGAGATGCTGGTAAGGATGGTGTCTTCTTCGGATATAGAACAATTTGGTTAGATAGATATTATGGATCCATGATTATGTGATGACTTGCCTGCTATCATGTATCACGGAGATGCATTAAGGCCCCTTTTGCCAGAGCATGGCTCACACACACACACACACACACACACACGTTGTGTGTGTTCGGGGCATATTATCCAATCAGATCACGAGAAATTTCTTTGCAGTATAATAATAAGTTACTGTACTCGTAGTCTTATTCTCCAAGATTTTCTAAATTTGAAAGTAACACAATATATGATTTGCTAAGAATGGTTGCTGCATACGCGCCCAGGCTATGCAAAACATGTATTTCGTCCGCTGCGTTAAAATATCATGGCAGAAATATATGAGCCATGCTCCGTGAAAAGGGGGCTTAATGCATATGCGAAAAGTATCGACCTAGGACAGCCTGCGCAGTCCGCGCAGGCTGACCTGGGCCAAAACTTTTCGCTATTGGTCAATTTTCTGTATGTCCAGGGCCTAGTCTAAGATTAAGTGGGTTGTTAAAAAATGCGGCTATCATGGATCCATAAGTATGTGATGGCTTGCTTGGTACCATGGATCACGGAGATGCATTAATTGGTACCATGGATCATGGAGATGGCTCGTATTTAAAGGGGGTTGTTAAGATTTTTTAAAAAAAATTACACCACACTTCAAAATGTTTTATCGTTCAATTTAGTCTAGATATATTACTCGAAGAAATTGACATGAAATAAATGACCTCTATTACCATATATTACATGCTTGAATTATTGTCCGAACTTAGTTTCGGCTATTGTCGTCTGCATGCGGAACTATGTGCACGTTTTTCAACTCTTTAGGCGGCTAATAACTTATCGTGTCTTCAAAGAATACTTAAAATTCTCTGAAATAAACATTATTTTCTTGGTTTAAATTGGTAATACGTGGCGGGTGACATAGATCTAAGATGCACTTTCTGTGCAGTCTGATCTTGATCTATGTCATCCGCAAAAGCTTCTTATTTTGACTATAGCACAGTAAGGGTCAAACCCGACATTTACCATTAACAGAATTTCCGTACCGTCCGATTATACCCGATGTTACAAATATTCACTCTTTAATTATTCTTTGCATAAAGGTCAATTTCAGGTCAATTTATTCGAGTAATACTCGTAGCTGGCAAACAGTCAACAAATAAGAAACAGAAGTGTATGTACCAAAACTGTTTAGATGGTATTTCTTTCATTGACTTGATCTACGTAGCCTCTTACAGTAACAATAAAGGCCAAATGTAAACAAAGCAGATGTTTAAATGCATTTGAATTTATATAATACCATTTAAAAGTATGGAAATTATTGTGAAGATGACAATCTGTCATTGTACGGTCGGTCCAAGTGTTAGTCGCTGACAGAGAAATTAATTTCTAAACTAGGTCAAAACCTGCCGGGTAGCTGTGTCTTTCTTTTTATTTTGGTTTTTGCCTGATTTTAAAATTCTTTTTTGTTTTCTACCAGCGACTAACATATGGCCTGACCACACGATAACAGACTGTCATCTCCAGAATATTTTCCATACTTTTAAATGGTATGATTTAAATCTAAATGTATTATGACACCTGCTTTGATATTTTTGCTTTATTGGGCCTTTAAGATCAATTAAGGTTTCGAGTCAAAACCTCTCAAAGTATTGAGAGAATGTAACATTATTTATGACATGCGTCGATTTCGTGGGATAGTATTCATATAAGTACGATGACATCATATTTCATCTTTTAAAATAGACTGAGTTACCGATTAAAAGATGACCATTTACTTAAAGTAACAATAGCTTCCAAAAGGAAACAAAATAGGTGTTAAAATACATTTCAATTTCAATCATATCATATAAAAGTATGAAAAGTGTTAGTCGCTAGGAGAGAAATTAATTTCAAAACTTGGTCAAGACCTACCAGGTCAGTCTATTCTTTGTTTTCTTTTTGCCTGATTTTAGAATTCATTTTTCTGTCTGCGACTAGACTGTCATCTTCACAATACTTTTCATACTTTTAAATGGTATGATTTAAATCTAAATGCATTTTAACACCTGCTTTGATTGTTTGGCAGCTATTGGGCCTTTAATTGGGCCAAGATGAATGCACACTATTACCGAAGGTAACCTCCCTGTTTCTTTACGTTTGGAGAGAAAAATATATGTGTTATATTCTGTGAAAAGGGGTTTTAATACAACTGCAAAAAGTATCAAGGGGAAACATGCCAAAGGATCATTCCATCTCATGATTTAGTCAAATGTTAACAAAAAAAACCCAAAAAATGGATCCATGATTATGTGGCGACTTGTGTGATATAATGAATAATGCATCACAGAGATGCATTAAACCCCCTTTTGCCAGAGCACAGCTCATATTCATAGTATGTTTTAGTGATTTACGAGAACATTTATTTTCAAAAAAAAATCTTGGTGGGCCCCTTTAACGTTATACCAAACAACAAAATTTTGGACTCGACCGAATTAACAGCAATTGCAGATGACAAATTAAATGTTACTCAAATGTTTGGAGCTTTCTTTAATAAGGTTGAAAACATTGTGGGAAGAGGAGACATGTTCAGACATGTACAGGTGGGTGATCAATAGTCTTTTGTTAAAGTCGCCACACTGACTGGTTTTGTTTATTTAGGGACGGAAATGCGGACAATGGCCTATTCAACTATCAAAGTTCATCCTCTAACAAAGGACCAGGGATACAGAGCTGATTTGTATACCCCATCGAAGACTTAGTCGCGGACATTGAGGGTCAGGTCCTAGGTCCTCGATGGAAAAAAAAAGTACAGATAACTATTTTTAATAGTAAAAAGGCGAAAAATGAAAAGAAAATATTCTACAAGTAAAAATATAAAAGTACCGAGGGAAAAACCATAGGAACAAGCAGATAAAAATAGTCTACGGTGAAAAAGAAGAAGTAGAAAAGTCAAACATAGTCTACGGGTAAACATAATAAAAGTACAGATAACTTTCTAATGATATTAAATGAGGAAAATGAAGAAAAAGCAGAAAAATCAAAATAAAAATAGTGAAAAAATAAAATGCTACCTTATTGTTGATGTTTTCCCTTCAACTCTCTTCAGTCAAATGACCAAGATCATAGCTCCCTTTGAATTGAGAGTTAATCCCCTAACTCGTTTTACAAATTAACTTTAAAAGTTTAGAACTCGAACATTTGGCAAAATAGCGAACGGAAATGACGTCATTTTTTACTGTAGAAAAGTAACGCAAGACATTAATAAGTTAGTACGTGTTATGACGGCAGGATTTATCAATAATACTTTTGACAAAAGATATACCGAATGTGTTCGAACTCGTTTACCATAATCCAAAAGCAATCCAACAATTAAAATGGTGAACGTTAATTTTAGAAATAGAATAACGCCTCTTTTTGAAATCGAGGCTCGCTGTCCGAAGTACAAGGTTTTGACTTATTGCCGGAGAGCATAAGGTCCATCATTAAGTACTTTTGTCTGTAAACGCTTTTAACATTTTACTAGATCAACCACGGTTTTTAAGGCACAGCTGTGGAAGAATTTCAGAACCGTTGAAGGGTGCAGGGGTACATGTACATATTTAGAGTTTGTGGAAGTCTGTTATGCGATAGACGAATCCTGGTTTTTCAGCACAGAGGTGGAAGGGTTTCAGAACCGTTACGGGTATGGGAGAAAAAAGACATAGTGGTGGAACGCCTATTTAAAACATTGTGGGAAAAGGAGTAAAAGTCTGCAGTAAATATAATATTCAAAATTGATTGTTCGTACCTTTAAAACGTCATGTTCTATTTCCTTTCTACATTTTATATAAAAAAACGCGTACGCGCAATGTTTTCCACACACCTACAAACAGCATTTAAAAATATTCAATAAATAATGTACAGTTATTGTAAATAAGATCCCTTTATTGAAACTACTGGAGGCACATAGTCGCTGTGATCAAAAACTCCCAAACACTGCGCATGCGTGACGGCCATCTTGGAATTTGGATTTTTAAAGAGGACCGTCTAGCACTGATAAACAATGTATAATGTCTGCTCAAAAAGTAAAGAACAATCTGATACAAATATCGAAGTGGTCTCTCATTAAATATGCACGAGAAATTTCAATTCTCTTTCAAAAGAGGCCACCTACCGCTGATTAAAAATGCATGATGTCAGGCCCGAGTGTAAAGAACAGCCATGGACATAGACAGACATAGCAATAGCCTATATTAAAAATGTATGAGACTTTCCAATACCCTTTTAAAAAGTCAATTGCCCCCGAGCCAAATGAAGACGTCGTGACGTGAATCTATGGTAACTCGATTCCAATTTGTTGCCTCACATTAAAAATGTGTGAGACCTCCCAATATCCTTCCAAAAGATCTACTACCCCGGAGTCAAATGACAACGGCGTGACGGTATCTAGGAGTTTTGATTGATAAAATCTTTATGAATAAACACTGGTCGTCATTTCCCCCCATTCTCTGCTCTGTCTGGTTCGAATTCATTTCTTTATTTAAAATTGAAAATTAAAATCACAAGTATGGAATATGATATATGAAAGCGGGGTAAAAAGTATGTGCTAAAGTCATTTTTCTAATCAGAAATGGAATTTTTTGAAGTTTTAAACAAGATACAGATTTAAATTTGATCAACGACGATAAGAAGTGTCTAAATGACATTTTATCGGACATTTGATCTCTTTTCTTTCCCTTGTTCGAATTTATTTCTTTACTTAAAATTGAAAAATAGAGTCACAAATATGGAATATGATATATGAAATCGGGGTAAAACGAGCATGCTAAAGCCATTTCTTTATTCAAAAATAGAACTTTTCGAGTTTTTAACAAATTTCACGTTTGAATTTGATCAACGATGATAAGAACGGCCCCATTGATTGTTTATCAGACATTTGATCTCCACTACCTTTTTTTCTCTGGTTCGATTTCATTTCTTTATTAAAATTGAAACACGAAATCACAAGTATGGAGTATTATATATAAAATCGGGGTATAACGGGAGTGCTAAAGTAATTTCTCTGATCAATAATGGATTTTTTTCAAGTTTTAATCAAAATGCATTATTTGAATTTGATCAATGACGATAAAAACGGTCTCAATGACACTTTATCGGACAGGTGATCTCTATTACCTATATTTCCCTGGTTCGATTTCATTTCTTTGTTAAAAGCGAAACACAAAATCACAAGTATGGAATATTCTATATGAAATCGGGGTACAAGGCGTGTACTAAAGTCATTTCTTTATTCAAAAAATGATTTTTCTAAGTTTTAAACAAAATCCTTATTTAAATTTGATCAATGATGATAAGATCGGCCTCAGTGATTCTTTATCAAACATTTGATCTCCAAAACCCAGACAGAGCAGTGTTTATTCATAAAGATTTTATCAATCAAAACTCAATTGAAATTAGCAACAGTAGATAAACAATTGATACGAGTTATACAGACACACATACACATTTATCGTTACCGAAAGGAAATCACCATATATATATATATATATATTTTTTTTTTGTCACAATGACTTTGTTCCTTGTGGCTTTTGCACAGGTATTTGTCACAAAGACCGCTAGCACTTTCTTTGATGAATTTCAATTTACAGTAACTGTGTAAATCATTCAATAGATATATGCAAGTACTAATTGTGGGTGTGCAGGAAAATTGTGTGAATGTGTTTTCATATTAATTGCAAAAAAAATGACGCTTTCAAGGTAAGTAGAATAAAGTGTTATATTATATTTACAATAGATTTGGGTTGCATCATTGTAAATTATATTCACAGTAGATTTTGGGTGTATATTTCGAAAATGTACATGTAGAACCCAAAAATCTCCATTTACAAAACGTTTGCCTTGAATAAAGTGTACAGACAAAATCATTTTCAATAAGAGACCCTTTTGAAAGAGTATTGGAAGGTCTCATACATTTTCAGTGGGAGGAAACAAAGCTAGATCACGGTATCCTTGATACCGTCACGCCGTTGTCATTTGACTCCGGGGTAGTAGATCTTTTGGAAGGATATTGGGAGGTCTCACACATTTTTAATGTGAGGTAACAAATTGGAATCGAGTTACCATAGATTCACGTCATAACGTCTTCATTTGGCTCGGGGGCAATTGACTTTTTGAAAGGGTATACGCTATTGCTATGTCTGTCTATATCCATGTCTGTTCTTTACACTCGGGCCAGACATCATGCATTTTTAATCAGCGGTAGGTGGCCTCTTTTGAAAGAGAATTGAAATTTCTCGTGCATATTTAATGAGAGACCAATTCGATGTTTGTATCAGATTGTTCTTTACTTTTTGAGCAGACATTATACATTGTTTATCAGTGCTAGACGGTCCTCTTTAAAAATCCAAATTCCAAGATGGCCGTAACGCATGCGCAGTGTTTGGGATTAAAGCTTTTGATCACAGCGACTATGTGCCTCCAGTAGTTTCAATAAAGGGATCTAATTTACAATAACTGTACATTATTTATTGAATATTTTTAAATGCTGTTTGTAGGTGTGTGGAAAACGTTGCGCGTACGCGTGTTTTATATAAAATGTAGAAAGGAAATAGAACATGACGTTTTAAAGGTACGAACAATCAATTTTGAATATTATATTTACTGCAGACTTTTACTCCTTTTCCCACAATGTTTTAAATAGGCGTTCCACCACTATTTCTTTTTTCTCCCATACCCTTAACGGTTCTGAAACCCTTCCACCTCTGTGCTGAAAAACCAGGATTCGTCTATCGCATAACAGACTTCCACAAACTCTAAATATGTACATGTACCCCTGCACCCTTCAACGGTTCTGAAATTCTTCCACAGCTGTGCCTTAAAAACCGTGGTTGATCTAGTAAAGGGTTAAAAGCGTTTACAGACAAAAGCATTTTAATGATGGACCTTATGCTCTCCGGCAATAAGTCAAAACCTTGTACTTCGGACAGCGAGCCTCGATTTCAAAAAGAGGCGTTATTCTATTTGTAGAACTATCGTTCACCATTTTAATTGTTGGATTGCTTTTAGATTATGGTAAACGAGTTCGAACACGTTTGATGTATCTTTTGTCAAAGGCATTATTGATAAATCCTGCAGTCATAACACGTACTAACCTTTTAATGTCTTGCGTTACGTTCCTACAGTAAAAAATACGGGAAAATGACGTCATTTCCGTTCGCCATTTTGCCAAATGTTCGAGTTCTAAACGTCTAAAGTTAATTTTTAAAACGAGTTAGGGGATTAACTCTCAATTCAAAGGGAGCTAATGTCTTCTTTTAACTTTTACATTTTGGCAATAGTAAAAGGTAGAATCATATATCGTGGAATTCAGAGTGATTAGCTTTTTGCTATGGTATAGAAATATGAATTCTTGAAATTTTGTTTAAAAGCCAGTCAAGGGAAATAACTTAACCAAAATCGTGAACATGGGGTCAAAAATGAAAGAGTGTTGTTTTATGTACTATTTGGTAGGGCTGTCTCAAATTTGATGAAAAGAAACTGTCGAAAAAAAAAAAAAAAATCGAAGAATAACGATTGTATTGCATAGGAAGGCAGGGTCGGTCTTCAAGTTTTAACATATATGTTTCTATAACAGCCAGGGAGGGTTACAATTATTGTTTTTTTCCCGAGGCCATTGTTCTCGTATCCTATAGAAACAAAAAACAGACAGTGTGACGACTTTAACCAAGGATTTTAACAAAGGACTATTGATCGTCCCTACCTGTTCCTTTGTTTGGAGATTTAGCGTGTCTGAACATGAATGTCTGAAAATAGATTGACGCATGCGCACTGGTGGTAGCATGCGTTTATGATCTTGGTCATTTGACTGAAGGGCGTTGAAGGGAAAACATCAACAATAAGGTAGCATTTTATTTTTTCACTATTTTTATTTTGATTTTTCTGCTTTTTCTTCATTTTCCCCATTTAATATCATTAGAAAGTTATGTGTACTTTTATTATGTTTACCCGTAAACTATGTTTGACTTTTCTACTTCTTCTTTTTCACCGTAAACTATTTTTATCTGCTTGTTCCTTTGGTTTTTCCCTCTGTACTTTTATATTTTTACCTGTAGACTATTTTCTTTTCATTTTTCGCCTTTTTACTATTAAAAATAGTTATCTGTACTTTTTTTTTTCCATCGAGGACCTAGGACCTGACCCTCAATGTCCGCGACTAAGTCTTCGATGGGGTATACAAATCAGCTCTGTATCCCTGGTCCTTTGTTAGAGGATTAACTTTGACAGTTGATTAGGCCATTGTCCGCACTTCCGTCCCTAAATAAACAAAACCAGTCAGTGTGGCGACTTTAACAAAAGACTATTGATCACCCACCTGTACATGTCTGAACATGAATATCTCAAAATAGACGCGTGCAAACTGATGGTAATAATCTTGGTCATATTAGTATGAGACGTCAAAGGGGAAACATCGGTTAAAAAGGTAGAGTTATGTAAATTTTACATTTGTGTATTATGAGAAACCTCAAAGAGAATAGATGTGTGGTTAGACCGACTTAACCATATAGACTTGGTCAAGGGTCGAAGTATGGGTAGGAATCAGCTCTTTGACTTGATGAAGCGTTAAAGGTGAGTCTAAGTGGGAATGTCTCCGTCTAGATAAAAAGACCTGACCTTCAATGTCCGCCAAAAATAACTAGATAGGGTATACAAGTCAGCTCTGTATACCGTAAGGGTGCCTACTTAAACGACTCATTTTTAAAGCTATTTCTCAAAAAATTCCCGCAAAAGTGACGTTGAAGGGAAAATATTAACAATAAGGTACCATTTTACTTCTATATTTACAGAATATTTCTTGAATTGCAAAATCTGCTTCTTCAATTCTATGAACTCTTCCCCTCATGATGTTTAGTCTGTTTTGTACGCAATATTTTCCATCTAGGACCGAGGACCTGACCCTCAATGTCTGCGACTACGTCCTAGATCGAGGTATACAAGTCAGCTCTGTATACATTTTCGAAAAAAATAGATCATTCAAAATGGCCACAAAAACGGCCATTAAAATTACCGCCAAAAAAAAGTAGGTCAATGCTGTTTTGATGCAAAAGTAGGTCATTCAAAATGGCTGCCAAAATAAAAACAAAAATACCAACATAAAAAGTAGGTCATCCAAGATGGCTGACGTTCTAAATATAGTAACAACCTTATATACAAATGAGTTACTATTTATAGTAACAAGATGGCCGCCGATTACGTAATGTTACGTCATCTTTGGCCCCCAAAGAGACGATGGTACGACTAGAATGCTTGCTGAATATGGACTCTAATTAATTTCTTTGAAGGGTAATTTATATACGAGAGTTAAAGATCCAATTTGTGAAATGAAATAAATGAATAGGCTTTACCTTTTCCCAAACGATTACAATTAAGGTAATGAAACACAAATGTTGTATCAAATTGTACAGTGTACTTACAGGTAAACAAAAATGTGATTTTAAACAATAGATTCACCCAAACCCCCAAGCAAAATAAGTCGATTATTCTTGGTTATTCTAATTTAGCTATTTATATATTGATTTTTATACTAATGTCCTTTCATCCATCCATCATTCCGTCCGTCCCTCCAGAGGTCAAACATTTTTCTATATCTTTAAAAGTATTTACCGGTAATTTAAAATTGTCAAATACACGCACATTAATTTATCAGACAGCGAAACAAGGAAAGAAAATTTTGAGGAAAAATAATTTCTTCTAGCAATATATGATTAAAAGAGTTTAATCATACATTCTTGCAGCAAAAATTACTTTTTATTCTGCTAATCCACAGGTTGCCAAAACAAAAACAGATCAATTTGAACTTTGCCTACATTTATTTAAATAAGGAAACTGATATGGGACTGATTGGGCTGTACGCTCGTATCTCTATTGTATTTTATTTGGCCGTTTATTTTATAAGGTCCTAGGCCAAAACGTCCGGGACTAAAACGTCCTGGGCCAAAACATCCGAGGCCAAAAACGTCCGGGGCCAAAAAGTCCTTGGCCAAAACATCCGAGGCCGAAACGTCCGGGCCAAAACGTCCTGGGCCAAAACATCCGAGGCGAAAAACGTCGGAGGCTAAAACGTCCTGGGCCAAAATATCCGAGGCCGAAATGTCCGGGCCAAACCGTCAAGGCGAAAATGTCAGGGGCCAAAACGTCTGTCCACCCAATGTTTATCTACCCTTTCAAAGACATATTTCATGATATATGTCGTCAGTAGATGGTTCTGATTTCGGAAAAGTTGGCAATTATATAGTCTGGTAAAGAATGAATCCTTTTATAAAAAATGGTGTCTTGAAAGCTCTTGGGAGTAATGTTTGCTCCTCTTTCATTTCCTTTCGGCACCTTTTGAATGCTTTAGGTCCCTGTTGAACGCTTCTTTCGAAACCTATTTCGGGATATCTTGAATCCGGTTTTTCATATATCTAGTTCCTAAAATGTTATGTATATTTGTACTTTCCGGCGACCCAATCGTCGACGCCGAAGAAATAGCTTTACTGAAACTGAAGATACATTTTGGTCATAACCTGGAAACAAGTGATAGACAGCGTGGAAACAATATCAGGTTGACAGTTCTCTGCCGTATAATATTGATCCACACTGTCAACTAGCAACCTAAATCCTTAAACTGTTACTGACAGGGTCAAACTATACTTATACTTTACCAAAGGGTAAAACACAGATGTTCGTAATAAGGTAGAAAAATAGTAAAATGTGTAAGATCCTTTAAATATCACGTAAGAGTAACGCCATCGGCATTCTTTTAGAGGGCTGTTTTATTTTTTATGCTGTAAATCAAACTTTCCTATAAAACAACGATAAATTGAACTAGACTATATATGTTCTTTGCAATCTTACAGAAACTGTACAACTGCAACTTTGGGTTAGCATTAGGTAACTCCGTCTATTTTTTTTTTTTTTCACATCAGATATGACGTCATGGAACTGATTTGAATACAACTCCTCGTAATCGACACGTGTTATTGATCATGTGACATTCCCAGTAGTCTCTGTGAAACTCTAACACGAAATCTAAAAATACCAAAGAGGCTACATTGACCATTAAGGGAATACAACTTAAAAATCTTATATTCTTACTTTTGCTTTTCTTCTTTATTGATAATTTACCAGCTATCGTCTTACTTTATTCAAAGCTGTCAGTGCTTTCAGAACTTTGGTAGACGTTTGGTAAGATTATAAAAATCGGAATAGCTCCCTTTAAAGGCGGCCATTCACTTTTTTATGCCGTAAATAGAAATTTCATGTAGATCTGAAACGCCGATAAATATATAGATCTATATTTTTTTCAGTCATATAGAAACTATACAGCTACACTCAGGAAAATGTGCAATTTTTTGCGTTTAAATCACGGGGTGGTCGTTTAGCAATAGGTAACTCCGTCTATTTTTATTAAATCAAATATGTCGCCACGGAACTGGTTTTACATCAGATAAGACGTCATGGAACTGATTTGCCTGCTAACGCCTTACTTAATTCAATGATATATAATTCTTGCAGTTTGGTGAGATACATAAGTTGGTGTTTGAGATAAAATTGTATTAAACGAGTCTAGGAAAAATGTTATTAAGGGAGCCTTTGGCGAGCTTAATAATATTTTTTTCTTGACGAGTTTAATAACTTTCTATCTCAAACGCTAATGAATGTCAGTTCTTTTTATCACATAACGATATTTCACAAATTATACATCAGAAGATGCACATACCATCTTAAGATGCACTCGCGGTTCTTTCCAAAAAACTCATTAACTTCTATGAAATACATACACGATGACTTAAAAAAATGTGATATGAAACATTTATAAGATAAGAAAATTCGTGATGGGTATATTACCCTGAAAACAATGGAGGTTATGTGATAATATAAAATTCCGAATGGTCAAGCTCCCTTTAAAGCCTAAACTGCTAAAAACTGAAATAACAATGAGTTAAGCCGAGAGTAAAAAGCCAAATGTTGTAGTTTCACCATTTTTTTTCACTGGAAAATCTTATTCTATCGCACAGTTTAAATCAAGATCAGACTGCACGTTTTGTGCAGTCTGGTCTTGATTTACACTGTCCGCAAAAGCGTGTTGAATCATAAATAGTTGTTTCAATTTAAACGTACAGTGACTCTTAAACTTTGTATATGTCCCTGTCTACAGCACCCAGGACAAGACAAAACCTCGTGCTACCACAAGAGGAGACCAGATATCTACGACAATGGTTGCGAATGCTGTTCTATCCGACCATACGTTTCCAGAAAGCATCCTGCGTGTTTAATGTTGTCTACTTTCTAATTTTCCTGCTACAGCTAAGCAAAATTGCTCTGGTCACAACACAGGTTTGTTTGATTTTAGGATTACCTTTCATCTCTTTTGTGTTGGTTTCTTCGTTCTTTGTTTTCAACCCTCCTTCTTTCCATATTTCATTTCCCTTCGTTACAACCGTGCAAAGCTTGCTGTCCGAATTTCAGAGGTAAAATTAAATAGAACGGCCCTGCTCTTGTTTCTAAATTCTAACACATGAATCCAAACATCCTATTTTAGGATATGTCAATGGAAATGACAAACACCTGTTTTGTCTCATCCCGGTCGTTGTTTGAGTCGTCGACATGCAAATACTTTGACAGTTTCTCACCGCCCCCCCACCCCCCCCCCCCCCCGTCATTATCGAAGAAATTTTGTTAAACTTGGTTTAGCTGTTAGTGCCGAGCCCCGATAGTTCAGTCGGTAGTGTACAGGACTTGAGAACAGGAGGTCGCTGGTCCGATACCCGGCTCGGCCGATTTCTTTCCGAGGATTGATGAAAGTCATTGCCACAGGATTATATTTCTGTCCTACAGATGACCATTGTTTTAATGGTGGCTATGTGGGAAAGCAGCCAGTGGCTTGGAAAGAATATTGTGCGGAGTACTGGTAATAGAAACTCCGGGAAAGCATGGATAGGTGCACTGGGCGCCGCGATATAACTAAAATGATGTTGAAAACGGCGTTAAACACCTTGAAAACATTAAATCACAAAACAAGCTGTTTATCTCAAAAGGGGAAGCCATACCAGAAAAAATACGTACATGTATATTTGACACAGTCACGTTCCTTTATGGACTTGAACGCTTTCACTGTTTAACCCTTAGGCTGCTAAGCGCGACTCATGGAGCTTTTGCGGACAGTGTAGATCAAGATCAGATTGCACAAAACATGCAGTCTGATCTTGGATCTACACTGTCCGATAAGGAGATATTTCTCTCCAAAATATAACTTTGAAATACCAACATTTTGGTTTTCCCTATTGGCTTCAATTAACTCTTTCAGTGCCAAATAAATAAACTCGACCTCTTTCGACGGCTCTAAATACAATCCATTGAAACTTACAAAGAATTTGATTATATAGGCTTGACTACACAAGCGGACGGTGTAGATCAAAGATCAGACTGCACGTTCTGTGCAGTCTGATCTTGATCTATACCGTTCGCAAAAGTCACTGTTTTCGCCTATGGCGACGAAAGGTATGATTAGCTTATTCAACAGAATAAAGTTAGGCAGCAACTGGAGCCTAACGTTGGCACCCGCATCCGGCTTTCTTATTGTTTAATCCTTTCCCAGACAACACATTTTAGACTTTTCAAAACTGAGAACATCCACTGACGATGAATTCAGAATGGGTACAAATGAGCTTTAGGTCTCTGATAGGGTAGAAAACATTGTGGGAAAAGGAGAAAATGCTGGTTACCAGCATTTTCTCCTTTTCCCTCAATGTTTTCAAAAGCCTTTTTTCCCAGGATCGTGAAAACCAGGGACTGTTTGGTAAAGAGTTAATCTATCTATCTTTATACTTCAAGTTATTTCTTTTCACTTTTGTATGCGATTACTCGACATGCGCCGCGCTCTGGTAAAAAGTGATTGAATACATCTCCGTGATACTTTATACCAAGCGAGTGATCACAAAAGTTTGGATCCATAAAATCAAATTTTGTCGACCAAGAGACTGAATCATGAGTTAAATGGTCCTTGGTTATGCAGATAACTTACATATAGCAAAGAGTATCGATCCAGGCCAGCCTGCAAAAAAGTATAGTGCATACTGACATGGGTCGATACTTTTTGCCATTGATCAATTTTCTGCATGTCCAAGAACCATTCTACCTGCAGACCCAGTATTTTCTTTAAAAAAAATGGATACAAAGATATGTGATGATTTGCCTCGTATAATGCATCACCGAAATGCATTAAGTCCCCTTTTGCCAGGACATGGCTTATTTATATTTTCAATTCTATATTTAGATGTGCCATTTTGGTGACGATAGGCGAAGCTTCAGTTCTATCGTAAATCGAGGTCACATTGTGTTACGTCATCTATTTCTGCAGTATTGGGACTCGTGTAAGTAGCTTCGGGTTTTCTTTTTTTTTTGATAAAAATGACTCATCAGGATTTAACCTAACCCGTCACAACTCGGCCGAAACTACATCTAACCTCGTCCGTATCAATAGGGTTTCCATTTTGAAAACTGTCAGTCACATGATATTAAACATAGCGGCTCCCATGTGAATCGACTGGCAACAACAGCTACTGTGATGAGCGATCTGTCGCTAAAAATGCCAACGGAATTGAAAGACCTAATAAGAAAATAAATGTGCAAACTGTTTGTCATCGTAAATGGTAAAAAATGAAGATATGTTTATTCTAAGGGCCCCTGCCTATTTGCTGGCAAATTTACGCCACCTATCTTTTTTAAAGATATTTCCTGTTAATAGACTGACTTTATTTTCAGCCTGGGAAACTTTGCCATATCCGCCATCACAAGGTGACTTCGCAGTGTATGACATACAAGAACTGAAAGGAATGATAAACTTTGCTGTGTCACAGGTAATAAGCTCTGTAATCAATGTCTGTCTGTCTGTCTGTCTGTCAACACTGTTTCTAGTAGGCTGAGATAATTAAGGGTCTGGGTCGATTTCATATTTGCAAAAGACTGGACGTAATAGACTATGTAGTCTGTATCTGGCTCTGTTTTGGTATCTCAATGCAGAGATCAAACTAGAATTAAGGTCGACTGAACGTTTTTTTCTGTAAACGTTTAGAAAGACGCATATTGTTGGTAGAATCTCTTTGGAGAAAAAAAAGATAATTTATGTAAAAATAAGATCAGGTCTGTCTTATTTCTATCTTTGATAAGTTGTTGCAAGCATGGCGTCGCAAAGGTGAAATCGAGGATGAATTACATGACGTATTTAAATGACATTGTACTATGAAAATTGATTTTGAAAATAAAGTCACGATTTTGCACGTTGCTACCAGAATTAAATTGAAAAATAAGAGTACTAGTATCCATAAATATATAGTTGTTTATGGATAAAGAGACGGAAAGAAGCAGGGATGTATGGATGCATGGTATAGATGTTTATGGATTGATGGGGGGGGGGAAACATCCTACATGCACATGAATTTTTGTATATTTGTATGCAAAAGATTTGTGTGTGTGTGTGAATACTTGTACTTCGATCAGATTTTCGATGTGGTTATGTTTAAACTTTCAGTACTACAATGCTGAAGATCATGCAACTGGTTTCTACGTACAAAGAGGAACCGACAACATGACTATCAACTTCAAGTATTTTGATTTTCCCGGTTTCAGTGACTCCGATTCGTCCGCAGGACTAAAGGTTTACGGTAAGATTGATAACAATATTTGCTCTGTGACAAGGGGGTTTAATGCATCTGCAAAAAGTATCGACCTATGTCAGTCTGCGCGGACTGCGCAGGCTGACATGGGTCGAACCTTTTTGCTTTCTATGAATTTTCTGCATGTCCAAGAACCAATCTGCCCCATGAATCAGTCGGTTGTAAGAAAAAAAAGGATGTTATGGATCCATAATTATGTGATGAATTGCTTGCTTTAATGGATCACAGAGATACATAAACCTTTTTTTTTTTTGTCAAATCACCCCTCATTCACATTTTCGCTGACAATTCAAATATTCTGCTCAGTTTTTGAGGCTTTACGACACAGCCTCGCTGTAAATAAGGTCACTTCTGAAGGACTTTAAAAAGTACGCAAAGTAGAGGCATCTGCAGAAAGAAAAATCTTATTTATTTATTTTTTTTTTTCAACAGTTGAACTCGTTACCAAAAAGACAAAATTTTAGACTGGTCCAAATTCAAATTCAAAGCATTTGCTGGTGAAAATTTAACTGTGGTACAAATGATGGAATATGTTTTTAATGGGGATAGAAAACATGGTGGAAAAGTAGAAAATGCTGAAAATGCTGGTTACCAGCATTTTCTCCTTTTCCCCCATGTTTTCAAAAGCTTTCTTTGTTAAGGTCGTTAAAAAGCTGGATTGTGTGGTAAAGGGTAATTAACTTGTTGCCAAACGAGAAAATTTTAGAATCTTCCATAGTGAGAGTTCTTGCAGACGACCCATTATATGAAGCTAAAAATTAGCCAATTTGTTTTTGAAAAGTTAGAAAACATTGTAGGAAAAGAAGAAAAATGCTGGTTACCTGCAGTAGTTGGGTTATGAGAGTTCGAGGACAAAATGAAAAATGAGGTAAAAGCAAGCATAAGTCTCCAAAATCAGCTTACTGGTTGACCCAACCAGCAGGGGTCATCTGAGGTCAAGCCGACCACAAAACACGAAAATCCCACTTTTGTGGTTGCTTGAACCATCAAAGCACTCGATGACCCAAATTTCACGGTCGAGGCAACCAGTTAAGTTGGGTTTTAACCACATCCAACCAGTAAATCTGACCTTTGACCTCAAACCAACCACAAAATTCCCAATCAAAACCATGGTCAAATCCTTAATGGTGCGATTTTAACCACAAAATCGCATGTGCCTTCTGTGTGACATACACTTTTTACCATCTCCTGGTTAAATTTTCTCTCCAGGCTTGCAGAAAAAATTTGATTCTATTCTATATTATGAGGGCTAATTTTCTGAAACATGAAGACTCGTTCCCATTGCGAATACGAATTACCGGACAGCTTTGTTGGTAAAAAAAGACTGTGCCAGACTTGTAAGGCTTTTCGCCTATGACCAAAGAGGAGAAAGCCAACGGAGAATGAGATCGATCTGTTCTACAAAGGGGAGGTTTCCCACCATCCGGGTGTTTTTATAACTAGGTGGCTCCTCTACTTTGTAGGAGGTAGAAAGGATTACAGCATCACAGATATCCAGCTCTTTCCATACGAAGTAGCTAAGTCCCTTGTGAAGGAATGGAAAACGGAAATAGAAAAAGGTCTTGTTGAGCATATTGTACTGATAGAAACCTTGTCTCCGGAAGGTAAAACAAAGTGCCTATGAACCAGGCTTGTGATACCATCTAACAAAAAGGACCCCACTTTTTACAACTTTGAAAACCGCATGCTCAAGGAAGTGGTCGACAAAAACGGTCTAATTTTTTTCTTGGACTATACAAAAGAAAGATCTGTGGAGAAACCATGAACATTCCTAGAGCTATAGGGATTTCCTATGATCCAAATCATAGAAAATTATCGTAACGGAATTTTTATCTTGCCTATACACTTACAAAGATTTTTAAATCTCCATGGCATACCGTTTCCGACCACCACCAACTTTTGGAGATGGTACATGAAAACGGTCAATTCCAAGCTTACAAAGATGCCTAGCGTGCTTCACCTTTGAACAAACCATCATCAAAGACGTAGAAATTTGAAAGGAGCCTCCATGAAAAGAGCCGGCGAGTTTATTTCCTACTGGAACGGACAGTGCTACAGAGGAAAGTATGAAATACATGTAAATAGGGGCTGAAACGGCTTATAGAAAATAGGATCTATATAAAATGATCAAGAAAGAGCATCTACGAAAAGTATTTCGAGAAAACGGAGTTCCGTTCTATTCCCACTACGACAAAAACCGCGGTCTTGATCTTGCGCGAGAGAACGATCTATAGTACGCTTGCGTGAAAGCGTCTAACCCCATGACCTCTAGCATGTCGAATGCTCGAAAAGTAATCCTGAAAGACGTCCGGGAAAACAAAGAGTACTGGTTTCCTTTCATCTAGGGCCGCGAAGTTTCTAGACACGACCCCCAAGCAGGTGCGCTATTGGGAGGACCGCGTATTAGAAGACATTTACCTAGTCCGCATACAGGACGACTGATTTTCGAGCCAATATTTAAACCAGAGGATTTTTCCACCTCTCAACCACAAGAACCGATTTTCTACAAAGTGCTTTAAACGAAAACGTGGTTTAACACCGCTTTAAACTTCGTTTCTATATAAAAAGGGGAACCTTGCCTTGAAAGGGTTTGACCACGCTTGCGGTTAAAATTCCCAATTTACCGAAAATTCCTAGAAGACGAAAAGCGTTTTTTCATCTTTCGGCAACCTTTTTCATGGTTAAAAGTCAACCACAAAACATGAGTTCAACCTTTTGTGCGAGGCTTAAAAACTCGTACTATATACAAAGAGGGTATCTAAGCCCTTATTTTGACGTGTGGATAGTTTTTCACCTTCTAAGATTCTCTATTCTTCTGAGAATAGGGAATCCTGGTGATGGCTTCTTCACAGATTCAAGAAAAACTGGTGAACCAGCCACACACTGAGGGAAGCGCTGGTCCAAGGCCTGCATACTACATGCAGCCTGATTATACGACACAGTCTGTTCCGCAATTGCGTAGCCTTGTGCAAAGAATGGGATTGCGAGGCTATTCCCGCGCTTCTAGAGTGGAACTAGTAGCCCTGCTTTCTCAAAGAAACCCTCATTCTCGGGATAGACGAAAAGCGGAAGGACCAACCATGCGGGAACTGAGAGAGTTGGGCAAGACAACAAGGCCTACGCGGGTACTCTGCAGCGACAAAAGCGGAGTTGGAAGCGCTGTTCAACCAAGAGAATTCACGGTCTAGGGATAGGAGGAAGTCGGCCGTGACCTTGAAAGCCTTGAGGGAGCTAGCGAAGGATCTACGTATTCGCGGCTTCTCTAAACTTTCCAAAAAGCAACTACAAGAAAGAATCCAAAACGAGATTTTAGTGGAAAGAGAGAACTCTAGGTTCAGGAGCATGGCGAACGCCTACAGGATAGAAGCGCAAGGAAGAAATCTGGATGCCTTCTAGAGGCCACTGCTCCAGCCATGCAAAACGTCCTAGATCAAAATCGCGGTGTGAAAGCCAAGCTGGTGTTGAGGTGTACGATGAGAGACAACAGAGGCACTTTGAGAGATAGCATGTTTTCCCATGAGCCCATGACGGTTATCCGGGGCACGAAAGTACAAGACGTTTACAAAACAATAGTAGACCTTGTAGTAGAACATCTAGCCACGCACTAAAGAGAAGGAAGCGGATGGGCGCTAGTGGTTATACTCTCTAGAAATGCACACTGTCTTCTACGAGCCTCTCCGTGCTAGTGGCTACATCAAACTCCTAGAAGAGCTAGCCAAGAAAGAAGCTCTCGTGAATATGAAGAACGAGGATGCCAAGTGCTTTGTATGGTCTGTGCTACGAGCCTTGAACCCCGCAAAATACCACGGAGAAAGAATGGACAAGAAGCTACGTGCAAAAGAGAATGACTTAGATATGGACGGCATAGAGTACCCGGTCTCCTTGGAAGCCATTCCTAAGTTTGAGTAGCAGAATCCGGACATAGCTGTGAACGTCCTCTTCTTTAACGAAAACAAAAAAGTGGAACTGGCTAGAGCATCTAGACAGAAAGCACGTCATGAACTTGCTACTTCTAGATGACGGAGAAAAGCAGCACTACTGCGTGGTGAAGTCCTTGTTTAGATTGTTGTCCAAGCAGCTTTCAGACCACAATGGGGCTATCCAAATTTGTCCCAGATGTTGGAACGCTTTCTACACCGAGGAAAAGTTGCAAATCCATCTAGAGTGCTGCATGGACCACTGACCTTGTCAATCCAACATGCCTGACAAAGGCTCAACCTTGAAGTTTAAAAATGGTGTCAGAAAAATCCCAGTGCCCTTTGAAGTCTGTTCAGACTTTGAGTGCATCTTGGTACCTGTCGACAAGAAGATTGGAAATACTACTAGGCAATACGTCCATGTAGCTGTCAGCTATTGCTACTACATTGTGTGTGCCTACGAAAATGTCTACAAACCCGTGTTGAGAAAATACAGAGGTCCAGACGCGGGTAAGCACTTCCTACAAAGTTTGGAAAAGGACGTCTTTGACATCTTCCAAATATCACGAGAGGACCCGGAAGAACTATCCTTTGAATATCTCTGTAGCATACGATGTTGGTCCTGCTCCGGTTGTTTCCAAGAGGATGAAGAGGCCTTCCAAAAAGTTCCGGACTTCTGCTACTACACTGGAAAGTACAGAGGCGCGGCACACAAAGTGTGTTTGAACAAGATAGCGAACATGGTCAAGTTTGTGCCGATCGTTTTACACAACATGTCTGAGTATGACGCCCACCTTTTCCTCCCCCACCTGGGTGATACAAAAGGGAAGATAGATTGCATACCTTGCAATGAAGAAACGTTCATCTCCTTTTCCAAAAGCATAGTGGTAGGTTTCTGCAAAACAGAATTGGGTAAGATCCTACCAATCCAGAAAAATATGCGCTTCATCGATTGCTATCGCTTCTTGTCAAGCAGTCTAGACAACCTAGCAAAATCTCTAGACGACTTTCCAACCATCTCCAAGCACTATACCGGACAGCAAAGAGATCTTCTCCTTTCTAGAAAGGAGAGACCAAACTCCCTCCTAGAGAAGCCTTCCATTCCAAGTTAAAAGGTGAAGGTATTTCCAAAGAGGAATACGCGCATGCCCAAAAAGTGTGGGAAGTTTTTGGCTGCCAAATACTAGGAGACTACCACGACCTATACAACGTGCATGATACTCTTCTCTTGGTGGGCATCTTTGAGAATTTCCGCAAAGTATGTCGAAAGAACTATGGTCTAGACCCCGCCTGGTACTATACTGCTCTGAGGCTAGCTTGGGACGCCGCGTTGAAAATGTCTGGCGTAGAGTTTGAGCTCTTGTCAGACATAGACATGCACCTCTTTGTTGAAAAAGGTATACGTGGTGGTATTTGCCAAGTTTCCCACAGATACGCCAAAGCTAACAACCCGTACTTGGAGGAAGCCTATGATCCAGACAAAATGACGAATTACATAGGCTACTACAATGCAAACAACTTATACGGTTGGAGTGTGTGCAATCCGCTCCCTATTCACGGCCTCTTTTGGATGACGCCGGAAAAGCTTGAGAATTGGGAAAAGTATCCTTGCATGCTAGAAGTGGATCTAGAGTATCAGGTGCAGTTGCATGACCTTCACAACGATTATCCTCTAGCGCCGGAGGTGTTGTCTATCCACGGGTTTAAGAAATTATCATCAAACCTTTTTGATAAAGAGGTATATGTGGTCCACCACGTAGCTTTGAAACAATACCTTGAGCTAGGTCTGAAGTTGAGAAAAATCTATCGCGGTGTAACCTTCCAGGAAAGTGCCTGGTTGAAGCCGTATATCGATAAAAACATAGAACTGAGGAAAGCCGTAAAGTCCACCTTTGAGTCCGACTTCTTCCAGTTGATGATCAACGCCGTGTTTGGCAAAACTATAGAGGACCTGCGCAACCGCATAGACGTCAAACTGCGCAGAGGAAAACTCACAGTTGGCAAAATCATAGTCAAGCCCGCTTTGAAAGGGTGGATGCAAATAGGAGAAAACCTCGTCGTCCTCCAAACGCACAGAACGAAGATCACGTTTAACAGACCGACCTACACAGGCCTAGCTTTCTTGGATATCTCCAAGACCTTGATGTTTTCCTACCACTATCTCTACATCCTCCCAAAGTACGGTGTGAGGGCCACGCTTCTGTACACAGTTACAGACAGCTTGGTATATGTGATAGAATCAACGGGCCTGTACAAGGACATGGCAGAGGACGTAGATACTACTTTTGACACCAGCAATTTTTCTCTGGATCATCCATCTGGCATACCAGCTGGGAAGAACAAAATAATGATGGGTATGTTGAAAGACAAAGCGGTCGGAAAGGTGATAGCAGAGTCTTCGACCAAAGTTGTACTCCTTAAAATTGCTTGGAGGAAAGGAGGAAAAGAAGTGCAAGGACATTTCCAAGAACGTTGTCCGGCACACATTGACACACGACGATTTTGTACGGTGTTTGATGACTGGAGAAGAGACCATCCGGACCATACATGTGATTAAAAACAGAAAGCAAACAATGTATACCGAAGAGGTGTCCAAAGTGGCGTTGTCTGCGAAGGACGACAAAAGGCACGTTTTGGAAGACAGCATTTCCACCCTAGCATTGGGGCACTATTGTCTTCACTCTTAAACAACCACAACATGGTGGAGGCACGGGTGATACTGCACCTGTGGACACGTAGCGTCATCTTTTCCCTCTAGGATAGATGACGGTCTAAAGAAGTAGCGGCTAAAAGAAAGAAGGCTTTCCTCCACTCTAGGTATGTCTGACACAAGATTCGACTTGTTGTTAGTTGCCTTCTCCTCTTTGCCATCGTGGGTTTTCTTTGCTGCCCAGTAGTACTTTTCTCTATCCACCACAAACGTTGTCTTTTCTCAAAGTCCTTTTTGTCATTGTCCTCGGTACACTGTATTATGTAATAGGATACACATGTAACCTGTTTTCATTATCACTCTGAATGCAGAATTTTCTAGAAACATAAAGAACATTCATTGGTTTTTCACTGTGGTTATTTTTAGAAAAAGGATTGTTAGTAAACAAGTTGTTTATCAATCCATGTTTATAAATAACTTGTTGTCATCTTTCTAGAAAAGACTAATCTAGAATTTTCCAAGCTGATAAAAGTAGGAGTTACATACTTAGTGATTTGGATTTTGAATTTAGACTTGTGGCTTTGAGGATACAGAATTAGTGAGTGTTGGATTTATTCGATCGGACTATAGATCTGTAAGTTGGAATTATTTCTTTTTTAAAACAGGTTGCTCATATCTATTTGCAAGTTAAAACTATTGTTAATTTAGGTTTTAGGAACCAGAAATTTCATACTTTTTGTAGTCTAAACATAATTCTTAATTTTGAGGGACTTACTCTATTTCTTGTTCTAAGATTCAAACTTAACTGTTATTGTACTCTTTTGTCTTTATTAATTAATAAATATTGTTAATTGTAAAAGGCTTGTAGCTGGTTTTCTTTCTAGTTACGCTTGTCTCGTAACAACTGCTCCTCTAAACCGACCAGAGAATCGGCAGTAATCCCTCCCCCAGCCACGATTTTCCATTCTGAATCCACGGGTCTACCGATTGAGTCTAACGTTTGTACAACCAGAACGTCTTTAACTATTCCTCTTTCCATATAGTCCTTCCACGGCTCCACGAACCTTTTTGATAAATGCATCGTAAAGTGTGCACTAGGTGTGAAGAAAGCTTGCCAGAAACGTGTTCACACAAACGCAAGGAAGGTGTAACCCTTGTAGTGCCTTTCTAAAGCGAGAAAAATATGCAGAACTACGTAACCTCCATTGAGACGTTGTCTCGATAGCTCCGAACATTTTCACAGATGAAAAAGAGCGTGATATTCTCATGAAAAGAGATGACAAAAAAGTCCTATTCATGAAGGACTTGTCTCCAGACTTACGGAATAGGTCCATGGAGCCGTGGAAGGACTATATGAAAAGAAGAATAGTTAAAGACGTTCTGGTTGTACAAACGTTAGACTCTCTAGGTAGACCCGTGGATTCAGAATGGAAAATCGTGGTTGGGGGTGGGATTTCCTGCTAGTACCTACATCGTAAAAAGAAGTTCTGCCTTTCCAGAAGTGCAGCAATACCCGTACCATACTATGCCTTCCCAGTCTCTCGTTACCTATCCCCTTCTAGCATAGATAGCGCTATGAGAAAGAAGACAAGGTCCAGGACTACTGCCGATTCTCTGGTCGGTTAAGAGGAGCAGTGTACCGAGGACAATGACAAAATGGACTTTGAGAAAAAACAACGTTTGTGGTGGATAGAGAACAGTACTACTGGGCAGCGAAGAAAACCCACGATGGCAAAGAGGAGAAGGCAACTTAGAACAAGGGGAATCTTTTGTCAAACATATCTAGAGTGGAGGAAAGCCTTCTTTCTTTTAGCCGCTACTTCTTTAGACCGTCATCTATCCTAGAGGGGATAGGGGAAGCTACGTGTCCACAGGTGCAGTATCACCTGAGCCTCCACCATGTTGTGGTTGTTTAAGAGTGAAGACGATAGTGCCCCAAGACATGCTGTCTTCCAAAATGTGCCTTTTGTCGTCCTTCGCAGACAACGCCACTTTGGACACCTCTTCAGTATACACGTTTGCTTTCTACTTTTAATCACGTGTATGGTCCGAAAGGTCTCTTCTCCAGTTATCAAACACCGTACAAAATCGTCGTGTGTCGATGTGTGCCGGACAACGTTCTTGGAAATGCCCTTGCACTTCTTTTCCTCCTTTCCTCCCAAGCATTTTGAAGGAGTACAACTTTGGTCGAAGACCAACAAACTCTGCTATCACCTTTCCGCCTGCTTTGTCTTTCAACATACCCATCACTTTTTTGTTCTTCCCCGCTGGTATGCCAGATGGATGATCCAGAGGGAAATGCTAGTGTCAAAAGTAGTATCTACGTCCTCTGCCATGTCCTTGTAAGGTCGGGTGTTTCTATCACGCAAACCAAGCTGTCTGTATCTGTGTACAGAAGCGTGGCCCTCACACCGTACTTTGGGAGGATGTAGTGATAGTGGTAGGAAAACATCAAGGTCTTGGAGATATCCAAGAAAGCTAGGCCTGTGTAGGTCGGTCCGTTAAACGTGATCTTCGTTCTGCGCGTTTGGAGGACGACGAGGTTTTCTCCTATTTGCATCCACCCTTTCAAAGTGGGCTTGGCTGTGGTTTTTCCAACTGCGAGATTTCCTCTGCGCAGTTTGATGTCTATGCGGTTGCGCAGGTTCTCTATAGTTTTGCCAAACACGGCGTTGATCATCAACTGGAAGAAGTCGGACTCAGAGGTGGATTTTGCGGCTTTCCTTAGTTCTATGTTTTTAACGATGTACGGCTTCAACCAGGCACTTTCCTGGAAGGTTACACTGCGATAGATTTTTCTCAACTTCAGACCTAGCTCAAGGTATTGTTTCAAAGCTACGCGGTAAACCACGCATCCCTCTTTGTCAAAAATGTTGGATGATAATTTCTTAAACCCGTGGATAGACAACACCTCCGGCGCTAGAGGATAATCGTTGTGAAGGTCATGCAACTGCACCTGATACTCTAGATCCACTTCTAGCATGCAAGGATACTTTTCCCAATTCTCAAGCTTTTCCTGCGTCATCCAAGAGCAGCCGTGAGTAGGGGGTAGATTGCACATACTCCAACCGTATAAATTATTTGCATTGTAGTAGCCTATGTAATTCGTCATTTTGTCTGGATTGTAGGCTTCCTTCAAGTACGGGTTGTTAGCTTTGGTGTATCTGTGGGAAACTTGGCAAATACCACCACGTATACCTTTTTCAACAAAGAGGTGCATGTCTATGTCTGACAAGAGCTCAAACTCTACGCCGGACGTTTTCAATGCGGCGTCCCAAGCTAGCCTCAGAGCAGTATAGTACCAAGCAGGGTCTAGACCATAGTTTTTGCAACATGATTTGCGGAAATTCTCAAAGATGTCCACCAAGAGAAGAGTATCATGCACGTTGTATAGGTCGTGGTAGTCTCCTAGTGTTTGGCAGCCAAAAACTTCCCACACTTTTTGGGCATGCGCGTGGAAATACCTTCACCTTTTAACTTGGAATGGAAGGCTTCTCTAGGAGGGAGTTTGGTCTCCTTGAAGTGCTCCGGACTGTCCATGTACTTATACGGATACACACCATTTCTGGATAGGAGCAGATCTCTTTGCTGTCCGGGATAGTACTTGGAGAAGGTTGGAAAGTCGTCTAGAGATTTTGCTAGGTTGTCTAGACTGCTTGACAAGAAGCGTTAGCTATCGATGAAGCCCATCTTTTTCTGGGTTGGTAGGATATTACCCTCTTCCGTTTTGCGGAAGCCTACCACTATGCTTTTGGAAAAGGAGATGAACGTTTCTTCATTGCAAGGTATGCAATCTATCTTCCCTTTTTTATCACCCAGGTGGGGGAGGAAAAGGTGGGCGTCATACTCAGACATGTTGTGTAAAACGATCGGCACAAACTTGACCATGTTCGCTATCTTGTTCAAACACACTTTGTGTGCCGCGCCTCTGTACTTTCCAGTGTAGTAGCAGAAGTCCGGAACTTTTTGGAAGGCCTCTTCATCCTCTTGGAAACAACCGGAGCAGGACCAACATCGTATGCTACAGAGATGTTCAAAGGATAGTTCTTTCGGTTCTCCGCGTGGCACTGGGATTTTTCTGACACCATTTTTAAACTTCAAGGTTGAGCCTTTGTCAGGCATGTTGGATTGACAAGGTCAGTGGTCCATGCAACACTCTAGATGGCTTTGCAACTTTTCCTCGGTGTAGAAAGCGTTCCAACATCTGGGACAAATTTGGATAGCCCCATTGTGGTCTGAAAGCTGCTTGGACAACAATCTAAACAAGGACTTCACCACGCAGTAGTGCTGCTTTTCTCCGTCATATAGAAGTAGCAAGTTTATGACGTGCTTTCTGTCTAGATGGTCGCCTACTCTAGCCAGTTCCACTTTTTTGTTTTCGTTAAAGAAGAGGACGTTCACAGCTATGTCCGGATTCTGCTACTCAAACTTAGGAATGGCTTCCAAGGAGACCGGGTACTCTATGCCGTCCATATCTAAGTCATTCTCTTTTGCACGTAGCTTCTTGTCCATTCTTTCTCCGTGGTATTTTGCGGGGTTCAAGGCTCGTAGCACAGACCATACAAAGCACTTGGCATCCTCGTTCTTCATATTCACGAGAGCCTCTTTCTTGGCTAGGTCTTCTGGAAGTTCGATGTAGCCACTAGCACGGAGAGGCTTGTAGAAGATGGTGTGCATTTCTAGAGAGAGTATACCCGCTAGCACCCATCCATTTCCTTCTCTTTCGTGCGTGGCTAGATGTTCTACTACAAGGTCTACCATTGTTTTGTAAACGTCTTGTAAGTTCGTGCCCCGGATAACCGTTATGGGCTCATGTGAAAATATGCTATCTCTCAAAATACCTCTGTTGTCTCTCATTGTACACCTCAACACAAGCTTGGCTTTCACACCGCGATTTTGATCTAAGATGTTTTGCATGGCTGGAGTAGTGGCTTCTGGAAAGGCATCCACATTTCTTCCTCGCCCTTCTATCCTGTAGGCGTTCGCCGTGACCCTGAACCTAGAGTTCTCTCTTTCCACTAAAATCTCGTTTTGGATTCTTTCTTGTAGTTGTTTTTTGGAAAGTTTAGAGAAGTCGCGAACATGTAGATCCTTCGCTAGCTCCCTCAAGGCTTTCAAGGTCACGGCCGACTTCCTCCTATCCCTAGACCGTGGATTCTCTTGGGTGAACAGCGCTTCCAACTCCGCTTTTGTCACTGCAGAGTACCCGGGTAGACCTTGTTGTCTTGCCTAACTCTCTCAGTTCCCGCATGGTTGGTCCTTCCGCTTTTCGTCTATCCCGAGAATGAAGGTTTCTTTGAGAAAGCAGGGCTACTAGTTCCACTCTAGAAGCGCGGGAATAGCCTCGCAATCCCATTCTTTGCACAAGGCTCCGCAATTGCGGAACAGACTGTGTCGTATAATCAGGCTGCATGTAGTATGCAAGCCTTGGACCAGCGCTTCCCTCAGTGTGTGGCTGGTCCACCAGTTTTTCTTGAATCTGTGAAGAAGCCATCACCAGGATTCCCTATTCTTAGAAGAATAGAGAATCTTAGAAGGTGAAAAAACTATCCACACGTCAAAATAAGGGTTTAGATACCCTCTTTGTATATAGTACGAGTTTTTGTAAGCCTCGCACAAAAGGTTGAACTCATGTTTTGTGGTTGACTTTTAACCATGAAAAAGGTTGCCGAAAGATATAAAAACGCTTTTCATGTGCTAGGAATTTTCGGTAAATTGGGAATTTTAACCGCAAGCGTGGTCAAACCCTTTCAAGGCAAGGTTCCCATTTTTGTATAGAAACGAAGTTTAAAGCGGTGTTAAACCACTTTTTCGTTTAAAGCAACGTTAAACCGCTTTGTAGAAAATCGGTTCTTGTGGTTGAGAGGTGGAGAAATCCTCTGGTTTAAATATTGGCTCGAAAATCCAGTCGTCCTGTATGCGGACTAGGTATCTGTCTTCTAATACGCGGTCCTCCCAATAACGTATCTGCTTGGGGGTTGTGTCTAGAAACTTCGCGGCCCTATAGATGGAAGGAAACCAGTACTCTTTGTTTTCCCGGACGTCTTTCAGGATTACTTTTGTAGCCTTCGACATGCTAGAGGTTATGGGGTTAGACTGGTTGAATGTGGTTAAAACCGGATTTAACTGGTTGCCTTGACCATGAAATTGGGATCATTGAGTGCTTTGATGGTTCAAGCAACCACAAAAGTGGGATTTTTGCGTTTTGTTGTCGGCTTGACCTCAGATGACCCGTGATGGTTGGGTCAATCACTAAGCTAATTTTGGAGATTTATGCATGCTTTTACCTCTTTTTCCATTTTGTCCTCGAACTCTCATAATCCCACTACTACCTGCTACTTTTCCTTTTCCCCACAATGTTTTCAATTGGGCGTTTACGTCATGGTCTTTAAACTCGGGGTCGTTTGGTATAAAGTTAAAAAAAAAATCTCGTCTATGAGTTTATTTGGGCAATATCAACCCTTATGGGGCTCCCATAAATGAATTGCAGATATCATTAATAAAGCTGTGCAATTATTTGGACTGAGAAAACAATGACATAGAGGATATTTGGAGTTTTTTTTTGTGAAAGATCGAAACTTATTTCATCGAGTGAACATCATTGTTAATATCGGTGTAGCTGACTGTGAAAATATTACCGATGATACTCACTGGGTGAAATAAATCTCGATCTGTCACTAAAAAAAAATTTTTTTTATTTCCTGCTTCTAACCTTTTTTTGTTGGGAATTTCGTCAAAATCTAATACAGTTGTTTTCAGTAATTCCCCGTGGCATACCTCCCCCCCCCAACATAACAACGCATTACTATATTATGTAAAGCGCGAGAAATGTAGGGTAAATGCGCGTGAAATACATCATATCTCCCTCTGGTTGAATGGCAGGCACTGTATACCTATTAAACCATAATCAATCATCATATCTTGATAAACTACCGAAAAGCATGAAATAATGAGATTATCTCAACCATTTCGTTTTTCTTATAGAGTTAACGGTTCCTGTCCGCCATGGTCTGAAAAAGGAAGTGAATAGTTCAACACTGGAGCCTTACTACACGTATAATATTTTGGAGGAATTTGAATACTGGAATCTTACGCAGTCTTTCAAAAGGTAAGTTTTTCTTTTTGTTTCAAATTTCCAACGAAGCCGAAACTTACCTTTACCAAAGGTCACTGACTCTCCACTGGTCTGTCATGGGATCCCGATTTTCATTATCAGACACCGTTACTATTAATAGCACACTGACGACTGCCTCTACATCGTATTATAAACAACTCAAAGGCAGTCGTCACTGTGCTGTTTATAGTAACAGTGTTAATGAAAATTTCACCATTCCGTTATATATACAGGCGATCACCAATATGCTTTTATAAGTGTCCAATGATCGACCAAGGAAAATCTTAGTGTTCCTTGATAATCCAACCAAGCTTCAAAGGCCTGTGGTTTGACCTACATAAACGAACAACCTCACGTCAAGTGCAAAAATGTCAATGTCGTCTCGATGTTCGAGTGATTTCCTTGCCTCACTGCAGTACCTTATACTTGTATTTACGGCTTAAATACATGCATCGAATGCGATAGAATCAGACAGGACGGTGGAAAAAATACGTACCTGACTATCAAATCTGAAACTTCTTTTCATTCTTTTGGGCCATAGATATTACTTATTTATTGATTTAAACACATTTCTACATTTGGCTTAGATGAGTAGATGGGAACTTTAAACCATATAGTTTTGCCAATTAGAAATTTAGTTGCGCTGCTTTGAAAGTTATAAAATTCTTGAGAATAGTAGTGCACTTTATAAGGTTTCGCAAAGACAGGTCTAGGCCGGAAGCTGCCACACCATCTTTCTAAAGCCATATGAATTCCACTCCTCTTTAAACAACCGATATGTTCGAATTATCGCATGTTCGAGTAAACGATATTTCTCCTTTATGGATTTTTTAGATTATTGTCCGTAGTGTTGAGATTTTCCCTGCATTCTGTCCGAGTTTACGACGCGACAAGAAAGGTGCGATGTCTCAATATACAAGGATGGGTATGTTGTCTACTTATTTATCATTAGCATCGTTTTCATCAATACATAGATATATTTATAAGATCTTACATGAGTTGGCGTTTGAGATAAAATTTTATTGAAGGAGTCTATGAAAAATGTGATTAATAAATTAGATCTAATTAAGTGAGCCTTTGGCGAGCTTAATATCATTTTTTCTTGACAAGTTTAGTAATATTTATCTCAACACCAACGAATGATTCTTTTTATCACATAACGATATTTCACAAATTTTAGATCAGAAGATGCAAAACCATCTGTAGATGCACCCGCGGTAATATCCTTCAAACCAATTCACTTCTATAAAATACGTACAAAATGACGTCAAAATGACGTCACACAAATATGATATCAAACGTGTATAAGATAAAAAATGTGTGATGGCTGTTTTACATTGAAAACAAGGGAGGTTGTGTGATAAATGTGTATCACAGTTTTGTGCTAATGTACATGTATCTATCCATGTACTGCTTGTGTTTATATTATGCAACACACATTCAGAGCCGCAGGATACTTTTTCCTGTTACCAAAATATTTTCAAAAGTGATCTGCAGCAGTAACACCTCCTCCCTCCTCCCCTCAAGAGAGACAGAGAGAGAGAGAGAGAGAGAGAGAGAGACAGACAGACAGACAGACAGAGAGAGACAGAGAGAAAGAGGGAGGAGAGAGAGAGAGAGACAGAGAGAATCGTCGTTTTTGGAAAAGTATTAAATTAGTTCTACGATTCCTTCCTAAAGACCTTTTTGATTGCCTGTGCCAATATGTCAATCTGTTGTCCCCTCGAAGAGATTTGTTGACGATATGGTGCTCATTTCCCCCCCCCCCCAGCATTTTGTATCTTTGTTTTCTAGATAACAGTTATTAACGAAATTACCTGAGGTTTTTCTTTTCCATTTTTTTTCTATTTCAAGAAACGTATTAATTGCTTTTTCAATATTATAACTTGACTTGTTAATTGCAATAAAAATGGAACAAAATTTTCGTCCAATAAAAAAAAAATAGTGCAGTGTTAGAAAGCCAAAAGTAAAAATACGAGACTCTACAAAATTGTATTTTAAGAAAAGGAATGACTGAATCTTAGTTGAGAGAACTTGTGGTCAGACCCTTTCACCTAGTCGTTTGATTATTATGTAGGTCTATATTGTTCGGTATTGTAAACTTCTTTTTTTATAAACTTATGTCAACCGGGATTTACTAAGGAAACAAAGTTCTGAGTTGAGTTCGATAGTTTAATTCTGTGTGAAACAGTGTTGCAGAAGCATATACAAAAAAGAGAGAAAAAAAAAAGGGAGTCCAATAGGTGTTTCCAAATGATTACAATGAAATAACTAATGTTTGGTATGTGGTCAAAAAATGATCTAGCAGCAATGCAGACTGGAGACAAAGTGAATGTGAATTAGTGTGCCAGAGAGAGAGAAACTTGCAAGTGAGTAGATATTAATAAAAAACACATGCATACACACTTTCTCTCTGATCACATCTCACATACATGTAAACAAAGGACAGCACAAGAAACATGAAAGACATTAACAAGCATGTATGTACACTGAACAAGTACTAGGACACCACAAAATGAAGCCATGGTTACATAACCCCTTCTTTGTAGAAAATGGCACCTGACATTTAAAAAAAATTAACCCAAGCAAAGTAAAGTTTGTATCCCAACGACAAGGGTATAACAAAAGAAGATTCTTGGGAATACAATAAAAGTAAAGGGGAATAAATCCATAAAAAAAATGAACAAATCAGTAAACTGTCAGTCTGAAACTATAAGACATGAAAGAAAAATTTACAAAAGCAGACTTCAATCTGTTTTCAGCTCAACAGATGTAAACTGGAACAATCTGGAAAGAATAATTTCCCCTCCCCCCCAAAAAAAAACATCACAATGATGAAAAGAATACGAACTAGTATTCAACATACCTGTAAAGGTGGAAATATCTCTATCAGAAAAGAAAAGATGAAGGGCTGTTCCTATAATGAAAATCAGACAAAGATTTCCTCACCTGAGTTATTGCTGACGCAACGTACTGGATTAACCCATTCACCATACCTGTCTGGAGGTCTTTGGGTTCGAACTGGCCGACCCCTAAATGGACTAGGATCAGATTGCTGATTCCTAACTGATGGAAGACTGGGGGTATGGACCGAATTCGGCTTCTGCTGGGCTAAAGGTGTTGAGTCACTGCTGTATGTCCGGGATGTTGTAGCGGCTGGAGGACTGAGAGTAGGGTCCTGGGTTCGAGTCGGTTCTGGATTTCTGATCCTTTGCTGAGGAATAATGTATCTTGGAATCTCAGCGTCAGATTCGGATTCAGACTGTTGGGATGATGAATCATCTGGTGCTGACTGCTTCCTTCTACAAACATTTGTAGGATCCTTGCGGACTTTCCCAGCATCCTCACAGGGAATGCTGTTAAAGGGAAGAAGCATATTTCGGTGCAGACAGCGGGCTGGTCCAATTTTGTCTCTACGTCTGACTTTTTAGACAGGAATGTCCGAATTGGGAATCTCCAGGATAATGTATGGATGGCTGTCCCAGCGGTCAGCCAATTTGTGCTTTCCCTGAAGACCCACATTTCAGACCAAAACAACGTTTCCAACTTCGAACTTGGTCTGGCGGACCCGCTTGTTGTAGTTGTCCTCATTTTGAGTAGCCTGTTTGTTGGCTTCTGCAGCAGCAGTTCTGTAGGCGTATTGGAGTCTCTTCTGGAGTCTCGCGGCGTAGGTGTTATGGTCGGTGGCTTGATCCTCTGTGTTGCTACGACCAAGATATGCGTCAACAGTGATTTTTTTGGATGCCAACCGAACATAAGATAGTGGGGAGAGAAACTAGTAGCATCGTTTTTAGTGCTGTTGTAGGCTTGAACTACAGGGGCAATAAAGCTTTTCCAGTCAGCCTTCTGGTTCTCAGTCAGTGTGCCAAGCATCTTGAGAAGAGTCTGATTGAACCGCTCTGCCGAACCATTTCCCATTGGATGGTATGGAGTTGTCCTTGATTTCCTAATTCCTGTAATTTTGCAGTTCCTTTATAACAGTGCTTTCAAAAGTATGTCCTTGGTCCCTATGAAGACGTTCAGGGAAGCCGTAATATTGGAAGAATACATTATAAAGTGCCTTTGCTGTTGTCTGAGCAGTTTGGTTGCAGCATGGGACAGCCTGTGCAAATCGAGTAAAGTGGTCCTTGATTAACAAAATGTTTTCAACTCCTCCTTCGCTTGGCTCAAGGGAAAGGAAATCCATGCAAACAAGCTCCATAAGTCTGGTTGTGCGGATGGGAACTAATTCGGCAAAGGGGCGTACTGGTGCCTTCCTCATGATGCAACGGTGGCATTTTTCAACCCACTCATTCACACTTTTTTCAAGGCCTGGCCAGTAAAAAAGTTGGCGAGCTAGCCAAAGTGTTTTCTCTTTGCCCTAGTGTCCTGCTTCGTCGTGGATGCCTCTCAAAGCTGTTTCGAGGTGGGCCTTTGGCAACACCAACTGTTGCACTGGTTGTCCATCCACAGTAGCGGTTCTGCAAAGGACTTGGTTAGAGATAACAAGTCGGTTCCACTCTCTGAAAAAGGGTTGAACATCAGCTGGTTCAGACTTGATACCTCCTCCTCTGGGGCGAAAACTGGTACTGAGGAGACAAACCCCGAAGAATGGTAGGATCTTTTGACTGCTCAACCACCCAATTGACAGAGCTAATTTCCTGACACGGTGCCTCTTCACTCGCGACATGCGTAGCCACAGTATCGGAAACACAGCCCATTAAAGGTGTAGACATGATGGCAGCTTGAAAGACAGCTTTGAGTTTTTCGTTGAAAACATATCTTCGGGACATTCCATCAGCATCAGAATTCAGTTTACTGCTTCGGTATTCAATTGGAAAATTGAAATTACTCAACTCTGCTAGCTAACGATGACCGGTAGCATCCACTTTGGCTGTAGTGAGGACACGTCAAAGGATTATTGTCTGTCACCACTTTGAATGAAAATCCATACAGATAGTCTCTGAATTTGTCAGTGACAGACCACTTCAAAGCCAAAAATTCCAGTTTGTGAGCTAGGTATTTGCGCTCCGCCTGACGCCAACCTCTACTTGCATAAGCAATCACCTTTTTGTTCGTTCTGGGTCTGGTATAAGACTGCTCCTAAATCTTGAGAACTGGCATCAACATGGAGCTCAAATGGTAAAGAGTAATTGGCATATGCAAGTACTGGTGGCGATGTTAACTTGACTTTGATGTTGTCGAAAGCTGTCTGCTGGTCTTGACTCCAGATTCAAGGGGCAGCCCTCTTATTCTTCTTAGATTTGCATGATTAGGCCTGCTTAGCTGAAAGATGGCCTTCAAGAAGGGCGTTAAGAGGCTGTACTATCTGGGCGTAGTTCTTGACAAAACGACGGTAGTATCCTGTAAAACCAAGGAATTGGCGCAACTCTTTTACATTCGTAGATGTAGGCCAAGTCATTACTGCTGTAATCTTTTCAGGATCAAGCTGGATTCCCTTTTCTGAAATGACGTGGCCCAGGTACTTGACAGTGGACTGAAAGAATTCGCACTTTGAGGGCTTAAGACGAAGATGGTGTTGATCAAGTCGCTGGAAGACAGCTTCAAGTCCCTGTGAATGCTGCTCAAAAGTTGTGGAAAAGATGAGGCATTCCTTCAGATGCATATCTCCCATGCATTTCTCCATAAGGCGCTGGAAAGTAGCTGGGGCGTTAGTAAGACCGAAGCCCATACGATTCCATTCATAGAATCCTAAAAGTCCAACAGAAAAGGCTGTTTTGGGCTTGTCTTATTCTTCCACTTCCACCTGCCAGTATGCCGAATGGAGGTCAAGTTTGCTGAAGAACTTTGCAGAGGGGAGAACATCTATTGTGTCATCGAATCTAGGTAGCATATAAGCATCCTTCCGAGTGCGGTTGTTCAGCTTTCTCCAGTCAACACAAAAACGGAGGGCACCATTCGATTTTCGGACGAGAACAATGTTTGAAGAATATGGCGAGTCTGATTCACGTATGACTCCAGCCTGAAGCATTTCTTTAACATGCTGTCTGACCTCCTCAAACATCGCTGGTGGAATCCATCTGTATGGTTCCTTAAATGGTCTTGGATCATCTAAGACAATTTTGTGTTTCACCAGGTTGGTCTTCCTAATGTCCTTGATATCTGAGCAAAATAAGTGTTGCCATTTCCCAAGCACTTGGTGAAACTTCTCAACTTGTTCCTGAGATAATATAGATATATCCAAAGAAACGTCAGGTTGATTCTTTGAAGAAGTACTTTCTGCATCATGAATCAAGTTATCCACTGCCTTGGTGATCTCGCATAGTACAGCCTTCGGCTTAATAGTCAAAGTTTTGGCTGTAATGTTGCAGATTTTGACAGGGATCCTACTACTGGAAGTATTACTGTCCAACTGCATGAGTCTTGGGCAAACTGTATAGGAAATGTTGGTATCGTGGGGTGTTTCAGTCACTGCACAGGTAACATCAGAATGCAAATGTCTGGCCATACGATGATTGGTTCTGGTCTGAAAAGGACCAATAGTAACTGGCTTACAACCTAGGCAGCGAACTGGATAAGATCTGCATTCTAAACTAGTAATAGCAGATTTCCAAGCCTCATAAATACTTGAAGAAGGAAGGTCGATAGCATCTTTACACCGGCGCAATACATTAGTTCCAATAATAACAGGACATGTGCAGTTGAACTGGTTGTCTGGAATAACTAAAACAGGTACATCCAGGATAAAGTCTGAAACAGATGGTATGGAAACACTAGTTTCAACATAGCCAGAGTATTTCATCTGTGACCCATCCGCAATGGATAATGTGAGTCCTAATGTATCTAGGTTACGAAGAGTTTGTCTGGATGGTAATGATCCGAAAGCAGATTCCGACATAGTGGTAACCATAGAGCCACTATCCAGTAGAGCCTTGTGTGACATACCATCAACAGTAACATGGCTTTCATTGGACTGACCAACTAATCTATCTATCAGATTACTTCTATGGCCTTTCTGTTCACCAGCCTCGGTGCGGCCTTCAACCGAGGGTTGTTGGTTTGGGTTCTGATTGTGGTTGGGGTTTTTGTTCTGATTGTGGTTGGAGCTCTGGTTCCAATTTTTCCTCTTCTCCTCCAATTTCCTCTATGTTGATCGGACTGTTGCTGCTGTGGCTGAAAAGACTGCTGTTGATTTGAGTTGGTATCCAACTTCTTCATGATGGCTGCAAACTTGCTGTCATTACCATCAAGTCTTGACTGTAAAGTGGAAATCTGTGATGACTCCAATTCCTATAATTTCACATCAAATGGTGAAGCCTCGGCAGAAGTTGAGGAAAGAGGAATATGCTGCAACTTCGTGGAAGTAGTTGTGGAGGAGCTCAACAGTTCTCTTTCCTTGAGACGAACCTTGCGCAGAAGTTCCCCATAGTCTGAGATGGAATCACAGTCTTTGCGAGTTTTATCTCTAAGGGAAGAAGCTAAGCCTGTCCAGAATCTTTGTCGAAGCATTTCATTCTTGGCAGCTGGACCCATTTGGCTTCCTTCCATGGCTGTGTGAAGCAACGACTCTCAGCGGCAAGCATATTCTGTAACACTCTCAGTTGAATGTTGAATATCAAAGAACTCCAACTTAGTCACATTCCTGGGAGCTAAATCTCCAAATGTAGACTCTATTTGTGCAGGATAATATCAACTGAAACCCCCTCCCCTGAAGGTATCAAAAGTCTGCGAGCAGTGCCACGCAGTGGATTACGGATAATCTGCAGTAGGTGACTGGATGGAAGGCTGTGGCCTACCATTAAGCAACGAACCTCAAAGCTCCACTCAGTATATGAGACTTCACCTTTAGGGACTGGGTCATGACCTGAAAACAAAGGTAATTTGGGGATAAAGGGTGAGTAATTGGGTGAAGGGTTAAAAACTTCAGTTTTGGAAGGAGTAAACAGCTCAACAGTACTTCTGGAAGTCTTAAGTCTGGCACCTGCATCTGAAAACAAAGACGCTTGAGGGATGGTATTTCCTTTCGGGACAATAACATACCTGTTGCTCAAAGCATTCAACATTTCATCCTCGGTCATAGGAATTCTTTCCTCGCCCACATCAGTCTCCTCCTTAAATGCCATGGATAAATGGTTCAAAGCAATTAAAATAATTGCGCAGGTTAACACAATGTGTGATAGTACTGGTTTCAATACAAAACGAACAGGGCTGTACATCAGTTGGCATGCAGGATAAATCCAGGAAAAACCCAGTGGGTAAATATAACCAGTACACATGTCTGACCTTTGACACTGTATAAACAAAACAACAGCAATACCTGTAAATCAGCTGAAAGTCAAGGGTCACTAATCCGGGAAAAACCCAGTGGCTAAAATAACCAGTACACATGTCTGACCTTTGACATGTACAAACAAAGCAATGAGCAATCAGTTGATGTGGGATTTACCAGAGGTTTACCTGTTTACCATAACTCAGAAATCCAGGGAGTGAGCAATTGTTTCTTTTACCTGTTGTTAAATTGGGTAATGTGACTTACAGAAATAGTAAGGTTGGTAAAGGGTTTAAGAAAACCGCAATAACACACACACACACACACACACACACACACACACACACACACACACACACACACACACACACACACAAAACAGTGGATGTTGACAGAAATGAAAAACACTAAACAAATAAAAAGAAAAGAGAGAAGAACATATAAGATGACAACAACTACATAAACCTTACATTCTCTATAGCTCGCTCACAAATGTGCAATGTCAAGGTAAAGGGTGAATAAGGGTTACAATGAGAAGTAATGGGGATAGATATAGTGGGCTGATAATGGATTTCAATATAAAGCAACATTCAGTGGAAAGAAATTAAATTGAACTCCGGAAAAACCAATATTCAGAAAAAAAAAATTCAATGAAAAGCAAGGTATTTACGAGGGCTGTCCCAAAATAGCGTAGACAAAGGCTATAACACAGTCAGTGTTTACAAAATAGATTCAGCAAGTTTCGGAATTCTTTACAAGAGCTTTGTGCATATATGTGTGAAATATAAACCAACTACCTTCAGAATTGCTCAATCTATCACGATTTAAAATAAGCTACCCTTACATACCCGGCGCACACTAACGTCAACGTGATGACGTCCCTAGAAAACAATTTATTCTTTTTCAAAGTACTCTCCATGGTCGTGATGCATTTACGGTGGTGTGTGACCCACTTACCGTATACGTCTTCAAACCACTTGCTTTTCAAATTACTCAACACTTGCAGAGCTTCCTGTCGCAGTTCATTGAAGTTTTCGAATCTATGTACCCGCAACTGAAACTTTAAATAGGGGAACAAAGCAGTCTGGGGGTGCTAAGTCTGAACTGTAGGGCACTGCTCCTGTTCCATCCGTCAACAAATCTCTTGTGCCATTTAAATACAAGAGATCTTGACACAGATTTGAATTTTTCTGTAGCGTGCAGTTTGCGTAGTGTTTGTGTAGGAGTCATATCTAATTGTACACAATATTCGATAACATTCCGCTGCGCAGCCATTTCCTTTGACGTCGCCATTTTCAGCATGTTGGAATTAACCGCCGCACTAGGTTTTGTTCTATAACTTAAATCAAAATAACATCACGTAAGCATCCTTCGGTCTAATGATATCAAATGCAATGACGTAGATCAACGTTGAATGATTTCCCGTAATTATGACCATGTTTGGAATTATAGACATGTAAAGATGTAGCATGCTCATAAAACCCAGTCACATTTTTGGTGTGCGCCGGGTTCGGTACCCCATTCGTGCAAGTAACTTCATAAAATGTACTGTTTGCGATCTTGATTTTTTATTTTATACGTGAATATGCACAAATGACTAACGGATACAACATGCAAATTTTACTGAAATCTGACGTCGGGTTCCATAATAAATAGTGTTGTCCACGCTATTTTGGGACAGCCCTCGTATGCAGACTACAAAAATGTCTAAGTAATTCAAACTGAGCAATGCAACTATATAAATAAAACTAAAAACAATGAGCACAACTAAAGCAAACTTATCTATGAAAACTACATTCTATACAAATTTACCACATAATGAAATACTGAGTTATATAGTGTAGGAATAAACTGTAGGTTAATCCAGATGCTGATATAAAAATTATGCAAAATGCAAGAAATTTTAATACAACATTCAGATAACTTAAGCAAATATCCTGAAAACAAATTTACTTTCAAGACTAATGTTTTGATTACACTATCAGTGTTTCCAATAGTCAAATATAAGCAATTTCTGGACACTGTTTTCCAAGGAAAAGAAATGCTCTGAATATTACGGAATCAGATCTGCAGCAAGTATGGAGTTTTCAGCACAGCTCTCACTACCGGTATCAATAAATGCTATCTAGTAGTACATGTAGTAAGTGGTGCGTAAACACCAATGAATGCAAATACAGAGGGTAAATAATCTGACAAGGAAAATCATGAAGCACATATTGTAAACATAGCAATGGAATGTCAGAATACTATACAAATAGTATAAACATGTAACTATCAATGAGAGTGAATACAGATGAAACACAATTTAACTACGGAAAACATGATGCACATCGGGAATCACAATGTCAGAATACTGTAAATAGACTTTTCAGTATAAATGTTTGACTGAACACCCGGACTATGGACTTTGTGCCTTTTTTTTCAAATGCAATCCTTAGGACTTTTGAAATTTTCAGAAATTTGCTTTCAGTTGAATATTTTGCAGACAAGCTTTATTTTAGACTTACTGTTTTTAAATATTACAATGACAGCAGTACTAACTAGTATATATACCCTTGTGTATGCGACAAGTAGTGGCTAAATGAGCATGTAATTGAATGAAAGGAAAAAATGAAGAGAATGTTTGAAAAAAAGTAAAAAAAAAAATTGAATGCGGACCAAAATGAGGCAGAGTAGTGAAAGATGGATTGACTAGCAAATAAATACAGAGATCTAGGGAAAAAGGAACGGTAGGGAAGACAGATGGATTGACAGATGGAAAGATAATAAGATAAATGAAATGCCAAGTAGACAGAGAAGGAACGTAAGGAAGATAGATGGATTAGTAGACGGAAAAATAAGTGAAGAACAGAAATGAAAAATGGATATAATGGAATACAGAAAGAAGAAAGGGAAAAAAATGAAATGATAAATGGACGATGAGAAAAAATTAAATATGACTATGACATTATTTACAAAAAAAAAAAAAAAAAAAAATTGAAGTAAAATAGAAATGACTTACAGTTAAACTAAACACACTAATCCTAAAATCCTATATCACTAAAACTACTCATACAGAAAAATTTCATGTGTCTCAAATGCTATAGTTTCTCTTTGAAACGGGGGAAAACATTGTTTTCAAAAGCGCTTCTATCCGTGGGTCGTTAAAATTCGAGATTGTGTCGTAAACGGTGAAACAGTGATCACTTTTTTTTTCTGTGTTCTGTATTTTCGTTTTCTAGATAACTTTTGTTGACGAAACAAACAACGGTCAAGTGCTTGTTGATCTAGAGACATTAACAAGTAGGCTGAAGTGTGCAAGTATCGGTTATAATGTTGAAGGTATACATAGATTTGTAATGTTATATGTTGAATATGTTCAAGAATCATTTGAGATATGATGTAAAGTTGTCTTAAATCTGAGAGGATTCCATTTCTGAATGTGTCTGTAAATTTATGAGATTTTCTTTTTTGCTTCTCAGTAGTTTATAGAACTCTAAAGGTGAATTAGATCTTTATCCTTATAATTCACCGGTGAATGTTATAACCCACCGGTGAATGTTATAACTTTTATTTTTGACATGCCAAGAATATTTATAGAATATGAATGAAATTTTAGGGAGTGAACGTCACGTTTTATTGACATTATCATCATCACTAATGACGTCATTTTTACAGCTAGTCCATATCCGACTAGATTAAATAGATCTAGTTCGCTTGAAAAACGCACATATTTTTCAGCGAATCTTTTGGTTAAACGAAAGAGTTGTCCAAAAAAATGAGATTGTCTCATTGAATGTCTACATAGGGTGCCCTATCCTTAACGACCATCAGTAAGATGCCTTTGGGAAACATTGTGGGAAAAGAAGAAAATGCTGGTAACCAGCATTTTCTCCTTTTCCCTCAAGGTTTTCTTCCTGTTCATAAACATTGATCATTATATGAGATAAATGTGAATTATCGACTGCAAATATTTTCAACTTGAATGAGTCCAGTTTTTTGTTGTTTGAATGGTAAAATGTTAAATTTATCGGGTTGTTTTGTTGAATAGGCCATTAGATTGATAAGGTTATAATGTTGAGTTTGTCTATAAATTGAGGTTATAATGTTGAATATGTTCATAAATTTATGAGGTTATAATATTGAATTTGTCCATACATTTTGTTGAATATGACCATAAATTGAGGTAATGATGTTGAATATGTCTATAAATTGAGGTTATGATGTTGAATATGTCCATACATTTATGACGTGATAATGTTGAATATGTCCATACGTTTATGATGTTATAATGTTGAATGTGTCCACGAATCATGGGCTCATGATATATTTGTTTATAAATGTATGAGGCTGTAATCTTCAGTTTTTCCATAAATAGATCCATGCATGTATGGGTTATATTGCATTCAGTCTACATGAACTATGTCGTCTGCATTTGAATTTGCCGGCTGAATCCTAAGGTAGAATGGTACTTTTACATGCAGGAAAGTTAATGATAGCAAAAAGTATCAGCCCAGGTCAGCCTGTGCAGACTGTACAATCTGACCTGGATCGATACTTTTTGCAAATGCATTAAGCCCCCTTTTCACAGAGCATGGCTCATATATTATTTTCCTATTACTTACTCTTGGTTTGTGTTTTTGTTAACTCTTTACCTCTAAATACAAATTTGCGCCTCAAAACTTGAAAAAACCTCTCTGTAAAAGTATAGACAACCAACACGAATGAAGGTTTGATATACGTCTACATGTGAAAACATTGTGACAGAAGGTGAAATTGCTCCTCATTAGCAGCTTTTTTCTTTTTTCATAACAGATGCAGATCTTATGAACAGTTCCGGATCGATCGGAAAAGGAGTTATCGCCCTTTGTTCTCTCTCGTTGATTGTTACTGTAGTTATGGCCGTCATTAGTATTATAATGTGGGTGGTGAGTTTTTCTGTGATTGTTTTAATTGAATAAAGGCGTTTAGCACCACTTTCAACATTATTTCAGTCCTATCACGGTGACAATTTTCCTTTTGATATATGTCCTTAGTTTTATGAGTACTAAGGCTAGGGCTCTGAAGAGTCATGCTGAAGGACTTTTCCGAGGGGAAAAAAAAATGAGGATCGAAACCAGGGCTTCCAGGTTCGGTTCCTAGATCTTCACCAGTAAGCCATGTTTTGAATGGCTTTTAAATTTTACACTATTTTTATTTGTTGGTCTTGCGTTAATTTATCGTTGCTACAAATGTGGAAGACGCCCCCGTAAGACCGTTAGTCATTTTTTTTAAGTGGGAGATTATGCAAACATTTTCGCAAGCCAAGGTAACGATCAATACGTAGATCTACATAGTGATCGTAATCTTGGCTCGCAAAGATGTTGTGCAAGATGCACCAGCCGTGGGAATCGAACACACATCCCACTGTATCCATAGTTTAAAAAATTATTACTTTCGTAGTCCAATCAAACAGTGTCATTAGAAATATAGGATCTGACATGAGTTGGCGTTTGAGATCAAATTTTATTATAAACCTGAAGTTTTCCGGAGAAAATTATGGTGGCATATTTCTGCCATGAGATACGAGATAGGTATCATGATAATTTTACAAAACTATCGCGATAACTTAAAGTTTCCTGGAAATTTTATCGAGATAATGAAAAGTTTCCTGAAAAAAAAAATCACGATAAACTTAATATTTTATCGCAAAATTTCTCAATCGTGTACGAAGCTGACATGCAAGATAAAATTATCATGTTTCTCGATATCTATAAATAGAAAATTTATCATTTGGATGAACTCGGTAGTTTTTGACTTCACAAAATTGCAGTAAGTAAAGGTTGGAATAATTAATGATTGTAGCTTAATTGGTAAATTTTGACAAGACTCGAAATGAAGAGAAGTCTGTAAAATCACAAAGACGACTCGAAATGCCACCTACGAACACTTTAAAACCATTCAGGAAAGAGAAGAATTCATAAGGTTGTAGACGAAGATGTTCCGAAGCCGTATCTAATTATAGATACCGTGAATGTCAGTTATGGGCACGAAAGCAAAAATAAATCATGATTAACAGGTACAATTATCGCGATATTTTTATCGTGAAATGTTTTTATTATCTAGATAATATTTCCAGGAAACTTTGTTTTATCACGATAGTTTTCTAAAATTATCATGGTAGCTATCTCGTATCTCGCGGCAGAAATATGCCACCATAGAAAATACATGCCTCGCACGGGGATAAAATATCACACAGTACTGAAAAAAAATCCGTATCTGCACACGGTGAAAAACGGTTCCAAATATGGTATGATGACGTCATAATGACGTAACTCACGGGCGGTATACATATGTATTCATTAGCAATTTGATTGGCCAAAATTTTACGCTGTTGTATTCATCCGCCATTCATAAAAACGAAGTTACTGGCTACAACATCATTATTTTCTTTTTCCGTTTTCAAATAAAATGTCTATAATTTGCAATATTTTGTCGTTGAAAAGATGAAGGTATATAAAAAAAGGAATATTATGCTGTAGTGACTTTCCTGTTGCTTGTATTTACCTCTCGCTGCGTAAGAAAATTTTGATATTACGCTCGACCCTCGGTCTCGCACGATACCAAATTTTCTCACGCTGCTCAAAGCGTTGTCAGCGCATGTCATATTCTTCGAAGATTCGACCTGTCTCCTATGACGCATCATCCATCCCATATACTTGGGAAAAGTAGGACTTATACCGAAGCTATTACCCAAGCCTGTAGGGGCTGTTTTAATAATGGCCGGTGTATAGATTACATGCTAGCTGAACATAGCTGAATGAATCGCACCAGGTAGCGTTTCATTGAGTACACGTTTATTTTATTTTGAAATTCAAAGAAACGGTTGTAGTTTTGAAAAATTAGTCCGCTTCTGTACCCAGAATGCCCAAATTAGATAGATGTGTATTTGTAGAATGCCATCTAGCGGGAGAAAATGTGCTCGAAGTGGATACAAGCACCAGGAAAATCACTACAACATAATAGTCCGTATTTATTAAACGAGTGTAGAGAAAATGTTATTAAGCGAGCATTTTGCGAGCTTAATAAATTAATATTTTTTCTTGACGAGTTTAATAAATTTTATCTCATACGCCAACGAATGTCAGTTTCTTTTTATCACATAACGATATTTCATAAAGTATGGATCAGAAGATGCAACACCATCTGTAGATGCATGCGCGTTAATATCAAAAAAAAAAAACCTTCACTTCTATGAAATACGCATAAAATGACGTCATACGATATCTATTGTGATATCAAACGTGTATAAGATAAGAAAATTCATAAAGGGTATATTAAACTGAAAACAAGGCAAGTTATGTGATAAATTAGGATCTGACATGAGTTGGTGTTTGAGATAAAATTTTATTGAACGAGTCTAGGGAAAATGTTATTAAGCGAGCCTTTGGCGAGCTTAATAACATTTTTTCTTGACAAGTCTAATAAAATTTTATCTCAAACGCCAACGTGTGTCAAATTCTTTTTTTACATAACAATATTTTACAAATTATAGATCAGAAGATGCATATGCATCTTCTGATCTATAATTTGTAAAATATTGTTATGTAAAAACCCATCTATAGGTGCGTGCACCCGTGGTTATATCCGCTAAACCCACTCCCTTCTATGAAATATGTACAAAATTACGTAAAAAAAAAAAACGTCGCACAGTTGTGATATCAAACGTGTGTAAGATAAGAAAATTCGTAACGGGTATATTACACTGAAAACAAAGGAGGTTATGTGATAAATTATTTCTATTGTTTCTATTTCGATTTATTTCTATTGTTTAACCCTTTACCAGACGACAAAATATTAGCCTTGTCCAAATTGAAAGCATTTGCAGACGACAATTTCATTGTGGCTCAAATGGTGCAACTATTCTTTGATAGGGTAGAAAACATTGTGAGAAAAGAACAAAATGCTGGTTACCAGCATTTTCACCATTTCCCACACTGTTTCCTTTCCCAGGGGTCGTTCAAAGTCGGCATTGTGTGGTAAAAAGGGAAACCTTTACCAAACCATTTCGTGCTAAAACGACCCCTGAAAAAACCTTTAAAAAACATTTTGAGAGAAGGAGGAAATGCTGATTATCGGTATTTTCTCATTTTCTCACAATGTTTTCAATCCTATTTTATGTGCCCGAAGGGTCGTATTATGTCATGGCCCCGGTCGTTAGTCCGTCCGTCCGTCCGTTAGCAATTTCTTGTGTGCGCAACTCCTTCTACAGTTTTCATTGAAATGAGTTCAAACTTACCACAATGAATCTCTATGATGTGTAGTTGTGCATCTGACTTTTAAAATTTTGATATCTTCAGGAGTCTTAGATTTTAACCCATTTTACTGAAAAGCCCCTTTGGGCGTATATGCGCCGCTTTGCGAAGCTCTTGTTTATACATTTAGAATTACTAGGTTTCTAGTGTTCGCTTTTGCGATCATGATGGCGAGTCCCTGGTACATAAAGAGCCTGCAAATGGTATCAGGTATTATGAGACACCCTGTACTACTGTAGTTTCGTTCAGAAATGGTTCAGCATTTAGTCGCCTAGATTATAATCCTTCACAGTATTTCAACGGCTCTAAAGAAAATGCTTTTAAAACATTGCGGAAAATGAAGAAAGTAATGGTAATCAGCATTTTCTCATTTTCCATCATGTCTTTTACCTTGCGAAAGAATTATTCCACCATTTGTTCCAGACTGAATTTTGTCATCTACAGATGCTTCCAAATTGGTCTAGTCTGAAATTGTATCGTTTAGTAAAGATTTAATTGAGCCATGCTCTGGCAAAACGGGGCTTAATGCATCTCCGTGATCCATGATACCAAGCAAGTCATCATATAAATATTGGATCCATAAAAATCCAATTGTCTAACAACTGACTGAATCATGAGCTACACTAGTCTTTGAACATGTGGAAAATCGACCAATAGCGAAAAGTTTCGGCCCAGGTCAGCCTGCGCGAACTGCGCAGGCTGACCTGGGTCGATACTTTTCGCAGATGCATTAAGCCTCCTTTTCACAGTGCATGGCCTAATTACAAATTTACCTTTTTTTGCATTCCAGAAAACTAAAAGGTACATGAGAGATAACTACAGACTATTCTATAGGCCCTTAGATGACAAAGAAAGGGATTTACCGTTGTCGGAATATATACGCTTCATTAACACGTGGGACTATATTACCATTGTATCCGATTGTTTTACCTTGTATGCCACAAACTGGATTGTATTTGGCAATCAGGTAGAAATTTGCGTGTTAGAAAGGAGTGACACTTATTATTATTACACAAAAATGTCGATATGTGCATTATCATCATCATCATCATCATCATCATCATTGTGTTCATCACATCACTTTCATTGTCGTCGTTGTTATCATCATCATCATCACTACCACATCATCAACATCATATCATTATCATCATCATCACAGCCATTATTATCATCATCATCATCATCATCATCATCAAAACTACATCCACCACCATCATCATCATCACCATCACCGTCGTCGTCACCGTTGTCCTGACTGTCGTCGTCGTCATCATCATCATCATCAGCATGACCACCTTCAGTACCACCACAGCCATCATGTCTATCGTCTTCATCTGTTTCTTAATCATTATTGCAAGTACGTGTCTGTTTAAACAGGTATTTCGAATTAACCTGTAATCGAAAGAGCTCAAGTTGTGATTTCACTTTTCTTTTTACTATGAAACTGTGGCAATATAGCCCCCAATCAGTTTTCATATTGCTTTTCATGTATATAAATATCACAGTCGGGTTCTTTAACATGTTCTCCTGTACTCTATTTGTATAGGATTTTAACTCTGAAAGCAACATGTATGTGTTTAAACCCGACCTCTTTTGACCTCGTTTGAGGGCTGAAAATAGAATTTACTGCAATATACAGAAACTTAGAACGTGTTTTATCTTAAAGGCTTGATTTAACAAGCGGGCGGTATAGATCCAAGATCAGACTGCACATTCTGTTCAGTCTGAGCTTGATCTATGCCGTCTGCAAAGACCCCCGTTTTCTTCTATGGCGCTCAAAGGTTTAGGAATAATTAAGCGGGCGATTTAAAGTACAGTTTCTAACAGGTGGAATCAGGGCCCTTATTTTCACTTATTATCTTAAATATCTTCAGCTATCTCAAAAAGCATTTTAAGTCTTATTCTAGATTTAAAAAGTAACGCATTTTTCTATTGGTCGGCCATTCAGAAATTGCCATTCTTTGAAATTCAGAAAGTTTTTGAGAACCAGCCTTGGACGTATAGTGAGCGTGGTTTGTGAACAAGGGCAAGGATTCATCTATAAATACAAACTACTGACTTGTAGCTTCTTTGCTTTTATTTTCAGGGTCGTGCGTGGCTCAGTGGTAAGGTGTGGGACTTGTAACCTGGAGATCCCGGGTCCGAGCCTCACTGGATCTACTGTTTTTTCGTGGGAGTGCACTAGGGCAAGACGCTTCAGAGCCCTAGCCTAGTACTGGTAAAACCCAGGAAATACAGGAATATGTGAGCTGTTGCCGTGATATGACTGAAATAATGTTGAAAGCAGCATAAAGCGCCATTCAATCAATCAATAATTCAATCTAGCAATCAGTCTATAAATCAGTCTTTTATTTTTGAAATAGGATTCGACCTGGGTGAATGAAACACTAGATTCGTATGCAGTTTTATTGAGCGTCGGTGGTTTCGGAACTTGGCTGACATTTTTACGATTTTTCAAGTTTCACGATAAATTTAACGTAAGTTACTCTTTAAACATCATTACTGATAGGAAGATTAGAGAAACATAATATGGTCTTACTGACAGTTTAATACATGATCAGACTGCACACAGCAGGCAGTCTCTTCTTGGATCTACATTGCCCTATGTTATATAAAGTCGTCTTTTAACTTTGAAACATTTGGCGGAGAAATACTTCCTGTTACAAAAGTAGTTCCAGTAACTCTTTCGAAATATAATGATCATACAAGTAAATGAGCCATGCCCTGCCAAAAGAGGGTTTAATGCATCTTCGCGATGCGTTATACAAAGCAAGTCATCATCATATATTTATGGATCCATAAAATCCATTTTGCCTCATCACCAACTGAATCATGAGGTAAACTGGTCCTTTGACATGCAGAAATTGACCCATAGCAAAAAGTTTCGGCCCGGTCAGTCTTTTTCACATAGCATGGTTCAAATATAATAAAAATTAGAAATGAATAAGAAACAGGACAAAGTCGATGGGTTATAACGCATGAGGATTTGACATTTCAATATGGAATAATCTTCGTTCTCGACATAACAGACACATATCAATAGAATAATCGATGGTTTACCAGCCATTCATCGAAAAATCACAACCCTGAGGAAAAGAGCCATTGAAAAAAGATGTTGGAACAGGAGAAAATGCTGGTAACGAGCCACTTCTCCTTTTCCCACAATAATTTCTACCCTTTTAAAGTCAAATCCCGCAATTTGAGCTGCATTTGATTTGTCATCTGTAATTACTTTCAATTTCGAACTCGAAAATTTTGTCGTGTGGTAAAAGGTTTCCCATTGTTTTCAGTTATTGTTTTCTACTTTGAACCGAGCGAAGTTTGACTTGCTGGCCTACTTACTCTGTGTGGTGATCTTGTTAATTGGCTTTGTAACATGCGGATACGTGGTCATGGCGCCCTATCACGTCAAAGTAGGTAGTTTTAGAATATACCGAAATATTTGTTCTTTTTATCCCTTTTTTTTTACGCACGAATGTACATATTATGTCATGTTATGCCCCTTGTCGAGACATTGGTGAGACGACGAGTTGAGCAGAGGTTTCAGACGCCTGGCTCCAAGGTCAGTGTCACAGCAGGGGTTTAAGGTCACGTGCTTTTAAATTGGGTCCACACCTGATATTTTGCAAATCCCTGGTCTGATATTATACACGAGTGCACCTTAACGAGATAACGAGTATTGCGCAGGTTTTCGTTGCTAGTCTTCAAGGTCAAGGTCAAGGTCACAGCAGGGGTTTAAGGTCACATATTCCTAAATCGGGTCAGCTCCTAATATCTCTTGAATCCCTGTTTTGATTTTAAATATTATACACACATGATTGCACCTTGACGAGACAACGCGCAGAGCACTGGTTTCCGACGCTAGTTTTTAAGGTCAAGATATTGGTATTGATATACCCGAACAAATGATAAGTAAATTTTGATTGGACCCAAAAGATGGTTTTTCAGCGGACCCCTGCTGGCCATTTTGCGGTCACATCTCTCTCCTGTTCTTAAAAATCTTTCTTGTTTCAGTTCAGTACCCCTGTATGGTCGGCAGAAACGCTTATGTCGGTTGTCAATGGAGACGAGATATTTTTCACCATGAACATTCTGGAGGTGAAGAAGACAGGCGGTGACTGGGTGTGGGTGTTTTCGAGGGTCTATTTTTTGACCTTCATTGCAGTATTCACGATCGTCGTATTTAACTTGCTCATCGCCATCTTTAATAGTGCTTACGAGGCAGTGAGGGTAAGGATACTTTAAACTTTTGTAGCGCAAACAGATATAAAATCGACCTCTTTTGGCGGGTGAAATTACAAAAAAAAAATCCACATCTGATTCTTAAAACTCAGAAACATTTTCCTTCTTAATAGCTTGACTATACCAGTGGATGGTATAGTCCTAAGATCACATTTGTTTCTGTGCCATCAGCAACAAAAAAAAAAAGGAATTGTTTTGCCTTTGGCGATGAAAGCATTACGCTGACAGCACAATCGCCACAGTCACAAAACAACAACAACACTGACCAACAACAACAGTAGCACCACCTCCACCACTTCACCACCACTGCCTCCATCACCACCACAAACAACAACGCGACCAACACCACCACAACGATGACGACGATTACATCCATCGCCACCACCACGACAACAACAACAACAAAAACAAGGACGAAGACGGCGACGACGCAACCACCATGACCACCACCGCCAACGGCGGCACCGCCGAAAGCTTTTGAAAACATTGTGGGAAATGAAAGAATGCTTGTTATCAGCATTTTCTCCTATTCCCACAATGTTTTCCGCCCTTTTAAGTCGAATCCAATTTTTGATCCATATACTACTTCTCATCTGCAACCGCTTTCAATTTGGCCATGCCTAAAATGTTGTCACTTGGTAAAGAGGTAAAAATTAACAACAGGAGTTAAACCCTTGGTTTCCTAGGTGCAACTCAAGGATCTTTTGCGGACCATGTAGATCAAGATCAGACTGCGCGTTTTATCTTAGATCTACACTGTCTCATTAGGAAATATTTTTCCCGAAAATTTTGTTATATTGTGTATCCTTTATATATTTTATTAATGTTTTTATTAATGGCTTAAAAGTTTCTTTTACCTTATAACGCAGACTAAGATAAAAAGAAAACGCTGTGGCAAAAGCGACTTGTATACTGTTGTCTATAACTACAGGAGTACAACAGAAAAAGATCAGAAGACAGCGATCTCAGTCCATTAAAAGTTGCAATAAAGCGTTTGTTGGAACAGTCTACGGAAAATGCCGATCGCGGAAATTTACTGAACAGCGACGTATCCAACATGGGCGAGCTTGAGTCGCTGAAGGCCACATTATGGAAGTTTATCAAAATCAACAAATCGGATGAAAAGCTGAACGTCTTTCACGCGAGGACCCTGAGGGCATTTGTAAAGCAAAACAGTGACGACGAATCTTATCAGCTAGACTGCGTTTTGTTCAAACTGTATTTCCACTTATTTCCTCTGAGACGTTCTGCTTAGCCTTTTCACTACACAATCCAAAGTTTTAACGACCCTAAGGAAGAAGTCTTTTAAAAAACATGGTGGGAAAAGGAGAAATGCTGGTAACCAGCATTTTCTCCTTTTTCCCACAATGTTTTCTACCCTATCAAAGACAATTTCCATCATTTGAGTCACATTTAAAGCCCCTGTAAAGTCCAAACGTAGGTAATTTTCCCCGTTTATAACTCGAAAATATATCGGATAACCCATCACAACACATATATATAAGATCGGAGAAGACTCGAACGTGTCAGTTACTGCATTGGTTGCCGTGAAATACGGGTGCGAAAATGCATGGAGAAGCCCGTCGGTTTCAGGGACGCCATTGATCGAGACAGCCTTCGTTATCGTTCGTGTATATTCGAACTAGGCCTTCGAGAACGTCACGTGATACCATTGCATCTCATTAGTGCTACACAGGACTACTGTTTACACTTCCAATAGTATGTCATCGGAGAGTAAGATTGCTTATTCTGAACCTGTTTTCATATTTAGATGTAGTAAACTCTTCCTGCATTGATGATAAATGAATAAGCGATGATCAGCCTGTGTCGTCGTTTTGTTTACAATGTCGATAAACTTACGCTAGAATGGGGACAAAAAGATCAAGTGAATGAAGGGTTTGTTTCGACGCCTTGAATAATCACGTGGTGTTTACGTCACTATCACGTCACTGCGGAGATTTACGACGAAAAATCGGCTAATCGTCGGCGATCATCGATGTAAACAAACAGATAATGCGGCATAGTAGGAATTGTTCTAGTTTCAAAATTCTTTTTTCTGCCATTGACTGGAACTTTTACAAACTGCACCGTTACATATCGTGCAAGTCATAATAATCGCCATATTTTTACATGGTAAAAATGAAATTTACTTTTATTTTATAAACAGGCCTTTTTACATTTGGACTTGACTGAGACTTTAAATTGTTGTCTGCAAACGCTTTGAATTTGGACAAGTCTATATTGTTGTCATTTGGTAAAGGGTTAAACATTTACAAGGCGACAAAGATTGTACTCTTGGTAGATATGAAAGCGTTTGCAATGACAGATAAACCCTTAACCTGCTAAAAAAGTGAAATGAAACTTTCAAGCCGAGAGTAGGAACCTAAAGTTTGCTACTGAAAGTTTGAAAGTGCGTTAAACACCATTTAACAAGAGGTTTTTGTGGACGGCATAGATCAAGACCAGACAGCACAGAAAGTGCAGTCTGAAATCGGATATATATATCGTCCACACGTTTATTCGAGCATAGAAGATAAAAATCTTTCTATCATTTTTTTTCTTTTTTCAAGAGCGAAAAGAATTAAATGCAGCACAATTGAAATTCAAGAAACATAAATGTTTTTTTTTTTTAACTTCCTTCCTCTTTTACTGTTTCCTTCCGGTAATAATTTTCATGCATACTAACCCCCTTTTTTTACACCGTCCCGACTTTTAACGACACAGAGGAAAAGTCCTTTTGAAAATGTAGTTGAAAAAGGTGAAAATGCTGGTAACCAACATGTTCTCCTTTTTCTACCATGTTTACCACCCTTTTAAAAACAAATTTCAATTATTTTTGTCTGAAAAATACTATTAAATTGGTCAGTAATTTTATTGTACTCATTGTCGTTTAGTAAGAGTTAAATAGACGTGTTAACTCTTAACCAAACGGTAACATTTTGGACTCGACCAAATCGGAAGCATGTGCAGACGACATAATAAATGTAGCTCAAATGATGATTTCTGTCTTTGAGGGGGTAGAAATATTATGGAAAGAGGAGAAAATGCTGATTAATGCCGTTTTAACATAATGTCAGTTACACCGAGGCGACCAATGTACCTATCCTGTAGTTTCTCCACACCAGTATTTTGCATAAGATCTTTTCAAAGCTACTTGATCTATTCTGTCATTAGAGCATTGGTCGCATTACAAGATCTTTTCAAAGCCACAATACCCTGTCTGACATATGAGCCGGGTGAAGTGTGTGTATGTATGTGTGTGTGAGAGAGAGAGAGAGAGAGAGATAGATAAGGGAAGAGAGAGGGAAAGAGAGCTTTTAAGGGGTTGACTCATGAATAAAGACAAAATGATGAGATCGCGTACCGAATGAAAGAATAGATAAATAGGTGATTGATTTGAAGAAATAAGCTGCTTAAATGCTTAAAGAAGATTTTTGTATTCGATATCAGGTAAGCATAATGGTCAGTCTTTTGTTTTGATAGTTTAAACAGTTAGTACCCCAGGGCTTCGGTTATCAACATACCATTATGGGTTTCCAAGGCTGACCGTTTTGAATCTATATATAGCTATGGGGATAAAATACTTTTACGTTTCAGTTTCAAACAGAATTGTTTGTTTGGTTTTAGAGACAAACGAGCGTATGCCACTTTTTCTACATGGTCGTTTAAATCAATCAGTTTGCTACAACGAACAAAGACAGCCTGAAGTATAGTGAAATAATTATTATAATTAAAAACTGTTGAGGTATCGATGAACCTCTGTCGTATTTTCAAAAAGGACGAACCCTTAGGCACGTTTTGTAAACTGCGAATAAAACCTGCATATCTAACTTACATGTAAGCCTAGCAGATGGCAAAAAGTTGAGCCCAACACATTGTGTGCTCCTTTAATTTGACCAGTGACCCTAGCGCCCACCCCTCCCCGACCCCGAGAGAGAGAGGCCAGACTGTTGATCAGTAAAAAAGTTGTTCAACAAATTGTAGCAGACATATAAACCAAAATGTTCGAAACCAGTTTCCAAAGCTCTTCATCGTACCATGACGTTTCTAAAAATAGTTTATGTGACTATGTATATACGAGCAGTGCTCTGTGAAAAGAGGACTTAATGCATCTGCAAAAAAGTATCGGCTCAGGTCAGCCTGCGCAGTCCGCGCAGGCTGACCTGGGCCGAAACTTTTTGCTATTGGTCGAATTTCTACATGTCAAAGATCCATTTTACCTCCAGATCCAGTTCAATCGTTAGACTAAATGGATTTTATGGATCCCTAGTTATGTGATATATTGATTAATACAATGTATTACGGAGATGCATTAAGCCTCTTTTTGCCATAGCACAGCTCATATGAATGTACAAGTCAATAAAGATTCTGTATTTTGTATGATAATTTTCCTGTACATGTATATATCATTAGATATATAAGCCATGTCTCGCAAAAGGGGACTTGCTGCATCTCTGTTACGCATTATACAAAGAAAGACATCACCTAATTATGGATCCATAATATCTGATTTGTCAAACAACCGACTGGACTATAAGGTAGAATTATCCTTTGACATGCAGAAAATTTAAAGATAGCGAAAGTTTCGGCCCATGTCAGCCTGCGCGGACAGCGCAGACTGACATGCGTCCATACTTTTCGCAAATGCATTAAGCCCCTTTTTCACAGAGCATGGCTCATTTATCTTTAAGTTTTAATATGTGTATTTGTAATTATTTTAATTTATAACTTTTATTAATAGTTCGGGTTGTCATAGTTGTTTTTCATTTCCTAAACCGATTTTCCTTCTAACCAAAATTGTTACACATGATTATCAACAACTTTCGAATGCCTTTTTTTACATACGATTTCAGTTGTTCCTTTACTATTTCGGATATGTTGAATTCCAATTTTGTATAAGTCATGCTCTGTGAAAAGGGGCTAATGCAACTGCTAAAAGTATTGACTCTAGTCAGCCTGCGCAGTTCGCACAGGATGCTCTGTGTCGATCCTATTTGCTTTTGATAAATTTTCTACATGTCAAAGGACCATTCTACCTCAGGATTAAAGCCCGACCGGGTAGCTTAGTGGTTAGCGTATTTGACTCGTGACCTGGAGGTTGTGCGTTCGATACCCGGTTGCGGCGAACTTTCTTTCTGGCGATTTTTCGCCTCTCACCTCTGATGCATGTGAGAAAAGTAGTCAGTGGTATTGGAAAGAAAGTTGTGTCAGTACCGGTGTGAGAAAGTCAGGAAACACATGGATGCGTCACTGACCGCCATGATATGACTTAAGCTGTTAAAATGGCGTTAAACTCCAATACAAACAAACCTCAGGATTGAGCCGAAAGTCAGACAAAGTCGGTTATGTGGACCAATAATTAATATTGAATTGCTTGCCATATGTAATGCATCAAGGAAGTGCTTTTACCATGACACATATATTCAAAATGGTCATATTATATGGCCTGCAACACGCGAAAAGGCATTCGGACATTTTCGTAAAGTGTCGTCTCGGATCAACCTGTGCATTCCGCGCAGGCTAATCCAAGACGGCACTTTACGTCTACATTAGACTGTGTGCTACAGTAGACTTTCTTAAAACTGAAAATTACATAAAAACGGAGTGTCGTTTCGGATTAGCCTGCGCGGAATACGCAGGCTGATCCGAGACGATACTTTACGCAAATATCCGAATGCCCCTTTTCGCGTGTTGCAGGCAATATTTATACATGTACATAAAACCATGTCTTTTTATGTAACACTTTATATGTTTTATTGATGAAGAACCAGAAGGTCATAGACCCATGAGGTATATGAAACATATATAAAAACAGTATAATACAATATGGCGAACCTATTCCAATATTATAAAAGGTAATTCATTTATCCTTTTTAAACATAACTCCCCGTCATTCCATCAGTGTCTACCTTGTTCGAAACGAAAAAGCAAGATAGACAAATGGACTGATGGGGAATAAACCGAAAACAACATCTGCAAACAATTGCGTAACCAATTTGTATGATAATTCCCTATCACTCCATCTGTATTCAAAGATGAAAATAACCAAAGGGACTGACAGAAAATTATCACGCTCAGAAACATTTTAGTTTAACAGCTATAACGTTACTTGATTAACCAATCAAATTGACATTAGTATATTACATTTACAATATAGTCGTAATACAGCAGAAAACTCTTTTGCAAACATAAAAAAAAAAGTTAAATAGCGAAAATAGCGAAACTAACCATTATGAAATAAGATCAGACTGTAAATATATATTCAAGCTCAAACGTTAAATACCGAAAACAACGAAAATGGCGAAAGGTACGGAATAAGATCAGACTGTACACATGTGCAGACCGATCCCCGCTCGCACCTTCACCTAAAGCGCAAAAGTTAAACAGCGGAAATAGGGAAAATAACCAATGGCGTGGGATAAGATCAGACTATGCATATGTGCAAAAATGAAAGCTAAATGCCGAAAATAGCGAAAAGTATGAAACAAGACCAGACTGTACACATATGCACGCCTACTCTTGTCCACACCTTCAACTAACTTATCAAATAGTTAATAAGTTTGTTTATTTAGGTATCGTGTTTTCTTCAGGCAGTTCATTTTCTAGTGCCCAAAATACTTTATCGGGCCAGTCATTAACAGTAATTTTTAAATTGAATAAATACTTACACAGATTTACAAACATTACTGTAAGACATAAGCTGGAACTTTTTGATAGGCTAGTTTTACCAATACTTAACTATGGAAGCGAAGTTTGGGGATTTCACAGTGGACCATCGTTAGAAAGAGTACATTTACAATATTGTAAACGAGTTTTAGGCGTGAAGAAAAATTGTCAAAATGATTTTATATACGGAGAGTTAGGCAGGGTGCCTCTGCAAAATTACAGATTTTACAACATTATCAAATTTTGGACTAAAATTATTCTAACAGAGGACAAAAAGTTAATTAAGGTAACATACCAAACACTTTATCAGGATTTACTAGAAAAGCCAAATTGTAAAAATTGGTGTTCTCTTTGCAGGGATTTATTCAATGCATTAGGATTTTCCGATGCTTGGTATTATCAAACGATAGGTGATGTTAAAATTTTCTTATTATTAGCGAAACAGCGGATTCATGATCAGTTTTATCAAAAGTGGACAGCTCGTTTAAATAATTCAACTCGTGCTGTTTTCTATAAAAATATTGCTGAGCTTAAATTCCAGCCATACTTAGAAGTACTGAGTGTTGCAAAGGTCAGAACAAGTTTGTCCCAGCTACGTGTCTCATCACATAGATTATGCGTCGAGACTGGAAGATGGAATAAACCCGTTAGTACACCTTTTAACGATCGTAAATGCTCTTTTTGTAATGTTCTTGAAGATGAGTACCACTTCGTCATTCATTGCCAAGTTTTTTCAGAATTGAGACAGCAGTTTATACCAAAATATTTCTGGGAACATCCTAGTATGTACAAATGTTTAGAACTCATGAATACCGATAATACTAATTTGATAAAAGGGCTTGGTAACTATGTAAACAAAGCATTCATCCTAAGAAATGAAATTCTGTATAAAAGAACAGCAGATTCGTAGATTGACATTTGTGTCCAGACTTCATTTTATACATATTTTTAAATAATGTTTACTATCATGTCATATGAAATATGCACAGTCTGATATTGTTTCACATTTGCGTTATTTTCGCTATTTGTACTTTTGTGCTTTGAAGGAAGGTGTAGACCGAGATTGGTCTGCCACATAATATGTACAGTCTGATCTTGTTCCACACTCTTCTCTATTTTTTAGATATTTTCGCGCTTTTCGGTTTGTAACTTTTGTTTTTGCACATGTGCACAATCTGATCTTGTCTCACACTACTGGTTACTTTCTGTATTCTTGCTGTTAAATTTATGCGCTTAGTCACAACTATATGTGACTTACAGTTCATTTACTATTTAGAGCGTCATACCTGAAAGTAAATTATTGTATTGTATCAAATATTCACTGTAAATAGGAAAATAAATGATTGAATTGATGTCATAAGTTGTATCTGTATCGTATTCCTTATCTTTTCGGTTAAGGTCAGGTTTTACAACCCCAGTATCGCAAGTTTGATCCACGATAGTTTAGTTTAAACATATTTATTTTACATCGATTGAGAAACAAATAATCTCTCTCGATTCTGCTTCCTGGGAACTACACTAGTACTCGCGCCGAATGTGTGGGCTAGTGAAAAATCCCAAAGTTGACACCCACTCCCGAGTATCGAACTCAGGACCTTATGGTTACGAGGCCGACGCTCTACCTCACAACCACGGACACCATCCGCAAAAGAGCGGGTTGTCCTTCAGCAAGACATCTTTACACAGCCATACTACTGGTAGGAAGCACGAATAGGTACTCTGTGACCGCGAGATGACAGCATTAAAAAAAAAACTGTAGAAGCTGACAGTCTGTGAAACCTTATTGCTGCTTTGATGCTATGAAGTTCATGATTTTTTAACCTGACAGATTTCTTCAGATTTCAAGATAGAATCTTAACCTTTACATGGCCGAATAAACCTTGGGGAAATTTTCAATCTTAAAAAAAAAACCTTATATGTCAAATCCCTTTCACGACATAGACAAGAAATTGATTTTGGAAGTTAAGTGAAGGGAGCTTACTCTACCAACTATATTTCTATACAAAAGGGAGATAATTTGTGTACTTCAAAATGGCTTAAACAGCTTCATTGAGGATTTTAGTCATATCAGGACAATAGCTTACCTAAGATGACTTTTAACAGTGCCATACTGTTGCTCTGTGGTACCTTGCCCAAAAACACTGCCGCCCCAATGCTGATACCGAAATTTAAAGTAACAAAAAAAGCCAAATGTAAGCGAAGCGGGTGTTTGAATGGATTTGAATATATATCGTACCATTTAAAAGAATGAAAATTATTGTGAAGATGACAATCTATCATTGTACGGTCGATCCAAGTGTTAGTCGCTGACAGAGAAATTAATTTCAAAACTAGGTTAAAACCTGCCCGGTAGCTGTGTCTTTCGGTTACTTTTTGCCTGATTTTAAAATTTCTTTCTTCTGCCAGCGACTAACATATGGCCCGACCACACGATAACAAACTGTCATTTTCACAATATTTTCCATACTTTTAAATGGTTTGATTCAAATTTAAACGTATTATGACACCTGCTTTGATATTTTGGCCTTTACTGAGCCTTTAATGAGATTTTTCTGATTACTATTGGCTCTTAAAAAGCACTTCTTGTTGAGACTACCTTGCAGTATACAGCGCTTTACCAAATAATTCTATGTTTAAAGGACCCTAATAAAAAATTGTTTGAAAAACAAGAGAAGAAAACACTGGTTTACCAGCATTTTACGCTTTTCTTACGAACAAAGTCCGTAACAAAGAAACAAATGAACAAATGCATAGCAGAAATACAGGGACCGTGCAAGATTCGAACCTAGAACGCCCGGACGAAAGGCCAACACTATAACCACTGAGTTGTCAGGTATTGTATTTAAATCGGGATGAAGCCATGCATGAAGGAGTGGTCTCCCGTAACACTTTTCCCAACAAAGTTTTATTTCATTTTTCAAAGAAAGCACCACACTTTCGTCCTCCAATATTCTGTCAACTTGAACTAGTCTAAAATTTTGTGTCAGGTTATGAGGTTAATAGTTAATATTTTACCAGACGACAAAGTTCTACACTTTTCCAAATTAAAAACATATGCAGACAACAAATTAAATGTAACTAAAAATATGAAATATGTCAATCATGGGGAAGAAAACATTGTGGGAAAAGGAGACAATGCATGTCATCAGCATTGTCTCCTTTTCCAACAATATTTTCAAAAGCCTTTTTCCTCACGGTCTCTAAAAGTCGTGATTGTGTGGTAAAGGGTTAAAATTAACGTTTTTCATGCTTGTATTGAGTGATTACCTGGCCATTTTTCCGCAGTATTTTTGTAGTTTTTATTTTCAAGACAATGTCTGTCTTTTCTTTAAATAATTCTTTTCTGTGTATTGCATATGTTTGATAGTGATATCTCTGCTCAACCCTTTTACCATACAATTCCATGTTTTATCACCCCCTTCCAAAAAAACAAAGAAAAAATTGTTTTAAAGCATTGTGGGAAAAGGAAAAAATGCTGGTAACCAGCATTTTCTCCTTTTCACACAATGCTTTCCAGAAGTTCAGTGACACACTCAGTCGATCATTTGGCCATATTTAATTTGTCGTCTGTAAATGCTTTCAATTTGGAAGAGTGTCAAATTTTGTCGTCTGCAACAAAGTTAACTCAATGCCTTCTGCAACGAGCCTTCTGCAGTCGAATTTGAAGAAAAAAAGATCTTATAAAAGACAGAGAAATAAAGTGAATCACGATTTGATAGGTGAATACTAGGGCAAAAGCATTGTTGCCAAGGAAAAATTACTCGTCACGGTTTTTTTTCTTCCTCTTATAACGTTTATGCTTCAACGCACAATAAAAAGTCGTCCGAAGAAGGTATTGGTTGATCAAATGATACGGTTCTATTTTTAACGCGTACGAATACATACAAGGAAGATAAATTGTGAACGTAATATGTAGTGTTTCGAAGTTTAATTACTCACTAAAATGTGTTCTAGTTTGTGAATGCATTCAGCTGTATAAAGGAAAAGATTTACAATTTTGCTGTCCTTGTCAGGTTGGATAACGTTGTCGATAAAATATTACTATGACGAGGGGTCTAAGTTTCAGTGAGGCTTTTTGGGTAGGTAATTTTTAATTTTTTTTAAATCTTAACCCTTAGGCTGCTAAGCTCGACTCACTGACCTTTTGCGGACAGTGTAGATCAAGATCAGACGGCACAGAACGTGCAGTCTGATCTTTGATCTACACTGTCCCATAAGGAGATATTTTTTGTCTCCAAAAATAAGTTTGAAGTAGCATTATTCGGGATTTTTACTATCGGTTTGAAACTTTCATTTTAGTTATTTAGCAGGATAAGGGATGATACTACTGCTACAATTACTACTACTACTACTTTTACTACTACTACTAGTTTTTCTACTACTACTGGGATTCTGTGTGTCTCAGTGGTGAAGTGTCGGACTCGTAACCTGGAGGCCCTGGGTTTTAGCCTCACTGTCCCAGAAGCACTGGGTCTTTCGTGGGAGTGTCCTTGGGTAAGACACTCTAGAGTCCTAGCCAAGTACCGGTACTCGTTAAGCCCAGGACATACATGTATAAGCGAGCTTTTGTTGTGAGTAACTGCTACTACTTTCTACCACTACTACTACTACTACTACTACTTCTACTACTACTACTACTACTAATGCTACTACTACTACCAGTTCTTCTTCTTCTACTTCTTCTATATAGATGAAGACAGAGATACTATTGAAGAAAGATAAGATACGTAAATTATTATTTATATTGTTTTTGTCGATGAAAAGAAACACTGTGATGAATGGAGAAATTGATCCTATTGGAATTCTGCAGCAAAGAAAATGAGCCATGCTCTGGCAAAGGGGGGTTTAATTCATCTCCGTGATACATTAATCCAAGGAAGACATCACAAAATTATGGATCCATCAAATCCATTTTGCCCAACAAACGATTGAATCATGGTGTAGAATGGTCCTTGGATATACAGAAAAATGAACCAATAGCAAAAAGTATCAATCCATGTCAGCCTGCGCGGACTGCGCAGGCTGACATGAGTCGATACTTTTTTGCAGATACATTAAGCCCCCTTTTCATTGAGCATGGCTCAAATTTAACAATACAGTGCTGTAAAAAGCCAACCACGATAAATGAATCGAAATATTTCTATACTGGGAAGTTTAAACTATTAGTTCATTCATCAAAAGAGTCAGGAAAAACAATAATGACAAATGAAGATACATGTAGTATGCATTTTGAGATATTTTCCCATTTGCTGCGATGTTTTCTAAAGCAATATACGGTAAGAAAAAAAGTTATTAACCCTTAACCTGCTAAATAAATTTTATAAAACTTTCAAGCCGATAGTAAATACCTGAATATTGACATTTAAAAGTTATTTTGGAAGAAAACTATTTCCTAATCGGATGGGGTAGATCCAAGTTCAGACTGCACGTTCTGTGTAGTCTGATCTTGGTCTACACTGTCCGCAAATGGTCATTGAGTCGCGCTTAGCAGCCTAAGGGTTAAAAAGTAAGGGTTAAAAAGGTACAGGTAATTTTAAAGGGGACGAGAAACGTTGATCTATACATGGACTGACTGGCCTTTCTCTTATCGCAACTTAACTCCCTATGGCCTAGAATTAATTATTTTGGGCCAGAATAAGCTGGAGTACAAAGTAACGAACAGTGTCGATCCGGGTTCAGATCAAAAATGTGCAGACGACATTTTCTGTCTTTCGTAAGATTAAAAATACCGATCCTCTTTTGCCACAGTGTATTTATAGATTAAACTTTAATATCCAAATCGTGTTTTTATATATTCAAAAATGTCTGTTTTAAAACTATTTCAGGAAGCTAAAAGTTAAGGCGTTTCGTGTAAAAGAGTTTAATTTCTTTCTAAACGATCCAATGAATAGATTTTTAAAGGCCCACGAGCAGCCAAAAGTAAAAAAATTCGGGAATCAAAATTCAGGCATAGTAGCCAACTTTACTTGCAGATGTTTTTTCCCTGTCAGTGACTGAAACTTTGACTGACTGCACCGTAAGACATTGTCAGACTCGAGCCAGGGATCGAGCCCACGACCCCCTGCTTTCAAGTCCTGCACGCCACAGACTGAGCTACCGGGGCTCGGCCCATACTTTTACAGATACATCTTTACTCGTTTTCAGCCAGTTTTTTTTTTAACCCATTTCATCTTTATTTTATGAAACTATAATCATTCCTGTGTCTTCATACCAAATGTTACCCCTGACAGTTGCAAGATGGCACAGATTACGACCAATAGAAAATGCATTTCATTCTCTTGGAGCCATCAAAAGAACTACTGTTGTCGTTTCCGGTTTTAAATCGAACACAAATTCCTTGAGTTTCTTTATCTCGTATACCATATTTATCGATTATAAATCTATGTTTACACAGCTGACCAATATCTGAACCATTCTAAACACTATAGCATTTTTCAGTGGCTGTAAAGATGTATCTGAAATAATTTGGATTAAATTTTCCTAGGTTTTGACTCCCGAATCGTTTACCTATGGCCGATAATGGGCCTTTAAATAACGAACAAGACTTTCTACTTATTTATAGAATACATGTAAAGTAAATAGATACGATGAAATGCGATACGGTTTCAACATGTTATCTTTGGCAGATGCAATTTATTTTGTGACAGACTCGTAACGAGTCCTCTGTCGGAATTTAGGAGTCAAAGCAAAATTCAATACGCATTAGGAAACGAAACAACTTTTTTTCAAACCTGTTTAAAAAAAACAAGCCGTAGTATTAACGCCCCTCGGGAAGTAGACTTTTAAAAGCATTGCAGGAAAAAGGAGAAAATGCTGGAAACCAGCCATTTTCTCCTTTACTCACAATGATTTCTACCTTTTCAAGGCAGACCCTATCACTTAAGCCACAAATTCAATACGTATTAGGAAACGAAAAAGTCCCTTTCAAAAACAAACCGATGTGTTAACGCCCCTGAGGAAAAGCATTGTAGGAAAAGGAAAAAACGCTGTCGTCTGCAAGTTCTTTCAATTTGGACAATTGTAAAGTGGGTTTTTTTTTTGTGTAGTGCATATATATAGTGCATATATATCTACATATTTGTAGAATACATGTAAAAAGCAAATATAAAAAAGATAAAATGTGATACGGCGTCTCCATATTATTTTCTTCGACAGACGACACTAGTCTTTTTGCAGCAGACGACTTTTGAAAACATAGTGGCCAGAGGAGAAATTGCTCGTAGAGTAGTTTTTAGACGCCAAGCCAAATAAAATTCAATTTTCATTATTAGGAAACAGTACAGGTAGCTTATAGTCCTTCACCAAGCAAATCTATATTTGGACGATCCGAAAGGTGAAGTCTTTTGAAAACATTGCGGAAAAAGGACAAATTGCTCGCAACGAGTCGTTTGAGGGAAGTAATATGAAGGGTAAAATTAAATTAAGAAAAAAAAAACAAGTTGCTTAAACAGAGAGAAATTCTAAATATATCAAGCAAGCATCCAAGAGACACTAAAAACGTCCTTGCTATCAAAGGGATCGGTGGATTGAATTGTGTTTTACGCCACTGTCAATATAATTCTAGTCATATCACGGCGACAGATCAATTATTCATGTGTTTCCCGGGTTTCACCAGTGCTAGGCTATAGGACTCTGAAGCGTCTTGCCAAAGGATACTCCCATGAAAACCCAGTGGATTCAGTGAGGCTGGACTCCGGGGCCTCCAGGTCACGAGTCCTGCACTTGACCACTGAGTCAAGAAGGACCCAACTGCTTTTAAACGGAGCTATTCAGATTTTTATAATCTCCAGAAACTTGAAAAATGATTCATCGCTGAATTAAGTAAGTTTAGAGCATGCAAATCATCAGTAAAAAAGAAAGAATAAAGGACGAAATAAATATTTATCAATGATACCTCCTTCGGGGGACACGTAGCCTCTTTGGATATTTTTAGATTTAGCGTCACAGTTTCGCAAAAGCTTGTGGGAATGTCACATGATCAATAACACGCGTTGATAACAAGGGTTTGTATTCAAATCAGTGTGATGACGTCAAATATGATGTAAAGAAAAACAGATAGAGTCTCCGATTGCAAAACGACTACCACATCTTTACCAACGAAAAAATTTTAGACTGCTTCAAATTGAAAGGATTTGCAGACGGCAAATTAAAGACAGCTCGAATGGCATAATTTGTCCTTGATAGAGTAGAAAACACTGTGGGAAAAGGAGAAAATGCTGGTTACCAGCATTTTCTCGTTTTCCCACAATTTTTTAAAAGGCTTCTCTCCAAGGGTCGTTTAAACCCGGGATTGTTTGGTAAAGGGTTAATTAAACAGAGGATTTTACATGAGTGTTTATCTATTATCATTTTTATCAAACGAGTTGACTAAAAGTATATGACGCGAGCCTTGGCGAGTCTATTTTTATGCTGCATTTCTTGTTATTATTCAACGCGGAAATAACATCATTTTCCACACGTATACATCTTAGCAACAATGGCGTCATTTTCCCGCGAAATGGTGAAGTAGATCTAGTACAAATTCCGGCACATGTTGTGATAACTACAAAAACAAGAAATATCTTTTAAAGATGCCCGTCTACAGCCGGTGAGCAAAAACGCTGTTAAATTTCAAACAATTTAGAATGGTACAGAAATCAGCCCTTTGTGTAAACATGGATAAATTACTGACATATGTGGTGTAATTGAAAAAAAGAAACACGGAGATTTGTATTAGAAACCGAACATTGGTCAGAAGAAAACTGGCTGACGATCGAAGCTGTAAACAATGGCGGTGCGTCACGGAAATTTATCGTTGGTTTCCGCCTATAGAGTCGGATACGGTGTAATTTGCATATAGGCCGCGACCTCCGTCTGAAAATCGAGGCTGCAACAGAGAAGCCTCCATTTTCCTTTGTTTACCTCATGATCATCATACGAATCTACCCGAGTGTATAACGGATATATCGAAAATCTTCGATTCAAAAACCGGAAACGACAAGTCTGTTTACATGGAAGGCCGCAATTCAGCGAAATGCATTTTCTGTCGACCGTAATCTAAGCAACCTTGCAACCGTCATGCGCAATATTTGGCATGAAGATATAAGAATGACTATAGTTTGATAAAATAGAGACAAAATGAGTTAAAACTGGCTGAAAATGAGTATAAGGGCCTCTTTAAAAAAAGATGGACGGCGAAAGTTGCCGGTTACCCAAAGAATAATCATGTCTGTTTCTTTTAATAATCGCAAATTTCTATTTATTCATTGAAATACAAAACCAAAATGTAGGTCAAAAGCCAGCGCATTCAGCCATGCCAAATAACCAGAATCCGGACCCCAAAACGATTATACACTAGTGTATCATAAAAAATAAGTCATGGGTTTGATACATTGCTGGAGGAGGTTTTATGTGATAAAATCCTATAACTGTACCTTCCTATTGAATATGAACGCCAAGTTAAAACGTTTGCATAAAAAAATATTATATTCTTATCAGTGAATTACTGGGATTTCACAGTGAATAACAGCACTAGTGATGATAAATATGGTATCATCACTAGCGATGATATAGTTGTAAAATGTTTGACGGAACTACTTTTTCCCTTTATTGCTCATATTGTACCATTACTGATAACTATAAGAATAAAAAAAGAGTAAATTAGAATATAATTGATAGGATAATCAACTGGTTGTGTGTGATATTAAAATTCTGTCACTAGAATGGGGTGTGATGCAGTTGAAAAAAACTCACCCTTGGGTCTTCCCCTTTCTTTTAACCGCATCACACTCCATTCTAGTGACAGATTTTTAATATCACACACAATCAGTTAATTACCCTCTATATATGTGTACTTGTCTTTAAAGGTATTTTATTAGAAATTTTGATTTATGGCATGAAAACCAAATACTCCCCCCTTTTAAGAAGACAGGTGCTTGACTGATAAAAGCAAATTTTAACGTACCTAATTATTTGCCTTCTTTTGAAGATCAATATGAGTCACGTTCTGACAAAAGGGTATTTAATACATCTCCGTTATGCATTATACCAAGCAAGTCATCTCCTGATTATGGATTCATAAAATCCAGTTTGTCTCACGACCGAACAACCGACTGAATCATAATGTAGACTGATCCTTTGACACGCAGAATATCGACTGATAGCAAAAAGTTTCGACTCCGGTCGGCCTGCGCTGTCCGCGCAGGCTGACCTGAGTCGATACTTTTTGCAGATGCATTAAACCCCCTCTTCACAAAGCATGGCTCAAGTAGACTTCACAGTAATTATTTGCATTCTTTTGCCTGCTTAATACAGGTGGCTGTGTTTGATAGAGTTGGCCGCTAGGATAGGGCTCACGGTATATAGGTATACGAGGTGTATGTAGTAAAAGAGCTATATTAATACACAAGTATATCATTACTGAAGAACATGTTATGCTGTTATAAAAATATGAAATAGAAGACGGAATATGGGCGACCTAGTTTTATAATTTGTTTTTGTATAGATGACAGTTTCTTGTTTCTCTGTTCGAGAAGTTTCTTGTACACGGTGGGTACACGTACACCGGATATAGCCGTAAGATTGAGTAAAAATAACTGCGTCTTGTGTGACTGCAGGTACGAGATTTCCGAATATTTCTTAACAACAGCTTTTAATATACTATTGCCTTGTCAACCCAGATTCTATGATGTTTATAGATTGTTAGGTCTACAACGAATGCTGTTTTTAGCCATGGAAATTCTGAAAAAAATGTCAGAAAAGTCGACTGCTCACGATGGATTTCGGAGATTTCTAGAAACAATTCATCTGCAAAGCCGGTTCTTTTAGCAATACAAAAATCTGAGTCGACCAATTTCTTGATATTTTAGTCTAATTTCATGACATGATTGCAATTTTGCTGTATCGGGTAAAATTGCCAGAAAATACAAGTTTTTTGTCGACAACGGTGTACCAAGGATAGCTGTTGTTTTGAAAGAACTGTACGGAGGATAGTATTTTACTGTACCGGGGATAGTATGATAATGTACCGGGGATAGTAATGTTTCATTCTCTATATTGATAAGGCACTGAATGTAATTATGCTACACTTAGATTGGTCTCTACTCGGGTTGAAAGGTTTTTGCATTTGATATTTCATTATATCTTGTTCATGCTATGTTTTCTCCTATTCAGATGGATAATATAAATGCTTCTATGGATATTTCGGGCATATCTATGCCTGGTGATTCAATGCAGAGAACGACCGCTAAATGCTTCGTATGTAAAAAATGTACCTACTGGACAAATAGAAGGGCGAACTTGACGCGCCAGTTTATGTTTAACTGTGCACGCCACCGAAATTTCCCATCTTCATGTTGCACGTTTTTAAGAAGACATTTACTAGAAATTCGTCTTTTCAAAGACACACATCTATCTGTTCTTCTAATCCAGATGCATTTAAAGAGACTAGCCAAGAGCTCACCTGCTTGTGTAAACTGCAGCCTGACATTATCAAGTGAAGATGCGCTAGCATATCATACAAAGGGAAAGCATGATGCCGCTCCTTGCATATGCGACAGGTGCGGGAAAGCATATTCATGGCGGTAATCTTATAGAGGCCATAAAGCCTATTGTAAATAGATAAGCTAAGAAATACTAGCTGTACATATACAATCGGATTCAAAGGTTATCTGGAGGTTATTTTATGACCACTTTTAAAGACAGTCTCCTTGTCGCTTAGACCAAGTTACCGGTTTTCAATCGATTTGACATGTTTGCTATGACGTATCACTAGATCATGTACAGGATAAATATTAATGAGCCGCTAAAAGTAGCAAGGGAGAAAATGGCTATCAAAAATACATGTATGAGAAAATGTAGCCTGTCTTTCGCTCAAAATATCTCAAATTATTTCAAAAAGGAAAAAATAGTTTCCTCAAATACTCTTGTTTTATAGCACATCTTTGAATACAAATTCTAAATATAGAATTTAGGGAAATCAGGATTCGTGCAGGCTTTTTCAACAGACTGATCAACAAGTGTCTCGGCTTATACCGAAGCTATTACCCAAGCCTGTAGGGGCTGGTTTTATAAATGGCCGGTGCATAGTTTACATGCTAGCTTACCATAGCTGAAAAAATCGTACCAGGTATCGTTTTATTGAGTAAACGTTTATTTTGAAACTCAAAGTAACGGTTGTCGATTTGAAAAGTAGTCCAGTTCTGTACCCAGAATGCCCAAATCAGAGAGGTGTGCATTTGAAGGATGCCACCCAGCGGAAGATAATGCCTGTGAATACTATGTAGCACGTATTTTTACCGTTTGTTGGCTCGCCGGTACGAAATTACTGTCGGCGGCCGTTCTTCGTTAAAGGTAAACTGGAATATCGCATTGTCTTCTATAACTTTGGCATAACCGTACCTTATTTTGTATGTGCTGCAGGAACCTAAGAATATGTACTTGTACCTAGTCTAGAGTGTATCTAGTCTCCGCTGTGGTTTTTATCCCTCCAGAATAAACATACACTTGGACATTTTCTGGAGATGAGCAAAATTTACGAGCAAAAGCTACTTTCCCAAGGTTTTTTAAACAAGCTTGTCTCCCAGTGTTTGTACCATTGTTTAATTATGGACAGGTTTTGATATGTGTGGTTAAGAGTTACACACATAGGTGCTTTAATCCTTATCTTTATGCAAATGGCTTTAGACCCGTCTACAAGAGAGGACTTTGAAAACGTTGCAACAAATGAAGAAACTGCTCGTAACGAGCAATTTTTTCATTTGTCACATTGTTTTCTACTCTGTCTTAATATTATGCTTTAACTACCCATCCGTATTATCCGTTTACAAACGCTTTTAGTTGGGAGAACCAAAAATTAGCAAAACAGGGACAGGGTTAAAGGTTTGGAAAGTCAGCATTATGCCAGTCATGGAAATACTACAAATTTTATTCAGACTATTACAAACGAAATACCGGTAGTGGCTTTATGACGTATGTTGAAAGTGTGACGTTTGAACTCTGAAGTTATCCCTTTATTATAAGTGTCTAGTTTGAAATTCAAGATTCACACGTCGTAATGTTTGAACAGCTCAATTGTAACATCTTGACACAGTCCATAACATTCATTACCCCAAGCTATGTTAAAGCATGTTTACACACATAAATGATAAACTCAGATAGCGTGTTGGATGAAGTGCATAAAATCAGATCAGAAAGCACAAATGTATTGTCTGATCACAATAATATCGTTCAACACTTCAAAATGGTGCATATCTATAAATCAGTTAAATAACAAAGGTCGATGAAAGGTACGAGTTGGGATCAGAAGATACAGATTGTCTTCTACTTATAATCCACTATCATTCTAAATTTCAAAACGATGTCAAATTAAATATTACGTTGAATCTGGATGAATGATGAGTACTGGGATCAGAAAACACACATGTATCTTCTGATTGCGGCCTATATTGTCAAGAACAGAAAACACTTGTCAGCTATGAACATCCAGTAGTAGAATTTCCTTATTCCTTAATTCATATTTATTGTTATTTCGGAATATCTGACATATTCGGCTTTCTGGGCGGCATATGTCATCAAATAACTAGTCGTGAGCAAGAAATTACAATTCGCTCAGTAGCATCTTATACTACTATCCTCAGTTCACAAATTTCTAAAATACAGCTATCCTCGGTACAGCAAGGAACTATCCTCGGTACACCGATGGTGATCTTCTCTCACGTATATCAACAAGAAGAGTAATTCTTGGAACTAATTTTTTGATGTACATAGTACTTAATGTATTACACAGAAATCGTACGCTTCAGAATTTCAATCAAATTCCCTGTTCTGATAATATTCCATTATTTTGGACAGTCAGGTCAAAAATCTGCGTGAGCATGACTTTCGGTCGACAAATTTACGTCGCTATAGAACTAGTTTTGGTAATTCATGAACAGTACAGGACTGATTAACCATTTAGCTTATCAAATCATTAACATATGACACACGAATGTTACAAAAACAGGTATAATATATGAATTCTTACCTGTGGTGCGAGCAGTAATTCCTCCATTTGTAAACATTTACTCACTTAGGTTGCTATATCCGGTGTACGTGTACCCACCGTGTGTATATACGTAGTGAAAGGATCAAGATTCGACTTCATGTCCGTGCAGTCCGATCTTTATCTACTCTCATTGATATCTTTTCAAATGTTTGATCTTTGATATTGATTGATTGATTGATTGATTGATTGATTGATTGATTGATTGATTGACTGACTGACTGACTGACTAACAGACTGACTGACTGATTGATTGATTGATTGATTGATTGATTGATTGATTGATTGATTGATTGATTGATTGATCGATCGATCGATCGATTGATTAATGATTGATCTATTGACTTAGTTATTGAGTTTGAGTTTTTGACTGAGATACCGAATGAATGATTGACTGATTGACTGATTGACTGATCGAGTGAGTGAGTGAGTGAGTGAGTCAGTCAGTCAGTCAGTCAGTCAGTGAGCAATCGAGTCAGTGAGCGATCGATCGATGGTTTAGCTAATCAAAAGTTGTGTTCTTTTTTTTAATTAAGAAAACTAAGTAAGACCTATTATGAAGCTTAGGATGGCTGATTTCATCCCCACATTTATATCGTCCAGACAATGTTCATTATTAAATACAGATGAATCATATTGTAATGACAATCATCAATCTTCAGTGAGAGCTTGGACGACGGGGCTAACTGGATCGACATACAATAATACATGTGTATGAGCCGCGTTCTGGCAAAAAGGGATCTAGTACATCTCAGTGATACACTGTACTAAGCAAGTCATTACATAATCATGGATCCGTAACGTTAAGTATTGTCAAACAACAAACTAATTCATGTGGTAGACTGGTTCCTTTGGCATACAGAAAACTGACTAATAGCAAAAAGTTTCGATCCGAGTCAGTCTGCTCGGACTGAAAAATTTTATATTTGTATAAAAATTTTCCTTGATATAGTTTAAAGGCGATATAATGTCACGTGGAAAGGTTAAAACCTGTTGGCTTTTAAATAGAGCAGGTAATAAACGACACTTCAATCAATCTAATAAACTATATATGGCCTGCAATACGCAAAAAGGGACATTCAGACTTTTTAGTAAAGTGTCGTCTCGGATCAGCCTGCGCAGTCCGCCCAGGCTGATCCGAGACGACACTTTCCGTTCTTAGGTTATTTTCTGTTTTGCGCAAGTCTACTGTACGACAAAATCTAATGTTGACGTAAAGTGCCGTCTCGGATCAGACTGCGCAGTCCGCCCAGGCTGGTCCGAGACGACACTTCCCGTTCTTAGGTTATTTTCTGTTTTGCGCAAGTCTACTGTACGACAAAATCTAATGTTGACGTAAAGTGCCGTCTCGGATTAGCCTACGCGGATTGCGTAGGCTGATCCGAGACGACACTTTACGCAAATGTCCGAATGCCCCTTTTCGCGTGTTGCAAGCCATATCGTGTTACACTCCAAATATTCATATACTAGTACAAAAGAGCCGCGCTCTGGCAGAAGGGGACTTAATGCATCTCCGTGATGCATTATACCACGCAAGTCACCACAAAATTAGGGATCCGTAAAATCAAAATTGACTGACAATCAACTGAATCTGGATTAGAGCGGGTTTTAGACATGTATGAAATTTAGAAATGACTACAAATAATTCAAAATTTACAAATAGCAAAAGTTTCGATCCATGACTGCGAAGGCTGACAGTAGTCGATACACTTAGCAGCTACATGAAACCCCCTTTTCACAGAACATGACCTCAAACCTCAAAAAGACTAAAAACATCAATAGACCCTTGTCTAAACTGTCGCCTGCAGATACCATCGATATTGACGAGTTAAGATTTTATTTTTTTCGTGTGGTAAAACGTTAAAAATCTTGACAACTATAGAACTATGAAGGTGAGATGAGTTTTTGACGCATTTTCTCCTTTTCTCACAATCTTTTCTACCCTCAAAAAGTCAAATACTATCATTATACCATTGTCTAATCTGTCGTCTGCAGATACCTTCGATATTGAAGAGTTTAGATTTTTTTTTCGTCTGGTAAAACGTTTAAAATCTTGTCAACTTATATTTGAAAGTGTAAGATGAGATTTTGATGCATAAAATATCTACTAACCCTTAAGTAAGTAAATGAAATGAAATTTTTTAAGCCGACACTAAAAAGACAATTTTTGCTGTTTAAAATGTTTTTTTTTTTTTTTTGGAAAAGATATCTCCTTATCGGACAGAGTAGAGCCAAGATCAGACTGCACGTTCTGTGCAGTCTGATCTTGATCTACACTGCCCGCAAAAGGTCAGTGAGTCGCGCCTAGCAGTCTAAGGGCTAAAATGTATACCTTTATTCGCTGAAAAGATGAATTACCTATTTATGTGTGACGTCATCTTGTCTCTTTGACTCTTTAACCAAACGACAAAATTTTAGGCTGGTCCAAATTGAAAGCAGATTCAAACGACAAAATAAATGTGACTGAAAAAATGAAATATAATTATTCCAAATGAATGAATAAATGAATTTTGTTTTGTGACGCATCGAAAGCTTTGGCCATTTAGCGCGCATGTCTGTATTCAATGATGATAAAAGCGGATGTTTTGAGCTAAAAAAGGTTTGAACAAGATGATAACAAGATAAAAAGAGTTGAATTAAGAAGGATTGTGTGTGATCTTGCTATGTATAAAAGACATTATTGAATGACAGGGCAATCCCTATCTACTTCTATTGTTCCAAGGGTAGAAAACGTTGTTTGAAAAGGAGAACTGCTGGTTACCAGCATGTTGTCCTTTTCTCAGAATGTTTTCAAAAGCTGTATACCTTTGGGTGGTTCAAACACGGTATTGTTTGCAGAAGGATTAAGGCGCTCAAAAAGTCAAGTTTAGATAGTTTGCAGCGAAAAAATTAAACATGTACAAATGGGTGTCTGGAGGAAGTAGAACAAGATAAGACTGCAAAAGCCTGCAGCCTGATCTTGGTCTACACTCTTCGAAAATGACACCGTAGTTTGCGATCGGCAGGAGAAGGATTAACACTTACCAACAATCCCCAAATTTCACTTCCCTGTAAAAGAAGGCTTTTGAAAACATTATAACCAGCATTTTCTCGTTTTCCCACAGCGTTTTCAATTCTGTATAGACAAATCTAATCATGTGAGTTACGATCCTGAAAAAGAAACCTTTTGAAAAAAGTGTGGGAAAAGGAGAAAATGCTGGTAACCAGCATTTTCTCCTTTTTCCACAACGTTTTCTACGTCAAGACAAATTTAATCATGTAAATCACAATGAATTTTTAACTACAAGATGTTTTCTATTTGGATTATGTCTAAAACTTTGTTGTCTTGTAAAAGGGTATATAAGACCAGGAAGCCCTGCATGGAAGAAAAAATGATTGTTATACTTCAATATTTAATACCACATGTTTTATTCCGTCATCTGACAACAAAAAATTTAGACTCGTCCAATTTGAAAACATTCGCAGACAATAAAAGAAATTGGACAAAAGAAAAATGGAATTTAATAGTTTAAGGGTAGAGAACATTGTGGAAAAATGAGAAAATGCTGGTTACCAGCATTTTCTCATTTTCCCACAATGTTTTCAGAAATCTTTTATTTTTTCCTTTTGTGTTTTAAAACTTGGGATTGTTTGGTAAAGTGTTAAATCCTTTATCTCCTGAAAGAAACATGCAGCAGACGATTTTCCGCCTTACCCGACGACTAATTTTTAGACGTGTTTATTTCGAAAGCATTTGCAGACGACACGTTAAATGTGGCTCGATTTATATGATTCTGAGATTACCAGTAATTTATCCTTTTTTTCACACTGTTTTCGAAAGCTTTCTATCACAAGGTCGTTCTAAACTCGGGATTGTTTAGTAAAGAGTTCAAATCAAGGATGGTTTCTTTTTAAGTAAAAAGGGAAGTGTTCCTCTTCAGTATGGTTATGTAAATGTTACATTTTAATAGGGCTTGAGAGAGAGAGAGAGAGAGAGAGAGAGGCGGGTGGGGGGGGAAGGGAAGGGTGGAGACAGGCAGACAGACAACGGACAGACAGAGATAGATAGGTAGATAGAGAGAGAGAGAGAGAGAGAGAGAGGGAGAGAGAGAGAGAGAGAAAGAGAGAGAGGGACAGAGGCGAAAACGGAACGTGTAGTCTGATCTTGGATCTATAACATTCACTTGTTTAGTCAAGCCTGTAACATGAAAGTCTTCCCAAGTTTTAGTGTCTTTTATTTATAGGCATTGCACGAGGTCGAGATTATATTTGACGTTGAAAGAGTTAAAGGAGCATAAAACTAGACCAAAATTGACCAAAATTTTATTTTTAAGGGGGATGGATGAGGGGCTGGGGATTTGGAGATGGAGAAAGTTGGTCTTTGTAGGGAAGTATCATAAGACATAAGGATGTGACTGTTTACCCTCAATTTGGAGGGAAAAAATGCAAACATTTTTTGCTTCAGCAGGAAATCGAGCCCACTACCTTGAAATTCAAAACATTGAGTCAACCACTCTATATAACATTATCCAGGCAACTATTATTCCTCAAAATGTATTTGAGTCATGCAAAGGAGTGAGAAGGGGGTTTAATGCATCTGCAAAGAGTATCGGCCTAGGTCAGCCTGCGCAGGCTGACCTGGGCCGAAACAGTTTTCTTTTGGTCAATTTTCTGAATGTCAAAGGACCAGTGTACCTCGTGATTCAGTCTGTTGTTAGACCAAATGGATTTTAAGAACCCACAATTATATGACGACTCGCTTAGTATCACGGATCACGAGATGCATTAAGGCCTCTTTTGACAGAGCATGGCTCATTTATATCATGTTTTGCAATAACAGCCTCCCCGTTACTAACGGAATAGGAAATTTAACCAAAAAGGCCCCCAAAAACTTGGTCAACATCCTCGTGTAATCTATGTGTATTTCTATGTATGTTTTAGTTTTAAGACATTTTTGCACGCAAATGAAAATTATTCGTCTTTGTCAAGTTTTTACAAAAAAAAAATGCAAAACGAAATATAGTTATATGCCACTTTAAGCAAAGGGAAAAAAAAGGGAACAAGAATTTTTATCATCAGTCCACCTAGCTGCAAGTTTGTCGAGTTTGACCCCGGAAGAAGTATGATAGCTAGTTGATAAAAAGCTTGCTCGATTTCAACGAAATACGATAACTGTACAATTACAGTCACCGGTTAACTCTTTACTAAACAGCAACATTGTAGACTTGTCCAAATTCAAAGCATTTGCAGACGACAAATTAAACGCGGCTCAAACGTTAAAGTTTGTCGTTGAAAGGGTAGAAAACATTTTGGGAAAAGAACATGCTGGTTACCAGCATGTTCTCCTTTTCCAAAAATGTTTTCAAAAGCCTTCTTCCACAAGGTCGTTTTAACTCGGAATTGTGTGGCAAAGGGTTAATGTTACGCCTTAACGCTTAAGCCTTTCTCACACAATCCCTAATTTTAACCATATTGACAAAACATTGTGGGAAAAGGAGAAAATGATGATTAGAGGCTCATCCACGTCAAAGTGGTTAACTCTACACCAAACAACAAAATTTTAGACTTATCCAAATTGATAGCATTTTCAGACGACAAAACCAGTGCGTTTCAAAATTTGATATATTGTTTTTTTGAAAGAGTAGAAAATATTGTGAGAAAAGGAGAAAATGCATTTTCTCCTCTTCTCACAACGTTTTCAAAACTCATCTTATTTAGGGTCGTTAAACCCGGGATTTTTGTGTAAAGGGTAAACTCTTTCAGCGTCAAATATAGGCATAAACTCGACCTTTTCTGACGACAGAAAACACAACCAATCAAAACGCAGGAATATTTTTGTCTTATAGGCTTGACTAAACAAGGGGAAGATATAGATCAAAGATCAGACTGCACGTTCTGTACAGTCTAATCTTCTTATATGCTTCTCGCAAATACATGTACTTTATGATAATATCAACTTGAACTTAGGTATAATTTAACCTTTTACCACACGATCCCAAATTTTAACGACACCGAAAGAAAGGCTTTTGAAAACATAGTGGTAAAAGGAGAAAATGCTGGTAGCCAGCATTTTCTCCATTTTCCGCAATGTTTTCTTTCATTTCAGAGATAGAAATTATCGTTCTAGCTTCACATATTTTGTCATTTCCAAATGCTTTTTATAAGGACTAGTCTGAAATTGTGTTATGTTGTAGTATATGAATGCACCTTGAAACGTTTTTTAATCGTTAGGCTGCTAAGCGCGACTCACTGACCTTTTGCGGGCAGTGTAGATCAAGATCAGACTGCACAGAACGTGCAATCTGATCTTGGATCTACACTGCTCGTGAAGGAAATATTATTCCCCAAAACATAACTTTGAAATAGCAACATTTTGGTTTTTTACGATCGAATTGAAAATTTCATCTCAGTTATTTAGAAGGATAAGACTTAAAATGTAGAAATTAGTCGTTGTTAGCAATACATTATTCAATATGGCCTGCAACACGCGAAAAGAGGCATTCGGACATTTGCGTAAAGCGACGTCTCGGATCAGCCTGCGCAGTCCGCGCAGGCTAATCCGAGACGGCACTTTCGTTTTTATGTATTTTTTTTTTGTTTTGCGCACGTCTACTGTGGTACAAAATCTAATGTAGTTGTGGAGTGTCGTCTCGGATTAGCCTGCGCGGACTGCGCAGGCTCATCCGAGACGACACTTTACGCAAATGTCCGAATGCCCCTTTTCGAGTGTTGCACGCCATATATTCTTTTTGTCACAATGATATCAAAATGATCTGCAGCAAATATAAATGACGTAATGAAATAAGATCAAATGTCAAGTGTAGCGTTCTATTGTTTTAAGATGTTTTTGTTTCCTGGTACAATATTTTCTTTCGATTGTATGGTGTTTAACGCCGTTTTCAACACTATTTCAGTTATATTGCGGCGACCAGTGCACATATTCATGCTTTCCTGGAGTTTCTTTTACCAGTACTACGCGCAGTATTTTTTCCAAGCCACTGGCTGCTTTTCCACATAACCATCGTCAAAACAATGATCAGCGGTGAGAGAGGAATGAATCCTGCCGCAATGACTGTCATCAATCCTCGGAAAGAAAGTGGCCGAGCCGGGGATCAAACTAGCGACCCCCTGTTCTTGAGTCCTGTACGCTCCCAACTGCGCTACCGGGGCTTGGCAGAAATTAGTCGTTATGAGTAATGTATTCTTCAAATTATTCTTTTTGTCACAATGATATCAAAATGGCCTGCAGCAAGACTAAATATAAAGTCTGCAAATAATGAGATAAGATCAAATGTCAAGTGTAGCGTTCTATTGTTTTGAGAGTTTTGTTTCCTCGTATATTGTGTTCTTTTTTATTTACTATTTCCATCGTTTTATAGACATGTATATTTGAGCAGTGCTCTATGAAAAGGGGTTTAATGTATATCAGTGATGCAAAACAAGCCATTACATAACTATGGATCCATAAGATCAATTTTGTCTACTAACTGACAGTCATGAGGCAGAATGGTCCTTGGACATGCAGAACATATATAAATAACAAAAAGTTTCGACTCATGTCAGCCTGCGCGGACTGCGCAGGCTAGCATGAGTCGATACGTTTTGCAAATGCATTAAACTCCCTCTTCACAGAGCATAGTTCTCATGTATTGTACTGTTTTTGCTTCTTTCTCACGATACTTACGTTTCCTTTCTTTCCTCCATCGGCCATTACTTTTCTTCCTTCTACAAGTTTCACGTCTATCTCATCGGCACACTCCGTACAGACTTACATGAGTCGAAACATTTTGCTGTTGGTAAATTTTCTATATGAGTTGTGCTCTGGCAAAAGGGGGCTAAATGCGTCTCATTAATGCCTTTTTTCAAGCTTGTCCTCACTTCATTATAGATCCATAAAATCCATTTTGTCTAAAAACTGACCGGATCCTGAGGTAAAATTGTCCTTGAAAATGCAGAAAATTTACCAAAAGCAAAAGGTTTCGAAACAGGTCAGCCTGCGCAAATTGCGCAGGCTGACATGAGTCGATACATTTTGCAGATGTATAAAACCCCTTCTTCACAGAGCAAGGTTCATCAGCATTGAACTGTTTGTTTATTTCAATTGTGAGTTATTTCTCACGATACTAACGTATCCTTTCTTTCATCCATTGTGCAGATGTTTTCTTCCTCCTACAAGTTTCATGTCCGTCTCCTCGTCCATTCATCTGCACACTTCGCCTAGGCTTAGATGAGTCAAAATCTTTTGCTGATAGCAAATTTTTCATGAATTATGCTCTGGCAAGAGGGACTTAATACGTCTCCACGATGCCTTGTTTCAAACATTTCCGCAAAGGATTGTAGATGAATAAAATCCATTTTGTTTAAAAACCGAATGATCTTTTGACATGCAGAAAATTTACCAAATTTACCAAAAGCAAAAGGTTTCAACACAGGTGAGCCTGCACGGACTGCGCATGCTGACCTGAATCGAAACTTTTTGCAGATGCATTAAAGCCCCTTTTCAAAGAGCATGGTTCATGTGTCAAACGACCAGTCTACTTCATGATTCAGTCTTTCTGAGACAGACGGGAACCATGTTATATAACGGCTTGCTTGGTATGATGCATATCGAATGCGCATTAAGGATAGGGCATCCTAATTGGATTGGTGTAACAGCGCCTTTAATCGCCGGAAAAACGTACGGATTAGGCTAAGACTCGGTAAATCCGTAATTGATCTGCCGATAGACGCTGCTTCCCCGCATCGATTATGCATTACCCAAGTCTTAGCCGAATCCGTACGATAAAAGGCGATGTTACACTAATCCCATTAGGGTGCTCTATCCTTAAACCTCAATGTCCCGTTAGGCAGCTTATTATTTTTTTTTTAAATCTTTTTCAGGATTCGGATATCACAGGGACGTTAGGCTGGGATCGACTATGTAGACGGATGAAAGATGGGAAAAGTGTCTGTTCAGCAGTTTTTCAATATATTAAAGAAAGGTAGCATCAAAGGTCGAAGATTATTGTACTTGTTAGTTACAATGCTTTTCGAAGGAAGGAAACGTCGATGTATTTCCTATTGTCGTTCACGTCGTCATTGTTGTGGAAAAAAACTTTGACCTTTTCTCACACTCTCTGTCATTACAGAAAATATTTTAGTCATATTCTGTTAAAAGGGGCTTAAAGCATTTGCAAAAAGTATCGACCCAGGTCAGCCTGCGCAGTCTATCAAAAGGGGAACTCATGCTAAAAAGGTTTGGGGGGGGGAGGGGTGACAAATTGTGGCCCTTTTTCGACTTCTAATTTTAATTCAAAATAGAAATGCAGACGACTGTTGGTAACCGCAAAAAGGGTTCTTGTTTAATGTATTACCACGAAAACAAAACCATGAAAATTGTGTGTATCAAGCAATAGCTTCCTTTCGCCAGACAGTCAGAATGATTGCTTGACAGTCGGCCAGACGGGTGGACAGGCGGGCGAGCGGGAAAACATTTGAAAAACGAACGCACTGCAGACGGACAGATAGATAGATAAATAGATAGATAGATAGATAGATCTGAGCGTAGCATTCAAGACAAGACTGACAAACGACTGAAATAGCCTATGACTGGGCGTCTGTCGCATAAAAACTGCAAGATGTTTGTAATGACAACATGACATGACATGACATGAGGACATGAATATTTACGTTGCCACAGTAAATACAAGTGTAGATGTTTATTCTCATAACCTGGCTAGACAGTTTTATCTTTAACCTTTTACCGGTAGACGAAGTTTTAGACTTGTCCATTAAAAAAAAGAAAAGCGTGGCTCAAATGATAGAATGTACCCTTGAAAGGATAAAAAACGTGGGAAAAGGAGAAAATGCTAGTCAATAACATTTTTCTCTTCCCACATTTCTTTTTCAAAAGCTTTCCTTCTCGGTGTCGCTATAAATCGAGAGATTGTGTAGTGGTAAAGGGTCAAACTGCTCACCAAGTTAAATAAAATAGTTCAGCCAATGTTAAAAATCGAGATATTTCAGTTTCAAACTTGTTTTATTATCCAGAAAACTTATATCATTTCGGACAGTTTGGATCCAAGATCAGACCGCATATTAAGGTGTAAATGTTTTTTTCTCAAAACCTGGCGAGACAATTATACCAAAACCTTTTTTTCTTGTCGAAACAATTTTGTAATTGTCGGTTTTTGAAGGCATTTACGGACAACACATTCAGATTTAGCACGATACCAAACAATCCCGAGTTATAACGATCATGGGAAAGAAGCCTTTCGAAAACATTGAGGGAAAAGGAGAAAATTCTGGTAACCAGCATTTTCTCCTTTTCCCACAATGTTATCTACCCACTCAAAATTAAATCCCAGTAACCACATCTCATTTGTCGTCTGCCAAGGCTTTCAATTTGGAAAAGTCCAAATTTTGTCGTTTGGTAAAGGTTAATTAACGTGGTTCAAATGACAGGATTTGGCCATGAAAGCACAGAAAACAGTGCGGGAAAAGAGAAAATGTTGGTCACCATCATTTTCCTCTTTTTCAATTTTGTTTTCAAAAGCTTTTGTTTTCAGGGTAGTTAAAATAGATATTGTAGGCATATAAACTACTTAATAAATTCAATCACGATGTTCAGCCAATATTAAAACCCAAATATTTCAGTTTCAAAGGTTTTTTTTTTAACAGAAAAAACTCACAATATCGGAGTTGAAATCAAAGATTAGACTGCATGTTGGGTCGAGTCTGATCTTGATGTATATTATCCGCAACGTTGTACTAGCTATCCAATCGTTCTTAGCAGCCTATAGACGAGTTAACCCTTTACCGAACGACAAAATTTTAGACATGTCCAAAATGAAAGCAATTGCAGACAATAAAATTAACGTGACTCAAAGATTGAATTTTGTTTTGGGAACGGCAGAAAACATTGTGGCAAAAGTAGAAAATGATAATTACCAAAAACGACGACAACAACAAACACAGCGTAGCGTTCAATGATAACAGAATTATGCTCGTTCCAGGGCCAAGGCAGAAACCGACTACAGCAAAGCACTGTCCAATATATCCAGGAGGGCTGATGGCAAGGAAGAGACTGGGTAAGCCATATTGACTCGACGTTATTATTAGCTCTGCGCCAAGCGACAAACTTTATACATCCAAATTGAAAGCGTATGCAGACGACAAATTAACTTGAACAATCCCGTGTTTCCATGACCCTGGAGAAGAAGCCTTTCGAAAACATTGTGGGACAAGTAGAAAATGCTGGTAACCAGCATTTTCTCCTTTTTCCACAATGTTTTCTACCCTGCCAAAGAACATCAGCTATTTTGTACCAATTTGAGAAATGTAGGCCTAATTGTTTAATGATACCAAATTTTTGAGGGTGCCTGTATAAAAGAAGTATCTTACTTTAACCCTTTATCACACAAACCCGCCTTTTAAGACCACTGAGGAAGGAGTTAGAAAACACTGCGTGAAAAGGAGGAAATGCTGGTAACCAGAAATGCTGGTAACCTACATTTTCTCCTTTTTCCACAATATTTTCTACCCTTTGATGGACAAATCTCATCATTCGAACCACAATTAATCGGTCGTCTGCAAATACCTTCAATTTGAAAAAAAACCGGTAAAATTCAGTCTTGTTAAGTGTTAAGAAGAATTTACACAATGATTTGTACCAAATTACACTTAAAAAGTATACATATTTACTTTGAAATTTCATACTTAGAGTTCAACAAAATCCAAGTGTGTACCATGCTCCGTGAAAATGAGGTTTAATGCATCTGCAAAAAGTATCGACTCGGGTCAGTCTGTGCAGTGTGCACAGGCTGACATGGGTCGAAACTTTTTACTATTGGTCAATTTTCTGCGTGTCAAAGTATGGTGGCATATTTCTGCCGCGAGATACGAGATAGCTATTGCGATAATGGAAGAGAACTATCGTGATAAACAAAGTTTCCTGGAAATATTATCTAGATAATAATTTTTTTCACGATAGAAATATCGCGATAATTCTAACAGTTATCATGATTTTATTTGCTTTCGTGCCCATAACATTCACGGTATCTATAATTAGATACGGTTTCGTCTACAACCTTATGAATTCTCCTTTTCCCTGGATGGTTTTAAAGTTGTTCGTAGGAGGCATTTCGAGTCGTCTTTGTGATTTTACAGGCTTCTGTTCATTTCGAGTCTTGTAAAAATTTACCAATTATGTTACAATTGTTAATAACTTGAATTTTTACTTACAGCAATCTTGTAAAGTCAAAAACTACCGAGTTTATCCAAATGGTAAATTTTCCACGATTGAGAAATTTTGCGTTAAAATATTAAGTTTATGGTGATATTTTTTTTTCAGGAAACTTTTCACTATGTCGATAAAATTTCCAGGAAACTTTAATTTATCGCGATAATTTTCTAAAATTATCGTGAAAGCTATCTCGTATCTCGTGGCAGAAATATGCCACCATATCAAAGGAACATTACATGTTAAGATTCAGTCGGTTGTTAGACAAAAAGAATTTAAGGATCCAGAATTATGTGATGTCTTGCTTGGTATGATGCATTACGGAGATGCATTAAAAACCCGTTTTGCCTAAGGACCGTTCATGAATATCTTTTTAGGGATCTTGGAATGAGTTGGCGCGAACTGAAAGCCCAAACAGAAAGGATCGCGTCCATTCATGAAGAGGCTGCGAAACATTTCAACGCGCTCGCGGATGAATTGTCGAAGTTCAATGATGAACAGAAACGAGAGAAAGCTAAGGTAACTGCTACGTTTTTTTTAGTACCCCCTAGTTTTAATCTATTAGCTGAGCCATGCTCTGTAAAAAGGGGCTCATTGCATCAACAAAATGTATCGACTCAAGTCAGCCCGTGCATTCCGCGCAGGCCGATTCATTTTGCTATCGATCAATTTTCTACATGTCAAAGGAACACGCTATCTTATCATTCAGCCTGTCGTGATACAAATTGGATTTTATGGATTCATAATTACATGATGACTTGCTTGGTATAATGCATGGCGGAGAAGCGTTAAGCCCCCTTTTGCCAAAGAATGGGTCATTTATTTTACGTCAATTGTGAAACAAGCTCTAACATCATGTATTTATTAAATTATTACTCTCGATTACTGCTTGCTGGGTTCGTATTCACCTATCATCCTCAAGAACATTCTTTGCCTTTACTTTTGAAATTTTCTAAATTTTAAAGCAACACATCTTCTGATTGGCTAAACCAAATAGCCAATCATGAGTTGTGTTACTTTCAAATTTAGAAAACTCTGGATGATGACACAAAGAATCTTCTTAACCAAAGAATGGTTGGTGAATATGGGCCCTGAAAAACATTAACCAGTACTCGCGCCGTGATGTGGGTGGTTCCAACAGTTGACAGCGCTCGTCACCGGATTCGAATTCAGAACCTTCGATGTGAGGGGTGAATTTTGAAACCGAGTATTTTGTTTTTCATTTTTTATTTATAATTTTAAAGGGGGCTATTTATCTTTATATAGTTTCGCCAAACTTCGAAAATGATTCATCACTTTATTAAGTGAGGTCAAAGCCGGATAAAACACCAATAAAGAAAAAAGACAAATGTAAAAAACAGTAGTATTTCTGTAATGGGCCACGTAGCCTATAATGGTATTTTTAGATTTCGCTCCAGAGTTTCGCTAAGACTTTTGGGCATGTCACAGGATCAATAACACGTGTCGAATACGTTGATTCGTGGTCAAATCAGTACAATGACGTCTGCAAAAAGTATCGACTCAGGTCAGCCTGCGCAGTCTGCGCAGGCTGACCCGTGTCGAAACTTTTGTCATCAGTAATTTTTTTGCATGTCATAAAAAGTGTATCTCGTGATTCAGTGGATTGTTAAACAAAACGGATTTCATGGATTCATAATTATGTGATGAATTAGTTAGTATCATGTATCACGAAGATTTATTTCATGCTTTCCGGTAGGATATCGAGAAATAGCGGTGAAAATATTTTTCGATATTCCACGGGTACGACCAGTGAAAATACCGATTTTTATATTCTAGTTACCTAGGTAAAATGCGCGTGACTCACAACCAGATGGAAATATGACGTCATTTACCTTACATTTCTCGCGCTTGACGTAATATTGTAATACGTTGCTATGCGGAGGGGGTACGCCACGGGGAAAAACTGAAAAGACTGTACTGGATTTTGATAAAGTTCCTCCCAGAAAGGGTTAAAAGCATGAAATAAATAAAATATTTGTTTTTTTCGGTGAAAGATCGAAATTTATTTCATCTCGTGAACACCATCGGTAATATTTTCACTCGTGGCTGCGCCACTCGTGAAAATATTACCGATGATGTTCACGAGATGAAATAAATTTCGATCTTTCACCGAAAAAAACAAATATCCTCTATGCATTAAGTCCCCTTTTCCCAGAGCATGGCTAATATATGAGCATTGGCCTCGGGGAAAAGGGTTTCATGAATCTTTGTAATGCACTACTCCAATCAAGTCGTCATACGACATGAATACTGTTTGTCTGAAGCATGCTTAGTCATTAGGTAGAATGGTCCTTGTAGATGCATAAATTTTAAATTTTACTAATAGAAAACAGTTTCGACCCAGGTCAGCCTTCGCGGACTGTACAGGTTAACTTGGATCGGTGCTTTTTGCAGATGCATTAAACCCCCTATTCACAGAGCTTGACTCATTCATTTGTATTTATATGTGTTTTACAAGAAATTTTTATTTACAAAAAAAACATGCATAGTAAATGGTGATTTTTTCCCCCTCTGAGTGAATTAGTCTTTGTTTCTAAATAGCATTTGAACTTTGTAATAACTTTCATAGCTTTATATGTATTGTAATTGAATACATAGAGGATAATCAACTGGTTGTGTGTGATATTAAAAATCTGTCACTAGAATGGGGTGTGATGTGGCTGCTAAAACGAGTTCGAAGGACGAGTTTTTTAACCGCATCAAACCCCATTCGAGTGACAGATTTTTAATATCATACACAGCCATTTGAATATCCTATGTATTATATTCTTTATTCACCCTTTTTATTCTAATAATTATCAAGAATGGTACAATATGAACAATATGGGAAAAAAAGTAGTCCCAGCAAACGTTCTTAAACTTTATCGCCACTAGTGATGATACGATATTTAATCATCACTAGTTGTTTTATTCACTGTGAAATCCCAGTAATTCATTGATAACAATATAATAAAAAAATAGTTTCGTTTTGTTTTTTTCTTCTATTGCAGACAGAAGATAACACAAAGAAATATATTCAGAGTAAACGGAACGAATACCAGAAAACAATGAATGTATGTACTCTACATTCTTTTAACTCTCAGAGCGCCTTTCCCAACTATAGTTGCTTTTGCGGCCAGTGAAGATTAAGATCAGACTGCACAAAACATGGAGCCTGATCATTGATCTACACTGTCCGCCTTGCTGAAACACTGCAGAAAGAAGAAAAAAATGCCCTTATTTTGGTATCGTTTCGAGATTGAAAATGTTGATTGGGTTTATTTGGCTTTCTGTGGTATAACTCCGTACCAAACGACAAAATTTTAGCTGAGATCAAAATGGAATTACAGACGACAAATTGAATGAAACCCAAATGATTATTTCAGTGTTTGATAGGATTGAAAACATTGCGGGAAAAGGAGAAAATGCCGGTTACCAGCATTTTCTCCCTTTCCCACAATGTTTTCAAAAGCCCCCTCTTTCAGGGTCGTTATAAATTGGGATTGTATAGTAAAGAGTTAAAATGTTTGTCCAGTTTAAATCGTAACTTCAAAAAGACGTTAGAGCCAACGAAGCTATGTTACTCTATGGATTTTATTTGGTCCGTCTCAGCCCTTTACCTCCTTCAGAGGTCTTTTTTTTTTTTTGCGTCTGGCTGTGCTGGATAGTTCTAGTTCAAAGGTGGACCACGCTCTAAGAATCGAAACCAAAACTTTAGATGTAACAGGGATGCTCTACCTTAGCACTACTGTTTCTCATACTTTTTGCATCTGAAACATCAGTGGCTAAAAGTATCACAATCTCTTTTTACCAATGTATTGGAATGACAAACCACTAGCTGCTGTATCTACACGACCCCGGTTAAAAAAGACCACTGGCCTCTTTCCAGCTAACCAAAAGCCACATCTGTCCGATGCCATTGGAAAATTGTTTATAGATAGAGTCACACATGTGGGATGTGAACGGAACTGCGACCTACGTGTCAAACTGAAAATGCCAATGCTTTTTCTTTTTGGCGCGTATAAGGTTTGAGGCAGAAATGGATTGCTATTAATCCTCTTTTTCTGCAAACAAGAATTTCAAACCACCATCTTATCACGAAAAAGACTGTTGTTCAATGAAACTCATGTTTATACTGTCTGAGTTTTTTGGATGAAAAGGGAAAAAAGAAACTAAACAGACTTCACTTTTTACTCTGAAAACAAACCCTGAATTGTTCCTGCTTAGTTGACATTTTCACTTTTCAGGCCAAGAAGACGTATGAATCCAAATGTATAGATTTCGACGATGCTGAAATAAATCTTAGTACCCTCAAGACATCAGTCACAACGAAAAGGAATGATCTTGAAAAGGTAACGATCATTTTGATCCAAACACGAATAGAATTTTGGTAGTCCTTTTACCGCCATTCACAATATAGCCTTTGTGGACGACGTAGATAAAGATCAGACTGCATGAAACACAAGTCTGATCTTGAACCCACTCCACCCGCTACGTGGCTGTAACCGTAACCAAAATAATAATGCAAATGATATTTTTAAAGCATCGTACTGACTTCGTGTTTCGCTCTACCGTGCCCGAGTTGGGCTAGATATCTTTGTTGAAATTGTTCCTACCTTCCGTAAGTTTAGAGAATCCATAAAAATTAATAGATGCAAAGAGAACAACAATAACAATAATTGTCAATAAAACATTTAAAAAAAAGCAACCTCAGATTTAAAAGTTATTTGCATATTTTTCCATCTCAGTGTAATGGACAAGCGTGATTCGACTTAATCTGTGACATGGTAGTTCAGTCTGAATAAGATAACTAACAGTGTGAATTGGAATGAGGACGATGCTATAATTGAATTTGCTAACAACTGAAGTACACATACTATTGATTACTCAATTATCAGACTTGATGCAGATATGATTAGTGACTCGTTAACACCTGTTTGCAAGGAGTACATCCTAGGCTGTTTTTTTTAAGCGAATAAATAGACAACAGACAATACCTTATTGACCTAAACTTTCAGGTTTCTTTTCATACATAATGAAATGATAATACAGTAACATATAATACAGTTCATTACAAAAGTAATAAAACCTTGGTATGGGTCTGCAAGCAAAAGTCAAGAAAACTATTTATCGAAACCTATAAACAGTATAAAACAATATTCCTGCGCTTGTATTTAGGAGTGCTACATCCAAAGTTAAAACTTACAAAAACACACAATAGTAAATATAATAATATAATTGGTCTGCAACATGTGAAAAAGGGCATTCGGACATTTGCGTACAGTATCATTCCGGATCAGCCTGCACAGGCTTATCCGAGACGACACTTTCCGTTCTTATGTAATTTTCTGTTTTGTGCAAGTCTACTGTAGGACAAAATCTAATTTAGTCGTAAATTGCCGTCTCGGAATAGCCTACACAAATGTCGGAATGCCCCTTTTCGCGTGTTGCAAGCCATATATCAGCATACTATTACGAAACACGCTCTCCAAGAAACCAAGGGACTACTGGAAAATTTTCAGATAATTAAAAAAAAAATCCAACAACAATTCAACATTAAGAGTAATTCCTTGATCATTTCAAAGAAATTGAAAATAGTACCGAACATGACAAAAACTGGCTTTATATTCTATTAACTTTTTTCCAAAAGACAAAAATTTGTATTCGACCAAATTGGAAGCATTTGTAGACGACACACTTGAATTTAGCTTAATTGATAATTTCTGTCTTTGATAGGGTAGAAATCATTGGGGGAAAAGGAGAAAATGCTGGTTACCAGCATTTTCTCCTTTTTCCCCGCAATCTTTTGGAAAGTCTTGTCATTCAGGGTCGATAAACCTCGGTATTGTGCATTAAAGGTTTAAACAGGGAGCAGCATAATGCAGATAAAACATAATGCAAAGAATAAAAAGACCTTCACAGGAGCTTTCAACATTACCTTTCAGCTACATTAAGCTATCACTTGTCTTAGAGGACGCCATGTCTTTTCGATCAGTAGCTGTTCAAAACAGGTTTGACTGTACTTAAAACTAGCGTCCAAAAACACTATCTGGCAAGCGACATTACTATCACATTTTATATCAAACTTAGGACTACTTATAGTGTCAATGCAATTTGTCATTTTATGCCGGAGCATTTTTTTTTTTCAATTTTAGGAATATCAATTCAGTTTTGATTCCTGTCACTGAAACAAATGGAAATTAAATGAACTCAAAATACATAGTTCTTTATCACCCTGCAAAGAAATTTCTCGCGATCTGATTCGATAATATGCTCCGAGCATATAAAGTACACTGGCAAATCCACGGAAAAGCAGTTTCTCTGTTGGAAGCCCCGTATACTTCACTAGACTTTTCAGAACGCCCACAAGACAAATATACTAATTACACTATTTTATTACAAGTTTCCCTTGACTGTTGTCATACAAGCGGATATATAATGGTTGTTTGCTTTTGCCAACAAATCATAAAATGAATAGTTGCTTACCTTGAAGTTGTTTAAATCTATGTCTAAATAAAGATACGTCGAATGTCTATCGCAGTCTATGCACCTAACTGCACGTTTTACCGACGTTTTAGTGACGCCAGTTTTCAATGACGTCAGTTGTTAGTGTGTTTGGGCACTCAGAAGGGAAATTCGATGTCGTCAGCGTACTCAATTCTCGAGACAGTAAAACAGGAAAATTTTGCTCAATACTTCGTTATGCGGTCAGAGGGCAGGGGACTTGGAAATCTGTTCACGGTTGTGGCGAATCATGTCGCTACCTCGCCTTCGGCTCGGGCGACATGATTCGCCAAAGGCGTGAACAAGTTTCCAAGTCTCCTGCAAGCTGACCTTGCAACAAATATAGTTCTATGTATGACATAACATCACCACAAATAGTACTTGACTCTGAAAATAATTGGGCAAACTGACTTGACAAACTATACAGTGGTATTAAAGCAGCATGGCATACCTTCGCATAGTAGACTTGGTCTGCGCAACGTTTTACAAGAAATTTGATAACGTGTACGTCATGACTTAATCTTTCAAGTATTTGCTTGTAATTCTCATGTACCGTTTATGTCTTAGATAAGTAACATTTATCGTAAGGCATGGGCAATGCTTCTAGCACAGATTTGAACAATGTCATACATGTACTCGATTTAACTAATGAACAGATATATGGTCTTGCTCATTTTCATTCCCTGATCTTTCTTTTTTAATTCTTTTTTAATTCGTATTTTTAAACTCATTTTCATGCGTCTTGGTGATTTTCGTCGAAAGGACGATAAATACTAACTAACTTTGTTAAAGAAATAATGGTTATTAACGAGATCACAAGAAATCCCAAACTCACAGATGTGGATGGATTTATTTTAGTTTATATAATTATTTCAATGTTTAAAGATTTACACTAATTAGGGTGCAACTTTAAAAAAAATATATGTTTCCTTGTCTTAACTTATCTGTACTATGATAAAAATATTACTTTTTCTGATTTGTGGCAGTAAAAGGTTTTTTTTTTTTAATTTTTAACTTATTTGCATTTTTTATTTTTTTAAATAGACAGCGTGTGTTTGTACACAAAATACATTTTTCGACAACTTGCATTAAAAGGTCAAATATACGTTTTTCATTTCACGATTTTTTTTAAATTGCATAGGCTACAAAGAACAAAGATAAAGCAAAGGAAAGTAGGAATAGCGCTGGTAAGAAATAACCGTGTTTTGCTTTCAAGATTTTATAAATTAGAGAGTGTTTAGTATTTCAAAAATACCATTCTATGGATGAAAGTACATGTATTTATATCACGACTTTCTTTAGTTTATGGGCATTTTCTTCTGTTATCTAAAAGTAACAGTTAAGTTACTCACGTTTCCTAGCAATAGTAGACTATTTAATCCATTTGACACATAAAAAATTTTAGATCTGAGATCAGAGTGCACGGTTTGCGTGTCAGATCTTGATTTAAACGAAAGAAACTAGAGGTATATAACTGTCATTAATAACATCAGTGCACGTTTCATTTAAGAATCAAAGCGATGCAAAATGTACCTAGTCATACTATATAGTCTAGGGGTTTATTGCCCATTTTTTCTCTGTTCAAAGATACCTCATATAGAAGTGCCATCAACTCACTAGAAAGTGTTCGTCAGATTTGGGAAGAACAGACTACGGCAGCATGTAAAGTAAGTATGTTGGTTTGGTCCACACTATTTGTTACCTCCTTTTTTGCATATAGCTAACAATAAGCACATGGTTTCAACCGGTACTGAGTGATTTAGCGTTTGAATATGATGAAACATCACATAATTGGCTTGCAACACACGAAAAGGGGCATTCGGACATTTGCGTAAAGTGTCGTCTTGGATCAGCCTGCGCAGTCCGCGCAGGCTGATCCGATACAACACTTTTCGATCGTGTGTGATTCTCTGTTTCACGCCATTCTACGGTAGCACAAAATCTAATGTAGTCGTAAAGTGCCATCTCGGATTAGCCTGCGCAGTCCGCGCAGGCTGATCCGAGACGACACTTTACGCAAATTGGACTGCGCAGGCTGATCCGAGACGACACTTTACGCAAATGTCCGAATGTCCCTTTTCGCGTGTTGAAGGCCATATCATGTCTGAAACGTCACTATTGAGATGTCGGCATCAAAATCTGTCTTCTACTTCCTGTGCATCAACGTGTTAAACTTGTCTTTGAAAGAGCATAAAACAACGTGGGGAAAAAGAGAAAATGCTGATTATCAGTTTTTTCCCCTTTTTCAATAATGTTTTCAAAAGTGCATCTAACCATGTCTTCTTTCCATGCGCTTTCCCTGGGCTATTTTATTTAACAAAATAGCAGCGCTCTATTTTATGCTGCTGGCTGCGTTTTCACAATAAGCAAGCAATTTCTTTGTAGTCACAAGTGGGAAAAAATGACTTTATGATTTAAAACCAACCCGGGAAAAGGTGCCAAAAATTTGTGACCCATCACGCAAAAAGGGACCATCTGGGAATTCCGTACATCAATTAGATGAAAACAGATCAACGATAGTGCAGGTCAATTTAAGTTGATAGTTCAAAAATAATTGTATAACAAGGTAGAATGACCACTTTTCATACAGAAAATATCATAAAAACGAAAAGTGTCGACCCTGGTCAGACTGCGCAATTGGCGCAGTCTGATCAGGATTGACACTTTTCGCAGTTCCCAGATGGTCCCTTTTTGCGTGACGGGTCACATTTGTTTTGTAAGGAAAGTAAGCTCTTATAGAAATTCGTTTGCTGTTGCGTGTCAAGTTTTTAGGCACCAATGCAGAAAAATCTTTAGGACAAATTTAGCTTCTTTTTTTTTCATCTTCTCTTGCAAACAGCGCTTTTCTTGGTCTTGCGCTCGGCCGGGTAGCTCATTGGTTAGCGTATCGGACTCGTGAGCTAGTGGTTTCGGGTTCGATACCCGGTTAAGCGAACTTTCTTTCCTGTGATTTTTCGCCTCTCACCTTTGATGCATGTGAGAAAAGTAGTTAGTGGCTTGGAAAGAAAGTTGTGTCATGACTGGTGTGAGAAAGCCAGGAAATATGAATTATGCGTAGGCGCACTGACCGTAAAACGGCGTTAAACTCCAGTACAAACAGATCTTCGTCTTACGGCAGGCTACTGTGAAAGTACAGTTAATTTCCTTATCATACAAGATTTTGGACTTGTCCAAATTCAAAGCGTTTACAGACGACATATTAAATATGGCTTGCAACACGCTAAAAGGGGTATTCGGACATTTGCGTAAAGTGTCGTCTCGGATCAGCCTGCGCAGTCCGCGCAGGCTAATCCGAGACGGCACTTTACGACTACATTAGATTTTGTGCTACAGTAGACTTGCGCAAAACAGTAAATTTCATAAAAACGGAAAGTGTCGTTTCGGATAACCCTGCGCGGACTGCGCAGGCTGATCCGAAACGACACTTTACGCAAATGTCCGAATGCCCCTTTTCGCGTGTTACAGGCCATATGTGTCAAATGGTGGGATTTGTCCTTGAAATAGTAGAAAACATTGTCAAAAAAGAAGAAAATGCTGGTTACCGGCATTTTCTCTTTTTCTTAAAATGTTTTCACAAGCCTTCTTCCTCGGTGTCGTTAAAAATTGAGACTGAGTGGTTAAGGGATTATTTCTTTGTAGACAATGGAGGATCTTGAAGCGAAAAGAATAGAGCGTTTACGGGACATTTTGTGGAGATGTGCAAACGTGGACTCGATAACGTGTGTTGGACATGACGACGTAAGTATGGGCATACACAATCGGCAAACCTAGAGTGATCCGTTAATCAAATCCCTCGGCTATTATTCGGCAAACCTCGGGTGGTCAGTTAATCAAATCCCTTGACTGTAATACGATGCCTGACATGCACTATTATGGTTACCTCCCTTATACAGTATAAGCGTATAGAAATAGGTACATTCGGCAAACCTCGGGTGATCCGTTAATCAAATCCCTCGCCTGTAATACGTTTATAAGCATACTAAGTTATAGCCTGCGGTTTTCAGGCCGATCATTTTTTTCCATTCAATTTATGACTTTTCTTTCTAAGGAAAAGAAAAAAAAAACTTATGAAGTTTTGTCGTCTGGTAAAGTAATGGAAGAGAACAAACACACAGAAGTTAATCTGCTTGTAACAGGTAATGTCTCCGTTTGTCACAAAAATTCTTAAAAGTGATCTATTGCAAGACACAAATCATAGTGTGCAGTAGGAAATTCTGAAATATTACCTGTCACTCTCTCCTTTCATTTTCAGTGTTGCGAAAAGGTCCGGCTCACATTAGAAAGCTGTGACGTACAAAAAGATATACAAGATTTTATAGATAACAACTCGACAGGAAGTGTCAGACCAGGTAACACAGGGATTCTGTTTTTTTTTTATCTTTGTTTTGCTTGCCGTTTAAATGCCGTTTCCAGCATAATTTCAGTTATGTCTCACCGACAAATGCGTGCTTTCCTAGGGTTTTCTCAATTAGTATTATCTACTTCATTTAACCTGACCCAGGTCAAAATCATTAACATAAATTAATATTCTATTTTTACCCTCGGCATCGCTCGGCATATGTCCCGAATGGTCTCGGAAATATTTCATGCAGTTTACGTCAATCAACCCCTAACTTACTAGATAAGTAATTGAGACTTTCCGGTCAATAGTGAAAAAAGCTAACATTGCAATTTCAAAGTTATTTTGTGGGAGAAATATCTCTTCTTCTGTCAGTGTAGATCCAAGATCAGACTGCACGTTTTGTGCAGTCTGATCTTGATCTAAACTGACCGCAAAAGCGCCTTAAGTCGCGCTTTGTAGGCTAAGGGTTAAATTGATAACCTGTGTATATAAGCACCTTCCCGTGTATATGTAACTTTCCGAATAATAGTCGGAGTTCTATTTATATGCCTACTTAAATATTCAGCATAAAGGTCAGGATCAGGTTAAATGAAATAGGCAATACTTCACATAATATTCTTTCCAAGCCACTGGCTTAACCCTTTAGGCGCCATAGGCGAAAAAAGTGACTTTTGCGGACGACATAGATCAAGATCAGACTGCACAGAACGTGCAGTCTGATCTTTGATCTATACCGTCCGCTTGTTTAGTCAAGCCTATACAATCAAATACAATCAAAATCTTTGTAAGTTTCAATGGATTGTATTTTTAGCCGTCGAAAGAGGTCGAGTTAATTTATTTGACGCTGAAAGAGTTGATTCCAAATGAACAAAGCGGTTTATTTTCACAGAGAGAGAGAGAGAGAGAGAGAGAGAGAGAGAGAGAGAGAGAGAGAGAGAGAGACAGAGAGACAGAGACAGAGAGTGATAAACTAAATATATTCGTGGACACTAAACTTCTTCTGTGCCTTCGTGGCTCCGCCACTCGTGAAAATATTAACTTAGTGCGCTGTGTGAAACTATACTTGTTCTTACATGGAAGCAAACAAAGTCCTCTGTTTAATATTCTCAAACTATTCTTTGTGTATGCTGTCAGCGCCAGTTGAATATGAAAGCTATTACAAAGTACAAGAACCACAGAGCAACAAACCAACAAATCGAGGCCCAATGTCTCCACCTGGTCGACCACCCCAGCTACCCCCTTCTTCAAGTAGACCTCACGCTACAGTGGGTAAGTTCTCGGCTAGAAAGGTTACTTTCCCAGATATAGCTATCGCATAGTGAGCCACGCTTTGGAAAAATGGGGTTTAATGCATCTTTGTGATTCATTTTACCAAGCAAGTCATTACATAATTATTTATGGATCCATAAAATCAGTTTTGTATAACAACCGACTGAATTATGCGGTAGACGGTCCTTTGACATACAGAAAATTGACCAACAGCAAAAAGTTTCAACTAAGGTCGGCCTGCGATACTGTTTGCAGATGCATTAACTCTTTACCACACAATCCCGAGTTTTAACGACCTTAACAAGGAAGGTTTTTGAAAACATAGAGGGAAAAGGAGAAAATGCTGGTAACCAGCATTTTCTCCTTTTCCCACTATGTTTTCTGGATCCATAATTATGCAATGAATTGCTTGGTATGATGCATCATGGACACGCATTAAACTCCCTTTTGGCACAGCATGGCTTAAATCATTTTTATTCTGGTGGGGTCATCCGTTGTTCAGTAGTTACATAGTTGAAACTGAAAGGAAGTAAGTTCTGGTTCTATCCAAGCTCAAGTTAGAAATGTCTTTTGAGTGTCCTTCGACAAGGCAATACAGAGGGCCAGCCTAGTATCGTCATAGAGACATGAGTAAGTAATCTGTTCCACTTATATGACTAAAATACTTTTGAATGTTCTTTGGCAAGGCGATACAGAGTCCAAGCCTAGTATCCCCATAAAGACATGAGAAAGTGATCTTTTGCAGTTGTATGACTGAAAATACTGTTGAAAATGTCTACAAACAAACAAGCAAACAAATAAAAACAAAACAAACAAGCAATCTACTCGTCCTTATTGTCAGTTACTTTTTACCTTTTCCTATTTCAGACGAAGGAGCTTATGCAACCGTCACTATGCCTGGCCAATGTAAAGTATTTTTGAAAGTTGTCCGCAATCATTTAACGGTGGTAGTTGTTCATTAGTAACTATATTAACCCCTCCTTACCTTTCTATAACCTTCTTTGACCTTTAACCTTTAGTAACCTTTATTGACCTCTAACCTTTTTGTGGCACTTAGTTTTATTGACCTCTCTGAAATACATCTTTACTAAACTTTATTACACCCACCTTTTGTAATCTTAACTGACCTTCACCTGACCTTTATCACATCTACCTTTTGTAGTATTTATTGACATTTAACTTATACGAGTCTTTCTTAACCTTTCAGCTTTTGGAAATTTTGTTGACTTTTAGTAATGTTTACTGACTATTTACACTTATTTAAATTTCTGCCAAACGACAAATTCCCGACTCTTGCAAATTGAAAGCATCTGCCAGACGATAAGTTCGGAAGTTATGCAAGTTTAGTTTAAACATATTTTATTTCATAAGAGTTGAAATGGGGTTGGACAACAAGTTCTACCAACTTAGTTATGCAAGTAAACCAAAGTTCTCTGACAGGGTAGACAACATTGTGAAAAAAGGAGAAAGTGTTAGTACACAAGCATTTTCTCCTTTTTCAACAATGCTTTCAAAAGCCTTGTTCTTCAGGGTCGATAAAACTCGGCGTCGTGTGGTAAAGGGTTATCCCCATTTTAACTCTTCACCGTTGGAAACCTTGCACTTGTAGTAGCCTTTATTAACCTTCACCCAACAGTAACCTTTATTGACCTTTCACCTTTAGTTACCTTTATTGATTTTTGTCCCTTTATCAACCCTTTTAGCGCTAGATTTATAAACTCCTTCGATTGCTGAAAATCAAATGAAACTCAGAAAGAATCTTTCGGGCTTGATTACACAATATGACGGTATAGATCCAAGATCAGACAGCACGTTCTGTGCAGCACTATCTTGATTTATGCTATTCTCGGAAGACCCTACTTTCGTGTATGCCACTGAAAGGATTTATTAATTTTCATAAGCCAATAACTACAATCGGAGCTTAAATGCAGAAAATACCTCATAGGCTTTTTAAAAAAACGTATTCACTATCCAAAACATATTGCATCATAAATGCCTTTTCCTGGCCCTTGGAGACAGTCGGTTTGGGAAAAAGTGTGGGAAAAGTAACCATTGCTTGTAAAACGCAGTTTTTCCCTGTCGATGTTTTCCGTTCATTATGATGAACTCCGTGATTTCCTATCCTTCACTTTTTAAGTCAGTTGTAAACTAGCTTCTGATTGATCTACGGTGAATCAACCTGTAGAATAATCGGGTAGTTCTCTAGATCTGTCAGATGACAAAATCTTAGACTGGTTCAAAATTAAAGCATTTGCAAACGACAGATTAAATGTCTTACAAGTAATTTCATTTGATTTTTAAAGGTTAGAAGCACTGTAGGTGAAAGGTGCAAAGTATTTGTTATCAGTATTTTCTCCTATCCCCACAATGTTTTCAAAGCCGTTTTCCTCACGGCCGTTAACCCTTTACCACACAATGACGCCTTTTAACACCCCTGAAGAAGAGGTCTTTTGAAAACATTGTGGGAAAAGGAGAAAATGCTGGTAACCAGCATTTTCTCCTTTTCCCACAAAGTTTTCTACCCTATCAAAGAAAAGTTGCGTCATTTGAGCCACTATGAAATTGTCTTCTGCAAATGCTTTCAATTTGGATAGGTCTTAAATTTTGCCGTGTGGTAAAGGGTTAAAACATATCCTTGTTAATTGATGACGGGTGAATTCAAGGTAAATCTTTTGCTTGGCCTAAATGTGACTTTACGGCCGAGAAAGCAAGTTTTGTTAATAAGTCATTCATTGTGGCGCCGCATGAGCGGCGGCACTATATTTTTATTCGCTTTTGAAAAGTGTCTGTGGAGGTAGCCATATTGTTTACTATATGGACTGGTTCAGTGTTTTTTTTTTTAACATACATGTAAAAATACGGTACTTTCATTACCAGATGGAGACCGTACCAACTTTGTTTTTCTATTTGGATTGATTTTTTGTTTTTTAACATGTAAAATACCTTACTTTCATTGCCAGATCGTATCCCAGATGGCTCAGACTTTAAATATTTGTCATGTAGTATCACCATGTGGACCTCTACGAAGTTTGTTCAAGTGATGCCCTTGGCGTAAAAAATTAACCAGCTGCAATGTGCCCTATTTCAGAAACAAATGATTTGCGGCGCCATTGATGTTATGCATCAATATTTTCTTGTTTAACTTTAAAAAAAGCACTAAGAATTCATAGGTGTGGGAAGGAATGCAATATTTTGGATAACTGTCTTTAGGAATTATTTTCACGAGCGGGAAAATAGAATCTTTGTGATAAAAATGAAAAACAGTTTAAAAGAGAACGGCTCTTGCCCCGACGAAAATTATCGAGAGTCTTGCTCCAACTGTCCCTTCCCCATCGCCTGCAGTATTACTCAAGATAGGTAAAGTAGTCAGTTGCTAAATGCATACATGCGCGACCCAGAATTTAATCTGTACTTCCGTTTCCGGTGGCACCTTTGTACGATTATGCCTGTGAGAGTTAACTTTAGGTGGTCAAACAGAAGCCATGCTGATTTTTGCCATCAATAATAATTATTTATTTATTTACATTCATATTACTATTATTTTCTCTGTTTTTCAGGGTAGCCCGTCCGAGCTACAGGTCACCGTCGGAGAAACCTTAGAATTCATAGGTAGATCAAAAGAGAACATGTTGAAAGTAAAAACATGCACGGATAAACACAGGGTCGGCTTAATACCTGAATCTTGTGTTGTTCCAATGACTTAACAGTTAGAGGTCCTTCCACTACAATATTTGTTATTGTGGACAGCATAGATCAAGAACAGACTGCACAAGACGTTCCATCTAGTGATGTAAATTGTATGCTTTGTTGATATGAGCCGCGCTTGCATAATTGGGCATAACGCATCTCCGTTAAGCATAATACCAAGCATTTCATCACATAATTATGAATCCATAAAATCTATTTTGTCTAACATTCGGCTGAATTCCGAGGTAGAATGGTCCTTCGACATGCAGAAAAATTGTTAAAAAAAAAAGCTTCGACTCAGGACAGCTTGCGCAGAGTCCGCAGGTTGACGTGGTCGATATATTTTTTTTAGATACATTAAGGTATTACCATCCTAACGCTTTTAGTGCAACATGGGATAAAAATTCTTATTAGTTGATAAATAAGGATTTATACTGATATAATATTTTTGCACATTTCTAACCGACCAGAAATTCCTTTGATGTCTATCTTGAAATTATTTGTTGATACTTTTGTTAGTTTCCTGAAAAGGGATGTAATTATTATCTCCCTTCGCAATGAGAATATAGTGGTTTTAAATTTATAAATGATAATTCTAAGAAGGAAAAAAAGGGAAAAAGTGGCTCGGTGAAAGTAGTACAATAATACTCATCTTTAATTAAAGCTAATTTTGTTGGATAATGTTACAGTGGAAATAGCTGTTTTCCATTAGGAAGTTACTACCTTAAGCCCTGTTTTCACAGTGCATTGCTCATATATATCTGAGCTAAAATTGACTTGAAAGTTGAGTGATTTTTTAACGCCCGATTATGTTTATCCATGGGATCACCCATGGCGTACGGGCGGGCGGGCGGCGTCCAGCATAACTTTGTCATCTCCAGTCCGATTTGGCATTTGTGTTTGTTGCAATAATACGGAATGCAGTGCGAAAGAACCATAACTCTACCTCGTGCTGTCTTTGAGTTATTTCCCTTTGATCGTCATTTTTACAGCATTTTCTGCTTGTCCGGAGAATAACTTTGTCATCTCCAGTCCGATTGACTTGAAACTTGGCATTTGTGTTTGTTGTAATAATACGGAGTGCAGTGCGAAAGAACCATAACTCTACCTCGTGCTGTCTTTGAGTTATTTCACTTTGTCATTTTTACAGCATTTTCTGCTTGTCCGGAGAGTAACTTTGTCATCTCCAGTCCGATTGACTTTAAACTTGGCATTTGTGTTCGTTGCAATAATACGGAGTGCAGTGCGAAAGAACCATAACTCTACCTCGTGCTGTCTTTGAGTTATTTCACTTTGATCGCCATTTTTACAGCATTTTCTGCTTGTCCAGAATACAACTTTGTCATTTTTTGTCTGAACATCTTCAATTTTAGTATGCATGATTGTTGAAAAATTACAGAGTGCCGTGCAGAAGAACCATAACTCTTCCTGGCACGAATTTTGAGTTATTCCCCCTTAGATCTTCATTTTTATAGCATTTCTTGCTTGTCCAGAGCATAACTTTGTAATCTTAAGTAGGAATGACTTGAAATATGGTTTGCTTATTTGTTGCAATATTTGGAAGTTCAGTGCGCAAGGTTTGTAACTCTACCTCGTGCTGTCTTTGAGTTATTTCCCTTTAATTGTCATTTTTACAGCATTTAGTGCTTGTCCGGAATATAACTTGTCATCTCAAGTCAGAACGACTTTAAACTCGGTATGCATGTTTGTTGCAATATTACGGAGTACAGTGGGCAAGAACAATAACTCTACCTAGCGAGGATTTTGAGTAATTCCATTTTGATCTTCAATTTTACAGTATTTCTTGCTTTTCCGGAACGGAACTTTGTCACCTCAAGTCAAATTGACTTGAGACTTGGTAAACATGTTTGTTGCAGTTACGAAAAGTGCAATGCACTGGAGCCGTAACCTTACCTAATGCCCTTTTGGAATTATTCCCTATTCATTATTTCTTTTACAGCTTTTCATGCTTCTCTGCAATATAACTTTGTCTTTTTATGTTGGAATGACCTGAAACTTTATATGCATGTTTCCTTAACATTAGAGGAGACATTTATGCCTATTTCAATCACTTACATGATTTCTGCTGCACTACTATTTTCCTCTACCTGCCCTTTACGATTATTATCCCCCCTCGACAACTGGCGGTGGGACGGGCGTATCTTGCGACAATTTGCCTCTCTTGTTTCTGTCTGTTTTTACAGATAAGAAATTGTGTTTTGATTATTGGGCACTTTAGGTATTAACATTAACAACTGATGTACTGTCAAATCTCGCAAAAAAAGAAAAGGATATATGAAATAACTGCCGTGTTTGTAGGACTAAGAGGTAAACGGTTTATGAAAACATCACGGGAAAAGGAGAAAATGCTTGTCACGCATTTTATCCTGTTCTCGCGATGTTTTCAACCCTTTCAAAGACAACTCCCATCATTTGACCCACATTTTGATATGTGGTCAGCAAACGATTTTAACATAGACAAGTCTATGACAGTTTCTGGCTAAGAGTAACGTAACATGCAAGAACAATTTTATTTTGATTATATTGAAAAAAGAAATGGCTTGATTGATATTGATTTAGTCGGTAGAGACACTAGGCCATATTTTTATGGGTCACGAGTTCGAACACCAGTGAAACTGCATCTTTGAGGCACCCCTTGTTGATGGATCGCAAGACCACATACATTTTTTTTTAAAAGTTGTGTTCGACCGAACATGATTTAGATGCATGCATTTCTCCTAAATATGGCTTCAAGTAATGTTATGTAGATAAGCTTGTTTTAGTTCTTAAATAAATGTTTTTTATTTACTTATTTGTTTTAAATGCTTTGCATTTGAAAATCGATTTACAGCACAGTCTGCCGAAGCTCGATGTTCAGGTATAAGGGGCAGGGTTAGCAATGCACGGGTCGTGAGTTTGAATTTCGCCTCGATCGAAACTCATTCCGAGGATTGATGAATTATTTCTATACTGCAAAGAAATTTCTCGCGATCTGATCGGATATTATGCCGTGAATATATATTTTTGTACGCCGGTAAAATCCACGTAGAAGTAGTTTCCCTTGAGGGAGCTCGGTATACATGACCACACTTTCAACACAACATCCAAAATGGCAGTGTCGATCGATACGAGCTGCTCGCAAGACAAACATACTGCGTAGCCTGCACCATATTATGACTAGTTTCCCTTGATGGTTGTCATCAAAGCGGAAAGAATGGATTATCTTTAGAATAAATGAATAAAGTTTCATATACTATCGTTTGTTGTCATTCTAAAACAAGTACACGGGGTTAAACGAGCCATCCCTTTGTCAGGTGACCAAAATGTGATGTGTCGAAACTCATACATTGTAACGTTAAAAGTATAACCTAATGGTCGTTTGACGCAACTAATGGTCGTTTACTTAAATTGCTAGCAAACGATTAAACTGCGTAGTTACTTACCTTGAAGTTGTTTAAATCCATGTTTGAATAAAAGTACGTCGAATACTTATCGCAGTACTAACATCATTAAGTTCATGCACCAAACTCAAGTTTAACCAAGGTTTCAGTGACGACAGTTCGTCAGTGACGTCATTTGTTATTGAATTGGGGCACTCAGCCGGGAAATTCTTTTTCGTCAGTGTACTCAAATCGCGAGACTATAAAACTGGGAATTTTCGCTGGAAAACTTTGCAGTATAATAAATTCGCTGTACGGTCAGGTGGCAGGGGACTTGGAAACTTGTTCACGGCAGTGGCGAATCATGTGCCGAAGAGGCTCGGGGCGACATGATTCGCCACAGCCGTGAACAAGTTTCCAAGTCCTCTGGCACCTGACCGTACAACTAATATTGGGACACGATTCATTTCTGTAGACCTGACCTGTTCAAGGTTACTAGAAGATCTGACGTTACTAGCAACAGTAGATACAGCAACGGCAGCAACTTCTAAAACAATATTTGTAACCGGTCCATCCATTGGTACTTGTAAGCAACAACAATAAGTACCGTGTTTTATTGGATATGTTCCTGGACCTGGCATATGTACACGTATCGTATTTTTCTATTCCAATAGGCCACTATGCCATCGGTACTGCTTGTAAAACAAAAACAACAACAAATATAACAACAAGTAATATTTCTAGACAAAAACAAGAAAAACAACGACAGTTTTATTTATTTTCTACTGGATAAGTTCACATTGATAGGTTCCCGGGCCGGGCATAAATATTTTCCTTTCGGAGGCCACGAGTCCGTCTGTGGGTGCCGGCACGAACTGACAGGACATCCCAGCTCCACAACTACAGTGACCGTTCATTTTCTCCAGGGGTCCACAGGGTTCGTGTAGGGTGCGAAATCTCTCACAGATACCTGTACGGAGAGAAAAAATTGTTAAGGATAGAGCACCCAAATGGGATTCGTGTAACATCGCCTTTCATCGTCAAAATCGTACGCAAAAGGGGAAAATACTGGATTAAATGTTTTCTCCTTGTTTCCTTGGGTGTTTTTCAAAAGCCATTGCTTCTCTGTGATGTAGGCGCATAAATCGATCCTGCAGACGATTAGCGATTTCTCCTTTTCACACATTCTTTTCGCATGCTTTGTGTTATGTTGAATACTAGTACATATATTTACAAGGGTGTTTTTAGATACGTCCGCTGCCTTTTTATGAATAAATGAACTAATAGGTGGATTTTAAACCGTTTTCAACAGCAGTTCCGTACTGTAGTGGCAGCACCTGACATATCAGTGCATTCTTAGGACACTGTTTACCAGCAATGCTAAATATTGACATAATTTGTAATTTATAAATCCGGAAATCAAATCAAGCTCATGAACTCCTAAGATTTCCCCTCTTGGTCTAAAGTTTAGAGATAGATAGATAGATAGATAGATAGATAGATAGATAGATAGATAGATAGATAGACAGATAGATAGATAGATAAAACTAAACCTGTCTTATCGTTGGAAGTCGGTATCAAGTCAAAGAAAAAATCGACGGGTTTTATGAAACATATATGAGAGTGATATTGCACCCAAGTATGTTTCTTTAGCACGCCCCCGCTCCCCGATCTAAAAAATGCTTCCCACGGACCTGGGTCTTTATTCACCGACCATTCTCAAGAATATTTTTAGTCTTCCGCTGAAGAATTATTTAAATTTGAAAGTAACACAACTCCTGATTGGCTAAACCATTTGGTTTAGCCAATCAGAAGCTGTGTTACTTTCAAAACTGGAAAATTCTTGAGAATTAGACAAAGAATATTCCTAAGAATGGATGGTAAATACAGATCCTGATTTAAACTGTATGCTGCTAACAAACTCGGCTACCTGGTTTTGGAGTTGCGAGTCCGGGTTCTGGCAGGAACAGCGGCGGCCCTCTCTTACTGACCACCATAAAGTCCGGCTTGGCGTAGCAGCATTCATTGGCGCCGCAATCCGTATCGCCGTGGCAAACAGTGCCCACTGTAGCCTTTGTGTAAGTAAATAGTGAGGACGGTTGGTTAATCTTTTTTTCATATCATATCTAGCCAAGCCCTGGTAACGCAGTCGGTAGCGTACAAGACTTGAGAACAGGGGATCGCCTGTTCGAATCCCTGGCTCGGCCAATTTCTTTCCTAGGATCGATGATAGTCATTGTGACAGGATTCACTTATCTCTCACCTCTGATCATTGTTTCGAACACGGTTATGTGGGAAAGCAGCTAGTGGCTAGAAGTGAATGGGTTTTATGGATATAACCGCAGGTGCATTTATAGATGTTTTTTGCATTTTCTGATCTATTATTTGTGAAATATCGTTATGTGATAAAAAGAATCTGACATTCGTTAACGTTTGAGATAAAATTTTATTAAACTCGTCAAGATCCTATATACCCATTATAAACTTTGTTAACCCTTACTCTGTTAAAAGCTGTGAACGTTTTACCGAACGATAAAATATTTTTAGACTTTATCCAAATCAAAAGCATTTGCAGACGACAAAACTTAATTAGACTCAAAAATCGAAATTTAGTTTTGGAAAGTAAGAAAACATTGTGGGAAAAAGGAGAAAATGCTGGTTACCAGCATTTTCTCTTTTTTCCCATTATGTTTTCAAAAGCATTCTTCTTCTATACGTTCGTGAAAAGTCGGAATTGTGTGGCAAAGGATTAACGCTTATCCTGCTAAATAAAAGAAATGAAACTTTCAAGCCGATTGTAAAAAACCCAAGTATTGCTGTTGAAAGGTATTTTAGAGGAAAGATATGTCCTTATCGGACAGTGTAGATCGAAGATCAGTTTGCACGCTCTGTGCAGTCTGATCTTGATCTGCGCTATCCGCAAAAAGTCAGTGAGTCGCGCTTAGCAGCCTAAGGGTTAAATATGATGGCCCAAACGATAATAAGCCACGGAGACAAAGTATAAAATCGTGACCTTACCTCTGTCGCTGTAACAGTGACAAACACTATAAGTACCGTTGTCCAGAAAACCATTTTTTTGGGTGAAGTCGAAACGGGGGAAAAAAGTGTGTAAATATTATAGATCTATTTCTTTATGAACTTTCAACGGAAAAGTATGTATTCGGTCGAAAAATTCTTATCTTTGAATTTTTTTTTGTAGGAGGGGGTCACCTAAAGATAACTTTAGAAAAATGTGTTTTTGGAGGGAAAAAAGGTCGACGCCATCTGCTACAACCCACGCCCTATTCGTCCTTTAACCCAGCACTAAACAGTCCCGAGTTATGGCAACTCATGGGAAGAACGCTTTTGAAAACATTGTAGGTAAAGGAAATGATGCCGTTGACTATCACTTTCTTCTTTTCCCACAATGTTTTCTACCCTTTCAAAGACAAATCTAACCATTTAAGCCGCTTTTAATTTGTCGTCTGCTAATGCTTCCAAATTGGACCAACCTAATATTTAGTCGTTTAATGAAAAGTTAACCTTAAATATACGAGTCATGCTCTATGAAAAGGGGCCTTAATGAATCTGCGCAATGGATCGACTGAGATCAGCCTGCACAGTCCGTACAGGCTGTCCTGGGTCAATTTTCTGCATGTCAAAGGACTATTGTACCTCATAATTCAGTAGGTTGTTATACAAAACAGATTTTAGGGATGTATATGCTGTGATGACTCGCTTGGTATCATGCATCACGGAGATGCATGAAGCACCCTTTTGCCGGAGCATGGCTCATACCAATGATTACAAACCCGCACAGTTTGTTAAACGTGCAACTTTTTCAGCGGTGTAAGAAAAGTGTCTTTTTGCGGACAGAATAGATCGAAATTAGACTGTACAGAATGTGCAGTCTGATCTTGGATCTATACCGTCCGGCTTGTTAAGTCAAGCCTGAATTTGACAAAATGTGACGCTGTTATCCTTTATCGTGGTAAATAAGGGTGAAAGTACAGACCCGAATAATGTAACTTCAAACTTACTTTTTGGGGAAAAAACATCTCCTTATCGGACAGTGTAGATCCAAGATCAGACAGCACGTTCTGTGCTGTCTGATCTTGATCTACACTGTCCGCAAAAGGTCATTGAGTCGCGCTTAACAGCCTTAGGGTTAAGTCTTTTTTTGCTTCTGAGTCCCTGTGAATTCTTTGTATTTTCAAGGCTCCAGAAAATGCTCCCTGGAAAGAAATGTACGTCCAGAAGTTCTCTTTGCAGTGCCATTCTATAAGTGCCACAAACTAGTACCCAAAGAAAACTATTAATCCTTCTCCTGCTGAATAACTAACATGAAATTTCAATTAGACAGTAAAAAAGACCCATATATTGCAATTTCAAAGTTATGTTTTAGGGAATAATATCTCCTTATCGAACAGTGTAGATCCAAGATCAGACTGCATGTTCTGTGCAGTCTGATCTTGATTTACAGTGTCCGCAAAAGGTCAGTGAGTCGCGCTTAGCAGCCTAAGGGTTAACACTGCTGAGCGCAACTTTCTGGACTTTTGCTGACAGAACGTGCAGTCTGATCTTGGATCTACACTGTTCGATAACCAGATATTTTCTCAACAAAAAAAAAAAGTTTGAAATGGCAGCATACTGGTTTTTACTACCGGCTTTAAAGTTCCATTTAATTTATTTAGCAAGTTAAGGGTAAGTGTGCTTTCTGGGAATTGGGAAAAGGGCGGATGTAATAGAAACCCGGGCGAAATAAGAGAACTTTTGCAGGGCCCTTGTATCGAGCGGTTATGAGTAAATCTATCTCAAGTCTCGACTAACCTAGGTCTCATTATCTCACGTTAGATGGCATTCTACTAATACACATCTATCTAATTTGGGCATTCTGGGTACAGAACCGGACTACTTTTCAAAACAACCGTTACTTTGAATTTCAAAATGAAATAAACGTTTACTCAATAAAACGCTACCTGGTGCGATTCATTCAGCTATGATCGGCTAGCATGTAACGTATGCATCGGCCATTTATTAATACAGCCCCCACATGCTTGGGTAATAGGCTAATAGCTTCGGTATAAGCCCTACTAGGACGGGTGATGCGTCATAGCAGACAGGTCGAATCTTCGAAGAATATGACATGCGCAGACAACGACCTAGGTCTCAAATTATTTAATAATAAAAGTCAAAACATCAATTTTATTTAATGCATTTAAGATTATTTTACTTGAAATAAATAGGTAACGCACTTCAAGGAGTGTTTGCAGGGTATTCACATTGGAAGGCACCAGGACCAGGCATAAAAACTGATCGTTTCCTTTTCGATGCAATGAGATCGTCTTTGGGAGGTACGGTCTGTGCGGGGACGAACTGGCACGCCATAGTATCCGGGCACCCGCAATGGCCGTTAGCTTTCTCAAATACTCCGCAGTTTTCGTGAAGGGAGCGGTATCTCTCACACACTCCTGTAATATTGTGACAAAATGACAAAAAAATAAAAACGTTTATTTAACCCTTTATTACACAATCTCGAGTTTTAACGACCCTGAGAAGGAGCCTATTGAAAACAATGTGGGAATAGGTGAAAATGCTGGTAACCAGCATTTTCCCCCTTTTCCCACATGTTTTTTTTTTTTTTGTAACCTTTCAAGAAACAAGTCATATTATTTAATTCGGCGTCTGCCGATGGTTTCAATTTAGACAGGCCGAAATTTTTGTAATTCGGTAAAGGGTTTAAAAAAAGTTCAATTTTTAGTTCAGACAAAGTTAGAGGTTGTGATTCAATGATGTCTTGTAAATCAGGTTTTTCTTTTTCGGATAGCTTTTCCCTTTCCTTTGGCGATCAGCTTGACATCCTATGTATGCCCCAGTGCTTGCACTTCACTCTAGTTTCTTTCTGAGAAAAGTGCTGCACTAAGACCGGGACAAACTCTATACAAGATTCAGTTGTGAAAGAAAGAGGAGTGTGTCTCTTGCTAATAGATGCTAAAAACCATCTGAATGTCTAAGCTTGTTTTTCGAAAAAACAAGTAACTCGATTGAGCAGAGTTGCAAACCTTTTTTCTTAAAGGCCCAATAGAGGCCAAAATATCAAAACAGGTGCCATAATACATTTAAACTTAAATCATACCATTTAAAAGTATGGAAAATATTGTGAAGATGACAGTCTTTTATTGTGTGTTCGGGCCATGTGTTCGTCGCTGGCAGAAAAAAAAGAATTGTAAAATCAGGCAAAAAGTAAACAAAATATCCATCTACTTGACAGGTTTTAACCTAGTTTTGAAATTAATTTCTCTGTCAGCGACTAACACTTGGACCGATTGTACAATGACAGATTGTCATCTTCACAATAATATCCGATTTTTAAATGGTATCATATAAAGATAAATGCATTTAAACACCGGCTTTGTTTACTTTTGGCCTTTATTGTTATTTTATATAAAAGCATTAAAACGACACTTCATAGGAAACAGGATATCTTTAAAAAATATAGATGGCGTAAGAGGTACTGGAATAACTAATGAAAAGTAACCTCACGAGCCATTGTCTCTTTTTCCTCAGTTATTCATATTGTTGAAAAGTAGTATTGCGTTATTGGGTTACGCTTATGAAAATGGTAGATTTCCAAAAAGCACAAGAAAAGAATCATTCTCTACTAAATTAGTTCGCCATGGTATGAATCAAGACTCTGGGGTATCGATTAGCAGTAGGAACGCTTTCATAAATGTGAGAGCAAATATGCCAGCAGATGCCAGCTGAATAAACCTGTGCACGTTTTAGACCAATCGCAAATTACCATCTATTCATTCTTTATCAGTACCAAGAAGTAGCTCAAAAGCCAGCGCATACAGCTACGCCGAAAAACACCTTCTTATGAACAAAGTCCGTAACAAATAAACAAATTAACAAATGCATGGCAGAAATACAGGGACCGGGCAGGATTCGAACCTAGAACACCCGGACGAAAGGCCAACACCATAACCACTGAGCTAAAGGGAATTCTCCCTAACGCAGTTGTTAGGTGTTGTATTTAAATCGGGATGAAGCCATATATGAAGGAGTGGTCTCCCGTAACACACATTCTTTGGAAAAGTTAATACTAATAAAACGTGCGGCTTGTGAGGAATGTACAAAATCAAAGATTTTCAAATCTGTAAAAAAAATAATGAATGTATGAGCCTTGCTCTTTGAAACGGGGGTTCAATAATTTACAAAAAATATTGACCAGATCAGCCTGCTCAGTCCGCGTATGCTGACCTGATTCTAGACTTTTAGCTATTGTTCGAATTCCTGCATGTACAAGGACCATTCTACCCCATGATTCCGTCGGGTGTTGCCAAATAGATTGTATGGTCAGCCTGCGCAAAATTACTTGGCTCGACAGATGCATTAAACCGCCTTTTGAGAGAGCATGACTCATTTATAAATTCTACTTTTGGTCTTAAGGTCTACAGCGCCTAACTCTCATACTAAATCAAAGCGTTGAGAACGCTGAAGTGGTATTTGTCAAGGAAGCCATTGTGTGGAATTAATAATTTGAAAGAAAAGGAGAAATATTATTCAAATATTGGCTTGAAAGTCAACCTACTAAGCAAATAAATACTTTTTTCGTTGAAGGGAGAGTACTCATGATAAAGTTAGGATTATTTGTGTATAGGTGGTCTCCCTTTGATCATTAAGAGGAGTCAGGAGTAACGTCCCTTGACAGTAAGATGCATGATGGATAGACAGAGAAACCATGTGAATATATCAAATAAATTTAAGTTTGTACCTGAAAACTATGACTTTGAAATATAGTTGGCCGTTAACATTTCATTCCCAACATTACAATCAATTATTTCGATCTATTAATATTCATGCCCAATCAAATGGAGTAGCACGCAATCATGGGACGAACAAGCCATGAGACGAACTGGTTTTTGAACGAAAAAGCCCAGGACCAAGCGATCAGTAGACAAATTTTGTATATATCATTGCGCCAATAGAAGGCTATGAGCGAGTGAAGCTATTTTTAATCAAGAATTAGTATTTCCACGATCGATGGCCTCACCCAGTGTATTTTAACATGCCATTTCCAATTACATATCTGAGTGCTACCGAAAAACTCATTTGTCTGAGAAAAATTTAGTTTAATTGGGTTTATTTCCTTCGGCTTTGCACAAAATACGATACATGGTCTTCAAAATTCAATATTGAACTCATAGTGGTATTGTCTTAAACAAATACCACAAAAATGGAAGCTACCGAGATTGGCCGAATAGCCTTTACGGAAACGTCGATGTTACACGATATTTACCGATGAGTTAGGGGTCGTAATCCTTAATTTTGAATGCATAGTAATTCTAAAACCCTTGTTACACACTAGTCATACCTGTATCGCGGTGAGAGTGGATTTGCGCTGGCAGCACAAGAGGGACATCTCTTTTGCTAACTACCATGAACTCCGGCTGAATATAACAACACTCGCCTGTCCCACAATCGGTGTCGTTTTTACATACCATACCCTGTTAGATTATAGAGAAATGCAATTATTACCCAGAACTATCCTAGGACGGCCAAGCGCGACTCGCTGACCTTTTTGGACAGTGTAGATCAAGATTAGACTGCACAGAAGGTGCAGTCTGATCTTGGATCTACACTGTCCGATAAGGAGATATTTTTCTCCAAAAAAATACCTTTGACGTAGCAACATTTTGGCGTTTATACCTAGCAGGTTAAGGGTTAAAACAGATCTTGTGAAGGGATGGGTGGGGTAGTACTCATCATAATATTGCCACCGCGGATTGAGTGAAAAATATGTTGAAAACGGAATACAGGGTTTTAACATCATCGTATCTAAGAATATCGGGAATACTTCTGGCCAAGCCAGGTAGCAGACGAGCCCGGCCGGGTGACTCAGTGGTTGGCGTATCCGACTCCTGACCTGGTGGTTGTGAGTTCGATACCCGGTTGAGGCGAACTTCCTTTCCGGCGATTTTTCGCCTCTCATCTCGGATGCATGTGAGAAAAGTAGTCAGTGACTTGGAAAAAGAGTTGTGTCAGTAGTGGTGTGAGAAAGCCAGGTAACACATGCGCATGTGCACTGACCGCCGTGATATAACCTAAGCTGTTAAAATGGCGTTAGACTCCAATACAACCAATCAATCAATCAATCAATTAATCAATCAATCAATCAATCAGGTAGCAGACGAATAAAACATTACCTGGACAGAAGTCAAAGCGCAAAACAGAAATATAGCTACACTATACATGGTGGCCGTGTAGATCAATTGTTGAACCTCTCCTAGATGGTCTCCTATACTAAACTAGAACTCGCAGAAAGTCTCACTTCTTATCTTTCTCGCTTTGATATACTACATCATAAAATTGCCTTACTTTTTATCAGACGACAAAATTTTTGACCTGTCAAAACTGAAAGCTTTTGTATGCAATAAGTGTTGTGTGGAATTTGTCTATATGGCCTGCAACACGCAAAAAGGGGCATTCGGACATTTGCGTAAAGCGTCCTCTCGGATCAGCCTGCGCAGTCCGCGCAGGCTAATCCGAAACAACACTTTCCGTGTTAATGTAATTTTCTGTTTTGAGCAAGTCTACTGTAGCACAAAATGTAATGTAGTCGTAAAGTGCCGTCTCGGATTAGCCTGCGCGGACTGCGCAGGCTGATCTGAGACGACACTTTACGCAAATGTCCGAATGCCCCTTTTCGCGTGTTGCAAGCCATTTATTATGAAAGATACATCTCTACAGCCAGAGAGAAAAAACGCAGTGAAAACTTTGGAGTGTACGTAATGGTTCAGATATTGATCAGCTGTGTAAACAAAGGTAAAAAAATCGATAAAAATTGGCGTATGGGATAAAGAAACTCAAGGGATTTGTCCGCGTTTAAAACCGGAAAGAGCAATAGCGATAGCTTTGAAGGCCTCTAAAGCATGAAATGCATTTTCTATCCGTCGTAATCTGTGCAACCTTGTAGCCTGTCAGGGGCGACATTTGGCATGAAGACACAAGAATGACTATAGTTTCCTAAAATAAGGATGAAATGGGTTAAAAACTGGCTGAAAACGAGTATAGATGGATCATGAAAGGTTAGAAAACATTGTGGGAAATGTAGGAAATGCCGTTTACCTGTAACCAGAGCATGGCTCATACATTTTGCTCTGAAAAAGTTAACCCTTATCCTGCTAAATAAATGGAATGAATTCTTTTTTTTTTATTAAGTCATTAATAGAAACCCAAATTTTGCTATTTAAAAGGTATTTTTAGTGGACAAGATGTCCTTATCGGACAGTGTAGATCAATGATCAGACTGCACTTTCTGTGCAGTCTGATCTTGATCTACACTATCCGCTAAAGGTCAGTGAAACACGCTTAGCAGCCTATAGGTTAAACGAGACCAAATATGATACGATGGTAAACTCAGAAATGAGTGGGTTATTATAGAAACTGATTTCAGAAGCTAGTTCCGTATTCACCAACCATTCAAAGGACCATTCTTAGTCTTATCCCCAAGATTTTTTTAAAAGATTTGAAAGTAACTTCTGATTGGCTAAACCATTTGGTATCTCACTTCAGTATTTTTGTCTTTAAAGGTAGTTGTTGAGTTTTCCATCAACGCTTCGAAATTCTAATTTTCTTCTCAGTATTATTTTTCACATATCAAGTCCACAGGACAAAAGCAAGCAATCGTTCACTTTGCTGGATAAAAGCTGTCTCACCATCCATTCACAAGAACGCTCTAAATTTGAAATTAACACAACCTCTGGTTAGCTAATCCACTTGGTTTAGCCAATCAGAGGTTGTGGTGGTTTCTAAATTTAGAATAAAACTAGGAATCGACTAAAGAATGGTTGGTGAATACGAACTCTAGTCTCCTTAAAGTTAGGGGTTGAACCATGTCCTCGTGGGCAAGAAGTATACATGCCAATTCGCAACAGTTTCCCGACTGGAGCCTAGCTATCTGCACACATCTGAATGGAAAGGTGTGTACGTTTGAAGTAGCAAAATTTTGGGGTTTTACTATCGGTTTGGAAGTTATATTTCACTTATTTATCATGATTAGGGTTAACACCAAGTTAACCGTTTCGGCGCCATAGGCATAAACAGTGATTTTTGCGGACAGCATAGATCAAGATCAGACTGCACAGAACGTGCAGTCTGATCTTTGATCTATACCATCCGCATGGGTAGTCAAGCCTATACAATCAAAATCTTTGTAAGTTTCAATGCATTGTATTTAGAGCCGTCGAAAGCGGTTGAGTTTATTTATTTGGCGCTGAAAGAGGTAAAGGGCATAGCATTGAAGGACGGAGATGAAATCGCTCAAATTTTGACTCTAAGCACCGTCTTGTACGAATGTTATGGGAAAAAAATAAGTCTGTAAATATTTAATAACAGCTCAATTGTATTTCCTTTCCTTTTCTTTTCAAATAACGCGTTACAGAAAATGAATTATTCATTATTCATTTCGACAATTATATTTGTCAACTGTCATTCTACAAAACTCTTTAACGTTTTGTACATTCATGTATGTTATTCGATACGGATTAGAACTATAGGTAAACGTAAAAAAAAAAACTGTTGTAAACGTAGTGTTTGTGTTTTAGAAATTAAATGTTTTGTGCTTAAGACATTAAATGTAATATTGGTGTTTTAGACAACAAATGTTACGTAAGTATCGATGCTTCTAAGCATAATGAATTTAGTCATTGAATGTTATGTAAATGTTTAAGACATTAAATGTAATATTGGTGTTTTAGACAACAAATGTTACGTAAGTATCGATGCTTCTAAGCATAATGAATTTAGTCATTGAATGTTATGTAAGTGTTTAAGACATTAAACGTAATATAAGTTTTATTGATATTATATGTCATGTGTTTTAAACAGTGAATGTATGTTAGTGTTCTAGACATTAATTGTAATGTGAGTTTTATTGACATTAAATTAAACATTAAATCACATAAGCTGTAATGTAAGTTTTTTAGACATAAAATGTAATTTAAGTGTTTAGGAAATTAAATGTAGCTCAAGTGTTTTAGACATGAAACGTGATTTATGTTTCTTATGCATAAAAAACGTAGTATAAGTCTTTTAGACAATGTATGTAAAGTAAGTGTTTCAGACAGTCTTCTGATCGCCTCTCTGCATGCAGTCATTCTGGCAACGTCATATAGAATTAGAATTACTTTTATTATTAACTATTGTGCGTAGATACTGTTTCTTAACTATTTATGTAATATTTTAATACTAGTCTCATATAATTCTTCAGTAGAATGGTCGTATACTTTTTACTGGAATAGTTTCTGTATGTGTTTTAACTTTGCTTTGTATACAAATGGGACTATAATATTATAAAGATAATTCTTCATATTTTCCATCATTACGGCCTACAGACAACTGTTTTTGTCGTACAAATTAACGTTTTTTCAAAACGTTGTGACATGATAAGAAACTGCTCGTCACGAGCAATTTCTTATCGTGTCTCAATGTTTTAACATGTATTTATGGATACGTCCCTGGATCATGTTGATTTTCCTCAGTTTACAAGGTTTACAAAGCTGACTACAACAAATTTATCGATGATTTAGCATAAAATACTAGTAGTAGAAAAAATGACAAGTACGCAAGTAGTTATTTTAGAGGGCACTTAATTGTCTGTCTGTTTGATAAATTAAAATATCTTTAGCAACATTTTCTTTTTTTTCTGCTTTTTAATATCTTTTTAGTGTTCTTTCTAATTTCGAATTTTCGTTTTCTAGAATTTCTGCTTTCTTTTTTTATCACTAGTGTCGTTCTCTTTTATGTGATCATTATTTATATTTTCATTAATATCCAATCTGTATATCTTGTATCTAAATTGAACGTGTAGCAAGTACGGATATTTTTGTTTCAAAGATATTGTTAAGCAGGGGATTCTTTGCAAATCACTTTTTTTTATTCAGTCATTAAAGGGGAATCCCTAGGACACAGTATTTTTTTTTTTTGCTGAATTTAGCAGCATACTGATCAGTAAAAAATGTATTAAAGCCCTTTTCTCTGGATTGTGGATAAAATGGATTTTTTTTTTAAATACAGCTAATCATTTTATGTTTGATATGTTTGAACATATTGCTTTTGTTTGATATTTAATACTTTCAAGATCGTGGAGTCTGATCTTGTAAATACGGTACACCGTCTGCTTTCTTAGTCAAGCATACAAGATAAAAATCTTTCTGAGTTTCCGTGTGGATTGTATTTTCAGCTACAAAAAGGGGTCGAGTTGATATAATTAGCGCTGAAAGCGTACAGGAAAGTAATAATGACTATATCAGGCCTATTACCTACACTTTGTTTGTTGAACAATCGCGCAGTCATCGGTTCATTTCGCCTATTGAGGCACTTTCACTTTGATCCTTTCAACATTTTAGAGGCTACCTTTGCACCTTTCTGACAAACACAGAGTAGATTAAGATCGGACTGCAAAGAACGTGCAGGTCTGATTTTGCATTTGGACTGTTCCGTTTTTTTTTTTTTTTTGGGGGGGGGGATTCCAGATAGCAGCAACAACAGCAACAACAACAAAATACAAAAACAACAATAACAACAAACCAGCTTTTAAATTTCTCGACTCCTAACAATGCTTTTAGGGTCCTACGTTGCTAGGATATAAGATGTGAGATTTGTAACCTGGAGGGCCTGTGTTCGATTCTCCATCGATCCGCAAGAGTGGCCAAGAGCATGACGCTTCAGAGCCTTGGCCTCGTACATGTAAAAGTCAGAACAAGCATGAATAAGCGAGTTGTCACCGTGATGACTAAAATAATATTGAAAGTGGCGTAAAACACCATTCAATCAACCAAAAATGTTTTCGAATGCCATTCTTTTCAAACCATTACCGCACAGGCCTATCTTTTATCATTCATGTATTGGTAAATAGTGAGAATGGTTTAACCTCCAGGCTACTAAGTGCGACTCACTGACCTTTTGCGGACAGTGTAGATCAAGATCAGACTGCACAGAACGTGCAGTCTGATCTTGGATCCACACTGTCCGATAAGGAGATATCTTTGGCCCAAAAATACCTTTTTACTAGCAAAATCTTGGGTTTTTTTATTATCGGTCTGAAAGTTTCATTTCAGTTATTAAGCTGGATAAGGGTTCATGGAGAAATATGAATGGTGGGAGCTCTGTCAAAAAAAGGGGGTGTAATGCATCTCCGTGATACATTGTACCGAGGAAGTCTTCAAGTAGTTCATTAATTCTATCTAACAACTGACTTAATCACGGGGTAAAATGGTCTTTAGACATGATACAAATTTACAAAAAGCAAAAAGTTTTGACCTATGTGAATTTGCGCTGTTTGCAGATTCGTTAAACCCTGTTTTCACAGAGCATGGCTAAAATACAGAATGACAAGGAAACGGGAGTTTTTTTTTGTATAACTGATAGATTTTTCTATATGAAAAATAAAAAAAAAACATACATATCGGATAATCAGCAATTACTTTAGATTAGCAAATTTTCCTTTTATTACAAAGCTTTCAAATTTAGTCAACTGCAGCTTTTCTACTATTTGTAAACAAATGTCATCATTTGAGCTACCTTTAACTTATCTGCAAAGGCTTTTAGGCCTCTAGAATGTCGTTTAGTAATGAGTTTCACGAGAAAAAAAAGAGAAAAGCCGTTGAATATTTAGTATGGTATAGAAAAAAAAAATAGTAGTTAAATTTGAATTTTTTTTTCAAAAGTTTTATTGCAAGGAGCATTGTAACTCGGGATTGTTCGTTAACTCTGCTGATAAGCTTCCACAACACAAAAAGTTGACATGTGCACTGAACGCCGCGCTGTAACTGAAATAATTTTGAAAACGACGTTAAAACCATACAAACAGACAATCATACAAACAACAAGACAAAAAACGTCTTCTGTACAAAGCGCACTTCTTTACTCAACCGGGGGGGGGGGGGGGGAGAGATGGTTCCCGCGTGCTCAGTAGTTAGATATGATATTCGTAGCCTGGAGGCCCCGCATTCGATCCCCTCTTCAAGCACTGAGTTTTCTTGGGTGTTTCCTTCAGCAAGACACTTCAGAGCCCTTGTCTAGTACTGTCAATGACTAGAAGACTCGTGAATAATGTTTAAATCGGCATTAAATACCATTCAATCGATCAGTCAATTACCCACACACCTGGCATGAAGAAAGGCGATTACCTGACTTATTAAAACAAGCGTTTTTTTTTATCTTGCTACAAACGGTTAAAAAAATGACAAAAAGAAAATCTTATTATACTGCAAAGAAATTTCTCTTGTTCTGATTGGATAATATGCCCCGAACATGTATATCATATACACTGGCAAAACCAACGTAAAAGCAGTTCCCTTTCGGGAGCCCCGTATACATGACTACACTTTCAACACAACATCCAAATTGGCGGCGTCGATCAAGATTAATATCAAGATTATGCACCAAACTGGACGTTTTACCAAGGTTTCAGTGACGTCAGTTCCCAGTGACGCCAGTTTTCATTGAATTGGGGTACTCAGAAGGGAAATTCTTCTTCGTCAGTGTACTCGATTTTTGAAACCAAAAAACAGGTAAATTTCGCTTAACACATGTTGGAATAGTAAAACTTTGCAGTATAATAAATTCGTTGTACGGTCAGGTGGCAGAGGACTTGGAAACTTGTTCACGGCTGTGGTGAATCATGTCGCCACCTCGCATTCGGCTCGGGACGACATGATTCACCACAGCCGTGAACAAGTTTCCAAGTCCCCTGCCACCTGACCGTACAACTAATAATGTAAAGTTGGTAAAAGGAGAAATCGCTCGTTGCTGTCTGCAAAAGCAACTTACTGGCGCCATTAGTGCTAAACAGAACTCGTATGCCTTTAACCTTAATTATGACGAATAAAGGTCCGTATTCACCAATTATTAATTTCATCTGAAGTTTAATTCTATATTTAGAAAGAAATACAACTTCCGATTGGCTAAACCATTTGGTTTAGCTAATCAGAAGTTGTGTTACTTTCCAATGTAGAAAATTCTTGAGCATAAGACGAAGAATGTTCTTTATAATGGTTAGTGAATACCAAGGTCATCTAAGGTGAAAGGCCCACTCGTAAGACCCGTCAGGATGAAAAAATAATTTATGCATACTCTCATAAATATGCAAATCTGATTAAACACGAATTTGCATTTTATGTAAATTGCTGTAGACACTGTCTTTATCTTGTTACATTGTTTTGTTAGTGTCAAACCTGTCTGCTATGTCCGTATGTCCGTCTGTCCTTCCGTTCAACCGTATGTTTGTCTGTCAATTTGTCTGTCTGTCTGTCGGCTTGTCTATTCAGCTCGTCTGCTGTCGTCTCTGTTTATCTTAAGACGACTATGCAACTGCTTGTACCAGCTGTTATAAGGAATCATTACTTTTTCCCCAATGCTTTATCCATTTCATTCCATGGAGAAAAAATCGTATTTCTTTTCCTCTCAATGACAATATTCCGCCCCCACCCCCCCACCCCCCCCCCAAAAAAAAAAAGAAAAGAGGAATTGCTTTCGCAATATTGCACCAAATGCATCAAGTAAAGTAATAAGCAAGGATTTCGAAAGAGAGGAATTTGTATCTAATATGGAAAGCATTCGTTTTAACCCTTTACCAGACAAAAACATTTTAGACCCGCTAAAATCTCAAAATCTAAAGCATTTGTATATGACAGAATACTTGTGCCCGAATTGACAGATTTTGCCTCCGGAAAGGTAGAAAAAAAAAAAAAATGTGGGAAAAGGAGGAAAAGGTTACCAGCATTTTCTCCTTTTCCCAGAATGTTTTCAGAAACCTCTTATCCTGGGCCATTCTAACACGCGGGATCGTAAGTGAAAGGGTTTAACAATGAAGACAATTGTTTACTTTATAAACTTCTCAAGATAAAGTGTCAAGATTTTTTTCGCTTTTGCTTTTAATCCTTTTGAGGTTGTCGTATGTAACATGTTAATAGCTTTTGTTAAGTGAGCAAGTACATTAAATAGCGAAAAGGATTTTTTTGTGTGTAATATATGTTAAATAGTTCTACTATTACAGAAAAGAATTTTTTTTTTGGGTAATATAATGTTAAAATGTTGTTTTAACGTGTAAGCTGCTGAGCGTGACTCATTGACCATTTGCAGACAGTGTAGATCAAGATCAGACTGCACAGAACGTGCAGTCTGATCTTGCATCTACACTGTCCGAGAAGGAGATAGTTTTCTAAAAAGACATATAATAATAACTTTGAAATAGCAACATTTGGGTTTACACCATCGGCTTGAAAGTTTCTTTTAATTATTTAGCAGGTTACGGGTTAAAATAAAATGCAGTGATAGTTAGTCTTATTTTGATTTTGATATGGCTACTGGCAACATTGTATGCATTAACTTGTGGTGCAGATCAAGATTAGACTGTGCAGAACGTTACATACTATGAGCGACATATGTTGACTTAGGACAATTATAAACAGAGATTAGACTTCACAGCGCGTGCTGACTAATCTTTGATCCACAATGTTCGTCAGTAAAATATTCCACAATGTTCGTCAGTAAAATATATATGAGCTATACTCTGTGAAAAGGGGACTTCATGCATCTGTGAAAAGTGTCAAAAACAAGGTCAGCCTGCGCAGTCCTCGCAGGCTGACCTGGGCCGAATTTTTTCGCCATGGGTCAATATTCTGTATGTCCAAGGACCAGTCTACCTCATTATTAAGTCGGTTGTTCAAAAAGTGGCTATTATGGATACATAAGTATATGTGATAGCTTGCTTGGTATGATGGATTACGGAAATGCATTAAGCCCCGTTTTTCCAGAGCATGGCTCATATCGTAATTGTTTTTTTCCAAAATATTAATACGGTACAGTATTCGAGTGAAAATAATGTGCATACATTATGAACACTCTTACTGGAGAGGACATTTTTCCTCTCGCACCAGCCCCGTATTTGAAATTATTGTTACAAGAGAAAAAATTTCTTTTTCTCCTTTTGTGAATCTTTTCTTGTATAAGCGTTCATCTATCAACCATTTGTCCACTTTCATTATCTATATTTTGAGAGAGTGTTTCCATAATCGCCTGTTACAAGTGTTTCTTATGGTGTTGGGCTTCACCTTTATTCTAATTAATAAGCGAAACGAAACTTTCAAGCCGACAGTAAATACCCCAAAATTGCTATTTCAAAGGTATTCTTTTGGGGAAAAATATCTTCTTAGCGGACAGTGTACATCCAAGATCAGACTGCACGTTCTGTGCAGTCTGATCTTGATCTACACTGCCCGTAAAAGGTCAGTGAGTCGCACTTAGCAGTTAGGCGTTAAACGTGAGTTGTCAAATCTAAGACAATGTGTGCCAGTGCAACTCTTTCGAGAGTGATTTACATATGAATTACGATCTTCTCTAAGATAGCAAATAGTTCATTGAGTGTGACACGAGTAAGGGAAATAACGAGTCAAAACTGACAAATTCTCATTCAGGATTTTTATGTTTGTACCGTGAGTATGGATAAATACGTGTGCTAAACATTCAACGGCTGGTAGTCTTTTCTTTCTTTCTTTCGTTCGTTCGTAACAAACACGTAAACTTCGTGCTTTGCAAATAGATCGATTGGAATTTTCTCTATTTTCCTTTCTTCTTTCACTGTTTGCTAGCTTGTCGGTCTGCATCTCTCTCTCTCTCTCTCTCTCTCTCTCTCTCTGAGTATATCATTGGTTTTAAATCTGATATGCCTTTTAGTTCATGAATGAAAATGTGAGATAAAGATGGATGCGTTTGACAGATTACTTTTAAAACCATTTTGTAAAAACTTGTTCATTTGTGTCAAAGCGATAAATTCACGGATCTAAACATTAATCCCTTTACCAAGCTATACCGAGTTTAAACTACTCTGGAAACCATGGTTGGAAAACGAGAAAATGTTGGTCACCAGCCTCCATTGGATTTGTTATAAAACGTCACTCGAGTTAGCCATGTTCTGGCAAAAGGCTTGATGCATCACCGTAATGCATAATACCAAGTAAGGCATCACCTTGTCCTTGGACATGCAGAAAATTTGAGGATATCGAAATATTTCGGCCCTTGTCAGCCTGCGCGGACTGCGCAGGCTGACATGGGTCGATATTTTTCGCAAGTGCATTAAGTCCCCCTTTTCACAGAGGATGACTCGATTGTATTTTATATTGTGGTATGTGGGCCAGGGGCCAAAACACTTGAATGAGGACTATGTATTGTATTGTAATGAGAAAGCCTTATTTCTTCATTTCGTAGCATAAGAGTTTAAAGATGACCGGTGTATGTCAATAAATATTGGCTAAAAATATCATAAAGATGCCGTTGTAAATTCTTTCTGAATGGCACGTGCCACGCCCCTTTCTCATTTCTGATGGCAATTTAACCTTATCCTTAGGATTTTGACTTCAGTCACTATTAAAGAAGAAAAATTCCGTTAAGGTTGTGAGCATTTGATTTGAATCATAATATTAGGACTCAAACCAATGTTTAAAAAGCGGGAGTGTGCAGAACAAGACCAGCCTCACATTTTTCGCAGTCTGATCTTGGTCTACATCCTCCACAAAATGCACCCCTTGACACATATGGCAGGTAAAGGGTGATGAAGAAGAGATGTTATATCTGGTACACGTATACCAGTGGACAGAAAAAAAAAGTTGAGAAATTAAGCAGATTTTGTAAACATTGCTGTAAGACGAATAATGTCTTTTAACAAACAACTGCTCCTTTTTCCAAATTGTTTTACATGACAACAAAACAGGGCATTTTGATTTGTCACAAGAGTGACCTTGGGTAGGACACTTTGGAACCTAGGCCTAGTGCAGCTTAAACCCAGCTGTTTTTATAGTGACTTGATGGAAATAATGATGAAATCTGTCTGTCAATCCGTCCGTCAGTCTTCCTTTCCCTTTCATTTCTTTTTCTTCCATTTTTCTTTCTTTCTTTCCTTCTTTCATTCTTTCTTTCTTTCTTTCTCTCTTTCTTTCTTTCTTTCTTTCTTTCTTTCTTTCTTTCTTTCTTTATTCCTTCTTTCTTTCTATCAGTCCTTCTTTCTTTCAGTCTTTTTTTCTTTCTTACATGATGAAACGTGTCTTTGAGAAGATAGAAAATATGGCAACAAAGGAGAAAATGACGGTTACAGAATGAATGAATGAATGAATGAATGAACGAACGGACAGAAGGAAGGAAGGAAGGAAGAAAGGATAAACGAACGAACGAATGAATGAATGAACGAATGAAAAAAACTTGTTTTCTCGAAACTAGTAGGCCTAAGACTTTACTTCGCTAGAAGAGAAATAAAGTAAAAGCTAATTAAGGGCAGATTTAAACAATCGAAAGTTAAATTTGAACCGGACTATTGATTATTCTTCTTCTTTAGTGAACAATACATTGGGATAGAGCATTTTCTTTTTTTCCAAAAAAAAGACCACAGGTTTCCACGCTGTTTTTGTCCGGAAAGGTATAAAAGATCAGACTTAGTAGATTCAAGGTTAAATTGCAAGAAACACAAAATCGTCTGCAGTCTGATCTACAATGTCCTAAAAACAACAAAAATTACACTTTCTATCGCCAAAAGTGTTAAAGATTTTCCTATTATTTGATTTGACATGGTGACGCCTTGTTTTTCTTCACGCGTAAGTGTTCGATAATTGGTTTCTAATGAGTGTTAACCTTATTGACTCTTCCAGTGCAGAACTCTTTTTTCAACTCTTTACCACACAGTCCCGAGTTTAAACTACCTCGAGGTAGAAGGCTTTAGAAAACATTGTTGGAAAAGGAGAAAATGCTGGTAACCAGCATTTTCTCCTTTTCCAACAATGTTTTTTTTTTTTATCATTTCAAGAACTATTTTTACCACTGAAGCCATTTAATTTGTCGTCTGCAAATACTTTGAATTCTGAAAAGTCCAAAATTTTGTTGTTTGGTTAAGTATCAATGTGATACTGCTCAGATGTTAGCAGACAACCATTACTCATGCTTTACCACTTTGTTTTCTGTAGCAAGTTCGTATGAGTAAATATTTTAAATTTATGGAATACTACCCCTAACTCATCGGTAAATATCGTGTAACATCGACGTTTTCGGAAAGGCTATTCGGCCAATCTCGGCAGCTTCCATCCTTTTATATGAGAGTTAAAGGCCGTAGACCTTAAGTGATACATTTGAATTAGATCTATCACACATTCCAAGCGTCGAGATTTCGAAGGTTTTTTTTGTCTTCTTTTCCCACAATGTGCCTACCCTTTTAAAACCAAAATCCATCATTTGGGCCAAATTTTATATATCACCCGTAAATATTCTAAGTGAAAAAAAAAAAAGCGAAATTATGTCACCTGGTAAAAAAAATTTGCCATAAAGACTTAGAAGCTTCCCTGTAACCTTATCCTGCTAAGTAAGTGAAATGAAACTTTTAAGTCGATAGTAAAATCCAACTTTTGCTTTTTGAAAGGTTTTTTTTTTTGGGGGGGGGGGAAGAAGATTATCTCTTTATCGGACAGTGTAGATCCAAGATCAGACTGCACGTTTTGTGCAGTCTGATCTTGATCTACACTGTCTGCAAATGGTGCTTGAGTCACGCTTAGCAGCCGAAGGGTTAAAGTAACGAATTTTTGACTGTGATTTTAATAGATTAAAACGTAATTTAGTATCCTTACGAAAGTGTATTTTGTTTAAATAGATATCTTTAGTGTTATTTTAAGCTATTATTATAGCAGGTCATCATGAATAAAACAAATATTTACTTAGTCTAGTTCCTATTATAATCCATTATAACATATTTGAACACGGTAAAGACATGTATGTTGAATATTTCGATTTTTAACACATTATGTGATAGAGGTAGACAGATTCATGTGAATTCTAAGTAGAGGATAATCAACTGGTTGTATATTATGTTAAAAATGTGTCTTTAGAATGGGGTTGAAAAACGAGTCCGAAGGACGAGATTTTTAACCGTATCAAACATTCGAGTGACATATATTAATATCACACACAACCAGTTGATTATCATTTTAATTATATTCCTAATTCACCCTTTTTTTATTTTGATATTTATCAAAAATGGTACAATATGAGTAATATAGGAGAAAAGTAGTTCCGGCAAACATTCTTAAACTACATCGTCACTAGTGATGATACCATATCTATCATCACTAGTGGTGAAATTCATCCATGCTTTCCTGGAATTTCTTTTACCAGTACTCCGCACAGTATTCTTTCCAAGCCACTGGCTGCTTTCCCATATAACCAACGTCGAAACAATGGTCAGCGGTGGGAGAGGAATAAATCCTGTCGCACTGACACTCATCTAACAACCGACTGAATAACGAGGCAGACAGGGCAGAAAATTGACCAATAACAAAAAGTTTCGATTCATGTCAGCCTGCGCCAAATGAGCAGGCTGTTATGAATTTATACTTTTTGCAGACGCATTAAACCCCCTTTTCACAGAGCATGCGTAATACTTTGAAAGACAGATTTGTGAAGGCATCTGAACGTAAAATCTTTCGTAGTATATTTATTTACTTGAACAATTACCAAAGGTCTAAATTTGCCAAACATGTGTCCGTTTTAAAACGTGTTGTTTTCTATTATAATAAATACTAAACTCCTAAGTAGACCAAACAATAGATTTATTAATAAAAACGTTCAGTGTGAATGCCCAAAAACAAAAGGTGTTGTCGAAATTTGAAATTTGATTTCGTTTGTATGATATGCAGAGGAAGTGACACACTTTACTTAACCCGTTACCAATCAAACCCGCATTTTAACGACCCTGGGAATATGGACTTTTGAAAACATTGTGGAAAAAGCAGAAAATGCTCGTTACCAGTATTTTCTTCATATTTTCCACCATTTTTACCACACAGCAAAATTTCAGACTGATCCAATTTGAACGAATTTACAGACTACTATTCAAATGCTTTTCAAATGATAGTACTTGTCCTTGAATACTTAGAAAACATTGTGGGGAAAGGAGAAAATTCTGGTTACCAGAATTTTCTCCTTTTCCCACAATGATTTCAAAAGTCCTTCTTTCTCAGGATCGTAAAAATCGGGATTGTGTGGTAAAGCGTTAAAAGGCGATTTCTATCAGTGAAGTCACATTTGACATGTCGTCTGCGTATACTTTCATTTTGGACAAGTTTAAAATGTCGACGTTTAGTAAAGATTTAATCACCTTTTAATCTGACTTTCAAGTTCGCTGCCATATTGTTTTAACTGTTCTCGCCTCCTGCACACAACTTTTCGCCTCTTGCAGTGAATCACTTTTTCAAGCTTTGTCAAACGATCTTACAGGACGACCCTAAGGTAGAAGTCCTTTAACCCTTAGGCTGATAAGCGTCACTCAAGGACCTTTTGCGGACAGTTTAGATCAAGATCAGACTGCACAGAACGTGCAGTCTGATCTTGAATCTATACTGTCCGATAAGGAGATATTAAACATACATCTTCACTCATTTTCATCCAGTTTTTTAACTTTTTTTTCTTCATTTTATGAAACTATATAATCACTCTTATATCTTCATGCAAAATATTGCTCCTGATGGTTGCAAGGTTGCACAGATTACAGCAGATAGAAAATGCATTTCACTCTATTGCGGCTAGCCATAGACATAACAACCACAGTTTCCGGTTTAAATCGAAGACAAATCCCTAGTTTCTTTACGTCATACACCTTATATTGATTTTTTATCTACGTTAACACAGCTGATTAGATTATAACACTATCAAGTTTTAACAGCGTTTGTTTACTCTCTGCCTGTAAAGATGTCTCTTTAAAAAAAACTTTCAAACGACAATATTCAGGTTTTAACTATCGGTTCATATTACTTTTTTAGCACGTTAAGGGTTAAATCTTTGCCAGACGAAATTATTTTCGACTGAACCAAATTGAAAGCATTTGCAGACGACAAATGAAGTTTTGCTAAAGTGATGTTTTGTTTTTTTCATAGGATATAACACATCGTGGGAAAAGGAGAAAATGCTGGTTGTCAGCATTTTCTCCTTTTCCCACAATATTTCCAAAAGACTTTTTCTGTCAGGGTCTTTAAAAGTCGGCATTGTGTGGTAAAGGGTTTAAAGTATTAAAGAAAAAGAAGAAAATGCAAGTAACCAGCGTTTTCTTCTTTGCCGATAACCTTTTGAATGCGATCTCCATCGTTTTAGCCACATTTGAGTTGGCCACACACGCTTCCCATATGGACTAGTCTGAACTTTTGTCATGTACAGATTTAAAAAAATGTGTCATACTACGTGAAGTCCTTTGTTTTGATTATTGTTACGACTGATTTAGCATGATTTTATGGTTTGTGTTAGGCTTTTTCTAGAGAGAGAGGTGTCGATACACTCTTGCCATATCAATGCATGTCATGTTCTCATATCATTTTTTTTTTATGCGAAACACAGGTGAGCATGAAATTCCAAGTTAATATAGAATTAATTTGATAGAACAGTTCAGAATTAATTAAACAAAACAGAGATAGAACAGTTAATCAGCATGCGAGTCTTGTTCGTTTTTGTCTGAAGCATAAATGGGACTTGATGTACAAGCATGAATACACTTGAATACGAACTCAATGTTTTATGGTCCGATAAATGGACCGCGACTGCAATGAGATTGAGTGGAGATAGTGGATTTAATACTTAAATGTTTTTTAATATCCTAATAGTGTTAAAGAAATTAAATATAGAAGATCAGTAATTCCAGGATCAAGATCATTTCGGCACTGGAGTTAAGGAAGAACTGATGCATTGCCCTGAAAGCACGCGAAGCCCTGCCAATAATATTAAAGCGGCTTAAAACCACCACCTAATTACTTTTTATCAGCTCGTTCTAACGCCTATAGTGGACTAAAATCAACCGAATACAAACTGTATTAAATTGGTTTGTTTATTAGCATTGTCGAAAGGAGATTTAAACAAATCAAGTTTGATTCGTTATTCCTTTCCACAAAAATGTGTCATTTTACGCCACTTCAATACATGGTGGGAAACGGCTGGCAGCAAGCGACTGGTTTATTTTTCGCAATGTTTATGTCATATCATTTTGAAAGGACATTTCCCATTTGTCCAAATGTATGAGCCTTGGTCTGTAAAAAGGGGTTTAAACTTTTTGATATTGATCAATTTTCTGCATGTCAAAGGACAATTTCTACCTCATGATTCAGTTGGTTTTTAGAGACCGATAATATCATTTGATGACTTGCTTGGTATCAGAGCGACACTCAGTTATTTACACCACTTTAACTCCTTACAAGTCGCTCACCTGAGTCTTTTGACCAAACACGACCCATTTTCAATCGCTTTTGAGATACTATGACAAACATTCTACCAAGACTTACATGAGTATTTGACTGAAAAAGGTTTTTAGCTCCACTGGCCGAAGGCCAGCGAGCTATTGTCATGGCGTTGTGTCCGTCGTGCGTGCGTGCGTCCGTCCGTCCGTCCGTTCGTCCGTGCGTGCGTCCGTAAACTTTTTCTTTAAAAAACTTCTCCACAGAAACTATTGACTGGATTTTTACCAAATTTCACAGGAATGTTCCTTTGGTGGTCCTCTTTCAAATTCCTTCAAATAATTGTGTTCCATGAAGAATTCTGGTTGCCATGGCAACCAAAGTAAAAAACCTTTAAAAATCTTCTCCTCCCAAACCGCTATTTGGATAGCATTATTATTTTGCAGGAATGTTCCTTAGATACAGGTTTACAGAATTCCTTAAAAAAAAAAAAGATCTGTCAAAAAACATGGCTTTTATGGGAGACTCATTTTCCTTTTATGGTATAAAGTAAAATCTTTGAAAAATTTCTTCTCTAAAACTATTCATTGGATTTCATTGTTGTTTTGCAGGTAAGTTCCTATGGTGGTTGTCTACCAAATTGTTTCTTCAGTGAGCTAAAATGCAGGATTGAATGATAATTGTTAAAAACTTCCTTTCGCCATTATAGAAATATCAGGCCTGTGGAGCGATACAGGCGCTCAAGCGCCTCTAGTTTGAAGATTTGACTCAGTGACCTAGTTATTGACCTGAAATGATCCACCTGCAAACTGGTCCAAGAAATCACCAAGACAAACATTCTGATCAAGTTTCATGAGTATAGGATTGAAATTTGGCCTCTAGAGCGTATACAGGGTTTTTCTAAGATTTGACCTAGTGACTTAGATTTTGACCCGACATGACCTTTTTTCAGACTCATCCAAGATATAATCAAGACAATTATTCTGATTAACTTTCAAGCGTTTTGGACAGAAAATGTGGCCTCTAGAGCCTACACAAGGTTTTTCTAAGATCTAACCTAGTGACCTAGTTTTCAACCTAACATGAACCATTTTTGACCTCCTCTGAGATATGATCAAGGCAAACATTCTGACTAATTTTCAAGAATTTTGGACAGAAAATGTGGCCTCTAGAGCGTAAACAAGGTTTTTCTAAGATTTGACCTAGTGACCTAGTTTTTGACCGGACATGACCCATTTTCAAACTCATGCAAGGTATCATCAAGACAAACATTTTGACCAATTTTCAAGGTTTTTGGACAGAAAATGTGGCCTCTAAAGCGTACAAAAAGTTTTTCTAAGATTTGACCAAGTGACCTAGTTTTTGACTGGACATGACCCTTTTGCAAACTCGTCTTAGGTATCATCAAGACAAACATTCTGACCAACTTTCAAGAGTTTTGGACAGAAAATGTTGCTTCTAAGGCGTACACAAGGTTTTTCTAAAATTTGACCTAGTGACCTAGTTTTTGACCGGACATGACCCACTTTTGAACTCATTTGAGATATTATCAAGAAAATCATTCTGACCAATTTTCAGGAGTTTTGGACTGAAAATGTAGCCTCTAGAACGTACACAAGGTTTTTCTAAGATTTGACCTAGTGACCTAGTTTTTGACCCGACTTGATCCATTTTCAAACTTCTCTGAGGTATCATCAAGACAAACATTCTGACCAACTTTCAAGAGTTTTGGACAGAAAATGTGGCTTCTAGAGCGTACACAAGGTTTTTCTAAGATTTGACCTAGTGACCTAGTTTTTGACCGGACATGACCCATTTTCGAACTCATTTGAGATATTATCAAGTCAAATATTCTGATCAACTTTCAGGAGTTCTGGACTGAAAATGTAGCCTTTAGAGCGTACACAAGGTTTTTCTAAGATTTGACCAAGTGACCTAGTTTTTGACCCGACATGACCTATTATCGAACTCGTCTAAGGTATCATCGAGACAAACATTCTTACCAAGTTTCACGAGTATCGGATTGAAAATGTGGCCTACACAAGGTAAAAGTTGACGACGCACGACGGACGAGGGACGACACACGACGGACGCCGGACGCCTGACACAGTACGATCACAAAAGCTCACCTTGAGCACTTCGTGCTGAGGTGAGCTAAAAATACGGATGGAGAACATAACTTATCCAAATTGACAGTATATACGGATAACACAAATTAGAAATTAAACAAAAACCATTGGTATGGCAGTGAGTGATCGAAGCCAGCAATTCGTCCCCATATGGTTAAGTCGGTGTTTCATGCAAGACAAAAAAAAAACCCTTCGTCTACCTGGTAAATATCTATTCAACAAACGACAAAATTTTAGACTTTAAAGTGAAAGAGTTTTCTGAAGGTAACTTAAATGTGGCTGAAAATATGAGATTTGTCTTAGAAGGGGTAGAAAAGATTGTGGGAAAAGGAGAAAATTCTCCTTTTTCTCACGTTCTTTTCGAAATCCTCCTACCTAAGGGTAGATAAAACTCGGGATTGAGCGGAAAAGAGTTAACTCTATACCACACAGTCTTGACTTTTAACGACCCTGAGGAAGACGCCTTTTGAAAACATTGTGAGAAAAGGAGAAAATGCTGGTAACCAGCATTTTCTCCTTTTCCCATAATGATTTCTGCTCTATCAAGGAAAAATTGTGTCATTTTTGCCACCTTTAATTTGTCGTCTGCAAATCCTTTGAATTTGAACAAGTCTAGATTTTTGTTCGTTGGTAACGAAATAACAAGTTTATTCGGTACAGAAAGTTGTCGAAGCTAGCAGGATACACTTGAGTGTTGATAATCTTTCAAAACTGAAAAAATAAAATCGACCCTTTTCTAGGCTGAAAACACCACTCACTGAAACTTAAAAAAGGTTTTTAACCATCGGCTCGACTATATAAGCGGACGGTATAGATCCACGATCAGACTGCACGTTCTGTACAGTCTGATCTTGATCTATACCGTCCGCAAAAGCCATTGTTTTCGCTGTTACGTTACTGTATAGGTAGTGGATTCAGGATCGGAATGCGGGTTCTGTGCAGTCTGATCTTGATCTATGCCTTCCACAAAAGCCCCTTTTTACAAGTATACCTTTTGTACGAATCAATGCCATAATCAAGTAAGTGTTGTAATATATTATATAGGATGTATAAATATTTAGACAACTTACACAAACTATCCCCTGACATCAGAAAATATTTAACAACCATCAATACTCTAAAGTTATCGTGCATATTATGTTATTATCTAAAAGTCACTCTAAATATATGACATTTCTGATTTTTTTTGTATTTTGGGCCGGTGGCCTTATGTATTCTGAATAAACTATTTGAATTGAATTTGAGTTGAATTTACAGTTCATAGGGACCCCCTGAATTTTGAAATATCTTGAAAAATCCTGTATCAATTTTTATGAAACTTTTCAAAGTCTTTTAAAATGACTTTACCAACTCTCACAGTGAAAATTAGAATTTTTCTTCTACAAGAAAGAACATTTTGCTTTTTCCAGTAGTGTTAAATTTTTGCTCTGAAGCTTAACATTCTCCAACAGTTTCGCACAGTGACCAGAACAGCAAACATAACTGGACAAATGCATGACTTCATTACCTCAATTCAGTTAAATATGAGGCACTGAAATTGTTTTTGGTACAAGTTATATAGTTCTATTCCTTGCCTTAGATATCTCTCTCATCACTTTTATTCAAACTTTGAAGTCTAAAATATATGGTGTCTGTTCTCCAATATTTATTAGAATTTTATTTTCGGCATGGCTTTAAGTTTTAATACCACTTCTGGTGAGATATGTGTTCCAAACTACCTGACACTTAGACTTAAATATATTTCATGGTTTGTTTCGAATTGTTTTTGGCTATGATTTTTTCAGTTCGCCTAAAATTAGCTCAATTATAATCACACTCATAGGGTGGTAATCTGAAAGACACTGTGTTCCTTTGACCGTAAAAATTCATCTACAACAATACTTTAGAGCTTGTTTGTGGAACTTAACCACTTCTTACACCTTTCTTCATTTTATTGTTGTATGCTATATCACATGATGAGAGCCAGAGTTTGATTGGATTTCGGAAAAAAACATCTATGGTTGAGCGTGGAAAAGAAAACAAAGTGTAAACAAGTGTGTGCAAGTCTCCAATATTGAATCATTAAAATAAAACCCAAATAAAAAACGAGATCTGGGCCTCAAAAGTTGAAGTTTTTTACTATTCAAACAATAGAAGACCACAGTTACTGTACTTGCATAAGAATTGTTTTCATAAACAGGTAAACCCTTTACTCGGAATAGCCTTCAATCCTCCTACCGTTTTTAAGCTGTTTTGTTCATACTTTTTAACACTGCATTGAATGCAAAAAAGTCAAACTAAGTTATCAAAAATTCTGAAAATTTCACCCAGAGTTGGTAAAGGTAATATTATTAACTATGCAAATTTCAGTACAATACCTAAAGCGTTTATTACGATATTTCAAAATTCAGGGGGTCCCTATGAACCTCAAACTACATGTAACTATAAACGGTATTTGCGTTGCCGATAACTGTTTTATGAATGAATGAATGAATGAATGGTAATTAACACCGTTTTCACGATTATTTCAGTTTCATCGCGGTGCACCTGTCAATGCTTTCCTGGAGTTTCTTTAACCAGTACTCCGCACAGTATTCTTTCCAAGCAACTGGCTGCTTTCCCACAAAGCCATCGTCGAAACAGTGTCAACGGTGAGAGAGGGATGAATCCTGTCGCAATGATTATCATCGATCCTCGGAAAGAAATTGGCCGAGCTGGGAATTATGGGTGGTTGGACATAAAGACAAATAAAACAAGAAGACGGAAAGTTCCTTTGTGTGATAAGATCGATTAAAATCCTCTACAAAAACTATCTTTTTACGTATAGGGTATAGAGCTCGAGTACATGTTTTGAATTATACTCGTATGTAGAATCTTGACAACTCACGGAATAAAGAGTAACTCTGATTGATTGGCCCATATGGATGGCAGATTTATCGCGTTCAGTTTATACTTAAGCTACGTTGTCCGTTGTTGACTGAGCTTGGGTATAAACAAAACAGGTTTATCAACAAAATTTAGATTTCGTTCGACGACTTTTCTCGGCATGTTCCGTACAATATCGTTAGATGTCACGACCATGTACGGAATACTACGAGAGAAATCGATGATGACGATCACGTAGGTAATGTGCAGAGAGTAGCTATCGAAGAGCATCTAATTTTGCTGAATTACTTTCTTCTAACTAAAGCACCAATGAAAGTGCTCAACATTGAAAGTACTCTTGATATCTTTATTAAAGTAAGAAAAGCTGCCAAAAGTAAACATAGCGGATGTTAAAATGCATTCATATTCAAAAAGAAATTATTGTGAAGATGACAATATTGTACGGCTGGTTCAAGTGTTAGTCGCTTAATTTCAAAACTAGGTTAAAACCTGCCATGTCACTCTATCTTTTGTTTACTTTTTCCCTGATTTTAGATTAATTTTTCTGCCAGCGACTGACACAAAGACCGACCGTACAATAACAGATTGTCACCCTCACAATATTTTCCATACTTTTAAATAGTATGTATTGACTTTGAATGCATTTCAACACCTGCTTTCATTTTTAGACGCTATTGGGTCTTTTAGCAAATAACCAGTATTAGCTGTGAAAAGGGGGCTTAATGCATTTGCGAAAAGTATCGAAAAGTATCGACCCATGTCAGCCTGCGCAGTTCGGACAGGCTGACATGGGCCGAAACTTTTCGTTATCTTCCAATTTTCCGCATGTCCAAGGACCATTCTACTTCATTATTCATTCGGTTGTTTGACAAAATGGATTTTATGGACCCTCAATTATGTAATGACTTGCTTGGTATACTGCTTGACGGAGATGCATTAGGCGCTCTTTTGCCAGAGCGTGGCTCATATTGAAGTTGCCCGTATTAATGAAGTACATGTCTTAAGCAACCACATTGTCAGTATCCCTTACGTGCTTGCATAATAAAAATAGGATTGATTTTGATTTCTCTAATCTAACGAAAAATCTGTACACCATTACGAGTAGTCCAAAGATTAATATATAGAGGATAATCAACTGGTGGTGTTTGATATTAAAAGTCTGTCACTAGAATGGGATGTGATGCGATTGAAAAACGAGTCTGAATGACGAGTTTTTTTAACCGCATCAAACACCATTCGAGTGACAGATTTTTAATGTCACACACAACCAGTTGATTATCCTATTGATTGTATTCCTAATTTACCCTATTATTCTTATAATCATCAAGAATGGTACAATATAGGAAAAAAGTAGTTCCTGCAAACATTCCAAAACTATATCGTCACTAGTGATGATACCATAATTATCATCACTAGTGGTTTTATTCACTGTGAAAGCCAAGTAATTCACTGATAGGAATATAATAAATGTATATCAAGTAACTTAAAACTCTTTTTTTTTTTTACTTTATGTGATGTATTGTACTTCATTTCTATGAGGAGTTATTTCAGAAGGATTAATAATTTTACACCCTCATATTTTCTTCTGCAGGTATTCTTTCAATGGCTGTCCGTTGACATATTTTCCATTTGTCGAAGGAATCATGCTAAATTTAAAAGAAAAGAACAACAGTGGAGGAAAGTCTGAGACTTTTACATTCAACGACTTCACACACCATCATTTGTGAGTAAATATGCAAATGGGAACAGAAGGTGTGTACAGCTTTACCGATATTCAAGGAGCGAAGCCAACCAAAGTTGCCCATAAAATGCACCTAGTAACCCCAAGAATGGATGTTGACGTCACAGGTGCCGCATTCAAACGCATGCGCACTCAGATCATTGATCATCCACGTGACGAAGGATTGAAACAAAGAGAACAACTGTGGAATTACCAACAACGATACCGAGGTGCCATAGGAAAATTGAAATCTATCGCAACGAGCGGTATTAGTAATAGTGAAGAACAAATGGGAGGGGACTCCGAGGACAACGTGGAAGAAGAGACTTATCACTCGCCTAATCGAAGGAATCAAATATCTGCTGATAAAACATCGTTGCAAACGAGATTTCGAAAACGTCTTTCAAGTAAATTAAGGATTGCATCATTACGTCAAAGTGAACTTTATCTAGAATCTAAAACGAAAGGCCAAACGCAGACTGAAAAGAAGGAGGAAGATAAAAATGTCCATCCTGGCATCGAAAGACTTTATTCTTCTGGTCTTATCGTTAAAAATTCCATCTACAAACAAATACGACACGGAGAAAACGGCGACGACAGGCGACCACACCATAGTCAGGATAATTCACGTATTTTAGAGGCCATTGAAAAGTTTGGTTCGCTTGAGAAACTACCTGACATTAGTTTGCCTAATTCAGAAACACCCGTGCACCATTCTTTGCGAACGCTGAAAAGTTTAAGTTCCTATAGCCGACGATTCATTGAGCAAGCATCGCAAGATAGGAGAATAACGCCATTGCAAAGAGCACAGACAATAACGGATGCCTCCAGGCCTGCCATGAAAAAGATCTTTATAATTGGTAAGAGAAATAATCATACAGAAAGACTTGTAAGGATAAACTGCATTGATCCAGGACACGATGATGACGACGATGATAATGATGGTGATGATGAGGATGATGACGATGACGATGAAAACGATCTGGATGACGATTATGACGACGAGTGTGACAATGAAAGCGGAATCATTGGGGCTGAAAAACTCCATTCTAGAGGACTGAATAAGAAGCGACCTGAACATATTGCAATACGCAGCAACATTACATCTGTGAATACTCAAGATGATTTGGCTCTCATTCAAGCTAAACAATCACCATCTGAAGGAATCACAAACTGCTTACGGAACGAGAAAACATTTCACGTGAATACCAACATCAGTGACATGCATGCAAAAATTTCTAATTCAAATTCCAAGGCAATAAACAGGGTTTACAAAGACTTCGTATCTTCAGCAACGGTAATGGCAAACCCAGCAAAAAATCAAAATAATGTTAATTCAGCAAACAAGGAAAGTTTTGTGAAAAATACTTCAAGCAATACAAAAAGTGAGACTAGTAAAGAGAAAGATAACAAAATCCAAAATAAGGAAAAAGATGACAAGTATATCAGAAAAGGTCGAGTGAAATGTTCAAGTCGAAAGGACAAAAGCGCCGATAAAGTACCAAATTCCGTGCCAGAAGATAAAGAAAACGAAACCGGTGAAAAAGATGACAAAAATGACTCTGACGACAGTCTAGATATACCAAAAGAGAGAGTTGGACATACCACCCACTCCATAGAAAGAAAACTTTCAATTCGCAAGCCCTGGGAATGGAAACCCAGTCCATTTCGATGGATTGACAAGCCATACGTGAGGGAAAGTGATAAACCATATATCGAACGGGTGTTAAACAGGGGGGAAATTATTGACGAATTCAATTATGACTCTTATGCTCGTACTAAACCGTTAAAATTGCAGAATTATCCCGAGCATGCAGGTTATAAAGATAGATATGGAGTCATGAGATAAGAGTTACATGTAGATAGTCGTTTTTTAATTGAGCCTGGCAAAACGGAGTTTAATGCATCTCCGTGATGCAATTAAGGAATGAAGAGAATTTTTTTTTTTTTTTTGTTTTTTGTTTTCATGGAGGTATGAAAAAAAAAACCTAATCACACTTTTGTATGAAACCGCGAAGAGCAAAAAGTGTGATTAGGTTTTTTTTTTTTTTCATACCTCCATGAAAACAAAAAGAAATTCTCTTCATTCCTTATAATTCAATATCTCAGACAACAAATATGCACTTAAATTTTACTCTAACTGCTTTTTTTTTGTAAATCCAACATTGCGTATTTATTTAATGTCCATTTCATTGATAATTCATAGCGCGGTAAATCTGCTCATTCATGACGTAATAATGACGTAATTCATGACGTCATTATAGTATTGAACATTGGCAGATTTAGTAGATTTATTATTATAAGTTCAAGTAAGTTGAAAATAAGTTTGTTAGGACCCAGCAAAGTGACAATGAGTTTAAGCTCTCTCTTTGAATTTACTGTTGGATATTTTTTTGAATGTTCAGAGAAAATAAATTTAGCTAGCAATTTGAAATTCGGACTGCATATAGAATCAGACAGAAAAACATTATGGAATCTCGTATACATGTTTGTTTACATTAGTTTGACTGCAAAAGTAGTTCCGGCACTGCTTAATTTTTTTTTTTTTTTTTTTCATGGAGCTATGAAAAAAATTTTTCAGCCAATCAGAACTCGCCAATGCTCATGAAAAAAAACTTATATTGAATTATTTTACCATGCAATAATTATGGATAAAAAAATCCAATTGTTTAACAATCAACTGAATCTGAATGTAGAATTATACTTTGAAATGCAGAAAATTTACAGATAGCAAAAAGCTTCGATCCATGTCAGCCTGTGCTGATTGCGCATTGATCGATACTTATTGCAAATGCATTAAGCCTCCTTTTCACAGCACGGCTTGTTTTAATATACTACCAACAACAGGTGACTTTTTTCGCGTTGTAGACTGATTACGTTCAACTCTTTGCCAGACAACATTTTAGACCTATCCAAATTGAATGCCTTTGCAGATAACAAATAAACTGTGACTTAAGTGATAGAATCGTCTATGAAAGAGTAGATTAGATTGTGTGAAAGGGGGAAAATTCTGGTTACCAGTATTTTCCCCATTTAGTACAATAATTTCAACAATCTTTTTGTCATGGTCGTAACGCCATTGTTTGGGAGAGTGCTAAAATGTTTTGGTGAAAAATGAAATTGCTCATTATATGCGATTTGTCCTCTTGCTAATCTTTTCAAATTTATTCATCTTTAAAACCTTAATTTAGGTAGTTTCTAAATACTGTACATGGATATTTTTAAAGTCTTCCTTTTCAGGGTCTGTTTTAACCAACCATTCTTAAGAGGGTTTTCAATCTTATTCTCCAAAATTTTCTAAATATGAAAGTAACACAACTTCTGATTGGCTAAACCATTCGGTTTAGCCAATCAGAAGTTTTGTTGCTTTCAAATTTTTGAAAATCTCGGAGAATAAGACAAAGAATGTTCTAATTAAGAATTGTTGGTGAACAGGGACCCAGCTTTGTCGTCAGAATTAGGTTTAATGAGTACAGTGCTAAACTGAACAGTGCAAGATCAACGAAAATAATACTTACTTCAATTCTTGAGATAAAATTCAAGGTCTTTGCAAGTTCGAAGCCGTCTCGGTCTTAATTTCTCACGGAATATTCTTGCAAGCTGAAGCGTTGGCTTTCCAAGGATTAATTTCAACTTTCTATACACAACAACATTAACAACAAAGACGAAGCTTATGAAAACCAGGGTCCGGTTTCACGAAAAAACTTTTAAAGTCTTTTATTTTATTTTTTTTTAATCAAATCCGCTGACTGGTTCAGTTTCTGGGTTCAGCTGAGGTGGTTGATTGAGATGCATTTCACTAACATTAACCACAGGCCTTTGAAGCTCTATTGGTCTAGCACGGATCACCAAAATTTCATTGGTCGATCATTTTACACTTATAGCACATTGGTGCATCGCCTTATATCACGGAATATAATCAAATTTTCACTAACCCCGTTTCTATAAATAGCACATTGGCGGCTCCCTCTATACTGTATAGAGTAAGTCTTACTATATACGATAAAGAGCGTTGTCTGCGTATGTCATATTCTTCGAAGATTCGACCTGTCTGCTATTACGCACCACCGACCCCATATACTAGGGAAAAGTAGGGCTTATACCGAAGCTATTACCCAGGCCTGTAGGGGCTGTTTTAATAAATGGCCGGTGCATAGGTTACATGCTACCTGATCATAGCTGAATGAATCGTACCAGGTAGCGTTTTATTGAGTAAAAGTTTATTTGATTTTGAAATTCAAAGTAACGGTTGTCGTTTTGAAAAGTAGTCCGGTTCTGTACCCCGAATGCCCAAATTAGATAGATGTGTATTTATAGAATGTCATCTAGCTGGAGATAATGCGATAAAGAGGGAATCGCCAATGTACTATTTATAGTAACGGTGTCCGATACTGAAAATTTCGTTATCCCTTGATAGACCAATGGAGTTTCAGAGGCCTATTCATTAACATACTTATGTAAAGTTCTTAAATCGTGAGTTGACACAACGTTACAGCCTTGACTAAGAAAAATAAACGGACTCACATCAGGTAACAGTCTTAAGTTCATTATTTTGCTGAATTGAGTCTGGAACGTTGTGTAAACTCAGGATTTGAAAATATTACTAAAGTCTGTTGATTGTAATGATATCGCTTCAAATGCCGTAACTCAACCTAAGTCCTTTAACGGGTTTGAGATAAATAAGAGACTTAGGTTTTTCCATAAAACCGGACCTTGATATTAAAAAGGGTCATTTATAGAATTGGTTCGTATCACAACCATTCGTTTTGTAAATTAATCAAACAGATGTCGAAGTTACACAGGGCACATTCAAATTTAGGGCTATATTGATTGAATGCTTTTCGCCGTTTTCAACAGAATTTCAGTCATATAACTGAGATAGCTCACATATGTCGTGGCTTTCACCAGTTTGAGGCTAGGGCTCGTTAGTTTCTTGCCCAAGGAAACTCTCACGAAAAACCAAGTGCTGCAACTGAGGCTCGAACCCGGGGCTTCCACCACTGTGCCATACAGGACCACTGCTCAAAAGTCTTGGGTCCAAGGGGAATTTGCAGTTAGGAGTTGGTCTCTTTGAATCCAAGGTACTTAATCACCTACCATTTTTAAGAATATTTTTAGTTTTATTCTCAAGAATTTTCTGAATTCGAAAGTACGACAACTCCTGATTGCTTAAACCAAATGGTACGGGCATTCAGAAGTTGTGTTACTTATTAAGTCTAGAATAAGACTAAGAATGAAACAAAGAATGGTTGGTGAATTCGGGCCTGGGTTTTCCCTAGGATGTACTGGGTCTTGAACGATACAATTATTTAGTCATTTCTTTTTTCCATGAGTGCCTCAAGATTTCATGATTAAAAGGTTACGAAACTGTGTTTTTGAGTCTTCTTTTTTTCTCTGGTGTCTTGAGGCTTTGTTGAAAGTGGCGTAAACAATAGATCCGAAAAAACGTACCAGTGGTGAGCACATATTTTTACCCAAAGAACTGGTTCGAAACAGCGACCCTCAGGAAGGTATGGACACGTTTCATGAGCACAGCGATACGATAGACGTTGGAAAGTGCGCCCAATCTCAAGCGACTTTACGCGCTTTTGCGAAAAGTGAAGATTTAAGGTCAGACTGCACAGAACGTGCAGTCTGATCTTAAATCTTCACTTTCCGAAACAGTGAGACTTTTTCAAGGTAAGAGATCCTTGAAAACGCAAATATTTTTTTTTTATTTTACCTGTTGCTGCATTTTTTGTTTCAGTGTATTTTGTAGTTCAAGACCTAATGGGTTATAAGTGTTATTCTAGTTGTAGAAAGTAAAGCAACTTTTGACTGACTGAACTATTCAGCCGATCAGAAGTTGCGTTACTTTCAAATTCTTGTGAATAAGACTAAACATGGTTTTGATAAGCAAAGGGAGCTAATCATTGCCCACGAGATAAAGCTAAATCTTATTACTTCCCACTGACGTTTTTTCCCCGACTTGCAGAAAAAAAAGTGTACTAAAAGGAATATTTGCTTTTAACTTGATTTCTTTTGCTATATTTTCTAGTCTAATCTTACTCTTAGATCCTTATTCATTTCGAATACCCCTACTCTTCATATAATGTATGCACGTGTTTCCTGCGTTTCACTGATATTCCCACTAACCTGCATTGTCGGCTTTTCCGACAATGTTTTCGAAAGCCTTCTGCCTCAGGGTCGTTCAACACGTCTTTGTTTGGGTAAATTGACCTTTTACACTGAGATTAAACTCTGAAACGATGTGATATTTTGTACAGTGGAAAAAGCCGATGGTAGCTTTCATCAAATAGACTAAATATATGATAGAGAATAGGAAAAAGTAAGAAAATGCAAGTAAAAATAGTCTTTGGCAAACGACAAAATTTTAGACTGGTCCAATTCTAAAGAATTCCAGACGACAAATAAATGTTTCTCAAATGACGGGATTTGTACTAGAAAGGGTAGAAAAAATCGTGGGAAAAGTGGAAAATGCCAGTTACCAGCATTTTCACCTTTTCCCAAAATGCATTTTATCCCAGAGTCGTCCTAACTCGTGGTTGTATGTTAAAGGGTTAGATGTTTCCCCCTTTCGGCACCCTAGGCACCCTAGGCGCTGGCGTTTCCTCGTTCTCATGAATTATTCATGAAGCACTTTGATTGGTGATCTCAGTTTTTCTTTGAGAAAATTTTAACTATTTTTATCACAAATACGCCGACATTTCTATGTTTTATTTGTCGATATCCAATCACATCATTCGTTGCAAATCAAGCTTAGCGATACTTTAAATATGGCGGCGCCAATCAACACTACAATCGAGAAGCGTTTAAAAGAGATTTTCGGCGTAACACCGAAAGGTTGTCAGTTAAAATCGTACACAAAGATCGATAGTGTTGTCCCTGTATTGCAGAATGGAATATCTCACAGGAGACAAGCATGCAGACGGCCGCCATATTTGTTGACAACCTCGGTTTTTTTCCAGTGTTATTTTTAGTCACGGAAGAAATGAAATTATGCTCTCTACAAGAGAGTATCGTTATGTTATCGATCTTTCAATTGGCTATTAGGGTACTTCCCGACCATATAAATATTCATAAGAAACGACGATTTGCTGGTCAATTTTCCCAGGGGTGATGCATGGAGAGTAACGTAATGCTTCAAACCTTGGTTCCGAGGATTACTTCTCTGGTCAATTTATTCTTTTTGTTGTGTATATCCCTGTCTGACCCAGAGCCATACCTTAAGTTTGAACATGTAAAGCGATTATCTTTTTCACAACACCTTACCTTTCTCTAATTTTGTCCAGAGTCTGTTGTGAACACTTAGTTCCTCAAACTGGTGAGTGTATTTTGTAGACGCCATACTGTAATATTTTGTATTTTATACTGCTCAAAGTTTGCTAAGCACACAGAATATTGTTGTACGAGGGCTGTTCGATATGTAATGTGTATTATACCACAGCGCGATAACGCTTTCAACGATTTCGTGGATGATGATACGCTTGAATAGCTCTATTCAACACCTTTCCAACGGTATAAACACGAGCCTTTAGCTCTACATAGTTTTAAACTTATAGTCATTTCATTAGAGTTAGTCGTTGACCACTGTTGTAAAAATGGTTGGGAAACGGATTAAGAATATTGAAGAAATTAGAGCTTATATAAAAGTTCGCACAAAACTCGGTCATTCGGTAATGCAGAGTTTTACTGAATTGGGGGAAGTTTATGGGTCTGATAAGGTATCTTATGAGACAGTTCGTAGGTGGAGAAAGAAATTTCTGACTGGCACAGAGTCCGTCAAAGATGCAGCAAAATCTGGCCTACCTGTGACTGTAACAGGCAAGGCAAATGTCTCAAAAGTCAGGGAAATAACTGAAAGTGATGGCAGATACACGATTCGTGATATTGCCAACGCTGTTGGCATATCGCTATCGCGGGTGCATTTCATTTTGAAGCGTATTTTGAAAGTTACGAAAGATTTCTGCCAGATGGATACCGCATATATTGACAGATGACCAAAAACGGGTACGAGTACAAACCGCTAAGCAATTGCTCAAAATGTTTCCCAAATTCAATCAAAGACAATTTGCAAACATTGTTACTGGTGACGAAACATGGGTTAACTATTTCGAACCAGTAAGAAAAATTGGAAATAAAATATGGCTAACTAAACACGGTAGAAGACCTGTATTTGCCAAAAGAAGCATAGGTAGGCACACCTATTTTCAAGAGTAGCTGACTTGGTGAAAGGCTTGGGTCTCGAAGATATCCATCAAATTTCATTTTGTCCTCATTTAATTTCTCTTTCTCATTTGAAAGTAAGTCGAGGCTTTGATGCGCATGGTGACTTATCAGGGTAAAGAAAATTGCCGTTGGATATCGGTCGGCGCGTCCTAGTGCGATTCGTTCCAAAATGAAATTATTGAAAGAATGTCTTGTTTTACAGGGAAGCCCACTATGCATAGCCTTACCAGGTATGAACTGATTTCGGCTCTTGAATATAGATTTTCGGAACTGCAGTGTTTAATTATTTCTTTTATACACACACCTACCGCTGACTTTTATATGGAATTTTTTTTTTAAACTATTCTCCACTTTCCATATATATCGCTACATGTATCCGGGCTATGGAGTTATTTAACAAGTTTAAGCTTTAATGTTTTTTACTGTACTGAAAATTCAACTTTCTGCCACACAGTCTCAAGTTTTCATAACCCCAAAGAAGACAACTTTTGAAAATATTGTGGAACAAGCAGAAAAAGCTGGAAAGCAGTATCTTTTTCCTTTTCCCTCAGTGTTATCTACCCTATCAAAGCCAGAAATCATAATTTTAGGTTCATTTAATATTTTCGTTTGAAATACTTTCAATTTTGTCAAGTCCAAAAAATGTGTCGTTTTGGTAAAGATTTAAGATTTCCTCCATATCACATTATTACCACTTTTCGAGCTTGTTTCCTTGGAGAGGTATTTTGGTTTAATTTATGCAGCAGAATAACATACACATTATATCAACTATCTTGATAGATTTTAAAAGTACATTTAATGAAATGTATGATTTTGCTACTTTTTAGATCATGGAGAAGACACCAAAGAGACAGAGGGTTTCAAAGGGCAAATACAACCAGTACTTGAGACACAGGGATCCATTTCAGCATGCTCCTGTCTCATCAAAAAGAAGCATAGGGAAAACTCCTAGTGAAATAGGTACCAAGCGAGGTAGTTCTTGACTATCATTCTTTCAGATGTCCTTTTTGAAGGCTTTTGCATTCTATTTTAATTTTTTATCAGACTGAAGAAAAGGTTGAGGTATTGTGTTAGCCATGGCGTCGTCTTTTTCATTGTCAATACAAAGTCCATGCGTTAATACTTAGAAATTATGTAATATCTCTCATATTACTGAGGATATTTACTTCAAACTGAGACAAGATTTTATCTATAAAAAGGTGACTCTGTAAAACAGGGGCAGGCAACCATCAAAAATCTTTTTACACACATATGCCCCTTTTTCGACTTAGAATTTTCACTGAAAATCAAACATCCACAGCCGAGCATTGGCACCCTCATATGGTGGCTCTTGGTCAAACCAAGGGATAGTTTTCCAAAGGGAAGAGAACATTGTGAAAGAAGGAGTAAAGTAAAGGTTAACAAAATTTTCTCCGTTTCCTACTTTATTAAAGTTATATGTCTGTCAGGTAAATTTGTTTAATAGTGATGTTTTATGTCACTTTTAACAATTAATGTATTTCAGTCATACCAAGGCATCAGCTAGGTATTTGTTTCCTGGGTTACACCTGCACTATGCTGAGACTCTTCAGTGCCTTAATCAAGGACACTCCCACTTGACCAGTGCCATTAGAAGGAATCAGTCTCTGGATATCCTGATAACAAATCCAACATCTTAACCTTTGAGTCAGGAAAAACCCTTTTGCATAATACACCATAGTTTAGGGTTCTTAACTGCAGTTATGCATGAGACATTATGAAATAAGTTATCATTTACACTGAAAACTACAAACAACAGTGATATATTGGCCTGAAATCTGGGATGAAACTTAATTATTTAGTGTTACTTAGCTACATAACTTTTCCATATCTGAACTTTTGTCCAAATCCTAGACTGTCCAGATTGAAAGCATTTGTAGTCAATAAGTCAGATGAGGCTCAAATCATTACTTTTTCTTTGATAGGAGAGAATCATGTGGGAAAAGTAGAAAATGATGGTATCACTATTTCGTCTTATTCCCACAACAATCAAGTGTGCCTAATGGGCCCGACGTTGGTTTAGAATCACACTATCTGGGACTTTAGGGGACTTATGGCACAATGGCGCGCTCTACATTGAACACTGATGAAACACATTTTCTTATTACAGAGACACTTCAAAAACCTGTCGAGGACCTTGTTGACAGTTGTGACTATAATGATGCTGTGATAAATGAAGATACAAATGCTGGGAATTTTAGTCATGTGGAAAGCCCACCTAAACCGCCTGAAGTTGAAATTTACGAAGAATGTGGCCAAGACCAACTGGAAACAAACTCTCAAACAGATGAACTAGAAAAGATATAGGAAACAGCAAAGGATGTTTCTGATCAAAAGGAAACAAACTGTAATCAAAATATTAGTAACGAAGAATTCAGTGAGATATTTAATCCTAATTACATGTATCAACATGACACAGATTCTTCCAATGAGAGTTAAAAATTATTTTCAGGCAGTAGATTAAGTTTAGGATCTTTTATGGCACTTATGATAACATTTATATTGAAGTATTCTCTAACAGGAGAAGCTTTAGGAGATCTCTTAAAGATACTTGACCTCATTTGTCCATCTGAAAATAGACTGATCAGTCCATTGTTTCTTTTAAAAAGTGGTTTCAGCACATATAACATCCGTTAAAGGTTCACAAATATTGTACCTTCTGCAATATCATAGTCAGTGAGGAAGATTTAATCAGAAATTACTGCCCAAATGAGTTATGTAGAAAGGTTTTGGATGACTCAAGCTTGTCTCATTTTATTGAAATTCCTATTATTGAACAGATCAAATCTTTCTTTGCTTGTCCAACATTTTATGCAGATACACAGTATCGTTTTAAGCGCAGGAAAAAATGTCCTCATTCTATTGAAGACATTTATGATGGAGAAGTTTACAAAGCTCTGTCTCAAAATGGGGGTTTTCTTGAAAATGCCCATAACTTGTCATTGCTTTGGAATACTGATGGCATACCTTGCTTTAAATCTTCAAACATGTCTCTTTGGCCACGTTTTTTTCAAATAAATGAACTTCCTTTCATAAAAGAACAAATCCTGACAATATGATTCTAGGAGGACTGTGGTTTGGCCCTAAAAAACCTACCATAATTTCATATACAGAACCCTTTGTCAGAAGTCTTCAAGAACTAGAGAAAGAAGGTGTCAAGATAGCAATGGAGAGCGAGACCTTTACCTGTAAGGTTGCTGTAATTGAAGGTACAGCAGACTTGCTTGCAAGAAGTATTGTCTGTAATACTATACAATTCAACGGCAAATATGGTTATTGTAAGTGTTTTCAACCTGGAAGTACCTGTAAAACTCGTGAACGTGAACACTGTCACATTTTTCCATTTTTGGAAGACAGTCCAGTAGGTCCAAAGCGAAGTCACGGCCAGTATCTGCTAGATGTTGCTAATGCCATTAGAAAGAATGAAATTAGTAGAGGAATAAAAGGTCCATCATTTTTGCAATGTCTGTCTTACTATGACCTGGTAAAGGGAAAATGCATTGATTATACGCACGGAGTTCTGTTAGGGGTAACAAAGCTTCTTATGTCCTTGCGGTTATTACCAGAGCATAATGGAAAACCATTCTCCCTGTCATCATCTGTTATGATAGTAGATAAACATTTAGGTAACTTGGAACCACCAAACAGTATTACCAGGCTACCTAGATCCATTAAAGATCATTTAAAATATTGGAAAGCCTCAGAATTTAGGTCATGGTTGTTATATTATTCTCTCCCAGTATTAAGGGGCTTGCAAAAGGAAGATTACTTTCAGCGTTACTTACTTTTTGTTAATGATATTTTTATTTTATTACAAGACAGCATTGCACTGGCTGATATCAGCAAAGCTGAAGCATTGTTGACACATTTTTGTTGTCTATTTGCAGCTTTGTATAGTGATAGGTACATGACATGTAATGTACATCAACTTTTACATCTTCCAGAAATGGTTATACAGATGGGTCCATTATGGGCATATTCTTGTTTTTCCTTTGAAAATGCAAATGGAAATGTACTAAACTTTTTCAGTGGAACTCAAAATGTTGACTTTCAAATTGTAGAAACAGTAACCCTCATGCAAATGTTGCCACAACTTCGAACACAATTTCTTAGACCAAATTCACTAGAAGATTTATTTTATCAGGCAATGAAAGGTACTTTAGACAGAAATGATCATAATTTGCAAGACAACATTTATATGGTAAGTGGTTCAGGAAAGAGAAAGTTAAGTGTTAAAGAAATGGAAGCTGTTTTTCAATATCTTGGTCATATACCACAGCATTACATCACATTTAATAGAATCAGAATTGGAAGTGAAATTTTTCATTCAAGGAGTTACAAGCGGGTTCATGCAAGAAATAGTTTTACAGTAGCTAGTAGACAAAAGAATGGAGAAATTAAGATTTTTCAAGTAGCATTTTACATTCAGCTGTTTCTTTTTTGTGAACAACACCCCTGACATGAGAACTTCTTGCAAATGTAATTCTGTTAATGTAGCAATAACAAATTTATTGAAACAACACTCTGATCCTGCTGTTTGCACCATGTCAACGGATAAATTGAGTGGAGCTGATGTATCTCATATTCACGTTTTGCACCCTGCAAGCAGCGATGAGTTCTTCGTTGTTCCATTGGAATCGATACGGTATAAATGTGTTTTTGTAGACATGGATGCGCAAAAAAATGTTGTATATGCTTGTCGAATGCCAAATAACTGTGAAAAAGATTGAGTCTTAGAATACATGCACCAATGAAGAGAGAAAATGCTGGTTACCAACATTTCTTCTTTTTCGCACTTTGTTTTCAAATGGCCTCTTTTTAGGGTCATTAAAACTCGGAATATTGTGGTAAAAGGTTAGGAAAAACCAGAGAATGCACTGGAATTTGAAGGATATTTATCGAGAATATTTTAGTTAGTCATTTAGCACACAATCCTAGTTTTAACGACCTGCTTAATTAATAGACCTTTAGTTTCTCTTCGCTTAAGGTTTGTTAAGTATAATAGCTACGTAGCTCTGGCGTCGGAAATAGGAAACCCATTTCCATTAGACGTCCCCTTGTAGGGCTCCGAGGAGGGTGGAGCGCATAGCTATTGAAATTACACTAACAAAATCATGGCTTCCCAAAACAAAAGACCCCGACCGAATAACGAAAACGAAACGTCTTACTTAAATAATACAAAGTTCTTGGTTATCAAAAGTGAGGGGGCAAAGCACATTACATCTCTATCTCCCTTCATAATAGAAAAAACAAATAGAAAGTTTAATAGGCACTCCAAAATCAGTTAAAAAATTAAAAAAAAAAAACGAACTGCTACTCGTTGAAACATCAAGAGCAAGTCAAGCTGAATCTCTCTTAAAAGTTAAAAAGTTTTACAACTTGAAAGTCTCAGTCTCAGAACACAACTCACTTAACAAATCCAGAGGAATGGTGAAAGACAGGGTACTGAAAGGAGAAACAGAGGGAAAAAATGTTGAATATCTTGCACCGCAAGGAGTTGTTACGTGCAAAAGATTCAAAATAAAAAAAGATAATGTTCAAGTTGAAACCAATACACTACTCCTCACTTTTTACACCACCACTTTGCCTCAGAGTATTAGAATATTTTATCGTACAGTACTAGTGGAACAGTTCATCCCAAATCCTTTGCGCTGTTTTTATTGTCAAAAATTTGGACACCACGAAGACAACTGCAAGCTCACAGATGCAGTAATCTGTGATAGATGTGGTGAATCCAAACACACATCTAGCATCTGCCAAAGACCTTTCAAATGCGTAAATTGTGGTAAAGATCACAGTGCAAGATCAAACAACTGTGAAGTCTGGAAAAGAGAAAAAGAAATTATGAGAATTAAAACAATAAGAAAGATTTCGTACTTTGAGGCAAAAAAACAATATGAGACAGCTTTTGAACCTAGGTACTCTAAGATAGTTCAATCAGCAACAGCAAAACCTCAGACGAGAACTTGTGGAACACAGTATGATCCCGTGGATTTTGAGCAAGGCGCCTTCCTCGAAATCTACGCCTCCATCTGTCCAACCACCTCAAACATCTGAAACAGGTTCAAAATCTAATCAAACAAAAGACTCTAGTAGATCAAGATCAGCTTCTAGAGCTAATTCATGCCCTACATCACCAAATAAAAGCCAGAAAAATAAACCAGATAAAAAAGAAAAAGATAAACAACAATCAAATAGACAGAAAAAGGGTCACAGGATCCTATTAAGCTGGCAAATAAATTTGAAAGTTTAGAAGATATGGAATTGGAAATTGACTCCTCAGTCAAATAACTTTTAAGTAAATTCAAACTCCCAATATACAAGTATAATGGGTCAAACCTCAATTTTACAATGAAATTGTAGAGGTCTAAAAGCCAACTTTAATGAACTACTAATTCTTTTATCTTTATTAAATCCAAAAATTTGTTGTCTTCAAGAAACTTTTATAACCCCCAATGATAACTTGGAAGTTCGCAATTATTCTTCCTATCACTACATACATAATGATTGCCAAAGAGCATCTGGTGGTTCTTCTATCATAATACATTCTACGGTACCTCATCGTAAGATAGACTTAAACACAAATCTACAAGCAATAGCAATAAAAGCATCTTTAAATAAAACTATAACAATATGTTCTATCTATATCCCACCAAATAAAAGAATAGATAAAAATGATTTAGAAAATCTTTTACTACAACTACTTCAACCTTACATCATATGTGGTGATTTTAATGGACATAGCGAATTATGGGGTTGTTCAAATACCAATGATAGAGGTAAAATAATTGAAGATTTCATTGCAGAGAATAATTTATGTCTATTAAATTCCAATCAACATACATACCTGCATCCTGGATCAGGTTCTTTCACAGCAATAGATCTTTCACTTTGCCATCCTTCCTTGTACCTTGATTATGAATGGAAAGTATGTAAGATTCTCACGGAAGTGATCATTTTCCTATCATTATACAAGAAACTGAGAAAACAGAAGATGAGAAAATTCCAAAATGGAATTTTAAAAAAGCTAACTGGGAAAAATTCAATATTCTTTGCCATGAAAAATTACTGATTGACAATTTTGAAAATTCAGAAGATCCAATGCTTTCTTTTACTGAAACTTTAATTGACATATCAAATCAGTGCATCCCAAAGATTTCAACAAATACTTTTAAGATGAAAAAGCTATGGTTTAATGATGATTGTAAAGAAGCTATTAAAAAACGTAAAGAAAGTTTAAAACGTTTCAAGCAATATCCAACAAAATCAAACTTAAATGTTTGCAAAATTATGAGAACTAAGGCTCGACGCACTATTAAACAAGCAAAACGATCATCTTGGAAAGATTTCATTTCTAAACTTAATGCCAGAACTCCCATGACAACCATTTGGAATATGTTAAGGAAAATAAATGGAAAAAATCAAACCATGAACCACTCGCATATCATGGTAGATGACAAAAACTATGAAAGTAAAGAAGAAATCGCTAATATCCTTGGTAAAACTTTCAAAACAAACTCCTCGTCTGCAAATTATAAACCACAATTTAAATAACATAAGCAAGAAGCAGAAATGGAAGAACTTAATTTTGAAACGGATACAAATGAAAACTACAACTTACCTTTCACACTATCGGAACTTGAAAATTCTCTAAAAAATGCTCATGATTCTGCTGCAAGTGCAGATGAAATACACTATCAACTTTTAAAACATTTACCTCGTATTTCATTACAAACTATGTTAAACATTTTTAACATTATATGGGAACAAGGCACCTTCCCGAAAAGTTGGTCCAAAGCTACAATCATTCCAATTCCTAAGCCAAATCAAGATCATACAAATCCAACAAATTATAGACCCATAGCTTTAACTAGTTGTATATGTAAGACCATGGAGAGAATGATAAACAATAGACTTAATTTTTACCTCGAATCCAATAATATTATATCGGAACATCAATCAGGGTTCCGAAAAAACAGAAGCACGACAGATCAGTTAGTACGATTAGAATCTTTTATCAGAAATGCTTTTGTAAAGAAACAACATGTAGTTGCCATATTTTTTGATCTAGAAAAAGCTTATGACACCACATGGAAGCATGGCATCTTAAAAGACATTCATAAAATTGGATTAAGGGGAAATCTACCTAAGTTTATTTCAAACTTTTTATCAAATAGATGTTTCAAAGTTAAGGTAGGCACATCTTTTTCTGATGACTATGAACAAGAACAGGGAGTTCCTTAAGGAAGTATCCTCTCACCTACTCTGTTCAATATCAAGATTAACAATATTGTAAAATGTTTAGATGACGATGTGAACTGTTCCTTATATGTGGATGATTTTTTAATATGTTACAGGTGTTCTGAAGGAAAACTTAATAGGAAAAACTATACTTTGAGTCCAAAAGTTTGATTCGAAAAGCTATCCCTTGCGAGAAAACAGTAGTTATCTCCCTTGTTAGTTAATTTCCGTTTGTTGAACCAAGATGGTAAAACGAGGAAAAATAAAAGAAGAAAATATCGAAATTCATCGTTATTCTTGTATCATCATCTCGAACATTGGTACCAGAGCGAGGTTTGGATATTCATCAACAAGATTTGCACAGTATTTTGTATAGAAAATGTCAGATACAGAAGAAAAACGGGACACATCGTTGTCGGGTGGGGGAACCCCACGTGTAATAATGGAGCTCAAGAAATGAAAAACTCGATGTAAGAGTAATTTCACCAGGGCCAAAAACAGACTGGTAAGCCAGCTTGATAATGACGAGGTCGACAGAAAGGTAAAAGAGAATTTCCACCACGCGCAGGACGAATTAGCACAATGTTTTGATAAACTTTGCTCAGCTTATCAAAAGGCATGCAATACTGAGGCAGAAGAAAGAACCATGCTTGAAATGGACCAAATGGACGCCGATTACAACGAAACCCATCGTCGTGTACAAGACGGCTTAGACAGATATAGTGTAAGTGAGGACCATAGTCAATCTGGTCTCGGTAAAGGCATGTGGAAACAGCTCAAACGTGTGAGTATCCCAACTTTCCATGGTGATAAATTGAAATATGAAAGCTGGAAGGCGGCATTCATGGCCTGTATTGACGAGGCTCCAGCTTCAGCAGAGTACAAATTGCTACAACTTATACAACACCTGGACGGGAAGGCACTCAAGTGCATTGAAAATCTGGGACATTCGAAAGCCGCTTATGAGTTTGCCAAAGAAAGACTTGAAAGAAAATACGGAGGTAAGAAACGACAAATTCAGTTATTTTTAGACCAACTTGACAATTTTCCGGTCATGAAAGATGAGAATACTGCTAATATAGAAAAATTCGCGGATATTTTGGACATTGTCGTAATGAATTTCATGGATGTAGGTAAGGATGAGGAACTAGGAGATGGGGCTTTTTACCTCAGGCTTCAAAAGAAACTTCCTGTAAACATGCTGTCACGATATCACAGATGGATACATGAAAACGGTAGTGACGAGTCGGTCAAATCGTTAAAAGAGTGGATTCTGCTTGAATCTCAGTTTAAAACTTCAGCAGCAGAGACTATTTTTGGCCTAGGACAATCGCGTCAAAAAAAAAAAAAAAAACAACAACAGTCTTTTCTCTCAAATGATAAGAAAAAGAAACCATGTAAGTTATGTAACAGTCCTAGTCACCGTATTTGGAACTGTGAATTATTCAAAGGTCTTCCAGTGAAAGAAAGATGGGATAAAGCTAAAGTTCTCTCTTTATGTTTTCGTTGCCTGGGAGATTCGCATTCAGGAAAAGACTGTAAATTTGGTAAGCAGTGTGGAATCAATAACTGTCAAAGAAATCACAATCGATTGTTACACACATTTGAAGTGGCTCAAAGCCCTCCTAGTCAAATATGGGGAGAAACGATTGAAAATTAATGCCCTTCTAGATGATGGAAGTACTCAGACTTACATAAACAATGATGTCATATTTGAATTAGGTATTCCTGTGAATAATTATTCAGACAATATAGAAGTTAATGTATTGAATGACCAAACTCAGAGCTTCCGAACAAGTCCAGTTCTTGTAGGTATTGAAAGTGTTAATGGACAACTAAACAATGAATGTAGAGGCCAACACTATAGATAATGTCACAGGGAATCTTCGAGCAATAGAGATAAATCAATATACATCCAGATGGGAGCACTTGAAAGGCATTCCGTTTCCAAAAATTGGCAAAAAAAGCAAAGTTGGCATGTTGATCGGTTTAGACTATGCTGACTTATATCAATCTCTACATAAGATACGTGGAAAATCTGGAGAACCAGTGGCCCGACTTACCGCACTGGGATAGACATGTGTTGGGAATCTCGAAAAGACCAATGATCAAGCATATCACACATTTCTTCTTCATAGAGACTCGAGTGATTTAAATCAAACTTTGAAACAGTTTTGGGAAATAGAAGAAGGATTAATGAACAAAGACAATTTATATTCGCCAAATGACAAGAACGTTTTAGAGAAGGCTGAAAGATCTATTATTCAGACTGACGGGCGCTATCAGATTGATATTCCCTGGAAAGATAATAAAAATCAGCTAACAAATAACTATGAAATAGCAAAAAAAACGACTTTTGAAAACAGAAAAAAGACTGAATAGGCAATCTGAACTGTACAAAAAATATGATCAGATATTTAGAGATTATGAAAAGAAAGCCTTCATTTCTCATGTTACAGACAATTCAAGTGAATCGTGGTACATACCACATTTTCCGGTCATCAAACCAGATCGTCAAACAACGAAAGTGAGAATAGTGTTTGATGCCTCCGTAAACCACGGGAACTTGTCACTTAATGACACCATACATCAAGGACCGCCATTACAGAATGACCTGTTTGATATTCTATTACGCTTCCGTCGGAATTCTGTCGCAATAGCATGTGAATACAAGAGATGTACCTCCAGATTGGTATTCCAGTTTCTGATAGACAATATCATAGATTTTTGTGGCGATCATCACCAGAAGAAGACATTAAGGAGTACCAGTTCAATCGTCTCGTTTTTGGGGTAAATGCTTCGCCATTCTTGGCGCAGTGTGTTTCACAATATAACGCTAGACTTTACCAGGACGAGTTTCCAGGGGCTGCTGAGACGATTTTGGAATCAACCTATATGGACGACAGTATTGACTCCTTAAGCAGTGAAAGTGAAGGTGTTGAACTGTATCGCCAACTATCTACTCTTTGGGGCAAAGCTGGAATGTTTGCTAGAAAATGGCTCTCGAACTCGGCAAAGGTCCTAGAAAGCATACCGAAAGCAGATCGAGCTTTAGATAATGATTTATTGCTTGAACAGTCTGTAAAGTCGTCTGTTAAAACTCTTCGGGTTTTGTGGCAAGCTAATACAGATAATTTTACATTTAAGTCAAACTCAAGTCATATTGAACAGAGTTCATTTATTTCTAAGAGAAATTATCTTAGTAAAGTTTCCACCCTTTATGACCCTCTTGGGTTTCTAGTTCCATATATAATCAGAGCTAAAAACTTGATGCAAGATATTTGGTTATCTGGGGTGGAATGGGATGATGAGTTACCTCCCCATTTGGCCAATCGAGCTTGCAAATGGTTTGAAGAGCTTACTGAATTGAATCAGATTTATGTGCCACGTAATTTACATTTTGACCAAAAGGAAAGTCAAATTCATACTTTTATTGACGCGTCGACACACGCTTATTGCGCTGTAACATATATCAGGAACAATCAATGTCTTTTAGGCTTGAATCGTAATACTAATTTAATAGCAGCCAAAAGCAAAGTGGTTCCTTTGAAAAGTATAAGTATCCCAAGATTGGAACTTATGGCAGCCATTTTAGGACTTAGATTGTCAGAAAAAATTTGCAGGGCTCTAAATTTTGACATTCATAATGTTCACTTTTGGTCAGACAGCTTAAACACTCTGTGGTTGATCCGCAATCAAAGTCGTTTGTATAAGCCTTTTGTTGCAAATCGATTAGGGAAAATTCAGAGTAAAACAGACCCTAAGCAGTGGAGACATGTACCCTCGCGACTTAATCCGGCAGATTGTGGTTCGAGGGGTTTAAGAGTAAATGAGTTTAAAACTGAAGCTCTTTGGTGGAAAGGTCCTAGCTTTCTTTGGGAGGCTTCAAGTAAATGGCCAGAAAACAAATTCGAGCCATATGAAGGTGCTAAAATAGAACAAAAGAGAAAGTCAGAAAGTTCTTTCTATGTTAGTTCAAGGCCTAGTGTCTTTGTTGAAAACAGGTTAAGTCCAGAGAATTATTCAAACTGGAATCATTTAGTTAGAGTGCAGGCATGGATTTTGAGATTTATCAGTAATTGTCAGTTACCAAAGGGTGACCGTTATCTACCCAAAATTTTGTCTCCAGGAGAGCTTAGATCTTCTGAAGAGTCAAATATTGTTCAGGTTCAAAGGAAACACTTTGCTGAGGAGTATAATGCATTATTTTGTCAGAGAACTTTACCTAAGTTTAGTAAACTTCTCAAATTAAATCCAAAATTGGACGAGTCAAATGTCATGAGAAGTGAAAGCAGGTTAAGGTATATTGACTATTTACCATTTGACACTAGGTGTCCAATCCTTTTTACCAAGAAAGGCCTGGGTCACAAAATTGATAGTAAAACATTGTCATGAGCAATGTTACCACACCGGAACAAACCAGACATTGGCAGCTTTATCGGTGCGATACTGGGTTATAGCTGCTCGCGAAGTGATTCGGGAAATCGAAAGTGACTGTACAATTTGCAAGCGCAAAAACGCGAAAGCATCACAACAGATTATGGGTCCTATACCAGAGTTTAGGGTTGGGAAGTCAATACGTGCATTTAGTCAAACAGCAGTAGACTATGCAGGGCCTTTCTTAACTAAGCAAGGTCGGGGCAAATCTAGAAATAAAAGATAGCTTTGTCTTTTCATTTGCTTGACATACCGAGCGGTACACTTAGAGATGTCTTACGGTTTAGACACAGATTCATTTATGAATGCTTTTTACAGATTTGTAGGTCGCAGAGGAATTCCTGAAATTGTCGTGTCCGATAATGGTTCCAATTTTATTGGTGCTGTGCGAGAACTTAAAGAACTACACGCAGCGTTAGATTTTGATAGAATTGTTGAAAACGCGGCAAATAAGGGTATAAGGTGGTATTTCAATCCCCCTATGGCACCCCATTTTGGTGGTATACATGAAGCAATGGTTAAAAGTGCTAAGAGAGCCATTTTCTCAATCGTAGGAAACGCGGACATCAATGACGAAGAACTGCATACTGCATTTGTTGGGGCTGAAAGTCTCATTAATAGTCGACCGCTAACGTATCAGAGTGCTCATTCATGTGACGAGCCAGTGTTGACTCCAAATCACTTTCTATTCGGTCAAATAGGGGGTAAATTTGCGCCAGAAAGTGTAGACATTACTAACTTTGACTTGCGTAAAAGATGGAGACGTGTGCAGGAATTGATAAAACATTTTGGAAAAGATGGCTACAAGAGTTCCTGCCTATGCTTGGTTCGCGTAAAAAATGGCAGGTAGAAAACCGTGACTTTCAAGTTGGCGATATAGTCATGGTAATAGACCCAGATTCAGCAAGAGGTAACTGGAAACTTGGAAAGATAGTCGAGGTCTTCAAAGGTCTCGATGAGCATGTTCGGGAAGTCAACGTTCGAGTCGGAGAAAAGACACTAAAACGACCAATAAACCGTATATGTGTACTCGTCGAAAACAGTCAAAGTGAAGTGTTAGTGAAAGAGTGATAATAATGCTCTTAAATTTTAAGTCAGTGTAATTAGAATATAAAACTAACAAAGCAGTTATATTATCAGTGTAGAAACAAAAGGCTGCTTTAAGAAATTAGATCTCAAGACTTTCGAGAGACTATCGAATTCAAGACTATCGAGAGACTATCGAACTATCGCAAGACTATCGAACTATCGCAAGACAATCGAATCAAAGACTCATACACTATGTTATTGTACATAAATGTGTATTGTAATTGATTTGAAGTAAATTGCCCATTTTTTGATGAAATTAGTAAAATTGCTAACTTGGGCAAAATATTATATTTAACACTTTGCGTAAGTTAGCATTTCATAGTAGGTCTCCATTAATATTCATAGAGGTCATTCTTTAAAAATAAGAAGTAATTTTGAATGTATAGCAGATTATCTTATGAATAGACAGATTAATATGGAGACTTGGTAAATATTTGTGTTTTCAAAGATTTCTTCATAGCTTTGAAATGGTGTTTGTTATTTTTCTGTCAAATGATATTTAATGCTTTAGGTAAAGGCTTTTCTATTGACAGATACAATATAGAATATTGAGAATCAATTTATATGTTTTGTGTCAATTTTCTTGCACTAAATGTTTGCAAATCAAATTGGGCTAAAGGTGAGCTAAGTGTATTTTGCAGATTTGCAAAATTTGCAAATTTTGCAGATTTTGCAGATTTTGCATCAGTGAGTCAGAATTATGATAATTCTTTGAAGTACATATTTTATGACGAGAAGTGTTTGTCAGACGTTGTAAAACATGATCAATATGCACAGAGGTGCGGATTGATCTTAGTCTACACTGTCTGTACAGATCTATTTATAGGTCAAAAACAGAATAGGGTAAATTTTGTTATCTAGATATGTTTAGTTTGAATCAAATAATGAAGTAATTATTTGTATGATAGATCTAAAAGGGTATTCATATTGTTTCAGCAAACTCGGGTTTGTCTTATAGATTATTGGAGGATAAAATTTCTGTATGTTGAGAAAAATATGGTAAAATTTGGAACTTGAAGTTTAAATCTAGAGGTTTGAACATCTTTGATCTAAATTTTTCAAAAGATAGTCTTTATGGAGAGATTTGTGGATTATTGAAGTTATTAAGTATGAAGCTAGAAGCTTAATAGACATAGAAGAATAGGCTGATAGAATTGTTTCAGATGAAAATTGTTTGCATTATGAGTATGAGATTCAAGATGAATTTGCAGATATAGTCACAAGAGGTGATGCATAGAAATTGCACAAAGATTGCAGAAGTTGAGATTGAAGTTTTGAAATTCTCTTTTCTTGAAGAATTTATGAAGAATGCATAGATTCTTCATGGGGATGGGAATGTTCTGAAGGAAAGCTTAATAGGAAAAACTATCCTTTGAGTCCAAAAGTTTGATTCGAAAAGCTATCCCTTGAGAGAAAACAGTAGTTATCTCCCTTGTTAGTTAATTTCCGTTTGTTGCACCAAGATGGTAAAACGAAGAAAAATAAAAGAAGAAAATATCGAAATTCATCGTTATTCTTGTATCATCGTCTCGAACAACAGGTCCAAAGATATGAAAACAATTGAAACTAAGCTTCAAAACAATTTAGACAAAATTGAGAAGAGGACTATAGAAAATGGTTTTAAATTTTCCAAGACAAAGACAAACTGTATACACTTCTGCCAAGAGCGCAGGTTGCACTTGGATCCATCATTGAAAATATATAATAGTCCAATTCCAATAGTAGATCAAGCAAAATTTTTAGGAGTTATCTTTGACAAAAAACTTTCTTTCATTCCACATATTAATGCTTTGAAACTGAAATGTCAAAAAGCTTTAAATGTTTTAAAAGTACTTTCCCACTCTGACTGGGGAGGAGATAAGAAAACTCTTTTAAATATATACAGATCTCTAATACGCTCAAAACTGGATTATGGATGTATTATATATGGCTCTGCACGGAAAAGCTACCTAAAAAAGTTGGACACTATTCATCATCAGGGTCTTCGGTTAGCTTTGGGAGCTTTCCGTACGTCACCTGTCACAAGTTTGTATTCAGAGGCCCAGGAGCCATCCTTATATGATAGAAGGAAAAACTCTTTTTACAGTACGTAACTAAACTGGCTTCAAATACAAAGAATCCGGTTTACAATGACATTTTTAATCCACCAAACAAAATACTCTTTCAAAATAAACCTAATTTTATCAAACCACTTGGTCTACGAGTTGAACCTCTTCTTAATGAATCAAACATAAATGTAAAGAATATAAGCCCTTTAAACTTCCTATAAAAGAGCCATGGACCATAGATCCACCAAATATTATTTTTGATCTCAACGTAAATAAGAAATCGGCTACAAATCCATTATTTTATCAAAATAAATTTTTAGAAATCAAATCACAGTATAAATATTACATTTCAATTTATACTGATGGTTCGAAACAAGATAATAAAGTTGGTTGCGCTTCAGTACACAAGCAAGAAACTGCCAAAATAAGACTACCAGATCATAGCTCTATTTTTTCAGCAGAAGCTGTAGCTTTTAAACATTGCTCTCTGTTCAATACAAAACAATAATAACAAGAAATTCATAGTTTTTTTCTGATTCAGTGTCAGTTTTACAGTCTTTAAAACATCCTGATAACCCAAATCCATTGATTCAACAATTTTTCAGAAAATATGTTTATTTATGTAGATCAAAGACAATAATATTCTGCTGGATACCCAGCCACATTAATATAAAAGGTAATGAAATAGCTCATCAAGAAGCAAAGGATGCCGTAAATATGAACATAGCCAACATAAAAATTCCTTATACTGACAAAAAACAACATATAAATGAATTTATCAAGTCTGAATGTCAAATTAAATGGCAACAATGTTTTAACAACAAGCTTTTAGCGATCATGCCAAATTTTAATGATAAATATGAATTTTATTGTAACCGAAAAAGTCAAGTAATTTTAACAAGATGTCGTGTGGGACATTCAAGGTTTTCACATGTGCATCTTTTAAATAATGAGAGAGCACCACAATGTATGAACTGTAATGAACCTTTAAATATAAAACATATTTTATTAAACTGTAAAAATTTCGACCGTATACGGTCAAAACATTTTAGTGTTGATAGCTTACAAAATTTATTTTTACATGTACAACAGATTAATATTTTAGAATACCTAAAAGAGATAGATTTTTGTAATAAAATATAGACTTTCAAATTAACATTTTATTGTACCATTTCTAATTATTACCCTCATGCGCGCTAAATGACCACAGCTGTCGATGCGCCTTAAAACACCAATTAATAATAATAATAATAATAATACTAAACTAGGTCAAATGCCTTGATGGCTGATCTGATTAAACACAGTTAATGTAAGCACATGTATCATAATTTGTTTCTGCTAGCTCTAATTAATTATACCCCCGCAAAACGAATGTTTTTTGGGGTATACTGGAATCAGCCTGTCTGTCCGTTCGTGTGTCCGTCTGTGTACAAAATACTTGTAATTTTGTGACGCGAACTCCTCCTACAGTTTTCCTTCAATTGTATTGAAACTTTGCACATATATTGATCATATATTGAAGATTTGCAAGATGCTATTTTCAAGTGTCAACTCCTCCTGGTTGAGGAATTATCTTCCCTTGAACTTGACACTTTTTTCTGCCAAAGCGCTGGCGGGGGTATTAAGTCACATTCAGAGATAGCTCTAGTTTTGTATAATTTATTCAATAAAGCCTGTCAAATGATAATGTTTTACGTCTTAGTATGAAAGGTCTTACAGAGGGCTTGGGACCTTCTTGTAATATTAATTATTCAATTGTTATACCTAGTGATAGAATCAAGAAAAAGACACAGTGCAAAATTGCTCAACATAGATCGAGGCCTATAGCATATTGTTGAAAATGTGAAGAAGTTGGTATCTAACCTTTAGCTTTATTGCCTTTACAATTGTCTTGACCATAATTTTCCCGTCTTTCAACCACTTTGAGAAAAAAAGATTTTGAAAGCATTTTGGAAAAAAAAAAAAGAATATGCTGGTATTTCCTCATATTCTTTTTTTTTCTAAGAATTTTTTGCTTTTGTGTCAAAGACGAATTCTGTCATGTGAACCACATTTAATTTGTCATCTGCAATTGCTTTCAAGTTGGACCAGTTGTAAGTTTCTGTTATCTGTTAAAGAGTTAAGGAATGTTAAGGACCTGTAACTCTGAAATTAGCAAAAGTTACTCATATTGATGTTTTGGTAAGCTATTAATGTAAAGTGTAAAATTCGGAGTAATTTGGTATCCATAAGTGTAAAGAAGTTATTTAGCATAAGATAATTATGGATTTTAACATTTTGCATAAATTTTGTGGACTTAGAATTTTTGCCCACTTCAAGTGAATGAAATCCTGTAAAAACGACTAAGTCCACACATCTATGTGGCTTAGAGCCTTAGAAGACTACATCCATATAAATGACATACTGATTTCTCCCGTTTCAGAAACTCACATAGGACACTTATATGTCAATTATATGGCATATATATGTGGTTCAATTGTGGACTTTACCCCAGACATATAAGTGGCATATACAGATCATACATAGATGTATTTCTGGCTAGCTTGTATGTGACTTATATGTAACATATATGTCCCATATATCTGACATATATATCACATATAAGTCACATATATGTCTGGGTAAGTCAGTTTGGTAAGGGATGCACTGCCTGTAAGCAACATGCCTCATGGCCTTTTTTTTTTTTCTTCTTTTTTTATTTGGTTGTTTAGATGCAGTCCAGTTTGTAGTTATATCTTATCACAATGTTATTAATACATGCTAGAGTTACTCAGGATGTCAGGATTTGCTTTAATATTGCATCCAAGCTTTAAAAACAAATACTTTTGTCAGTGTTACAATTGGATCAGACACGCATTCGATATCTTTACAATCAATGCAATTCTTCAGTCACAGTACCGATTACAACTTTGACAGCACAAAAAGTTTGGAATTACAGTAGATCTGGATCGCACTGTATTAACATGCAGAATTATCTTTGATTTGCACCGCTTCTCTATCTTAAAGATTTCTGTTTTCTTTGGTCATCCTTGTTGGACGTATTGCAGAGTTAGTTTCAGGTTCTTTTTATATTTCACCACTTTTGTTTTTCGTATGATTTCTCATTCTTGTGTGTTTTAGTGCTTTAAAATCTTGAATAATTTTTTGTATATTTTAAGGTAAATCCAACCAGAGACTGTTACAAAATATAAAGGTAATACACAGTAAAACACTGAAATGTTGTCGTTTTAGGGTAGAATGGAGGGCATTGTTGGGAGGGAGCAATTGATTGTAATAAACGGCTTCTTTCCTTGGCAATGTTTTCAAAGCTGCCAACAGTTTTCTTTTTTTGACTGTGTTTGGCTGATCTTCCAGCAAATTTTCTTTTTCCTTTCTCAATTTATAAACCTTTTTTCTTTATCATTCAAGTTTTCAACTCAAAACTTTTTTTCTCCTTATTTGGCAACCTATAAACTATTTCCTTATTTTTTTTTCTGCAGCTACAGCACGATGACATTGCATTGTGTATTTTTATGTCTGTTATGACTGTAAAACTTTGCAAGTTTTTGTCAATAAAATATTTCGTTCGTTCGTTTGCTTGTTGTATTCTTCTTTGGTGACATTTTGTCCAGCAAACACATCACTCCTACACTTCCTCTGCACTGTTTACATATTGATGTCTGTGATGAGATGGATTTCCTGAAAAATTATGAAAGTATTCCTAATTTTTCTATCCATTACAATATAAGGACAGTTCATTCGTACATGTAAATAAACTCTGCATCTACACTTCTGATAAAATTCATAATATAGAAGCAGCTACTGCTAAGAATCAAATAAGAGGCAAAATTTGTTTCCTGTGCTGATGTTGCAGTTTCGGCTAGAAAAATTAACATTAAAAAAAATTGTATTTGAACTTTAGCAGGTAGCCAAAAACTTTTCATATTTTAACTTGAGTATGAGGCCAAATACCCTACATAATGGAAAGCAGCATGCTACTGTTATAAACTAAAGGCCCTTGAGGGCCTGAATCGCTATACTGGCTGTAATTTTGCCTAAGCCTTATGTTTTCTGAAACTCGTTTTAAGGCTATGACAAAGGGAAAAATATTGTTTGAAGCTATCATTTTAGTCTTTTCCCATATTTTCTGCTACTTGAAAAACAAAATACATCTGCTTGTCCACAAAGTGTAAAGTGTAAATTTAGTTGTCTCATAAACATCTAGTATGATATAGTCTGGGGCTAATTCTGATCCAGATTAGAAGAGAAAAAAATGATACGCTCCTAACCCCACCATGAACACCCTCTTCCTGTCACAAATAACTTCTTTCATATTTCACCTATAATATGTACTACCACAAGGGCATTTGTAAACTTTCAGGTTGATATCAATGCTTGTTTCTACAGTAATTTCAAATAACTGGTATAAAATTTATGAAGCCTCCTCATTGTTTAACCCTTTGCCAAACAGTTCTGACTTTTAACAACCCTGGGAAAATGCTTTTTGAAAATCGCAATAAAAAGAGAAAATGCTGGTAACCAGCATTTTCTCCTTTTTCCACAATATTCGCTATCCGATCATAGACAAGTCTACCAATATACACAATATTTAATTTAAATATTACATATATGATGTAAAATTGAATACATTATAACACCTGCATTGATTGCCAGTAATTTTGGTCTCTACTGGGGCTTTAACCCTGTACCAAACGACAAAATAATTGTTTCTTAAACATTTAAGTTTGTATTGGGAAGGTAGAAAACTCGGACACTATCAGTTTTTTCTTTTCTCACAATGTTTTCAAAAGGCGTCTGTCTTAAGTTCATTAAATGTCATGATTATGTGGTAAAAGGTTAAGCAAGTAAATGGTTCATTTCAACATCAATTACATAAAACATACCCTGGCTGGATTATCTTTATTCAATTTTTGGCTTTCAAGTTGCTGCATTATGTCGTCTGTCAACTCAAATACACCAGTTCATTTTCTTGTCCCTCTACTGGCACCCTTTCCTATGTCTTTGGATCCATCTCTTCATGGCTTTTTTGAAGCCCCCCTTCCTCTGTAGGCTCCTCTCCCTCTACCCCTTCAATCCGTCTTTCCTCTGCTTACAAGCTTTTCTGGTGGCTGATATTTGGACAGGGATGAGGAGGGACTCTCCTGAAATCTGAAATACACAATTATAGTTCTAAACGCAAATCTGTTAAAAAAACATCGGATGCCGCTATCTGTCTTTAAGTCATAGATCTATATGACACTTTCGATAATTCCATTTTTTCTGCTAATGTAGATACATGCATCTCAAGTCTGAAAGTGGATTCCTTAATATGTTTCCAAATTCATGCATCACTTTAACTGTCAAAAATCTGTCAATGATGCAGTTAACTCTTTCAGCGTCAAATATATAAACTCAATCCTTTTTGATGCCTGAAAGTAGAATCCACTGAGATTCAGAAGGATTTTTTTCTCATAGGCTTGACTAAAAAAGCGGACAGAATAAATCCGAGATCAGACTGCACGTTCTGTGCAGTCTGATCTTGATCTATGCCGTCCGCAAAAGTCTCCTTTTTCGCCTATGGTGCCAAAAGGGTTAATAAGGTTGTATAATTAAAACAAGCCTTGAGAAGTAAACACTATGTGGTTGAAAACGTACAAGCTACATTGACTAACACAACCTCAACGATCCATCATAAACCAAAAGTTGCATAGTTATTACAATGAGGAGTTATCCTTGATTCCCAGACAGAAAAACGAATCTAAACATGCAGGTCATTTGTAATTCACCTGTCAGGTTCGTAAATAATGCAAACAACAATTAATCGGTGGGCATTGCAGCTGAATTTCATTTGGTTGCATATTCTTCTGTCCTTTTGAGTAAACCCCTATTCGCTTTTACAACACATCGCGCACCAAATTTTTGCGTATTTTGATATGAAATGTAGCTTAAAATATTATGATTGTTTATTATTCTTAACAATTAATCAAACACGGGTCTTTGATTTTTTATTAATTTCTTTATTTGAGCGTAATTTGTAACAAAAATGTAATTATTTACCATAATGTCTTCTTCAGACGTCATGTATCTTGTATCTTCAGATAAATTCTGCCTTAATAGGCACACCTGGTCTGTTTCCCAGTATGAATAAGTCCAACATGTATGACGTACAATATGGGTTGCCACTTTATACAGCTTAACACTTTATACTACTAGAACTTTACACTTATTTACGCGCGGTATGTTTTGTTATTTGCGACTTATATCGGTTGTTACATAATAAACAAATTTGTTCAGACGTTAAAACATTAAAATGCTACAAATAATTAACATTTGAGAGTAAAGATATGCAGCATTTATATTTGAGGGGGAAAAAAAACCTATAGATGGATAGGCTGTAGATCTTTTGTAAGCATTTAAGACTGGGCATTTATGACTGTATTGACAACTAACTGTTGATAACAAAGGGATTCAGTAATGATAATAATAGAGATCACTCTATTATATTATAATCTGCTGCTTGCCCGCTGTGACCGGCCCTTTTTGCCCATGGTCTGTGACGTTAGTAACAGTTTGTATCTGGTACTATATAGTGCGTATATCAGTCTTCTACTGATGAAATGTAGTCTTTCCACATGGTTCAGCAGTGCCTGACATGGTTTCGGTTGTAAATCAAGAATAAGAACACTACAGTCTATCAGCAGTTGTTGTAATGTAGGTAGTGTGTGTAAATTGTAGGTGTTACTATGTATTATTGCATACAATGTGCCTTTCCAGGCCGTTATAAGCATGTATTAACGGGTAAAAACCGGGCGTTAACGGGAGAAAACGTGTATTAATCAGTAAATTCACGCACCGTTAACGCCCGGCTTTGTACTATCAATATCCTCGATCCGAGCCTGCCTTGTAAACAACGTTTGTCCTTGTCAGAACTTCCCTAGACTCCGACCAACAAACTGTAGGAACTTGTACCATATTAGATCCTCTTTATGGCTTGTCTTTGATGATATTAGTACACCACAAACAAAATTTTGCACAGAATCTCAGTAGAATCGAGATCTGAACAAAAAATCACTCGTGAAATGCACTCTACTCCAGCTACATCCACCTACTTTTTAGCGTGATCGGCAATTCTTTCGCTTGATATAGATCTATCCCTTGGACGTCTTTCGGTTACAGAAATCATATCCGCTCATTTATCCTAGTTAAAATCGATCCAGACCTGTGTAAGTTTATCCCACAAAAGTCCACTTTGTATTAAAAATCATTCGAAGTGAATTTACACCGAAATAATCAAAACTGACATGTAAGACTAACGGCCCTTCACCGTTCGTAACAAAAACTTTTTCACCGACTTCCGGTTTTTACCCATTTATGTCCAGTACATATGAAGTTCGCTTATTTGCATTTCTTTGGAAATATTTTTGCTATTGTTGCAAATTATTGCTGAAAGACTTTTCCTTTATGCAATAATAGCATTAATTCACGTTTTTTTCGGTCGTTAACATTCGCAGAAGCCCTCAAAATACTTTAACACCCTCGTGCTTCGCACTCGGGCGTTAAACCATTTTTCAGGCCTCTATGAATGTTAACGACCTCAAAAACGTGAATTAACCCTATATTACAGTCACTTCACTGAGTACAGTTTGAAATTCACAAAGTATGGGATTTCTTACATGGTTCAGGGTACTACATTCCAAGAGGAAGTGTTGGGCAGTCTCTGAGCTAAGATTACAAAGTGGGCATACTGGATCAACGTTGTTCTGGTTAAATTTAGCACGGTTAGATTGTAAGAGAAGTGTTCCTGTTAAGAGTTTATTTTTCACTGGTATTCTCTGTATGTCTCTAACACTCATTTGAAATGGTCTAATTGCTGGGTGGCACTTGCCAATAGTATATATTTTCCCAAGAAAGCGCAAAGATGGGTATAAACAGGATTGGGATAAGATAAACTTAGACCAGTAGTCATTGATAGCTTTGTCGTACATAATTTTCCAGTCTTTTTTTGGTATTGGAGAATACAGTAGTGATTCAGCACTGGGTAGTTCATATCTTATCAGCACTTTTGCAACTGCAATAAACCAACTGTGACTAGTGTATGATTTCATCAGAAGTTGTCTGGCAGCAAGCTTATATTCAATAGAGTCTCCCTCAAGTCTTGTTATGTTTCCAAACAAAGATAACATACGTTTGTGCAGAACTGCTTCTACAGGAAGTAGTCCAGACAGCATGTAAATCGCAGGGTCTGCAGTGCTAGTAGGCAGCGATAGAATTTGCTTGAGTAACTCTTTATATTGCTTTTCAAGAATACTGAGGGCATTTCCGTTGAAAACAATAACTTCTAAGCCATAGAAGAGAATTTGAAAAACATAAGTTTGTAGCAACGATATAGCAGTCTCTGGGTCGAGACCGTTTCACCATGTAGACTAGTTGCCATCAGACTATATACTGTACGTCTTGCTTTATTAATATTAGTATATACATTTTCACATTGTGAGTTCATTGAACATCGAATAATCATGTTTGAAGCTTCGCCTGTGTATTTCCGGTACACAAATGAGCGAGTTACCTATCATGTCGGGTCATGTAAAAATAGACCGTGTTTCCCGTCGGTGTCGACCTGGGCCGTAGTAAATCTCTAATTTCTCTTGTCGTCGGATGGTTTTCGACTATGGGGTTTTATGAACGAAAATGAAGAGGCTTTGGGAGCATAAGGATGATTTTTTTTTTGTTTGTATTTTTGTAAAATTTTCGTCACAAAATCTGAAGGGCCACCTTTAATAGCCTCATGAAAATAGTCGCTGGGGTCAAATTGACCCCAGTTGGTAGGATGAAGGTTAATCTATACCACATCCTGTATCACGTTACCAAATGACTCATGAAATAATGCACGTATTCAACTTAAACCCTTTATTAACGCAGACTACACTTTATAGCCTTCGTTGATCAAGATCAAATAGCAGACCACGTGCAGTGGACGAACAGCGTGTTATAGAATCTACACTGCTTTAATTTCATTTCAATGTATGTATGTTTCTACTTATAACCAGTTGAAAACTATTCGACTATCAATTATACATTTTGAAGAAAGGGTTTGCCGAAACCGAAAATGACATCGCGTTTTTGATAACATTATGGAAATTTTCCGATCGCTGAATCGACATTTTGTATTCATAGGTCATTAGTATATATTGAGCATGTTTACATAAACATAGACATAGACATATTTTATTACGTATACATATACATGTATCTTGTAATATAAAGAATGATTTTACCATTCGCGTGGTCATGTAACGTGTACAATAAACAAGAGGGCCAAGATGGCCCTGGATCGCTCACCTGAATTTTTGAGAGGACCATAGCCAATTTTTCTGAGGTATTGAAACTTTGGAAACAAAATCATTATTTTGCCAAGCAATTTTGAAAAGGTCGCCTGTAAAAGTCATTTCAAAATCTGTCACCACCCCTACAATCATCACCACAGCAATGAATTTGATGAATCAGAATTCTGCAAATACATGTAAATTTTTAGATAGATCACCCAAGGACAATTTCTTGAAGAAGAGCACATGCTCGATAGTGACTAAAAACATAAGTCGAACAAGAGCACCACATGCAGGTGCCAACAATTGGCTGTTGTTTTTCGACGGATAAAAATTTCCCTAACAATTTTTGAAAAGGGTCACCCTAGGAACATTTCTGTGAAATTATTTCAGAATCTGACCAGCGGTTTCAGAGAAGAAGAATTTTTAAGAATTTCTTCATGTCCGTATAGTGTAAATATAGCGTAAATAGCCCACAGCCATGAGAGCCATGTTTCTTGATGGATCAAAATTTCTCGAACAATTTGCAAAAAGGGTCACCCAAGAAACATTTCTGTGAAATTATTTCAAAATCTGACCAGCCGTTTCAGAGAAGAAGAATTTTTAAGAATTTCTTCATGTCCATATAGTGCAAGTGGGACCCCCACCCATCAGAGCCATGTTTCTTCATGAATCAGCATTTTGCGAACACTTTTTGAAAAGGGTCACCAAAGGAATACTTCTGTGAAATTATTTCAAAATCTGACCAGCCGTTTCAGAGAAGGAAGAATTTTTAAGAATTTCTTCATTTCTGTATAGTGCAAGTAGCCCCCATCACCAGAGCCATGTTTCTTGACGGATCAAAATTTCGCGAACAGTTTTTGAAAAGGGCCACCCAAGGAACATCTCTGTGAAATTATTTTAAAATCTCACCAGCCGTTTCAGAGAAGAAGAATTTTTAAAAATGTCTTCATTTCTGTATAGTGCAAGTAGCCCCCATTCACCAGAGCCATGTTTCTTGACGGATCAAAATTTCGCGAACAGTTTTTGAAAAGGGTCAACCAAGGAACATCTCTGTGAAATTATTTCAAAATCTGACCAGCGGTTTCAGAGAAGAAGAAATTTTAAGAATTTCTTCATTTCTGTATAGTGCAAGTAGCCCCCATCACCAGAGCCATGTTTCTTGACGGAGCAAAATTTCGCGAACAACCTCTGAAAAGGGCCACCCAAGGAACATCTCTGTGAAATTATTTTAAAATCTCACCAGCCGTTTCAGAGAAGAAGAATTTTTAAAAATGTCTTCATTTCTGTATAGTGCAAGTAGCCCCCAGTCACCAGAGCCATGTTTCTTGACGGATCAAAATTTCGCGAACACTCTTTGAAAAGGGTCACCCAAGGAACATTTCTGTGAAATTATTTAAAAATCTGACCAGCGGTTTCAGAGGAGAAGATTTTTAAATAATTTCATAGAAAATTCCATTTGGTTGCCATGGCAACCAGAGTTTTTGATGGAATCAAATTCTGTGAACATTGCTTAAAGAGGACCACCCAAGGAACATTCCAGCCAGGTTTGGTCTAAATTGGCCCAGCGGTTTAGGAGGAGTTGATGTTTAAAGAATTGTTGACGACGCACGACGCACAACGGACACCGGGTGATCCTAAAAGCTCCCCTTGAGCATGTTGTGCTCAGGTGAGCTAAAAAAACCCATAGAATCTAACAAAAGCAAATTTCTACGGGTTTACAAAAATATTGAGAACAAAAGGAGATAGTACTTATACGATAATTAATGAGTAACCCCAACTTATATGATACATGAACAACACACTTTGAGGGGGTGGTCGCTGAGCGTGAAACGGACACTATAATTTGTCATTTTGAACTTTACCTTTGAAAACATCTGAAATAATGGAATAGAATAAGAATAAGGATAGGATGGAGAACGAGACATAAAATTGCTCGAAAACAGTGCTGAGCAAGACATATACAATGCATAATATAAAACGACTTACAACATTCCGTTGCTAGCTTATAGGCACTAGTCAAATTACTCAATTTGAAACAATGCAGTTTTAAATTTTTTCGCAATGAAACATACAACTTAAAATGATACGTAACTTAAAGCAATGTGGGGTAGGGCGATTACAATGCGTAATATTAGACATCTTGCAGCGATCTGTTGCTAGCTTAGAGATACTAAAACTGACAAATAATACTTAACCCCTGGGCTGCTATGCGCGAATTCAGTACCATAGGGACACCGTAGATCAAGACCAGACAGCACATAATGCGCAGTCTGATCTTGGATCCACACTGCCAGATAAGGAGGTATTTCCCCATTAGAATACCTTTGAAAAAACAACAGTGTGATTATTACTATCGGCTTGACAATTTCGATTTTACTTATTTAGTAGGTCAAGGGTTAGTATGTAATCGGGAAGAAAAAACCGCCAAATAATCCAATAAAGACATAGTTGATCTATAAGAGAAGGTAGAGAATGCCGTTATTGACGTTCAATGAACAAAATCTTCCTTCTTTCTACAGTGTAATATCCATACGTACTATCCAAACATATACATATATACAACTAGTAGAAAGGCAATGTATAAATGACAATAGCTACACATTTGCATTCAACAATGACACTCTCTGTTTTGTTGCACAGGTAATAAAACGGGAAAGGTTTAATAAGATTCTTACATTACTTGAATTAAGTAGCTGTAACAACTTAAACATACTCGGACGGACGCGGAAATATTTCCTTATGTAGTTTTTACGAAAGTCACTATATGCTGAACAAATTAGAATAAAATGTTACTCATCTTCAATCTTTCCAGAATTACATACTATACAAACTCTATCAAACCTTTCAATTCTTTGTCTACCATACCTGCCTGATTCAATACGTAAATTGTGGGAGAAAATTCGATTTTTTTTCAGCACGCTCCTGTTTTGTTTAGTGTTCAAAATTCTAATATAATTTTCTAATCCCCAATTTGGCTTGATATATTGATACAGAGACTTGAGAACCCGATTGTTTTCTATATCCGATGACCATATCTGTTTGAAGCAATCTAAAAGTCTTGTTTTAAATATAGAAATAAACCTAGTTTCATCAATGTTTTTTTTTTTTTGGTAAAGCCAGTAGTCAGAAAAACCAAAGGTATCTAATATAGTCTTGACCTTGTTTGCCCAATTATTTGATCCCGATTTACATCTTTCAAGAGAGTTTTGATAAATTCTTTTTAAGATGACATTATCAGCGTGAAGTAATTTTAACCAATACTTAAGGATGAGAACATATCTTTGTGTATATATAACGGAAAACGCCCTATTCACCATATGTAGCTGCATTACTGGAATTCGATCTAACCCCAAGGATTTGCTTACAGAATTTTAGTTGCACGCGTTCTAGCTCCTTAGACTTTGAAAAACCCCAAATTGGACATCCAAAATGGAGAATCGAACCTACAAAAGCATCAAATAGTTGAAGAGATATCTCAGGACTTAATTCAACTTTCTTAATGTTATACAATAAAATATTCATGGCTTTAAGAGATTTACCGATAATGTATTGATTATTTAAAACGAATGATCCGGTATAGTTGAAAACTGTACCGAAATAGTTTTTATTGTCTACTACTTCAAGAGCTTGTCCATTGTAAAACCATTTTTCTGTCGGCAATACATGTCCTCTCTTACGAAAGACTACTATCTTAGTTTTGTCAATATTTACTTCTAAACCCCAATACTGACAGTACTCATGTAGCTGGTTAAGGCTATTCTGAAGGTCCTCTACTGAGTTACCTACTACTACCATGTCCTCTGCAAAAAGCGATACAATAATACAAATATCTATTATACTAACTCGTGAATCCATTTGATTTTGCAGAAAGAGTTTCAAGTCCTCTAGGAAAAGTGCAAATAATACAGGCGAATTATTCAAAACCTGTTTTAATCCTACTGCTATATCAAAAAAGTCTGACAGTGAATTTAAGTGCTTTACCCTCGACTTAACAGTTAAATACATGGCTTTAAATATTCTAAGTATTTTACCATCTAACCCCATTTTCAGCAGTTTAAACCATAAGGCGTTGCGATACACTGAATCGAATGCCTTTTTAAGGTCTACAAAGGCACATGGAAAGCGCTTTTTATCTTGCATAAAGTGTTCAATTAAATTTTGTAAAATAAAACATGCGTCAGCTGTGCTACGCCCTTTCTGGAACCCAAACTGAGCGTCAGATAGTAAATTATTGCTTTCGAACCATTTTTCCACTCTGCTGGTCAGAATATTTGTAAATAGCTTTCCCAAGTTACTCATAATGGTTATCCCTCTATAGTTGTTTGGCACAGATTTGTCACCTTTCTTAAAGATTGGTATAATATAACCCTCTGACCATTTTTGTGGGAAAAAACCTGAATCAAATACCGTATTAAATAAGTCCAGTTGAAAACTATTCGACTTATCAATTATACATTTTGAAGAAAGGGTTTGCCGAAACCGAAAGTGACTTCACGTTTTTGATAACATTATGGAAAATTTCCTATCGCTGAATCGACATTTTGTATTCATAGGTCGTTAGTATGTATTGAGCATCTTTACATAATGTGTAAGCATGCATTATAATCTTTTAATTATCAGAAAAGGAGTAGTTCTTTACAATATAAATACACGTAGTCAAGTAAACTATGAAAGATTAATTTAGGGCAAAATTTGAATTTTGTTTGGTATGAATTAATTTTAAACGAGTTTCAACAATTTCAATAAAAGCACGGTGCTTTATTCATAAGGTATTTGGGTTGCACCAGCACTAGGCTAGGGCTCGGCAGTGCTTTTCTTTATTTTCATTTTAAGTTTGCTATGCTATATCTCAAACACAAATGAGGAAATTTTCCTATACTGTTAATACATCTAGTTTAATAACTCTTTCACCGTAAAAAAAAGCGACAACAATAGGATTTTTGGAATGCGTGCACATCTGACCTTGGATCTGCTGACACCGCCACCATGCTAATCATGCTAAAAGAATGTAAAAAATGTGAACCCTCAAATTAATACTTTTTTCTTCACTTCAAATCGGTGTACATTTTTGCACGAACTCATTCTCGAACAAGTTGGAAATAGGGTAGTCACAACGTTAAGTCTGTGAGCGCATCAATTAGTTTGGGGTTTAAACAGACGACAGATGTCTAGGGTTTCTTCAACTAAAAGCAACAGCAGGCGACAAAATGAAAAAATCTCTAATGATGATAGAATTTGTCGTTTTATGCGGAGAGAAAACTCCTTTTCCCCCTATGTTTTCAAAGCCTGCCTTCCGCAAGGTCTTTGAAACACGTGATCGTCTAGCAAAGTCTAGCACATGCGAAGAATTATCGAAATTTTCGTTTCTTAAGGGTCAAGGCAGTGTCCTTCACTTTTCCTTTATAGAAACCATAGAGATATTGTCTAACTACAAGTCCTAGTAATAAAATCAAAGTATACAAAGTATCTTGCTTAAAGGGGACTGTGGTGGAATTAAAGGACCACACGGTTAAACAACCTCTCTATTTGTTTCAGTGTTTCTTTATATGTTAGTTTCTACATCAGGTACTTTCAAGATAAAGGTTTAATACCCCCCAAACATAAACATGCCACATGTTTGCTCAAATACGATTGGATACTTATTTACCAATCACGCACTGAGACGCTATATATGGCACTGTCTCCGCGTAGTGCGAACAGATTCTTCTTGCAATTAAACCGACCAATCTCTCAACATTGGAAAAAAATCTAGCGCAATCTTCGAAGTTAAAGTCAACAACCGCAACAAAAGGTAGGATTTTCCCATTTCATTTGATTCAAATTCAATAGTTATGATTATTTATTCTATCGCCATGCATTCAAATTGCAGTCTGTAATTTGAACAGAGTATCGAGATCCCTACAAATATGTCTTTTTAAATGACAAGTTCCTGTGTTTATCTGGACTGTAAATCTTCATAAAAATGTCAACAAACATTTAAAATTCGCTAACATGTTCGAATTTGAATAATTAAAATTATGATCAGGCTGATCAGACAAGAAACACTCATGTATTAAAAGATGACGTACTAGTAAAATCTATATTTTAATATACGTTGGACCTACAATGCAGAAAAGTATAAATATAGATCAGACTTCCAATTAATGAGGCACTGATGTATTTGATAATCGTGTGTTTGTGTAATCAATATTTCATTGTTCTATAGACTGACAATGCCAAGGACGATCTTAATTACCTTCATAAATAAATTGAACTAAGGATTCCAGTTCTGTTTGGCTAGGCAGGTCCAGAATCTTCCTAGACCGACTTTGGATATTTTCTCATTAAAGTTAGTGTAACTACATATAAACCATCTGATTTTCCGATTTAATTTAAACCCAAAAAAAATTCAGAGTAAGAATAAATTCTGAATGTTTTGCACTCTAGCGGAAAAAAATTGTCGGAAACGGAGCGATTGTGGGGAAAAAAAAAAACGAAATTGCTAAAATTAAAAATACCTCTCAGGTGTGAACATATTTGGATTAATATGATTTCAAAAAATGGGGAAATATTCCAATAATTGAGTAATAAGCATTGTAGGAAAAAGAGAAAGTGTTTTAATTCGCTAAGAATTCTACCCCAGAATTGTAAACTTTTTTTTTAGGATTGAGAAATTTATAACAATGAGAAAAAATGATCCATGAATCAAGTAGAAAGTATCTTGGGAAAAGGAATATTGTTAACAATGTATATTCTTTAATTTGTTTTCCAATAAATGCTTATAAAAAACTAATTCACATGGAATCAGATTTATTGAACTTTGCCGAAATAATAATTTGTTTATTTTAAATGACCGTATGCCCAATGATTCAAATGGAAACTTTACATTCAAAGAAAAGTCTGTCATAGATTATGTTATAGCATCTTCAGACTGTTTAAAATATATGTCGAGATTCGAAATTAAGGATACAGATCAGCTTTTTTCAGACGGGCATTCGATCTTACATTTTGAACTTGGACCAGCATTATTGCCCAATTTAGAAAGTCAAACTGGGCGCCGACCCAATTATCCCCGATGGCAAGAGGAGAAAATGTTAGATTTTGTTAATAATATCGATAGATCTCACCTCCAGGCAATATCTGACCAGTTAAATACTTACCCACAATCTCAGTCTACAATTGAAAATATTACAAATGATATTGCACTATTATTCAAAAATGCAAGTAATATTACTTTCCCTACGATCGCACGTGAATTGCGCCAAACTCAAAACAACAACAAACCTCGGTTCGGATCCGACTGTCACCGCACGCGGAAAAAATATAATAGGCCAAAACATGAATATAAGGTATCATGTACAGATTATAATAAACGTATTCTCAACAAAGCCAGTAAACAATATAAAAATACCATTAACTTTCATGTAAATAATTATAAACATGATAAAGCAAAAAAAGCTTAGATCAGTGGCAACAAAACGTCCAAAACATTATTGGAAAAGCACGGGACAATAACGGTCCAACCCTGAATGAGTTTTATTACTATTATAAAAACATCAACAATAATGAAGTCGGAGTAAGCCAATCAACAGATTTACCGCAGTTTAACCAATCTGATCTCGAACTAAACTCCCCAATACTCTTTCCAGAAATTGAAAAATGTATACTTAGTCTAAATAATGGCAAATCGAGTAGCCCCACTGATGATACCATCAACGAGTATTTAAAATATTCAAAAGATATATATAAATATTGGCCATAATATTAATGGAAAAATATTCCAGGTTATATACAGTATGTACAATAATATTAGGTCCTGTGTTTCTCTAAATGGAACATTTTCTGCTTTCTTTAATTGTGAAAAAGGCGTCAGACAAGGCGAAAACCTATCACCTATTCTGTTTCCATTGTTCTTAAACCATATGCAAACATATATTGAGTCAAAAGGTGGTCTAGGCATAGAGTTAACGGATGATCAAAATATCCTATGGCTTAAACTTCTGGTTCTGCTGTATGCCGATGATACGGTGATTCTCTCTGATAATGAACATGATTTTCGAATTAGTCTGAACGCCTACCACAGTTACTGTGACGAATGGAATCTGAAGGTAAACCTTAAACAATACCAAAGTAGTTATTTTTGGAGCCCGTAATATAAATAGGTATAGTTTCTGCCTAGGCCACCAGCCTATCGAAATAAAATCTTCTTATCACTATCTAGGTGTAACATTTTCTGCCAATGGATCATTCCTTCAAGCACGTAAACACGTATCTCAACAAGCACGTAAAGCCACTTACCTTCTATTTGCCAAAGCTAGTAATGCTGATCCCCCTATTGATTTAACTCTCAAGCTATTTGATCACACTGTTCTTCCAATATTAACGTATGGATCTGAAATATTTGGATATGAAAACCTAGATATCATTGAGAAAGTTCATAACGAATTTCTTAGGAAATTGTTGAAAGCAAGGAAAAGCACCCCATTATATATGCTGTACGGTGAATTGGGCAGGTACCCGATCTCTATTACCATCAAATGTCGAATGATACATTTCTGGAGTAAACTTTTAGCCAACAGAAACAAAATCTCATTTAATATTTATTCATATTTGCTAAATCAGCAGTTACTGCCAGTTAGGCAGGTCAAAATGGTTATCCGAAATTAAATCTGTCCTTGATAAGGTCGGACTATCTCAATTTTGGCTCCAAGATGTATTTGTTCCCCCTAATCTTCATAAACTAGTAAAGAAAATTCTTATTGACCAATACCATCAGGAATGGAATGCACAATTGAACTCTTCAAATAAGGGTAAAACCGATCAACTTATTAAACAGAATTTGGAATTCAAATCATACCTTAAAATTTTACCTCCAAATGACGCTATTAACCTTTTTAGATTTCGTACAGCAAATCATAAACTACCGATAGAAACCGGCGGATGGGATGGCACATTGCTTGAACATCGGAAGTGTAATCTATGTCTTCGTGACGAAGTTGGTTCCGAACGACGTTATCTTTTTTCATGTGACTATTTCAATGTTTCCAGACGAAAATATTTTCCGGGTACCGATATAAGCGATACTGAGTATAATTACAAGCAATTGATGCAGTCCGAGAGTTCCGTGTCCCTTACCAAAATAGCCCGTTTTGCCAAAATAATTATGTCGGAATTTAACAAATTCTAAAGCGCCAAGTAAATCCAATGGTCAAATTCACTATAGAGTAAGACCTAGATAAAATTTGCAAACTTGTCATTGCCTTTTGTTTGTGGTTTCTTGCCAGATGACGGTGTAGATCAAGGATCGGGTATGCACTTTTCTGCAGTCTGATCTTGATTTACACCGGTCGCCTGACTACTATAGCGGTGAAAAGGCGCTTTTAAAGGTCACGTGTATTCTTATGAAAAAACTGTACGCAACATAGCTCTACTTACCCGAAAACTGACAATGACAATGGCAAAATTTAATTAACTAGTATTCCACTTACCTATTTTTTCATACTTGCATAGCCAGTGAATCTAGTGGAAGTATTGCTGTTGTTCGTAAAGCGAAGTGATATTCACGTGCATTGTCGTCCCCGTGGCATTTTTTTTTTTTCTTTCTTTGTTTATCTTGCATGCAAAATCCTTATCGAAATTCGAGTAATATAACCAATATATTTAACAGATAGTAGTGCACAGCTGTTTCTACCTAACATGAAAAAAAATCTTTGGTACCGCGATTTGTCAATTGATTTCTATGGAAACTTTTACTTTGTCGAAAGGTGCTTACTGTGTAGAATGCACTTTCTCTACAATGTAATTCTGGTTTACACTACCTGCAAAAGTTAGGATATAAAGTGCTTTGACGCCCAAGGGTTAAACTGTGTCCTGCCACATGTTTCTTTTGGATTATCAATGTCCACGTGCAATGTAATTTGAACACCTTTTGTTCTTTTTTAAATCTATGTAGGTCTTGTTCAGGGTCGATAAGCTGACAGCGTTCTCGTTGATGAAACTCGTGTCCTAGTAGGTAACGTACAAATACGTGTTCTTTCCTTCGTGGTCATTCTTTGTCATTTGCACAGGTCGCTCCTTTCGTATCTGAACACCTTTCTCTTTATCCCCTCTCTCCCTTCTCTCTTAAAAAGTTTAACAGCTCCCCTTCTAACTCTTAACTTATGTACCTTACTTTTTCTTTCTTTTTGAAATCTCCCCTACCTCTCAGAGTTAAGTTTTTCTTTTTACCCAATGCTTTTCTTCTTATTTCTTAGTAATAATCACTTACACTGTACTGATGTTTCGCCAAACTACTATGTATTTTTGTCATATCCCCATGTTTGATGTATATATCACTGGGTGAATAAATGGTAATGTTGTTGTTGTTGTATTAATAATATGTGAAGGTCAAACTGCCCACCTGGCACAAAAGATTTGTGAAGACTAATCAAAGTTGTTAATTGCCAAAATATTATTTGATTACCAAATACATGTATGTTAGCCATAAGTCTATCCCATTTACATATAATCCTTTAACAACCATGCAAAAGAAAGCTTTGAAAATCAATATTCGAAAAAAAGAAAATAATGGTATCAAACATGTTCTCCTTTTCCCACAATCTTTTCAAAAGGTTTCTGATACAAAATACAGCCATACTTATATTAGTCATCTGCATTTTTTTACAATTTGGACAATTCTTTACCTTTGTCGTCTGATAAAGGGTTAAAATACATTATTCATAAACGGTAAATATTATAGAAATGATAATAAATAGAGAAGTTCAATTGCGAACAAAGACCAAATTGCAATGATGTGCATGCTGATCTTCGTTTAAACTTCCTGCTAAAAGGCGTTGGAGATTGAGAATGGTAGAATAAATGAAGATATACTTTTGACTCATCGCGCACACAGGGACCATCTGAGAACCCCCCTAAATAAACTAAAAGAGATCACAGCCATTGTAGGTATATCTGGGTCGATAGTTTTCAAATGGCTGTCATGTAAAGTAGATAACAATTTAACATACAGAAAATCAACCGGAAGTGGAATTTTGATCTTGGTCAGCCTTCGCAGTACGTGCAGTCTGACCAGTGTCGGTATTTATCGCAGTTTCAGAATGGTCATTTTTTTTTTACTAAAATGTGCTTTTTTACTAATTCATTGCAATTAATTACACTTTTCTCGAATTATAAATATTCCAATCATTGAAACAATAATAATAAAATGAAATAAAAAATGTAGAACAAAAGCCAAACTGTAATGATGTGCACGCTAATCTTTGTCCACACTTCCTGCAAAATACGATTTAAGTTGGGAACTGCAGAAAAAATGAAGAACAACGATAGATTCATAGCTAACACTTTTTTTTTTTTTTTTTTATATGAATGTGTTTATTTAATGTTACATTTATGGTAAACAGTTTAAATATTAAAATTCAAATAATGTAGTTTGCTTTTTCGTGTGTTAAAATCGATACTCACTGAAAACACATTAAAAAAAACCTACTGTATGTTTCCTTTTTTTTTCAGAATTCACCAAAAGAACAGCCAAACATCAGGGTTGAGTTTGCTGAGAGAGAGAGAGAGAGAGAGAGAGAGAGAGAGAGAGAGAGAGAGAGAGAGAGAGAGAGAGATATATATATATATATATATATATATATATATATATGTGTGTGTGTGTGTGTGTGTGTGTGTGTGTGTGTGTGTGTGTGTGTGTGTGTGTGTGTGTGTGTGTGTGTGTGTATTTCAGGTAAAAAAAAAAAACGGTTGATACACCAGTCCATGTTTGTGCGGAGATAGCACTATATTTATACAGAATTGTTGTTATAGGGATTTTTCATCATTAGATATACTTGACTCAAGGTTACAAAGTACTTGATTGTTTTAAAGACCTGTTAGTTTATATATTTTGTTTGTTTGAATGTTATTTCACGCCGTTTTGAACACTATTTGAAATCCACAGCAGCTGCCATTGCACCTTTTCATGCTTTTCGGAAGGTTCTTTCACCAGAACTTTGCACAATATTCTATCCGAGCCTCTGACTGCTTTCCCTCACAACCATTGTCGATCAGAAGTGAAAAACATTGTTTTTGTAAAAGTATGGGATAGAAAACGAGTGCCGTGGTATATGGGAAATATACACGAGCGTTAGCGAGTGTATATTTCCCATATATCACGGCACGAGATTTTCTATCTTACTTAGACCACGTGACTATTTATTCGTGCTTTTTATGTCATGTTCATATTCATATAAGATAAAAAGCTGGATATGAAAAGTTTTGCACCTGGTTCAAAAGAGGCAAGTATAAGGTAAAAATTCATAAATATAAAAAAAAATGTTACATTATTCATTATGATTTTAATCAAAGTAAACCTATTTGTGGAGTGTTAAGATCGAACTTGTATTTTTCGGCAATATTTTGAAAATGTTATGTTTCGACTGATGTAGAGTGTCAAAGAATAAAGGGACGTCCATCGTTTAGAACTTACCATGTGTCGCTTGTAATTAGGCAGAACTGTTCTATTCTACTACGAAACACATGGAATGTTGATGAGAAATATTGTTTAGTTTTTTTTTGCAATTATGTTCAATGGGTGAATATCGAGCAATTTTTGGAAGCAATGTCAAGTCTGTACATGAACATTTTGTACACTTAACCCTCAGGCTGCTAAGCGCGACTCGAGTATCTTTTGCAGACAATGTAGATTCAGATCAGACTGCACAGAACGTGCACAGCCTGATCTTGGATGTACACTGTCCGATAAGGCGATCTTTTCCCCTAAAATATCTTTGAAATAGCAAACTTTGGGTTTTTTTTTTCTATTGGCTTGAAGGTTTCATTTCACTAATTTAGCAGGTTAAGGGTTAAAAGTTACTGAAAACAACCTATTCATGCGTAGGTGCACTGTCCTTCGTGATATGACTTTTAAGCTTGACTATTCAAATGGCGTTTAACACCAGTGCAAACTAAAGAGCGCAGTTTAATTTGTTGTAATTCTTTAGCCAAAATAAGTGTTTAATCCTTCTCAGATTTAAGAGAAAAATGGCTGTAAAGGCAATGGGCATGTTTTGAAAAGCCAAAATGTGAACATTACAGTTTTTTTTTCCAAAATGGAGCTTATTTTTTATACTGCTAAAACCACACTCCACTCAAGAGGTTGCTGTAGTTAATCGGTAGTTGAGGGCAATATTATTGTAAGTACTTGTACATTGTATAGACACTTTGAATAGTATTGCACTCACACATCAAAATGCTGTATCCAGTTCAAATCATATTTCAAAATTGTTTAACCGTGAAGGGTACATTTTGCCTTGACGCGATATTGCAAACAAAATTTGTCGAAATTCATGTGCGGGATATACTAGCATAGTATATCCAGATATACAACTGTAGGAGTTGTATCTGCGATATATACCTTTGAAATACTGAACGCTGATTGGTCAAGTCGCTACAAACGTGGTCTAATCACTTTTTAATGCATGCATTCTTATTCAAAATTAAAAATTGAAAGCATTTGCAGGCGATAAATTTGACATTGAAAAAGCAACCGCATCTTTTTTTTTTTTTTTTTTTTCTAATATAGATAAAAAGAAAAAAACACAGTGGGAGAAGGACAAAAATGCTGCCTACTAGCATCTTCTCCTTTTCCCTCAATGTTTCCAAAAGATTTCTTCTTCAGGGTTGTTAAATGCGGTAGTGTTTCGTAAAGAGTTAAGTGTGGTTAACTAAATAATCTAAATCTATTGCAGAGTCAGTCGTTTTAGGAAAATAGCAGGGAACATGATGAACAGCAGTTCGAAAGGAAGGAATGAGAGGAGAGAAGCAGCAGAAGAAGAAAAAATGTGCAAAGAGCAGGAAGAAACGGCCGTGGGTGAGAGAGAGAAAAATGGCTGAATGTGAAAGTTGTATGCGAGGGAGTCCGTTGTATAAAAGCGTGGCTGTTTATCTTTTCTTTTTATGCAAGATGTATGTGTGTGCTGGTTGTATGCCTAATCATGAATGGCATGAATGAATGAAAGTGGAGAGAGATGAAAGTGAGGGTGACAGAATTAAAGAACAGAGTGAGAGAGAGAGAGAATGCGAAGGAAGTATATACTTAAGCTTATGAATGAGAGTGAAGCAGAGAGAACGGAGAAATTTAAAAACAGTAAAGCCACTATTTGTGATCGTATTGAAGTTAAACACGAATTGGATCAGACAGACAAATATTGGATAACTGGATTATGTGGACTGGAGAACAAAAGGTCGGTAGTCTGTGATCATCTTAACTATTGTATTAAAATATTTAAGTTGGGAAGTCACGTGTTACAACGTTATATACGGTTTATGTCTGGGCCCTGTGATGTTACAGAAATATATTAAAACAGAGTTCTACTGTACCGAACTTAGTATCCGGCAGCATTTCAGATATTTCTGTAACAGACCGGACTGAACCGGATAAAAAATGTTTGAAAGCAGTAACGTTACCATGGGAACATGAAATAATATTTATAGATTTAAGTATAAAACCCGCAATAACACAAAAAGTAATTCAAACAGAGGAAGAATGTTATTCTATCAAGTTTTATGATGACAAAATTTTTACCGTCTGTAGAGAAGTTCGTCCTGACTCGCATTTTTCTGTTTATATAAAATCTATAGACGGAGAATCTCTTAACAAGTTTGACACTGATATCTTTGATCCTAGTCTAGCCGTTGTTTCTGAACACGTCTATTCAACTGATCATTTCAATCACAAAGTACAATGTAGAGTTGGGGGTCGAGTTATTTCAGAAAATTAAAATAGAAGGGTCGGAGCCTGCAGGAATCAGTGTGGACCCAGATAACAATATCTTTGTATGTGCAAGGCATCACGTTTATAAACTGGAGTCTGATCTCACTCGATACAAGTCTGTTACATCTGACTACAGATTATATAGAGATACCATGGGCTCTGTGTTATTACAGAGACAAATTATTGTTAAGCCATCATGGGTCGTCATCTTTATGTAACTTCGTTACCGTAGTCCGACTGCTTTAACAACAGCTCGACCCAGTATATCATGTCCTTCAATCATCAATCATTTAACTGTGCAACATGATGTGCCTTGCCTATCGTTACCGTCTTACTTATTTAATAACCCATATTATTGCATAAAATGTGCCTTTCCAGGTCGTCATAAGCATGTATTATGGGGGCAAAAACCTGCCGTTAACGGGAGAAAACGTGTATTAATCAGTAAATTCACCCGTCGTTAACGCCCGGCTTTGTACTATCAATATCCTCGATCCGGGCCTGCCTTGTAAACAACGTTTGTCCTTGTCAGAACTTCCCTAGACTCGACCGACCAACAAACTGTAGGAACTTGTACCATAAGAGATCCTCTTTATGGCTTGTCTTTGATGATATTAGTACACCGCAAACAAAATTTTTGCACAGAATCTCAGTAGAATCGAGATCTGAAAAAAAAAATCACTCTACACCAGCTACATCCCACCCACTTTTTAGCGTGATCGGCAATCCTTTCCCTTGATATAGATCTATCCTGTTGACGCCTTTCGGTTACAGAAGTTCATATCCACTTATGTATCCTAGTTTTAATCGATCCAGACCTGTGAAGTTTATTCCACAAAAGTCCACTTTGTATTAAAAATCATTCGAAGTGAATCTACACCGAGAGAATTAAAATAGGCATAAAGGACTAACGGCCCTTTACTGTTCGTAACAAAAACTTCTTCGCCGACTTCCGGTTTTTACCCATTTATGTCCAGTACATTTGAAGTTCGCTTACTTCCATTTCCATGGAAATATTTTTGCTATTTTTGCAAATTTTTGCTAGAAGACTTTTACTTTGTGCAATAATAGCATTAATTCACGTTTTGTTTTTCGTTTGCTTTGCACTCGGGCGTTAAACCATTTTTCAGGCCTCTGCGAATGTTTGCGACCTCAAAAACATGAATTAACCCTATAGGAATCTGGATTTTACGCACAGTCTGATCTTCGTCAATAATCTCCGCTTTTCTATCAATATGTGTTACCCATATTCTGATCTCCATTTTCTACCGATAAACTTAACGGAATTTATTTTTGTGATAGTTTATAACGTACATTAGGCAGTATATTAGGATATATTACTTCATTCTCAACATTTCATTGTCAACATACTGTTAAGGAACCAAGCTGTCGTTGGAAATTTTGTCATCATTGGATTAGATCTATTTATTTATCTTTGATGAATTAATTCATTTATTCATCTACCAGTTTAAAACGCAATTGCCATACCCAGGCCATCCCAATCATTTCCTTTCAATAATATTACTTTAGCCCCCTCACGTTTGACAAATTTCGCAAATCTCGGTATTCTATAAGCATTTTTTTTAGTTCCAAAGGTGAATCTATCAAACATTGTTTATCCGGTAAAGAATGTGGCAGCAGTAATAAGTTTGTATGCACCATTACTCCCGTTCTGAATGTGAGTTTTCCACATATACTACTGTCAAATACCAGACTACCCGTCTTCTCATCTAGTCTTCATCATTTACATGTGAATATTTTATTTTGTTTTATATATTTGTTTCCATTTGTTCACTCTCCGGTCCGGTTCGTGTTTTAAAAGAGAGAGAGAGTGTGTGTTAGTAGTGTTTTATATTAAAGTTCGAGTTGTTTTCATGTTTAATTCATGTGTTTTTGATTTTTGTTGTTGCCTTATTCTTAAATACGTTATTCTTTAAAACACTGTTTTATTCAGAAAGAGGCTATGTATTGCATAACAAATACCATAAAAAGAATGTAGTTCGTTTTCCACCTGTTGTCATATGGAGTCTAATGATAAATCATCTTTGAAGTTTAGTTTGTCATAAAAAATATGAGTAGCCTCCTTAAATTCTAAATAGATAACTTTTTTCAAACGAGCAATTTATCCAAAATTGTCTCTTTCTCCTTTCTGATTTTACTGTAATTTATAACTTCGAATATATTTTAGCATTAATAAATTTTCAAAATGTGTATAAACCGTACACATGTAAACTAGTTGTTTTGTTATTTTTTCTACACAACAGTGTCATTGTAAGCTTCCTGTGTTACATCGAACTAAACCCAGGTAACCGATTAAACATATCTATGATGATTTATGATTAGAATCTCAATATCAGCTGTATTTCTAGGGATTAACTTGCTTTATTTGTTTGGTGTTTTACACCATTTTCAACAATAACTAAGTTATGTTGAAACGGCCAGTACGCCTATTCAGGCCTATTCTCACCTCTAATGCATGTTAAAAAAAGTAGTCGGTGACTTTGAGAGAAAGTTGTGTCAGTACTGGTGTGAGAAAGCCAGGAAACACATGCGTAGGTGAACTGACCGCCGTGATATGACCTGAGCTGTAAAAATGGAGTTAAACTCCAATACAAACAAAGGTTCTGATTTCACTCCTCTCACGAAGCTTTTTATTTTTCATGGAAGTTTCCTTTGGCAAGGCAGGTCAGATCTCCTTTCTAGTTCTTGTGGACAACATGCGGAAACAACATGTTGTCACGGTATTACTGGCCCGTCACTCACCCATGGCACACATGTAGCTGTGTTCTGGCAGTCAAAGTGATACCACCTTATACCATAACGGACCCACCCCTATCGGTTGTGGGCTACCCTAGCAGCATTTGTAAAACGGTCACCTGTGCGACGCAAAACTTTTCTTAGACCATCACAAAAGTCTGAGTTGAATCTACATTCGTCACTGACCATCACATGTGACCACTGGTTATTATTCCGCAGACGCCGATCTCATCACCATGCCAAACTTTCGTAACGATGCCTTACTGACATCGGCAAGACCACTTGAGATCGCCGAGCGTTAAGACCGTCTGATTTCTTATTGTCTGTCTCGAGACATTGACCCCTCTAACTTGTTGAAGGCGTCGTTGAAAGTGTGTTGCCGTCTATTACGGAGAGCTTGATTAACAACATAGGGGTCGTCTCGGACGTCAGTACATCTTGGACGTCCACTTCTTTGGATATCAATCACATCACCAGTTGTTTGATAGCGTGACCACAAACGACAGATAACGGACTGTGAAACATTCAATTGAGCTGAGTCTGTGTACTTCCGGTCTGGAGCATACCAATCGCTTGCCAAAGTCGGCCTTCCGTTAGACGTCTCATAATTCCAATTGCAAATTTAAAGTAACAATAAAGGCCAAAAGTAAACAAAGCGGGTGTTTAAGTGCATTTAAATTTATATCATTCCATTTAAAAGTAGGGAAACTATCGTGAAGATGACAATCTGTCATTGTACGGTTGGTCCAAGTGTAAGTTGTTGACAGAGAAACTAATTTCAAAACTATGTTAAAACCTGCCAGGTAGCTGTGTCTGTCTTTTGTTTACTTTTTGCCTGATTTTAGAATTCTTCTTTCTGCCAGCGACTAACGCATGACCCGACAACACAATAACAGACTGTCATTTTCACAATATCTTATATACTTTTAAATGGTATGATTTCAATTTAAATGTATTATGACACCTGCTTTGATATTTTGGACTCTACTGGGCTTTTAATTGTGAATTTGTTTTTTAAAGTACACTCCCCCGGCATATACACATTTCTCGTGCCCTTTAAGCCTTTGTAAGAGTATGTCTCTAAACCATTATTTGGGGTAGGCTCTGATTGCAGACCTTACAGCCATCTGAAGTTCCTTTGGAGTATTGTAGTGGATTCCTGTCAAATCTTGCTTTAAACAGGCAAAACAGTGCAAAATGAAACGGCAGTGTTTGTCCATTATACTGTCTTTCCCTCCCGTAAATCTTCGGTGAATTAGCAATCGGAGCCTACCGGGATTCGAAAGCAAAACCGCGATCATTCAAGATCTAGCTTGTCGTTTGAATTATCAGATGTTTATTCTACAAATAATTCATGTCGCTCAGATTGAGGCTTTGCCTTTTTTGTATTATGATTTGTTTGCAAAAGTAAACGACCGTTAGTTGCCTCAAACGACCATTAATTTTTGTTAGCGTTACAATGTATGACCTTTGACAGTTCACGATTTGTTTACATGACGAAGGGATGGATCGTTTTACACGTATTTACTCAGTATAGATCTATTTGTCTTTCAAAAAATGGAAACTCCGGCGACACTTCAAGAAAACGATGTTGTTATGAAAGTAAGAAAAATCCTTCACTGTCGTCCAATATTCATAGAAGGATTATATTTATCATTTTAAAGAAGCACCATTTCAAGTAATATTTTACTCTTTTTTTTTGCAAAATAATAGTGTCGAAAATGAGAAAGTACGTCGGCTACAGTAGTGAAAGTTTAAATTCTAGGTCTATAGGCTCAGTTTTCTTGCAGGAAACTATACAAACTCTCAAAAAGATTGTATTTAATTGTCTTAACTCATCATTGTTGATGTGCGATTAACCGGAGAAATTCGATTTAAAAAAAAAAAAAATTCTCGCTTGCTTGCACCCATCGATGTAAGTGTAGTCAGTGAAACCATTCTTGTTTCAAAATGGATGCTCTTGGTCCTTTGAGGCTCAACTATATCGTCCCTAGCACAAGATACAAATGTTGGTTTGCAGCAACAACCTATATTAGTCATCATTAACAAAAACAAAAACAACAACAACAAAGCAAAAAGAATCCACAAGCAGTATTTATTGTAATACTGTGTTTATCTGTTCACGTGCACGCTTGCAACTGTACGCAGTCATCGAAACTGATTAAGGTTCTAATGTTCCGGTATTTCACAGCCTTAACCAGGTAATCCTAGGCAAAAGAGACATATGTTGGTTTGCAACATACTTATTGGCATAAGTTTAATTGATTTCACTTGTGCAAAATTGCCATCGTGTATTAGTGCGCAGGCAATAAAACCATTTTAAGGTACCCGTCTCCATATTCATGCGCTGGGTATTTTACGTAGAGGCATAACCACAACGCAGTTAATTAGTCATGAAAACTGATTTAATGTTCTTGTCTGCGTATTAGTGCTCTGGGTATTTCAGTGGCTCAACCATGTTATCCTGAGTATAAAACACCCATTTCAGTTTGCGGCATATTTTTTGTCTCAAGTTGATTTCATGTGAGCACAACTGCCAGGTATAAGTGCACATTCATCCAGACCGATTTAAGGTTCTTGTTTCTGAATAAATACTCTAGGTATTCTAGAAGTTCAACCATGTCATCCAAACTTCTACCAACTTAAAGAGCGATAGATGAACTTTCTGAACTCACTTGGGTAATTTTTACATTTCAACCCCAAAAAAGAAAATTCGACAAATATTTCATTTTTCACATTCGGAAAATGCATTTTTCCTCTATGTTCTTTTTAAACCATACCTGCAATTTAAGAGTTAAAAGAGGACCAGAAGTTTCAGTTATGAAATTTATTAAACTAAGTTTATTTGAAAGGGCATAAATTGAATTTTCTTACCTCACTTGATATAACTTTCAATTCTCAAAATTGATAAAGTTATAAAAGTTTATCTACCAGGACCCTCCATAATTCTATATAAGAATACCGATAGAATAAAGCAGATATCGGTTTTAACATGTCTGCGAAAGTTAGCTATGGTCTTGTCCAAGGACACTCCCACGAAAAAAACCCAGTGCGTTCAATACGGCTCGAACCCGGGGCCCACAATTTTAAGACCATTTTTATAAACATTCTCGGTCTTATTCTACAGAATTTCCTGAATTTGAATAAACGCAACTTCTTAATCAAATGGTTTAGCCAATCAGAAGTAGCGTTACCGGTACCTTAAAGGATGAAGCTAAGAATGGTAGGTGAATACGACCCAGTTTCGAATTCACTAATTATTCTTAATTGTATTCTTAGTCTAATTCTAGAGTTGGAAAGCAATACAACTTCTGATTGGCTAAACCATTTGGTTTAGCCAATCAGAAGTTTTGTTACTTTCAAATGTAGAAAATTCTTGAGAATAAGACTGAGTAGTCTTAAGAATGGTTTGTGAATACTGACTCAGTTTTCCATTGAATGTCCTGGGTATGACACGTTGAAAGCGTAATATCTTTATCGTGCCTGTTGCTGCAATTTTGTTTCAGTGTTCAAAATCTCTCAGTTTATTAGTCTTATCCTACAGTTAGAAAATAACGCAACATCTGATGGGATAAACCACTTATTCTAGCCAATCAGATGTTGAGTTACTTTCCAATTCAGAAATTTCTTGAGAGTACGACGAAAATATTCATAATAATCAAAGGGAGCTAATAACTGCTCATATGATAAAACTAAAAAGTTATTACGTCCCACGGACGATTCTATTTTCGTCCTGCAGCCAACGAGCTTTAAAAAAGAATATTGCGGCAAAACGAATATTTGCTGTAACTTACAATTTCTTACTTGCCACATTTTTTTTAAAGTACCTGTACTTAAAGGTCCATGTTAATGACGAGTACTCCTACTTTACATGAATGTTTCAAAGACCTCTGTTAAAAATAAGCCATGCTCTGGCAAAAGGGGGCTTAATGCATCACCGTGATACATGATACCGGCCCAAGTCATCACATAATTATGGATCCATAAGAGCCACTTTTTTAAAATAACCGACTTAATCATGAGGTAGACTAGTCCATTAAAAAACAGAAAATTGACCTATAGCGAAACGGCCCAGATCGGTCTGCGCGGACTGCGCAGGCAGACCTGGGTCGATACTTTTCGCAGATGTATTAAGCCCCCTTTCACAGAGCATGGCTCAAATATTTATGAATGACTGTGTTTCCTGTGTTTCACTGATATTCGGCTGAATCGACAGTGGATGGAAAAGGGTAGGGCAGACGGTCCGCCTCTTACAGTACAGGTTCCCAGGTTCGAATCCCATAATGAGCGGGTCCAAGCTTTAAATCTACCCACACACATAACGACACGAGTACTGGTTGAGGTTTTATGGGAATCAATGAAGATAAAATATTTGAATATTTGATCTATATTGTAAGAACTTTTTTTTTATTAATAATCGATGTGAAATTTACATATTCAAACTAATTACAAGGCTGAGGCTTTGCAGTGCTCTGCCAAAGGACACTTCTAAATGACTTTCGGGTAGGCATTGGTCGAACCAGGAAACCAGATAAATAAAAGCCCGCCTCGACTCGGTCATGGAGGATTCCTGGATAGATGATTAGAAATACTAAGATTTTTAACAGAATACAATTTTACTGTAAACTGTTTAACCCTTTAACACACAATCACGAGATTTAACAACCCTGATAAAGGAGCCTTTTGGAAACATTGTGGGAAAGGGAGAAAATGCTTGTACCCAGCATTTTCTCCTTTTCCAACAATGTTTTCTACCATATCAAAGACAAATTTCAATATTTGTGCGTTGTTGCCGTGATATAACTAATAATTATGAAAGTGGCGTAAAACATTATTCAATCGGTTACCTTCTATGCATTTATTTTGAAAGAAAAATATTAGAATACTACATGTCAATTTTACTACTTACTAGTACCACATGACGCAGTTTTAGACCCTTCTGTATTGAAATTGTTTTGCAGATGAAAAAATAAAACTGGCTCAAATGATAGATTTCTGCGTGAAAGGGAAGAAAAAAAAAAAAAATGAGGAAAAAAAAGAAAATGCATGTTACAAGCATTTTCTCCTTTTTTGCACAATATTTTTGAAAGCCTCCTGTCTCAGGATCGATAAAACACGTGATATTTTGTAAAAGGGTTAGGGCGGCTAATGCATTGAGAATGCGGATGTTAGCTTTCTTCATATGTATTAATACATGAAAAAGAATGCGAACAATTTAAAGAAAAACATGCAATTATATTTTTTGACGAAAGTACAGGGTGTACCAAAATATATGTTACACTTTCAAACATGCCTAATGTATATTGTTTGTTCAGATAACACAAATAGATTTATACCATTTGACAAGTTTAGGAATACAGTTTTATGACATACGTGTATTTTGTGTGAAAGGTTACAATGAACAATGAACGTCATTTTCAATGTTATATGTAGACCAGTGTATGTTTTGAAAGGCGCTAGCTGTTTTTATTGTTCAATGTTACCTTACATACTGTACATGTCATATAACTGCATTCTTGTACTTATTAAACGGTATCAGTTTTACTGTTATCTTAACAAACAATATACCTTAGACATATTTGAAAGTGTAATACATATTTTGTGACACGATGTATGTAACTCTTTACCCCACAACACAATTTTAGAATGGCCAAAATTCAAAGCATTTCCAGACGACACTCAGATGATGGGATTTGTATCAGAAATAGTAAAACAATATGTTTTCAAATGCCTTTTACCCCAGGAAGGTTAAACTCATGATTATGTGGTAAAGGGTTAAATATTTATCCCTTGACTCTTTCGGCGTCCAAGGCAAAAACAGGGGTTTATGGGTACACCATAAATCAAGGTCGGACTGCACAGAACATCCAGTCCTATCTGAAGTTTGTACCGTCCACGAGTTTGGTCAATTCTACTAGATTAAGAAAAAAAAAACGAAAATTCCGAGTTTCAGTATATTGATGTGTCAGATATCTAAAGGGGTTGAAGTTTATATGAGCCAAGTTCCGTGAAAAGGGGACTCATGCCAGCTTGTGCAGTCCGCGCAGACTGACATGGGTCGAAACCTTTTGCCATCGCTTTTTTTATGTCCAATGATCATACTACTATAGGATTCACACAAACTGAAACTTATGGCTCCATAACTATTACGATGAGATGTCAGGAACAATGCATCACGGAGATGCCTTTAAACCCCCTTTTGCCAGAGCATGGCTCAAATATTTTTGGCGCTGAAAGAGAAAGTCACGTAGACTGGAAATATTCAGCCAGTGAAAAACACTCGGGTATTTCAATAATTCATATTAATTAGGAATAGTCAGGGATTAATAACATATCACATTAATTATGAAACAGTCTAGAACTAAGATCGGACAGCACGTTTTGTGAAGCCTGGTCCTGATCTACGTTGTCCGAAAATGCACCAACAACAAAGACAAAATGTCCGAACCACTTCAAATTATCAGTAAGATCCCGATTTCTTGGTATTTATTTGAGTTACACAAATCCGGATTCGCGATAAAACCATTCCCAATTTGAGATTACAGTTTGATTTTACGTTGAGAGTGTTCGATACGTTCCATTGACACTAGTGGGACTTTTCATATTAAACACGGATCTAGATTCGCAACTGGGACAACGCTTCAACAAAAATGAACGGCATCATAAAGATATTACAATCAAATGCAAACATATCAACAAATGGGTGTACGAGAATGTCTTGAGCATGGTCCCAAACCACCCGGTTAGGGAGACATTTCTGAACAAAATACATGTACGTCAAAATATGCTTTGGACAAAAAATACCTCAGGGCAATAACTCCAAAAATACTGATGACAGCGTAACAGATCTTGTGCACTACACTTGTCCTCAATAAGATCTATCTGTATTTGAAGTCAACTGCTTTAATACTTTAAAAGTAATACTCTAGACAAAAGAAAGGAAAAAAAAGAAAAAAAAAACTAGGGGCAATAATTTCAAAATTAATTTAAACAGAGTTATGGATCTTATGTACACCCAGTGTGATCTATCTGTATCGTCTGTATCTGAAGTGTTCAGTCAAACACCAAAAATGTAAAATAACAAAGGGCTATAACTCCAAAAATTGTACAGACAAAGGTACATATCATGTGCACTACAGTTGTTCTCAATATAATTTATCTGTATAATTAATTGTTTGAAGTTAATAGCTTTTATACCTTGAAAGTTATGCTCCGTACAAAAACCAACTAAGTAAAACAACAAAGGGCAAAAATAATGAGTACAGAGTTATTAATCTTGTTTGATGCACTTGTCCTTAACATGATCTAAATGTACATGAGGATTGTAATCAATAGCTTTTATAATTTGGGAGTTATGCTCCGAACAAAAATCTAATTTGTAATGTAACTCAGGGCAATAACTCTAAAAATAGTGAAAACACACAGGTGGTTCTTGTGCGCTGCATTTGTCCTCAATGCGATCTATTTGCATATAAGGTTAAAATTTAATAGCTTTTATACCTTGGAAGTTATGTTCGCGACAAAAATCCAATTTGTTAAATAACAGAGAGCAATAACTCCAAAATAATGAGGACAGAGTTAAGGATCTAGTGCACTCCACTACTCTTTAATTATTATGATCTATTTGTATATGAAGGTTCATGTCAGTGGCTTCCATACTTTGGAAGCTATGTTTAGGACGAAAATCTAATCTGTAAAATAAAAAAAGAGATATAACTCCAAAAACAAGAGGGCCATTGGTCATGAAGCGCTCACCTGAGTAAAGTTTGTAGGGCTGATAAAGCTGAAAAGATCCTAATTTTAATTATGTAAAACACATGAGTATAATTGACCTCCATTTTGCCCTGAATTGACCCAATTTCAAACCTGCATATACAGTTTCAAGTTGATAGCTAAATACTTTGAAAGTTATGCTTTGGAAAAAAATCCGGCATGTAAAATAATAAATGGAAATTACTCCAAAAACAACGATGACTTGGTTATGGTTCTTGGGCACTGCACTTTACTCAATGTGATTTCTGTGCATATGGAATTTGAAAATGATAGGCCCTTATACTTTGGAAGTTACACTCCTAACAAAAATCCAACATGTAACAGAGTGCAACAGCACAAAAAATAATGATGACAAAGTTATGCGTCTTGTGCACTGCTTATCTCCTGAATGTGATCTTTCTGCACATGAATTTTGAAGCCAATAGCTTTTATACTTTGGGAGAAATGCGCAAAACAAAGATCCAACTTGTAAAATAACAAAGGGCAATAAATCCAAAAATGATGATGGCAGATTTAGGCATCTTGTGCAAACCTGTAAAATAACAAAGGGTAATAACTCCTTTAAAATGAGGACAGAGTTATGCATCTTGAACATTACACTTCACCCAAATATGATCTATCTGCATACGAAGCTCAAAATTGATAGCTTTTATACTTAGAAAGTTATGCTCTGCTTCTTTAAAATAACAAAGGGCAATTACTCCAAAAATAATGATGTCAGAGTTATGCTGTTTGTGCACTGCACTTCTCCTCAATGTGATCTATCTGCATATGAATTTTGAAATAGATACCTCTCTTACTTTGGAAGTTATGCTCCGGACAAGATTTCAGCGGACGCGCGGACGGACAGACAAGCTGACTCCAGTACTTCCCCAAAAGCTATCGTTTGTGGGGCTATAACAATAGAACTATAGGGGCAAAATATCGTATCTTAATGCAGGACAATTTCACTATTTTATAAGCTGCATCTCAAATTAATCATCACGATGTACAATGGTTCGTAGGAGGTTGTCAGAAGCGCAAAAATGGCAAATTATTGGTATTCATGCTGCAGAAATCTCCTTGAGGCAAACAGGATACCATTACACTTTCATTAGCAGACTAATCAGAAAACATGTCCAGGACAATCAAGTGACGGACCGTCCGCGTAGGGGACGTCCTCCTGTGACGTCACACTGCGAAAACAATATACGGCTGGCGAGACGCTTGCCATCTGCATCCAGTACAGCCCTGAAACGTCTCTAGCTGCCAAATCGCCGACTGAGCACTAATACTGCAATAAATCGTCTATAGGCTACTGGATTGCCCTCATGGACGGGTTGGCGCACTCAACGGTCAAATGGACAGAGTACCCATTTGTACACTGTACACTGTTTCGTACACCCTGTGTGAACTCTTGCACAAATGTCATCAACTCATGTTCACCCATAGACTTACCAGCTCAAAACTTTTGTTTTCATTTTCATGCAAACTACCCCTTTACATAACAGCGTGTAAAGCAATTAATGTCACCGAATTAGACACTTCTGGTGTTCTTGTAAATATCCAAAACAAATTCTTTGATATCCTCAATCCATATCGCTCAAGTCGACTTGACCATAGTTTGACAATTCGTATGTGTGCTCGCCTCGACGACCAAAAACACTGGGGTTGCTTAACTTTTTTCTCTGTGTATATAGTATTTTTAGTTATATAGGAATTCATTTACTCTGCTCGAAATGACAGGCGATTCGAAAAATAGTTCACTACAACAACAATTTATTGAAAACCTGGTTAACACCATTTTCACACACGATTTCGTATGTATCCACACTCCCGACCTATATACTGCTTTAAACACTACTCATATTCTTACTCCTACACATTCTCCGGAAGGCCGCAGGTTTAACTATGCATTTGTAAATACACGTATATATTCTTAAATATCTAATATTTCAGCATTTGCTATTTTTGCAGAACTAGTTCGTGTCAACAAAGAGTCCGAACTAATGACAACGTAAATTTCTCTGCATATTTAACAAAAAGTTGAGCAATCTCTCTTTTCACAGGAAATGAGTTACATCATTTAACAAAGGACCGATTTAGTGAATCAAGTACATGTTTTTCTTTTTTTGTAGTATTCACGAAATCTTTGGTAAAATATCGGACACTACGGTTTGGAGAACAAATTTCTCCCAAACAATGAACGTGAAGAAACATCGGTATTAGTGTTTTCACATAATCATGCACAGATATGTCGCCAGAGTTTCATAGTCATCCTTTGGCTTTTTATTCCTTCCAACATTCATTTTCTTTGTCGTTCGTTTTGACTTCGCTCGTTCTTGATCTTTGCGTACCATATTTGTTGCCCCCTTTGATAGATTTTCACTCTTCACTGCAATGGAAGACTTTCCACGACGTTGAGTGCCGAGGTCCCCGTGGTCATGCTGTGTGGTTTGCTGTCGGTGAGTTTTCCTACTAGTAGAAGCTCCGTCTACTTGGTTTAAATGTGACAGTTCTTCTCCATTTAGTTTGGTTTTACTCTCTAGTAGCGTAACACTTTCCCGTTCATCTTGGAAGTTCCTAATGTACGTTGGAAGGTCTCCAAGACCTTCTGTCTTTTGAAGTAGAGACATGTACATCGTATCTACATTACGGATGTAGGGATACATGACGTCAATACGGCAATTCTTGTCTCCAAGTAAATCAGCCAACAGAAGAATTTGTTTCATTATTTCGAAACATTTACTGTATTTTTGGCAGAAATTATCACGGCGATACACGTGTTTCTTCAACAAATTATGACCTGTGAAAAAGTTGCGTAGATTCTTTTCTTGGAATGAAAAAGACAGACGATCAAAGATGTTTCGTAAACAATTGAAAGTCGTCACAAATCTATCATTACAATTTGAAATGTGATGCAAGAACGAGGTTTTTATGTGGTACGATGGAAATTGTCTGTTTACGTCACCATGTTTCGGAAAGGCAAGAAGAACCAACACTTTTAGAGCCCCAAAAACGCTTCTATGATGCTCACTTGTGTGTTGAATGATATCTTTCTCTTCTCTCGAATTAGAAATTCGCCAACAGAGAGAATTCTCACAGACATGGCAAACCTTTGGAACAAGATTGCGGGATCCATCGTTCGATAATAGACACTCTGATCTGTGTAAACCATAGGATGGTAACAAGTCGATCAAAACATAGATTACATCAAATGGAACCGATTTGTCTGAGAAGACTTCTATGTCTTTGGCCTGGAGGGAACAAGCACTGCTCTCCCACTTGAATATAAGATTGCAACCTTTCTCGTGAGAATTACCAAATTCAGATTCTGAAGCAATGGTCAACGATCCACTTTTCATTTTCACTATACAGTTTCGGCATCCTCTCTTGTGCTTTCGTTTAATTGTTTCAATGCCATGGCTACCTCTCACCGTAATGTTGCAATTACATAAATTACTAACAGCATGCATCAACTCATGTTGAAACCGCTTTTCAACATCCACTGCGGAGACTGATACATCTTGTAGGGCAGAAGACGCCAATAAGTTGTCCTCTTTAGGCAGCTTCAAGATATGCATGTGTCCATCACATGAGTTTGATGTTCTTTTGTCGAAATTTTCATTAATTGCCAAACGTGCTAAAAAGTCATACTCAACCACGGGATATTTTGTTGCATTTTTGGTTCCACCAAGCTGATCGCTCGGTGTATCGAAACTCCATATTCTTGTCCCTTCAGCCATACTTCCTGTCATTTCAATATCTAGAATATTGAATGATTCGGTATTATTAATTAACTTCATGTAACGCATTAGTAATGTCTTTACAGCCTCAGTTATATCTTTAATTTCGGAACTAGAAAAGTTAACGAAATAATGGTTACGCAAATCGTACAGCATTCCGTCCATTTTGTTTTGTTAAAGAGAATGGCCATAAGCTACTCTATTATACCTTTTTAACAGCCTTCGATGGCTTCATTTTGTGACTTTCCTTCCTTTTGATACTGACTGTTTCGGATGGTGTATCTGTTTTGTCCCACTTCTATACAGTTTTGGAATCATTTTGCTTTTCCAGTTTATTTGGTTTCTCTTCCCTGAAAGAATATTTAAAGAAGAGAGAAAAAAAATAGGTTTATTGGAAAAGTTTGTTACGGGAGACCACTCCTTCATGCATGGCTTCGTCCCGATTTAAATACAGTACCTAACAACTGCGTTAGGGAGATATCTCTTTAGCTCAGTGGTTATGGTATTGGTCTTTTAACCCTCGAAAAACGAGGATATTTGTCCACATGGGTTTGAATCCCGCCAGATGCAGTTTGTATTTCAGCTATGCATTTGTTGCGAACTTTCATGTTCGTAAGATGGGGGCTCGTCCGGGACTGGCCATTGAGCCATTAATCCCATTTGTTTTCCAAAAACGGACTTTCTGCCTAATAAGGCTTTGAGTCATCAATAAATGATTACTTTATGAGGGGGTGTGTTACGGGAGACCACTCCTTCATGCATGGCTTCGTCCACATGGGTTCGAATCCCGCCAGATGTGGTTTGTATTTCAGCTATGCATTTGTTGCGAACTTTCATGTTCGTAAGAAGTTGGAGAAGTGCGAATACTCTGAAAGGAAAGATACTTATGAAGGATATTTAAAGTGATCCATTAAAAATGTATGCGCTATGATCTGTGAAAAGGGGTTATATAAAAAAAAAAGTTTTGCTCTAGGCGAGCCTGCATAATTCGCGGTGGCTGACCTGAGTAGAAATGTTTTGCATTCAGGTCAAAGGACCAATCTTCCTAATGATTCAGTCGATTTTTTAACAAAAATGGATTTCTTGGATCCATAATTACATGGTAACTTGCTTGGTATAATGCATCAGAGGGATTATTAAACCCTCTTTTGACAGAGCATGGCCCATATATGACAACAGAGAACACATGTACGTCTTAACATTTTCCTGGACAGAAATATGCTTTCCCTATTCCAATTTATGAATCCTAGATATATTACTACGAAACAATTTAAGATGCCCTATTACGATCACATTTAATAAACACCAACAAAGATATCATAAACAATAGTAGAGAATGCACCTTCAGTCTTAAGTTTATTGTGTGAAATATTTTGGCTCGATTGCATTAATTGGGTTCGACTTCAAAATACAATGAACGGGCAAACGAATCTAACGAGTGTTCGTAGCAACAAAGAATGTTTCATGTTTGAGTAGATCATAGAAAATAATGAAAGAAATAACACTTTAGAACTGTTAAAAAAAAACGAAACCTACCTAGATTTTGGAGATCTTCTGAAAATGTGTATAGAAATAGCTGTCCTTGGATTCTGATGTTGTCTTTCTTCCCCTTTCTCAATCGCTGAACGAAAAATACAAAAAATATTTCCAGGATAAGAAATGTGAAAGCGTTTCTCCTTATATCGGGATGGCGGAACGGTGTACTGAAATTGAAAATATCCTGGTTGAAGAACACTTCGTAATGGTTCTTGACATTCATTACTCTTACATAATATTTCAGTAGTGTTTCTTTAGCTTTTACAAAAATGTATCTGTTATTTTGTGCAATAAAAATAAAACACAAAATCATGGTTAAATATATTAATTAAGATATATTCCGGATACGGAAGTATGATAATGACCCGTAGACAAATCAAGAATAAGTCTTGCACTTGACATATTATGTTTGAACACTTGGAAATAGGTCCGATTCTAAGAAGTACTTCATTTTCTCTTCATGTTAGACCGCTTATCTTGCGTTTAGCGTTTTCATGATAAATGATATGCACCGATTTCTAGGGGGGAAAAAAGGCTCTTGGCATTTTTCACGCCAGGCGTGAACCGTCTAGTTTCATTAGCTTAACATTTATAAAGCTCTTCAAACTTTTTTCGTAAGATTGCTTAAAAAGAAATGATGTAGTCTAAAGGTAGGTAATGATTTTTCCATAGATCCTTGTGCACTTTTTATTTCTTCACTCGATCATACGACCCGCGCATACTTTTCAGAATAAAAATAATATACATTAATTCAATAAAATAAATCGACGCATCATGCTGAGATGAACAGTACGTAATAGAAACGTTAACAATGCATTTGATTCCAAAACTTGAGCATGTTGGCCGCCTTTCCTATCAGATTTGGTGCCAATTTCTAGTTTGTGATTGGAAACAAATGCTTGTAAAGGAATATATCAAGGCAGCCTTTGAAAGATGTCTACATGAATCTCTTGAAATTCCAAAGCAAACGAAGGTATAGAGTTCGTTACGTCTCATGAAGTACGAGTCAAAACTGGGCTTGACAGATTTAGTCCATGTTTTATATTCGGAAACAGCATTACAGTTTTCAATTTGCCAATAATTTATCGTTAATATTGAGTTGAATCGCCTCTTTACTATTATTTTGTGATGAGTGGATCAACTATACTAACAATTAAACTTCCTGTGTCGGACAAGTGGTCCTATCTGATGGGTCCCAAACCAAGAAACAACATCACATATGTTGTAGGTATGGCAAGACGCATTTAATGGCACCAATAATACACACGTACAAAACACATGCAAGGCTGTCTAAGGCAAAAAAAACAAAACAACAGTCTTAGCTAAACATACTTATTCTATGAAACGGACTTTACTTGGTTCGGCTAGACTAGTCCAAGCAAAAACAGAGATAAACCTATATCTTGAAGGGAAAAACTATGGAAATCTGTGCCCATTTGTCGGATACCATGGAACATTCAGCCACATTCAGTTTCAGTACTTTGACAAAACTTTCACTTTTCCGCATTCAGTCGTAATGAGAACTTAACTTTATTCATCTACAAAATGTATCTATTTTGTTTTATGTGTTGATTCAAGTGAAGCTCGACTACACCCCATCTTACATGTACATGTAGCTGCCCCACATCTTCTGCAAAGCTGGTTTTGTATTTACCCTTCCGCTAAGACAATATTACACAGGCATACGATTTGCTGAGTACCAACAATTCTATAATTTATCCTTTGACTGTAAGAGAGTATACTGCGTTTAGTTCTCCACGATGTCCACGAAATCTAAGATTTCAAAAACAGTGCGGAACTCCACGATTTATTGCATTGAGTTTGCTTTCCTGCGCTTTCTTACGGTCTGCGTACGTTTGTTACGAGCTTCGTCGATTGATTACGAAACAAAAACGATTCTGGTCAAGATCTGCCACCATTTTCATCACGTTCACTCAAGGTCTCTCACCATTTCTACATTCTGCTATCACTTGTTGTCACGTTTCGTTCAAGCCGCTCCTTATCAAGTTCTGTTTAACTCTGCTACGATTTTTGTCAACGATTTGATCAAGATTGTCACGTTTTGCACAGGATTTGGGTATGGATACAAGAAAGCATAAGTCAAGTCATCCTCTCTTGAAATTCAAAAGAGAAACGAGCTATGCAACCAAGACAAGAAAAAGACGCTGTTCAAATTAACAGGTTTTAAGTACATGTATACCTATATAGTTACTCGTCGTCAGCAGCAACAAGAAGCAGGATAGGATAGGATAGAAGAGAAAGAAACAGAGGGATTGGACCTGCTTGGTGGGACCATGGTGAAGTGTCAGTCGGAGGAAACTATTGATTCATTTTTCTCAGCTTCCTATCAGTCATTATAAGGCATGAAATAGTGAAACTTACTGAATTGTCTTTCCAGATTCACTAAGACCACCGTCGATGAACCGTCTAGGTCTGATGCGCCGCGATAAGGTCTGTAACTTCTAAGATTTTCATGTTCTACTACGTTCTCTCAAGATTAACAATAAATCGGCGTAATCTTGACAAACTTTTTGACAGTCAATAATTCTTTCAAGTTCCTTACGATCATTCCGATAGCACAAAGTTCCCTCAAGATCAATACGATTCGACCTCACGACCACTCACACCCACTACGCTTCTCTCAAATCGTGGACAGCGCGGCTACTGTAAACGCAGGAGTTGTAAAACCTATTTCACAATTCAGTCTGTGTGCCTTACCCAAGTTTAGATTTGACTTTGCAGTTTTCAAGTCGTTTACTGCCTTTTAAATAGATTCCATTTCTTTTTGAGGCCTAGAAGATATCCACTTCATTAAATATGCCTTGGAGCATGGCTAGTGGAAAGTATAGACCAGAGATAGTAGAGCATGTCTTAACCAAAGCCGTCCGAAAAAGCTATATTACTTGCAATCGGTTGCGAAAAAGTAAAACACGTTTTTGTACTCATAAGATTAGATTGACTGAGCAGTTTTTATATAAACCATAACAACATCCCAATGTGGGAGTTCTCTGAGGCTCGGTGGGCTTGGCATTGAACTAAAAATCAAGAAATAATTGTCAAAACCCCACTAAATTCGCTGGTGCAAGTGTTCTTAGGTAAGGCACTGCATGGACCCTTTCTGGTATGGGTAAAACTCAGGACAAATGCGAGAGAGTAGGCCGGTACTGTAATTCGACTGAAATACTTCTAAAAAGCAGCTTAAAACACTAGATGAAGTAAACAAATGTACCAATGCACTTATCTCTAGAAGTCATTCGTTGTTATGTATCTCCAAATCCGGTAAAGGAAAAATATGTTTAAAAAAACAAAACACTTTCTTTGACTGTCAAAACTGTGCCACTGTGTTGAAACTTAAAATCGATATTCTTATGCAATTCATTTCTGTTACTTTACGATTATAGTAAATAGATACTCCCCGAGTGCCCTGTAAAATGAGGTGGATTGAATTCATTTCAGATTTAACTTTTTGGGCGTCAAACATACATCAACAAGACCTCTGTTGGTAGCTTAAATCACGATCCTTTGAAATAGGACAGATTTTCATCTTACAGGCTTCACTCAACAAGAGGTTGGTATAGATCAAAGATCAGACTGCACGTTCTGTGCAGTCTGATCTTCATCTGTGCCGTCCGCATATACCCATAATTTCGTCCATGGCGCTGAAAGGGTTAAAGGGTTGAGATATCAATTTCACTTCCTTCTTTGGAAGCGCTTTTGTATAATTCTTTTGTGAATTTAAAGATGCCCGTCTACAGCCGGTGAGCAAAAACGCTGTTAAATTTCAAACAATTTAGAATGGTTCAGAAATCAGTCCTTTGTGTAAACATGGATAAATTACTGACATATATGGTGTAATTGAAAAAAAGAAACACGGAGATTTGTATTAGAAACCGAACATTGGTCAGAAGAAAACTGGCTGACGATCGAAGTTGTAAACAATGGCGGTGCGTCACGGAAATTTATCGTTGGTTTCCGCCTAGAGTCGGATACGGTGTAATTTGCATATAGGCCGCGACCACCGTCTGAAAATCAAAGCTGCAACAGAGAAGCCTCCATTTTCCTTTGTTTACTTCATTAAACGCAGGGCGAAGGTCAAATATAGTCACGTGACAGAATGCGTGGTCATTATACGAATCTACCCGAGTGTATTTCGGATATATCGAAAATCTTCGATTCAAAAACCGGAAACGACGAGTCTGTTTACATGGAAGGCCGCAACTCAGCGAAATGCATTTTCTATCGACCGTAATCTAAGCAACCTTGCAACCGTCAGGCGCAATATTTGGCATGAAGATATAAGAATGACTATATTTTGATAAAATAAAGACAAAATGAGTTAAAACTGGCTGAAAATGAGTATAAGGGCCTCTTTAAAAAAAAAGTCAATACCTTGAAATGATATCCCGCGTCGAAAAAGACCTTTTTTTGATTTATTGTGTTTTGTATGTACACATGACTTTTTTGTTATTGGTCCATAATGAAATTATACATTAAGCCCCCTTTTTCCATGAGATAACATTTAATTAGATAAAAATAAATATGATATTATGTGGCATATGATATTCAATACACATATAAAGTTTCAAAAAATGTTGTCCAGTAGTTAAAAAGATAATGTTACATAATGGAAATATACATTGAACCCACTTTTCCCATGACAGGGCCATATAAAAAAGTTTATGTACGGACTATTATGAGAAACACAGGTATGACGTTTCATTAATTTTGTTCAAGGATTTTAGAAGATATTTGTCCGGACGGACGGCCAACGCAAAAACTATATCCCATCGCCTTCGGCGGGGGATAAAAAAAACTATCATGACTGGAATCCTGTTTGCCAGTTCAGTCTTCATACGTGGATCCCGCAAAAAGAGTTATCTCTAATGGGCTTCCGTAATGTTATCCTATTTCTTTTCAGAAATCTTCACTGCACTTGAAAGGTGTGTGCAATAACTAACTATATCCGTTAATTTTGTACCAATTGCACTTACAATGTCCGAGTTATCTCAGATAGAATTGCACGCACTCTGAATCATTTAAGCTCAAAGCTGACCAACGTCCAAGTCAGTATGGTAAGGTTTTCATATCTTTCGCATTAACGCCTCCTCTCACAAGTGTGACATCGTTGAGTCTTCTCTTGCTTTTGAAAAGGTCGTAGTTGTAAACCGTTTGCCTTATCCACCTGAATTGAGTCCTTGGGACTTGAATTTTTTTTTTTCGAAGCATCCAGGCGTTCTTTAGGCAGTGTCATTTGTAATTGCTACAACAGATACCTAAAATAGGCCTTTTTTGCATGTTGTTTTTTCTTTTGGAGTAGGGGGAAAAGGCTAACAAAAAAGCGTTTTGGTAAAGGACAGATACTATCAAGGCTTGTAAAGGATATAGTTGTTTTAACACTTAACTTTAAAGAATATGAGCCCGATGAAAAAGCGTTTTACTGGACCATCAAAGATTTACAAAAAAAAAAAAACCAAAACTCATATACAGGTGAAATCAGATACAAGATTAATACTATACAGGTATAGATATACCTCAAAGACTGGACCGAGGGGTCTAAATGAAAAGCTAGAAGAGGTATTTCTTAACCCTTATTCTGCTAAATAAGTGAAACGAAATTTTCAAGCCGATAGTATAAACCCAAATTTTGCTATTTTAAATTTGTTTTGCGGAAATTTTCTCCTTATTGGACAGTGTAGATCAAAGATCGAACTGCACGTTCTGTGCAGTCCGATCTTGATCTTCACTGTCCGCAAAAGATCTGTGAGTACTTAGCAGCCTAAGAGTTAAATGATCTATGCACGAGTAGACCTATGTTCTATGGGTTTTAAAGTTTTCAGTTAGTTAATCAGGCAAATTGAGTTTATGAAACTACATATATCAATACATTTATATTTTAGATTTAAAACTTCGAAATTTGAGACTCATCATAATATTATTCTTTACACCCCTCGACTATTGACGAATCCATTGTATAAAGTACTTTTGTGTCTCAGTGGAACATCTATATAACAGAATTTCATTTGGGAAAGATAATTATAAATATGACGCTGGAGACAGATAGACAGGGGAAGAAGGAAAAAGATTTTTAAAAAAGTATATTATTCCTCCTACCTTTACCACAATTATGGTTTTTATAGACCCTCATTGTATAATTTTCTTTTGCAATCCTGTCTCTCAAAAACAGATGATAAGTATTGAGGTCATGGCTTCAAAGCGAGCTGCAGTATCTTATTTCTTTTCTTTTTTCCTCATTCCCGATGGATTATATACACGTTTTTCTTTGCATTAAATGATTTTAGTCCTGTACATATGACAAAATTTTAGACTTGTCAAAATTGTAAGCATTTGAAGACGACTGATAAAAAGTAGCCGCAATGATGATATGTGTCTGTAAAAGAGAATGTTGAACATAAGAGGGGTGATCAAATAGTTTGCGGTACAGTTAACCCATTTCTTTTATTTACATACAAATATCTATAAAGTGAAACATAAATATGTTATAGAGCAGTTAATATTCTATTGGAAAAGAAATAAAATTAATAACGAGCGACAGCGAGTTACGGGCGAAGCCTGTAACGAGTGAAGCTCGTTTTGCGGTAACACCGTTCTAGATTTTTAACAAGCAATTTCGTTGAAATGATATCCCCCGCTGAAAAATTTACTTGACCACGTAACTTAAAATCGCTCCCAGTCGGCCTTTTGTCGTCGAATCAAAAAATAAACAAAAGTGTATCGGCGGAATGGGTTATTGTACACATGTATAAAGTTTCACGAAATTCTGTCCAATGGTATTGGAGATATTCTCCCGGACGGACACACGGACGGACGGACGGAAGGAAGGACGGACGGAAGGACGGACGGACGAACAACGCTAAAACTATAACCCTCCGCCTTCGGCGGGGGATAAAAATAAAATATCCGACTTCGTTCTGGGTTTTAGTCTAAATCTAGAAGGGGATGACTAAAAATTGAGTGTCTTCCGGTTGGTCGCACAGCGTCACACGTATCACAATCTTTCGCAAATTTACGTAATTGGTCAAAAATACAAAAAATACCTAACGACTGGATTATTACTTAAAAATCATCGTCAGTTTAATGAGTACAGATTATCTAATCTCGTGCTTACTTTCAGGGTATTGAACGTCTATTTTTGTAATATGAAAAAGGCAAAGCCTCAATACGAGCGACGTGAATAATTTGTGGAACAAATATCTAAAAATTCGAATGACGAGCTAGATTCAAAAGGTTCTAAGTTCGAATGCCGGCTTTTCCGAACTAATTTTGAGCGTAGTCAAAAGTAGAAAGCATACTTCTTTCGTAGATGTATATATGTGAAATAGGGCAAACAGTCCCGGATTCCCTTAAATTAAAGACAGTTCCCCGGCAATTTTGTTAATTTATGTCCAGAAAAAAATAACTTGGAGTGTTTATTGGTTCACATAATTTTAAAGAACGTTTTACGAGGACATTTCCTCACTGCATGTAGATCTAGATCTATAAGAGAGAGAAAAAAAGAAAAGACGGAAAGGAAGAAATTCACGGTTACATTTTCACATTGCATGTAAAAAAGGAGAAGGGGAAAAATACCTTTCACTTTTTATAGATCAATATCATTCCATAGAACACTGCTGTCTTTCTGCAATACCACCAGTGGCTTTCATCGCCAGAGAATCATGTATGATCGCCACCTTTTGAAGGGTTTAGTTGGTGATTAAGGTTGACTGGATTGTTTCCACCGCTAACCGTGCGCTACTGCAGCAACATCTGATCATTCACATCTTGATCTCTCCATCTTTGGAGAATTATGATTTTTTTCGACTTTGATTTTTACGAGGAATCGGCCAGTATGTTGGGATAAATATTGAGCAAAGCACTGGTAAAAAAAAACTCCAGGAACGCATGGTAGGTGCACTTGCCGCAATATATGTACAACCGAAAGGAAAACAAATAATCAAACTAACAGAGAATCTTTCTTTCATTTCTTCGTTTGTACATCAATATAATACAATAATGGGAAAAAAAGAGAGTTTTACTGGTTTCATCCTTGTAAGGGCTCTTCAAGAAATGGCCTGAAGAAAGATTCTCCTACCCCCCTCCACCACCTTCGGATATACCAATCCGTATTTGTGACCATCCACATTTCGAAGGTTACTTATTATATAATGTTGAAATCTACGACAGACTCCATACAAACAAACAATTCTGTATGAATATAAGGTCCACGTCAATCACCGGTAGATCAACTAGTCATCTGTTTCAACCCATATAGATCTAGTCTACATATATGTGTATTTAAGTTGTAGATCTATCAATGGCGGCAAGAGCACCTACCCATCTTTTACCTGGAGTTTCTTTAAAATGAAAGAGCGTAGATCGCCAAAATCAGATTATTTGTAGCTTTCCTATTTCATCCCATCTGCTTTCCTACACGTCCATCGTTGAAACAGTGATCAGTGTAGAGAGAGAAATGAATTCTGTCGTAATGACTAGATCTATCATCAATCCTAGGAATGAAATTTGCTGACTTATCGGACAGATATCCGGCTTATGGTAAAAAAAAAACCAACCTTTTAAATCTATCAACAAGCTTCTAGTCTAATATGAAAAAGGCAAAGCCTCAATACGAGCGACGTGAATGGTTTGTGGAACAAATATCTATTAATTCGAATGACGACTAAGATTCTAGATCTTAAAATCAATGGGTTTTGAGTTCGAATTCCGTCTTTGCCAAAACTAATTTTGAGCGTTGTCAAAAGTAGAAAGGATTTTTCTTTCGTAGATTTATACATGTGAAAAAGGGCTAACTGTCCCTGATTTCCTGAACAAAGTAAAGACAGTTCCTTGACAATTTCGTTAATTTATGTCCAGAACAATATCTTGGAATGATTATTGGTTCACATACTTGTAAAGACCATTTTACGGGAACAAATTTCCTCACTGCATGTAGATCTAGATCTATATAATAGAGGCTTTGATTTTTACGAGGAATTGGTCAGTAAGTTGGGAAGAATACTAGTACTGAGCAGAGTAGGCTACTGGTAAAAGGAACTTCAGGAACGCATAGTAGGTGCACTTGCCGCCGCAATGAATATACACACAAAAGGAAAACAAACAAACAAACAAACAAAACATTTCTTTCATATCTTCGTTAGTGCACAGGTCTACCCACGTTTACCTGGAGTTTCTCTAAAATAAGAGTGCTTAGATCGCTAAAATCAGATTATACACTATGTGGCTTTCCTTTTTCATCCCATCTGCTTTATCACAAAAAAAAACCTCCTCCGGCAGTGTATTAAACCCATGACATATTTTTGATAATACACTAGTGTATTATCGTTTTTTGCGTCCCGGTTCTGATCAGTTTTCAGTCACGAGCGCGTGAAGCCAAAGAAACCAACCACAGTTTGTGCGGGAATTCGTACTGTTACGCCGTTTCGGGGAAAAATGACGTCACTGTTGCTAAGACGTATACGCGTGGAACGGTTTTGATTTTCGTGTTTGATAAAAACCAAGAAATGCAGCGAAAGTCTCTTAAAATCAGTATTATTGCGGAAATAGGTGGACTAAACCTCTCTGTAAAATATTTCACTCTTCTGTCGGTGTAAATGTCAAAGAACTATTTACTTGTGTATGTACACAAGTAGTAATAAAAGGAGAAAGCTGGGTTTTAACCACAAATTTGACCATCTACGAAAGAGCTAGTTTTTTATCCATATGTATACTTAAATTAACATTTTAACCATGTGTATGATTAAAATATTATACCAACCATCTCCCTGCTTAAATCTAAAACTGAACATCTCCCTGCTTAAATCTAAAACTGACTATCTCCCTGCTTAAATCTAAAACTGACCATCTCCCTGCTTAAAACTAAAACTAACCATATCCCTGCTTATTACTAAAACTAACCATATCCCTGCTTATTACTACATCCCAACGATTCGTATTTTTAGCCCATATAGCTATATGAGCGAAATTCCCTATTTTTGATAAATCTAACCTCAATCACATCTATGGTTATGCTGCTAAACAACATCCTAGTTAACGCGTCACATATTTTAGCCCATATGGCTATATGAGCGAAATTACAACATTTTTTACTTCGTCATATGATATAAAAAATAACTTTTATAAGTCTAACTCTACCAAAATAGATATATAAGCGTGTGTTGCATCGCGGTTAGTTGATCTTGAAATAAAGTTTATTATGTCACATTGCTTTACCTCCAACGCCCTCGGAAAAACTGTACAGCTACAAATTTCATCCTCCTTTTTAATAATAGAGTAATCAACCTGCTCCAATCCGTTTACCGCAATATTAACTTTTACCTCTTCTGGTACATTAAGATCCTTTTTAACAATCGTTAAACTTCCTCTTATAATTCTACCTGACGCACTCATGCAGTAACCCCCTAAGCCATGCCTTTTACCTGAATTACCATTACCAAAAGAGAACTCATAATTACCGTCTCCAATTGGTCCCTGTTCTTCAGCCCACACGGTTATAATGGGTTTAGGGCCTATGAGAGAAGGAAGGGATACTTTTTTATCCACATAGGATTTTGTTGCTAAATCTCTCTCTTCTACCGGGGTTGCAGCGTTTTTTAGAGAAAAACCTTGGAGATCTATGTCAGCCACCGCCGTGAAACTTCCATCTGGATTTTTTACGATAGCTCCACCATTATCAACATAATTTTTATTGGCAGCAGCATCGCGGGATGTAGGATTAGGTAATCCAGTAATCGGGTTATCATTCATATCTATTCCACCAGCCATTGAAAAAGATCCATCTTGTTTTTTTGTTAAAGCTTTTTCACCTGCAGTAGCTACCTCAACGACGGTATCTACATAAAACTTATTTACAGCTTGATCATTTTCTAAAGGACTTCCAACATTGTTAATCCTTCGTCCTCCCATAGAAACGTCATCAACTGCCATATACCTACCAGCTCCATAAACGAAAGCTTTATTTGCGCTGTCTACATATCTTTTAGTTGCTGCATCTTGGGCATCTGCGGGATCCAAAAGATTAGTTAAACTATATCCTTTCATATCTATATTTGCAATAGCGGAAAAGGTACCATCTCGGTTCTCTACTATTGCTTTACCGCTTCTATCCACGTATTTTTTAGTAGCTGCTTCGTTCGGTTCTGTAGGCTCCTTAACATTTCTTATTTCATTGAAACCCATATTTATAAATCCAAGGGCTTGGTATCCACCATTTTCGTTTAATAACCCCCCAGAATCTTCATCAACGTAATGTTTTGTAGCAATGTCTTGGGGATTTACCGGATTACTAACCCTCGTTAATGTATTACCATTCATGTTTATAGAACCAGTAACAACAGTTGTACCATCTTTACGTAAAAAATTATTATTTATGTAAGCGAGTGACACACCATCACCGCTTATTTTATCTTCTTTCATTCTTCCGAATTTATCAACCGGCATTTTTTATATTGCTAAAAAAGTTTATTTAAAATATTTTGAAACTTTTTACCCGAGCTTAACTCTTTTAGAATGTATAAACATAACTGCCCACAAAATACCTCCCCAGCTTGTTGTAATTGATCAGTATTGTACTGTATTGGACTTTTTAGGTACTCTTGAATTTCATTAGGTGGCTGTATGCCATAACTGTCAAAATAAATTTTAGTTTTACCGTTTTTATACCAAGCAACCCAATGCGTACCAGGTCCACCACTTTTATCAAAGTTTAATATACCACATTCTTTTTTATTTGGTTTTCTCGGTAATGTATCTCGTAAAAAGACTCCTCTAAAATAAGGTATCTCTAATCTTTTTACAGCATCTTCTAACTCGAAATTATTTAATGGTTTATTTGGTAAAATTACGTTTTCAATCGAAATATTTAACATTTTTTTTATAGTTAAATATTTCTAATGTCTTTATTGTCAACCCATGAATTAAATTCATCGGGATAACCTTTCCACTTTACAAGAGATTTCTTTTTTCCTTTTTTAATAACCTTTTCTATCTTATACAGCTCCTGAGTGGTTTTCTGTAGTTCAGGTTCATAAAAGGTACCTTGTATTTCTTCTCCATTAAGATCCTTAATTTTATATGTTACAGGTGATGTATGTATTACTTCAGAAACTGTAAAAACCTCTTCTGTCCATCTTGTTGTATAACCTTTCTCAAAAGTCTTTTTCTTTTTAGTTATCGTTACATTGTCTCCAATGGAAAACTTAGGCTTTATATCTTTTTTTTCGAGATTATCGGGGTAAAGATTTCTCCAAACTTTGGTTTCATTTTCTTTTTTACCCGCATTTACTGGAGTCATCTTAATAGATGAATGCCTTGAGTTATTATATTCTTTAACGAGATCAGTTAACACGTCAATGTAAATATTTGTAGAATGAGCAGAAAAATACTTCCACATTTTTTCTTTCACTGTTCTAATCCATCTCTCAACAACACTAGATTTTTCCTCATTTTCAGTAGAATACAATTCAACCAAGTCTTTTACATCTTTGTTATAAAACTCTTTACCCTTATCCACCCACATTTTTTCCGGTTTCCTCTCCTTAAAAATACTTTTTAATGCTATAGCAACAGATTTCCCCGTTTTATCTTTTAATGGCACTAACTATCCGTATTTAGAAAAGATGTCAATAGCAGCGAGAAGGTATTTTACACCGTGATTAAACTTAGAAAATGCTTGCATGTCTACTAAATCCACAGCCCATATCTTATCTATACCATTTACTATAACTCTCCTTTTCTTAAATTTTCTTCTTACAGGTTTATGTAATTCTGCCGATAAATTTATCATGCTGGTATTTTTTTTTTTTTTAACTCCCATTCCAAATTTCATCTTTGTTCCAATGAGTTTACTTACCAAGCCCCTTTCCATCTTTTCTCTAATAGTAGGATTGTAAATACCTTTTAACTCTGTTAACATATTCTTATCGCACACTGCGTTTCGTGTGGCAGTGTCATTATTCTGAAGATAACAAACATCATGATGATAAGCAGCTTTATCAACGCGGTTTATTGGTTTACTCCATTTCTTTGGTGTTAAATCTGGATTGAGTCTTTTCTTTAATTTAGTGCCAGGTCCCGTAAAATTATGGCCAGGGAGATGCATTTCAAAAGGTAAATTATTTATAGCTTTATTTAGCAATGATCCTCCCTTTGTCGTCTTAACAAACTGAGTTTTAGTTATTCCGCAAACCATACATTTCCCACGTTTCATATTTCTTCCATTTTTAGCAACAGTATAGTTTATGTCACTTGTATCAGTAACTTTTTTACATTTAACACAATACATTTTTTTATATAAAAATTAAAAAAGTTATATAAAATGGATATTGTAAACTTATCATGGAATGAAGTAGTATCAAAGAGATTTAATCACTCTCTTTTACCAAAAAGTATCAGAGGTTAAATTATAGGTAAATCAGGATGTGGTAAAACTACTCTATTGCTAAACCTTTTACTTAGACCGGGATGGCTCGACTATAATGATTTAACTGTTTTTGGAAAAAGCCTTTTTCAACCAGAATACCGAATACTAAAAAAGGCTTTTGAAGAAAAACTACCAAAAGAATGTATTTTAAAGTTGTTTAACATGCGTGACGAAATACAAGAATCAAATGTATGCCCTACTGCTTTAGTTGAGGAAGAGGTTAAATCGTTTAAAAACATATCGGATATAAATTGTAACTTTTTTGAAAATGCGAGTGATGTACCTGATCCGAGAGAGTTAAACTCAGAAAATAAAAATTTAATGATTTTTGATGATTTACTTTTAGAAAAACAGAATAAATGTGAGGGTTACTACATTCGGGGAAGACATAGTAACGTAGATTGTTTTTACCTCTCACAGAATTATTTTAGACTACCAAGGCAAACTATTAGAGAAAACGCTAATTTTATTTGTCTTTTCCGACAAGACCTAAAAAACATTAACCATATTTATAGTGATCATGTAGGTGATGATATGTCAAAGGATGAATTTAGGGAATTTTGTAAAAAGGCATGGGAAAGACCGCACGGCTTTGCTATTATCGATTTAACCAGTAAAAAAAATAATGGGAAGTATAGGAACGGTTTTGACAACTTTTACATACCTAAGACAGTATAATAAAAAAATATTTATTATAAAAAATGGAAGAACTTTTAAAACAAATTGTAAAAAATACAGAACATAAAACATCATTTCAAATTATAGTAAGCGACAACAAAACACGTTTTAGAACAAGGTTTAACCCCCCTATTCAGCTGGAAAAGGATAAAATATATGAAATAGCTTTAGTAAACCTTGAAACTTACTACTCTTTTCCAAACATTGATACAACAAACAACATATTCGTTTATTCTCCAGATAATGGTAATTCATGGATTAAAATAAAAATACCTGAAGGAAGTTATGACCTTGTTGACATAAATGATACCATTCACCAGGAAATGAGAAAAAAAAACGCCATTACGATGAAGATAATGAAGAATATTATATTAACATTTCTGCAAACACCAATACCTTAAAGTCTGTTTTTACTCTAGAAAATGGTTATCAAGTGGATTTTAATCAACCTAACTCTATTGCTAAAGTATTAGGATTTACTCACGCTAAATATACACAAGGATTTTACGAGTCGGAGAATGTAGTGAACATTTTTAGTATAAATAGTTTGCTTGTTAACATAGATATTATTTCTGGAAGTTATGTTGATGGTTCAACAAAAAATACGATTTACTCTTTTTTCCCAGATGTTGCACCTGGATATAAGATAATTGAGTCACCACTTAATTTAGTATACTTACCATTAACATTACATGAAATACATAGCCTAGAGGTAAATATTACAGATCAAGATGGCAATTTACTAAATCTTAGAGGTGAAAATTTAACAATTAGATTCCATATTAGAGAAGCGAGATAAAATAAAAAAAGAATCATATATAAAAATGACAAGTTACACTACTGTTAAAGTAAATATATCAGAAGGACAAAAGGAAAAGCTTCAACATGCTCTTAAAGCTAGTTGCCCGGTAAGTATACGTTTAGGTCATGAAGATTTAAAAGGTAATGATGTTTTAGCAATTACCAATTCACAAGCAAAAAAAAATAGCTAAAGCCTATGAGGAGGGTAAGGGTATAACTATTAAAATGTCTGTGAAACAACTTAAACATAATATGAAAATAGAGGGAGGTTTTCTTGGAATGTTGGCCGGGTTAGCTGCTAGAGCTTTACCAATGATTGCAAAAACCGTTTTACCTGCGTTAGGTATTGGTGCTCTCTCTGGATTAGCTCAAACAGGGGTACAAAAAGCAATGGGGTCGGGTCTTTATCTTAAAAAAGGGGGTTGTGTTTGTAAAGTTGAAACTGATGGATATGGATTATTCTTAAAGCCATACAAAGGTAAAGGTTTAAAGTATGTTGGTGATGGTTTCTATTTAAATCAAGGAGGGGAAATTTATGACGGAAAAGGGTTTTTGCTTGGGCCTAATAGTCCATTTGCTAATGTCCCTATTCTAGGAGCTATCTTATAAATAATATTAATACAAAAAAATAATACATAATTAAAAATGATACGTATATATAATTGTGATTTTCAAGATAATGAAAATATAAAAGTAGTAATTTGTTGGTATCCTTTACAAAATTTGGAATATCCACCTAAAAAAATAACAGATAATACATGGGAAGTATATTCACAAAGTGAAATAATACTACAACCTTTAGAAAAAGTAAAATTGCAACTTGGGCTTGGATGTTTTACACATAATAATGATAAAATTGCAACTGTACTTAAAGATAATTTATCCTTAAAAGGTCTAACATACATAAAAGGCAATAGATTAGTTACAAGAGATGATATATTTATATTTATAAAAAATATTTCTAATAGAAAGATTACTATCGCAAAAAATGAACCTTTATTTATAGTTTCTTATAATGATGACTCTCATGATTTTAGAAGTCATGGTTAAGTTATATTGTAATGTTATAAATAATAATATTTAAATATTATTTGTAACAAGTAAAAATAAAAATGGATATACACAAATTTGGTATAAAACATAATACTGCTAATCAACATAAAACTATATTTTGGCGCCCATTGCAAGGTATAAAACCTACACCTCGAAAAGTAAATACGGTAACCTGGGAAATTTTTAGTCAAGAGAAGATTATACTAAAACCTAAGGAAGTAAAACAAATACTTTTAGGGTTTGGGTTTATGATGACTAAAGGAGTTGTGTTAACAAGCTTAGCTTACTCCTTGAAATTTAAACGGTGCAGTTTACAAAATGAGGTTAACCTTGAGGATACCGCGGATATTATAATTGCTATTACAAACAATTCTAGCAAAAATGTAACAATTGAGGAAAACGAGCTTTTATGTCTTGTTTATTACACAATTTAGCGGCTCTGTTTTAAAAAAATAATTTTAATTAAAAATGGAGATGAAAGAGAATATTTATCCAAAATTATCACCTTCAGCACCATCTATTGAGATGCACGCAATAGGAGATGATAAAGGTCATTCCTACCATTTACTAAAGATATCCGAAGTACAGAAGTTTCTTGAAAATGAAGTTCAAAAAAGAGAAGCCCTAGCCAAGAAATATTTTAGAGCCGCAAGAGTTGTAGATAATATTGATACAGCATTAATCGGGCTAACAATAACTTCAGGTGTTGGTGGAGCCATATTATTGGGTACAGTTGTAGCGGTACCAATAGCATTAGGTTTAGAAATTACAAGTGCAGCAACCGGATTACTCTCAATGGTAGGTAAGTATGTAGTAAGGAATTCAAAAACAAAAGGAGAAAAGCATCAAAAGATTCGGATGATAGCTGATGCTAAGCTTGATACAATTGCTTCACATATATCTAAAGCTTTAGTTGACGATCATATATCAGATGAAGAGTTTAAACTTATCATGGAAGAACAAGAGAAGTATAAGAAGATGAAGGATGAAATAAGAACAAAAACTGAGAAAAAGATATCTAATGAAAATGAAGAAAGTTTAATTGAGAGAGGGAGGCAAGAAGCGCGTGAGTCCTTTGGGAGGTTGGTTGAAAAGAATCGTACAGCTCCCTCGTAGAAGTAGTAACAAACCAGGAAAAATAAAGTTTTCATGCAGCTTTAATTATGAAACGTGATAAAAATTATGTTAAAAATTATGTTAAAAATTATGTTAAAACTAGGATAAAAAATTATTTTAGTAACTTAAAAAAGTCTTTTTTAAAAATCACTGATCCTGCAAAAAGGGACTTAATTGTAAAAGAGTATCTTGAAACGAAAAAGAATATTAGGGATAATCTACTAGCGGAGAGAATAGGTGAACAGCAACTTCAAACAGATCTTTCAAAGATTTTTAAATCTATTACGGAAACACAAAAAGCTACAACAAAGGAGATTACAGAGGGACTTAGGCCTATTAAAGAGGGTATAGAAAGCTTACCGCAGACTATTACGTTTCCAGACTCATCTATAAAGAATCATTAGAAAAACATGGAAAAGATCTTGGAGAAATAGCGAAGAAATATTTAATGAAGCTTGGCAATAAGGATATAACAGATACAAAATTTGGAATAAGGTATGATAAAAAGAGTGATAAATTATATATTGGCAGTAAAATGATAATGTTTGATGAAAATGATATTATAATTGGTAAAGAAATATATGAAGGAACGCCTGGTCTATGGGAGTTAATCATATCTAAGAACCCGGATGACAATATTTATAATGATAAGGATTATGATAATTACGCAAAGTTAATGATAAAAACAAATGCTATTTATCGGGATTACGATTCAACCCAAAACCGACCTAGTGCCAATAAAAGTAGTAAATGGGATAAAATACACAAGCCTATTTGGCGAAATAGGTTAAAGTATGTAGAAGGAGAGGGTATCGTTGTTATCCCATGTGACCCTAACGCATTAATAGAAAGACTAGATCTGTTGTTGGCAAGTATAGAAGCAGGTAACACAGGTGTAAGAAATGAGTTAGTTAGTATTTGTGATGAATTAAAAAGACAAGGTGTTTTAAATTCAAACGCTTATAAAAATTTAATGTCTATACTATAAAAATGATTGTCAATAAGAAATACGGATTTAAAAGAAGGTATTCATACGGTGGTACTGGAATCTTTGACAGCATTGCTAACTTTTTAGCGAGGCTTTTTACAAGTAGCGCAGGTAAACAAATAGCATCTTCTGCCCTTGATGTGGGAAAGAGTGTAGCTAAGGAAGGAGCAAAGAAAGCTTTAGAGGTTGGAAAGAGTGCAGCTGTAGAAGCAGGAAAGAAATTAGTTAAAAAAGCTTTAAAACCAAAGTCAAAGAAAATTTTACAAAAATATAATGCAATACCAAAACCAACAGATACCCCTAAAACACAAAATATTAATACATTAATAGATGGAAGTGCCATAGCTAGTCAAGACTTAGTTAAAAAATTAAACAGTGGAGCAGGCATTAAGGTAGTATGAAGAAAAAATATAAATAACTTAAGAAGATTATATTTATTATATAAAAAAGAGAATGTCAAACTTAATATTTGATCGTGAATATTATTCAAAATACAGAAGTAGTACTATTCATATACAAAATGCATCTTTAAACCTAAAAGATTGTGAGATTCTTGAAATTATTAACACAGATTATAAACATAAAAAAGCTGTTATAAAGTTGCCTCCTAGTAAAGTAAACGTAATGAAAGAGATTGAGGAAAAAGTAAATAAACATTTAGAAGAGTACGATATAACCCCTGTAACACTTGTATACGGAAATAGAATTTACCCTAAAAAGAAAACATTTACCTCAGAAAATACACTAGATAAAATTAAACTTAAAGGTGTGTTTGTTAATAGTGAAGATAAAGCTTTTCCCCAGCTTTGGTTAGAGTTTTAAGTAAAAGTGATACAATTATAATTTTTATTTAAAATTATAATTGCAATAATAAAAAATGAATATTTCTGAATCTGTCAATTCAATTTTAAAAGTTACCGAACCAATTCCAAAAGATGTTAGCATTGATGAGTATGAACATCATGAGTATGAACCGATCACTGGCGCAAATCTCAACAATTCAGGAGGAGATATTAGGATTAGTATTGAAACCCAAGATATTTTTACTCATCCTAGTGATAGTTATTTACTTATAGAAGGTCGTTTAACAAAAGCTGATGGAACTGCTTACGCAGCTGCTGACAACATTTCTCTAACAAACAATGCTATGATGCATCTGTTTAAAAATATTAGGTATCAACTTTCTGGTATGGATATTGAATCATTAACACACCCTGGCCAGGCTACTACAATGCTTGGGTTATTAAAATATCCGGATGATTTTTCTAAATCACAAGGGTTAAATCAATGTTGGTATGAGGATACTGGAGTTACTGCTGATCCTGGTGAAAACGTAGGTTGGAATGCAAGAAAATTATACATCGTTGATAGTCCAGATCCAACAGGTACCTTCAGCTTCAGAGTTCCATTAAAACATATATTCGGTTTTTGTGAAGATTATGATAAGATATTATATGGAATGAAACAAACTCTCACCTTAACAAGAAATGGTGATAATAATGCGATTTATAGGGATGCTGGTGTTGATGCTGGTAAAATTACACTAGATAAAATATCTTGGTTTATGCCTCACGTGATACCTGCGGATAATGAGAAGATGGCACTTTATAATATTATCCAGAAAAAAGAAAAATTATCGGTTGGATATAGAATGAGGCAGTGTGATTCTATCACAGTTTCTCAGGCAACATCATTTGCCTGGAGACTTTTCGTTAAATCATCTCCTGAGGTACCACGTTTTATCATTGTCGGCTTTCAGACTAATAAAATTTGTAATCAAGGGGAAAATCCATCCATATTCGACAATGTAGACGTTAAAAATATCTATGTTACGTTAAATACTACCCGATACCCTGCGGTTGACTACAATCTTTCATTTGGTAAACACCAATTTAGTAGGGTGTATGGAGATGCTGCATTATTCAGATCTAAGTTTTATAATATGGATGAATTAACATCAAACCCTAACATTAACCCCTCAGATTATAAAACTCTATATCCTTTGTTTGTGTTTGATGTTTCCAAACAAAGTGAGAAATTAAAATATTCTGCTACTGATATTAAAATTAAGGCAAATTTCGGCGCAAATGTACCCGCAAACACTGAGGCATATGCTGTTATTATTAGTGATAAGTTTATTAACTTTCAGTCTGATGGAAATAAAATGTTTGTATTGTATTAAGATATTTTTTTCTTATATATAAAAATGATAAAGATTATAGATTTAAAAAAATTCTTAAAGAAAATAATATAAATTTCTGCTCATACTGGGATAAAAAACGCTTAGTTGAGTTGGTGAAAAAACATGGATTGTTACCGGAGGTGTCTCCTAAGTTGCCTGAAAAAGTTTGAAAGATTAAAAATTATTAAGCATAATCCTAAGAAAGTCAGTTTAGAGGATGTTGAAACTGGTGAAATAATAATATTGTCATCAATTTACAAGGCGGGTAAATTTATAGATCGTTGTCCTCAAACAGTTATAAAATGGGACGGAAGAGTTTGGAATAATAAATATAAGATTAACATTCAATAATTTTATTATGTCACTCCATAATAAAATTATTTTTGACATTTAGTTAAGATTTTTTTTTAATATATATAAAAATGGAAAATTATAATATATATACCGTACAAGGTTTAAAAGATTTAGCCAAGTCAAGAGGAATCCGAGGATACTCAAGACTTAGAAGAGCTGAATTAATTGGGCGTCTAAGTAATCTTACACCTCATAGTCCTGCTGATCAATTCAGGAGGTTCACAGTAAGAGACTTAAAACAAGAATCTAAAAATCAAGGAATTAGAGGATACTCAAGACTTAGAAGAGCTGAATTAATTGATCTCTTACTTAATCGGGGAGCGCCAATATTAGATTATGATATTGGTAATCTTGGAGCCCCTGTATTAAAACCTACACCTTACACACCACCCTCGGTACCAACTCCACCTAAAGCCGCAGCTGAGGAGTTAATGAACTATTTAGATAGTATTGGAGAAATTCCCAAAAAAAATATATCACCTAGTTTAGAAACTTTAAAAGAAAAAATAAATAAGTTATATAAGGATAAAGATAAAATAGAGATTAAAGAAGGGCCATCAGCATTTAAAGGTTTTACCAAACAATATCTTATAAAAGGTAAAGGAGCTTTTACACCTGATGATTTCCTTGATTTAGCGAAAGATAAGTTAACCAATGTTATGAGAAATAATCGCCGAACAAAAGTTAAACTTATTATGAGATGTATGATGAAGCACTCTATTGAAAATCGTTTAAAAGAGATGAATTTTGATTCTGGTTTTCCATTTGTTAATTTAGATGGGGATGATGTGGATGAATTATATGATGAAATGGGGGAACATATATTAATTAATATAGCAACTGAGGAAATGAAACAAGATTATTATAAAGTTCTTTACATAATTGATTTAAGATTACACACAGTATCATATAACCCAATAAAAGGAAATTCTTGGTTCCCAACTCCTCCTAAGATAGCAAATACAAAAAGTGTTATTAATCCAATAAATAAGAATGATGATATGTGTTTTGCATATTGTATTCTTATAGCTTTGAATCCAACAGATAATAACCCTGAAAAAATTGATAGACTAAGACCATTATTAAACACTATAAATATGGAAGGGATTAATTACCTTGTTTCCCTTCAAGATAGAATTAAATTCGAAACCCTAAACCCATCTATATCCGTATCAATTTTTGGGTATAATTATTTCACTGGTGTTTATCAACTTAGTCTAAGTAAAGAAGTTTATAAAAGAGAACATCATATTCATCTTTTACTTCTTGAGAAGGATGGTAAAAAACATTATTGTTTAATTAAAAATATGAGTAAATTGTTATCTAAACAGATATCTGATCATAATGGTAAAACTTATATTTGTGAAAGATGTTTAAATCATTTTCGAAAAGAAGAAACTTTAAATAAAAATTTAGAGTATTGTGGTGAAAAAGATGCTTGTAGAATAGACTTACCTAAAAAGGGTACCAAAATATCTTTTCAGAATTTTAATAAACAACAAAGACACCCTTTTACAATTTATGCGGATATGGAGGCTACATTAGAAAAGAAAAACGAAAATAAAGGCAATGGGACAAAATTAATTAATGAGCATAACATTTCAGGATATTGTTTTTATGTTAAATCACTTTATGAAAATGTTTACCCTTCTAAGATCTTTCAATATTCTGGCGAAAATGCATCTAAAAAATTCGTAGAGGATTTAGAAAAGGTTATAAAAGAAATAGATAGGATACCAACGAGGGAAATGATTTATAGAGTTGAGGATAAAAGAGAGTTTGATAAAGCAGAAAACTGCTGGATATGTGGAGAGTCATTTTCAAAATGTAAAGAAGATATGAAAAAAGTAAGAGACCATTGCCATTATACTGGAAAGTTTAGGGGAGCTGCGCACAGTGTGTGTAATTTAAAATGTAGAAGACCTACTTTTACACCCATATTCTTTCATAATTATAGTAAGTATGATGCTCATCTATTTATAAAAGACTTAATGAGTACACCTGGTGAGACGAGTTGTATACCAACAAACAAGGAAACATATATAAGCGTGTCTAAAAATGTGCCAATAGAATACACTGTTAAAGGGATGAATAAAATTAAAACGCATGAGATTAGATTCCTTGATAGTTTAAAATTTCTAGGTAAAAGTTTAGATGAATTAGCTAGCACTCTAGCTAAGGAGGACAAGACTAATCTTATGAAATATTTTGAGGGGGAAAAGCTTGAATTGGTCTCTCAAAAGGGTATATTCCCATATGAATGGTTTGATAACCTTAGTAAATTAGAGGAAACAAAGCTACCCAAACAAGGAAAATTTTACTCAAAGCTTAAATATAGTGGAACTGGGGAGGAGGATTATCAACATGCATTAAATGTATGGAATACCTTCGAGATGAAAACTTTTAAAGATTACCATGACTTATATAATAAGACTGATGTTTTACTGTTGGCGGATGTCTTTGAAAATTTTAGGAATGTTTGCTTTAATAATTATGGATTAAATCCATCATGGTTTTATACAGCGCCGGGATTACCTTGGGAGGCAATGTTAAAAACTATTAAGGTAGAATTAGAATTATTATCAGACCCTGGTATGATTTTATTTATTGCAAACGGAATAAGAGGATGTATCTCAACCATTTTTAAACGATATGCAAAAGCAAATAATTCATATATGGGTAAAAAATATAACCCAAAATGAACCACCTAAATTTATTACTTATTTAGATGCGAATAATCTCTATGGTTGGGCAATGTGTCAAAAACTTCCATTGGAAATTTTAAATGGATAGATGAAAATAATTTACAAAATTGGCAGAGTTGCCCTTGTATATTAGAGGTTGATTTAGAATATCCTAAAGAATTACATGATTTGCATAATGATTTTCCATTAGCTCCCGAAAGATTAAAGAATGGTAAAGTTGAAAAACTTATACCTAATTTAGATAATAAAAATAAATATATATTACACCATGAAAATTTAAAGTTATATTTAAGTTTAGGTCTAAAGCTTAAAAAGATTCATAGAGGGTTAACTTTTGATGAGAGTGAATGGTTAAAACCTTATATCGATAAAAATACCACACTAAGAGCAAAAGCTAAAACCGGATTTGAAAAGGATTTCTTTAAACTTATGAATAATTCTGTATTTGGTAAGACTATGGAAAATATTAGGAACAGAGTAGATATAAGATTAGTTAGTACCAGGGAAAAAGCTGAAAAATTAACCGCTAAACCTAACTATTACGATATAACTACCCTTGATGAAAATTTATGTATAATTCAAATGAAAAAACCACGTTTATATTTTAATAAGCCTATTTATGTAGGGATGTGTATCTTAGATTTAAGTAAGACATTGATGTATAACTTTCATTATAATTATATTAAAGATAAATATGGTGAAAAAGTTAAACTTCTTTTCACTGATACAGATAGCTTAATGTATGAAATAGAAAGAGAAGATTTTTATAAGGATATTAGCGATGATGTTAAAGATTGGTTTGATACAAGTGATTACCCACCTGATCACCCTTCAGGTATTCCCACTGGATTAAATAAGAAAGTTGTAGGTATGTTTAAAGATGAGACAAATGGTAAGATTATTGGAGAGTTTGTAGGCCTCAGATCTAAGCTATACTCTTATAAAATGTGTGATGATGAGGAGGAAACTAAAAAATGTAAGGGAATTAAAAGGCATGTAGCAAAAGCATTTATTAAACATGATCATTATAAAGAGTGTTTGTTTAAAAATAAAACACAATTAAGGAGAATGGTAGTTATTAGGAGCCATAATCATGAGTTGTATACTGAAGAGGTAAATAAAGTCGCATTAAGTAGTAATGATGATAAACGCTATATCCTTGGGAACAATATCGATACATTAGCTTGGGGACACACTAAGATAAAGACGCAGATCTTAGAAAATTTACTACGTATAGGGCATAATATATATCAAATGACGAAGTAAAAAATGCTGTAATTTCGCTCATATAGGTATATGGGCTAAAAATATGTGACACGTTAACTAGGATGTTGTTTAGCGGCATAACCATAGATGTGGTTGAGGTTAGATTTATCAAAAATAGGGAATTTCGCTCATATAGGTATATGGGCTAAAAATACGAATCGTTGGGACGTAGTAATAAGCAGGGATATGGTCAGTTTTAGATTTAAGCAGGGATATGGTTAGTTTTAGATTTAAGCAGGGAGATGGTCAGTTTTAGATTTAAGCAGGGATATGGTTAGTTTTAGATTTAAGCAGGGAGATGGTCAGTTTTAGATTTAAGCAGGGATGTGGTTAGTTTTAGATTTAAGCAGGGAGATGGTCAGTTTTAGTTTTAAGCAGGGATATGGTTGGTATAATATTTTAATCATACACATGGTTAAAATGTTAATTTAAGCATACACATGGTTAAAAAACTAGCTTTTTCGTAGATGGTCAAATTTGTGGTTAAAACCCAGCTCTCTCCTTTTATATCTACTTGTATATATACATCTATTTTTCTTTGACAAGAATAAATATAGATGAGCCATACTTTGTGAAAAGGGGGCTTAACGACGCATATGACAAATTTTTCTAACGGACAGACTTTTTTTTAAACTTTGCACATACAAAGCTCATCATGTCTCTAGGAGATTACGGTGAAAAAAGATGTGGGTCAAAGTGCTCATTTCTGAGAATTTTTCCTTTGAAAAAGGTATACACTGTTCCGAAATTCAACCTACATTGGATTTAAGGCGCCTTTCTTTAATAGTCAGTTAAACAGGAAGGTTACAGGAAAAACATACAAATACACATCCTGTTAAAGTCACAGTAAAGTCCAAATGAATAAGAAACCTGCTTATAGAATAAAAGTAAATTTCATTTTTACCATGTAAAAATATGGCGATTATTATGACTTTCACAATATGTAAAGGTGCAGTTCGTAACAGTTCCAGTCAAAGACGATCGCTACATTTTCACCATTTTTTGTGTGGTGATAGTATATTATCTCATCTTCAAAAATAGGAAATAAAAAAAGGGGGTCACCAGCTTTGGGAAAATTCTATAAATATTTCTTTTAGTACATCCTGAATTGCGGCAGTTCAGGATGAAATTTCACCTATGAAAACTAAGTCTATTTATATTTTTTTAAATGACAACAATTACTAGCAAGTTTTATGTCATTGTATAGGTGAAACATCAAATTTAATGAAAAAAATAATTTAGAGTATACTGAGGATCAATCTTTAAAAAAAATGCCCTTGACTTATGGCTAAAACACGTTTATTTTGGCAACAACCCAAAAAAACAAAGAGTATCCTTTAAAGTTATTTTTTTCCAATGTTCTAACATTCAGATTTTTCTTATTTTTTCTATATATAATATTCATGTACTAAACTAAAAGAATCAGGCTTAAAACAAATAGGTCACCAGCCTTATATTTTAAGAAAATACATTTTAAGTTTGTGGGTGGGGCAATAACTAATGAGTAAATGTAAGGTTTGTCAAAGACAAAGACATTATATGAAGTAAATAATCTCAATTTTTTCAACAATTCAACAATGTTTATAAGAATCAAGTTTGTCATAATAAACCAATCCATAGCATATAAATGTAATACCGATGTTAGCATTTAACCCATTACTAAACGACTAATTCTGGACTTTCCTAAATTTGACGCGTTTACAGACGCTAAACCATAACCTGGTATTCATGTATCACAGTCCTTTGATGGGTCAGAAATCATTGTGCGAAAAGGAGACATCAGTCAGTAGGAGCAATTTCTCCTTTTGACATCAATGTTTTCTAATGTTGTCGGCTGCAGACTCATCAAGAAAAGGGATTACCCGGTAAAGGAGAAAGAGTTACAGCTCCTTTTTTTCTGCAAGTCTTTACCAAGTGACATAATTTTGGACTAGACCAAACTGAAAGCATCTGCATCTGAAAGGATGTTTTAGCTCGACGATACGTCTGCAAAAAAAGAGCGCTAATAGCATGTGTCCATATTTCCGTTGTTAGGTGACGTAGTTAGGTGATTCACTTTGACTTCCAGTCCGATCTTTTGAATAGGTTATTTCGGATTCTTGCCTCGCATATAATCATTTGGCTTGATTAAAATACTTTCTTCTTCGTTTTGCTGACATGAAACTAACCGTTTTAGTTTTTGGTTTATCCATTCTGAAGACACTGACAAGTGCGGCAGGATCAACTGTGTTAGGTGCTCACTGTTTCGAGTAAAAAGGTGAGCGTGATAGTTACACGAAGCGTAATAATGGAAACTGTCGCGAACGTCGTTAATGGCAGAAAAAAGAATTTTGAAACTATAACAAATCCTACCATGTCGCATTATCTATTTGTTTACATCAATGATCGCCGACGATTAGCCGACTTTTCGTCGTAAATCTCCGCAGTGACGTTGTAGTGACGTAAACACCACGTGATCATTCAAGGCGTCGAAACAAAACCTTCATTCACTTGATCGTTTTGTCCCCATTCTAGGCTTGAAAAACGTAAGTTTATCGACATCGTAAACAGATAAGACGACACAGGCTGATTACCGCTTACTCATTTATCATCAATACAGGAAGAGTTTACTACATCTAAATAAGAAAACAGGTTCAGAATAAGCAATCTTACTCTCCGATGACATAATATTGAAATTGTAAACAATATAGTCCTGTGTACTACGTCATAGCACTAATGAGATGCAATGTTATCACGTGATGTTCTCGAAGACCTAGTTCGAATATACACGAATGATAACGAAGGTTGTCTCGATAAATGGCGTCCCTGAAATCGACGCGCTTCTCCATGCATTTTCGCACACGTATATCATGGCAACCAATGCAGTAACTGACACGTTCGAGTTTTCTCCGATCTTATATATGTGTGTTGTGATGGGTTATCCGATATATTTTCGAGTTATAAACGGTGAAAATTACCTATTTTGGACTTTACTGGGGCTTTAATGAAAATCCATATATTTTTGCGCAAAAATATATAAAAGCCTGGTTTTGAGCATGGTAAATGCACAAATATGCATGTTATATATAGACCATTGAGTTAAAAAGGGAGATAATTTGATCGAATTAAGTGTTAAACTTAAAAAAATACATACTTTCTAATGGACAGATTTTTCTTAAACTAACCACACCTATAGTATTTATAATTCTACACAGTAAGAAAAAATAAAAATGGCACCTATCCGTGCTTATTTCGTAAGAAAAAAGATTGAAGATCAATATGGAAGTTTTTTTTTTTTTTTTAAGGAAAAAAAATAGGATAAAAGCTCAGCAGACATGGTGGGAAAAGGAGAAATTGCTCAATAGGAGTGATTTCTCCTTTTCCAACAATAATTTTCAAAGTGGAAACAGCTATACTTCCACGGCTTTAAATGTCCTGCCTTAGTTTCCTTGTTTGGTGTCTAACGCCGTGTCAGCAGCATTTTAACTATTTCACGGTGACAGTTCAAAGATTCATTTTTTCCCTTTACCAATACCACCCGAAGAAAGTGCTACTTGTTTCAGAGCACCAATAGTATTACGATTATGTGCTTAAAGTACATAGGTGCACTTTTGATTCAATATCCACAACAAAGATACATGTGCAGTAGGATGCGCGCGAACATTTGTCATATACGTCGTTAATGCATCTGAGAAAAGTATCGACCCAAATCAGCCTGCGCAGTCTGCGCAGGCTGTCTCAGGCCGATACTTTTTGCTATGGGTTAGTTTTCTGCATGTCAAAGGACCAGTTTGCCTCATGATTCAGTTGTTTGTTAGACAAACTAGATTTTACGGATCCATAATAAAGTACTGATTCGCTAGGTATAATGCTTTTGCCAGAGCATGGCTAAAATACAAGTCCCCTACCTGTTTAGAGCTTGGGCCATAAGTTGTCCAGGTTTAGTGACAATGACAACGATTTGACCTTGGCCGTAAAACAAAGAAATAGATCTACTTGTATAATCTGTATGTCATATGCATACTGTAAATCAGCATCTATCGTCATTCGGAGTTTCACAAACCTAGCTCAAAGATTGTCGAAGTTTGATTGGAGAGGTCATCAGACCTCTCCAACAGTGGTGAGTTTAAAAGGCAGACTGCCACAGAATTTGCTGTCTAAATCCATTTTTCTTGCGAAATTGTTCTGACACACAGTCTGTTTCGTCATGGTTTTGTAAATAAAGCGAAATAAAAAAACCGAAACAGGAAATAGACGTGGTTTATTTTTAAATGACGAACTTCAGGAAAGATTTGTTATATTAATTTGCCATGGCTGCAAACGACTTCTCAAATAATTGTAATTTTTCATTAAGCAGATAAATCTAAGCAGTTAAAAAAGAGAAAGAAGACAGTTGGACAAGATCATAAGTTAGATAAAAACGGAGAGTTCTGGGTTTGCCCACACATCTCACCCATCTACCCCCTCTTTAAATTCAATCTGCTAACCAAAATACAAATTAACCATATATATGCTTTAATTAATATTTTACCCATGTGTATGATTAAAATATTATACCAACTATCCCCCTCCTCAAATCGAACCCCAACCATTTCCCTCCTCAAACTACATCCCAGCGATTTGTATTTTAAGCCCATATAGCTATATGAGCGAAATTACAACATTTTTTACTCTGTCTTGTGATATATATTCTGCGTCTTTATCTTAGTGTGTCCCCAAGCTAATGTATTGATGTTGTTCCCAAGGATATAGCGTTTATCGTCATTACCGCTCAAAGCGACTTTATTCACCTCTTCAGTATACAGCTGGTGATTATGACTTCTAATAACTACCATTCTCCTTAATTGCATCTTATTTTCAAACAAACACTCTTTATAATGATCATGTTTAATAAATGCTTTTATAACACTCTCTTTAATACCCTTACATTTTTTAGTCCTTTCGATAGCCTTAGAATTCTCATCAAACATTTTAAAAGAGTATAGCTTAGACCTGAGACCGACAAACTCCTCTATAATTTCACCTTTTGCCTCATCCTTAAACATACCTACAACTTTCTTATTTAATCCAGTGGGAATACCTGAAGTATGATTGGGCGGATAATCACTTGTATCAAACCAATCTCTAACATCATCGCTAATATCCTTATAAAAATCTTCTCTTTCTATTTCATACATTAAGCTATCTGTATCAGTAAAAAGAAGTTTTACTTTTTCACCATATTTATCTTTAATATAATTATAATGAAAGTTATACATTAATACCTTACTTAAATCCAAAATACACATCCCTACATAAATAGGTTTATTAAAATATAAACGTGGTTTTTTCATTTGAATTATACATAAATTTTCATCAAGGACGGTTATATTTTAATAGTTTGGTTTAGCGGTTAATTTTTCTGCTTTTGCTCTGGTACTAACTAATCTTATATCTACTCTATTTCTAATATTCTCCATAGTCTTACCAAATACAGAATTATTCATAAGTTTAAAGAAATCCTTTCCAAATCCGGTTTTAGCTTTTGCTCTTAGTGTGGTATTTTTATCGATATAAGGTTTTAACCACTCACTCTCAACAAAAGTTAACCCTCTATGAATCTTTTTAAGCTTTAGACCTAAACTTAAATATAACTTTAAATTTTCATAATGTAATATATATTTATTTTTATTATCTAAATTAGGTATAAGTTTTTCAACTTTACCATTCTTTAATCTTTCGGGAGCTAATGGGAAATCATTATGCAAATCATGTAATTCTTTAGGATATTCTAAATCAACCTCTAATATACAAGGGCAACTCTGCCAATTTTGTAAATCATTTTCATCTATCCATTTAAAATTACCAGTGGGAAGTTTTTGGCACATTGCCCAACCATAGAGATTATTCGCATCTAAATAATTAATAAATTTTGTTGGTTCTTTTGGGTTATATTTTTTTACCCATATATAAATTATTTGCTTTTGCATATCGTTTAAAAATGGTTGAGATACATCCTCTTATTCCGTTTTCAATAAATAAAATCATATCAGGGTCTGATAATAATTCTAATTTTACCGTAGTAGTTTTTAACATTGCCTCCCAAGCTAATCCCGGCGCTGTATAAAACCATGATGGGTCTAATCCATAATTATTAAAGCAAACATTCCTAAAATTTTCAAAGACATCTGCCAACAGTAAAACATCAGTCTTATTATATAAGTCATGATAATCTTTAAAAGTTTTCATCTCGAAGGTTTTCCATACATTTAATGCATGTTGATAATCCTCCTCCCCAATTCCACTATATTTAAGCTTTGAGTAAAATTCTCTTTGTTTGGGTAGCTTTGTTTCCTCTAATTTACTAAGGTTATCAAACCATTCATATGGAAATATACCTTTTTGAGAGACTAATTCAAGCTTTTCCCCCTCAAAATATTTCATAAAATTAGTCTTGTCCTCCTTAGCTAGAGTGCTAACTAATTCATCTAAACTTTTATTTAAAAATCTTAAACTATCAATAAATCTAATCTCATGCGTTTTAATTTTCTTTATTTCTTTTCCCGTTTTCTTATCTTTAACAGTGTATTCTATTGGTATATTTTTAGAGACGCTTATATATGTTTCCTTGTTTGTTGGTATACAACTTGTTTCTCCAGGCGTACTCATTAAGTCTTTTATAAATAAATGAGAATCATACTTACAAAAATTATGAAAGAATATAGGTGTAAAAGGGCTCTTCTAAATTTTAAATTACACGCACTGTGCGCGGCTCCCCTAAACTTCCCAGTATAATGACAATGATTCCGAACTTTTTTCATACCATTACATTTTTTAAGTGGTTCTTTAAATCCCGAACATATTTCCTTGTTATCTATCTTCTTCTCCTTTGTCTTTCTTTTACATTTTGAAAATGACTCCCTACATATCCAGCAGTTTTCTGCTCTATCAAACTTTCTTTTATCATGAACTTTAAAAATCATTTCCCTCGTTGGTATCCTATCTATTTCTCTTATAACATTTTCTAAATCCTCTATGAATTTCTTTGTTGCATTTTCGCCAGAATATTGGAAAAGCTTTGATGGGTAAAAATTTTCATAATGTGATTTAACATAAAAACAATATCCTGAAATGTTATGCTCATTAATTACTTTTGTCCCGCTGCCTTTCTTTTCGTTTTTCTTTTCTAATGTAACCTCCATATCTGCATAAATTGTAAAAGGGTGTCTTTGTTGTTTATAAAAATTCTGAAAAGATATCTTGGTACCCTTTTCAGGTAAGTCTATTCTACAAGCATCTTTTTCACCGCAATACTCTAAATGTTTATTTAAAGTTTCTTCTTTTTGAAAATGATTTAAACATCTTTCACAAACATAAGTTTTACCGTTATGATCAGATATTTGTTTAGATAACAATCTACTCATATTTTTAATTAAACAATAATGTTTTTTACCATCCTTCTCAAGAAGTAAAAGATGAATATGATGTTCTCTTTTATAAACTTCTTTACTTAAGCTAAGTGGATAAACACCGGTGGAATCATTATATCCATGAATTGATACGGATATAGATGGGTTTAGGGTTTCAAATTTAATTCTATCCTGAAGGGAAACAGGGTAATTAATCCCTTCCATATTTATAGTGTTTAATAATGGTCTTAGTCTATCAATTTTTTCAGGATTATTATCTGTTGGGTTCAAAGCTATAAGAATACAATATGCAAAACACATATCATCATTCTTATTTATTGGATTAATAACACTTTTTGTATTTGCTATCTTAGGAGGAGTTGGGAACCAAGAATTACCCCTTAATGGATTATATGATATTGTGTGTAATCTTAAATCGATTATAAAAAGAACTTTATAATAATCTTCCTGCATTTCTTTCTTTGCTATCCCATTTAATATCTGTTCTCCCATTTCTTCATATATTTCATCCACATCATCCCCATCCAAATTAACAATTGGAAAACCAGAATCACAATTCATTTCTTTTAATGTATTTTCAATAGAGTGTTTCAATAGAGTGTTTTCATCATACACTTCATAATAAGTTTAACTTTTGTTTGGCGATTATTTGTCATAACATTGGTTAATTTATCTTTTGCTAAATCAAGGAAATCAGCCGGCGTAAAAGCTCCTTTACCTTTTATAAAATATTGTTTGGTAAAACCTTTAAATGCTGATGGCCCTTCTATAATCTCTATTTTATCTTTATCCTTATATAACTCATCTATTTTTCTTTGTAAAGCTTTTAACCTAGGTGATATATTTTTTGGAATTTTTCCAATACTATCTAAATAGTTCATCAACTCCTCAGCTGCGGCTGTAGGTGGAGTTGGTACCGGGGGTGGTGTGTAAGGTGTTGGTGTGTAAGGTGTTGGTTGTAATACAGGGGCTTCAAAATTACCAATATCATAATCTAATATAGGTCCCCGATTAAGTAAGCGCTCAATTAATTCAGCTCTTCTAAGCGTAGAAAACCCTCTAATTCAACATCCTCTAAACTAACTTTTTGAGGATTATGCATAATAGTTTTTAATCTATCAAACCTAGGGTCTTTACTTTTTTTTTTAGGTGCTACAGTTGACTCCTCTGGTAACAATCCATGTTCTTTCACCAACTCAACTAACCGCTTTTTATCCCAGTATGACTGAAAATCTATATTATTTTCTTTAAGAATTTTTTTTAAATCTGTAATCTTTATCATTTTTATATAGGAAAGAAAAATCTTAATACACTACACTCATTTTATTCCCATCAGACTGGAAGTTAATTAACCTATCACTAATAATAACAGCATACGCCTCGGTGTCTGCAGGCACATTTGCGTTAAAATTTGCCTTAATTTGGATATTAGTAGTAGAATATTTTAACTTTTCACTCTGCCTGGAAACATCAAACAAAAACAAAGGATAAAGTGTTTTGTACTCTGAAGGGGTAAAGTTAGGATTTGATACCAAAACATCCATGTTATAAAACTTAGATTTAAATAACGCAGCATCACCATACACTCTACTAAATTGCTGTTTAGTAAATGAAAGATTGTAGTCAACCGCAGGGTATCGGATAGCATTTAACATAACATAAATGTTTTTAACGTCTACATTGTCGAATAGGGATGGATTTTGCTCTTGATTACCAATTTTATCAGTCTGAAAGCCTACAATTATAAAACGTGGCACCTCAGGAGATGATTTAACGGAAAGTCTCCAAGTAAATTTGTTGACTGAGGAACTGTGATAGAGTCACATTGTAGCATTCTGTAACCAACTGGAAATTTTTCTTTTTTCTCGATAAGTTTATAAAGTTCCATCTTCTCCTTATCCGCGGGTAGCACGTGAGGCATAAACCATGATATTTTATCCAATGTAATTTTACCAGCATCAACACCGTTATCTCTAAAAATCGCATCTTCATCATTATTTCTTCTTAATGTGAGAGTTTGCTTCATTCCATACAATATCTTATTATAATCTTCGCAAAAACCAAATATATGTTTTAATGGAACTCTAAAGCTAAATGTTCCCTTTGGAACGGAATTATTAATGATGTATAGTTTTCTCACATTCCAACCTGTGTTTTGAGCTTGTGCTGCAGGTGTTGTATCCTTATACAACAATTGGTTTAAACCCTGTGATTTGGAAAAATCATCCGGATATTTTAACAACCCAAGCATTGTAGTAGCCTGACCAGGATGTGTTAAGGATTCAATATCCATACCTGAAAGTTGATACTTGATATTTTTAAAAAGATGCATCATGGCGTTGTTTGTTAGAGAAATGTTGTCAGCATTTGCGTAAGCTGTATCATTAGCCTTTGTTAATCGAACTTCTATAAGTAAATAGCTCTCACTGGGATGTGTAAAAATATCTTGGGTTTCGATACTAATTCTAATATCTCCCCCTGAGTTGTTGAGATTTGCACCTGTGATTTGTTCATACTCAAAGTGCTCATACTCAACAATACTTTCATCTTTTGAAATTGGGTCGCTAATTCTTAAAATGTCCATTTTTATAATTACAATTATAATTTAAAATAAAATTATAATTGTTTTACTTTACTCTAAATCTCTACCCAAAGCTGGGGAAAAGACTTATTTTCATCATTAACAAACACACCTTTAAGTTTAATGATTTTTAGTTTATCTTCTTGGATATGTGTTTTCTTTCTTGGGTAAATCCTGTTTCCATACACAAGTGTTATTTGAGGTATATTCCACTCTTGTAAACGTTTATTCACCTTTTCCTCAATCTCTTTCATTTTGATTACTTCTTCAGGAGATAACTTCACAACAGCTTTTTTATAACCATATTTTGTGTTATTAATTTCGAGGATTTCACAATCTTCTAGTTTTAAAGATGCGCCTACTATAGTAATAGAACTAGTATTGTATTTTTTATAAACTACACGATTAAATTTTAATTCTGGCATTATCTTTTTTATAAGTAATATTTTTTTCTTTAACTTATTTTTTCTTCATACTACTTTAATGCCTGCTCCGCTGTTTAATCTTTTAACTAAGTCTTGAATAGCAATGGCACTTCCATCTATTAATGTATTAATGTTTTGTGTCTCTGGCATACCTTGCGTTGTAGGTGTTGCGTTATATTTTTGTAAAATTTTCTTTGATTTTGGCGTTAAAGCTTTTGTAACTAATTTCTTTCCTGTGTCTACAGCTGCATTTTTTCCAACTTCTAAAGCTTTCTTTGCTCCTTCCTTAGCTACACTCTTTCCCACATGAAGGGCAGAAGATGCAATTTGTTTAGCTGCGCTACTTGTAAAAAGCCTCGCTAAAAAGTTAGCAATGCTGTCAAAGATTCCAGCACCACCGTATGAATATCTTTTTTTAAATCCGTGTTTTTTAGTGATAATCATTTTTTTATAGTATAGACATTAAATTTTTATAAGCGTTTGAATTTAAAACACCTTGTCTTTTTAATTCATCACAAATGCTCACTAACTCGTTTCTTACACCTGTGTTACCTTTTTTTTACTTGCCAACAACAGGTCTAGTCTTTTTATTAATGCGTTAGGGTCAGACGGGATAACAACGATACCCTTTCCTACTACATACTTAATCCTATTTTTCCAAATACGAGATAGTATTTCCTTCCATTTATTACTACCACTGGAACTAGGTCGGTTTTTGCTTGAATCGTAATTCTGATAAATAGCATTTGTTTTTATCATCATCTTTGCGTAATTATCATAATCCTCCTCATTAAAAATACTTTTCGGGTTATTAGATATGATTAACTCCCATAGACCAGGTGTTCCTTTATATATTTCGTTACCAATTATAATATCATTTTCATCAAACATTACCATTTTGCTGCCAATATATAATTTACCACTACTTTCATTATACCTTACTCCAAATTTTGTATCTGTTATATCCTTATTGCCAAGCATCATTAAATATTTCTTCGCTATTTCTCCAAGATCTTTTCCATGTTTTTCTAATGATTGTTCAATAGTCTTTACAGATGAGTCTGGAAACGTAATAGCCTTTGGTAAGCTTTCTATACCCTCTTTAATAGGTCTAAGTCTTTCTGTAATCTCCTTTGTTGTAGCTTTTTGCACTTCTGTAATAGGCTTAAAAAACTTTGTAAGATCGGTTTGTAATTCTTGCTCACCTGTTCTCTCTGCTAGTAGATTATCCCGAATATTCTTTTTTGTTTCAAGATACTCCTTTACAATTAAGTCCCTTTTTGTAGGATCAGCGATTTTTAAAAATGACATTTTCTTAAATACTCAAATAATTTTTTATCTCAGTTTTTAACATAGTTTTTAACATAGTTTTTATCATAGTTTTTAACATAATTTTTAACATAGTTTTTATCATAAATTTTAACACGTTTCATAACTACAGCTGCATGAAAACTTTATTTTTCTTGGGTTGTTACTACACCGAGGGAGCGGTATGATTCTTTTCAACCAACCTCCGAAAGGACTCACGCGCTTCTTGCCTCCCTTTCTCAATTAAACTTTCTTCGTTTTCAGTAGATATCTTTTTCTTAGTTTTTGTTCTTATTTCATCCTTCATTTTCTTATACTTATCTTGTTCTTCCATGATAAGTTTAAACTCTTCATCCGATATACGATTGTCAACTAAAGCTTTGGATATATGTGAAGCAATTGTATCAAGCTTAGCATCAGCTATCATTCGAATCTTTTGATGTTTTTCTCCCTTTGTTTTTGAATTTCTTACTACATATTTACCTACCATTGAGAGTAATCCGGTTACTGCACTTGTAATTTCTAAACCCAATGCTACTGGTACCGCTACAACTGTACCCAATAATATGGCTCCTCCAACACAAGAGCCATTGTTAACCCAATCAATGCTGTATCAATATTATCAACAACTCTTGCGGCTCTAAAATATTTCTTGGCTAGGGCTTCTCTTTTTTGAACTTCATTCTCAAGAAACTTTTGTACTTCAAATATCTTTTGTAAACGGTAGGAATGACCATTATCATCTAGTGGCATCATTTCAATAGATGGGGCTGAAGGTGTATTACTTTCTTTAGGTAACGAAGGATAGATTTTATTAGGGTGTTTTTGATCTATATCTGTCATTTTTTTATTAAAATGATAATTTTTTATGTCAAGATTGTAAATATTTTAGATAGCAAAATAACTCACCCTCAGGTATTTCAATCGTTTTTTGTGAGAAATTATAAATGTAGACTAAGATATCATTAGTCTCGTTATCAAGATGTGTTCCATTAAAAATGGTTAAACTATCTTTCCATTTATTACTAACAGATATCACTACAACTCCTTGTGTAGTTATATAACCAAATCCTAACGATACTATTTTTCCATCTTTAGAAGGAATCTTAATGTCATCTTGAGAATAAATTTTCCATTTTACAGGATCTTGCTTGATGGGAGGATAATCAACGTGTAAGTTAGGTTTCCAAAATATAGTTTTATGTTGATTAGTAATATTAGGTTTTATACCAAATTTGTGTATATCCATTTTTATTTTGTTATAAATAATATTTAAATATTATTATTTATAACATTACAGATTAGGATGCTCCCATCTTTCATCATACAAACCATCATCATATACAACGTAAAATAATGGTTCATTTTTTGCAATAGTAATCTTTTCAGCAGAATTATTGTTTTTTATTAGTACTAATATATCTTCAGTCCCTGAAGGGTTACGGTCACTCTTGTGCATTACACCTCGTAAAACTAAAGTATTATTAAGTAAAGCTTTAACCTCTTCATGAAATTTTGAAACATAACCAAGGCCAAGCTGCAACCTTAAAGTTTCTTTAGGTTCTAGTACTATTCCATGTTATGAATATACCTCCCATAAATTATCTGTAATTTGTATAGGTGGATGTTCTAAATTTTTAAAAGGAAGCCATAGTACTTCCTTAAAATTTTCATTATTTTTGTAGTCAAATCTACTTTTACATAACATTTTTTAATTACTATTATTTTTTTTATATTGATATTTTTTTATAAGATAGCTCCTAAAATAGGTATATTAGCAAATGGACTATTAGGTCCAAGCAAAAGTCCTTTTCCATCATAAATTTTTCCTCCTTGCTTTAAATACAAACCATCACCAACAGACTCTAATCCTTTACCTTTGTATGGCTTTAAGTATAATCCAGATCCACCAGTTTCCACTTGATAAACACATTCTCCTTTTTTAAGATAAAGACCTGACCCCATTGCTTTTTGTACATCTGTTGATGCTAATCCAGAAAGAGCACCAACACCTAAAGCTGGTAAAACGGTTTTTGCAATCATTGGTAAAGCCAACATTCCAAGAAAACCTCCTTCTATTTTCATATTATGTTTAAGTTGTTTTGCAGTCATTTTGATTGTGATACCCTTACCATCCTCATATGCTTTAACAAACTTTTTTAGTTGTGAATTGGTAATTGCTAAAACATCATTACCTTTTAAATCTTCATGACCTAAACGTATACTTACCGGGCAACTAGCTTTAACAGCATGTTGGAGCTTTTGCTTTTGTCCTTCCGAAATATTTACTTTAACAGTAGTGTAATTCGTCATTTTATATATAACTCTTTTTTTTTATTTATCTCGCTTCTCTAATATGAAACCTAATTGTTAAATTTTCGCCTCTAAGATTTAGTAATGTTCCATTTTGATCTGTAATATTTACCTCTAGGCTATGTATTTCATCTAATGTTATTGGTAAGTATACTAAATTAAGTGGTGACTCAATTATCTTATATCCAGGTGCAACATCTGGGAAAAAAGAGTAAATAGTGGTTTGTGTTGAACCATTAACATAACTTCCTGAAATAATATCTATGTTAACAAGCAAACTGTTTATACTAAGAATGTTCACTACATTCTCTGACTCGTGAAATCCTTGTGTATATTTAGCGTGAGTAAATCCTAATACTTTAGCAATGGGGTTTGGTTGATTAAAATCTACTTGATAACCATCTCCTAGAGTAAGAACAGACTTTAGGTATTGGTGTTTGCAGAAATGTTAATATAATACTCTTCATTAACTTCATCGTAATGACCCCTTTTTCTCATTTCCTGGTGAATGGTATCATTAATGTCAACAAGGTCATAACTTCCTTCAGGTATTTTTATTTTAATCCATGAATCACCATCGTCTGGAGAATAAACAAATATGTTGTTTGTTTCATCAATGTTTGGAAAAGAGTAGTAAGTTTCAAGGTTTACTAAAGCTATTTCATATTTTTTATCTTTTTCCAGCTGAATTGGGGGATTAAACGTGTTTTGCTGTCGCTTACTATAATTTGAAATGATGGTTTGTGTTCCGTATTTTTTACAATTTGTTCTAAAAGATCTTCCATTTTTAAAGTATGAAATATAATATTTATCTGTGTAAATATTATATTCTGGGAAAATACCCTACATGTCCGAAATATTTATATAAGTATGAATACTTTCTTCTAACATAAAAAGAAAACCCTTTCTGTCTTTTTCTGTTTTTGTAGAAATCGATGCTATCTTACGAAACACTAGTTTTAATTTTCTAATATACTCATCCTCAACATCATCATTCTCAGTAAATCCCATCTTATAGATTAAATCTAATACTTCTTCTCTGAAACGTACTAACTTCCCGAAAACATATACAAATTCAAAAGAATCTATAGCACCTCTTGGGTTTTCTATTTCATATGTTTTTAATATATAATCAATTGCATCCATAGTTTTATTTTGTTTTTTAAATATTTCATAAAGAGCCATTTTTTATAAGTAATATTTTTGTTAAGTTATACTGAGTTAGGTATGTAGAAGTTGTCAAAAGCTTTTCTATACTTCCCATCATGTTTTTTACTGGTTAAATCGATAATAGCAAAACCGTGTGGGATTTCCCACGCCTTTTTACAAAATTCCCTAAACTCATCCTTAGGCATATCATCACCTACATGATCGCTATAAATATGATTAATGTTTTTTCAGATCTTGTGGAAAAAGACAAATAAAATTTGCGTTTTCTCTAATAGTTTGCCTTGGTAGTCTAAAATAATTTTGTGAAAGGTAACAACAATCTACATTACTATGCCTTCCTCGAAGGTAGTAACACTCACATTTGTTCTGCTTTTCTAAAAGTAAATCATCAAAAATCATTAAATTTTTATTTTCTGAGTTTAACTCTCTCGGATCAGGCACATCATGCGCATTTTCAAAAAAGTTACAATTTATATCCGATTTGTTTTTAATCGTTTTAATCCATTCTTCAATCAAAGCTGTAGGGGGTACATTAAATTCTTGTATTTCATCTCGCATGTTAAACAACCTAAAGATACATTCTTTTGGTAGTTTTTCTTCAAAAGCCTTTTTTAGTATTCGGTATTGCGGTTGAAAAAGACTTTTTCCAAAAACACTCAAATCGTTATAGTCGAGCCAACCTGGTCTAAGTAAAAGATTTAACAATAAAGTAGTTTTACCACATCCTGATTTACCTACAATTATTCCCCTGATACTTTTTGGTAAGAGAGGGTGATTAAATCTCCTCGATACTAATTCATTCCACGCTATATCTACAATATCCATTTTATATAACTTTTTTAATTTTCATATATAAAATGTATTGTGTTAAATGTAAAAAACATACTGATACAAGCAACATAGAATATGCTGTTGCTAAAAATGGAAGAAATATGAAACGAGGAAAATGTGTGGTTTGTGGAATAACTAAAACACAGTTTGTTAAGACGACAAAGGGTGGATCATTGCTAAATAAAGCTATAAATAATTTACCTTTTGAAATGCATCTCCCTGGTCACAGTTTCACAGGCCCCGGCACTAAATTAAAGAAAAGACTCAATCCAAAAGAATGGAGCAAACCAATAAACCGTGTTGATAAAGCTGCTTATCATCATGATGTTTGCTATCTTCAACACAATGACACTGCCACAAGAAACGCAGTGTGTGATAAAAATATGTTAACAGAGTTAAAAGGTATTTACAATCCTACTATTAGAGAAAAAATGGATAAGTCCATCGTTAGTAAACTCATTGGAACGAAGATGAACTTTGGAATGGGGGTTAAAAAAAAAATTTCAGCATGATAAATTTAGCGGAAGAATTACATAAACCCGTAAGAAGAAAATTTAAGAAAAGGAGAGTTATAGTAAACGGTATAGATAAGATATGGGCTGCGGATTTAGTAGACATGCAAACAATTTCTAAGTTTAATCGCGGTGTAAAATACCTTCTCGCTGTCATTGACATCTTTTCTAAATACGGATGGTTAGTGCCATTAAAAGACAAAACAGGGAAATCTGTCGCTATAGCATTAAAAAGTATTTTTAAGGAGAGGAAACCTGAAAAAATGTGGGTGGATAAGGGTAAAGAGTTTTATAACAAAGATGTTAAAGACTTGGTTGAATTGTATTCTACTGAAAATGAGGAAAAATCAAGTGTGGTTGAAAGAAGGATTAGAACAATGAAAGAAAAAATGTGGAAGTATTTTTCCGCTAACTCCACAAACGTTTACATCAATGTGCTACCGGATCTCGTTAAAGAATATAATAACACGAGGCATTTATCCATTAAAATGACTCCAGTAAATGCTAGTAAAAAAGAAAATGAAACCAAAGTTTGGAGAAATCTTTACCCCAATCATCTTGAAATAAAAGATATAAAGCCTAAGTTTTCCGTTGGAGACAGAGTAAGGATAGCTAAAAAGAAAAAAACTTTTGAGAAAGGTTATACAACAAGATGGACTGAGGAGGTTTTTACAGTTTCTGAAGTAAAACATACATCACCTGTAACATATAAAATTAAGGATCTTAATGGAGAAGAAATACAAGGTACCTTTTATGAACCTGAACTGCAGAAAACCAGTCAAGAGCTGTATAGGATAGAAAAGGTTATTAAAAAAGGAAAAAAGAAATCTCTTGTAAAGTGGAAAGGTTATTCTGATGAATTTAATTCATGGGTTGACAATAAAGACATTAGAAATATTTAACTTTAAAAAATGTTAAATATTTCGATTGAAAACGTAATTTTACCAAATAAACCGTCAAACAATTTCGAATTGGAAGATGCGGCAAAAAGATTAGAGATTCCTGCTTTTAGGGGAGTTTTTTTACTAGATACATTACCGAGAAAACCAAATAAAAAAGAATGTGGTATAGTAAACTTTGATAAAAGTGGTGGACCTGGTACACATTGGGCTGCTTGGTATAAAAACGGTAAAACTAAAATTTATTTTGACAGTTATGGCATACAACCGCCTATTGAAATTCGAGAGTATTTAAAACATCAGATACACTATAATACTCATCAATTACAACAAGCTGGGCAAGTATTTTGCGGTCATTTAAGTTTGTACATTCTAAAAGAGTTGGGCTCGGGTAAAAAGTTTCAAACAGTGATAAATAAACTTTTTTAATAATAAAAAAATGCCGGTTGATAAATTCGGACGAATGAAAGATGATAAAACAAGCGGTGATGGTGTGTCGCTCGCTTACATAAATAATAATCTTTTACGTAAAGATGGAACAACTGTTGTTACTGGTTCTATAGATATGGCTGGTAATACATTAACGAGGGTTAGTAACCCTGTAAATCCTCAAGATGTTGCTACAAAACATTATGTTGATAATAATTCTGGGGGATTATTAAAAGAAAATGGTGGGTATCATGTTCTTGGATTTCTAAATATGGGTTTCAATAAAATAAGAAATGGTAAAGAACCTACAGAACCAGATGAAGCTGCTACTAAAAATTATGTGGATAGGAGTGGTAAAGCAATAGTAGAGCAACAAGACGGCACTTTTTCCGCTATTGCAAATATAGATATGCGAGAGTATTCGTTAACAAATCTTTTGGATCCCGCAGATGCACAAGATGCAGCAACTAAAAGATATGTAGATAGCGCAAAAAGAGCCTTCGTTTATGGAGCTGGTGGGTATATGGCAGTTTCCGACGTTTCTATGGGAGGACGAAGAATTAACAATGTTGGAAGCCCTTTAGAAAATGATCAAGGTGCAAATAACTTTTACGTAGATACCGTTGTTGAGGCGGCTACTGCGGGTGAAAAAGCTTTAACAAAAAAACAAGATGGATCTTTTTCAATGGCTGGTGGAATAGATATGAATGATCACGTGATTACCGGATTACCAAACCCTACATCCCGTGATGCCGCCGCCAATAAAAATTACGTTGATAGCGGTGGAGCTATCGTAAAAAATCCAAATGGAAGTTTCACGGCGGTGGCTGACATAGATCTCCAAGGTTTTTCTCTAAAAAACGCTGCAACCCCGGTAGAAGAGAGAGATTTAGCAACAAAATCCTATGTGGATAAAAAAGTATCCCTTCCTTCTCTCATAGGCCCTAAACCCATTATAACCGTGTGGGCTGAAGAACAAGGACCAATTGGAGATGGTAATTATGAGTTCTCATTCGGTAATGGTAATTCAGGCCGCAACCATCGTTTAGGAGGTTATTGCATGAGTGCGTCGGGTAGAATTATAAGAGGAAGTTTGACGATTGTTAAAAATAACCCTAACGCACTAGAAGAGGTAAAAGTTAATATTGTGGTAAACGGATTAGAGCAGGTTGATTACTCTATTATTAAAAAAGCGGACGAAATTTGTAGCTGTACGGTTTTTCCAAGGGCGTTGGAGGTAAAGCAATGCGACATCGTAAACTTTATTTCAAGATCAACCAACCGTGATGTAACACATGCTTACATATCTATTTTGATAGAGTTAGACTTGTAAAAATATAACTTTATGTGAAAAAGTTGTATTTTGCGCAAATTTTTATATTTTTTACCTAGAGTTAGAGTCAGTATAATTGGGTTTAGACTTAGGCTCAACCAACCTATTTGATAAAGAATTTCCTTGTATGTAATCTACATATTTCTTTGAATTAGATGCAACACACTCAAGTACAATATATGGAATGTATTCAGTATTACAATGATATGATCTATCTATTTGATCAGAAAAAATATTATTCACACCTTCCAAGTCTTCAAATGCATTTAAATACAATTCTTCTTTTTTTACACATTCATTAAATTCTTTTCGCAAAGAGTCACTCTTTTTGGGAAACATACATAAAAAATCGCTTTTTCCTTCTTTTGCTACTATTGTAAATACTGATGGCAACGCTAAAAATGCAAAAGTTATAAAAATATAATAGTCTTTTTCCCACGCACCAAAATACTCTTCATGCTTGTCTTTATGAGCTGTATCAATAGGTGGGTGATTCGGATATATTCTTGGTGACCTTGTTTTAATTTCAAGGGCAAATTTTTCTAATTCATGAAACCATGCGTCTTCAATTTCCAACAAAGCTGATACATGATTATATGTAGCAGCATTATCAAAATTAACAAACTTTTTAAAGGGTGATATATAAAATGAATTGTTTGATACAGGTTTAGTAGTGTAATACAGCATTATAATTTTTTAATGAAAAAATAGTCTTATCTTAAAATCTTGTATTCATATGTTTTTCCACAAACATATGTATACTATTCTATTTGTATCGCTTTGAGCGGTAACGACGATAAACGCTATATCCTTGGGAACAACATCAATACATTAGCTTGGGGACACACTAAGATAAATACGCAGAATATATATCACATGACAGAGTAAAAAATGTTGTAATTTCGCTCATATAGCTATATGGGCTAAAAATACAAATCGCTGGGATGTAGTTTGAGGAGGGAAATGGTTGGGGTTAGATTTGAGGAGGGGGATGGTTGGTATAATATTTTAATCAGACACATGGGTAAAATATTAATTAAAGCATATATATGGTTAATTTGTATTTTGGTTAGCAGTTTGAATTTAAAGAGGGGGTAGATGGGTGAGATGTGTGGGCAAACCCAGAACTCTCCGTTCTTATCTAACTATCATACGACTTGAAAACGCGGCAAGAAGGTCAAATGACCGTCATGTAAAGCATATGAGGTTTCTACGTTGCGGCTTTTTTACTTGTTTGTTTACATGTACCAAAATATATTGAAATCAAAAGCCAATGAACTATTTAAAAACACTGATGCTGACCTATCCTGGCTTCTTTTGTAAAGAAGCCAACTTGTCTAATTCTGCTTTCATTTTTGCTGTAACGGGACCTTGACCTTTGCCCAACAGGTTCCATGAAGGCCAGCTTCATAGTGTCTTGAGTTAAACCCCTTACCTCACAACCCCAAGCCTTAACGACTCTGAGTAAGATAGCATTTGAAAACATTATGGGATAAGGAGAAAATGCTGATAACCAGAATTTTCTCCTTTTCCCAGGATGTAATCTGTTCTGTCAGTGTCGGTTGAGCCCAATCTATTTGGAGTCTTGAAAAGCTTATCTTTTGACCTGTAAGTTCAGTCGTTTTGTACAGATATTAATTGAAGGGTAAGACGGACGCACGGACGGAAGACGTATCCGTGGACAAACCTGTAGTCCCGTCCTGTTTCACCTGTAAGGGGTTAGTTGGACAGTAGTTTGGAATACAACACAATAACGTTGTTGTTCATGAGTCTCAATGTGAAATGGATAGGCCTATAATGACGAACAAAAATATTCATAGCTTCCCTTTCGACGAATACTGCATTTAAATTGTTTTTGATGGCAAGCAGTCAGTGACTTAGAGAAGTGTTATGAGCAACTCAAAGGACTGTTGAAAAGTTACACTGGTTGTCGTAGAACTGTTTTTTCTTTAATAGTCTTTAGCACCAACCAAGGGAAAATGAATGACTCTGATTTCCTGGGAACGGGCCGAGGAAACGTCCAAGAAAATAAACATTACTGTCATAGTGTTTTACGCCATTTTTACCATTATTTCAGTTACATTGATCCGCATAGTGCACCTATCCATATTATAAATGCGAAGTTCCATGAAGGTCAGCTTCATAGTGTCTTGAGTTAAACCCTTTACCACACAACCACGAGTTTAAACGACCCTTAGCATGAGTATTTGAAAACATTGTGGGAAAAGGAGACAATGCTGGTACCCAGCATTTTCTCATTTTCCAACAATGTTTTCTACCCTATCAGTGACAAGTTACATCACTTGAACCACATTAAACTTGTCGTTAGCAACGGCTTTTAATTTCGACTTGTCTTTTAAAAAAGCTTCTGTGGTTTGATAAAGATTTAATGCAAAATCTCAAGTCGGACGGAGGGACAAACACGTGGACTGACTGAGGGCAAACCTTTACTTCTGCCTTGTGTTACCTGTAAGGTTGTTTATGACAAAAGTTTAGAATTCAACACAACAAGCGTTGTTTTTCATGACTTTGAACAAAATTTAAAACCGTTAGATCTATTATGACTTACAAATATATTCATAACTTCTCTTTCGATGAATATTGCATTTAGTTTGATTTTAAAGGCAAGCAGCCAGTGGCTTAGTGAAAGTATTATGTGCAGGACTAGTGAAGAAACTCCAGGGACGATTGAATAGGTGCACTGGCCGTCGTGAAACAGGAGTTTGTTGAAAAGTTTTAAACACCAATCAATGGGGAAAAACGATTTCCTAAAAAACGGGTCAGGTATCGAAGTGTCCATGAAAATAAATAGTATGACCGATTGTATGGTCTTTAACGCCGTTTTCACCGTTATTTCATTTACTAGTACATATCGTGGCTGCCTGTGCACCTATTCATGCTTTCCTAAGTTTCTGTCACCAGCACTTCGCATGTATTCTTTCCAAGCCAATTGCTGCTTACCCACATCGCCATCGTCTAAACAATGACTAATGGTGGGAGAGGAATGAACCTCGTCGCAATGACTACCATCAATCCTCGGTAAGAAATTGGTCAAGCTGGGAGTTTAAACAAGCGACCCCCTGCTCTAAAGTCCTATACGCAACTGACTTTGTTACCGGAGCTTTGCCAGAAAATAAAGAGAACTATCAAACACTTTTTGGATAGAATTATAAAGACTGGCGGTAACTTTGACACGCAAACAAATATAGGGCAGACGTCTCGTATGATATACAGATCATCGGCACGATTACCTGTGAAAGCCTGCTCAATAGGAAAAAAAAAATAGAATGGTTCAACTTGCAAGGACCTGCAGACGACAAATTCAAAAGTGGTGCAAAATAGCTAAAATTGTCTAAACAGGACAAAAAATGATATAGGAAAGGGAGAAAATGCTGGTTTCGTATGTTGTTAATAACTTTACATATTGAAAAATAAAAACAATATTCAAAATTGGTCCGGTACATGACGAAAACTGCCGTCTGCCGCATTGATGGTGTGAATTGACATTTTTGTTAGAGTTGGTTAAATTGTAAAGTTTTTGCTTTGAGGAAAAAGTGTATTTACTTGTAACTACCTTGTAGACAGTATTTTCCGAAAACCAAAATATTGCTATTTCAAAGCCTTTTTTTGGAAAATATCTCATTACCGGAAGTATCGCAAGATCTGCACGTTCTCTGCAGTCTGATCTTGATCTACAATGTTTGCAAAAGGTACTTGAGTCGTGCTCTGCATCACTAATGAGGTTACACAGCGCTTATCTCAAATGAGTGTAAAATGGGAAATTCGCAATCGGTATATTACATCGAAAACAAGGAAGGTTATGTGATAAAAAAAAAAAAATAGAAATATGCACGGTCCAGAACCATCTTTAGAATAACTGATTATGCAACTTTTCTTATGGAGACTATATTTCTACATTTCATCAAATTGAAAAAAAAAAATGTCAAATCAGTTCGTCCATTGCACTATGAAAAGTTTTTTTTCTTTCTGCCTCAAAAAGAGGACAATGAAATAAAGAATGGTATTCATGCTCAAGTATGAAACGAGCATGGTGTCATTAACAATGACGACATAATTCTATCTTCTGTTGCAATATTAAAATGGCGCCCTAGCTCTATATTTAACTTGTGAATTGAACATCTGAACCTTGAAATAGCCCTCCTTCAACGAAATATCTACACAAAGATATCTCTCCAGATTAAACAGGAAACAGATTTGATTGTAAAGATTACAAGAGATGAACTTTGGATATTTTCTTGAAGGTTATGAAGACAGCAATCGGAATTTCTGGATTTAAATAGTTTAACAAAAACACCAATGTCACCTAATTTTTAATTCTTCCTAAATCACCATGCGTCGTTCAGAAATTAAAACACTATCTCGGGTAACGATGATTTTCCATATGCTAAACTGTACAGCAGTATTTTACATTTTTAGTCATATTGGTGACGCATAAGGGATCTTCCACATTCACGTAGCATAACACTTTTATTTACTTTATGGTTTACACCTGAAAAATATCTCTACAATATTGTATTTGAACATTTTCAATAATATCAGAATATCAGAATATTCGAATCCCAATATATCTGCCCCGAATGTAAGTATCCGAAGCACCATTGTGTGAAACAACTTAAATTATCCTTCGTTCAAGAAGTGACCAAATTTACTGATAAGCTTTAATCGAATAAATCATTATTTTGGCTTGAGAAGTCAGATTGCATTTTGCTTTTGCCATGACCATAAAAAAAATTTGCGTGTTAATGAAAGACCCTTATATTATAAAAGGAAATGTTTTCACCGTGCTTCCATTAAAATACCACGTTTCATTCGATTTCAGGAGATCTCGTATCTAAAAACAATGATTTCCGTTTTATCTAAGTTACTCCCAGTTTACTATCTTTGCTAAAGTGTGATAGTTTGTTTAATTGCAACTGTAAATTATTAACCCTTTCTGCACAATGAGCAACTTCATCTGCATATAACAAACACGGAATCGAGTTAGCATCATCACTAATATAAATACCTGGGCAGGTTTGTTTGATAAAGATAGATAACTCCTAAGTGAAAAGACTGAATTTGATCAGACTGTTATGTCCCATTGTCTGGTATCAATTTTACAAGTGAAAACGGATAATATATCACCAAGCGGCAGATATGCACGTAAGTTTGAATGCATTGATATTAATACATGTAATATTTTCCCGCCAAGGTCCCTTTTCAGTAAAGCTTCAAACTTTTTGTCATGCACTAATCAATCACTTTCTTAAAATCAACGTAAAGTACATAGAAACGCCCTCCGGGTTTACATTTATTATTTTTGTATCACTCTTTGCAATGTAAAAAGGTTGTTAATTACGGAATACCCAGCTCCAAACTCTGCCTGACTTTCATCAATCAGTTTAAAACTTTCTGACCATTCATATAAAATATAATTGAAAATGCTCGAAAAAGTCTTGTACATATAACATTGATCAGAGATAAACCTCTATAACTTGAAGGATTATGATGTGATCCTGAACTGAACACTGGAATTACAACGCTCTCAGTCCAGGACTCAGGGAATATACCAGAATTTAAAATTATATTGAATATGAATATACTTACTTCCAAAAGAAACGATACATACTTTGAAATCGTAATTTTTCAAAACGGGTGTACAAATGATTAAAAGCGGATCAAATATTGTTCTGTACGTCGTCTCGCATGGATGCGCTTGATTTTGATTCATATCGGGTGATCTGTTTCTCAGTAACGTCATTTTTAGGTTTAGACATGCAACCCGACTTGAACACGACCGACTGAATGTTTAGGAAAAATGCTTAGCGTGTTTACAGGGCCCATAACCAAACAAAAGAAAAACACAAACGAATAGATTCGACGCAGAAATATTGCAGCTAAATCAATGACGGCGATTATAAGCGTGAAATCTGGTTAACGTCATTGTGAAGTCACAGCTCATTTTGGTGTGTCGCGTATACCTGTCACACGTTAAGCGGGACGCTACAAAACACTAGGATAATTTGCTGATTGGCTCCTGTCAGACATACATCGCTGACGACTTGCGCTCAGGATCATTACATACGGATGTCACATTTACGTAAATGGCTCTTCACAGATTCATCAACATCTGCTAGGTCGTGAAGGTTAAAAAACAACGCAATTTCTGAATATGCATTTTGTCAAATAATTTTGCTGAGTACGGCTTCACAGTCAGATGTCAGTACAACGCACAAACGTTTACATTACGTCTTCGACCCAATAAGACACAGTGAGCCTGGCAACACAATCTTTAGACCCATCAGTGAGTGTTAAAGCTCGAATCAAGTTTTCATTTGGAATGCAAGGATCGACGTGGGTTGGTTCACCAATAATGTGCGAAACCTTTTGTTTACGAACGTGGCCGTGTAATGGAGACGGTATCGCTATAATATTGAAGTGCCAGTCCCTTCAACCATCTTGCAATGGCTCACTATTGCGCGATGAAACCCGACATTATTTCGTTTTTGGGTAAATGTTCTTTTACCGGTTTATGTTCCGTTGATGAGCGCCATTTCACAGCTAAAGTCGTTCGATCACGTCATCTTCGGATGATGTACCGTTCAAATTTGGGTGGAACTTCTCCAACAGCAGCAAATGATCGTTCCTCTTTTTCGAACAGAATCGCCAGATCTCACATGTTTAGAGGATCTACAGATTGGACGTTGGTTTGTCACGTTAGACGTCATCAGCAAGCAATCTTAGCCTAATTAGATCATAATGTGGAACCTTAGAATGAAGTTTTTCAGGCGAATACGGGTCCAGTGAACTGGGTGTCATTCTTTAATTGTGAAAGATGCAAATAATGGCCATAAACCATAAAAGCAATCTGTGTGACTTCGCATTGTGACCGCTACGTGATTTCAAGCAGCATTACGTCAGCGGATGTAAGTTAAATTTGACGTAATGCTAATAAAATTTATCACAGACGACAACGGCACCAACGTAAGAACAAGATGGCCAAGATAGCCCTGGATCGCTCATCTGAATTTTTGAGAGGACCATAACCAATTTTTTTTGGAGTATTGAAATTTTTTGGAAACAAAATCATTATTTTGCCAAGCAATTTTGAAAAGGTCACCTGTAAAAATCATTTCAAAATCTGTCACCACCCCTACAATCATCACCACAGCCATGTTTTTGACGAATTAGAATTCTGCAAATAAATTTTGGGATAGGTCACCCAAGGACCGTTTCATGAACAAGAGCACATGCTCGATAGTGGCTAAAAATATCTAGTCGAACAAGAGCACCGCATGCGGGTACCAACGACTGCTGTTGGGTGCTGGATAGTAAGTTTAAGTTCTAAGTCGAAAAAGGGGCATAATTTGGACAAAATGATTTTAGAGTTACCTGCCCTTGTTGTATGGGTTGCTCTTTCACTAGTGAACAATTATTCCAAGTTTCAAGTACATGTGTTGAGTGGAAGCCGAGATATAACAACATGTCAAATATTTTGCACAACGACAACATCGCAGACGACAACAACAGGGCTATGACAATACCTCGACGTTTTCTTCGAAAACAGCCAAGCTAAAAAAGGGGCATGATATAAGGATCATTTCTGTGAAATTATTTCAAAATCTGACAAGTGATTTCAGAGAAGAAGAATTTTTAAGAATTTCTTCATGTACATATAGTGCAAATGGCCCCCCCACCACCACAGCCATGTTTCTGGACGGATCAAAATTTCGCGAACAGGTTTTCAAAAGGGGCACCCAAGGAACATTTCTGTGAAATTATTTCAAAATCTGACGAGTGGTTTAAGAGATGAAAAATTTCAAAGAATTTCTTTAAGTCCATACAGTGCAAAGAGCCTCCCCCCTCCACCACGGCCATGTTTTTCGACGGATCAAAATTTTGTGAACAGATTTTGGAAAGGGTCACTCAAGGAACATTTCTGTGAAAATTCCATTTGGTTGCCCTGGCAACCAGAGTTTTTGATTGAATCAAATTCTGTAAACTCTTAAAAAAGGACCTCCCAAAGAACGTTCCAGCCAAGTTTGGTCCCAATTGGCCCAGCGGTTTAGGGGGAGAAGATGTTTAAAAGAATTGTTGACACCACACGAGTGCAAAGATTCCCCCCCCCCCCCACCATGGCTATGTTTTTAGACGGATCAAAATTTTGCGAACAAGTTTTGAAAAGGGTCACCCAAGGAGCTTCTCTGTGAATTTATTTCAAAATCTGACCAGCGGTTTCAAAGGAGAAGATTTTTAAAGAATTTCCTAGAAAATTTCATTTGGTTGCAATGGCAACCAGAGTTTTAGATTGAATCAAATTCTGTGAACAGGTTATAAAGAGGACCTCCCAAGGAACATTCCTGCCAAGTTTGGTCCAAATTGGCCCAGCGGTTTAGGAGGAGAAAATGTTTAAAGAATTGTTGACGCCATACGAGTGCAAAAGCCCCCCCCCCCCACGGACATGTTTTTCGACGGACCAAAATTTCGCGAACAATTTTTGAAAAGGGTCACCCAAGGAACATTTCTGTGAAATTATTCCGAAATCTGTCCAGAGGTTTTAGAGGAGAAAATTTATAAAGAATTTCTAAGATAGTTCCATTTGGTTGCCATGGCAACCAGAGTTTTTGATGGAATCAAATTCTGTGAACAACTTATAAAGAGGACCTCCCCAGGAACATTCCTGCCAAGTTTGGTCCCAATTGGCCAAGCGGTTTAGGAGGAGAAGATGTTTAAAGAATTGTTGACACCACACGAGTGCAGAGATTTCCTCCCCCCCCAACCACGGCCATGTTTTTCAACGGATCAAAATTTCGCGAACAACTTTTGGAAAGGGTCATCCAAGGAACATTTCTGTGAAATTATTTCAAAATCTGACCAGCGATTTCAGAGGAGAAGATTTTTAAAGAATTTCTTAGAAAATTCCATTTGGTTGCCATGGCAACCAGAGTTTTTGATGGAATCAAATTCTGTGAACAACTTAAAAAGAGGACCTCCCCAGGAACATTCCTGCCAAGTTTGGTCCCAATTGGCCCAGCGATTTAGGAGGAGAAGATGTTTAAAAAATTGTTGACACCACACGAGTGCAGAGATTTCCTACCCCCCAACCACGGCCATGTTTTTCAACGGATCAAAATTTCGCGAACAACTTTTGGAAAGGGTCATCCAAGGAACATTTCTGTGAAATTATTTCAAAATCTGACCAGCGGTTTCAGAGGAGAAGATTTTTAAAGAAATTCTTAGAAAATTCCATTTGGTTGCCATGGCAACCAGAGTTTTTGATTGAATCAAAAGTCTGTGAACAACTTATAAAGAGGACCTCCCAAGGAACATTCCTGCCAACTTTGGTCCAAATTGGCCCAACGGTTTAGGAGGAGATGTTTAAAGAATTGTTGACACCATACGAGTGCAAAGAGCCCCCCCTCTACGGCCATGTTTTTCGACGGATCTAAATTTCGCGATCAATATTTGAAAAGGGTCACCCAAGGAACATTTCTGTGAAATTATTTCAAAATCTGTCCTGCGGTTTTAGAGGAGAAAATTTTTAAAAAATTTCCAAGAAAATTCCATTTGGTTGCCATGGCAACCAGAGTTCTTGATGGAATCAAATTCTGTAAACAACATTCCTGCCAAGTTTGGTCCCAATTGGCCCAGAGGTTTAGGAGGAAAAGATGTTTAAAGAATTGTTGACACCACACGAGTTCAGAGATCCCCCCCACCACGGCCATGTTCAAAATTTCGAGAACAATTTTTGGAAAGGGTCATCCAAGGCACATTTCTTAGAATTTCTTAGAAAATTCCTTTTGGTTGCCATGGCAACCAGAGTTTTTGATGGAATCAAATTCTGTGAACAATATTTAAAGATGCCCGTCTACAGCCGGTGAGCAAAAACGCTGTTAAATTTCAAACAATTTAGAATGGTACAGAAATCAGTCCTTTGTTTAAACATGAATAAATTACTGACATATATAGTGTAAATGAAAACAAGAGGACCATGATGGTCCTAAATCGCTCACCTGAAATGCAACTCAGCTGTCATTGTTATGGCCACTTGCCTCTTTGCTGGAATGTTTTAGTTTTGAAAATGATTCATCCATATGACAATACTTACAATCAGAGCAGGTAAGAAAATGATAGAGCCGAAATTATAGGCCCTAGAGTGTAAACAATGAAATTGTCATCAAGATCCCCTATTTTGATGCTTTTAGCTTGTCCCCATTTTGATCAGATTTGTCCTTAGGTCATTATAAACATCCAGGGAAATTTTGAGTATGACTGAGCCAGAATTGTGGTTGCTGAGTGTGTTCATGTTCATGTTCACAACCTTACAAACATTCTGGGTGATGGATCAAGATTATGCTGGAATTCCGATAGCTATATAATAAACAGTGGAATTTTGGCGAAGCATATTCAAGGATACATAAAAGCTAACCATGAGTATGTTATGCTCAGGTGAGCTGATAATGGGTTTTCAGACAGAATCACATGCCAAATGTATGTTGTGGGCCATACAATATGGAACAGGAGGATTCCAAGAATACACTCTTTACATATTTGATCCCACATTGTGACTACAAAGGACTTTTTGTGATTCCAAGTAAGAAATTTGGTAAATGCTATTAGCAAACAAGAGCCGTCAAGTGGTTGTTGAGAAATCGCTTCGGACGGACAGACAGACGAAGTGGCGACTATATGCTCGCCCTTACGGGAGCATAACTATCCACCAGTCCATGCTGAATATGAAAGCTCTAGGGTTAATGTTTGGATGAAAGAAGATTTTAAAAGATCTCTTATTTGGATGTGGATACTGGGATCCAACAACAAAGCACTTTTTTTTTTTCTCCTAAGGTCACAATTCGATGTACTTTGGTAGAGTGCTACTGTTGCCAATTAAGTTGTAGGCTTTGTGTTTGGGTTGATTTTTTTTTCAGCAGTTGACATGGAAACCAGAGTTGTTCATGAATTTCAATTTGTCAAAGGGCAATACAGTTGATCTTGCTTAGCTAAGCGACTACGTTTATTAAGCCAACACTTTTATTAAGCGATAGGAATTCCAATGTCTCTTTTGAAATATATAAGACTAGCTGGAATTGAATGCCCCATGGATTAAAGCCTTTATGCTGCGCTAAATCCTATGTTGTTAGTACTTATTACAATCGTCTTGTGAAATCCGAGAACCCACAACATAGGGCCATTTTCAACACTAGGGCCATAATTTGAAGTATTTTGGTAGAGGGCCACTAGATGATGCTACATGCCAAATATGAAAGCTCTAGCCCTTACGGTTTGGGACAAGAAGATTTTTAAAGATTTCCTTCTTTATCTCTATGTGAAATCCGAGACCCCACAACATAGGGCCAATTTTTAACACCAGGGCCATAATTTGAAGTATTTTGGTAGAGGGTCACTAGATGGTGCTACATGCCATTTATGAAAGCTCTAGCCCTTACGGTTTGGGACAAGAAGATTTTTAAAGATTTCCTTCTTTATCTCTATGTGAAATCCGAGAACCCACAACATAGGGCCAATTTCCACACTAGGGCCATAATTTGAATTATCCTGTCACTTCCGGGTTTACCTGACGGATAACAGGGTGCCGTATATTTTTTTTGTTATCCGTCAGTTGGTCACATGACCGCTAAGTGCGCACCTGCTGACTGGGACTATTTTCAACCAAGCGTCTTACTGCCGTAATGAATGAATCAATCGCTAGCGAATACTTTTGCTCGTTTAATTAATAGTCTGTTATGTTAAAACACATTGTCTTCTCCGCCACAATATTTTTCTGCGGAGATACGTCACGTTTGATAATTATGACGTAGCCAATATCATTCATGACGTCATTATTACAGCTGCATATCCAGAGGGTTATGTAAACACGGTTCTTCATTTCAAGTTTCTCATAGATCTAGTGAGAAAGATGTCAATATGTGCCTTATTTCGAGCGAAATGTTCAATTTAGTCGGATTTTTGGATTATAATTCAGAAAAAGGATAAATAAAATAGATGGTTGGTGTCTTGGATTAAGAAAGTCGATCAGGCTCGGCTCCGGAAATTTATTGAAGGTACGGTCTTTATCAATGTTTTTTTTCCCGTTTGTTTGTTTTGTTTTGTTCCGTTACAGTGAGTGACAGGATAAATAGAATAGATGGTTGGTGTCTTGGATGGGTTAAGTTTATCGGGCTCGGCTCCGAAATTTATCCGGTTCGCCTTCGGCTCACCAGATAAATTCCTCCGCCTTGCCCGATAAACTTAACCCATCCAAGACACCAACCATCTATTCTCTATGTATTTTGGTAGAGGGCCACTAGATGATGCTACATGCCAAATATGAAAGCTCTAGCCCTTACAGTTTGGGACAAGAAGATTTTTAAAGTTTTTTCTTTCGGTTGCCATGGCAACCAGAGTTCTTCATGGAATTCAAATCTTTGAAGTATTCTGAAAGTGCATCACCTAAGGATCATTTCTGTGAAGTTTCATTGAAATCTGATTGGCGGTTTCAGAGGAGAAGATTTTTTAGTAATTGTTTACGGACGGACAGACAGACGGACAGACGGACGACGGACATTGACCGATCACAATAGCTCACCCTGAGCACTATGTGCTCAGGTGAGCTAAAAAGAAACACGGAGATTTGTATTAGAAACCGAACATTGGTCAGAAGAAAACTGGCTGACGATCGAAGCTGTAAACAATGGCGGTGCGTCACGGAAATTTATCGTTGGTTTCCGCCTAGAGTCGGATACGGTGTAATTTGCATATACGCCGCGACCTCCGTCTGAAAATCGAGGCTGCAACAGAGAAGCCTCCATTTTCCTTTGTTTACCTCGTTAGACGAAGGGCGAATGTCAAATATAGTCACGTGACAGAATGCATGATCATCATACGAATCTACCCGAGTGTATAACGGATATATCGAAAATCTTCGATTCAAAAATCGGAAACGACGAGTCTGTTTACATGGAAGGCCGCAACTCAGCGAAATGCATTTTCTATCGACCGTAATCTAAGCAACCTTGCAACCGTTAGGCGCAATATTTGACATGAAGATATAAGAATGACTATAGTTTGATAAAATAAAGACAAAATGAGTTAAAACTGGCTGAAAATGAGTATAAGGGCCTCTTTAAAGAGGACCTCCCAAGGAATATTCCAGCCAAGTTTGGTCCAAATTGGCCCAGCGGTTTAGGAGGAGGAGATGTTTAAAGAATTGTTGACGACGGATGACGCACGACGGACACAGGGTGATCCTAAAAGCTCCCCTTGAGCACGTTGTGCTCAGGTGAGCTAAAAACAAAACGATATATTTAAAGGAACAGCGAACTGCTATGAAAACCTTTTCGAAAGCAAAAATAAAACCAACACTAAATATTTTTTTCAAGGCTTTGTGGATAGTCTATCAGGACCCAAACTTGACGAAATCGAATCAAACAATATTGAAGGTAAATTGACGATAAGAGAGGCTTAAAATACTTTAAAAACATGTCAAATAATCAAAGTCCTGGCACATCTGGCTTTGGAGCTGATTTCTACAAAGTCTTCTGGGGCAAAATAGGGCCATTTGTTGTCAGAGCTTTCAACGAATCTTACGAAAAAGGTCATTTACCTACATGTATAACATAAACTCAAGGAATAATAACATGTATACCTAAAGGCAATAGACCTAGACAATTTTTGAAGAATTAGCGTTCAATTACCCTACTAAATACTGTTTACAAAATTGGATCATCTTGCATTGCAAGCAGAATAAAACCCTTTCTAAATAATCTAATACATAGCAATCAAACACGTTTTATAAAAGGTAGATACATTGGGGAAAACACACGACTTATTTAAGATATATTGCATTACACAGAAAACAATAATATCCCGGGTTTGTTACTTTTAAATCGACTTTGAAAAGACTCTCATTACATTTTATACAAAACAGTATTGCTTTCTTTAATTGTGAATCGGACTTGAGGCAATGGGTCAACGTTTTCTACACTATTGCCTGCGCAACAGTTACACAATGCGGTCTCCTTTTAGATATCTTTATTCTTGGCACCGAAATTCTCTCCATTAAAATTAGGGAAAATGAAAATATTAGGGGATAAACGCTGAAAATGTTGAATACAAACTATCACAGTTCGCTGACGACACCACAATTATACTTGACGGTTCCGTAAGCTCTTTTAGTGAAACACTTGAAACACTTAATTTTTTTAGTTACATATCTAGTCTGAAAGTGAACTTAGACAAAACAAAAGTCATCTGGACAGGAAAAGAAAAATAGTCTAAATAGTATAAAAAACAGATGGAAACTATCTTAGAATCAGACTATTTTGATATTCTCGGAACAAAATTTCACATAGACCTTGATAAAATGATCGAATTAAACTATAATGAAAAAATAAGAAATATTAAATCCATTCTAAGTACGTAGAAAAAAAAAGAATTCTTGCGCCAATCGGAAAAATAAGTCCTAAAAACACTCCTTATATCAACATTGAACCGTCTATTCATTTTGCTTCCAAACCCACTAAATTGCATATTTATTGATATGGAATGCACCAAATAGAATTAAAGCAACACTTTATGTAAAGATATTAAAGATGGAAGACTAAAAATGGTTGATGTCAATGCGTTCATCATGTCAATGAAACTAAACTGGATACAAAGAATCTTAAATAATGACACCCTACAGGGAATCTACAACCTATATACGCTCGTATAGATAAATGCAAATTAATAAACTTTGCACAGATTGTTTTGAAGTCAATGCTCGAAACATCAAACACTTTCTGGAAAGACACTTTAAAAGCATATATAGAATTATGTAAAAAACATAAATTTAACTCCTTTATTATTTTATATTACCCACTATCTGCTGTACAGATTGAAAAACAGAGTATCTATCTGAATTCGTGGTTCAAGACAGGTGTACACTGTATAGGGGATCTAGTTAACACTTCAAGTAGATCATTTCTGAACCGAAAAGATTTCAAGCTTAAATCAGTTTGAAAGCGAATCATATACATGTACCCCATATGAGCGTAATTAAATCCGTTAAAAACTTTTCCAGACAAAAAATATTTCAAAACATATTGAAAATATTAGAAATTTTCAGAAACATATGATTCCACCACTAATCGAAACAATTCAAAAGGGACAACAAGGATCAAAAGGAATATATCAAATTCTAATTGAAAATAACACAAAACCAGCCTGTGAAAAAAGGGATCAAAAGCACTGAATATAAATATTTCCAACGAAATATGGCCAGAAATCTAGTCTGTCTTTTTTCATAGAAAATACGACACTACAATGGTTCAAGTTCAGAATTAACCATAAAATCCTTGGGACAAGCTTTCTTTCCACAAAATTGGATACAAAAACTCGCCTGCGTGTAACTTTTGTGAAGACGAACCAGAATCAATTGAGCATTTGTTTGTCGACAGTAATTACACACAAGATTTGTTTGCAGGTTTATTCCATGACAGTCCCCAGTTCAAAAATTGGCTTACTAAAATTCATGTGTGGCGTCCGTGGTCGTGAGGTAGAGCGTCGGCCTCGTAACCAAAAATTCCTGAGTTCGATACCCGGGAACGGGTGTCAACTTTTGGATATTTCATTGGCCCACACATTCAGGTCGAGTACTGGTGCAGTTCCCAGGAAGCAGAATCGAGAGAGATAAGAATAAGTTGTATGAACTTATTTCTCAATCGATGTAAAATAAATATGTTTAAACTAAAATACATATCATTTTTGGCATTTTAAAAAAGGGACAAAAAGCGCTCAACTTTATACTTCTTTTAACAAAACGCTACATTTATATAGCTAAAACAAAACAACAAAAGCTAGTGCTAAATCGACTTAAACAATATATTTTAAATGAATGCAAAACTTTAAAACATATATACACAGTTGAAAAACATTATGAGTTATGCGAACGTGATTTCAAAACCACCTTAGTGGCAATCTTTCCTAACGATTTTCACTCAGTCTTTAACCCTGAGAAACAGGCCAGAATGTAATGAGCACTTCCACAGGTTTAACTCTTAGAGGGCCGAATAAACCCGTATGACATTTTCAGTGTGGAAATACAATCAAATTAAGTATTAAGTGCTATTTCAAGGTTGCTTTCATTTGAAGTTTCAGCAAAGGATTCTGTGTAGATTAAGAATCAGACTGCACATTTTGTACAGTCTGATTCTGATCTACATTTGCCGCTAAAACAACTATAGTTTTGAGAGGCGCTTTAAGTTTCAGATTACATCGATCTCGTCAATTAAGAAATCAAGTCACTTTTAAGTCCATAACCCGACAGAAAAAGACATTCGTTACAAAAAAGCGAAAGTACGTGTGCGCTGACTATCTCTACTCTCAACTTTCTTTCAACTTAATCTCAATTAAGTATCATTCGTATCTAACATATACTTAATGTAAACAGTTGTAATACGTATTGAAATAATATTTGTATATTAAAAGTAGAAATGAAGTCGGAAAAAAATTATAACGGACTACTACGGGTTCAGGATATGTAACAAACAAGGTTACTCTTTGCATTTACAAAAAGTTGTCTGCTTTCAAATGTATGTATCGTTTCTTTTGAAAGTAAATATACTAAGAATGGCCAGACAAGTTGGCAAGAGCTTTTGTAGAATAATTAGCGATAACCCTGTCTTTGCCAGAGACTTTACCATTTTTGAATTTTCGAATGCTCTTCGTGACTTGTGTAATTGGGGCATATAGTATTACGCCATATTATTGCATAAACGTCCCTTTCCAGGCCGTTATAAGCATGTATTAACGGGTAAAAACGGGGCGTTAACGGGAGAAAACGTGTATTAATCAGTAAATTCACGCGCCGTTAACGCCCGGCTTTGTACTATCAATATCCTTGATCCGGGCCTGCCTTGTAAACAACGTTTGTCCTTGTTAGAACTCCCCTAGACTCCGACCAACAAACTGTAGGAACTTGTACTATATTAGATCCTCTTTATGGTTTGTCTTTGATGATATTAGTACACCACAAACAAAATTTTGCACAGAATCTCAGTCGAATCGAGATCTGAACAAAAAAACACTCGTGAAATGCACTCTACACCAGCTACATCCCACCCACTTTTTAGCATGATCGGCAATTCTTTTGCTTCATATAGATCTATCTCTTGGACGTCTTTCGGTTGCAGCAATTCATATCCACTCATTTATCCTAGTTAATCGATCCAAATCTGTGCAAGTTTATCCCACAAAAGTCCACTTTTTATTAAAAATCATTCGAAGTGAATTTGCACCGAGAGAATCAAAACTGACATGTAGGACTAACGGCTCTTCACTGTTCGTAACAAAAACTTTTTCGCCGACTTCCGGTTTTTACCCATTTATGTCCAGTACATTTGAAGTTCGCTTATTTGCATTTCTATGGAAATATTTTTGCTGTTGTTGCAAATCATTGCTAAAAGACTTTTTCTTTATGCAATAATAGCATTAATTCACTTTTTTTTCGGTCGTTAATATTCGCAGAGGCCCTTAAAATACTTTAACACCCTTGTGCTTAATACTCGGGCGTTAAAACATTTTTCAAGCCTCTGCGAATGTTAACGACCTCAAAAACGTGAATTAACCCTATATTCATCGATAAATTTGAACTGCATCCAAATGGCGTTCTATAGCATTCACATTACGTTGCATAAGTATTCTGCTACTGTTTCGTTGTAGTCCTCCTTTGGCTTTTTGTTTCTCTTTACATTTAAATTTTTCATATTGTTTTTCAACTTAGTTGGCACCTCACCAAAATGTTTGGCTGTCATATCAATTTCCCTATGAGTGTAAATGTCCTTTCGCTCTGGACCAAGCGGTTTGTGTGATATTTGTTTTATTCTGTTTGCGGACGTGTTCATCCTCTCCTTACCAAGCTGTTTGCCTGCCATATGCATTTCTAAATCATTTGAAATGTCTGTTTGCTCCGGACCTGCTATATTTATTGTCCTATCATGGTCTCGTAAATAATCGAAATTCTTCTGATCATGACTCATGAATTGCTTGGTAGAAGTTGCCAAATTCTGAAGCCCTGAAATAAGTACATTGCTTTTTAAGGAAACTGTTTTGCCAGGCGGCTTCCTGTAATCTTGATTGGCGTTGCTTTTTTGTGCATATTTGGACTGTTGTTTAAGCCGAGTTTCCTCAAATCTTCTGTCTTTCATATCTGTAATCTCTTGAGCTCTTTCATCGATTCCCGAGCTGCAGCGAGCACCAATAAGATCATTATCTATATCAGTATCCATATATCTTGGAGCTCTTATAATTGGCATTGCACCATAGTCATAAATACTGTTAATAGAGACAGTATCTACAGGTTGTGAATATTCATCGTCAGATAAATCTTCTTCACTCAATGCATATCTACGTTTTTCATGTTTCGACACGTCTGTCTGTATTAAATCCACTACATCTGCAACACTTACACGTTCGGCTTGAATTTTCGAGATATACTTCTGTAGATCACCAAGACTTTCCTTCTTTTGTAGCAGGGACCTGTACATCATGTCTGCATTACGCAGGTACGGATATACGATATTGATACAACAGTTGTTGTCCCCAAGTAAGTCGGCCAAGAGCACAACATGTTTTATTATTTCAAAGCATGTGCTGTACTCTTGAAAGAAAGCTTCATCGAGATGCATGTATTTCTCCAACAAATTAGGATTTGTGAAAAGATTATACAGTCTCCTGTTTTGAAATGAGATTGACAATAAATCGAAAATGTTACGGAAACAACCAAATTTTGTTACATATTTGTCGTAGCAAGTTAAAATATGGTGCAAAAATACAGTCTTTATGATGTACGAAGAAACTGGATGGTGTTTTTCTTCAGACCTCCGAAAGGTAAGAAGAACAAACACTTTTAGAGCCATGAAGACACTTCTGTGATGCTCACTTATTCCCTGAATGATTTTTATCTCCTCTCTCGAATTTGAAATTCGCCAACAGATCTTTTTTTCACAGGTATTGCAAACCTTCGGGATAAGACTGCGTGAACCAGTTTCGGATAATAGATACTTCGATTCGTGCAAACCGTATGACGGTAAAAAATCGACCAAAACACAGATTTCATCTGCTGAAATTTCATCGTCTGGTGGTCCTTCAATGTCTTTTACAAACAGTGAGTAAGAAAGGCTTTTCCATTTGAAAATAAGATCACAGTGCTTTTCAAAGGAATTACCAAATTCAGCCACTGAAGCTATCGTCAAGGATCCACTTTTCTTTTTTACTTTGCACTTTGGACATCCATTCTTGTTCGTTTGTCCGATACATTCTATTCCGTAGTAAAGTTGAACAATTGAATTGCAATTGCAAGTATTCTCAATAGCACTCAAAAGTTCGTGCTGAAATCGCTGTCTGACATCTGATGGTGAAAGAAATACACCTTTTGACTTATGAAACGAAAAATGCTTACCTCTTTGAGATACTTTGTAGATGTTCCTATGTCCTTCACAGGACTCTAAAGTTTGTCTGTCTAAATCTTTATCAATAGCTAAACGTGCTAAAAAATCAAACTCAATGACTGGAAATCTCTTCGCGTTTCCCATTCTGTCTCGTCGAGAGGTTGTTGAATCAAAACTCCAAATCCTTGTTTTTTCGGCCATACTTCCAGCCATTTCAGTATCCAAGACTTTGAAATAGTGACTCCTCTTATTCAGTGCTGATAAATAACGACCAAGAAGAGTTTCTGTGGCGATAATGATATCCGTTATTTCGGAACGTGAAAAATTAACGGAATAATGGCTGCGTAGTTCTTCTACAATACCCTCCATTTGATAAACAGATTGTTTCGAATGACTGAACATAAATTAGTTCATGCTTTTTGAACTATCTCTATATAAGAATTCGACATCGGTTCTTTAAACTCCCTGAGATTGGAGATGGCTTGATGCGGGCTCCCTGATCCAGTGTATTAAATTGTTAAAATGTTGTTGTAACAGGTGTCACACCATTTAGAATATCCTCTGAAACATTAAAAATAAATGTTGAGAAGAGCAAAAAAGCATGTCTATGGATATGCAAAACTAATGTCTCAAATAAAGAAAAAGAAATGTATATAGGTGTGTGCGGGTGGGTGTGTGTGTGTGTGCAAGCGGAACTTATGTTTCAACCTATCCTCGCTTATGTATGGTTTGTAACTCAATCTTTTTGCAACAGCATAAGAAATATTTCCGACGTTTGAATCTTGTCATCAAGGAAGGAAATTTCCTCTATTACTGATTACATTTTCATTGATTTATATTCATAAAATCGGAGGCAATGCCATATTAGATAACCTAAAAAAAAAAAAGAAAGGACGTAAAGGAAAATATGACACGTGCGATTGTCAATAGGAATGTACAGCTACCTATTTTCGTGTGTAAAACTGTCACTGTCGGAATATTTCCCTTGACACAAACAATATATTCAAAACATTGAAAAAGTAGCTAAACAACTGTAGATGTCAGTTTACAATCTCCAAGGTCAGAGGGACAGCAGGTCACATCCACTACATGCAGAATTTTGTCAGCCCCGGTATCTCGTGAACCGCTTGTCTGATTCTGAAATTAGGTTACACAAGTTTCCATCTTGATGAGAAGACATGCAGAGCGGAGGCTCCACATACCATTTGGGCGGTCAAGAACATAGTCAGTCATATTCACTAAATCTTTCGTCATTACATTGGCAGAACAGTCACAAAGCTCTGCGTGGGGAGATATCCGCTTTCGACGAACAGAAACATATTGTATCTGCTGCCTATATAAGAACCGAGCCTTTCTGTACATTTGAAATGAAAATGCTTATTTGTAATCTTTGTTTAGCGCTATCATCGTCGCTTCTGTAGGTGATGCATATCCGAAATGATTGTCTGTGGGCTATTAAACCCCGTTTACAACATTATTTTGATGCATTTACAACCCATGTTTTTTCAAACGTGATCGAGCACATTATATTTCTCACTTATATTTAATCCAATATTTGCGCTCATGTATCCTCTGGATCCAGTTTTCTTAAAGGAAATTCGTTGATGTTCTTTACTATTTTTCTCTCTCACACACACACACACACACACACACACACACATATATATATATATAGAGAGAGAGAGAGAGAGTATAGAAATATATATCGAGTAAAAAAATATATATTGGGTATAACATATATTTATTGTGTAAAATAATTATTTATTTGGTTTAAAGATATATATTGTGTATATATTGTGTATAAAAAAAAAACATTTATTGTGTATAAAATATTTATTGGGTAAAAAAATATACCTTGTGTATAAAAAAAGAAAAAAAAAATTATTGAGTAAAAAAATATACATTGTGTTTAAAATAAATTTATTGTGTATAGAATATATATATCTTGTAGAAATCACGAAAATATTTATGTGCGAAATTAAAATTCATTTGCTAGAAAAAAATATATATGGTATCAGAAGAACTCGTACCCTGGAAAATTCGTACTCGTAGCTCGAGGGTAATGAGTTTTCGTGCGATCTCCTGTTGAACGGGCATCTGACTCGGCCACAAGGTCTGCAGTCTTAACATGCAAGATTGCAGTTCAGAAAGAATGCAGTGCTTTGCTAGGATCAGGATTCAGTAGTTATCATCAACAAAAACACACACAAAAAAACCTTAGGCAGAGCGTTGATTGATTGTTATATGATGTTTACCGCCGTTTTTAGTTACATTGCGGCGACCAGTGCAATCCGTGCTTGCCTGGATTTTCTTCTTATCAGTACTCCGCACGATATTCTTTCCAAGCCACTGGCTGATTTCCCACATAACCATCGTCGAAACACTGGTCAGCGGTGAGAGAGGAATGGATCCTGTTTCATTGACTATCATCAGTCCTTGGAAATAAATTGGCTGAGCCGTAGATCAGACTTGCGACTCCCTGTTCTCAAGTTCTGTGCGCTACCGAGTACCGAGTGAGCTACCGGGGCTCGGCAACAAAGCCAGAGTGAGCAAGTCAGCACACAACTTCAAAATACATTTTGGCAAACAGATAAATTACCAAATAAGGGGAATTTCTGTTTTGACACATTTTCTTACAAGCCCTTTCATGCTGTAAGATTTTTTATTTTCCATAGTAAATGCCAGTATCTCTGAGACACCTGACGGAAAAATTTTGGACTTGCCAAATCCAAAGCATTTAAAGACTACAAATCAAATTTGGTTCAAATTGTGGAATATGTCTCTGGAATAGAAATCATTAACAGAAGACGAGAAAAGGTTTTTGAGAATATATTTGGATAAGGATAAAATGCTGGAAGCCAGCATTTTCTCGTTTTCTAATAATGATTTCTATTCTAGGGACGTATCCTACAATTTGACTTTGTGACTCGTGAGTTTAGAATGCAAGGATCTTTTGCTTACATCTTACATCCTACATCGTCATCTATGAGCCACGCAGGATCCTGCAGAGATATAAACAATAACACTAAAGGACCAAAAAAGCTACATCATACTTATTTATCATATAACAAATAGATGCAATGTATTCAGCACACTTTATAACAACTCTTGAAATACACATGCGATGATTTGTTAATAAATGAGCCACGCTCTGGCAAAAAGGGGCTAAATGCATCTCGGTGATACATGATGTCAAGCAAAGTTTTTTAATAATTATGGATATATAAAAATCCATTATGTCTTACAACCAACAAAATAATGAGATAGGATGCTCTCTTGGCCGATTTGGAGAAATCTAATATTTTGCCATCTGATAAGGATTTACTTTTTACAAGGTGGAAAAATTTTATAATGCAAATGAAAATCTTTGTAAATGACAAATTAAACGTGACTCAAATTACCAGGAATTGTATTTAAAAGACTAGAAATCATTGTGCGAAAAGGAAAAAATGCTGGTTACCAGCTTTTTCTCCTTTTCCAACTATGTATTTAGAAGCCTTTTTCAGAGTCATGAAAACTCAGGATTGTTTGTAAAGGGTTAAAGTCATTCCAGATATATTAACAATTTTACCATATCAACCTTTAGAACTCCAAAGTAACCCCACATTTTCGATCTTCTAAAGGTCCGAATAATTGAATTTCAATGTTGCTATTATCCATGATGTTTCAAAGAGAACAGTGTAGATCACAGATCAGACTGCAATTTTGGATAGTCTAATCATGATCTTTACAGGCTGCAACTTCAACTACAGTTGTGGAAAGTGCTACAACAATAACACTTTACCAAGTAACAATTTTAACGGACTTGTAGAGAACGGAATAACTGATACTGAAAAACTGAAAGTTGCTGGACATGAAGAAAACATTGTGGGCAAAGGAGAAAATGCTGGTTACCAATGTTTTCAGATGTCTGGGTCAGATGCCCGATCGACAGGAAGTCGTACGAAAACACATTACCCTCGAGCTAAGGGTACTAGTTCTCCAGGGTACGAGTTCTGATACCATATATTCATTTTTTTTCTAGCAAATTTTAGTTCTGCATATAAATATTTTTGTGAATTATCAAAGATATATATATTTTATAAACATTGATTTTTTTTTTAATACACAATATATATATTTTTTCATTTAATAAATATTTTTTTTGTATACAATGAATTTATTTTATACACAAGGTTTTTTTTTTTTTTTACCCAATAAATATTTTTATACACAATAAATATTTTTTACACATAATATATATCTTTTAACCAAAATAAATATTTTTTACACAATAAATATGTTATACCTAATATATAAGTTTTTACTCAATAAATATTTCTATACACAATGAATATATCTTACACACAATATATATACATCATTCATTCATAAATTTATTTTATAGACAATAAATATCTTGATATAGAATATGAATTTTAATATGGAAGACATGTATTACCAGATACAATATTGCAACTTATTTCACGCCATAATCGGTCTTTTGAACTTTTTGGATTATTATGACAAAATATAAAGTAAACGTAATTACCTGTATGGCACTGTTAGAAAATACCATGAATTAGGCATAAAGTTTCGCAGCACAAAAAAAAATCCGTTTTAAGAGCTTCTTTGAACGACCTAGAGCTATTGAATGAATTCTTTCGAACGCATGTTTAACCCTTCACCGAATGATCAAGTGATTTTACGACCAAAAACGATTTTGAAAGCACGGTGGGTAAGAAAGATAAAGAATGGCATTCAGCATTTTCTAGTTTTACCGCAATGCTTTCTGTTCTTTAGAAAACAAATCATATTGTATCGCCTAATTTGACTTTTTATTTCTAAATGCTTTCAGTAGGGCGAAGTCTCAAATTATTCAATGTAAACAATGTTTTGTTAAGGAAGTAAGTAATATAGGATTACATCGACTGTATAATGTTCTTTAAATTGAATTGTTTCGCATGAATAGAAAATAATACTGAAAGACAGATTTACACTTTGCAATATCTTCAAAACTTCAAAGTTCTGAAGATATTGCAAACTGTTAATCTGTCTTTCAGTATGTGCTTAATTCCTTTTTTGAGATTTCTCAAAGATTTTCTTTTCATTTTATAAAGAAGAATACGTCTAAAATCAAAAATGTAGATAGAGTTGTTGTTAGGAAGTAGGTAGTAGATATTTGGGAAAAAAATCGACTTCTTCAGAAAGAATATTTTGAAGTATCGTGTACAATTCATAACAGTTAAGATAAAGGTTTCTAACCTCACCTTGACGTGTGAAAAAGGAGTCCCTTACCGCTACGGGACTAAAAAATTTGGTAATTTACGGAACGTTACTAATCTCAAATATAAATTGAATTAGATACAAGTGTGATTTCTTTGATACCTGAGACCAAGATGATGTCGCCCAATTTGGCTTGTTAAATTCCCAAGCTACGTGTATGCATTCCTTGCCACCATCGGCCAAAAGAAATGAGGATAGCTTATAGTACTTTACAGAGTAAAAAAAAAAGACTGGGATAGCAATTTCAAATAACCTGCCTTACTTGATCAAAGTGTTTATCGTCTAGTTTCCTTGGTTAAGTCAGGAAAGACAGACCGGAATAGAAATGTCGCAACGTAGAGGTCGGGAAATATTGAAACAGTCCAGAAGGCTAGAAGAGAGAGAGAGAGAGATAGAGAGAGAGAGAGATGAATTTAAGGAGTCGAGCAAATTTAAAAGAGAGAGAGACAGAGCTTATGAATGCCACTGATTTATGACTTTAACTTATAACAGATACGTCCAAATACTTTTTCGTCGTTAACCGGTGGAGCTAATTGGAATTACAAGAAGAATAACTGACAAAACCATATTTGTTTAAAGGCAGACACGCAGTAATAAAGCCTCAATTTGACCGTCAAAACTTCTGTGCATCTTGTAGACATCTGTTTGTTACGTAGTATATATACTGAACCAAAAAAGAAACTTCCCCTGTGTTTAAGTGCAAATGCATATTATTAAAAAAAATCAAAATATCAGATGACCTACATATATTCGGGCGAACGATTATGTGTCCGATAAAACAAATTTTAACTCGATTGAAAGCATTTTGCAGAAGAAACCCGCTGAAAGCGATTTTCATGTGCATGCACGGACAAGCATAATTCGTGTATATTTTTTGAAACCTTTCAGTCTAATTTTATAGACTTTCGTGTCAATAAGAAAAAGACGTTGAAAAAAATTAAATTCTTTTTAGTTTTCTTTATTTTTGATATGCCTAGAATTCCGCAAAATTTACGCGAACGTGCCATTGGCATGTTTAATGCTAGTATGACGATGAATGCTGTTGCTATGAATATTGGATGTTCTACTCGTGCTATTCGACACCTTAGGCAACGTTTTCAAGCAACAGGGCGTACGGAAGATCGACCACCTAGTGGACGTCCTCGCGTCACGACGCGCGGCCAAGACCGCTATATTCGGAACACCCACCTGCGCAATCGCTTCCAAACTGCCACAGCCACTGCTGCTAACACCCCTGGTTCACATAACAACCGTATATCTGCCCAAACTGTGCGCAATCGCTTGCGCGAGGGTGGGCTACGTGCACGTCGTCCATACGTTGGTTGTGTTTTGACGCGCCGTCACCGCGTAAATCGTGTTAATTGTGCACGTACACACCAACGCTGGCTTAGACAACAATGGAATGGCGTTCTATTCTCTGACGAGTCCAGGTTTTCCATTCATCGAGGTGATGGCAAGGTTCGAGTATACCGTAGGAGAAATGAACGTTATGCCGACTGTTGCGTACTTGAAAGAGATCGTTTTGGGGGTGGGGGTTCTGTCTTGGTCTGGGCGGGCATTGCACATGGCTTTCGCACTAATTTCGTCGTTACCGAAGGGAATTTGAATGCCCAACGCTACCGAGATGAAATTCTTGCGAGGCACGTTATCCCACTGTTTCAAAATAATGCCAATATCACTCTTTTTCAGCATGATAATGCCACAAGCCATACAGCTAGGGACAATGTGAATTTCCTCAGAGCGAATAACATTGCATTTATTAATGACTGGCCTGCCAAAAGCCCTGATCTGAATCCCATTGAACACCTTTGGGATAATTTGGACCAGCGTGTTAGACGTCGCCCTATTCCACCGTCAAACGTCATTCAGCTAAGACAAGCCTTAATTCAGGAATGGAACAACATTCCACAAGCCGAAATCAATACACTTATCCGTTCTATGCGCCAACGATGCCAGGCAGTCCTTCATGCTGAAGGTGGTCATACCCGGTATTAATTTGTGATTTTGGTGAGCGACCCCTTCCGCATTTTAACTACCATTTCACTAATTTTGGATAAACCCTCAGCAATAATTTTTTTCACACAAAGTCGCAATAAAATACTCTTTTAATGCATATAAATCTAGTTTAATCCTGATTTTCATATTTGTGTATATCTGCACTTAAACACAGGGGAAGTTTCCTTTTTGGTTCAGTATATATCCAACAAATAAAGGGGTAGTTAAGTAAACCTTTTAATTCGACTTGTACAAAGTACTTAGTTACAACGATTTACAAGTACATGATAATAAATACGTTTTAAGTTTCAAACAGTGCTGACATTATGGAAATACAAAAGTGCCGTCCAGTAAACTATTTGGCGGCGTAGGCGCACATAGAGGCTTTTGCGTTCGGCACAGATCAAAATCAGGCTCCACACATAATGAATCATTAACGCCCGTTTGTTGAGTTTAATTGATAAAAATCTGTCGTAAGTTTTTATGGATTGTATTTTCAGATTATATATTGGGCACTATTCAAGCGTGTTGCCAACTAGTTTTTGTGTATCATCCATCCCGTTTCAACATCGAGATGGCACAAATGTTACCACTCAGAGCATTTAATGCTGGAAATGTGAAGACAGTATGTCGATTTCTTGACAAAATAACAGAAAATGCACTAAATCCTAATTAGGAGAGACAGGAGCCAGTTGATAATAGGGGCAAGTTATTACAATTGAGATGCCGGCGTGGTGACGTAATTTATTTCATTATAATCACTGTCATATTAACCCCCGTATTTTTTGCGCATTGTACGTGTTGGTTTGGAAGCAGGACCAGAATTAAATCGCAAACAATCTCCGAAAATCAAGCATGTATATGTAAGTAAGTATTCAGTATTGGTTGCGTGAGGAAATTTCGTTTTTCTCAATCATGTATTGATATTGCAATTCCGATTTGATATTTAGGTCTATATTTGTAACAGAATAATCTTGTTTTCCACACAATCACCCTGTTCTTGCAGAGGCACTTGGGTTCACATATTGTTGTACAGAGCGGTTAGAGTTGTTACAAAGCATTAGGGTCAAATGTTTCGGTGTAACAACTTGTCCCGTTGAGCATCTTGTCAAATGATAAGCCTGTAAAGCATTTAGATTTTCCAAAAAGAGCAAAACAGACGAGTTCAAAATCTTTGCAAAATGTCGAAATTATTACGAATATTTAGAACTATATTTAAGTAATGCTTCTGATAGTTAGACGCTGTGAATCTAAATTATTATATCAAGATACAGTTATTTAAAAGAAGCTATATAGATCTACATTAGGTTTAACCGGCGTTAAGCGAAATCATTTCGAAAGCATGTCTTGATCAATAGTTCTTTTTTTTTTTTTTTTAATATCATGTCTAGTGAATAAAAAGCAAATATTTTCATACAACTTTCAAAGCATTGGTTTAAACTCAGAAGAAACTCCAATACTGACTCACTATGCCTTAAAATGTTAAAGAAGTGATCTACTGACAATGACAGTGATAACTGATTTTAAATGAACATTTATGCTGTAGAGTTTGAATTCAAAGTCTAATTTCATCAATTTACAAGCGTCGTTCATTTAATTGTGTTACTGGGTGTCTATGAGTCGCATTATATTAAATGCATATATTTCGTTATTATTTCATCCTTTCAGAATATTCTCCCTTGACAGAAATACATTTGTAAAGTCTGGAAATCCAGTCTGTGAAGGCTACAAAATAGGCTTTTCTGGGAATACAAAGCAGACACTGAAAAATGGCACTTCCCAAGGCACTTTCAGTGCCATATCGACAACCGGAGAGAGTTTTCTTCAATGAAGGAAAGAGAAAAAAGTCACATGGGCTGAGGTCGGGAGAATAGGGTGGATCGGGAAGCTGTACCTCCATTTTCGTTTCCCGGAAATTCTGAACAATTTGAAGACTTGTGAGCAGCTGCATTGTCATGAATAAGGCACAGGCCCCTTAATCCGGTTCTAGGTCTCCGGTTTTCATACTGTTTCTTCACACGGCCCAGTTTGGTCTTTGTGCAGCCACTGTTTATTATTGACGCTTCTCTGGTGCTCAAAATAATAAATCCGGGTCTTATCACCTGTGAACGGATGGGGGACCCATCGAGCGCAAATCTTATGAAGTTTTAATTCCTTGGTCATAATCTTATGAACTGATACCGATGATATACCAACTCTCTTACCTATTTCTTTCACTGTGACCCCGATAATATGTCAACTCTCTTAGCTATTTCCTTCACTGTAAGCGTGGCATCGTACTTAATTAAATCTGCCACAGCAACAACATTTTCTTTGGGAGCTGCAGTTTTGGGTTGACCAGGACGGGGGTTGGGGCATCTTTTAAGTAAGTTCTACCATCTTTAAATTCTTATATATCACCTGAAAACCGCCCGTTTGGATACTGCAAAAGCCCCATGTATCTGACATAATTCACTAACTATTTTTGAAGCTTAAATAGACTAACGCGACTTTTGATATAGGCCCTAATTTAAAGCTTTGCTTTTGGGTTCATTGTACATTCAGTAATATAGCCATTGTATATAACTGCACCTTCGTTAACTTTCAATAACTTTTGAAAGAATGAACGCACATTCAGTAAAATAGCCATTGTATATAACTGCACCTTCTTTAACTTTCAATAACTTTTGAAAGAATGAAGCTATCAAAACAAAATTCTGTGCCAGTATTCAAAACGACTTGCTTCATTCGATCTAAGATGTTAGACTCTGCAGCCATCGATTCGATCTTTAGCCAAAGAGCTGAACATAAAACCAATGACACTTTTGCCGTATGTTAAACGGGCTAAATAAGAGGGGAGCATTAATGAATTAAGCTTTGGGTACGAGTCATCTTCAGATGTATTTAGTCAAAACCGAGAAATAAAACACCAAAACTGCAAACATATTTTGGTCTTTCGCAAAAGGAGGTGAGAATGAAAGTGCGTTCTTCGCCAAACTTACGATACCCGTGTACCGTGATCAGATCGCACCCTTTAACCTTTGGAACGTAGATGAAGCTATTGGAATAACAGTTCAGAGACCTAGGTGTATCGTTACGCTAAAAGGGTTGAAACAGGTTGGATCTCTTACCCTTTGGAACAATGTGTTGTGCTGTAAAGGAAACGAAATGTCTATTTCACCCATATTAAATTCCTTCGTGTCAGGTACTTCGATCATTTTGTGCGTGATGGACCAGTAGGATATATTGGAGCAGCACATACATGTATGTCTGGATAGATGAACAGCGACAGCTTCTTAGTCTTCATGAAGCACTTCGTGGACCATGTAAAACCGTCTTTGGACAATCACGACTCCCACAACAGTAATGAGATTATAGATTTTGTTAGAGACAACGGTGTTGTCATCAACCTCACTGCTCTCAAAAAATGCAACGACTAGATAGATCTATATTTGGGCCATTGAAGAAGTATGTCTCCACTGCGCAAGACGCTTGGATAAGGACGAACCCTTGGAAGACCATAAGCATCTATGATCTTCTTCGTATTTTGGCATTGCTTGTTGTATGGCTTCTTTAGTATTGAGATAGCACATTAGGCCTCGTATGAACTACTGATGCATTAAGTAGAGCATTTCACAAACATGTACCAAGAATATGTCCTAGAAAATCGTGACGTTGGTGAAAATGTGAAGTAATACGTTAGAGGCAAAAATAACAATACCAGCATTAGTGACATTACTGTAGTAGCCCTATGCAATGCTTTACACACAGTCAGGGCAAAGAGGGCGTGGAGCCTCGCAGCGTTAATGGTGCAGATGCATCAGTCCACTACATCTGGACGAGGAAACTCCCCACAGAAATACCATCCTAGAAAAACAATCCGCCGGTCTTCTCCCCAGAAATGGTTCGACCGCATCCAAAAGCCTCATTAAGAAAAAACTGAAGATAATCCGGAGAAAAAAGAAAAAACGTCAATCATAACGGACACATCAGAAAAGTTGTAAATTAAAGTACAAAATTTAGCAAAAGAAAAGAAAGGGAAGAAGTCAAAAGTTGGTAGAAATATTCTAATAAAGACAAATCAGGAGAAGAAAAGGTGAAAAGAAAAGGAAGTAAATTACTGTCTACCGATACAGACACCGATCAAGACGAACATCATTTTCTTATATGTGCAGATACATATTCAAACAGAAAATCAAGGGAGAATTGGATCTGGTGTTATCATTGTAAGGGATTAGCACACGAAAAATCTTGTGACCTCCCTCGAACTGGAGTATACATCTGTATCAAATGTGACCTAGATGATGAAATCTGCTCATGCTTACACTACGCCCATATCTTAGCACTCTTAGAAAAGGCAGTTTAACTCATCTTGTAATTCAATATACATGTATAAATCCAGTCTTTGCATAATATGGATCCAATTTGTCTTTAAAACCGGTTGAATAATACGGTATCTATCCAATGGACCATTGACGTGCGGAATTTTAGCTGAGGCAAAAAGTATCGACTTGAAAGTCAGCTTGCTCAGACTGCGCAGGCTGGCCTGAATCGATACTTTTGCGCATGAAATGAACCTTCTTTTCACAGAGTATGATTCATGAATATTTGCCTCTGTTAGTCCCTCTGCGTCATTCCGGCTCCGACGCATAATTTTATGACTGCACGCTGCTCCATGCGATTATGACGTTGACGTTTGACTGTCCAGAAATTCTTCCATTGCTATCCAAAACCCTCGTCAAATTTAAGATTATAAATCGACCACGCTAATTCTTCAGAATTATTTTGAAATAACATTGTTGTGACTCCATGCAAAAATTCACGACGTTATGGTGGCATTTAATAAAACGTACAACGTTTGTTTATGATCAAAAAATTCCTACACGCTATAATTTTTAAAGTGCTCCGTAACTAAGTACCCACCTGTTGTTTAGCATCTGCTATGGAAGAATTATCAAATGTGTTTTCAAACATATGTAAACTAAAGCGGCGAGATGATGTTTACATACATGTATATGTGTAGAAAATGTTAGCATGATCGAGATGCTGATAAATAAACCAGTCCGGAACGACTGCACCTCGTAGTTAAAAGTTTTGCCAGTTATTGTGTATTTAGCTACCGTATTGAAACTTTCCAAAGCAACCTCAAGGAACACGAATGTGTGTGGAGCTGAACGTGAGCGCTTATTTTAAACATTTAATAGCATAAACATTTTTCAAATATCATTTTGCAGAACTATCAAAACAGCTTGGAAAGAGTACCTATTGTATTGATGAATAATGGCTTCCCTTTCTATGATATTTTCATCTTAAATGACTTTGGGTAGAGCAGAAAGTGGAATGGGGCCCGAGTTAAATTAAGGTTTCTTTGCAAAGTTTAAGACTGTAGTGGGTTATTGTTTACAGTCTAGGTACAGGTCGACGCATATGACTGAATTCAAGGAAGAGAGATTTAGATATAAATGTGGAAAAAGTCAATTCCCAAAAAAGCAATTGGCTTCTTTTTCCAACATGATTCCAATTCCATTGTTTTGGTCACTTTGGTTTGCTTGTTTGTTTATTTGTTGTTTTCGATTTTGACGCCGTTTAAACAGCTTACGTCATATCACGGCGGTCAGTGCACCTGTGTGTGTGTTACCTGCCTTTCTCACACTAGTAATGATTAACTGTCTTTCAAAGTCACTGACTACCTTTTCCCACATGTATCAGAGATAAGAGGCAAAAAATTGCTGACCATTGATTTTGAATGGGGTGGTTTCATTACCGTAACAACTTACCCCAGTGTGCGTAATAACGCTCCCTATGAACGAGGCATGTTGATACAGATTTTTTCGCATACATATTGATGGTCTGTTGGGTCGATAAACGTTTTATTTTTTACGTGTTTGTACAAATACGATACGGCTATTCGAGATCTTTCAGGGAATAAGTTAGAATTAAAATTCGGATGGTTTACTTGACGTTGACTGGTCATAAAAGAAAAAGTGTAAAAAAAAAAAAACATGAAAGACTATGCTATGATAAGACTGAAACACTCCTTTTCAAAGGAGTTCAAAACACGACATAAATCAATCAAGCGTACTTATGTAATTGTCACTATACATAAACGTCGATATTTTTTCATTTGAATATACACAAAAAATATACAAGAAATGTCTTTAAAGGATATGACGGGCTATGGCCCTTAGAATAAACATCTCTACATTTTGGACCAATCACAAATTTCTCTTCATTCATTTTTATGAGTACCAAGAAGTAGATCTAAGTCAAGAACCGGCACATTCAGCTATTTCGAAAAAAATCTATAACTACAGTACGCGCACTGTGAATGTTTTAATTAGTGTATACGTATAGTCAATATAGTCAATAATGTAGCTTATCGTTTACTAATGTCACGGTGAGAGGTTAGATATATAAACACTTCAAACCTGCCTTGCTGTTAAGCTAGCCTTTACAGCGATGCGGTTTGGTGCATTTCTCTTCGAGGGAGTTAAGCAACGTGCTTTAAGTTAGTGCCTGGATGGGTGACCAGGCCGTTGCACGTTACATTTGGTGTCAGAAGTGGGATTATGACTACTGCCGGACTGGAGTTGCCTTACCCATGTATGTTCCCCTGGTTATATTCGTATATAAATACTTGTATATGAGTCTCGGGGTCGAGACTTCTCGAAGGCGGTAGTAATGTCACGGAGAGAGGTTAGATATATAAGCACTTCAAACGTGCCTTGCTGTCGAGCTAGCTTTTACAGGGATGCGGTTTGGTGCATTTCTCTCCGCAGAAGTTAAACATCGTGCTTTAAGTTAGTGCCTGGATGGGTGACCAGGCCGGTGCACGTTACATTTTTTTTTTTTGGGGGGGGGGGGGGGGGGGGGGGGGGCAGGAGAGGAGGGGGAAATACTATTTATTGCTACTGAAGAGTGATTTAGTTTATACCTTAGCAGTTGACATATTATCACCGTTAAACTATAAAAGTCATTTAATCTGGTATATGTTAGATTCCATTTATTTTCTAATCAGGTAAACAAAAAGAAATTGGTTTGAAAAAATCTAAATACGCCATATTTCCTTTGACATTCAAAACTGTTAAGCTGTTGAAACATGTAAAATCGATAATACTTGGCAATTTAACTCTGTTACCACACAGGCTTAGTAAATAAATACAGAACGTGTACAGTATAAAATCTACTTATTGTCATTGCATTAGACAAATCACACCCTGGAGAGACCTTACGTTCTTGCTCCAGATCAACCTTACTGCTCCTGTCAATTGAACTTACCCGCTCCAGGTAAAAACATGGCCGCGCCATAGAATTTTGCTAGCTTAGCACTAAAACATACTTCAATGACAACCAGATGGATAGATATCCAGTAGATGGTTGTCGCTCGGAATGTCTGGGATGTCAGTGCATATTTCTGTATCGTTCTTTTGGTGGTTGGTTGTTTGTTGATGACATTTAATCCGACAAACTTCTCTCAGCGACTGTGATTTCTTAATAATCAACACGCGGAAGTCAGCAAAAAGCTTTGTTCTGCATACAAACACAATATTCTGAAGTTTGTGATCTGTCAAGTGATTATTATATGCTTTATTCACCACAATTTTAACCAAAAAATATACGATGTTCATTATCGAGCACCTTTCTGTCATTTTTATAGGCAACGCTTCACGCTCCAAAACTCAGTAAAACGATCCAGCTCCCGAGTTGAAACATAGTACGATGTTTAAAACGATTGTCAACGAGTGTAATCAAATAATTTTTTTTATCAATATGTATAACTGTCTGTCTGTACGTCTTTCGGTCTTCTGTCAGTCAGGTTTCTTGTCCTCATTTTTGATGCTTTTGAAATGAAATGTCATTATATACATGAAGAGCTTGATGAAAGACAGTATCATGCACACGATCCATAACTATCATAACTATCATGCACAAGATCCATAACTATTATAACTATCATCTTCGATATCGTCATCACAAGACTCCTCTTCGTTAATGTAAATTAATTATAATGATCATCAACGAACAACCAACTATACGCCTACACACAGCTACACACCTAAAAGTATCTAGTTATATCTAATAGTACGATGATTTAAATGTGTATAGATTTTTTTCACACCTTTGCCAAACAGTAGACCCTAATTAGACCTTAAAGTTGCTTACGAATGTCGAATAATGAATTTCTTTCAAATTAACAAGCTATTTTAATGTGAAGTACACTACATAGATGCATAGTTTGTGATTTTTTGCACGAAAACAGATCCGGTAAATACTTAAATATTTTGGCACCAGAAAACGACATAGGCAAATAATGCAGTCCCAGATCAGCCGCTACCGAAGCTGGCGGAGCCTGATCATGAGATTTCACAATTTGCGTGTATTGTTACTATAGAAAAGGGGTAAAATGGAATTAATGTGATTATCTAGGGCAGGTTTTGTAAAAGTGTTTTCATACTGAAAGAAATCATGTTGCAGACGACTTTATTTTCTATTTGACAACCAAAGGGTTAGTACTTCGTACAATTAAAACGCTCACTTACAAACCATGTATGTTTTATTTTCAGATAAAATTTGAAAACGATGGGGCAAAGGAAGAAAACAAATCTTTGGCTTATTAAGCCAAAAAGGCGACCAAAGACATTTTGTACGCCAATAAGAAAAATCAAGTTGCAGAGAACAGTTTAAAATGTGACTTAACTGAAAGATACTTATCTCATTGGTCAGAATACAATGTTAGAAAGGAAAAAATGCCCATATTTTCTTAGTATTCTACACCAGCTTATTTAAATTAGTAAATATTTGGTAAAGGGTTAAAACATACAAGTTTAGTTTAAACAAATTTATTTTATATCGATTGAGAAACAAGTTCTTACAACTTATACTAATCTCTCTCGATTCTGCAATTCATACAAGTTTTACAATAGGCTGTGTAAAATATGTTTACGTACCACAATACCAAATAAGGATGACAATGTTACCTTAGAGATGTGGCTAGGCCACAGTGTTGAACACTGAACTTGTTCTTTTGGGGTGTATTATATTCCTGTAGAATTTTCTATTTAGCTTCAAACTACGAGGGGTGATCAGAAAGAACGTGGACCAGTGCCGGTATCGGAACATTGTTATAAAAACACTTGGAGTGCTCACGAATTTTTAAAGTAACCTCCTTTGAGTTCTATGCACTTATTTATTCTTGATTTCCACGGGCGAAGCACGTGTGGGGGCCCATCACGTGACGTTACTATCAAGGACCCGGTCATAACGATGGTTAGCTCCTCTTTGCTCTCGTAGTGTATACCACATAGAGAATCTTTTAAAACAGGAACTAGTCAGTGGTCATATGGAGTCAGGACTAAATTTTACGGAGCGTTGGCAAGTGTTTCTGTGTTTAGTTTATGCAAAGTTTCTAGTACAGGTGTGGCTTTGTGAGCTAGGGCGTTATCTTGGTGTAAAGTGACGTCACTCCGCAGGACTTCTGACAGTGTTTTTCGTATGGTGTTTGTGAAATTTATTTGAATAATGTGGGCATAAAACTCAGTATTGACTGTAGTGTGTATAGATACAACATGATTTAGAAGAAAATCGGAAGAACAGAAATACTTCATTCAGATAGCTTTACCAAGTGACTTAGAAAGGTTGGCTTTACCAGCGGAAGGCGATGTTGGATGGTTTGTTGTTTAGATTCAGTCTCGTTAAAGTGTTCCTATGTTTCATCGCAAGTTACAATACCATCAGTAAAGTTGGACCCCTCTACCCTAATGCGTTCTGAAATTTCTTAGCAGATTTCGACCCTAACCCCCATTTTCTCGGGCATCAGTTACCGAGGTACCCACATTGTACAAACACGCGACATTCCAAGATTCTCAGTCAAAATCTCCTGAGCACTTCTATATGAAATGTCAAATGTGTCAGCTATTTTTCTGACAATATCTCGGCGATCTTGTTTTACATGCTGCTCTACATCCATGATGATTTTATCTATGACTGATTTCGATGGACGGCCAGATTTAGGGTCATCTTTAACAGTATCGCGTCCTTGTCTAAATCGGTCCGATCCATCTACGAATATCAGATTGCTTGAGTGCAGAGTCCCCTTACACTGTTTCTAAATCGGTTTTGATTTCCGATAAATACTTTCCGAGTTTGACGTAAAACTTATGATTATTCTCTGCTCAAATAAATGTCGTCCGATATTTTGGACCACTAATGCAGTATATGACGTCATTAAAATGACGCCATACTTAACCTACTTGAATATTACGACAATTGAAAGCTTGAGTCAGTTACCAGATAATTAATGCTCATCTATGCAAATTTTTGTAATCCTACGTGTAGTAGTTTTCAAAATAACGAGGTGGTCCACCATCTTTCTGACCACCCCTCTTACATGTAATACATAAACCGATTTCTTTAGATGTTCAACTGATTTGGAATATATAGTTGTTCGTTCATAATGATAATTATTGCTGTCATCAACGATGACAAACCTATGACTGTGACCACGATAATTAATACACAGTCTTGACCAAAATGACAAAATTGTTTACTGTAACACGAAGACTTACGCTTACAGAGTTTCAACTCATGAGCTGGATCACCGTATTGAATTCAGGAGCAAGTTACGTTGTAATGCAAAAATGGCAAAATATCGCTTTATAATTGCAATGTAATTTTTTTCGGTTTATAGTTGTGAGGAATAATCATTATATAGGTCATCTGACACGGTACACACTTCAGAATATCGAGTGTGTATGTTTTTTAAAGGTTTTTGGAGACTCCAAGTATTGATTTTCCAGAAATCGTAGGCGCCGACGAAAGTTTGTCGGATTAAACATTTTCAACAAACGGTTAACCACCAAAAGAACTACAGATTAACTTGCACTGACATCCCAGACATTCCGTGCGACAACTTTCAAGTGCATATCTATTCATTAACATTTCAAAAAATAATGTTTTTGTGCGTACCTTGCAAAATCTTATGGGCGCGGCCATGTTTTTAGATGTACCTGGAGCGGGTACGTTCAAATGACAGGAGCAGTAACGTTGATCTGGAGCAAGAACGTAAGGTCACTCCTGGGTGAATCAAGGGATCTCTAACGGTCTTAATCGTCACATTGTTTGTTTTTGTAAAGTGGAAAACGCTGGCTACATTGTTTTCAAAAGCCTTTGTCTTCAAAAACAATGTCTACGGATCCTCTAATGGTCACATGAAATTTTATTTCGACATATCTTTCAAACTACGTTATGTCATTAAAAGAGTGCTCATTTTACTCGTAGCAACGAGTAATAGTAAATACCAAATACTAATCTGTATCCTACTCAATCAAAAAAAAAATCAGGCTAAGCTCTCTGGGTTTATAACTTATTTATAACAACTTATTTATATTTGAATGCTCTATATGGAGTAGCTTATATCAGTGTAAAACTTACCTTTATTTAACAAATTAATCAAAGTTCGTTAGATTCTAACTGGTAAATGACGAATAATTGAGGCATATTTGATGATACCCAGCTAAAAGATTAACTGATGTCGACCCTATCTTCAACATTTAGGCTGCAGACTCCCTTCTCCCCCCAGCTCTCCATCGCGCATTTGTAGGTGCCATGATTCTACTGTACATGGAGTTCATAAGTACAGGGTGTTTCATAATATCTGTCCCAATTTTACTCACATATAAATTCAACAAGACTTATCCTTGATTAATCTGAGTTACATAATTCAATAAAAGACGTACGGGAGTTTTGTTTGGTGTATATAACCGGTATATTAGTGGAGTACCTTTCATTTCAGAACACATTTTCCAAATTCTCAATTTTACAGCACATGCTCCAAATGACGTCCTTTCTGCAGTGCTCGTTTCTCTGTTAATGACACGGATTTCCGTCTTAATGGCAGTTTTCAATTCATCTGTTGTTTTTGGACTACGGTTATACACTCTGTCTTTTAGATATCCCCACAGGAAAAAATCTAAGGGGCTCAAATCAGGTGAGTGAGGTGGCCATTCAAAATCAGTCTTTAAAGAAATAATCCTTCGACCGAACGTCTGCTGTAACCATGTGATTACTTCCCCGGCTGTATGTGGAGTTGCCCCATCTTGCTGAAACCAAATGCTGTCTAAATTAACACCCCGTCTTCTCAATGCTGGCACAAATTTCTTTCTCAGGAGACTTAAGTATCGGTCCTTGTTTACCATTTCAACTGTTCCCTCATCATCTTCAAAGAAGAAAGGACCAATTATCCCATTTACACTAATCGCCGCCCGAGCTGTAACTTTTTCACCATGTAATAGCTTTTCAATATAGAAATTAGGTTTCTCAGATCCCCAATATCTACAATTTTTCTTGTTTAATTGTGCATTTAAGTAGAAATGTGCCTCGTCCGAGAACCAAATGTTATCAATGATATTCATATTGGCTATCATCCAATTAGCAAATGATATTCTACCCTCAATATCTGTAGCTTTTAAATGTTGCATAATGGAAATAGTATAGGGCTTCAGTTTGAGATCATACTTTAGCATTCTGTACACACTTGTAGAACTTACAGAGTTGCTGATATAAACCAATACTTTCCGAACTGACCTCTGAGGTGTTTCTTCGATCACTGCTTTCACCTGTTCAATATTTTCCTCGCTTCTTACGGATTTTGGTCGACCAGAGTTCCTGTGTCTTCTGTCCTCAATAGATCCCGAATCTTCAAATCTTCGTATAATTCTTTGTATTTGCTTCCTATCCATCTTCCTCAACTCAGGATACTGTTTCCTAATTTTTCTGACGACAACTGTTGTTGAATTTGTTTGATAGTACAGTTTAACAATTTCTGAAGCTTGTTCTTTTGACGGTGCCATTTTGAAAATAGCTCTGAGGAAATGACGTCATCATAATGTCTTGACGTCAAAGTCTTCCCGTACTTTTATATTACCTAAAAACTCCCGCAATTCTTCATTATTTTGATATATGATAACTTAAAATACCTTTCAAAATGACTAAGTTATGTTGATTTGAAACTGGGGCAGATATTATGAAACACCCTGTACATTTATCCTTCTCAACGGAATATTATTTAACTCCAACAAAGCAGTTCTTAGTTTGTCAAGAAGAGCGGGGGAATTCTAATTCCTCTTCATGCTCCTGTAAGATGTTCAGTTAGGGACAAATCCGGACTGTACGGCGGTCAGTCGAGTGACTTAATGTTATGGCTTGCCAGAATCTCACCACAAACTCTGGCTACATGGACATTGTCATGCTGAAAGATAAGGTTGTGCTCTTGCACATTTTCGCACAGTAACAAAGCGAAAAAAAAATCCATCCGTATATGTTACGGCAATTAAATTTATACCTAACATTTAGCGGTGACTACGCCGTGCGATATCCTTCACACGACCTTAAACAGAGCCGTCCCCAAACCTATCCCTCTCTAGAACGCAAGCGTCGGCCAAACATTCACCACGACGTCGATATAACCTAGGAATCCTGAAGCATATGCTGTCAACCAAGCTAAACGAACAAGCGACGTGCAGGAGTAAGGGGTTGACCAATGTGAGGTTGGCGAGATTGCAGACAAATCGTGGAGCTCTCTTTTCCGTTTGCGCATGAATGTGGCGATTATGATTGCCTACAATATCAACAGTCGTCTGTGGCAATTGCGAAAGTGGGGAGGATGTACATATAGGCCTGTCTCGTCCTAGGATGACTGGCAACGCTTCCAGATTCTTACATGCTCCTAACAAGTCGTACTACGGTGGACATGTTCACACCAACTCGCCTCGCAACCTGTTGTTGCTCATGGCTTTCCAATAGCAATGCAATAGCACGACGCTTCTATGCTTGGATCAACCAATGGTAGCAAATGGTTCGATTGAACTTATTTAAAAAGCGGAAAGTAATGTATGTGTTTGTCTCAAGAGTAATTGTTTAACTGAATAATGTCTCCAAAAAGTCACTCGCTTTGTGACAAGGCCGAACTCAAGGCCGAACTCGAAAAATGGATTTCGCAGGGCAGGTGGGTTGACTAAGTTATAATTGCCAAATGTTCTTTTCTTAAAAAGGTAAATTGTATAAAATTTATGCTTTCTTTTCCACCATTCTCTCTTTTTCACCACTGTCATTCATAGCATCTAACTGTGCATCCTTCTCTTCACTGTTGAATCTACTCCCATGTTGTGCACCAACCAGGTTCAATATAATAGCGAGCACAAATGATCCAATACCATAACCCAATAAATGGTAAAGGAATGATCTTGGCCCGAATGTTTCAAAGAGAAAACCAGTCAAACGTAAATAAATAATCCCCCCTATTGAGCCCCCTAAAAGTAAAAACGTTATTGCCATTCCAGTCATTTCGACGTGATAATCACCCCAGCCGATACCGGATGGAAACAGGGGCGCATGAAAGAGCCCAGTTGATACAGATAACACCCACAGGGCTGTTGCATTGGTTGTTGCAAAGATATTTAGAAAAATGGTTGATATCAGAACGCCGGATGTCTCGATGAGAATAAGAATACGAATCGGAATATATCGTGCCGCTATAAATCCCGAAACTCGACCAACAGCGAAACTTATCCAAAATACGGTGTTAATGTAACTTCCATCACTGACTGAAAATCCTAGTTGCTCTATGGAATATGCACGTATGAATTTTCCGAGTATGCGTTCTCCGCCAACAATGTTGATAAAATAAATGAATAGAAGCCCAAATATTTCGACACCGTACAAAAATCGTCCACCTGAACATGTTGCAGGATTTATCATCTTTTTTACTCCTTCAATAAAGTTTTTACCGCGTCTATTCGATTTCGCTGATTTATCCTTGTTAGTGCGCCCGTCTGTTTCTTTTTGCCTGTACTTACGCTGTCCTCGTATGTGATACGTGTAGAAAACAGAGGAAAGCGCTAAAGTTATCAAAGCCGAAATCAAATAAGCGATTTCTATCCTAGATTCACGGATGTATTCGATATCCCCGCCATGTTGGTACCCTCGATCTGACACTGAATTGTTCATATGTATTATGGAACTTTCGGAAATGTCAGCGGTAGATACATTACTGCCAAGTTGTGAACTTTGATTGAAGGACAAATTCTGATTGGTTCTTGGTTTTGGTACAGCAAGAAATGGGTTTGCGATGAGTGGTATAATGAAGGAACCAATACCAAATCCACCATGAAGGATATGCAGAGGTGACGCAGCTTTCTCTTTCCACAACTTTAGTATTACTTTCTGGCCGGCTAAAATGATAAAAAAGTGAGTCTTAGGAAGCTGTTAAAAAACGCACCAGTTGTGCATGCGTTGAGTTTATCAGATAAAACAGGTTTCAAAAAAGAAGCACACATGGTTTCTGAAATTTTGTTACCATCGGGAGTTTTCTGAACATAGATGTATCCAGGAATTATAATCATGAATTTTTCGAAATTTTAGGTTTTGATTTTTCAATTTTAAGTGCGTGAAAATTCAGCTTTGCAGTGTGGTTCTAGGGGGGGACAACCATTCTGCAAAATATCAAATAATATGACTTGTGTCTTTTCTGACATGGGACGCAAAAAGTGCCTAAGGGGTCTTTTAAGTGACCATGTACAAATGTAGAATACATGTATCTGACTAAATGTTACCCCCCCCCCCCCAACGAAAAAAACCACAAACAAAACAAAAAACCCGAGGGGCTATGGATTATTTGACGATTAAACTGATTTAATTCTGAAGCTGCTAAGCGCGACTCACTGGCCTTTTTGCGGACAGTGTAGATCTAAGATCAGACAGCACAGAATGTGCTGTCTGATCTTAGATCTACACTGTCCGATAAGGAGATACTTTTCTTTAAATAAATAAGTTTGAGGTAACATTATTCGGGTTTTTACTGTCGGTTTGAAAGGTTTGTTTAATTTATTCTGCGGGATAACGGTTAAAAATGATTACATACGTACCGTTTTAACCACTGAGCCATGGATGCAGTTGTATTTCACGGGAACTTACGAATATGGTACACGGAAACAAGTCATGTGTATAGGTAGTTTGAGGTTCATAGGGACCCCTGAATTTTGAAATATCTTGAAAAACCCCCTTTCAATTTTTATGAAACTTTTTTTTCAGTCTTTTAAAGTGACCTTACCAAATCTCACAGCGAAAATTACAACTTTTGTTCCGCAAGAAAGAGCTTTTTGCCTATTCCAGTAACGATAATAATTTTTTGTTCTAAAGCTTAACTTTCACACAGTGACCAGAACAGCAAACTTAACTGAACATGTGCATGACTTCAGTGCTTCATTTTAGTTAAATATGAGGCCCTGAAATTGTTTTTTGGACAAACAATTCAGTTCTATACCTTACCTTAGATATCGTTTTCGTCACTTTCATACAAATCTTCAAAGACGAAAATGATTCGTCTATTGTTCTCTAATATCGTGTCTGTTCTCCAAAATTTGGTCTCGATTTTATTTTTGGCATGGCTTCATGTTTAAGTATGTGTTTTCGAAACCACCGACACTTGGACTCAAATGACTTAGACTCGAAGATCTTTCATGGTTTGTTTCGAGTTGTTTTCGCTATTATTTTTTCAGTTTGCCCAAAATTAGCTCAATTGTATTTTGGTCACAATCATACCTGGTCTTGATCTTGAGACACTTTGTCCCTTTGACCGTAAAAATTCATCTACAACAATACTTTGGAGCTTGATTATGGAACTTAACCAGTTCATAAAATTTACCCATCTTAATTTTATTGTTGTATGCCATACCACATGATGTGAGCCAACATTTGACGGGGTTTCAGGAAAAAAATCTATTGTTGGCCGTTGAAAAGAAAACAAAGTGTAAACAGGTGCGTGTAAGTCTATGATGTTGAATCGTTAAAATAAAACTCAAATAAAAAAATGAGATAAGGGCCTCAAGAGTTGAAGGTTTTGCTGTTCAAACAATAGACGGCCACATAGACTAACAGTTACAGTACTTGCATGAGAATTGTTTTCATAAACAGGTAAACCCTTTACTTTGAATAGTTTTCAACCCTCCCACCGTTTTTAAGCTTTTTTGTCCATACATTTTAACATTGCATTGAACGCAAAAAAATCATCATTAACTATGCTTATTTTCAGTACAATAGTCAAAGCATTTTTGAAGATATTTCAAAATTCAAGAGGTCCCTATGTATCTCAAACTTTTTTTTTTTTTATAAATATAAGTTTAACACTGCCATATGATAAAATCGTTTCACTGACCTATATTGATGACCCCTTCAAACGTTCCTTGTACAACGATGATAAACCAAAGCAGTTCTACGACAGGTGAAAAGGGGACAAAGACAGTGGCTGCCGCACCTCCAGTGAGACATACAGCAATCATCAAGTCACAAAATGCTCCAAACTTGTCCACCAGTACTCCCCCTGTAAAATAGTTTCGCGGCCATATTCACCAAGGATTCTTTATTCCATGCAGGACCCGTACTCATATACCATTCCATATACGTAGATTGCATTCTCAATCTAATTCCCAAGAAATTTAAAAATGTCTAAGTAACGCAATTTCTTATCGGCTAATCCAATCAGAAACTGTGTTACTTCAAAACTTAATCTTTAGACTGCTAAGAGCGACTTTTTTTTACCTTTTGCGGACAGTGTAGATCAAGATCAGACTGCACAGAACGTGCAGTCTGATCTTGGATCTACACTGTCCGATAAGGAGATATTCCTCAAAGCATAACTTTGAAATAGCAAGATTTGGGTTCTTACTATCAGATTGAAAATTTCATTTCAGTTATTTAGCGGGATAAGGGTTAAAATTCTTGACAATTAGATTAAGAATATTATTGAGAATGGTGGAAAATACGAACCATACGTCTGAAATCCGGAGTGTCTGCGGTTGTGAGATAGAGCGTCGGCCTCGTAATCATAAGGTCCCGAGTTCGATACCCGGTAGCGGGTGTCAACTTTGGGATTTTTCATTTGCCCACACATTCGGCGTGAGCACTGTAGTTACCAGGAAGCATAAATGAGAGATATTAGTATGAGTTGTTATAATTTGTTTCTCAATCGATGTAAAATAAATATTTTCTGAAATTCAAGGGTTGCCATCCAATTAGCTGAGACAGAATATCTCGGCGAAACTATTTATTTCACTTAAGGATAATGCACCCTAATGGGATTCGTGTAACATCGCCTTTCATCGTACGGATTCGGCTAAGACTCGGGTAATCCGTAATCGATGTGGGGAACCAGCATCTATCTGCCGATTACGGATTACTCGAGTCTTAGCCGAATCCGTACGATTTTCGGCAACTAAAGGCGATGTTATAGGAATCCGCATGAGGGTGCCCTATCCTCAATTCAGAATTGGAACAATAGTCAGAATAATGAGTGAAAAAGGCCCCTTTTCAGATAATAACTTAGCAAGCGGATGGTGTAGATCCAACATCAGACTGCACGTTCTGTGCAGTCTGATCTTGATCTATGCCGTCTGCAAAAGTCTCTGCTAGTGCTAAAAGAGTTGACCTTTTGCCAGAAGGCCATATTTTAGGCTCCTTCCCACCAACGGCATTTTCAGACAAGTTCAACGTAGATAAAATTATGAAACTATTCTTTGAAAAGGTGAAAGCATTTTGGAGGAAGGGGGAATTGTAACCAGCATTTCCTCCTTTTCCCACAATGCTTTCGAAGCCCTTCTTCGAAGGGTCCTTAAATTTAGGGATTGTTTGGTAAAGGGTTAACCAGAGGAATCAAGTTTGATACCTATCGCTGAGCCGATAAAGTAGCCCACTGAACGACCGGATACTGCCACTGCTACCTGTTCATAGTCAGCCTTGGTTCGAATCTTAAGATCAATCAGGGTTGGACCGGTGATTTCTAGGTAGAGCCCCTGAAGTTAGAGAACAGGTAAAATGTTTGAGCCGTGCTATGTGAAAAGGGTGTTTAATGCATCTGCAAAAAGTATCGACCCATGTCAGCCTGCGCAGTCTGCGCAGGCTGACATGAATCGAAACTTTTTGCTATTAGTCAATTTTCTGCATGTCGAAGGACCGTTCTACCTCCAGATCCAGTCGATTGTTAAACAAATGGATTTCGTGAATCTATTATCATGTGATGAATCGCTTTTTATAACGCATCACGGAAATGTGTTAAGCCCACTTTTGCCAGCACACGTCTCAATTCTTCTATTTTGCCAATTATAAACATTCGAAAAGCATGGCGATCGTTATGCACATGATTTGATAAACTCCAGCAATGTAACTTTGACGTTTGAAGTATAAACTTAGCGCTGCGTCGGTATCACATTTAAAAGGCTATTAAACATAAGGGGTCGCGAGACGAATCAAAGATGGGTCATAATCATTTGTAAGTTAGATGGCAGAACAAAAAGTGCATTCAAATAACGGGTTGGTCGCTTTGCTATCGGTAACTTCGTCTATTTCTATGACATCAAATATGACGTCATCGTACTTATTTGAATACAATCCAAGATAATCGACGCGTTTAATTGATGGCTTGCATTCCCACAAACCCGTACGAAATACATGCGTAAAATGCATCAACAGGCTAGGTAGCCGGTTTAAAGGCCCTATAGGTGCCAAGAGTAAACAATTCAGGTGTTAAATACAAAGTATGTAGATCTAAATCATTGTGAAGATTACAATCTGTTATTGGACGGACGATCTATGTGTTGATTAATGGTAGAAAAATGAAATCTAAAACTAGGTTAAAAGTTGCCTGGTCCCACTATCTTTTTGTTTATTTTTTACCAGATTTGAAAATTCATTTATCTGCCAGCGATTAACACTTGGACCGAAAGTACAGTAAGAAATTGTCGTCTTCACAAAATTTTCTTTACTTTTAAATGGATCTAGTATGACTTAAATTTAAATGTATTTTACCACCCCATTGTTTACTTTTGGCAGCAAAAGAACCTTAAAGGGAAAATACCACTGAAAATATTTGTCACATTTGTCTTTTTTTTTTCTAAACTGATGTTTTGCCACTTTTACCTTACTTAATTCAAAAATGAATCATTTTTTAAGTAAGTGATGTCATAAAAATTGGAATAGTCCCCTTTAAATTTCGATATGAAAACATTTAATATGTAATACCTTCAATATGGATTTTCGTGTCGTTGTTATATCGGATTGTGCGATACAACATTTTTAATCGAGGGGACTGGAAAAAAAGGGGGGAAAAAGGGCCAATGTTTTCTATCTACTAATGAGCCGTGCTCAGTGAAAACTGAAAAGAGTATTTAATGTTTTTGCAAAAAGTATCCACCCTGGTCAGCCTGCGCAGATTGCGCAGGCTGACCAGGGTCGATACTTTTTGTTATTGGTCACTTTTCTGCACGTCAAAGTACCAGTTCACCTCATGATTCAGCCGCTTGTTAAGCAGTAATCATATCATGACTTGTTTGGTATAATGTTTTATGGAGATGCTTTAAACTCCCTTTGTCACAGCACAGCTCCAATGTATAAGCTTATTTTCAAATTAAATCAAATTTTCACCCAAAAAGAGTGGTATAAACGCACTTTATACTAGGTAATGTCAGCGTAAGAAAGCCGGAAGGAATATGCGTTAAAATCGTTACAGAAAAAAACAAGCAATCTCGTTGAAATGATATCCCCCGCCGAAAAATTTACTTGACCGCGTAACTTAAAATCGCTCCCCGTCGGCCATTTTTCATCGAATCAAAAAAAAAAAAGTGTATCGGCGGAATGGGTTATTCTACACATGTATAAAGTTTCACGAAATTCCGTCCAATGGTATTGGAGATATTCTCCCCGACGGACACACGGACGGACAGACGGACGGACGGACAACGCCAAGACTATATCCTTCCGCCTTCGGCGGGGGATAAAAAAACGTTATTGCATATTTCTAAAGGATAAAAAATGCTTACCAAGCACACCCATACCAAGACTAAGAACACAGTCTTTATGATTTTCTGCACTTTATTCATTCTAGCATTTCAGTTAAAAGAAAATAATCAGTCTCTTAGTTTTCTGACGGAGTGTTAGATTCGAATTGTACATATTATGACCTATGACCTAACATTGTGGCAAATTTTCATTGGTGATCTAATCTGATATTATGCCCAGATAAGGAGGGCCACAAGAAAATCCAGGTGTGCCATACACGATTTCTCTTTCCTCCCCCCCCCCCCCCCCCCCCCAACCATTTCTCTGCATGTATACAATATATTCTTATTAAGGATAGGGCACCCTAATGGGATTTCTGTAACATCGCCTTTCATCGCCGAAAAACGCACGGATTCGGCGAAGACTCGGGTAATCAATAATCGATCGGCCGATAGACGCTTGTTCCCCGCATCAATGAAGGATTACCCAAGTCTTAGCCGAATCACTACGATATTTTGGCGGTGAAAGGCGATGTTACACGAATTCCGTTGTGGTGCCCTATCCTTAATCAAAAGATTGATGGATTTAATTATGTGTTAAGCCGAACATTGTTTCAGTCCTGTGACGACTAAAAACTCAATCATGTAAGAGTCTAAAAAAAAATAGAATCTAAAAAAATAGTCCCAAGGGTAGCAAAAATATAAGCTAGAGTAGTTATACTAACTGAACTGTACAAATTTTGCAGGAGACGATTTTGAAAACATCCTTGTAACACACCAAGACCTATGGACGACATGAAAAAAAGAATAATACATCAACACGTTTTCATATATTGTGGTGCGTTTAACGTATCTCTGTGATACAAAGTACCGAGCAAGTCATCACATAATTTTGAATATATAAAAATCATTTTGCCTTACAACCGATAGGGTCTGAAGGTAAAATGGTTCTTTGACATGTAGAAAACTAACCAATAGCAAATAGTATCGACCCAGGCCAGCCTGCGCATCCGCGCAGGCTGACCTGGTTCGATACTTTTTGCAAATGTATTAAACCCCCTTTTGCTTGTTTGTTTGGATAAAACACTAACTTTCAACAGTAGTGCAGCGACGTGGCGTCCAAACTGCCCAAAGTCTACTGTAGTCTGTTTACCTGTCTATCGCATGTGACATAAATTCAGGGGTTACCTTATCTTTTAAAAAGAGAACACTTTTTAACACACAGTAATTGTGACAGCCCTTTCTTTCACTGCCAACTCCATAGATTCGACTGTTCACGAGGCCTTTTAAGCCTTATTCTGCTAAGTAAGTGAAATGAAACTTTTAAGCCGATAGTAAAAAACCCAAATTTTGCCATTTCAAAGGTTTATTTGGAGTGAGGGGAGAGAAATATGCCCTTATCGGACAATGTAGATCACAGATCAGACTGCACGTTTTGTGCAGTCTGATCTTTGATCTACACTTTCCGCCAAAGGTCAGTGAGTCGCGCTTAGCAGCCTAGTGTTAAGTATCTTTTCGTTATAATTGAAGTTATTTTAGTCATAGATTAGCATCAGGTAGCGGACGGTGAAAATCAGACTGCACGTTTCATGAAGTCTGATCTTGATCTACACCGATCACAGAAGCAACCAACGCTGAAAATGGCAGTAAAATTGAAGCGCCGTACACAACTTTAGCTGCTTCAGGGTCAGGTCTGTTTGTTTGTCTGTACGCTTGTTTGTTTGTTTGTTTGGTGCTCGGCTTTAGCCGTTTTCAACATTAATTCAATCATGTCGCGGCGGCCAGTGCACCTAATAACCTATCCATGCTTTCCTGGAGTTCCCTTTACCACTACCCTGAACAATAATCTTCCAGAGCTACTGGCTGCTATCCCACATAACCATTGTCGAAACAATGTCTATGCATGTGAAGATCAGATTGCACAAATCGTGCTGCATGACGATTAACTAAAGTGACCGTAAAGCCAACTACCCTGTCCTTCGACAAAATAGGACAAAAATGAATGCTTTCCTTTTATACAAATAGGTTATCTCAAGGGCATGTCACAGTTTTTTCCTAAGGACAAAGTTGTTTTCATTTTCGCTCGGATGATAATGCATCCGAAGTAAAAAAGAAATAAAAAAAAGAAAATCATATGTTGCGAAGCAAAATACAGACACAGATCTTCACAGGGGAAAACTCTTGTCAAACTTACAGAAAAAAAAAAAGTTACCCTTGTTATTGTCCTTGTTGCTGCCCTTGTTGTTATCTCTGTTGTCCTTGTTGATATATTTTGCTCGTCAAGTTTGCAAAATATTTATGCTACCAAGTGAGACTTCTTTCATTCTTTTTTTAAGTTTGCATGTCTTGAAAAATGCTTCGAAAACTCCCAAGCTGTTTTTTTTTTTATGTATATGCCTTCTATTGTACGTGTATATACATTTTTTACTAAGGTGATATGTCAATTTTGATGATTAATTTATTTAGGTCCAGTCCCCGCTTTTTCTCTGAAATATGAGCCAAATGAGCTGTCTTTAAGTTTATCAGAGATAGGATGAAAAGAATGGGAATTTCATGAGAGACCTAGATAACATTGTTGTTTGAAAGGTCAACTACCATGCTATTTCTTCTACCGTTGTTGTTATTAACATACATTTCTTTTTCTTCTTCTTTCATGTAAAATTGAACTGGTAAAGTAACACATATTTTGACAATTTCCGAGTCTTTCCAACTTCGTTATTTTCCTCATAAAGGATAAAGCTACAAAAGTAACTTGAGGGTACTCCCTTGCAATGGGGGCAGCGTTCACTTCCTTCCAATGAGGGACATCATTTCATAATCGATCCACGGAATGAGAATGAAAGTTTTTTTTTTCAAAGCAAAGACAGTACTGTACGAAAAACTTCCATAATAAATCGCCACTTCAAGAACTTTTCTCTTTTGCAAGTTTGAAGTCGGCATTTTGCTATAATTCTATAGATAAATTGCGATTTTTAATAATCATAGTGATTTCATCCCAATTTTCGACTTGCAAAGCATTCATTTTCGCCAAATGTGATCCCCGAAAAATGTCAACAAAGAATCAAAAATGGCGGCGATGATGCAATAAATGTAGCCAAATATGAAGGAGTTTATTCATTTTCAAGCTAACGGCTTTATTCTGCAGGATTTTAATATGGTTCACTTTCATATTTAGTTTCAAAATTTAGATTTAAAATCATTTTCCCTGAATGGTTATTTCGATCGTCACAAATACATGGAAAACAGTGCTTAGACCGTTAGTGCCTGGGTTCGCCTCAGTGTTAAGTTCGCCCCATTTTATCCCATAAGTAGATCTATGCACTTTATTTCTAGGTAATTAAAACACTAAATCGAGTGTTATGAGTGAAGATCTATTTGATACGTCTGAGTCAGAGACTTGGGAGCAAAGCACCATGATTATATCAGATTCATCTGACACATGTGACACAGGCAAAATTCCAACATTTTCGCCTGGTGATTTTTCAACACTATCTCCAGAACCGTTCAGTTTTGCTGAACCAGGCCCCGTATTCACCAAACTTTTCTAAATACTAGAATAAGAGTAAGAATTTTTTCTCAAGTCTAGACTTTCTAAAGAAAATTCTTAAGTACGTATTCACCAACGCAATTTAGAACGGTCTCAATTTCGAACGGTTTGTACACGGCGTAAGCGGCCACGCACCGGCGCCGGTTCCCGAGTACTGTGATTTTCAAGCGCATACACGAAACGTTACCAGCACATAGCGTCTGTTTCTCGTAAATATGGCGTTGACTCCAGTCAAAAAAGGCTCGATGGACCACAGCCAAAGAGACGACATTGATCCAAGCAGTCAACGAGTGCGAATCCAGACTGTTTGGATCAAAGTATGGCTGTGAAAATTACGAAACGAAAAATAAAAGAAGTCGCGTGGGAGAGATAGCAGATATACTAAACAGGTAAGTAATTAGCAAAGGATAGAAAGAGAAAACGACCATCATGAACCGAAAAATCTCTGTGTTTCTATTTTTACATTGAATGGTCTGTTTAACTTTAATGAATGAGAAAAACGCTCGTCGTTTGAATTTATCTTGGAAATGTGAAATGTATTATTTTACTTTGTCCGCTGCGTTTGCTTCAAAATTTTCGTCCAAGCTGTTTTGGGTGATGGCGATTTGTGTGGGCTCCTACGAAGCCGATGAATAAAAGTCAACACTAGCACAATTGGCGTACATGCCCATGTCCCTTTGTTATATTTGAAAAAAAAAACAATCAAGCCAAAACGGATTTTTTTTTTTCGCGTTAATAAGTAGTAAAACATACTCCCTGCGGAAAGTACTTATTTGCATATTTTTTTTACGTTTTAAACTACCGATTTCGTGTTTGTCCCGCACCAAGGCCTTTCGGATGATCTGAATTATTTTTCATCGTTTGTCTTAATAAAATGTGAATTAATTGCCCTTATTGTACTGAATAAATAAAATTTTAATCAGAAACGGTTACACCTTTTTTCTAACGGAGTTGACGCTCTTGTAATGGAGTTGACTTTTTTAATCCAGTAGAAGTTGCAATGTCGTCTGCGCTTTAGGAATTCAACCATGTCTTTACGGGCCCAGGGCACATAATGTCTCTTTGACACGCAAATTAAGAGCCACAGCCTGGCTTGGCAAATATGTTGTGGTTAAGCACTATTCTTACAAAGAAAAGAGCATATTTAATGAGAAAGAAAATTTACACACATTGTTAAGATATTTATCAAAGCCTTGCATTTAAATATTAGTAAGAACCAAGTATTTTAGAGAAAAGAGAGAGAAAAGAGTTTAACGAAATAAGAGAGAGAGAATAAAAATGAAGGATTTCAGGTTCGAACCCCTGAAGAACCCCGTGACTAAGACTAGAAATAGTTTCATACTGTCTACCAAGCCCTCTGGGGCATGGAATCAGTTGAGTTCAACAAGAAAAAATTATCTATTTTTATATATCCCCCACTATTCCAAACATAAAAACGGAACATCGTTTTTTTCACGTGACCGTGAAAAAAACAGTTGTTATTGTTTTGGAAAAGTGGTTGAAAAGTAAAGTTAATGTCTATTTTGAACGCTGATATGTAATCCTCAGTTGACCAGCACATATTTCTGATTGATACATGCCAAGAAATATCAAAATTAAGCTCGACTTTGAGTGAAATCTTTCGGTCCCTGGAATGGCAAACTTTAAACAAACTCGCATTTGGTTTTTCTGTGCGGATAAATGCAATAATTATGTAAGTGGGTGACCGTCCGCTGAAACGAGTTCCGGACTCTAGTCATGTATCAATGTTGTCTGCGTTTGAGAGATTCAGCCAGCACCAGACCAGCACATATTTCTGATTGATACATGCCAAGAAATATCGGCATAATATGCTTTTAGTTCGCATGCGAACCATTAGTTTTCAAAACAATGATCTGTGTCGGTAGATGCTTCCAAGAAAGGAATTCAACGCCGTAATACGACACAGATGGAACTATTTTTTATTGCGCATATTTCTTTTTTATGACTGTTAAGCGGTCTTTTAAGGGGAATACCTAAATTTCCGCACGGACGCATGATACCGTTTACACCTCAATATACAGATAACAACGCTGACATGTAAATAGCATTATTGCAAATATAATTTCTTTATATAAAATCATCATCACTGTCTTGAAATGTTCTTTTAACATGAAAATGTTTGGATGTATCCTTCGCTTTCCATTCCGCGGGACAAGCTAGTCTTTTGCTGTATTTCGGTCTTCCTCCTTTCTGTGCGGCATCTTTGGCTTTGTCCTGTGTTTTTTTCTGTTTAGTTACAGGTTGTTTCCCAAGTCCTTTGCTAGTGTCATCTTTTGACGTTGTCAAAAAACAGAAATTAAAAGGTATGTCACCCATGTACAAGTAACACACACGTCCTAATACAATGTGCAGGACATTGCTTTGAAGAAGTGCATTACTCACCAAGTCAGTAATGGCTTCAGTAGTTGTATGTGTACCAAGCGTGCCACTATCTTCACCGGTGTCCTCCGACGACGACAGACTTTCAGTCACCTGATGTATTAAATAATACAGACATCAATTCAAGGTATAGAAATGGCGTTCAGAAATATGTGTAATAAGTACGCAATACGATTGAAAGAAACACGAAAAATTAACTGATCACTGTAGCATCCACGTTTGATGGTCCGGCAACAGGTTCATCAGTTTCTTCAAAAGGGTCTGAAAGATCACCGTCATTGTCGCTGTTACTGTCGTGGCTTTCTATTGCACTTTCAACACGGCTCTACCATGAAATACAAACACAAAACATTACCATGTAATCCCAAATGTATTCTGGAAAAACAATGATAAGCACATTTCATAATTTCATCTTTGCAATGAAGCTTTTCTATGGAATCCACTTACCCTTTTATATTCCTCCCCTGATGGAAGCGTATTAAAGATTGGGGCCACGTAGCTGTACATAGGGGGACTGTCCAGTGAATAAATATTTGTAAGGTCGTCAAGGTAGGCACCCATCAGGTACTCGCCCATGTACATATGCCTGTACTTGACCTCACACAGGTGGGACTCAAAATTGGCCAAACCCCTCACACCATTCATTTCTTTGAAATGAGCTTTGGCATGTTTCCACGCACCCTCTACTGTGTTGGTATGTACAGTTATCACCTCCCCTGTTTGTACATTTTCGTATCTGAAAGAAAAGTCGCACAGGTATAAACAATATTACAGGTAACTTTTGTTACTGAAAGTGCATATGAGAAAAGCACGGCAAAGTACTGGCATAAGTGTTTCATGAATGAAAAAAGAACATGGTGGAAAATGGAAGAAAACATGCAACAGGTGATTTCGGTATTTTCCACTGGGAAATATCCCTCTCTTTTGTCACCCCCGTTAAAAAGCCGACATTCTTTGCTATACATTTCATGTTATATTTACTTCTGGTAATATCGGTCGTTAATATCAGTATAGCACTTTATATATATATATACTTACTTTTGAGTGAATGACATTTTGTGACTCACTACAAAATGTTGGTAACCTTCCTCAATTAGGGTTAAGTATACAGACCAGCCACCCGACAGTATCCTTGACCCTGGAATTATGTGCCTCTTTATAATTGGTATCATAATTTCTTTACATCTGCTTCCCACAGGATACATTATGAGTCGATTGGACGACCTCTCCACCATTCCGAAAATCCTAAGACGTGTACCTGTAAAAGCATTGTAATACATTTATGGGGACAAATGAGCATGGTATATATAGTACAATGGTATACTGTTATTTTACTTTGTTGTACATAATGCTTGAAAATGGGATTACTGACCACGTGAAAAAGAAGGAATACCGCACACTTCAACATAACGGACATACCTCTCACCGCACCACAACGATGTTTCATCTTGCGTCCAAATAATGACTTGTCTATCTCCACGTCGCCACTGAGCTGATTAGTGGGGAGACACCTGTATATCTTGTCCACCATCACTTCTCTGATCATTGATCCCCAGTTTACTGCTGTGGTGGAATAATTAACCCCAACCTGTGCACATATTTTTTTCAGAGTCATTCCGTCCAGATACAGCTTAATAAAAAGGACAACGTCCCTGACTTCGATTTTCACTCTCTGAAACAGAAAAGTGTATACTTTTATATATAATATAAATGTGTCAGTAAAGTATATTGCATTGTATGTATTTACTAAATGTGAACGTGTCTTCCATTTCTTTCTTAAATTCTCTTTATTGTACGGCAATTCTTATTGAAGAGAAAATGAAATGTTTTGCACAGGATTAGTTCCTACACAGCAAGAAACAGTACCGTGGCAGTGAAAAAGAAGAACGGTGTATGTAATAATTTTATCTGTTCAATATCGCCATGGCAATACAAATGGTAATGGTAAAATTGTGGAAAAGGCCAAAAACAATGTTATTTGTAACGGGGTGGATAATACCTTTCCCTATCCAGAGAAGTTAAAAGGGTACAAAACATTGCATGAAAAGTACACATACGCATGTAAGAAGATGTTGACATATGAAAAGTATTTCAGGAGAACATTAATAATTTCTGGTATTTATGACCATTGTTATATATTCACACTGTACTTAAAAGCCTGTAAAACTTACTTGGAAAAAACTATTGTGCAATGTACTGGTTGAGTGCTTGTTGCTGCACATGTGTACACTCTTCCCAGCTTGTGATGTCCTCTTGTCCTGGGTCTCCAACTGGCCTGCGAATTACATTGCGGACACTGGATACGAGGTGCAGCTATGTGGTTGTGTTCTCTGAACCACTTTAAGACGTATTTGTCTTCACTTTGAAAAAGATAATAAAAATTCCACGGATTCTGAAGGTCTAACTCTGAAATATCCCGGACGTCCGTTTTTCTATTTCTGTAAGTTCCGAATCCCGACATGCTGATAAAGTATACTATATTACACCGTGATACTTTATAATGTGATTGGACAAGTCCACACACGTTTATGTCACATATGTCAGCAGAGGACTCACTACATGGGTGCACAAGACAGCACATGAAATAGTGAGTAGAAATCACAGATATAAATAATGGCCTTACCTCCTTATTTTACTTCATTCCACCCTTCCTTGAAGTACTGAATGGGTCCACACACGTTTATGTCACATATGTCAGCAGAGGACCCACTACATGGGTGCACAAGACAGCACATGAAATAGTGAGTAGAAATCACAGATACAAACAATGGCCTTACCTCCTTAGTTTACTTCATTCCACCCTTCCTTGAAGTACTGAATGGGTGAACGTAAAGATTGGAAAGTAAAATACTTATATTATATGACATGCCACGACACGGAAAACAATATACGCTATGGTGTGATATACAGGATACCATTGGAAAGTCGGACAGGTGGCCAAAAAATATAAGGAGACTTTTTTGGAAAACGAATTTGAACAATTTTGAACGTTTACTGTTAGCAGTTTTCGTGTGGGTGAATGGTTTGAACCCAAGTATCTTTATGGAATGGTGTTCAGTGACGAACTTGTGCAGGGACTTTAATTACCTGTTTGGTGAGTTTGAGAAAGGAAATACGAAGTTAAACAGATATTACGCATATAACGTTACTAATAGGAGACAAGCATATTTAGACGGAACACAAAGGAAAACGTAAGGGTATGTGCCGTTTATAAATTCTTACAACAGTTTAAACCGTTAAGTCACCGTTCGTACCTTATTTCCATGTTAACAGTGTGTGATAAGTAATCAGTCCGAAAATGATCAACTTAAATCCGTTTGTATCGTTAATTTTCCAGTACACTGTTTTCCTTTATGTAATACTATGGTTATTGAAACATTGCGTGTGTTCTTAAACAAGTGCAAACCCTTATTAAGTAAAGACAGGCATGACTTACTACCAATCCATGCTTTTCTAAGGCATTGCGAAGCGTTAGAAGACCATCAGTATTGGTATGGTAACGCTTCGCCCATGCCTTTGAAACACGCGTTTTAATCTTGTTTTCCCCAAAAACATTCCGAGCCCCTTTTTGCCTGTGCATTCGTCTCCAAGAGAAACCCTTCTCCTGGGAAGATCTTCCGTTCCGTGCAATATAAAGATTGTCAATTTATAGCGTCGTTGCTATATATTGGTATGGGAACGGTTCGCCTATCGTGCATAAATACCCTGTGATTATTGAAACTTACAGCAAATCTCTAACTTTCTCTTACTGCATGTGCATTAATACGGGTACGTGACTTTTCTACATGCATTTATTTTCTGAATACATTCATAGAAAAGTGTCTTTCTATATCACAACATTTTGTACCTTAGAAATTAATGATTCGTATCGCTGTAAGGAACGATTGTGCACAAGAAAGTAGCATAATATGCTACAGACAGGCATCACATATCAACAATCTATGCTTTTGTAAGGCATTGCGAAGCGTTAGAAGACCATCAATATTGGTATGGTAACGCTTCGCCCATGCCTTTGAAACGCGAATATTCTTGTTTTCCGCCAAAACATTCCGAGCCCCTTTTTGCCTGTGCATTCGTCCCCAAGAGAAACCCTTCTCCTGGGAAGATCTTCCCTTCCGTGCAATATAAAGATTGTCAATTTATAGCATCGTTGCTATATATTGGTATGGGAACGGTTCGCCTATCGTGCATAAATACACTATGATTATTGAAACTAACAGCAGAACCCTAACTTTCTCTTACTGCATGTGCATTAATACGGGTACGTCACTTTTCTACAGGTATTTATTTTCTGAATACATTCATAGAAAAGTATCTTTCTATATCACAAAATTTACTACCTTAGAAATCAATGATTCGTATCAATGTAAGGAAGGATTGTGCACAAGAAAGTAGCATAATATGCTACAGACAGACATTACATATTAACACTCTATGCTTTTGTAAGGCAGTGCGAAGCGTTAGAAGACCATCAGTATTGGTATGGTAACGCTTCGCCCATGCCTTTGAAACACGCGTTTTAATATTCTTGTTTTCCCCCAAAACATTCCGAGCCCCTTTTTGCTTGTGCATTCGTCCCCAAGAGAAACCCTTCTCCCGGGAAGATCTTCCCTTCCGTGCAATATAAACATTGTCAATTTATAGCATCGTTGCTATATATTGGTATGGGAACGCTTCGCCTATCCTGTATAAATACACTGTGATTATTGAAAATGACACAGAACCGTAAGTGTACATGAAGTATAAGTGACGTGTACCTTTAAATCAAACTTAGCGACCGTTGAACAAAAGTGTCCATGTCCATTCATCCATAAAAGAAATTGTGTCAGTACCGTGGTAATGTTATGTTGCGGTAAAACGAATCGCTTTGGGTAAAACCCGGTAATCTTTCGCCATGGTGAAGTATTACGTTTAAACATTGCATGATATTGTAAAGGGTCGCGAACCGTTACCTGACTAAAAGTACTGGTATGGTAACACTTAGCCAAAACCATTCTAATGTGCATTTTTAATTTTCTTCTCTTCCCCCCAAAACATTCCGAGCCCCTCTTTGCCTGTGCATTGGTCCCCAAGAGAAACCCTTCTCCCGGGAAAATCTGCCCTTCCGTGCAATATAAGATTGTCTATATATGACACCGTCGCTATATATTGGTATGGGAACGCTTCACATACACTCTATAAGCACGATGTTTATACAGTACAGCGAAGTATTAGTTTGCCACACAGAGTTATCTTTTTACCTTACATGAAGTGCACTTTTACCATCCTGTATTAATATATTGGTCTGTACTTAAAATTTTTGTATGGGTTATAAATGGGTACAAGGGGCTTTTATAGAAAAGCGGAAGTGTCAGAAAATATCATCCTTTTATACATTGTTTAAATTGTATTGTGCTATTATCCGGTATACATTTTTGTTTTTAATGAATAACGGTGAATGAAAAAAACCATGATCGTCTGCAATGGTTATTCCCGCCAATTGTACATTGGTACGAAAGTAGTTCCGTCCGCGTATGACTTTTCAAGCGTCTGTTCATCCTGATTGTTTTGAAAACTAATGGTTCGCATGCGAAGGAAAACTATATTATGCCTATTTCTGATTGATACATGCCAAGAAATATCAAAATTAAGCTCGACTTTGAGTGAAATCAGACTATGAATCTTTCGGCCCCAGCCTTTTTCGTTACTATTTTCAAACTTAATTTCTTTCTTGTCCAGTTTAGCCCACACGCTCCACATTGAAACTTTGCATGTGCTGAGACCATCAAGGGGCGATGTAAACGTAATGGGCAATCACGGCATAGCTGGCTGTATAAACCAGCGAGACAACTTTTCCAGGGGCCATTGGTACCTGTTGCATAAAAAGGAAAGACACGCAATTGCCCCTTTCTCTCCATTACATTTTTTAACACATCAAAAACAAAATTCTGTTTAAGATCAATCTGAATTTTTATGATGGTAAATTAAAGACATTTTGACAGGCATAATGGCGTTAGACTGAGTAGAAAGGATAAGGAGCAGTTCTGCTTTGTGCAGTCAGGGAAAATAATTCAACTTTGGTTTTGGAATAGCCTGATAGTTTTGAAAGGTTTAATCAGTTATTGTGGCATGAGTAGGCTGAGAGAGGAACAACAAAAGGAAGGGAGTGGTCACAGTGCACGGTCAAATGTATACAGCTAGCCTGGGCTCAGGCTCGGAATATGTCTTGAGCCGACATGTGCCTCAACTGAACGTAACTACATAGTTGAACCCCTATATTGTCCGCAACGGTTTTACAGAGACTAGAATCTGAAGATGGTTTCCGTGACAATGCACTCACATATGGCACTTACTTCCACAGGGAAACATAACTGCTACATTTGCAACACAAATATGGCTGTTTTTCCTGAAAGAGAAAATAGCAACAAAACACTAAAATTGTCTTCAAATGAGAATGACAAAATTAATTAATGTCATTAGACAGATATGTGCAGAAATGGATTGGAATGGCAAACTTTACACAAACTCACATTTAGAGCTTTTGAAAACATTGTGGAAAAAGGGGAAAATGCTGAAAACCAGAATTTTTGCATCTCCTTCAATGTTTTGTACCCTTTTTAATGGACTGGAATGGCAAACTTTACACAAATTCGCATTGGGTTTTTGTGTGCGGATAAATGCAATAATTATGTAAGTGGGTGACCGTCAGCTGAAACCAATTCCGGACTCTAGTCATGTATCAATGTCGTCTGCGTTTTAGAGATTCAGCCATGTCATAACAGGCTCAAGGATCATAATGTCAAACTTATTGTGGGTAAACACTACCGCTACAAAGAAAAGGGGTTAATTAATAAGGAATAAACCTGATTTCGGATTCTAGTCTTCATAGCAATGTCGTCTGCTCTTTAGGAATTCAATCATGTCGTTACGGGCCAAGGGCACATAATGCCTATTTGGTACAAATGTTCAGAGCCACAGCATGGCCAGGCAAAATTATTGTGGATAAACACTACATTTACCAAGAAAAAGGGTTTAGTAATGAGGAATAAATCCAATTTCGAACTCTAGTCTGATTAGCAATGTCGTCTGCTCTTAAGGGATTCCATTATGTCATTACGGGGCAAAGGCACATAATGCCTATTTGCCACAAATATTCAGAGCCACAGCATGGCAAGGCAAAATCACTCTGGGTAAACACTACAGTAACAAAGAAAAGTGGATTTTGAATGAGGAATAAAACCAATTTCGAACTCTAGTCTGCACAGCAATGTCGTCTGCGCTTTAGGAATTCAACCGTGTCATTACGGGCCCAATGCACATAATGTCTCTTTGACACACAGATTAAGAGCCACAGCCTGGCTTGGCAAATATGTTGTGGGTAAACACTATCCTTACAAAGAAAAGAGCATATTTAATGAGAAAGAAAATTTACAGATAATTTTAAGATATTTATCAAAGCCTTGCATTTAAATCTCAGTAAGAAACAAGTATTTTAGAGAAAAGAGAGCGAAAAGGGTTTTAAGAAATAAGCGAAAGTCAATAATAATGAAGGATTTCAGGTTCGAACCCCTGAAGAACCCCGTGACCAAGACTAAAAATAGTTTCATACTGTCTACCAAGCCCACTGGGCCATGGAATCAGTTGAGTTTAACAAGAAAAGATTATCTATTTATATATATATCCTCCCCTACTATTCCAAAAGAAAACAACAGAACATCGTTTTTTTTCACGTGACCGTGAAAAAAGAACAATTGTTATTATTTGGAAAAGTGGTTGAAAAGTAAAGTTAATGTCTATTTTGAAGGCTAATATGTAATCCTCAGTTGACCAGCACATATTTCTGATTGATACATACCAAGAAATATCAAAATTAAGCTCGACTTTGAGTGAAATCAGACTATGAATCTTTCGGCCCCAGCCTTTTTCGTTACTATTTTCAAACTTAATTTTCTTTCTTGTCCAGTTTAGCCCACACGCTCCACATTGAAACAGTGCATGTGTTGAGACCATCAAGGGGCGATGTAAACGTAATGGGCAATCACGGCATAGCTGGCTATATAAACCAGCGAGACAACTTTTCCAGGGGCCATTGGTACCTGTTGCATAAAAAGGAAAAACACACAATTGCCCCTTTCTCTCCATTACATTTTTTAACACATCAAAAACAAAATTCTGTTTAAGATCAATCTGAATTTTTATGATGGTAAATTAAAGACATTTTGACAGGCATAATGGCGTTAGACTGAGTAGAAAGGATAAGGAGCAGTTCTGCTTTGTGCAGTCAGGGAAAATAATTCAACTTTGGTTTTGGAATAGCCTGATAGTTTTGGAAGGTTTAATCAGTTATTGTGGCATGAGTAGGCTGAGAGAGGAACAACAAAAGGAAGGGAGTGGTCACAGTGCACGGTCAAATGTATACAGCTAGCCTGGGCTCAGGCTCGGAATATGTCTTGAGCTGACATGTGCCTCAACTGAACGCAACTACATAGTTGAACCCCTATATTGTCCGCAACGGTTTTACAGAGACTAGAATCTGAAGATGGTTTCCGTGACAATGCACTCACATATGGCACTTACTTCCACAGGGAAACATAACTGCTACATTTGCAACACCAATATGGCTGTTTTTCCTTAAAGAGAAAATAGCAACAAAACACTAAAATTGTCTTCAAATGAGAATGACAAAATTAATTAATGTCATTAGACAGATATGTGCAGAAATGGATTGGAATGGCAAACTTTACACAAACTCACATTTAGAGCTTTTGAAAACATTGTGGAAAAAGGGGAAAATGCTGAAAACCAGAATTTTTGCATCTCCTTCAATGTTTTGTACCCTTTTTAATGGACTGGAATGGCAAACTTTACACAAATTCGCATTGGGTTTTTGTGTGCGGATAAATACAACAATTATGTAAGTGGGTGACCGTCAGCTGAAACCAATTCCGGACTCTAGTCATGTATCAATGTCGTCTGCGTTTTAGAGATTCAGCCATGTCATAACAGGCTCAAGGATCATAATGTCAAACTTATTGTGGGTAAACACTACCGCTACAAAGAAAAGGGGTTAATTAATAAGGAATAAACCTGATTTCGGATTCTAGTCTTCATAGCAATGTCGTCTGCTCTTTAGGAATTCAATCATGTCGTTACGGGCCAAGGGCACATAATGCCTATTTGGTACAAATGTTCAGAGCCACAGCATGGCCAGGCAAAATTATTGTGAGTAAACACTACATTTACCAAGAAAAAGGGTTTAGTAATGAGGAATAAAACCAGTTTCGAACTCTAGTATGATTAGCAATGTCGTCTGCTCTTAAGGGATTCCATTATGTCATTACGGGGCAAAGGCACATAATGCCTATATGCCACAAATATTCAGAGCCACAGCATGGCCAGGCAAAATCACTCTGGGTAAACACTACAGTAACAAAGAAAAGTGGATTTTGAATGAGGAATAAAACCAATTTCGAACTCTAGTCTGCACAGCAATGTCGTCTGCGCTTTAGGAATTCAACCGTGTCATTACGGGCCCAATGCACATAATGCCTCTTTGACACACAGATTAAGAGCCACAGCCTGGCTTGGCAAATATGTTGTGGGTAAACACTATCCTTAAAAAGAAAAGAGCATATTTAATGAGAAAGAAAATTTACATACAATTTTAAGATATTTATCAAAGCCTTGCATTTAAATCTCAGTAAGAAACAAGTATTTTAGAGAAAAGAGAGCGAAAAGGGTTTTAAGAAATAAGCGAAAGTCAATAATAATGAAGAATTTCAGGTTCGAACCCCTGAAGAACCCCGTGACCAAGACTAAAAATAGTTTCATACTGTCTACCAAGCCCACTGGGCCATGGAATCATTTGAGTTTAACAAGAAAAGATTATCTATTTATATATATATCCTCCCCTACTATTCCAAAAGAAAACAACAGAACATCGTTTTTTTCACGTGACCGTGAAAAAAGAACAATTGTTATTATTTGGAAAAGTGGTTGAAAAGTAAAGTTAATGTCTATTTTGAAGGCTAAAATGTAATCCTCAGTTGACCAGCACATATTTCTGATTGATACATACCAAGAAATATCAAAATTAAGCTCGACTTTGAGTGAAATCAGACTATGAATCTTTCGGCCCCAGCCTTTTTCGTTACTATTTTCAAACTGAATTTTCTTTCTCGTCCAGTTTAGCCCACACGCTCCACATTGAAACTGTGCATGTGTTGAGACCATCAAGGGGCGATGTAAACGTAATGGGCAATCACGGCATAGCTGGCTGTATAAACCAGCGAGACAACTTTTCCAGGGGCCATTGGTACCTGTTGCATAAAAAGGAAAAACACACAATTGCCCCTTTCTCTCCATTACATTTTTTAACACATCAATAACAAAATTCTGTTTAAGATCAATCTGAATTTTTATGATGGTAAATTTAAGACATTTTGACAGGCATAATGGGGTTAGACTGAGTAGAAAGGATAAGGAGCAGTTCTGCTTTGTGCAGTCAGGGAAAATAATTCAACTTTGGTTTTGGAATAGCCTAATAGTTTTGAAAGGTTTAATCAGTTATTGTGGCATGAGTAGGCTGAGAGAGGAACAACAAAAGGAAGGGGGTGGTCACAGTGCACAGTCAAATGCATATGGCTAGCCAGGGCTCAGGCTTGGAATATGTCTTGAGCCGACGTGTGCCTCAACTAAACGCAACTACATAATTGAACCCCTATATTGTCCGCAACGGTTTTACAGAGACTAGAATCTGAAGATGGTTTCCGTGACAATGCACTCATACATGGCACTAACTTGCACAGGGAAACATAACTGTTACATTTGCAACACCAATATAACTGTTTTTCCTGAAAGAGAAAATAGCAACAAAACGCTAAAATTGAATTTTCAAATGAGAAAGACAAAATTAATTGATGTCTTTAGACAGATGTGTGCAGAAATGGATTGGAATGGCAAACGTTACACAAACTCACATTTAGAGCTATTGAAAACATTGTAGAAAAAGGGGGAAAATGCTGAAAACCAAAATTTTTGCATCTCTCACAATGTTTTGTACCCTTTTTAATGAACTGGAATGGCAAACTTTACACAAACTCGCATTTGGTTTTTGTGTGCAGATAAAGGCAATAATTATATAAGTGGATGACCGTCCGCTGAAACCAATTCCGGACTCTAGTCATGTATCAATGTCGTCTGCGTTTTAGAGATTCAGCCATGTCATAACGGGCTCAAGGATCATAATGTCAAACTTATTGTGGGTAAACACTACCGCTACAAAGAAAAGGGGTTAATCAATAAGGAATAAACCTTACTTTGGGCTCTAGTCTACATAGGAATGCCGTCTGCTCTTTAGGGATTCAACCATGTCATTACGGGCCAAGGGCACATAATGCCCAGCTGGCACAAATGTTCAGAGCCACAGCTTGGCCAGGCAAAATTATTGTGGGTAAACACTACATTTACCAAGAAAAAGGGTTTATTAATGAGGAATAAAACCAATTTCGAACTCTAGTCTGCATAGCAATGTCGTCTGCTCTTAAGGGATTCCATTATGTCATTACGGGCCAAAGGCACAAAATGCCTATTTGCCACAAATATTCAGAGCCACAGCATGGCCAGGCAAAATTATTGTGGGTAAACACTAAAAAATACAAAGAAAAGGGTTTTTTGAATGAGGAATAAAACCAATTTTGAACTCTAGTCTGCATAGCAAATTCGTCTGTGCTTGAGGAATTCAACCATGTCATTACGCGCCCAATGCACATAATGTCTCTTTGACACACAGATTAAGAGCCACAGCCTGGCTTGGCAAGTTTGTTGTAAGTAAACACTATCCTTACAAAGAAAAGAGCATATTTAATGAGAAAGAAAATTTACACACATTTTTAAGATATTTATCAAAGCCTTGCATTTAAATCTTAGTAAGAAACAAGTATTTTAGAGAAAAGAGAGCGAAAAGGGTTTTAAGAAATAAGAGAGAGACAATAAAAATGAAGGATTTCAGGTTCGAACCCCTGAAGAACCCCATGACCAAGACTAAAAATAGTTTCACACTGTCTACCAAGCCCACTGGGCCATGGAATCAGTTGAGTTCAACAAGAAAAGATTATCTATTTATATATATCCCCCCCCCCATTGTTCCAAAAAAAAAGAAACGGAACATCGTTTTTTTTCACGTGACCGTCACAAAAACAATTGTTATTCTTTTGGAAATATGGTTGAAAAATAAAGTTAGTGTCTATTTTGAAGGCTAATATGTAATCCTCAGTTGACCAGCACATATTTCTGATTGATACATGCCAAGAAATATCAAAATTAAGCTCGACTTTGAGTGAAATCAGACTATGAATCTTTCGGCCCCAGCCTTTTTCGTTACTATTTTCAAACTGAATTTTCTTTCTTGTCCAGTTTAGCCCACACGCTCCACATTGAAACTGTGCATGTGTTGAGATCATCAAGGGGCGATGTAAACGTAATGGGCAATCACGGCATAGCTGGCTGTATAAACCAGCGAGACAACTTTTCCGGGGGCCATTGGTACCTGTTGCATAAAAAGGAAAAATACACAATTGCCTCTTTCTCTCCATTACATTTTTTAACACATCAATAGTAAAATTCTGTTTAACATGAATCTGAATTTTTATGATGGTAAATTAAGACATTTTGACAAGCATAATGGGGTTAAACTGAGTAGAAAGGATAAAGAACAGTTCTGCTTTGTGCAGTCAGGGAAAATAATTCAACTTTGGTTTTGGAATAGCCTGATAGTTTTGGAAGGTTTAATCAGTTATTGTGACATGAGTAGGCTGAGAGAGGAACAACAAAAGGAAGGGGGTTGGTGCACAGTCAAATGCATACGGCTAACCAGGGCTCAGGCTCGGAATATGTCTTGAGCCGACATGTCCCACTGGGTCATGGAATCAGTTGAGTTCAACAAGAAAAGATTATCTATTTATATATACTTCCCCCCCCCCCACTTTTCCAAAGAAAAACGGAACTTCGTTTTTTTCACGTGACCGTGAAAAAAACAATTGTTATTGTTTTGGAAAAGTGGTTGAAAAGTAAGGTGAATGGGCATAATATGGTTTTACTTTGCATGCGAACCATTATTTTTCAAAGCAATCGGGATCAACAGACGCTTGAAAATTCATACGCGGACGGAACTACTTTCGTACCAATGTGCAATTGGCGGGAATAAACATTGCACACGATCGTGGTTTTTTTTTTCATTCACCGTCATTCATCACAAACAAAATTGTATACCGGATAACACCACAATACAGTTTAAAAAATGTATAAAAGGATTATATTTTCTGACACTTCCGCTTTTCTATAAAAGCCCCTTGTACCCATTTATAACCCATACAAACATTTTAAGTACAGACCAATATATTAATACAGGATGGTAGAAATGCACTTCATGTAAGGTAAAAAGAAAACTGTACTATATAAACACACCGTGTTTATAAAGTGTATGCGAAGCGTTCCCATACCAATATATAGCGACGGTGTTATATATAGACAATGTTATATTGCACAGAAGGGAAGATTTACCCGGGAGAAGGCTTTCTCTTGGGGACGAATGCACAGGCAAAAAGGGGCTCGGAATGTTTTTTTTTTTTTGGGGGGGGGGGGAGAAGAAAATTAAAATCCACATTAGAATGCTTTTGGCTAAGTGTTACCATACCAATACTTTTAGTCAGGTAACGGTTCGCGACCCTTTACAATATCATGCAATGTTTAAACGTAATACTTCACCATGGAGAAAGATTAGCGGGTTTTACCCAAAGCGACCCGTTTTACCGCAACATAACATTACCACGGTACTGACACAATTTCTTTTATGGATGAATGGACATGGACACTTTTGTTCAACGGTCGCTAAGTTTGATTTAAAGGTACACGTCACTTATACTTCATGTACACTTACGGTTCTGTGTCATTTTCAATAATCACAGTGTATTTATACAGGATAGGCGAAACGTTCCCATACCAATATATAGCAACGATGCTATAAATTGACAATCTTTATATTGCACGGAAGGGAAGATCTTCCCGGGAGAAGGGTTTCTCTTGGGGACGAATGCACAAGCAAAAAGGGGCTCGGAATGTTTTTGGGGAAAACAAGATTAAAACGCGTGTTTCAAAGGCATGGGCGAAGCGTTACCATACCAATACTGATGGTCTTCTAACGCTTCGCAATGCCTTAGAAAAGCATGGAGTGTTAATACGTAATGCCTGTCTTTACTTAATAAGGGTTTGCACTTGTTTAAGAACACACGCAATGTTTCAATAACCATAGTATTGCATAAAGGAAAACAGTGTACCGGAAAATTAATGGTTCAAACGGATTTAAGTTGATCATTTTCGGACTGATTACTTATCACACACTGGTAACATTAAAATAAGGTACGAACGGTGACTTAACGGTTTAACTGTTGTAAGAATTTATAAACGGCACATACCCTTACGTTTTCCTTTGTGTTCCGTCTAAAAATTCTTGTCTCTTATTAGTAACGTTATATGCGTAATATTTGTTGAACTTCGTATTTCCTTTCTCAAACTCACCAAACAGGTAATTAAAGTGCCTTACTGCACTGCTGTCCCTGCACAAGTTCGTCACTGAACACCATTCCATAAAGATACTTGGGTTCAAACCACTCACCCACACGAAAACTGCTAACAGTAAACGTTCAAAATTGTTCAAATTCGTTTTCCAAAAAAGCCTCCTTATATTTTTTGGCCACCTGTCCGCCTTTCCAATGGTATCCTGTATATCACACCATAGCGTATATTGTTTTCCGTGTCGTGGCATGTCATATAATATAAGTATTTTACTTTCCAATCTTTACGTTCACCCATTCAGTACTTCAAGGAAGGGTGGAATGAAGTAAATAATGAGGTAAGGCTATTGTTTGTATCTGTGATTTCTACTCACTATTTCATGTGCTGTCTTGTGCACCCATGTAGTGAGTCCTCTGCTGACCTATGTGACATAAACGTGTGTGGACTTGTCCAATCACATTATAAAGTATCACGGTGTAATATAGTATACTTTATCAGCATGTCGGGATTCGGAACTTACAGAAATAGAAAAACGGACATCCGGGATGTTTCAGAGTTAGACCTTCAGAATCCGTGGAATTTTTTTTTTTTTTTTATCTTTTTCAAAGTGAAGATAAATACGTCTTAAAGTGGTTCAGAGAACACAACCACATAGCTGCACCTCGTATCCAGTGTCCGCATTGTGATTCGCAGGCCAGTTGGAGACCCAGGACAAGCGGACACCACAAGCTGGGAGGAGTGTACATGTGCAGCAACAAGCACTCAACCAGTCCATTGCACAATATTTTTTTCCAAGTAAGTTTTACAGGCTTTTAAGTAGTGTGAATAGTTAACAATGGTCATAAATACCAGAAATTATTCATGTTCTCCTGAAATACTTTTCATATGTCAACATCTTCTTACATGCGTATGTGTACTTTTCATGCAATGTTTTGTACCCTTTTAACTTCTCTGGATAAGGAAAGGTATTATCCACCCCGTTACAAATAACATTGTTTTTGGCCTTTTCCGCAATGTTACCATTACCATTTGTATTGCCATGGCGATACTGAACAGATAAAATCATTACATACACCGTTCTTCTTTTTCACTGCCACGGTACTGTTTCTTGCTGTGTAGGAACTAATCCTGTGCAAAACATTTCATTTGCTCTTCAATAAGAATTGCCGTACAATAAAGAGAATTTAAGAAAGCAAGGCATTTAATATGCATTATACCCAAATTGGTCACCAGAATGGAAGACACGTTCACATTTAGTAAATACATACAATGCAATATATTTTACTCACACATTTATATTATATATAAAAGTATACACTTTTCTGTTTCAGAGAGTGAAAATCAGAGTCAGGGACGTTGTCCTTTTTATTAAGCTGTATCTGGACGGAATGACTCTGAAAAAAATATGTGCACAGGTTGGGGTTAATTATTCCACCACAGCAGTAAACTGGAGATCAATGATCAGAGAAGTGATGGTGGACAAGATATACAGGTGTCTCCCCACTAATCGGCTCAGTGGCGACGTGGAGATAGACGAGTCATTATTTGGACGCAAGATGAAACATCATCGTGGTGCGGTGAGAGGCATGTCCGTTATGTTGAAGTGTGCGGTATTCCTTCTTTTTCACGTGGTCAGTAATCCCATTTTCAAGCATTATGTACAGCAAAGTAAAATAACAGTATACTATTGTACTATATATACCATGCTCATTTGTCCCCATAAATGTATTACAATGCTTTTACAGGTACATGTCTTTGGATTTTCGGAATGGTGGAGAGGTCGTCCAATCGACTCATAATGTATCCTGTGGAAAGCAGATGTAGAAAAGTTCTGATACCAATTATAAAGAGGCATTGTTTATACCTGTGCGACTTTTCTTTCAGATACGAAAATGTACAAACAGGGGAGGTGATAACTGTACATACCAACACAGTAGAGGGTGCGTGGAAACATGCCAAAGCTCATTTCAAAGAAATTAATGGTGTGAAGGGTTTGGCCAATTTTGAGTCCCACCTGTGTGAGGTCATGTACAGGCATATGTACAGGGGCGAGTACCTGATGGGTGCCTACCTTGACGACCTTAGAAGTATTTATTCACTGGACAGTCCCCCTATGTACAGCTACTTGGCCCCAATCTTTAATACGCTTCCATCAGGGGAGGAATATAACAAGGTAAGTGGATTCCATAGAAAACCTTCACTGCAAGCATGAAATTATGAAATGTGCTTATCATTGTCTTTCCAGAATACAATTGAGATTACATGGTGATGTTTTGTGTTTGTATTTCATGGTAGAGCCGTGTTGAAAGTGCAATAGAAAGCCACGACAGTAACAGCGACAATGACGGTGATCTGTCAGACCCTTTTGAAGAAACTGATTAACCTGTTGCCGGACCATCAAACGTGGATGCTATAGTGATCAGTTAATTTTTCGTGTTTCTTTCAATCGTAAATGCGTACTTATTACACATATTTCTGAACGCCATTTCTATACCTTGAATTGATGCCTGTATTATTCAACACATCAGGTGAATGAAAGTCTGTCGTCGGAGGAGGACACCGGTGAAGATAGTGGCACGCTTGGTACACATACAACTACTGAAGCCATTATTGACTTGGTGAGTAATGCACTTCTTCAAAGCAATGTCCTGCACATTGTATTAGGACGTGTGTGTTACTTGTACATGGGTGACATACCTTTTAATTTCTGTTTTTTGACAACGTCAAAAGATGACACTAGCAAAGGACGTGGGAAACAACCTGTAACTAAACAGAAAAAAACACAGGACAAAGCCAAAGATGCCGCACGGAAAGGAGGAAGACCGAAATACAGCAAAAGACTAGCTTGTCCCGCGGAATGGAAAGCGAAGGATACATCCAAACATTTTCATGTTAAAAGAACATTTCAAGACAGTGATGATGATTTTATATAAAGAAATTATATTTGCAATAATGCTACTTACATGTCAGCGTTGTTATCTGTATATTGAGGTGTAAACGTTATCATGCGTCCGTGCGGAAATTTAGGTATTCCCCTTAAAGGACCGCTTAACAGTCATAAAAAAGAAATATGCGCAATAAGAAATAGTTCCGTCTGTCTCGAATTACGGCGTTGAATTCCTTTCTTGCAAGCATCTACTCACCCAGGTCATTGTTCTGAAAACTGAAAACTGGTTCGCATGCGAACTAAAACCATATTATGCCGGGGAACCACGGCATAGCTGGCTGTATAAACCAGCGAGACAACTTTTCCAGGGACCATTGGTACCTGTTGCATAAAAAGGAAAGACACGCAATTGCCCCTTTCTCTCCATTACATTTTTTAACACATCAAAAACAAAATTCTGTTTAAGATCAATCTGAATTTTTATGATGGTAAATTAAAGACATTTTGACAGGCATAATGGCGTTAGACTGAGTAGAAAGGATAAGGAGCAGTTCTGCTTTGTGCAGTCAGGGAAAATAATTCAACTTTGGTTTTGGAATAGCCTGATAGTTTTGGAAGGTTTAATCAGTTATTGTGGCATGAGTAGGCTGAGAGAGGAACAACAAAAGGAAGGGGGTGTTCATAGTGCACGGTCAAATGCATACGGCTAGCCAGGGCTCAGGCTTGGGATATGTCTTGAGCAAACATGTGCCTCAACTGAACGCAACTACATAATTGAACCCCTATATTGTCCGCAACGGTTTTACGGAGACTAGAATCTGAAGATGGTTTCCGTGACAATGCACTCGCATATGGCAGTTACTTGCACAGGGAAACATAACTGTTACATTTGCAACACCAATATGGCTGTTTTTCCTGAAAGAGAAAATAGCAACAAAACACTAAAATTGTCTTCAAATGAGAATGACAAAATTAATTAATGTCATTAGACAGATATGTGCAGAAATGGATTGGAATGGCAAACTTTACACAAACTCACATTTAGAGCTTTTGAAAACATTGTGGAAAAAGGGGAAAATGCTGATGACTAGAATTTTTTTCCATCTCCCACAATGTTTTATACCCTTTTTAATGGACTGGAATGGCAAACTTTACACGAACTCGCATTTGGTTTTTGTGTGCGGATAAATGCAATAATTATGTAAGTGGGTGACCGTCCGCTGAAACCAATTCCGGACTCTAGTCATGTATCAATGTCGTCTGCGTTTTAGAGATTCAGCCATGTCATAACGGGCTCAAGGATCATAATGTCAAACTCACTGTGGGTAAACACTACTGCTACAAAGAAAAGGAGATAATAAATAAACCTGATTTCGGACTCTAGTCTTCATAGCAATGTCGTCTGCTCTTTAGGGATTCATCCATGTCATTATGGGCCAAGAGCACATAATGCCTATTTGGCACAAATGTTCAGAGCCACAGCATGGCCAGGCAAAATTATTGTGGATAAACACTACATTTACCAAGAAAAAGGGTTTATTAATGAGGAATAAAACCAATTTCGAACTCTAGTCTGCATAGCAATGTCGTCTGCTCTTAAGGGATTCCATTATGTCATTACGGGCCAAAGGCACATAAGGCCTATTTGGCACATATATTCAGAGCCACAGCATGGACGGGTAAAATCATTGTGGGTAAACACTACAGTTGCAAAGAAAAGGGGTTTTTGAATGAGGAATAAAACCAATTTCGAACTCTAGTCTGCATAGCAATGTCGTCTGCACTTCAGGAATTCAACCACGTCATTAGGGGCCCAGGGCACATAATGTCTCTTTGACACACAGATTAAGAGTCACAGCCTGGCTTGGCAAATATGTTGTGGGTAAACACTATCCTTACAAAGAAAAGAGCATATTTAATGAGAAAGAAAATTTACACACATTTTTAAGATATTTATCAAAGCCTTGCATTTAAATCTTGGTAAGAGCCAAGTATTTTAGAGAAAAGAGAGAGAGAAAAGGGTTTAAAGAAATAAGAAAGAGAGAATAAAAATGAAGGATTTCAGGTTCGAACCCCTGAAGAACCCCGTGACCAAGACTAAAAATAGTTGCATACTGTCTTCCAAGCCCACTGGACCATGGAATCAGTTGAGTTCAACAAGAAAAAATTATCTATTTATATATATCCCTCCCCATGTTCCAAAAAAAAATCGGAACACCGATTTTTTAGTGACCGTGTAAAACACGATTGTTATTGTTTTGGAAAAATGGTTGGAAAGTAAAGTTAATGTCTATTTTGAAGGCTGATATGTAATCCTCAGTTGACCAGCACATATTTCTGATTGATACATGCCAAGAAATTTCAAAATTAAGCTCGACTTTGAATGAAATCAGACTATGAACCTTTCGGCCCTAACCTTTTTCGTTACTATTTTCAAACGTGCGGCCTTCGATACCATTGATATCCCAACATTGATTAAAATTCTTCAAGTTCATTTTGGTATCTGCAACACTCCCTTGACATGGATCGAATCTTACCTCACAAACCGAACAATGAAAGTTAGAGTAGAACAGTCAGCATCTGATTATGAGCCGGTAAAGTTCCGAGTACTGCAAGGCTCTAAGTTTAAGTTTAAGTTGCACTGAAAGTTGAAGCTCGAAATTCCCAAAACCAGACAAGTGTTCTTCAACACCTTGACAGTTGCCTCAATGAAATACTTACCTGGATGACAACCTTCAAACTGAAAATGAATCAGTCTAAAACTGAAATAATTATTTATGGGACAAGAAAACAGCTGGCCAAAATTGAAAATCACAAGTATAAACGTTGGTGGATGTAATGTAGAATGTGTCAATCATGTCAGGGACCTAGGTGTCATAATGACTAATACACTCAACTTTGACCAACACATCCAGAAAGTGTCAAATTGCTGGTGTTCAGCTACGAAATCTTAAAGCATTAAGAAAACATCTCACACAAAAGTCAACTTAATCATTAGTGCAAGGATTATTTCATTCCCACATTGATTTCTGTAACGGTCTGTTTACTGAAATACCAGAGTATCAAATCAACAAACTACAATGTATCCAAAACTATGCAGCTAAAAGCCAGAATCATGTTCAAGATCCTAGTAACTGTCTTCCGTGTCATCAACGGCACAGCTCCAGCATATCTGCGGGAACTGTTTGTACCTACTAGACTATGTTACAGACTGCAATCAATTTCAACATCCCTAGGCGGCGAACAAAATTAGCAGACAGATCATTGGCCGCCGTTGGTCCCAAATGGTGGAACAATCTACCTTGTCATCTAAAAGAAACTATGTCAGAAAGCAATTTTAGATCAAAACTGAAAGCATATTTGTTTAGTCAATTCCATAAAGAACAAATGAGACTTCTGTAGATACAAAACATGTGAAATACAAAATGTGTATTAGGTACTTGTGAAGCGCAATAGAATATGACTGTTTCATAACTTTTGTGCTATATAAATGCCATGTAATTGTATTTGTATTTATTTGTATTTGCGCCTCATAACTCACAACCGTGGTTTATTGAACGATAAACCACGATAGAAAGATAATTATTTCGATTCTAACATGACCAACTCTTGATCAAAGGAAAACAAGTTCACACTTAGTGTGAAAACGCGGATGCGGATAATACTCCCTTGAATAAACCACAGCTCTTCCACTTACTGACCAAAACAAAACGCCACTGCCAAGTCGGTAAATATAAAAAGAATGAAAATATTTAATTAAATCTTAAGCATCAAACACAACATAAAAAAACCGCACCGTTTTACAATTAAATTTTCTCCCTTTTAAATGACAAAGAAGAATGAATGTATCGTCAAGCATTTGAGTCGCACTTGCTTTAGATGCTCTGAATATTGCTCCACCCACTTCCGATCCCATTTCCAATGCAACGCCGGTCAATTTTGAACTGACTTCGACATGCAAAGACACTTGAATTACATGTATATACTGGTAACATTTCAAATAGTTGCATCGTTGTGAATTTTTATCAAAAACAGTTACCATTGGTATATCCTTGAGGTTTTCCTTTCTCCTTGGTAAAGTAGCGGAAAATGACGTTTTGTTTACTTCAAGTGACTTTCCACTAATAAAATATCGAAAGGCGGAGATATGGAACAGCCACGGGCGACTTACTTCATACAGAATGACGTCACTCTATATAGTATGACGTCGATTTTACCACGATTTCGTTGCAATGTGTTTATAAAGCCGAATTCACGTATCATGTTAGAATATAATTTGACTTATGATATGTATGTAAGGTCTTCATAATATTTGCAAATCGAATTTCATTCGCTATTACCATTGAAATGCATCAAATAGATCAAATTTGTGATTTGAAGAAGATATCTAAACCTGATCATTCCTAAACAGTGTAAAGGATGTCAAGGATAAAAACCAAGTATTACCTTATTCAGGACCTAGTGAGTAGTGGAAAGCGATCAAGGGAAGTAACTGTCTTTTGTCTCCCATTACATTTGTAGTCTTTTTCTTAGTAAAAAGAAACACAATTTCTGATTGGCTAAAACAATTGGTTTAGCAAATCTGAGAAAGAGTTACTTTGAAACTTGGAACATTCTTGAAGAACAAGAATTATATTTAGTATTTTGCGTCACTGTGGGTCCTGGATTAGCTCCATAATACTTACAAGTGAGAAACGTGCTTTTCATCACGTTTTCAAACCAGACTAGGGCTTGGTTTTGAGGTATGACTTTTTGTGTATTCTTTTCATATATCGTTCGTGCATATCTTAAGGGGTTTTTTTTCCGAAGAACGAAGGGAAGTTTTATGTTATGCCCTTGGTTATCTCTACGTGAGAATTTTCATGTTAGCTCTCTATCTCGTGTACCTGATTATGAAAATATTTCACACATATGCACAACTTGATGAGATGCCTTGCAGAGCAGAAATTTCAGACAACGGGCCCAAGGGTAGGGTAAAAGCAGCGTGGGTGTCAAAGGTCACATGCTCTTAACTCTTTGCCGAACAATCCAAAGTTTTAATGACCCTTTGGAAATAAGGTTTTTAAAAACTTTGTGCATATAAAAGAAAGTACTGGTTAACATTCCACCATTTGAGCCACAATAAATATGTCGTCTGCAACTGCTTTCAGTTTGGACAAGTCTAAAATCTTTGTCGTTTAGTAGAATTAAATCCTGTCTGCTCTATGATTTTGAAAGTATTTCACAAAAGTGTGCACTTTGATGACATGACAGAGATTTCAGATCCTACACTTTAAGGACAATGTCACACCTAGGGGTAAAGGTGACATGCTCTTTCTAGCTTTATAGGTGTGCAATTACCTCTTTCTGAGAAGCTCTTGTTTGTTTTGGATAGTTTACAATCAGCCTACATGGTAAACCCATGGTAAAATATATTGATCAGTGGTTTACATGTAATTCCAATGACAATATGGTTGAAACAAGAGCAGCAATGAAACTGTACAAACCTTACATGGCACTTACTTTGATACCCTTTTCAAGGAATATCCTTCTTAGCATTTCCTTTCCACATCTTGGAAACTCGGATATGGTCTTCAAGATGACAGCGTCTAACTGTGTGTCAGTCATGGTTGAAAATTTTTGTTTTGATATCCCGCACTCTCACTTTTCGGTTCAAAGTACTTTCAGATGCACCAAGTGCAATACAAGCATCTTTCACAGAATAACCTGCTTCGAATAAACTCTCTATCGTGATACTTGGAATTTCAAACTCTCTCGACATGGTCGTAGTGGACATGTACAGCGAGAGTCGAAAGTCGAGAACGAAAGTAGAAAGCGGAGAAACACAAGGGGTCGTTTCAATATTACCAACGACAATTATGGAGTATGTAAAACTCATTCAAATTGGACAGCGATGGTCGAAAGCCGAGAACGAAAGCCGAAAGGGGAAAAAGTCAAGGGGACATTTATGTGCTCCATTGATGTATGTTAAACTGATTCCAATAGCGTTAGCTTTTTCGAATAATATTTCAGTTTCAGAGGATACCAGAGGATAAGACCTATGTTTTTCCTACGGCATACGAATGCACCACACGGATATAAACTGTTTCGGTTGTATATCTGCTTGGGTTTCTCCAAACACTGCTGATGGCCTTGTAAACTTTAATTCGTGCAATGGCATGCTCAACAGCCACACAGTATCGTCTATGATAGCGGTGGAACTTCCTGTAAGGGCGTGCGTCTCGAACTTTTAATACATGTAGTTTTGCTGCAGTGAATGAAGTTATCACTGGAAGACTGTTAGGATAAACTGTACATGTATATACCTGATATGTTCGTAACCACGTCCTAAATAAGAGAATTCTGTTGCGTTTCGACGAAATATTTGGGAACTCGGGTAATTCTACCCTATTGACTAACTGAAGAAATGTTTTTGGATCTCACCCATTGCTAGAAAAAACTCGTGTTATTGACAACATATCATTCGAGAAACATTTCTCCAAGAATACTGTCATAATCATAATATAATCTATTGCGAATATCAAGATACGGGATTAGCGGTAAATGGCACATAATTTGCCGTAAAACCGATGCATATTTACGATACTGTACGAAATTGGGTGGCGGTTGGCACAAGGTATTGCCTTAGTAAGCTATTGGTGTCTGCGAGTATTTCATTTCACAAGAATATATATATTGATTGTGAAAATTTATGTTTTGAAAGTGGTTGATTGTGTACATTCAGTTTTCGAAACGTATTATAAGAATTTAATTAATACGAGAAGCATTGACCGTACACAATCACCACTTTCAAAACACACACACACACACACACACACACACACACACACATATATATATATATATGTGTGTGTGTTATGTGTATTTAATCCGTTTCCAAAACCGAATGTACACGTGTATATGTGTAGAGCATTGCAACTAGCCTAAAATATCTCGTGCAAGACGTTGTCAAACAGTCGTTTATTTTCTATGCAGATTTTATTAACATGCTTCACAGACCGTACACAATCACCACTTTCAAAACGTATATTCTCATAATCAAAGTATACAATTGATTTTTTGAATTGGGTTTTACGTCGCTTTCAACATTATTTCAGTCATATCACGGCGACAGCTGGCATATTCATGTATTTCCTGGGTTTCGCTGGTACTAGCTAGGACTCTGAGTGTCTTGCCTAGCGACACTCCCTTGGGAAAACCAAATGGATCCAATAAGGCTAGAGCCCGGGGCCTCGAGGTCACTAGTCAAACACTTTACCACTGGGCCACGGAGTATCCCCAAAATATACAAGCGGCCATTACCAGTGTTTGGAGAAATCCATAGAGATTTTTTTCCAAAACAATTTATATCTATGGTGAACTGGTATGTTGTAGGATAGAAATAGGTCTTATCCTATGAAACTGAAATAATGCACGAAAAAAGGTAACGCTGTTTGAATCAGTTTTACGAACTTCATTCAGTAGAGCGAATTTATACGACCCCTGGAGTATTTCCGCTTTCGGCTTTCGTTCTCGACTTTCGACTCTCGCTGTACATGTCTATTGCTACTAAGTCGCCGTTGGAATTAATGATCATGCCTGTAGTTAACACATTCAAGTCGTAACTTTATAATGTCCGTCCGATCAGCTATGGATCTACCTAAGCATTTTAAGTCTTAAAGAGACAACAATGATACTATATCCGGTGATATCTTTTCGGCCAAAAAACGCCTCATTGTACCTTCACCGTGCCCAAGCTTCTCAAGAATCTCCTCCATTTCCTTCCTCGTCAAATTATTTCTGAATACAAAGAGCTTAGGCGGTCCATACAAACCCGCAGGACATATGTTTTGCCGCGCAAATAATACGATGACATAGTAAAAAGGTTAGCACTAAATATGGCCCACCTTATATAAAGTTGTATAATGTTAAAATAGCCATGTGTAATGACTTCTTACGTTCATTTTGAAAATTGTCAAAGTTTGTCATCACAATATGATAATTTCCCTGCATATAACGAAAATATACCTTTATATGTTTAAATTTTACCTTCCTAAAATTATGCTTTCACATTATAAATAAAAAACTTGTATACATATTCAAAAGGTTTCAGCTTATGTGATGTTATTTTCTATCTATGTAGGAAGGATTTACGTTCATGCCAAGCAAAGGTCTGTCTGTATCATACCGTCATTTCTGTATATCATAAATTTGTGCCATCACCTAAAGGAACTTTTCTTTACCATATGAGGTTTAATGTTTTGACAATTGATAGTTTGCTTTAGTAACATAATTCTTATGTGCATGTAACAAAAGTTGATGTTTACCTAGTATCAATATGTTTATCAGTATAGGAATGATATTTAAACAGGGATTTATATATGTACCTGCAGATATAGGTGCAAATGCCGCAAATTGTAAACATTAGCCTTCATCCGAAATCATTTTATGTTAATATGACAAAATTAACCAAACGACAGACAATAGATCGCTCCTTCCACTGTTGTTTCGTGGTCCGCGAATCAAGATACCTAGACAACCTAGACAATAGGGCTTAGCTTGGAGATATGCGCAAGTTACAATAGATGATACAGTAGATGATAACAGATATGAGTCTGATTTTAAAAATGTTGAAAATGTAAATGTTCCATTGAACTCAAAAATTACTGAAAGCGAAATTAGTCGCTGCATATCCAAGTTAAAAAAATTCTAGAACACCGAGTCCGTTTGATAATGTTTTAAATGCATACAATAAAACAACACAAACAATTTCAATGCCATTGTATTGTAAGTTATTTAACTGTATTCTCGATACTGGTTACATTCCAAAGTCATGGCTGGAAGGGGTTATCATACCAATTTACAAAAATAAAGGGGACCCAAAAGACCCCTCCAATTATAGACCAATAGCAATCCTTAGCTGCCTAGGAAAATTATTTACATCTGTACTAAAGGACAGATTAACCTCGTATTTGAATGATAACAATATTTTGAATGAAAATTAAGCTGGTTTTAGAAAGGATTATTCATGCACTGATCACATTTTCACGCTCCATTCTCTTTTTGAAATCATAAGGAAACGAAAAAAGAAATTATTTGTAGCTTTCATCTACTTTTCCCAGGCTTTTGATTAAGTCTGGAGAAAAGGGCTATGGTATAAGTTGTTGCAAAACAACATAGATGGTAAATTTTTCAATGTCGTTACAAATATGTATAACAATATCAAATCTCGCATAAGGCTAGATGGACACTTTTCCCCAAATTTTGTGTCAGAAATGGGCGTGCGACAAAGGGAAAATCTGTCACCCATCCTTTTCTCTCTCTCTTTCTTAGTGATCTAGAAACACACATGAGATCCAACGGTGCTGTCGGTGTAGAGTTATGAACCTGTCGATAGTACAGTATGGCTAAAACTATTAATACTGCCATACGCGGACGATACCGTTATTTTATCCTATGATGAGACCAACTTTCAAAACAGTTTAAATACTTTCAATAACTACTGTAACAATTGGCATCTTATTAAGGTTAATATTAATAAAACAAAAGTAATTGTATTCGGAGCAATAAGAACAAATCATTATAATTTCAAACTTGGAGAAAGTTCGCTTGAAATAACCAGCAAGTATCATTATTTGGGCGTTACGTTTTCTTACAATGGTTCCTTCTTGCATGCACGTAAACATATAGTGGAACAAGCTAATAAAGAAATGCATTTTCTGTACACAAAAATAGATAATTGTGATCTTCCTCTTTATTTAGTACTAAAATTATTTGATCATACAGTCTTACCTATTCTAACATACGGTTCCGAAGTGTTCGGGTTTGAAAATTTAGAAATTCTTGAAAAAGTACACACTAACTTTCTTAGGAAAATTACGAACAGTAGGAAATCTACTCCACTACATTTTCTTTACGGTGAACTAGGGCGATACCCAATCTCTATCGTAATAAAGTCCCGAATGATCTCTTTCTGGAATCGCATATTACTTGGTAAGAGTGAGAAATATTCCTTAAAAATATATAAGTATATGTTATCATTACCCCAAGGAAAGTTTCAAATGGCTTGATGAAATTAAAGAAATCCTTACCTCGGTCGGAAGACTTGATCTTTAGGTAAACCAGTTTCTAATCGTACAAAAATACATACACAAGGGCGTTAAGCAAATTTTAATCGATCAGTTTAAACAAACCTGGCACGATCAATTACAACAATCTAATAAAGGTAAAATATATAATAATTTTAAAATGACTCACGAATTCGAAAACTATTTCACGCAATTAAACCGACGCAAGTACCTACAACTTTTCAAATTCAGAACAGCAAATCACTTACTGCCGATCGAGACCAGGCGTTACGACGGTACTCCTTTGGAAGATAGAACATGCACTCTGTGTAATCAAACGCTGATGGCTCAGAAATACACTATCTTTTCGACTGGTCCTTTTTTAACGATAAACGTGAAATATTTTTGTTAAATAATTTCAACCGACATGAATTAAACGTCAAAGATATTTTCAGCCTCAAATCGGTTGTGAAAATCAAACACTTATGCCAGTACGTTAACTGTATTATGCAAAACTTCACGAGATAATCGACATCTGATGTCTCCCTTTGTCTTTTTTCTATAATGTTTTCAATCGCTAAATCATGCTTATATCTCGGGTGGTGCAAGACCGTCGTAGGTGTAAGTACAGTGTATATGCACTTGCGATGGTTTTGCACTTACCCCCTGGACCTATCCTGTTTTGAAAATTTTAGTCTTAGACAAAACAGTGGGATCATGTTCGAATTTCTTTTTTTTTTTTTTCTTCCTTTTTTTCTAGAAACTTTCACATAGAAAATAACATTTCCTACTTACCTTTGTTAAATAATCTTCCATTCTCAAACTGTTTTACAGCCAGACATAAATAACGGGTTACACATGCATTCATAGACCGAGCGTGTTGACACAGGCGTCCCGTACATATCGGATGAGTAATTTCCCACGATTGGTCGGTCACAGATCAGTCTACGAAATGTTGTGACTGGTTCAACTGACTTAATCGTGCGTGTATGGTTTACTTAACGGTTATGCAATGTTCTAGAGATTTATTAGAACTGACTGACCCAGCATACGTAGTTACCACAAAGAATATACTTTTTGATGAAAGCTCTATTCGGCTATTGATCAACAAATTCTCATTTTACTGTTGCTCTACTTTTTTGCTACTTCTTCACTGCTTTGAATTAAACTTATGGAATGGCTGTAGTGTGTGGCACCGGCCTGCAGCACTTGGTGTGAAAATATTCAGAGCGGGTCCTTGGTGCTTCATTCTGATCTTTGTTAAGAAAGCTATTGCAGAAAGGAATCTCCGCATTATTTCATAGATATCCAAGCTTATTTCTTCAATTGTTCAAAGTCCACGTTGCAGTAGATATAAATCCCGTTTTCACTACCAATAATGTATATTGAATAATAACATCCTATCCCCCATAAATAAATGGGGTGTCATTGTGTTTGCAGTTTTCAAAAGGATACTGCATCTACAAAGGCTCTCTCTATCTTTGTCTCTCATTCCCTTTCTTCTACTCCCACCCTCCTCCGTCTCGCTCTCTCTGAAAAGTTATAAATGATAGCTGGAAGTCAAGTGTATATACAGTCAATAGCTCTTTGTCCCAACTGTACTGTTATTTAATCCCACTAGATCTACAGTTAAATCTTTTTATTAATACAACAATACACACAGTTGGGAGAAAGGGCAACAGTCATGTTTATTATTTCATATTGCCCTTGTTGTATATTTGTTATACCTGGGTGAAAATAAAAGATATGTTCTGTTCTGTTTTGTTCAGTTACCCGGAGATGTTTCTACCATAAAATAATTATTCCAGATAAAATAAGCAGGGGAACTATTAAAGAAAAGGCACTTACATCATTTGGAATACGTTTTTCGAAGTTATGGAGTGTGAAAATTGAAATTGAGGCTGGTTTATCTAGAAGTCAGTTGAAAAACGCAGTCTTACAACTCTTATATTTGATAATGTAATACATTTAACTCGTACTCCCTTAAACATGTCCCAAAATCATTGGTCTGCTAATACAATTCATCTGTTATCTGGACAGAAATAAGTTTTTTTTTTTTCAAAGCTCAAACCCCCCTTACACAGATTTTTTTCATTATTTAGTCCGTAATATGTTCCTCAATAATTAAACCAGAATCGCAAGCTTTAAAATTACCAAGCGGTACATACGTGTATTTAACAGGGTAAAATGATTTCCCGATCTTTGACTTGACATTGGAAGATCTTTACAAAAACAAATAATAGGTTACCAAATTGATCTTTTTTTTTTTTGCAGTTCTAGAGAAAAAAATCCGAGGAGAAGAAAAAAAAGAATAGAAACATGAACATATTTCTAAGCATTCGCCTCTTTAAGAGTAACAGAAAAAGAAATTAACTTGACTTACACATTCAACATGTATAATCCAAATTTCAATCACTAATAATCAAAGACGGTCACGAAGAGTCAGACTAATCATATGACACCTTCGTTCAATTTTGCAAGTAGGACAGTACCGGACGCTTGTGGCGTGGCATACCGATATCAATGGAATACACCAAATAAACCCTTGCTCCACTTTATGGCAACAGATCTTGTACTAAAAGGAATACAGCTTGATTGGTGTCCCTTTTATTTTAATAGATATATCAAACAAAAGTTTAAGGGCGGTTAATTAAAAGATTGAAAACAAAGGGTGGCATATAGTCTTTAACGGGCTTTAAGTTTACATTGATATAATTTTCAAAATACAGAGACCAATGAGAACAACGTTTTTTTATGTTTTACTCATGCAAGAAATGACATTTGTCTTTAATTTAAACAAACGTCTAAAATGTGCCTACATAGCATTTTATTTTATAAGCAGGGGCTGTTTAGATTTTACTTTCCAAGAAAACTATCTGAATGACATTTTCGAGAAAATTATTTTGATGTGATTTTTTTCGATTAGCATTTTCTGTAGGGATTATTTGGGTAAAAAATCCACGAAACAGATATAACAAGCATTCAAAATAGCAAGTTAATTCGATTTGGGAAGAAAATTAATTAAAAAGTATATTATCAAATAAAGAATGAAAAGGAAAGAAATAAATGAACTTAATGAAATCCAATCAGTAGTCTAAAATATGATCCATGAGTATCTGAGTATCCATTTCTTTTAGTAAAGAAACGGTTATCTATGGCTAAGATTGAAATCGTCGAAAATTTATGACAAAATAAAAGCATGTTTACAAACATTACTCTTTTTTTCCCCTCAATTGAAGTTTTCATCTGCATCAATAGTTTATCTGGTATAACTCTGTCTTGAAATCGTGGATCTAAGGATTAACGATGGATATCAATTTTAATGTAATTCATCTTTTTTTTTTTTTAATTATATCTAATATAAAATAATTTATATATACTTGTAACTCCCGACGATTCAGAATGTCTAGGTTTGATAACGGCGAGACAGCTTCCGTTCTGAATGGCATTATCTCCCGCTAGATGGCATTCTACAAATACACATCTATCTAATTTGGGCATTCTGGGTACAGAACCGGACTACTTTTCAAAACAACAACCGTTACTTTGAATTGCAAAATGAAATAAACGATTACTCAATAAAACACTACCTGGTGCGATTCATTCAGCTATGGTCGGCTAGCATATAATCTATGCATCGGCCATTTATTAAAACAGCCCCTACATGCTTGGGTAATAGGCTAATAGCTTCGGTATAAGCCCTACTTTTCCCAGGTATACGGGGATGGGTGATGCGTCATAGCAGACAGGTCGAATCTTCGAAGAATATGATATGCACAGACAACGTTCTGAATGGTAAAAATGCTGATCGCTGATTAGCTTATTGGTTTTTGGTTGACAACTCTGTCGTTTGGTCAATTGTACCTGAATGTAATGGAATGATATTTCAATGTCACGAAATCTCGTTATATCAGACAACTCAGGCGTTCCATAAACTGTGTTGTGAAACAGATCCAACTAAATACTGTTTTACTCTATACTAAAAATCCTGGCAAAAAGCATTTTCTATATTTTCAACAATATTTTCTCCCCTTCCTAAGATATTTTCTCCCCGTCCTAAGACGTTTTCCGTCATAAGAGATAGAGGATAATCAACTGGATATTTAAAATCTGTCACTAGAATGGGGTATGATGCGGTTGAAAAAAAAAAACGAGTCCGAAGGACTTCGGACTCGTTTTTCATATATCACTCACAACCAGTTGATTTTCCTATTTATTATATTGCATCCAATCGAGTGGCAAGACACAGATCGATCGTATGTAGAATGTACCGGTACACACAGTAAGATTTGTCTCGTGAAATCAATCTCCGAGATTTTTGTATCATGATACACTTCTGTACACACACAAACACAAACCTTATGATACTCTTCTTACCTGTCGGGTTTCCCTGCCAGAATAATGCTTATGTATAGATCTAGTGTCAAAATCGTACTTGCAGAGCAAGATGAAGTGATCATGGCATTATGCATGATAATTATTGCTATTGCGTTGGAAAACTTGGACGGACCAATCCTAGTGCAAAGATGTTGGACAAGGGTCCGTATTCACCAACCATTCTTAGGAACGTCCTCAGTCTTATTCTCTAGATTTTTCCAAACTTGACCAAACGGTTTAGCCAATCTGAAGTTGTGTTACTTTGAAACTTGGCAAATCTTGGAGAATAAGACAAAAAAGGTTCCAAGAATGGTTGGTCATTACGGTCCCAGTACGTGGAATATACATTGTCTATCATTTTTGTGTATCAGGAAGTGGCTTACTCAATGTGTATACACTTTACAGCATCAACAAATCTAGAGGTAACTCACCTTCCAAGAAATACTTAGCTGTGATTGGATGATACTTTGATACAAATCTTAGGAAATAGACCATTGCTCTAAACAAATTTACAGTTTCATGAAACTCCAGAAAATCCTATAATACATGTATCAGGAGTGTACAGACAGTAAGATTTGTCTCAGATTCACAGGTCTCTGAGATTAAGCTTACTGTGCGTTCCGAGCTTAAAGTCATACGAAACAAGAAATATCTTTAAAAAAAGACAAACGGCGTAAGAGGCACTGGGATATGAATATTTAAATTCGTTTGTAGTATAATATGGAGAGAAATGATGAAAACAGTTCTGAAAGTAGTCTCATTTAAATTGTTCTGCATATGGTTGAAATCAGAATTTCAATAAGATTAAAGAATGAGGGGGCTATCGTAATAAGCGTTATTAATTCTCGTGTTTAACGTAAAATGAGCGTCGCTTTTCTCAGGGATCGTATATACACACTGCTTTTCTGCAATGTTTCGGAATATCGTTTGTTCTGTTTTTTTATTAATGAATCATGTTTAAATAAAGGTCTGTTTAGACCATAAGATGAAATCTTTAAAAAGAAAACAAAGTAGATTTGCATTTTTTTTTTTTTGTACAAAAATGAAGCACTTTTCAAACATCGACGATTTGTCGTTATCAGAAGGCGGGGTTTTATCACCCCTGTCAATGCTTGACCACACCCACCTACTCTTACTAGCAGTAATTTAGTAGAAACCTAGTTTCTTCGCTAATAACGCAATAAAACCGATTGTTCCCCTACGTAGGCATAGTTATTCGCGTTACGAATTAAATCACCAAATTCAAGACATAACGTCTTTTTCCATAGTGACAAGAAACGAAATAAGTTGTTTTACAACCCGTTTTCGTGTAAGACAAGCTTCGTATTCGATTTTACGCAAGTAAAAACGGGTACCAAGTATTTTACACTAAACAAAATAGAAAACTCGCCGATACTCATTGGTATTATCATCGTGCTTTAAATTATGGATGTTTTGCTAGAGTTTAACATCTGCATGGCCATAAAGTACAACTTCACATAGGTTATTGTGATCATTACGTGATATTTAGTCATGAACACCTTTATCCCATGTTGGTAAATTTCTATTGTGACCTTTACTTTTTTGCGTAGTTTACATATATTTGGCCAATCACAAAATGAGTAACAGTCATTTCCTCCTAGTACTTAAAGTAGGTCAAAAGTGAGATCATTCAGCTACGCCGAAAAACATCGAGCAAAGAGCGTATACAGAAAATAATAGAGTAGATCGCACGGATTTTGCTCGCGACTGCAAAAACCGATCTGCAACCAAAGTCGCGCGTGGTCGCGTGCGATCTTTCTACATCGTACTCGGTGAAATGACCTCATAAGCGCCAATCACCGACCTTTTGCGAAGGGGTAGATCAAGATCAGACTGCACAGAACGTGCAGTCTGATCAATGATCTAAACTGTCAAGTTAGGGGATATTTTTCTTAGAAAAAATTAGATTGAAATAGCATTATTCGGTTTTTACTATCGGCTTGAAAGTTTTATTCAAGTTATTTCGCAGGTAAAGGGTTTAACAAATAGATAGATAATAAGAGCGGGAAAGTGGGAAGCATAACATGAAAATGGTAGAAAGGAAGAATGCAGGCAAGAAAGGAAAATAAATTAGAAAGAAAGAAAAAAAGCCTGTCGACAGGTGTATTTCCAACATGTATTGCAATCTAGATTAGCTACCATGACACCTGACAGAATGAATAAACGTGTTGCTTCATGGGCTAATTCCCGGTCAAATAGGTCTTGTAAAAATTGGTTTTTTAATGTTAACAAAATGCTCCATGACTGTGATATCAATCCCAAAATTGTATTAATGGAAAGTTTATTCGTTAGTCGGTTAGAAGGCGCTCTTTTCACAAAATTCTGCACTGAGTGGAAGGAATCTATTCATAAAGCGAGTGGACCTTCAGGTAAAGGATTAAATAAATTGCGTACGTATTGCCTGTTTAAAACTGACTATTATGTAGAAAATTATTGCAAGTCAATTCTCCCGCCAAGACATAGAAGAGCGTTTAGTAAATTTAGATGCGGCGTTGCTCCTCTTAGGTTAGAAACGGGGCGATATGAAGGTTTGCCCATTGATGGTCGAAAATGTCCATTTTGTGGTATTACTGAAGATGAGCGACATGTAATCTTAGAATGCTACATGTATGATGACTTAAGGCACACATTATTTGAAGCTGCTAATAAAGCTAATGCCGATATTTTTAATATGTCAGCCAACGAGAAGCTAGTTTTCCTTTTCACCAATGTTCTTTTGATTCGGGCATGTGCCAAAACCTATCACGATATTATAAAACGAAGGACTTTTTATTTGCACAAGTGATCTTTTCCTTGTATATTTATGTATATGGACACCTTTTTCTAAGGGAACTTTAGTGCGTAAATACTGTTTTTCTTAACTATTTGTGTGATATCTTAAGACTAGTCTCTTACAATTCTTCAGTAGAATGGTCGTATACATTTTACTGGAATAGTTTTTATCATGTGTTTTAACTTTGCTTTGTATACGAATGAGACAATAATAAAGATAATAATTAATAATAATCAAAAAAAATGTTAAAAACAAAAGTATATATTCTGAAGAGGATTGGCTCGCCGTAGCCTGGGTTTCAGTCTGGTCATTTTTTCAGCGTAGCTGAATGCGCTGGCTTTTAACCAACTTGTCAGTACTGATAAAGAATGAATAAATGGTAATTTGCGATTGGTAAAATATGTGCATATGTTTATTCGGCGGGTACTGCTGTCAAAATAGCTCGAACATTTATGAAACCACTGTTTACACCGCTAATGGATACCACGGGGCCCTGACTCATACCATGGCAAATTAATGTGATAGAGAATGATCCTTTTCTGGTTCCATTTAAAAATTTTGGGAAAGTTACTCAATATAGAAACCTCATACTATTTTTCCACAAAATGAAGGCACTTGAGGAAAAAGAGGCACTTGCTCGTGAGGTTACATTTCATAATTTTACTTCATATTGAGCTACAAAAAAAGTTTCAATTTTCAGATTCCAGTATCTCTTACGCCGTCTATCTTTTTTAGCGATATTTCTTGTTTCCTATTATACGATATATTATTATATCTATTATATTATACGATATATCATATTATTATATTATATATTATATTATTATTATATTTTTTATATCATTACTCGTATATTTTCACGTTACTTTGACAAAAATGACATACTACCTCTTTTCATACCATGGACGACACCAGAAGCTTTTGTGAACATTGCAGATCAAGATCAGACTGCACAGAAAGCAGTCTGATCTCTGATCTACACTGTCCACTGCTATATTCTAGATAATGAATGAATCGTCTCTTGATCTTGCAGCAGAACTGTATTTGTAGCCTTTAAGAAAATTCAATTTATTTATTCAGTAATGAAGGAGTTAAGGTTACAGTTACGTAACACATTAATCCCTAGGCTGCTTAAGCGCAACTCAATACTTTTTGCGGACAGTGTAGATGAAGATCAGACTGCACAGAACGTGCAGTCTGATCTTGGATCTACACTGTCCGATAAGGAGATAGCAGGATACGGGTTAATAAGTTGTAGTCACTAATCTGTTTCTATAGACCATGAAAAGATACAATAAGGAGTGATTTAAAGAATCATCACCGCTCGGACCCAGGCTAGGCTCGCCCCATGCTCTCTTCATAAGCGGTTCTGCCCATGGCCGCAAGAATTCCAAACCCTTGTGTCTTATCGGACATGCCACACTTTTCACCATAGGGTCGCTCCTGAATCCCCTCCAGATTTGCAAATTCCTTGCACTGTTTGAGTCAAAAACATCTCGCAAAACATGGGACACTGTGGATTTTGAACAGTCACTTATGATAATGATCAACCCTGAACAAAAAATACCATACTGTATGACCCCTTTAGTAGAAAACTTTTGAAAACATTGTGGGAAAAGGAGAAAATGCTGGTAACCAGCATTTTCTCCTTTTTCTGCAATGTTTTCATAAGGCAAAAAAAGAAATCATTTCTTTTTCAAACCACTGGCTGCTTTACCGTCCAAGTAAAGTAGATTAACCTTAGAATAGCCTTAAACTCAGAGGTGATAGAGGAATGAATTAGGTCGAGTGGAGAGAAATATAGACTTGCTGGGTTTTGAACTTATATCCATTGATTATTGCTCCTGTGCCTGAATGATGAATAAAGACTAAACACAGGTTTAGGCAGATTAACTTGTGAGTCTGAAATGTCCATTAGATCACGAGATCATTCCATCATAATAGTTTCACGAGGTCATAGAGGCAAATAAAAGGCCAATTAGTTGCTACATCGGGAACTATGGACCGAATTACGTCATTGGTCGATTTTGTAAGTCAAAAGTCAGAGGTTATGATTATTAATAATGGTCATACTCTTTACTACAAGACAAATAATTTCGGTTGATTGATTGATTGTGTTTGAGTTTAACGCCGTTTTAACAGCTTAGGTCATATCCCTGTGGTCAGTACACCTACGCGTATGTTTCCTGGCTTTCTCACACCAGTACTGACACAACTTTCTTTCCAAGTCATTGACTACTTTTCTCACATCCATCAGAGGTGAGAGACGAAAAATTGCCGGAAGGAAAGTTTGCCTCGGAGTCATCCAAATTGGAAGCCTTTGTAGACGATATTTTAAATGTGGCTGGAATTATAAGATTTGGCTCTGTGAAGGCTTTTCATGTGGTTACCAGCATTTTCTCCTTTTTCCCACAATGTTTTCATAAGCTTTCTTTCCCAGGGTAACGTTAGTTAAATCTCGGCATTGTGTATTAAAGGTTAAAACCTCTTCCCTCACAATAACCACGAAATATTACGCAGCACTACATGTAAAGGAAAGTGAGTGCAATAGGCTAGCTATCGATAATCTTTTCTCCACAATATTTTCATAATTATTCTTGGACAAAGAAAACCATTTCCTGTTTCTTTTCTGGAAAAAAAATGTGTTGTATCCTTGAGCATATTTTTTCTGACAGTAGGTGCGGCGATAATCAGGCTCGGAGAATGTTATATGCAGCCAAGGATAGATCAATACAGCTTAGTGGTAAAGGAATTTCCTTCGCTGTAACCTCATGTCTGATAACAACGTGGGTGCTATTTTTATATAGAAGTCGCTTGTATCATACAAAAGTTAACATTTATTTTGGGTCTTTATACACGTGATCTGTGCATTTCTTTTCAAACCAATAGATGTAGATTATTAGAATAATTTTTGATAAAGAAATATGTCAGATTTGGAGCATTGACTTAGATGTACCTTTGACCAAACATTCCGGTAAGATTTTTGTTTACTGTCTTAATTATGTGGTTGCTTTTATTTGTCTTATGCCAGAAAAATCTATATAGGCCTAGACCTACATGTGGATAGATGTATACTCCTATAGATCTCTGGGTCTTTATAGATCTAGGCCTACGTGTGTATATACATACGAGCCTTGCTCTGTGAAAATGGGGCTTAACACATCTGCAAAAAGTATCGACCCAGGTCAGCCTGCGCAGTCCGCACAGGTTGACCTGGGCCGAAACTCTTTGCTGTCTGTCTCTTTTTTGCGTGTCAAAGGACCAATATAAGTCATGATTCAGTCATTAATTCGACAAACTGGATTTTATGGTTCCCTGAATTGGTGCTTCTTGCCTTGTACAATGCATTACAGAGATGCATTAAGCCCCCTTTTGCCAGAGCGTGGCTCATAAACATGTAACATTATACTCGTATAGATCTGCCAGCTGGATCTTTTCAGATCTAGACCTAAATATTGATGCACATATGTACATGTATACGCACATGTATACTCGTATAGATCTGGATCTTTGTAGATCTAGATATGATATGAAAAGGAATACTGGTAGCCTATCTCTTTCTATCAAATTTTCACCTTGGAACAAATTTATAGCAAATTACTTTGTAAAACAACATTGTAAAGTAGGGATAACCAACACAACTTAATGTGTCTGAGATAAAGTTATGGTGTGAAAAGTATCGATTCAGGTCAGCTTGTCTCTAGCCTGATCAAACCTGGAACACTTGAAACTCATTCTGTCTTTCTGTGTGCCAGTCTGCACCACTTTGTTCGTCTCTGACTCTTTCTCTCTATGGCCGTCTGTCTGTCTCTCAGACCGTCTTGGTCTCTGTCTCTCAGACCGTCTCTGTCTCTGTCTCTCTCTCTTCTTCTTCTTCTTCTTCTTCTTCTCCTTCATCTTCTTTCTCTTCTTTCTCTCTCTCTATCTTCCTTGCTCACTGTCTCATTCTTTCTTTCTTTCTCTGACTCTCTGGTTCCAACCTCTCTCTCTCTCTCTCTCTCTCTTTCTCTCTCTCTCTCTCTCTCTCTCTGTCTCTCTCTCTGTCTCTCTCTCTCTCTCAAATAGAGCTACATACAATGATAATCGACAATTAGATCTACTTATTGACCTAAAATGACCTTTAGACTATTTAACGACGTATATGACAAATGTTCGCGCGCATCCTACTGCGCACGTATATTTGTCGTGGATATTGAATCAAAAGTGCACCTATGGTTTTTTTTTTGCACATAATGGTAATACTATTGGTGCACTGAAACAAGTAGCACTTTCTTCGGGTAGTACTGGTGAAGAGAAAAAAAATTGATCTTTGAACTGTCACCGTGAGATAATTAAAATACTGCTGACACGGCGTTACACACTAAACAAGGAAACAAAGGCAGGAAATTTAAAGCTGTGGAAGTATAGCTGTTTCCACTTTGAAAATTACTGTTGGAAAAGGAGAAATCGCTCCTATTGAGTAATTTCTCCTTTTTCCACCATGTCTGCTGAGCTTTTATCCTATTTTGTTAGTAGTAATTATGGCACTATGCAGGTCAAATTGCCTGCGGCACTATAGGGGCCAGGCCTTTGTCTTTGACAGTTCAGACTATTGTTAGAGGCCTTTGTCTGTTGGAGGTCAGACTGTCTGTGGCAATATGACGTAATCTTGCATACCTTTTGTCTGGCTTTCGTTGCCTCCCACCTGCCGAGGCTAGATGACAATTCCAAGCGTGTTTTGGCGCGTTTTGACCGATCAGGCCGGCGCCCGATTGTATAGAACCGAAAATTCAGCCAAAGCATTCGCCATTGAAAATGCATGAGAACTTTCTCTCAAAGAGGTTGCTCTACTAAAAATGCTTTTGTCTGTGAACGCTTTTACCCCCCTTACCATTCAAAGTCTAGGTTTTGTATTGACTTTAATGAATAAAATCGTATGGTGTTTAACGCCGTTTTCAACATTTTTGTTGCACTTAAGTCGCTGCGGCCAGTGCACCTATACATGCTTTCCAGCAGTATCTTTTACCAGGGCATCATTTTCTTTCCAAGTCACTGACTGCTGTCTCACATAACCATTATTACGGTCAGCTGTGGTAGAGAAATAAATGGTTTCACAATTTTCAGTCCTCGACCTAGCCAGGGATCGAAGCCACGACCCATCTCAAGTCCTGCACGCTAGCTATTTAAGAGCTCAGCTTTTAGGTCCTCGCTTCTACATGGAAAAGTTTGCGAAAAACTTACTACGATCCCCAAATAGCGGTGGCATAATATAAAATTCCCTGTTGGTTTGATCATTAGCTTTCTTAGAAATTCTGATTTTTTTTTTTATAATTCATGAGACCTTTCGATACTCTCCTGACAGAGTCGCATATCAAAATGATTTAATGTTTGAGAATTGTCGACACTCTTCCACGTGATGTCTGGCGCGATTGTATAATATCGTCTGCAAAAATTCAGACAAAGCATTCGCCTCTCATTAAAAATGCATGAGAAAATGTCGATATTCTTACAAAATAGGTCGCTTTCCGCTGATTAAAATGCGTGATGTCTGGCGCGATTGTATAATATCGTCTGCAAAAATTCAGACAAAGCATTCGCCTCTCATTAAAAATGCATGAGAAAATGTCGATATTCTTACAAAATAGGTCGCTTTCCGCTGATTAAAATGCGTGATGTCTGGCGCGATTGTATAGAATCGTCTGCAGAAATTCAGACAAAGCATTCGCCTCTCATTAAAAATGCATGGAATTTATAAACACTTTATCAAACGCTTTTGTCTGTTAACTATATAAAAGGCAAACGTTTTGTAGATGAATGTACATTTTCGGAGGAATGTGAGAGTCTGTTATGTGATAGTTATTTTCAAAATGAACATTTTAATATCAGATCATACTTATGAAAAGCATTTGTATAACATATCCTATACAGGAGTTTCTTTTTTTTTCAGTAAAACTGTCTTGCTTAATGCAGTTCAGCTGTGTTTGGATTCTCCTGACAGGCAATATACTGTTGGAAGAAGAGTATATTTTCTAAAGCAATTTAGTTTTTACATAGGGGTTCTAGGTATCAATAAACAATTAAGTAATAAAGTAAAAGTTGTGTGCGTTAGAAATGGCACAAAGTTTATTGTTGTAACAGCGTTTCCAGATCATTGATGTTGGAACCTCGATTATAGAAAGGTAAGTCCGTTTTACTTCACTTGTTTGTAAACGCTTATAACTCGTTACCATACAAACCCTGGTTTTTACGGTAGTGAGGTAAAAGACTGAAAATTTAACCGGAACGGGGAGAAAATGAAAGCGTACAGGGGGAAAAGAAGAAAGGTTCTCAATGTGCACAATGAAAATCTGCAGTAAATATGATAGTAAAATATGAATCGACCTACCTTTAAAGCGTTGTAATCTATTCCTTTTTACAATATAAAAACATATACACAGTTTTCCCGACACACACCCACACAAACACACATAAACACTATTTTAGCGAATTACAGGATTTTCTTTTTACATACATACATGTATTAACACAATTTCACATTTTGACCTACACTTGAATTATTGTATATTTGATCCCGTGATTGAAACCACGGGCATTTCTTTTGATCTATTTGTGACAAATAAGTTTGCAGCAGCCATGAGACATGCGGTTGTTGTGAACCAAAAATTGTTATGTCCATTCCCAATTGGCAATATTGCATGTCCCATCTCGTGTATAATTGTTCCGGCACACTGTCTTTTTGAGTTCATATTGCCACAAAAAATGTGTATTTCATTAAATTCAGGACCAGCATACTTTGTGAAGCCATTATCATTCGAATCTTTTTCAGGGTGTAAATAAATGTGTAATTGTTTTTTATCTGTACTTCTTGTATGTAGACAGAACATTAATTGAGCTATAAGTTCTTTGCTATATTTTACAAACGCATCATAGGAGTTCTGTTCAATTAAAGCATCGAAAAAAGAATTAACCCTACAGATCATTACTTGGCATCGTTTATCAGTGAACTTGGGTGGTTGGTAGGTGATGTCTTCTTTCACCCATTGTGACCCTGAAAAGTGAAATAAAGAGACTCGCATCTCTTTGCACTTGAATGGTCCTATCCCTGTTGTTAAAAGAAAACGTAAAGCTTCTATAAGGTTAATGTCTATCGCATGAAACATAACTATAATTTCCAGTAAATTTAGAATATCCATCCTTCAGTTTCAGTAAAAAGAAGAGGTGCCCAAAATTGAAATAAATATGCTGAAACAAACTTCGTCAATTTTTCTTTTCGAAATCCTCGATTTAACAATGTGCTACTTTTGTGCAACCAGACACTGTTTGATATTAAATCTAAAGTGACTTTTCCGTTTTGAAAAATTTAAAACATCTGCAGAAAAACACCTGGCTTTTAATTTTTGCATATATATGAACGTGTAAGTCTAATTTGTAACAATTGTTTACCTAATGTTACAAATTGCAATCAAGTTTTGAGTGATAAAATCTTTTTGAATTTACGCCGAACGTCGATTTTCAACTTTTATCTCTATATGAGATAATTTGTCAGATAAAATGTCATTGAGCATGTTCTTATCATCTATGATCAAATTCTAACATGAATTTCGTTTAAAAAGCGAGAAAAACATCCATTTTTTGACCAAAGAAATGACTTTAGCGGATGCCTTTTACCCCGATTTCATATATTGCATTCCATACAAGTGTTGCTGTATGTCATTTTAAATTAAGAAAAAAAAAATTAGGTATAAAGGTATTAGAGATCACTTGTCAGATAAAATGTCATTGAGCCTGTTCTTATCATCTATGATCAAATTCGAAAGTGAATTTCGTTTAAAACACGACAAAATCCATTTTCTGACTACAGAAATGACTTCAGCGGGTGTCTTTTACCCCGATTTCATATATTACATTACATACTGCTCTCGCTATATTTCATTTTAAATCAAGAAATAAAAAAAATTCAAATTAGGTATAAAGGTATTGGAGATCACTTGTCAGATAAAATGTCATTGAGCCTGTTCTTATCATCTATGATCAAATTCGAAAGTAAATTTCGTTTAAAACACGACAAAATCCATTTTCTGACTACAGAAATGACTTCAGCTGATTTCTTTTACCCCGATTCCATATATTACATTACATACTGCTGTCGCTATATTTCATTTTAAATCAAGAAATAAAAATTTTCAAATTAAGTATAAAGGTATTGGAGATCACTTGTCAGATAAAATGTCATTGAGCCTGTTCTTATCATCTATGATCAAATTCGAAAGTGAATTTCGTTTAAAACACGACAAAATCCATTTTCTGACTACAGAAATGACTTCAGCGGGTGCCTTTTACCCCGATTCCATATATTACATTACATACTGCTCTCGCTATATTTCATTTTAAATCAAGAAATAAAAATTTTCAAATTAGGTATAAAGGTATTGGAGATCACTTGTTAGATAAAATGTCATTGAGCCTGTTCTTATCATCTATGATCAAATTCGAAAGTAAATTTCGTTTAAAACACGACAAAATCCATTTTCTGACTACAGAAATGACTTCAGCGGATGTCTTTTACCCCGATTTCATATATTACATTACATACTACTGTCGCTATATTTCATTTTAAATCAAGAAATAAAAATTTTCAAATTAGGTATAAAGGTATTGGAGATAACTTGTTAGATAAAATGTCATTGAGGCTGTTCTTATCATCTATGATCAAATTCGAAAGTAAATTTCACTTAAAACACGATAAAATCCATTTTCTGACTAAAGAAATGACTTCAGCGGGTGCCTTTTACCCCGATTTCATATATTGTATGCCTGTATTAAATTAGTATATCTAAAAATAGCTCTTTCTCAAAACGAGGCTAATGGAGAGTATATAAGAAGACACACTCGGTAACATACCTATTCTGTTTTCAGATTTCAATCGAGCAACATGGACGCTGTGGCTGAAATAATGGACGTTATGATAAACTCTTATACGGATCCGGATGAGCTTATGGACTTTGCAACGACCATGGGGATCCAGGATTCCGTGTCTGTAAGACTTAGACTTTTCCAGCTGAGACAACAGGAATATGATAATGAGTTTATCGAAGAACAAATGGACTTGGTGCTGCAAACCCTAGGTGGACGTATCCAGACTCCGGTTACTTTTAACGAGGAGGACATGGTCGTATCGCTAGAGTATGTACAAATACAGGAGGAAATTGATGGAGCTGTCAAAGCCCTTCTTTTTGATGACGATATGAACGAGACAGCAAGGTTGTGTTTGGAAGATGGTGATTGGGACGATCCATTTGTTCAGACAGGGGGAGGGGAAGAGCCACGGGCGGGACCCTCCGGTCTACAGAACGATCTTTTTGATGACGATATGAACGAGACAGCAAGGTTGTGTTTGGAAGATGGTGATTGGGACGATCCATTTGTTCAGACAGGGGAAGGGGAAGAGCCACGGGCGGGACCCTCCGGTCTACAGAACGACAACAAACTGAAATACACAATGAGAAAGAAGGACACCCGCACATATGCCAAAAATGCAGCAATAGATACAACATATCAAGTAAAATTGGATGAGCGGTACAATGGTCAGCGGTTAATAGACGTGAGGCAGGGACTTCATGACATGATCCAGGCAGCCCTTAACGAGGCCCGAGGACACCTACAGGGGAATGATCTAGGTCGTGTCGTGATATATCACGATGCTTTGCACAACCCTGTTGTCGTCCCTTTACAGAAGTGGGATACCCTTGACGCTAATAGAGTTATGGAGATCCTCGAAAAGGTACTCAATAGTAACCAGGAACTTTCGATCGATGAGACCTTTGATATAATAATAGGGACCATTGACCTACCTAAAGGAGGCAAGCGAAAACATATCATACGTATTAAAGGTGAAAACACTTCATTGGATTTAAAACGCTCGGTAGTGACTATTGAGAATGAAGATAAAATGTGTATGGCAAGGGCCATTGGAGTCAGCTGGGCAAAATTAAAGAGGTGTACCAAGGAAGAATGGGAGGAGGTAACGAAAAACAGACAGGGAAAAAGTAGCTTGGAGTTGGTTTTAGAATATCAAAAAGTCCCCTTGTCTTACTATAACGACCTTGTCAAAAAGAAGAAGAAACACCAAGGACAGCTGGCAAGGGCTCTGTGTAAGATGGCAGGCGTACCCATAGACCGAACAGCTAGTCTCAACGATGTGGAGGCATTTGAGGAAATCCTAGGAGTACACGTGATGGTCATCAGCGCTCGCCTAGGCAATAAATTTATTACTGGTCCTAGCAGTGACGGGCGTCCCTGTATCTACGTGTACTTGGTGGACGACGACCACTTTCATGCCATAACAAACATCACTGGGTTTTTTAGCGACTCCTATTTTTGTGAAAAATGTCTCAAACACTATAGTAATAGGGAATATCACCAGTGTGCAGAAAAATGTATAGTGTGCAAGAGGGACCACTGCCCTAAAACGAACAAGACTCTGAGGTGCACAGATTGTAACATGGACTGTAGGTCAGATGATTGTTACAAACAACACAAGAAAGTACCCTTACACAAAAATGGAAGGAGAAAAGGTCAACCCAGTGGGCCTTCCCAGTGTGAAAAGTGGTGGAGGTGTTTCAGGTGTTACAAGGTACTAAGGACGGACATAAGGAAGAAGGAGGACCATGTGTGTGGGGAATACTTTTGTAAGACTTGTAAAAAGTATGTGTTGGACGATCATCAGTGTTATTTAAGAGCGAAAGAATGTAAGGACAAGTTTATACCTAAATATATATTTTTTGATTTTGAGTGTAGTCAGGATGATATGAGTGAGTGCGAGAATGGATACATACCGCAAAAGAAAATAGAATGCGCAGATTGTCAACCATCACAGGTATGTAAGTCTTGTTCTAAGTGTAAAAACTGCAACACGTCATGGTGCGGTAGAACTACGCATCGTCCCAACTTTGTCTTAGCTCATTCGGTATGCCCAAAATGTATTGACAATGAATTGACTGCCAAATCAGTATGTAAGAGATGCGGTAGCCGTTGTAAAAAATGTCAAAAAAATCTGGATGAGAAAGATTTGGGACCTTGTCCAGGGACATGTGGCTTTAGAGAAGTCACTTTCCAGGGACATGATACTGCTGAACAGTTTGGGCAATGGTTATTTACGGAACAACACGAGTACTGCAAGGTGGTTGCTCATAACATGAAAGGTTATGACGGTTACTTTCTGCTAGAGTACCTCGTTGATCAGTCATTACGGCCAGACAAAATTATTTACAACGGGTCCAAGATAATGTACATGACAGTAGAGCGAGACTTACATATCAAGGTAATAGACAGTCTTAACTTCTTACCCATGAAACTGTCAGCATTACCCAAAGCATTTGGTTTACATGAATTGAAAAAAGGGTGGTTCCCACATTATTTTAATACCAGAGAGAATCAAAATTATGTTGGGCCCTACCCTGATGCTAAAGATTATGGTTACGATTTCATGGGTGAGAAAGAAAGAAGCGAGTTAGTAGAGTGGTTGAAACAGAGACAGTGTGAAGTTTTTGATTTTAGAAAAGAGATGTTAGAATATTGTAGAAGTGATGTTGATATATTGAGACAAGCATGTTTGAAATTTAGATATTTGTTAATGAATGCAACGGGAGAAGAAAAAGAGGTCATAAATGGAAAGGGAAAGACTGAAAAAAGGTGGTTTGGGGCCGTAGATCCTTTCGACAGTGTTACGATTGCATCAGTATGCATGAATGTGTTTAGAAGTAAATTTCTAGAAGAAAAGTGGAAGGTACAATTGTATGACACTGATGAATGGATCCCAGCCAAACTATGTGAGGGAGTATTGTATGTACTGGTGAAAGATGAATGGGTGAGTGCAGCAAAATTGAAAGTCAAGGGTAAAGAATTTGTAAGCACCCCGATAGCAAAGATTCCTCCCAGTGGATACAAAGAACAATACAGTAAGGTGTCAATTCAGTGGTTAGAGTGGCGAGCGCTTACAGACCATGTACACATTCAGCATGCACTGAATGAAGGTGAAAAAAAGATACCAGGAACACGATACAAATTAGATGGATATTGTGAAGAAACACACACAGCATACGAGTACCACGGATGTGTGTTTCACGGATGCCCTGTGTGTTTCCCAGACAAACGAGAGGACACGTATCACCCCCTCACCGATCAATCACTGAATGAATTGTATGCTCTGACTCTAAAAAAGAAAGCATACCTCGAGCAATTAGGCATGAAGTATGTGTGTATTTGGGACCATGACTTCAAAAAATTAAAGGACGAAAATGAAGAACTCAAAGAATGCATTGCACAATTAGATGTAGCTGACCGATTAGATCCAAGAGAGAGTTTCTTCGGAGGGCGCACTAATGCCAGTCAACTCTATTACAAAACCAAAGAACATGAACAGGTCAAATACGTAGACTTTACAAGTTTGTACCCTTGGGTGAACAAGTATTGTCGGTATCCCGTAGGTCACCCCAAAATCTTGACCAAAGACTTCGGGAAGCTTGAGGAGTATTTTGGTATTGCCAAAATAAAGACATTACCCCCGAGAGGGCTGTATCATCCAGTCCTCCCCTATAGATCAAATGGCAAACTGAAATTTCCTCTATGTCGTACCTGTGCGGATACCGAGAATCAAGATTCATGTACATGTTCTTCTGAAGACAGGGTTTTAATTGGCACGTGGTGCATCCCCGAGATAAAAACGGCTCTAAGACTGGGTTACACACTAGAAAAAATATATGAAGTATACCACTGGGAGGAAACAACACAGTATAATCCTGAGACGGGTGATGGGGGGTTATTCGCCAAGTATATCAACACGTTTTTGAAATTTAAGCAAGAGGCGAGTGGCCCTCCTGATTGGGTCAAAACGAAACAAGACATGACAAAATACATGGGAGATTATCATAAAAAAGAGGGTGTATTGCTGGATCAAAACAGCATTGTAAAAAACCCTGGCAAAAGAGCTCTGGCCAAACTTTGTCTCAATAGCTTTTGGGGTAAGTTTGGACAGAGACTCAATATGCGTCAAACCAAAATATATCACGAGAGTCAAGCAAACTTATTTTTTCAAGTATTTTCTGATCCTACAAAAGAGCCTCTGAACTTTCATATACTCTCAAATGATATGATACAAATAGAGTGGATTTATAAACATGACTTTCACCCCGAAGACAACGAAACAAACATTTACTTGGCGACCTTTACAACATGTTGGGCCCGATTAAAATTGTACAGTGTGCTCGAAAAGTTGAATAAAAGAGTGTTGTACTACGACACGGACTCTGTCATTTACGTGAGTAGACCCGGAGAGTTTGATCCTCCCTTAGGGGACTACTTGGGTGAGTTGACGGATGAACTGGAGCAAGGAGAGCATATTGTAGAATTTGTGTCAGGAGGTCCAAAGAATTACGCATATAAGACCAGTACCAACGAGGAAACATGTAAGGTCAGAGGGTTTACTTTGAACTACACTAATAGCAAACTAATCAATTTTGAAGCCGTGAAAGCTATAGTAACAGATTCAAAAAGTAGTTCAAATATTGTTGTAACCAACCCATGTAAAATATGTAGAGACAAAAGAAAGAGGAAATCGTATAATAGAGAAGAAAAGAAAAGTTATCAAATGGTGTATACAAAGCGAAGGAAACTAGACAATTATGACACTGTACCATATGGATATGACTGATGTAATTTTTTTTTTTTTTTGTTCGTGGGTTGTTCAATGTCAATCATTTTTCAAAAAAAGGTGTTAGTCATTTTTCAAAAAGTGTCACTCATTTTTCAAAAAGTGTCACTCGTTTTTACGTTTTTATACTTTTACAGGTAAATTCCCATAGGGTCTGTTTCAAAAAGTGTCACTCATTTTCCTAAAAGTGTCACTCATTTTCAAAAAAGTGTCACTCATTTTCTTAAAAGTGTCGCTTATTTTTCTAGATACCAACTGTTGTTTATTTTATTTGTTAACGTGATAATTGTATTGCTTATAAATAAAAAATTGTAAGAATGAGTTTCTTTTTGTGTTTTGAGTTAATCTAACGTAAGAATATGACAGAAACTCCCGAAAAAGAAACGTTTTTACGTTTCCCTAAACCTGACGAAGAAAGCCATAGTGACAAGTGGCATTTACTGGGCACCCGTGTCCCCCAAGCAGAGATTGTCTACTTTTGTCAGATGATCATAGTGTACATCATTATTATTACGTCCATCATTAACCTATCAGTGCAAAACGGGTCGACCGAGCTTTGGGTATCACTCTTGAGTAGCAGTATCGGGTACGCTTTGCCTAACCCTAGACTTAAAAAATAATGGCCGTCCCTCTTCCATTCGAACCATGTTCTAGTATGTGTATTAGCGGACAAACTGGTAGTGGTAAAACCCAATGGGTGTACCGCTTTTTGAAACAAGTAAACCTCATGTACGGACGGGACCCCCCTTCTCATATTCTCTATTGCTACGGTATCCACCAAGACTTGTTTGATGTCATGGAGAGTTCCATTCCAAACTTTGACAGTAAGCAAGGACTACCTACTGCAGAAGAATTGGATGACTTCACAAGAGACAAAAAACACAAGTTAATCATTTTAGACGACCTAATGCACGAGGTCATGCGGAGTAAAGAAATGGAGTTACTGTTCACCCAAGGCTGCCATCACAGAAAAGTATCGGTGATTATGATCACACAAAACTTATACCCTGGGGGTAAACATGCCAGAACTATAGCTTTGAATACATGGTATCTGGTGCTTATGAAAAATATTCGTGACATATCTCAAGTAGGAGTGCTAGGACGGCAGCTTTATCCCGGTAAATCCGGAGTGTTTATGAAGGCTTACGAAGATGCCCTTAATACGAGACACGGTTATTTCATAGTGGACATGTCCCCTTACTCCGACGACAAGTACCGTTTAAGGACTCGTATATTTCCCAACGAAGATCCTATTGTGTACCGTTTGACGTAAGAATGGAAATAAATAGCTTATAAGAATACAATATGGTAGAACTAATTAAACAGCAACGTCACTTTTTATATTTAGTGGCCAACACTACAGCCGACCAGAGAAAAGCGCTTTTAAAAACTATTACCCGTCAACAGCTAAGGGCGCTTAGTCAAATTGCGTACAACATTATCCGGTTCAAAGGTAGATTGACACTTACGGAAAAAGCCACCTTAAAGAGGCAGAGACGCTTTATTTACTTGCTTGGAGATCGTAACACGGGGTTTGTTAAAAAGAAGGAAGCTATCCAACATAAACAACGTATTATCCATACATTGGTGAAGATTGCTTCAGCCTACTTACAACCCGTATTACAGTAATGGAGAAATATGTATTAGTGCCTTTCGAAAAGTTTGAGCGATTGAAAAAACTATCTGGGAGACAAGATGATCAGCAGAGAGAGGAAAGGGAAGATACCTCGAAAAAGAAGAATAAGAAATTAACACTATTTCCTCCGGGACTTAGAGAGAAGAAACGAAAGAAAGATATAGACTGGATTTCTTATTGAATAACGACTCGACAATTTCATGATTTTATATTTTTATTAACAGAATAATACAATAAAAGTATAAAAGAAGGCATGAGTCATTGTGTGTGTGTGTGGTTTTTTTTTTTTTTTATTATTTCCCTCCGTATTTATTGTATATACACATTTCTCGCTTTATCGATTGTAAGTATTTCTGGAAAGGTAGCGTACAGCAACAATGTCACACTCTCTGGTAAAGGTTTAGCAAATTTGATTTCCAAACAGCAAAGACCTCTTCTTTTTGTGTTGAAAGAATAGTAGGGATCGATATCCAGCACATATAGGCAGTATCCTTGCTTGTACTCTTTGTATGTGATGTTGATATCATTTCTACAGGAAGTGAGGGTCTGATAACAGTCGGTGAAATGATTTCCTTCAAAATTAGGTTGCAAAGGTTGCGATGGTACGGATTGGCCATCAACGAAGAAACCGAGGTAACTGCAGTCGTAATGTTTCAGGTTGAATGGGTTTGTTTTGTAGTCTCCGTTATATGAAACGCTCGCAACCGTCCCTATGATGATTTTGTTTGGCACCCTACCTTGAAATATATCGTCTGCGTGAAAACTATATTGTCCTTGCGCTATCGAGGTTGTTTTTATCTCTGAGCGGAAATATGGGTACATAGCGGGAGTGTCCTGAATCATTTTGTCGTGAGCCAGAAGCAAATCGTTCTGTAACCGCTGAATACAGAGCTTGAAACGGGCGTCAACGATTTGCACCTTGTAATTCGGAGTAAACGCATCTGTAATGATTCGAAAGGCATCGGATGCTTGCCAAAATTTAAGCCCCATTTGCACTCCGTTAATAAGCAACTTGGGTTGTTGAAACAAGTCCACCGGGATACTTCCTTCCAGATCTATAATTTTACCACCCTTGGTCTTTTCATATCTTTGGAATAAACCGGTATTTGATCCAGTTTTGGGGTCGCTATCGTCCAGATTCCGATAATCCTTGTAGAATAATTGACTGGTCAGAAAAGGTTCCTGTATAGATTGATTGGTATTTAATAAGGTGTCAATGTAGGTCTTATACGGATGCGTGGTTCCGCTATTCGGGAGTGGTTTTTGTTGTAAATGAATGTCCAGCTGTCTGAAAATGGTGTGCAAAGGTAAATTGATAAGTCCCAGCGTATCATCTTCTGACACGGGTGTACCGTCTTGTAAAGCGAGTCTCAATTTCACCCTCAATTTACATTCCTTCAAGTTGATGTAGGCGCTGGCCTGTGGCGGTATATTAAATTCCAAGCTCGATGAAGAATCGGTTACCGGATTAATGGGTCGGAATTCGATCCAATCTTTCGATAACAAGGACGAATCTTTTGGGATCGGATTAAATAACGATAATTCTTCACTGTGCTGAATTTTACTATTCATGCTAATTTTTCAAAACGCCCAGTCGGGATCTTTGCGATACGTTTTGTGAGTCTTCTTACGCTTGATATTCTTACGATCTTCGTCAACACCGTTCTTACGTTTTATTTGAGATTTTGCCCTATCAACTACTTCGGCTAATGGGCTCACCATTTTTACCTGAGGAGTTTTGACTTTTTCAAGTTTTTCTTCCATATCTCGCAGCAGTTTATTCTTTTCTTCTAGTATTTTCTCCAAATTCCTTATTTGATCTGGGATGTGGTCTTTCGGTTTAAAATAATCAATCCAATACTCCACATCTTCTTTGTACGGAACCCACTTCTGTAGTTTTGAATCAAAGACGTCTATGGAACCCATGATTTCTTGAAATGAAGGACACAGTGAAAATCGTTCGAATTCAAATCAATCGGTTTTAAATCTTCGCCTTTTAACGACAGCCTAATAGTGTTAAATTTCTTGACACTCACGGGTCTATAACGTCGATGAAGACATTCCGTAAATTTAAATTTCTTGTATCTTGTTTCGATTTCTATATTGGTGAGAACGGGTTGTAACTTATTCCTGACAAACGTTTCCTCTATAATGTCACAATTCAAATACAACCGCTTACTTTGAGGTGTAAAGTCGCAGGTCAATGACGATTCTACCAGAGCACATAACCAACTTCCTTCTAAAACATAGTCCTTAGAAAACTGGAACAAGAAATCTGCGTTATTCTTACGTATATCGATAGATTCTGCGGAATTTAAATACAAGTAAAACTCTGTCATTCTTCTCTCCTTGTTCTCAATTGGTCTAGTATAGTAGGAATGAGATAAACTGGGCGTAATAAAATGGGTATAAATGAATGAAATCGTCGAAGTAAAGTCTTCTTACGGGTTGATGAAACGTTATTTGAGCATAGTGTGCGTAACAATAGTCTCCTTCTTTCAAAAACTTGAACATCTCTTCTCATTGGATTAATGACTCCATTAAGTATACGTTTTGCCACCTCGATGATAGCCTTTAGTTGACGATTCGTTAAATTCTGCAGTAAATTCTTCCTTACCGTTGTTTCGGTCTCTTGTAGGTGAAGTAAATAAGCGATTTGTAAATAGACTGTAGAGTGTTCCATGATTGAATCGGTTAAAATACTCATTCCTTCTTACGCGTATAGAGTTCGAGTTCAATTAGTGTGGGACAAACAATCTCGTCCTCTTTTTGTGAAGAGGTTACACCCGTTATGACCACTTTCCCTGTATGAAAACAACAAAAATGCACCCCTTCCCTTTTAAAGTTAAGAGAAGGAAATAACTGGGGTTCGTATACGACATCTTTATCGACAGACAAACGCTTCAAATCCAAATCCGAACTGAGGGTATGGCTCATAGACATGGTTAAAAGTTTCACGTCCGATAAATTCACTGGATATCCACAATTCTGTATCAGTCTCGCATATTTCCGTATTCGTTCGTACCCCTCTCTTTTACTCGAAACTTTGCCGTTACAGTTGATAATACCGTTAGAAAACACTAAACAGTTTCCTCCAGCTTTTCTGTGTTGCCATATCAGTCCGGGAAATCGTGCTGGATCATACCGTACATTCGTTATTTTGGAGCAGAGTTGTCTTAAATCAATAGGACAGTTGAGCTGAGCGCTGTAAAGCACGTTTGTGATGATCATGATCGTTTGACTGTCTAGACATAAATGATAGAACATTGCTAGTTTTCAGCCTCTTTTTATATTCTCGGTTGTTTACGAGTATTGCTTAATATCAGTTTCCGGTATCCAGCTGTCATACTTTTTTGGCCAGTGTAACCAGCGCACCAGGACTTCCTGTTTCTTATTGCGTGTCCTTCTTTTCAAAATTTTTTCGATGCTAAAGTCGGTACCGTCGTCAACGTTTATGGCTTGTAATTCTTGTTCGTAAAATGTACCATCAATTTCATCGTTGTCCCAGTCTACTAACGTGTAAATTGGAAGTCCTTGTCTTTTGAAACGTGATCTGATTTTGAAAATCTCCCCTGTCCATTTTTGCGAGTATTCTCTGTCAAATACGGACCTGATGTGTGACAATCGTACAGTCTGGCCGATTTTATATTTGAATTTTTTTATAACGGGCTTTTCCCCTTTGCTTCCTTTGGTTCTAATGAGATACTGTTGAAGACGACTTTCCCCTTCATTTTTCACGGAAATTGCTGCTGGGTTTTCTCCAAGACTCCTGTGGTGAGTGTGATTGTAACTATGTACAAAATCCTGTAAAATGTCAATGTATCTACTAGTTCTGTTTTTGAGCAGGTATCGAAAAATCTTGTGTTTTAGCGTTTTAATAACTCTTTCCGCGTAATTTGCTTTTGTTTCCGTATTATATGCGTACATATGATGTATACTTTGACTATTTAAATATTTATTTACTTCTTTACTTCTAAATTCCATTCCTCTGTCCGTACGAATTGTGTTTGGCTTTTTGGGGCCTGTCAGTATACGTTTCAATGCCATGACTACATCAGCGCCTCGCTTACTCTTAACAGGTTGAGCATAAAGAAAACGAGAAAATACATCGATAACAATCAAAATGTATTTCACACCTTCGTTATGCTTCTGTAAATTGGCCATGTCCATAAGATCCATGTCCCATTGACTGTCGATGCCATTTACAATCACCCTGGAACGTTTAAAGCGGCGTCTAGCACCCCTGGTCAGAGAATACGCTTCTTGATTCTGCAACCATTGGCGTATTCTGTGCCTGCCAATTTTGTATTTACCCTCGTCTTTAACATGTTGATAGAGTTTTTCAGGACCACCATAGCTAGCGGGAGATTTTAAGTCAAAATACAAAGAAGACAAATATTGTTGCCAGTCAGACATGTTTATTTATTACATAGACATCCATACATTCTTACTACATCAAATAGAAATAGTAAATAGAGAGGTTTCTTTCGTTTTCTATATACAAGCCAACGAGCCTTTCAACACCCTCCGCGGCGTCTCTTCGCAATTGTCTGTATTTCAACCACAATTCGAAGTCATTCATTGTTGTCACAAATATAAGAATGAGTCCGAACATGTTCACATCGGTTTTAGAAAAAGGCTGAATTCAAAGCACTCCAGTTATATGTAGAACCGTCACGGGACAATCTTCCATTGGTAACAGACGCGTTTCGTTGTGTATCACACCTTGAAGTGATTTGACTCGTGTATCCCGTCATTTTCAAATATATACAGGACGGAGACCATTTCTCGTGCTCTTCCCAAGGATCGTCCTTTTCCTCCCATGACATTATGTTGACACCACAGGCAAAACACGTCACTTTATCCGCAGTACCGGTGTAAAAGAAGCCCGCTTTTGCTAATGACCATTTCTCAGGCTTTATTTGCTTCGACCAGTGCTCATACGTTTGTAGTCTATCTTCACATAACATCAAGGCTGGCTTCGAATATGCAGTCACTTTTGTATAATCTTTGAACATGGTGCTTATTAATGTGATGTTAATTCTGTCAATCGCGCCTATTTACCAGTTTCCGTTATCGTTAGGGTTACATTCAGAACACCGCAACGCCCCTAACTGGTTCATATGATCACTTTGAAGGTAACAGGGAATGACAGCGTCCAACTCGGGTAGATTCCTACCAATCTCTGACACGTGTTTTTTAAGAGAGTTATATTCAGCGGGTCTTAAGCAGATACCCTTTTTGGTCGGTACCACTTCATTGTCTGGTTTCCAATACTGTCTTATATCTACACAAACGCTGTTTTCACCGATACTGCAATAAACGTTTCCTCCTAGGTGAGCGCTGTATGCTTTTTTACCGTGTAATGCTTGATCAACAAACTCAGAGGCATCTACCAAATTCTTCCATCTCATAAGCGTAAGACTAATGCCTTTCTTAGTAGGTATGTCTTCCTGCCATTCCCTGATATCGACTCTCAGTTCACCCCTCCATTCACTGACCTGTACGTAGCGTTCGTTACCGAGACTAAATTTACATCTAACCATGTTGCTGATTCGAGTGTCAAAACTCTTATGACTCCAAACACGAAATTCAGCTTTCTAATATAGTCACAAAGTCTCTTCTGATTGGTCAGTTTGTTTTTTCCATCTGACCAATTGATTATTCGCTTTGTCTGAATTTTTGCAGACGATATTATACAATCGCGCCAGACATCACGCATTTTAATCAGCGGAAAGCGACCTATTTTGTAAGAATATCGACATTTTCTCATGCATTTTTAATGAGAGGCGAATGCTTTGTCTGAATTTTTGCAGACGATATTATACAATCGCGCCAGACATCACGTGGAAGAGTGTCGACATTTCTCAAACATTAAATCATTTTGATATGCGACTCTGTCAGGAGAGTATCGAAAGGTCTCATGAATTATAAAAAAAAAAAAAATCAGAATTTCTAAGAAAGCTAATGATCAAACCAACAGGGAATTTTATATTATGCCACCGCTATTTGGGGATCGTAGTAAGTTTTTCGCAAACTTTTCCATGTAGAAGCGAGGACCTAAAAGCTGAGCTCTTAAATAGCTAGCGTGCAGGACTTGAGATGGGTCGTGGCTTCGATCCCTGGCTAGGTCGAGGACTGAAAATTGTGAAACCATTTATTTCTCTACCACAGCTGACCGTAATAATGGTTATGTGAGACAGCAGTCAGTGACTTGGAAAGAAAATGATGCCCTGGTAAAAGATACTGCTGGAAAGCATGTATAGGTGCACTGGCCGCAGCGACTTAAGTGCAACAAAAATGTTGAAAACGGCGTTAAACACCATACGATTTTATTCATTAAAGTCAATACAAAACCTAGACTTTGAATGGTAAGGGGGGTAAAAGCGTTCACAGACAAAAGCATTTTTAGTAGAGCAACCTCTTTGAGAGAAAGTTCTCATGCATTTTCAATGGCGAATGCTTTGGCTGAATTTTCGGTTCTATACAATCGGGCGCCGGCCTGATCGGTCAAAACGCGCCAAAACACGCTTGGAATTGTCATCTAGCCTCGGCAGGTGGGAGGCAACGAAAGCCAGACAAAAGGTATGCAAGATTACGTCATATTGCCACAGACAGTCTGACCTCCAACAAACAAAGGCCTCTAACAATAGTCTGAACTGTCAAAGACAAAGGCCTGGCCCCTATAGTGCCGCAGGCAATTTGACCTGCATAGTGCCATAATTACTACTTTTGTTCCTTGAAGAAATAACGTCCACAAAATATTTTTCCTGTAATTTTCCTGTTTAACTGAATATTAAAGAAAGGCGCTTTAAATTCAATATAAGCTGAATTTTGGAACTGTATATACCTTTTTCGAAGGCAAATTTCTCAGAAACGAGCACGGTGACCCACATCTTTTTTTACTGTAATCTCCTAGAGACATGATGAGCTATGTATGTGCAAAGTTTTAAAAAAATCTGTCCGTTAGAAAAATTTGTCATATACGTCGTTAACTAACATCCGTTTATACAAGGATTCAGTTATACGAGTGTAACATGTGATGTCATCCCGGACCTCAAACTTTTATCTCATGTTTGCTCTAGCCTGAACTCATGTTTAGGCCTACTCTTATCACGAATTGTAAACAGTTGGCAGTCGGAGTTTTAAACAGCTGAAAATAGTTCGGGGTGGTTATAGTGCTTTTGAAAGAAAGATTTAGACTGTATCCTGAAGCTTTTGGTAATGTGCTGGCTTCTTCTTCCTCTCTCTCTCTCTCTCTCTCTCTCTCTCTCTCTCTCTCTCTCTCTCTCTTCTGAAATGTTTCTTTAATTTAACCCTTTAGTACATCATCTCGTGTTTTACTGACCTAAAGAAAGGAGGTTTTTGAAAAAAATTGTGAGAAAAGGAGAAAATGCTGGTAACCAGCATTTTCTCCTTTTACCACAATGTTTTCTACCCTTGTAGAGACATATCCCAGGTTTAAAGAAGGCTTTGGAATGCGTGTTGAGAAAACTATGGTAACCAGCATTTTCTCCTTTTCCCACAATGTTTGCTTTGTATTCCTTGCTAGTTTTAGCTCCCTTCATATTTAAGTCCATTAGCAGACGTCAAAATCTTAGACTTAAAAATGTGAGAAAAAGAGAAATACTAGTAACCAGCATTTTCTCAATCCCAGTTCTGAAGAAGGCCTTTGAATACTTTTGAGAAAATGCTGGTAACCAGCATTTTCTCCCTATTCCACGTTTTTTTTTTTTTTTAATTTGTAAAGACATATCCCAGCTTTGAAGAAGGCTGATGAATTTTTATACACTTTGAGAAAATGCTGGTAACAAGCATTTTCTCTTTTTCCCACAGTGTTTTCTACCCTTGCAAAGAAAAATCGCATTTTGGAAGAAGCCGTTGAAATCATTGTGAGGAAAGGAGAAAATGCTAGTAAACAGCATTTATTTTCTTTTCCCACAATGTTTGGTGCCCGATCCATTGACAAACCAATTTGTGAGACATATCTAATGTGTCGTCTGCAAAATGTTTTTGATTAAAGCAGGTTCAAAAATTTTGTCGGTCGGTAAAGGATTATAATAATGCTTGCAACACGTGAAAAGGGTCATTCGGACATTTGCGTAAAGTGTCGTCTCGGATCAGCCTGCGCAGTCCGCGCAGGCTAATCCGAACCGACACTTTCCGTTTTAGATTTTGTGCTACAGTAGACTTGTGAAAAACAGAAAAATTACATAAAAACGGAAAGTGTCGTTTCGGTTTAGCCTGCGCGGACTGCGTAGGCTGATCCGAGATGACACTTTACGCAAATGTCCGAATGCCCCTTTTTGCGTGTTGCAGGACATATGTTAATCTCGCAATTGATGTGTCCAACTTTTGTATTCTTTGTAGAGTTTGAGAGTTTTAGTTCCCTCTTAATTTAACTCTTTATCAGACCACGTGACCAAAATTAAGCATTTGCAGATGACAAGTTTAAGGTTTTTTTAAGATTTGTTTGTTTAACAAAGATAGATACTGCAATTTTTACCTTTTCCTGCAAACATTAAGAAACGAGACGCGTACATGAAGGGAAAATGTGAAAATCTGGCGTTAGTCTCTTTGCAGTCGATAGTATCATCATTATACGTGTGGTCTAAATCTATATCTGTATTCTGAGTTGATGATGCACGTATTTTGTGCATGTATATATGTGAAACTCTGAACTCCATTTTTTTCCCTGTCTCTTTTTGTTTAGATAAAAATGCTACATGTATATGAGTCATGCGCTCTGAAAAGACGTTTGAGTAATGCATCTGCTAAAAGTATCGATTCTGATCAGCCCGCGCAGTCCGTGCAGGCTTACCTGGGTCGAAAATTTTGCTCGTAGTAAATCCTTTGCAAGTCAAAGGACAATTTAACGCATGATTCGTCCAATTTATAGACGAAATGGATCCATATTATTAAACGATTTGCTTGGTATGATGTATTACAAGGATGCATTAAACCCCCTTTTCTCGAAGCGCCCCTCATAATTTTTCCCCATGAGGACATTTGACATTTTTGGCACATGGAATCTGCAGTCTGATCATGGATCTACACTGTATGAGATTTATTTTGAACCTTGCTCTGGCAAAAGGGGTTTTAATGGATCTCCTTGATGCATGATACCATGCAAATTGTTATATGGCTTGCAAAACGCGAAAGGGGGCATTCGGACATTTGCGTAAAGTGTCATCTCGGATCAGCCTGTGCAGTCCGCGCAGGCTAATCCGAAGCGACACTTTCCGTTTTTATGTTATTTTCTGTTTTGCGCAAGTCTACTGAAGAACAAAATCTGATGTAGACGTAAAGTGCCGTCTCGGATTAGCCTGCGCGGACTGCGCAGGCTGATCCGAGACGACACTTTACGCAAATGTCCCAATGCCCCTTTTTGCGTGTTGCAAGCCATATAATTACGGATCCATAGAGTCAATTTTGTCAAACAACCGAATGAATCATTAGGTACACTGGTCCTTTGACACGAAGAAAATTGACAAATAGCAAAATGTTTCAGCCCAGGTCATCCTGCGCGGACTGCGCAGGATGACCTGGGTCGATACTTTTCGCAGATGCATTAAGCCCCCTTTTTTCACAGAGCATGGCACATTTATTGTGGCCTGTATGACAATTAAAACACAACATCTTAGTTCTTGTAAAATTTTCATTGTTTCATTGATCGATTGCTCGATTGATATCAAGTGTTTAACCTTTGCACACTAACCCGGGTTTACACGAACGTAACGAAAAAGATTTTCGAAAACAATGAGGGAAGAGCAGAAAATGCTAGTATCTTACATTTTCTTCCTATTCCTAGTATGTTTTCTACCCCTTTAAAGATTAATTCCATCTTTTGAGCCACATTTGTCTTGTCGTCTGTAAATCTTTTCAATTTGGACGGGTTTGAAAAATTGCCGACTGGTACAGAGTTTAAACCATTTAAAGAAAAGCTGTTGTTGACAATCTTCACTTGGCAAGGCTGTTTTCAATTACGTCTGCCTGCTGCAAACCTTTTAACCCTTTACCACACAATCCCGAGTGTTAACGACACTGAGGAAGATACCTTTTGAAAACAATGAGGGAAAAGGAGAAAATGCTGGTAACCAGCATTTTCTCCTTTTCCCACAATGTTTTCTACGTTATCAAATACAGAAATCACCATTTAAGCAACATTTAATTTGTAATCTGTAAATGCTTTCAATTTGGACAAATCTACATTTTTGTCTTTTGGTAAAGAGTTAAACCATGTTGCGACGAAAATCTTGTATTTCAACTACTCTGTCTTTGATTGAGCGAAAAGGAGAAACTGCTGATAAACAGCAACCCTTGCCTTTGATTGAGCGAAAAGGAGAAAATGTTGGTTACAAACGAGCTTACTTTTTGATTGAGCAAAAAGGAGAAAATGCTGGTAAAAACGACCTTGCTTTTGATTGAGCGAAATCTGGTAACCAGTATCTTCTCCTTTTTCCACATATATGTTCTCTCCTTTTAAAGACAAAACCCATCATTTGAGCTGCATTTAATAAAACGTCTGCATATGCTTTCAATTTGAACCAGTCTAAAATTTTGTCGTCTGGTGAAGGGGGCAATTAGTACAAAACGCCAGCCGAACTTCCGGTAAGCTCTAGCCCAGGGTGAAGTGATGTCACGGATCAATCCTTAACTCTTTCCCAAACGACAAAATTTTAGACAGGTCGAAATTGAAAGCATCTGCAGACGACAAATTGAATGATCATTTCTGTCTTTGATAAGGTTAAAAACATTCTGGAGAAAGGAGAAAATGCTGGTTACCAGCATCATCTCCTTTGCCCACAAGGTTGCCCAAAGGTCTCTTCCTCAGGGTCGTGGGATAACGCGTTAAAGCGCCTTCCGCAACTTTTATTACCTTTGCAGACAGTAAAGATCAAGATTAGACTGCACAAAACGTTCTGATAAGGGTAACCTTAAGATTTGCTCTTATTTGGGCCTTATTTCTGAAACCAAAATGTCAGTTGGGTTAGTTTGGCGCCCAAAATGTTCAAAATAAGTTACTATTAATCACAGCTGAAGGTGGTGGGATATAGTTTTTGCGTTGTCCGTCCGTCCTTTCTTTTAACTCTTTAGCAAAACGACAGTTCTAGACTGGTCCATATTGTAAGCCTTTTGCAGACAACAAATTAAACGTGGCTCAGGCAATGAAATTTGGCTTTGAAAGGGTAGAAAACATTGTTTGAAACTGAGAAGATGCTGATAACGAGCAATTTCTCCTTTTCCGACAGTGTTTTCAAAAGCCTAGTTCTTCAGGGTCGTTTAAACTCGAGACTGTGTAGTATAGGGTTAAAGCCTGTCTTGTATCTCATTATCTTTGGTTATCATCGTAAACTTAGGTTTCAACAACTCTATCTCAGTCGGTAACGTAGTGGGCTTGAAACCTGTGGGTCGCCGGTTCGATTCTTCAGCTCGGCCGAATTCCTTCCGAGGATGGCTTTTAGTGCGACAGGAATCATTCCCTTCTCAGTACTGAGCATAGTTAGCACGATATCAACGTTGTAAAGCATCCATTTGCATCTGTGTGTGTGGCTTGAAAAGAATGTTGTGTGAAATGCTGTTGAAAGAAACTCCACGAAAGCATGGGTGCATTCTGACCACAACATTTATTTATTTATTTATTTATTTATTTATTTATTTATTTATATTACCAGATCTAGACGTATTGTGCTATCATTTGGTGTGAACAATGGCCCTGGAAAGATTTGAGGCGATTGCTGGCAAGTGGACGCTGGTCAAAAATGAAGGTTTCGACGAATATTTGTCCGCCATGGGTTAGTATCGATATTGTACGGAATGATGTCCATGCCATCGATTTTCGTATAACCGAAGCGAAAAAATATATATTCTTTCCAAGCCACTGACTGCTTTCAATATAACCATCGTCGAAATAATGGTCAGCGATGAGAGAGGAATGAATCTTATCGCAATAACTATCATCAATCCTCGGAAAGAAATTGGCTTAGCCGGGGATCGAACCAGCGACGCCTGTTCTCAAGTCCTGTACGCTACCAGCAGAGGCATCGGGGCTCGGCATTCAAAGTGTTGTCAGAACCCTGTCGTCATCGTCAAGCGAAATCTTTGAATTTTTCTCATAACTCTGTCATTATTGAAAATTTTTAGTTCAAACATGGGTCGGCTTTCAAGAAGCGAAAAACAAGCCCATACAATAAGGGCGGGTTACCCTGGAATTGTTATTGACAGTTTTGCACTTTTTTCGATTTATAATTTCGGCTGAGAAGCTAACCAGCCTAGCTCTAGCACCAGCATGCAGTGCTCTTGTTTACCTTCACGCAGAGCCTGACAGCGCAGTCGGTAAGGTACGGGACTTGAAACCAAGTGGGAGTTGCTGGTTCAAATCCCCAGATCGGCCTATGTAGATCTTTCCAAGAATTAATGACAGTCATTGCAACAGGATTCATTCCTCTCTCGCCGCTGATCATTGTTTCGACGGTGGTTATGTGGGATCAGCAAGAGGCTTGGAGAGAATACTTGCACGGCTAATTACTGCTATAAGAAACTCAAGGCAAGCATGGATATGTGCACTTGCCACTGCGATATAAATGAAGTGATGTTGAAAAAGGCGTTAAACACCATGATTATATACATTAAAAAAAAAAACTATTTACTTTCACAGGCGTGGGGTATATCAAGCGCAAGCTAGCTGGTGCCGTGTCCACAACGATGGAAATTATAAAAGAAGGGGACGACCAGATTCGAATCATCACCAAGGGACCAAAAAACACGGACACAACCATCACAGTCGGCGAGGAAAAAGAAGAGGACGACCCGTTTGACAACAAAATTGTGGTATGTATTGATCTTCTCTTTCAGATCTATAGGTGAGAACAGGGGCTTTTGCGTACGGCATAGATCCAAGATCAGACTGCACAGAACGTGCAGTCTGATCTTGGATCTATACCGTCCGCTTATTTTGCACAGCCTAGAATATTAAACCCTCTTCATGTTTCAGTTGTACAGTAACAAAGTACTATATGCTGTAAGAACTGACCTGATAGTGCGGAGCTATGTTGCAACGCACTGTATTTTAGTTTAGGGTAAAATAGGTAATTCGGAAATCGTCGTGAGTAGCGTGGGACGGTAAAACGGTTAACACTTCATCTGTCCATAAAGCAAAGGATCGATAAAGTACTATTACGATGCATGTGTTTACGTGGATTTACGACGACCATTTCCGAACTGGCTCGAGGCCACTAAAATGAAAAATAAACTGATCGACTTATGTCAAAGGTCAGCCACGCCCTGCCAGGTCAATTCTTACTGCTTATACTAGTAACTATTCCTGATATATGAAACCCATTCTGGTTTAAAACAATCTACCCTTTTCTCTAATGAAAAAAGAACATCAAAATTTGTAATGACTTGTAAGAAGAGGGGTTATGAAAAATACATCAGAAAAGTCATAATTTTCTAGAATGCCTTCAACGTTAACACAGCTCGAGACAGAGGGAGTGATTTTGATTTCATAACTGAAAATATTAATCATTCTCTACTTAATCCTATGTTGTGGGTACTTATTAGAATCGTCTCATCTCCACAACATAGGGTTTCGAAGAGAAATAATGGATTTAGAATGCCATCACTCCCTCTTATCTGGAGCTTTAGTAAAGAACCACTGAAACTGATCTTAATCTATGCCGTCTGCAAAAGCATCTTCAGCGTGTGGCACTGAAAAGCCTGAATCATCCTGTTATCCTATAATTCTGAGCGAGCCCCGGAAGCTCAGACACTAGCGTGCAGGACTTGAGAACAGGGGTTCGCTGGTTCGATTACCGGCTCGGCCAATTTCTTTCTCAGGATTGATGATAGTTATTGCGATATGATTCATTCCTCTCTCCCCACTGACCATTGTTTTGACGATGGTTATGGGGGAAAGCAGCCAGTGGTTTGGAAAGAATATTGTGCGGAGTACAAGTAAAAGAAACTTCAGGAATGCATGGATATGTGCAATGGTCGCCACGATATAACTGAAATTATGTTGAAAACTGCGTTAAACACATATAACCTTTTACCACACAATCCCGAGTTTAAAGGAACCTTAACTCTTTTCCAGACGACAAAATTTTAGCCTTGTCCAAATTGAAAGCATTTGCAGACGACAATTTCAATGTGGCTCAAATGGTGCAACTTTTCTTTGATAGGGTAGAAAACATTGTGGTAAAAGGAGAAAGTGCTGGTAACCAGTATTTTCTCCTTTTCCAACAATGTTTTCAAAGGCTTCTTTTTAAGGGTTGTTTAAAGGCGGCATTGTACGGTAAAGACAAGGCTTTTAAAATCATTATGGGAAAAGGAGAAAATGCTGGTAACCAGCATTTTCTCCCTTTTCCACATTTTTTTCTACCCTATCAAAGTCATTTGAGTCACATTTATAGAGAATAGATGGACAAGTCTACATTTTTGTCGTGTGGTAAAGAGTTGATGATTTGATGCTAGAATTCATCTGGCCTGGTTGCTTATAGTTGAGATTTGATTTATACATAGGCAAAGGTCACGTGGGATCCTGTCTCCAAGGTGATGAGGACCGAGGTTAATCCGATTGGCGATTCCAAAGCCAAGAGAACGATCGTTGAACGAAAACCAATGGGTGATAATGAACTGTTGATGGTAATTATACAATCTAACTACGAGATTTTTCGCATTAACTATTTATAATTGTCACGCTGTCTCAGTTGTCACGCATCTTTTTACCGTATTTCTTAGATCCTTAGCAGACAACAGAAGTTGTCGCCATGTATACGTTCTTGTGGCTGGGAGTATTTCCAATGAAGGCTCCTTGATACGGACGAGGTTAAATGCAGTCACGGAATCCGCCGAGTTGTGACGAATGCTCTGTTTTATGACGTAGACCAGCTAGCTATCGTCTTAGCCATTTACATTTTCTTGCCTCTCCACATTTTTTTCAACCTTCCGAGGATTTATCCAATATTTTGAGCCACATTTACGTCATTGTCTGCAAATACTTTCAATACAGACGTGTCTTTAATTTTGTCGCCTGGTTAGAAGTTAATGGGTGAGGATCTTAAGCACAACTTAAGACTCGTTTCATATAATCCAGTTCTAGGCAAGCATCCACATAGGTGTACAGTGTGTCTTGGCTAGCATAATGACCTCTTTTAATAATAATATGCAAATAATATAGACTTCAGGTAGTATGTTAGGGTGCTTCAGGTGTATATAAATAAGCTGAGGCAGAAGCATTTAATTGGAGTGAGGGTTACCCAAGTCGCAATATTTGATTGATTTCCGTTAATTCATCGTCGCTACCGGTTGCCCTTATCGGTGATGCTCCCCCAAAATTTGTTGGTAACGTAGGATCGTTCAAGGTATAGGACCATACTTATCGTAAGGTACACCGGGTACTTGAACGTACTCGTTGTAGAGCACCATCATATGCAACCGGATGGAAATATGACATAGTTTACCTGCAATTACCCCTATATTTCTCGCCCTATACGTATTATTGTTATGTGCTCTTATTGGGGTAGAGGAACGCCACAGGGACTTACCGAAAGCAACTGTACTGGATTTTGATGAAAGTCCCAGCATGAAACTAAACGAGTATTTTCTTATTCGGTGAAAGATCGAAATTTATTTCATCGAGTGTAGATCATCAGTAATATTTTTCACGAGTGAGGCAGCCACGATTGAAAATATTACCGATGGTGTTTACTCCATGATATAAATTTCGATCTTTCACAAAAAAAAAACAAATATCCTCTCTATGTTAATGACCAGCACTTTCTCCTTTTTTTCCGCTGACCTTTTTACTCTGTCAAAGACTGAAAGACCGTCGTTTGAACTGCATTTATTTTGTCGTTTCCAACAAAATTGACAAATAGCAAAAAGTTTCGGCCCATGTCAGCCTGCGCGGACTGCGCAGGCTGACATGGTTCGATACTTTTTGAAGATGCATTAAGCTCCCTTTTCACAGAGCATTTCTCAAATGTAATAAAAATTCTTCACGTCTTTTTCAGGAAATTTCCTTACCAAACGAAAGTTTAGTGTGTAAAAGATATTTCAAGAAAAGTGAAAGTTGAAGGCAATGGCTATTAGCTAATTTTTGTTACTGCATCGTATTTTTCTCGACATATCATGTTATCTCTGTTTTTTTTTTAAGAAAACACTGCCAAAAGCGGACTTAAAGGCCCGGTAGGTGCCAAAAGTATGGATATTAATATGTAGGCCTATGTTTATTTTTGAGTTATCGCTGTTTTGACAGCTTAGGTCTTACTATGTTGGCCAATGCACCTACGCATGTTTATCCTGGTTTTCTCACACCAGAACTGACACAACTTTCTTTCCAAGACAATGACTACTTCTCTCACATGCATCAGAGGCGAAAATCGTCGGAAAGTAAATGTGCCAATACCTGGTATCGAACCTGCAACCAACAAGACATAAGTCCGATACGCTAACCAATGAGCTACCCGGCCGGGCTAGATATTTTTATGAGTCTGATAATGTGTTTTACTGGAATCTGTCAAACTTCGAGTTTCTGGTAGAAGAAATGAAATGTAAAGGCAGCATCGATATAACCAACGTGTGGATACTTTTTCGCAGCTGCATTAAGCCGCCTTTTCACTGAGCACGGCCCATATGGCTTGCAACACGCGAAAAGGGGCATTCGGACATTTGCGTAAATTGTCGTCTCGGATCAGCCTGCGCAGTCCGCGCAGGCTAATCCGAGACGGCATTTTACGACTATATTAGATTTTGTGCAAAAGTAGACATGCGCAATACAGAAAATTACATAAAAACGGAAAGTGTCATTCCGGATTAGCCTGCGCAGACTGCGCAGGCTGATCCGAGACGACACTTTACGCAAATGTCCGAATGCCCCTTTTCGCGTGTTGCAAACCAATTATAAACTCGGTCTAGATCTTTTGGGGGCTGGAATAGAATCCACGGAAACTTAGAAAGATTTTCATTTCATAGGTTTGAGTAAATAAGCCGACAGTATAGACCAAAGATCAGAGTGCATGTTCTGTGCAGTCCGATCTTGATCTATGCTGTCCAAATAAAGCCATGTTCTCCCCATTGACGCAGACATAGTTATGAATCAACTTAACTCTTTACCGACGCAGACATAGTTATGAATCAACTTAACTCTTTACCGAACCGTAGGAATGAAGCCTTGAGAAATTTCTTTCGGGAAAAGGAGAAAATGCTCGTAGCCAGCGTTTTCTCCTTTTCCTACAATGTTTTCTATCCTCCTAAAACAAATTCCATTGTTTAAGTTACATTAAATTAATCCTCTGCAGATGTTTTCAATATGAACACCTCGTGAAAACATAGTGGGAAGTGGAGATACATGTATTACTTGTATCGGAAAATTTTCTCTTTCGTCCCATTGTTTTCACTTATTTCCATGAATCAAAGTTTAGCTCAGGTTGAGTATCCTTTATTTCCACGGAAGTATCGAAAGTCGTCTTGTTACGCTGGAAATTGGACCAGTATATAGAGCCATGCTCTGGCAGCAGCCGGGTGCTTAATGCATCTCCATGATGCATGATACTAAGTTAGTCATCACATGATCATGGATCCATAAAGTTCATTTTGTCTAAAAAACGACTGAGTCATTAGGTGGGCTGCTCATTGGACAAGTAGAAAATCTAAAGATAGCAAAAAGTTTCGGCCCATGTCAGCCTGCGCGTACTGCGCAGGCTGAGATGGGCCGATACTTTTTGCAGATGCATTAAGCCTCGTTTTCGCATAGCATGGCTCAAGGGTGTGTTTATATGTTCATTTTTTTTTTTTTTAAATGTCATTTGTGTATGTGACATTAAATAAGATTTAAAATAAAATATCAAGTTCTTTGCTTTTTCACTTCACCATGGTAATTAATTTCAGCCTTGCTCTGTGAAAAGAGGGTTTACTGCATGTGAGAAAAACAAAAACAACAAAACAAAACGGCTCAAGTCAGCCTGTGTAGTCCGCGCAGGCTGACCTTAGTCGAAGCTTTTTGCTATTGGTCAATTTTCAGCATGTCAAAGGACCATTCTACCGTTTATAAATCAGTCGGTTGTTGGACAAAATGGATTTTATAAATCATTAAAAATGTGATTGATTGATTGTATGGTGTTTAACGCCGTTTTCAACATTATTTCAGTTATATGGCGGCGGCCAGTGCACCTATCCATGCTTTCCTGGAGTCTCTTTACCCAGTACTCCGCACAATTTTCTTTCCAAACAACTGGCTGCTTTCCCACATAATCATTGTCGAAACAATGGTCAGCGGTGGGAGAGGAATGAATCCTGTCGCATTGACTATCATCAATCCTCGGAAAGAAATTGGCCGAGCCAGGGGTCGTAGCCAGGGATCGAACCCTGGACCCCGTGTTCTCAAGTCCTGCACGCTACCGAATGAGCTATCGGGGGTCGGCCATTAAAAATGTGATGACTTGCTCGGAATGATGTATCACGGAGATGCATTAAGCCCCCTTTTTAAAGAGCATGGCTCATTTATATTACAGTGTATTGTGCACCTAATGTGATGTTTCATTAATATGAATTTAAAAAAAAAAAAACTATTATATCTTTTAAAGCTACTGGTTGCTTTCCTGCATGACCTATACTTTGGAAAAATGCGAAGGGATCAGAGAGAAAATGCGCAACAGAGTTAACTCTTTTCCGCGTAATCCCAAGTTTAAACGACCCTAAGGAATAAGTCTTTTGAAACACTGTGTGAAAAGGAGAAAATGCTGGTAACCAGCATTTTCGTCTTTTCCCACAATGTTTTATATCCTTTCAAAATCAAAATCCATCATTTTAGCCACTTTGAGTTTGTCGTCCACAAATGCATTCAGTTTGGACAAATCTTAAAATATCATCGCTTGGTATTCAAGAATTAAAATGAAACTTCCAGCCAATGGTAATACATTTGAAAACATCGTGATTTCAAAATGATTTTTGCAGGAAAATAATCACAGGGTATCGGACAGTGTAGATTAAGATCAGACTGCACTTTTGTTCATTGATTAGCGCCTAGCAGCCCAGGGTTAAAACGTAGGTGAAGACCTTGATTCACTAGGTCTGACGAACGATATAAGTTGACTGCGCTATCAGTTGTACGTAGACTAAGTGCATGCCTAGATTTGTCATAAACCACTGTGTACACGATGATATTATCTCCTGTTTGCTCTGATATTGACATGTCTTTGCTTTTATCACGAGTGAATCTAGATCTTGCGTGTGTAGTTGATAGCTAGACCACAAACAGCAAAGAGCCCACAGGCACACGGTTTTCTTTTTTTCAGCGTAGCTGAATGCGCTGGCTTTTGACCTCCTTCTTGGTAGATCTACTGATAAAGAATGAATAGTTGGCATTTTTTGATTGGTAAAAAATGTGCACATGTTTATTCGGCGGGCCCCTGCAAGCATATTTGCTCTCACATTTATGAAACCACTATAAACAAGCGTTGCCCTGTCGATACCCTGGGGCCTTGATTCATACCATACCAAACTCATTTAGTAGAGAATGATTCTTTTCTTGTGCTATTTGGAAATTTGATATTTCCACAAGCGTTTCCCAGTAACCCAATACTACTTTTCAGCAAAATGAAAAACAATGAGGAAAAAGAGGCAATTGCTCGTGTGGTTATTTTCATTATATTACTTCATATTGAGCCTCAAAAGAGTTTCAATTTTTATATTTCAGTATCTCTTACGCCGTCTACCTTTTTTAAAGGTATTTCTTGTTTAACGTTGGCTTTAGAGCTATTACCTGTTGAATAACTACAATTTTTTTTTGGCCTGAAAGACGCAAAAAGGGGCATTCGGACATTTGCGTAAAGTGTCATGTCGAATCAGCCTGCGCAGTCCGCGCAGGCTAATCCGAAACAACACTTTCCGTATTTATGTAATTTTCTGTTTTGTGCAAGACTGCTGAAGAACAAAATGTAATGTAGTCGAAAAGTGCCGTCTCGGATTAGCCTGCGCGGACTGCGCAGGCTGATCCGAGACGACACTTTACGCAAATGTCCGAATGCCCCTTTTCGCGTGATGCAAGCTAATTTAATGTACTTTTTTACCTGCTCGTCGTTATTTCACAAGTCGACAGACCTAACTCAATCTTTTTTAACTCCGTATGATTGATAAATATTATTTTGAGCACTATTCACTACTTACAGTTGTATTTACCAATTTCAAAGCAACAACTCACTCACCCATGCCTTTACCTGGTTTCGCCTGGGTACCGAATCCCAACAATGCCTGACCGTAAGGAAGATTGTGGGGGACTGAACCAAGATTTCTAAATCTTGATCAAAATATGCTGGGACAACGCCTTCACCTCTAAGCTACGCAGGACATTTCGATGAAAATAAGTACTAACAGCAAAGTCAAAATCTTGCTTAGTTTCATTGGATTATATTTTGAGCCGTCGAGAGAGGTCAATATATTTGATGCTGAAAGGGTCAAAGACTGTTTCTGGTCTAACTTTGGTACGGAAATTCCCAATTATTAGACTTTGTCGATAGTTTGAAGTCAGTGTTTTAGCTCCTGAACTTTGATGAAAACCAGATTTTGGCAGTCAAGTCAATTAGGCCTACGGGTAGGAATGGACAATAAACGGACACTCGTCACAACTCGGCCGATTCCGTAACTACATACACACCTACCAGGCCCCATATTCACCAATTATTCCTAAGAACATTCTTTGTCTTCTTCTCGAAGATTTTCAAATTTGAAAGTAACACAGCTTCTGATTAGCTAAACCAAATGGTTTAGTCAATCAGAAGTTGTGTTACTTTCAAATTTAGAAAATTCTGGAGAATAAGACCGAGAACCTTCCTATGAACGGTTGGTGAATACAGAGCCAGATCAGTTTGATCAACGAATTATCCGAGGTTTGCCGAATGTGTAAACAGAGTGACACATGAGGGTACCGGCAATGACTTTTTGTATGTGTTTACATATTATATTTGATTTTAAATATCGTTTGTGTACGTGACATTAACTAAAATACAAAAAATGACATACATATAGAACAAATACATACACACAGAGCATAAAATACTATATCTTTCAAGTTTTTCTTCTGAAGGAATGCCCATCATAGCTGAAAAAGCAAAAAAACTTTCATATATTTCATTTCTGTTTATTTTTATTCTTTTTAAATTTTTGATTATCAATATTAAACTGGCATCAGTTTATACAAAAATTATCTTTATTCATTGTACTACATATACGATGACGTGCATACTAAACTTAAATAATGTACATTGTTAACAAGAGAAGTGGCACCCTGAATTATTCTCTCCTGCTAGTGATTTTATCATCCCTGGGAGCAAAATATTTTGAAAACATTGTGTCAAAAGAAGAAATTGCTCAGTATGAGCAATTTCTCCTTTTGCCACAATATTTTCACATGTACTCATGCAGGTTATCTGTATTTTACAAGGATCTTTACAAAGTCAGCAGCTTCAGGTTTGTTTTCCTGAGGTAATGAATCAAATAGTGTGATAAAAGTGATCAAACGTTAAACCTCATTACAAACGTAAAGTCTGTCTATGCTTTTTTGTATAAAAAAGTATTTTTGTATTTTTGTTCCGATTTCAATATTTAAAAACAAGCCAAGTGATTGGCTTTGCTATAGCCAATCTGATTACTTGCCCTGATAGGTAACACTGCATACAAATGACACAAGAGGGCTATTGGCCCTAATGCGCTCACCTGAATTAAGTCATCTATGGTTGATAAAGCGAGAGATCCTGGTTTTAATGATGTGAAATGCATGCATGTAATTGACCTACTTTTTACTAATGTGACCTACTTTTGAAATTGTCAGATATATCATCAAAACAAACATTCTGATAATGTTTCATGAGTATGTGGTCTCTAGACTGCACACAAGTGTTTTCTAAGGTTTTGCCCACTGATCTACTTTTTGATCTGTTGTGACCAATTTCAATCTAGTGTGAGATTTCAAAAAGATAACCTTTCTGACCAAGTTTCGTGAGTATCAGACTGAAAATGTGGCCTGTAGACTGTACACAAGGTTTTTCTAAGGTTAAAGGTGGGTATTTAGATTTTTCACATCTCACCGAATTAAAAAATATATATATCACTGAAATTTATATGAAAAAACAATACAAATCATCAATAATTAAGAATCATAAAATTACAAAAAAAATTTTTTTTGATGGTATTCCCTTAAAAAGCTACGTAGCCTCTTAAGGTATTTTTAGATTTCGCGCCAGAAATCAAAAAAGCATTGTGGGAATGTCAAGTGACTGGCACGTGACTAATGACGCTTAAATTCCATAACATAAACATGTAATTATTTTCCATAATGTCTTCTTCGGACGCTATGTTTGAAGCTTTGTCTCTGTATTTCCGGTATGTAAATGAGCGAGTTGCTCATGTAAAAATAGATCGTGTTTCCCGTCGGTGTCGACCTGGGCCGTATTAAATCTCTAATTTCTCTTGTTGTCGGATGGTTTTCGACTACTGGGGTTTTATGAATGGAAATTAAAAGGCTTTGGGAGGATAAGCATGATTTTTTTGTATTTTTGTAAAATTTTCGTCCCAAAATCTGAAGGGCCACCTTTAAGCCCAGTGACCTACTTTTTGACCCAACACTACCCAATTTCTTGTCTTAAATATGATCAAGACAAACATTCTGACAAAGTTTAATGAATATCAGGCTGAAAATGTGGCCTCTAAGGTGCTCACAAGTTTATTCTAAGATTATACTCTGTGACCTACTTTTTGACCCGACATAACCCAACTTCAAACTTGTCTGAGATATCATTAAGACAAATATTCTGACCAAGTTTCAAGAGTATCAGGCTGATATATGCTGCCTCTAGAGTGCAGACAAGCTTTTTCTAAAATTTAGTTCAGTGACCTACTTTTTGACGTGACCCAATTCCAAACTTGTCCAAGATATCATCAAGACAATTATTCTAACCAATTTTCACGAGGATCAGGCTAAAAATGTGGCCTCTAAAGTGTACAAAAGGTAAAGACGCCCGGATGACGCCTGACGCACACTTGACGACATACAACGGACACAGCTCGATCACAAAAGCTCACTTTGAGCACTTCGTGCTCAAGTGAGCTAAAAATACCAGTGTCTATTGAACATGGTCTCACAATGAAACAGGGTATGTATTATACAGACTGCTCAGCACATAAGAATTAGCACAGTAGAAGGAATGTTCCAACATACAATAGGGCTGTAACCTACAAATTAGCCATGCTCTGGCAAAAAGGGGCTTAATGCATCCCCATGATGCATTCTACCAAGCAAGTCATCACGTTATTATGGATCCACTATGTTCATTTCGTCTAACAAACGACTGAATCATGAGGTAGAATGATCCTTTGACATGCAAAAATCTTGAAGATCGCGAAAAGTTTCGGCCCATGTCAGCCTGCACGAGAATGCGCAGGCTGACATGGGTTGATACTTTTCGCAAATGCATTGAGTCCCCTTTTCACAGAGCATGGCTCATTAATGTTTTCAATTCACACAAGTCTCAAATTTTGTTTTGTGGTGAAGGGTTAATCAAGAGGATCATTCATAAACCACTTGGACATTTCTAAAGTTTTCTGCTGTAAAAATTTTTACATGGGTTGATACTTTTCGCAAATGCATTGAGTCTCCTTTTCACAGAGCATGGCTCATTAATGTTTTCAATTCACACAAGTCTCAAATTTTGTTTTGTGGTGAAGGGTTAATCAAGAGGATCATTCATAAACCACTTGGACATTTCTAAAGTTTTCTGCTGTAAAAATTTTTCAGGAGAAAGGAGTCGAGGGGAGCTCTGCAAAATGAGAGATCCTATATCTTCCAACATTTTAAAACAACATTCACACACAAAATCATGAATATTACTCCCTGATGGGCCCCTGATTTGGGGTTGCACAAAGTTTGTATCCATATTCACCAGCCATTCTTAAAGCAGCACAATTTCTGATTGGCCAGACCATCGGTTTAGCAATCTGATTAAGCCAATCTGAAGTTGTGTTACTTTATAAATCTAGAATAAGACTTAGCATAGAATTAAGAATGATTGATGAATATGGATGCTGATCAATCGAAATGTTTTGCAATATAAATCAGAAATGTTAGATAAAGGCAAAATGGCAATGGCAAGATTGGGGATTTGTTCAAAAACTCTTATATGTCGGATCTAACAAAATAACATGATCGTATATATCAGCCATGCTCTATGAAAACAGAGCTTAATGCATCTGCAAAAAGTATCAACCACGGTAAAATCTGCGAGGCAATATGAAAAATTATGTATTAGAGAAAAAAACAACCATGTCAGAAACACTTTGTGTATATGTCATGCTCTGTGAACAGCAGGTCTGACACATCTGCTAAAAGTATTGACCCAAGTCAGCCTGGGTAGTGTGTTTAAAACCCCCTTTTGCTATAGCATGGCTTACATGTATGTAACTTGAAAAACCAAAATAATTAAATTACAATTTTTTAACAGCTTTTAACCCTTTACCACACAGCAAAATTTTGGACCTATCCAAATATAAAGCAGTTGCAGACGACAATTTCATAGTGGCCCAAATGACACAATTTTTCCCTGATAGGATAGAAAACTTTGTGAGAAAAGGAGAAAATGCTGGTAACCAGCATTTTCTCCTTTTCCCACTATGTTTTCAAAAGGCTTCTTCCTCAGGGTCGTTAAAAGTCGTCATTGTGTGGTAAAGGGTTAATAACAAATACAATTCTCCTGCAAGATTAACAGACAGTTTGGTCAAACCCTAGAATAAATTTGTGGACAGCGTAGATCAGAGATCAGACTGCATGTTCTGTGCAGTCTGATCTTGATCTACATTGTGCACAAAAGTTTCTTGTGTCACCTATGGTATGAAAACAGTCAGGCAGAAAACAGAGAATTTCATAGTTCACATAACCACCCCCCCCCCCCAAAAAAAAAGGGAAGAAAATCACAAAATGTAGAAAAATGTACATTGACAACCTGCAACTGTTGCATACAAATTATTTATATCTTTGTGTATGCAAATAAACTAAAAGGAAAAAAAAAGACCAGATCTCCAATGTTTCAGACCAATATTCCATTATAAAACAAGAATAAAGAACAAGAGATTGCATTAAGACTTTACCTTCTATAGATGGTGCTCAACATGCAGCAGAAAACTTTAAAAACGTTGCAACAGAAGGGGACATTACTGGTGTATTTCGTTTCTCCTTTTAACCACAATTGTTTCATATGCATTCATGTAATTAAGGTAAGTCACTTCGATAATCTATATTTCAAAATGATATTTTCAAAGTCATCACTGTAGACAGTTATTTAACTTTTCACCACACAATCCTGAGTTTTAACAACCCTGCAGAAAAGGCTTTTGAAAACATTGTGGGGAAAAGGACAAAATGCTGGTAAACACAATGTTATCTGCATCTCCAGGGAGAAATTTCAGTTTTTGAGTCACATTTAATCTGTCGTCTGCAAATGCTTTCAATTGGGAGTAGTATAAAATTTGTTTTTTGGAAAAGATTTATTAACAGATAAAACCTAACCAAAAGACATTCCCGCTATTGTTTACAATAACAGTAAATATTTATCACCCTAAAGCGTGTATAAAACACTTTCGATGTTTTGAAGTAAAGGTACATAACCACTGATTTATCATTAGATCTACTTATCTGTAGCTATGTCCAGTGTGACTGTGATGGCGCTTATAGTACCTTGCTATAGGGGGAGTTTGTTGGAGCTAGCCTTATGGCAACATTTTAGAGTGTTTGTGTACGGAATGGGAGGCTGTGGATTAACTCTTTATCAAACAACAAAATTTTGAACTTGTCCAAATTGAAAGTATTTGCAGATGACAAACTAAATCTTGCACAAATTAGGGAATTTTTTTTTTGAAAGAGTAAAAAACATCATGGTTACCAGCATTTTCTCCTATTCCCGCAATGGTTTCAAAAGCTCTTTTCCATGGGTTGTTAAAACTCGGGATAGTGTGGTAAAGGGTTAAACGCCAAACATGACTAAGGTTACTCATTGGCTTGTTTCTTATATGTATTTCAATTTAAAGTACTTAATAGCTACTATTTCTGTATTTCAACATTTAAATCCCCCTCTCTTCCTCTCACTCTCTCTCTCTCCCATCCTCCCTACCCTCTCTCTCTATCTCTGCCCCCCTCCCTCCCCCTCAAGTTTGTACGTGAGATGTGTGAGATGGGCTGGAATGCTCACTGGACACCTCATGGTCAGTTTCTGACTGTGAGGTTTCTTCTAAACTTTCAGGTTTTTCATCTACTTGGTTCACCTCCGCAATAACATCAATCGTTTTCACAGGCAACGGTAATTCTGATGGTACCAAACCTTGGATTCCGTGTTTTCGAAGAAGGCCTCGAAGTGTTTCGATTTCAGATTCTTGAGCAGTGCAATACTCTCGGTATTTCATCAGTTCCTGTTCGCAGGCATCTCGAAGGCGTTTCTCCCTCTGCAGTTTCTTCTCTGCCTGTTTTTTTACAGACAAGACAATGCCTGAAAGTAAATACATGTACACAGAAAAATATTCAATACCCCGTCCCAAAAAATCTTGTGTTTAATAACCCTTAGGAAGATGGCTTTTGAAAACATTGTACCAGCATTTTCTCCTTTTCCTACAATATTTTCTACCCTTTTAAAGACAAATACCATCATTTCTAGCATATTTGTCATCAGCAAATGCTTTCAATATGGACAAGCTTAAAGTGTTACCTTCTGGGTCTGTATTCATCTGCAATTCTCAAGAACATTTTTCATCTTATATTTCAAAATTCTCTAAATTTGAAAGTACAACAACTCCTGACTGGCTAAATCGTTTGGTTTAGCCAAGAAGACTTTGTGTTACTTTCCAATTCGGAAAATCTCAGATATAAATACTTAGAATTTTCTTACGAATGGTAGGTGAATATGGCCCCTAGTATAGAGAGATAAGTCTCCACCAGACAACGAAATTTGAGACATGCTTAAAATGAAACCATTTACAATCATCAAAATTAAAGGTGACTTAAATGCTTCAGTTTGTCTTTACAAAATGGAAAACATTGATGGAAAAGCAGAAAATGCTACTTAACAGCATTTTCTCCTTTTCCAACAATGTTTTCAAAAGCCGCTTTCATCAGGGGTCATTAAACCATGGGATTGTGTGGTAGAGGGTTAAAGACAGAGCAATTTTGAAAGTGTTGTGACATTTTGGGACAAAGGCTTTTAATGAGCAATTTCACCTTTATACACAATGCTTTCGCATATCTTTCACCTATTCAGCCTAACGTTCATATTAAGGTCTAAGGCCCCTAACTCATCGGTAAACATTGACGTTTTCATATAGGCTATTTGACCAATCTCGGCAGCTGCCGTCATTTAACTCTTTACCACACAATCCCGACTTTTAACGACCCTGAAAGAAAAGCCTTTTGAAAACATTGAGGGAAAAGGAGAAAATGCTGGTAACAAGCATTTTCTCCTTTTCCGACAATGTTTTCTACCCTATCAAAAATAGATATCACTAATTTAGCAACATTTGATTTGTCGTCTGCAAATGCTTTCAATTTGGTCTTGTCAAAAAAATTGTTGTTTGGTAAAGAGTTAATATGAGAGTTGGGGGCCACAGACTCATTAACCCATCGGTAAATATCGTGTAACATCGACATTTTCGTAATGGCTATTCGGCCAATCTCGGCAGCTTATGTCTTTTGATATCAGAGTTAGGGGTCGTAGACCTTAATTATCCATGTTTTACAAGATACATTCAAGGATTGCTACACCTAATAAGGGAGGCTACTGCAAGTAAATTACTTTTGGTATTATATATTTATCTCCCTTGGTATGCTACTTGAACTTTTCCTTTCTGCAAACTTTCTGCTTCAGTTCTAACGAAAGGGTTCAATTTTGCCTTTCTGCAAACTTTCTGCTCGAGTTCTAATGAAAGGGTTCAATTTTTCTTTCCTGCAAACTTTCTGACAGGAACTTTCATTGATATAAAAAAAAAGAGGAAATGCTTGTGACCAGCATTTTCTCCTTTATCCACAATGTTCTGTATCCTTTTAAACTAAAGTCCTACAATTTCAAAAGAATTCATAATCTGCAAGTGAGCCATGCCCTATGAAATGAGGGTTTAAGGCATCAGCAAAAAGTATCGACTCATGTCACCTTGCACAGTATGCACATGTTAATATAGGTCTGAACTTTTTGCTACTGATCAGTTTTCTGTGTGTCCAAGGTACATTCTACCTCAAGATCCAGTTGTTTGTGAGACAAAATGGATTTTATGGATCCATAATTATGTGATTACTTGTTTAGCATAATGCATCAGGGTGACGGACTAAACACCATCTTCCCACAAGTCTGGTAACCAGCATTTTCTCCTTTTCCCATAATGTTTTCCACCCTTTCAAAGACATACCCTACCATTTCAACCACGCTTAAATTTTTGTCTGCAACTTCTTTTAATTTGGACAAGTCTAAAATATTTCTGTGTGGTCAAGAGTTAAAATAAAACGCTACAGTTTCAATAAGGTTATGGTATATAAAATAATGATTACTGAATACATTCCGGTATAAAAATTAAAGCAGTTTTTGTGCCCTGCTGGTAGTGGCTCTAAAAACATTGTGGAAGAAGGAACAACTGTGTATAACAAGCACTTGTTCCATATCCCACAATGCTGTGCATACTTTTTACAAGTTTACATTTCATATCTTTGAAATGTTTGTACTTTATGTTATTTTTATAACCTTTTTCATTAAATCCAAAAAAAATCTGTATGGATACTACAGTGATAATTTCACCCTTTACCAAACAATCTTATTTCAGTCTTACCCTGATGAAAGACTTTGAAAACATTACGAGAAAAGGGAGAAAATGCTGTTAGCAAACTTATTTTACCTCTCTAATGACCCTCTTTCTTTACCAGATTGCAAAATTTTAGAATGGTCTAAATTGGAAGCAAATGCAAATAACAAATTAAATGTTAATCAATTGCCAGGGTTTTTTTTTTTTTTTTTTTTTTTTTTTGGGGGGGGGGGGGGGGTTTGTGAAAGAGCAGAAAACACTGAGGAAAAAGGAGAAAATGTTGTTTGCCAGCATTTTCTCCTTTTCCTTCAATGCTTTCAATACCACTTTCCATCAGGGTCATTAAAACTCGGGATTGTGTGGAAAGGAGTTAAGAGACAAATCAAATCAGTTTGATTTGTCTTATACTACTGCTCTCCACCCTTTATCACACAGTTTTAACGACCCTGAGAAAGAAGTCTTTTGAAAATGTGGAAAAATGAGAAAATGCTGCTCAACTCTTTACCAAAGAACAAAATTTTAGACTGGTCCAAATTGAAAGCATTTGCAGACAACAAAAGAAAAGTGACTGAACATTTGAAATTTGTATTGAGAAGGGTGGAAAACATTGTGGGAAAAGGAGAAAATGCTGGTTACCAGCATTTTCTCCTTTTTCCACGATGTTTTCAAAAGGCTTCTTTCTCAGGGTCGTTAAAAGTCGGGATTGTGTAGTAAAGGATTAACAGCATTTTTTCCTTTTCCCACGTTTTCTACCCTATCAAAGACAAGCTCCATTATTTCAGCCACATGTACATTGATGTCTGCAAACGCTTTGAATTTGGACAAGTCTACATTTCTGTCGTTTAGTAAAGAGTTCAAAAGACAAGTCTGAAATTACATTGTGTTGCAAAGAAGTCATATTGGTGACTGCTTAACGCTTTATCAAACAACAAAATTTTGGACTTGTCTAAATCCATAGCATTTGCAGACGACAAAATTAAATGTAACTTAAATGGTGGGATTTCAGTAGAACACATCATGGGATAAGAAGAAAATGCTAGTTACCAGCATTTTCTCCTTTTCCAACAATTTTCGCTAAAGCCTTTCACTTCACGGTTATTAAGACATGGCAATGTGAGGTAATACAAGTCGCTGTAACACAGAGCATACGGTAATTTCAGTATCTACAAACCATTTAAAATCCTCGTCACTCTCCAGAGCCGCAGAATGATCAAAAGCCCCACCCCACTCTCTGGTCCCTCATTGTTATGATAAACAACATCCAGCACTAGCGATACAATCACAACGATTGCGTCAAAGAGCTCAAGCTTTTCCCTGAAGAAGCCCAGTCTTAAGACACATATGCGTACAATAATCTCGACCACGAATATCCCTAGTATACTAATACTGGTATAATGTAACACATGTGGTGCTATTGACTCGCTTGCTTCAGCAGGAAATACTTTCAGATCAAGCAGAAGTTCTGTTATGACAAGAAGGCTATCAAATATCACAAGGCACACAATGGCTATTTGGAATTTACTTGTGTGAATGATGTAGCGTAATTTATCGTTGAAGTTACGAAACTGGGGCTTTGTTTCGTCCGAGTCTGTTGTGATAGAGCTAGAGGAATCGTCCTTTTCGATGACCTTCTCCAGGTCATCTTGGAGTTTATGAAATCCTTCCATTTGAATCTGAAAAGAAAAAAATTAACTCTTTACTACAAAATCCCGACTTTTAACTCCCTAAAAAAGAAAACTTTTGAAAACATTGTGGTAAAAGGAGAAAATGCTGGTAACCAGCATTTTCTCATTTTCTCACAATGTTTTCTTACCCAATCAAAGACAACTTCCACAATTTGAGCCACATTCAATAGGTCATTAATTATGCATAGTCTCAATGAGATGCTACGGTGATATCTTTTCATATTTGGACATTTATTGTGCACCGTACCGTCTCAAGTCCATCGTAAATTTTCCGGTAGCAAAGATAGAGCGCTATACTGACTTTCTCTTTCATCGTTTTAATTTGTATTGCAGCGAAAAGCAACTAACTTTTAGTAGAAAACATGACCAAAGACAAATCAATGAACCTTTCATTACATAAAGAGCTTGTAGAAGTTGTTTATAACATGTAAATCTCGGAAAAAACACTGACGAAATTTATCGTGCGTAGCAGCCATTTTCTCTGTCTTCGGGAACATAAACAACTTGAGTAACAGATAAAATGCACGGTTTTCTCTATGTTCAGCGTTTAAATTGAAAATATTTGTATTTCAAACCAAGGGTTATTAAATACGCAAGCAACAGGTATGTTTAAATCCTAGTTTTGTGCTCTATTTGCGAAATTATTAGAGTTCAAACTTGCGCGCAAAATCTGTGCGGAGCTTTCAACTGATTTTGTCTTATCGTCTCGGTACCCAGAGGCAACCAGTCAAAAAGTAAAATCGCCTTTGGGGATAGTTATCTGTACTATAATTATGCAATGCTTTAGGTTTGGACAAGTCTTAAATTTTAGTGTGTGATAAAGGGCTAGTAAAGTGTTCAGTTGGTATGCCACAGCTCATTGTTTTACCACAGCTTTTATTTTTACTTAATGTGACCATGACTTGGAATATGGTTCATCACTTGATTGAAAAATGGCAATACTAATTTGTGAACAAAAAAAAAACTGTCTTAGTAAAAAACGTATTTTTGTCTCTGTTGTTAAAGTTTCATATGTTTATACATGTGTTGGCCATAAAATATGTTATAAACAGTAAAACTTGAAAATTACTCGGAGCATTGTTCTGCGCGAATTCTCATGACAATGAAGTGGGTCAAGAGGTTTGATACGCCCCTCGCTGTGAACTGTAATTGTCTACTTGCATTCAAACGGACCTTCATTTTGACGCTGTCAATGAGTTTCTCTGACTAAAGTGAAACAGGGCCTCTCTTTTTGGACCAGTGCTGCTAAACTTTCTTCTTTGTAATTCGTTCCATTTGTTTACAATGCAACTTTCCACAGAAAGCAGTGTCTTTGTTATTGTTTTGTAGTCTCGTTGAAAATCTCACTATACGCGAGATTAGGTGAGAGGCCCTGCTAGAGGAAAATATCCTGACGATTGCATGGTAACTTTACTGCATAGTCCCGAGTTTTAACGATCCTGAGGAAAAAGAATTGTGAAAACCATGTGAAAAAAAAATGTTGGTATCTGCATATTCTCATTTCCCCACAAGTTTTTTTTATATATACTTTCACAGACAATTACCATCATTTCAGCTACATTTGATATGTCGTCTGCAAGTGCTTGCAATTTGGACCTGTCTAAAATTTGTCGTTTGCTAATGAGCCCTGTGACCCATAAAAGATGATCTTAAATATTCATATTGAAAAAGGCAGAGTTTGTAACGAGTGGCTTCTGTACGGTGCAGTCATGGAATGACCTCCACACCCTCACCAAAACACAAATTTGCAGCAGACCCTCTGAAAAAAAGACAAACTTTGAACCCTTTGCCACTCAACCCCGAGTTTTGACGACCCTGAGAAAGAAGCGTTTCGAAAACATTGTAGAAAAGGGAAAATGCTACTACTCAGCATTTTCTTCTTCTCACGTAGTATCTTTTACTCTATCAAAGACAAATTCCTTCATTTGAACCACATTTAAATTATCGTCTGCAAATGCTTTGAATTTTGACAAGTCTGCATTTTCGTCCTCTTGTAAAGAGTTTAAGAGTGGGGAAATACACAAGAGTTTAACTGTTCTACAAACATTTCGATGTTTTAGCGTGTCTACATAGCTTTTCGAGAACATTGTGGGAAAAGGAGAAATTGATTGTGTAACGGCCTATAATGTAACGGTTTAAGAACCCATATCGGTGAGTGATTTGTGTCGGCGGCCCGGTAGCTCTGTCGGTAGAGCACTCGCCCTGTATGCGAGGGGTCCCGGGTTCGAGCCCCGGTCTGGCTGCATAAATTTTCTCAACTGGTTACATTTGTCGCCCAACGTGGGGCCGTTGAGATGATCGCTTGGTCAAATTATTAGTTCTCCCATGTATAACTGCCCTTAGGCTTGTCAAGAACATAGCAATTCCAAATTGGCAGGGGAGTATGTAACGGCCTATAATGTAACGGTTAAGAATGAATTGTCTAGGCGGCGTGGTAGCTCGGTCGGCAGAGCACTTGCCCTGCATGCGAGGGATCCCGGGTTCGAGCCCCGGCCTGGCTGCATAAATTTTCTCACCAGATTACATAGGCCGTTACAATTATCACAAGGAATTCATCCCTTAGGCCTACTCACAAGTCTCTTCTTGCCTTATTTTTAGAACCTCAGCGCGTATGTACCAATTTCAAATTTGTCCTTTGTAAATGCTTTCAATTCGGACAGGATTCATTCCTCTCTCACGGCTGATCACTTTTTTTTACTGCAGTTATGTGGGAATTAAAATATCCCGTAGCTTGGGAAGAATAGGCTATTGTGCCAAATACTGGTAAAGAAAAATCCGGGAAATAACGGATAGGTGCACTAGCAGCCGCGATATGACTGAAATGATGTTGAAAACGGCGATAAATACCGTACAAAGAAATCGATTCAGAAAGTTCCAAAATTTGTCCCGCAGCTTGTGAAAGGTTAAACAGATAAATATGTTGTAACTCTGTATCACACAAACCCAACTTTTAACGGGTGTGGAGAAGAAGCTTTTGGAAAAATATTGTGGGAAAAGGAGAAAATGCTGGTAACCAGCATTTTCTCCTTTTTCCACAATATTTTCTCCCCTTCCAAAAGATAATCTCATCCTAAGTCACATTGGATTTGTCGTCTGCTAATGCTTTCAATTTCGATGAGCATAAATTATTTTGTTTGGCTGAGAGTTATTTTGTTATAGAGCACCATGTTGTCTACTGTGTCTTCAGGAGGTATAAACTTTTGTCTCTACCAGACGACAAAATTTTAGACTGCTCCATGCCAGTGACAGCATTTACAGACAATAAATCTAAGGATTACGACCCCTTACTCATAGGTAAATATCGTGTTACATTCGGTCATTTTCGTAAAGGCTATTCTGCCAATCTCGGCAACTTCCGTCTTTTAATATGAGAGTTAGGTGCCGAAGACTAACTAACAGATCGGTAAATATCGTGTAACCACTATGTTTTCGTAAAGGCTATTCGGCCAATCTCGGCAGCTTCCGTTTTTGATATGAAAGTTAGGGGCCGTAGACATTAACGCGCCTGCATTGATTGGATTTGTTTTTAAAAGGGAAGAAAAACACAGCGATAGAAAAATGAGTGACGATTGAATTCTGAGTAATGGTCAGATTTTTTCCTTTTTTTCCCCCATAGTGTTTTAACCCTTTACCAAGCAATCACGAGTTTTAAAGACTTTGAGAAAGAACGCTTTTGAAAACATTTTGGGAAAAGAAGAAAATGCTGATAGTAGATAGATAAATGGGCATCCTAACGATTTTTTATTAAATTTTTATAAAATACGCTAGGATGCCCATACGATTTTTGTATAAATTTATTTTCTTCATAATTCTAAAGAAAATAAATTTCATCACCCACTAACCAACGCATCGATTAACAATTGTGTCCACTAACCAACGCATCGATTAACAATTGTGTCCACTAACCAATACATCAACTAATGACCCCCATATGTGTCAACGCACCATCTAATTACTATATCCATTTTACCATAAATTCAAAAATAAAGAAAAAATTTTTTTTGAATTTTTTAAATTTAAAGTCATAAATTAATTCAAAATATGGAACCGTTAAAGGAGTTTTTAAAAGAGTTAAACTTAGATGAAAATAAAAGTTTAGTGAAGTCTATAGATAACATGGAAGAAAGTTTGTTAAATATGGATATAGTTAAAGATAAATTTAAAAATTTAATTTCGGATAAAGAATTATTAGCGAAATTTGCTATACTTCTAGCTAACTATGTGAATAGTATTTTAGGTTCTATAAACCCCAAAATCAATCAATATGGTGATATAAAAGCTTTTTTTTTTACTCAAACTTATGAAATAAAAAATATATCTAAAAAAAATATAAGAAATAAAATTTATATATTGTCGGGAATTAAACCAGATAAGAAATTAACTAGAAACCAAATAATATACAACTATGTGGTGCATATTTTTGATAAGTTTGGAAAACAAGAATCAATAAGATGTTCTCGCGTTAGTGAAATAAGAAAAAATAAAAGCCTTTATATTGAAGATATACATGATATAAAAAATAAGGTAGTTAAAGATATTGAGTTTTTAGATTAAAAAGTTTTTCACAAATATAATTTAATCAGTAAAATTAAATTATATTTTATGATGCCCCCAAGCTAAAGTATCAATCTTGTCTTCTAAAACAAACCTTTTATCATCACTTGACCCTAACGCTTTTTTGTTTAACTCTTCAGTATACATATTATGCTCCCTACTTCTTAAAACAGTCATCTTTCTATACTGGTCCTTTTCTGTAAGCAAACACTCTTTGTAATTATTTAAGTTTATTTCTTTTTTAACAACTGATTGTTTAACACCTTTACATCTTTTATCTTCCTCGTCATCTAAAGTTTTATAAGCATACATTTTTGCTCCTAAACCAACAAACTCAGTCATAATTTTACCACCTAACTCATCTTTAAACATTCCAACTACTCTAGCATTACAATCATTTTTTAAGAAATGGTCTTTAGGATAATTGCTTGTATCAAACATTTCAACCACATCTTTCTCCATATCCTTATATAAATCCTCAGTTTCTATTTCGAGAATAAAACTATCTGTATCAGTATAACACATTCTAACCTTTTCACCATATTTAGGTTTAAAGTAATTATAAAAAGTTTTTTGCATATGTGTTTTACTAATATCTAAGATGCTTAATCCTGAGTAAATAGGTTTATTATATTTCAACTTAGTGTTTTTCATGTGTACCGCTGTTAGGTTTTCATCGAATATTGTTGAGTGGTCATAGTTTGGTTTTGCTATTAATTTTTTACAACGCTCTTCACTAGAAACCAGTTCTATCGTTACTCTGTTTCTCAGGTTTTCCATAGTTTTACCAAAAACTGAATTATTCATTAATTTAAAAAAATCTTTTTCGAAATTATTTTTTGCTGCTTTTCTTAATTTAATATTTGTATCAATATATGATTTAAGCCATGGGCTTTCCTCAAACTTAATTCCTCGATGTATTTTAGTAATTTTTAAACCTAAATCAACGCATGTTTTTAAAGTTTCATGATGAATAATGTAATTTTTTTTATTATTTAAGTTTGGAATAAGTTTTTCTACCTTTTCTATTTTTAAACGTTCAGGTGTTAAAGGAAGGTCATTATGTAAATCGTGTAATTCTTTAGGATATTCTAAATCTACTTCTAATATACATGGGATTTTTTGCCAAATTTCTAATTCTTTATTTGTCATCCATTTAAAACCATGTGTAGGAAGAGAACGACTCATTGCCCAAGGATAAAGACTGTTTGCATCTATATATAATAAATATTTTGATGGTTTACTAGAATCATATAATTCACCCATATACTTATTATTTGCTTTTGCATATCTTTTACTACACATACTAACACCACCTCTGATACCCTTTTCAACCATTAAAAGCATATCAGGATCAGATAAAAGCTCTAGGTTTACTTTCGTTATTTTTAATGCTGCATCCCATGCTAAACCAGGAGCTGTATAATACCAACTAGGGTCTAAATTATAGTTTTCACGACAAACATCTCTAAAGTTCTCAAAAACATCCGCTAAAAGCAATACATCTATTTTATTGTAAAGTTCTAAGTAATCCTTCAACGTTTTCATGTTAAAAGTTTTCCAAACCTTTTGTGCATGAGCATAATCTTCATCACTAATTCCTTCTTTGTTTAAGCTTGAGTAAAATGCTTCTTTAGGTGGTAATTTCTCTTCTTTAAGTTTATCAAATGAATCTAGGTACTCATAAGGAAAAACTCCTTTTCTCCTAACCAATGGTAGGAGATTCTTAGTGAAATATTTCGATAAAATTTTTAATTGGCTTTCTTCTAAGTTACTCGAAAGCTTATCTAAACTAGAACTCATAAACTTAAAACTATCAAGAAATCTAATTTTATGTTTTATATATGGTCCAACCCAAATATCTTTACTAAAACTAATATATTTCTCTTCATTGTTTGGAATACAATCAATCTTCCCTTCAGATTTGCCAAGACATTTAATAAAAAGATGAGCGTCATATCCACTAAGATTATGAAGGTATACAGGTGTGAAGTTAGGATTTTTAGCCTTTAGATTGCATTCATTGTGTGCGGCACCTCTATATTTACCCGTAAAATGGCAATGGTCTCTTACTCTATAATTAACATGATTAAACTCCCCACCACAAATCCAACAATGTGTTTCTTTCTGATACTTTGCTTTCTCTGATTCTGTTATTTCAATAGGTTTTGGTTTTTGGTAATATTCTTGATGAATTTCTCGTATATCATTTTGTAACCAGTTTATAAAAACTTCATTAGCATTTTCTCCAACATAACTTCTTAATACAGGAGCTTTAACACTATCATCAAAACATTTTATAATATAAACAAAACTACAAGGTATATGCTTTTGATGTTGTATAGTATAACTTTTTTCTGGGTTTGGTTGGCATGTGTGTATTGGTTCCAAAACACTTTCAAAATCAGCGTATACAACAAAGGGAACCTCAAGTTTTCTAGAATGGTTTTCAAAAGCTACCCAAGTATCTGGTTTTGGCATTTCTAAAGTAATAGGCTCGTGTTCGTTACAGTATTTTTCATGTTTTTCCAAAAGTTCTTTACTACCGAAATGATTCAAACAACGTTCGCAAATTTCCATATTTTTAGAGTTATGACTGTTAGTTATTTGACTTCTTACTAATCTTTTTAAGTTTTTTATTAAAGCATAATGTGTATTTTCATCATCTTTAATTAAAAGAAGGTTAACATGTTTATCTTTTTTCTCATTAGTGATTCTATGAGGAGAAATGAATTTTTTGTTTTCATTATAAATATATACGTTTACACTAATTTCAGGATTTTGTTTTTCAAACTTATTGATATTCTTAACCGAAACAGGATACTCTATTCCCTTCATGTTTAAACTACTTTCCTTTTCTTTCAAAGCCTTGTCAACTATTTCTGAATCTCTTTCTTTTGGATTAAGCTTTCTTAAAGTACACCATAAAAAGCATTTATCATCTTTATTTTTCATATTGATAACTGCTTTTTTGTTAGCAATCCATTTTGGTAAAGGTAGCCAACCATTAGCTCTTAAAGGAACATAAGTAGCTGTATGTAGTTCTAACCGCACTATACTTCCAAAAGTCCAACCACTACCTTCTCTTTGGAACTTAGCTAAATTTTCTAAAACTTCATCTATCATTGTATTCAATAAATCCTCTATTTCTTCACTGTTTAAATTTAAATGTTGACTACTATGAAAAACACGTTCCACGGGACCTTGGTCAATATCTGTCATTAACCACATTTTACACCTAAGTACAAGTTTAACCTTTGTTTGTAAATTATTTCGAAGAGTATTTATAAGAGGCGTCCACGTTTCTGCGAAAAATCTTTGCGGGTTATAATTTCTTCTACCCTCTATAACATATTGATTAACAAACTCTCTAAATGCTGAGCGCTCTCTTCTAACCTCAAACGGTTGTCTTGGTGGGTAATTTTGTCTAACATTTTGAACAATTTCATCAAAAACTTGTGGTAATTGATCTTCTTCAACATTACCAGTTAACCAATTAGTAAAATTATTAATTCTTCGTTGGACTGATTGAGGTATAACATTCGTTACGGCCCTCCCAACATTTGATGCAGCTCTTCTAACTATATTAGAAATTCTGTTAAACCATGGCATTTTATAAAGTAAATATAATTTTCTTATCTTAGTATCAAAAAATTTTTTATTGAAATTATATATATATTAATCTTATTAATATATATATAAAATGAATGATAAAATAGAATTTATGAAAAGATATACTAAACTTGAATTAGTAAAATTATGTGAAACCAAGGTACCTAAGAATTATGGTGAAAGAGGAATTAAACATTTACCTAAATATGAGGTAGTTGAAAAACTTGTTCGTAATGGTATCAAACCAGATTTAAATAAAAACCTACTACCAAAAAGGCATTGGCAACTTTGGAAACTTAATAGACGTTAATCTTATATTTATCTTTCCAAACCCTTCCATTCCAATTCTCAATCGTTTGTGGACTACGGTCTATAAATTGACCTGCCTTATAAATTGATGGAAAGGTTTTTATTTCTCCAGTTTCAACATCCTCTAAACTAACTTTCTTAGGATTTTTCATAATAGTTTTTAATCTATCAAACTTAGGGTCTGTGCTTTTTTCTTCTTTAGGTGATTCACTCGGATACAGCCCATGTTCTTTCACCAACTCAACTAAACGCTTTTTATCCCAGTATGAGTAGAAATTTATATTATTTTCTTTAAGAATTTTTTTTAAATCTGTAGTCTTTATCATTTTTATATAAAAAAGAAAAAATCTTAATACACTACACTCATTTTATTTCCATCAGACTGAAAGTTAATTAACCTATCACTAATAATAACAGCATATGCCTCTGTATTTGCAAGCACATTTTCAGTAAAATGTGTTTTAATTTGGATATCAGTGACAGAGTATTTCAATTTCTCACTCTGTTTGGAAACATCAAACAAAAACAAAGGATAAAGGGTTTTATAATCTGAGGGAGTAATGTTAGGGTTTGACACCATTTCATTCATGTTATAAAACTTAGACCTAAATAGAGAAGCGTCCCCATACACTCTACTAAATTGGTTTGCGGTAAAACTGAGATTATAATCAACAGCGGGATATCTAGTAGCATTTAACGTAACATAAATGTTTTTAACGTTTCTATGGTCAAATATAGCTGGATTTTGTTGTTGGTCACCGCTTTTACCAGTCTGAAAACCAACAATGATAAAACGTGGCACTTCAGGTGATGATTTGACAGCAAGTCTCCAGGTAAATGATGTTGACTCGGGAACCGCAATAGAGTCACACTGCCTCATTCTATATCCAACCGGTATTTTTTCTTTTTTCTCAATAATTTTATAAAGTTGCATTTTCTCTTCATCTGCAGGTAGCACGTGTGGTATAAACCAAGATACTCTAAGTAAATTAATTCTACCATCAGCAGGAGCAACACCATCTCGAAAGACTGCGTCATTATCATTATTTCTCGTTAATGTGAGAGTTTGCTTCATTCCATACAATATCTTATCATAATCATCACAAAAACCAAATATATGTTTTAATGGAACTCTGAAGCTAAAGGTACCTCTTGGAAGAGGATCATTAATAATATAATTTCTTCTTACAATAAAACCAGTGTTTCCGGCACCTGCGTTAGCTGCTGTATCTTTATACCATAATTGATTTAACCCTTGTGATTTAGAGAAATCATCCGGATATTTTAACAAACCAAGCATTGTAGTAGCCTGACCAGGATTCAATACAGATTCAATCTCCATACCCGAAAGTTGATACTTAATATTTTTAAAAAGATACATGAGACCATTGTTTGTTAAAGAAATATTAGTGTTAGCATCATAAACTGCTCCATTATCACTTCTTACTAATTCACCTATAATAAGTAAATAACTTTCACTAGGATGAGTAAAAATATCTTGAGTCTCAATGTTAATCCTAATTTCTCCTCCTGCGTTGTTGAGATTGGTACCAGTGACTGGTTCATACTCATGGTGTTCATACTCATTAATACTATCATCTTTTAAAATTGGTTCGGTTATTTTTAGAATATCCATTTTATAATAGTAATTATAATTTTTAAATGAAATAAAAATTATAATTGTTCAAAATAAAGCTGGGGAAAAGACTTATTATTATCATTAACAAACACACCTCGAAGTTTAATGCTTTTTGCAGTATTCAGTATAGCTTTAGGATAAACTCTATTACCGTATACAAGTTTTATTTCAGGTATACCCAAATTTTTTAAATGGCTATTCACCTCTTCCTCAATCTCTTTCATCTTGGTTACCTTTTCAGGGGATAACTTCACAACAGCTTTTTTATAATTATATTTCGTTTTATTAATTTCAAGGATATCACAATCTTTTATGTTTAAAGAAGCGCCTGTTATTTCAATAGTAGCACTATTGTATTTTTCATGATCTACACGATTAAAATGTAACATTCTTTTTTTATAATGAATATAATTTTCTTAACTTATTCATACTGTTTTAATACCCGCTCCACTGTTTAACCTTTTAACTATGTCTTGAATAGCAATGGCACTTCCATCTATTAATGTACTAATGTTTTGTGTTTTAGGAGTATCATTATATTTTTGTAAAATTTGCTTCGATTTTGGTGTTAAAGCTTTCGTAACTAATTTTTTTCCTGCTTCTACTACTGCACTTTTTCCAACCTCTAAAGCTTTCTTTGCTCCTTCCTTAGCTACACTCTTTCCTACATCAAGGGCAGAAGACGCAATTTGTTTAGCTGCACTACTAGTAAAAAGCCTCGCTAAAAAGTTAGCAATACTATCAAAGATTCCGGAACCACCGTATGAATATCTTGTTTTAAATCCGTGTTTCTTAGTGATTATCATCTTTTTTATAGTATAGACATTAAATTTTTATAATCGTGTGAATTTAAAACACCTTGTCTTTTTAGTTCATCACAAATGCTTACTACCTCATTTCTTACACCTGTATTACCTGCTTCTTTACTTGCCATCAACAGGTCTAGTCTTTCTAGTAATGCGTTAGGGTCAGATGGGATAACAATTCCTCTTCCAAATATTCTCATATCATACCAAAAGTTGGAAAGTATGGCTTTCCATTTATATGATTTACTACTTTTTGGATAATTAGATCTTGGATCATTATTACGATAGAGGGTATTAGTTTTTATCATTATCTCCTTATAATTTTCTTTATCCTCCTTATTATAAATATCTTCATCTGGTTTTTTAGATGTGATTAACTCCCATAGACCAGGGGTACCTGCAAACGTATCTCTACCAATAATAATATCATCATCCTCAATTTCGACCATTTTGCGGCCAATATAAAACTTCCCCCCTTTATCATATATTCCATATTTTTTGTCAACTTTAGGATTACTTAAATACTCCTTTGCTGTTTCACCAAAAGATATTGGGTCTTCTTCTGTGATAGATGGAAATGCTGGAAAAGGAATATCCTGTGGTAAGCTTTCTACACCTTCTTCAAGTCCTCCTACACCTTCTTTAATAGGTTTAAATCCTTCTATAATCTCTTTTGTTGCAGCTTTTTGTGCTTCTGTAATCTCCTTTGTTGTAGTTTTTTGCGTTTCTGTAATAGGCCTAAAAAACTTTGACAAATCAGTTTGAAGTTGTTGTTCACCTGTTCTCTCTGCTAGTAGATTATTACGAATATTCTTTTTCGTTTCGAGATACTCTTTTACAATTAAGTCTCTTTTTGCAGGGTCAGTTATTTTTAGAAATGACATTTTTAATTAGCAACATATTTTTTTAACATAGATTTTATCATAGTTTTTAACATAGATTTTATCATAGTTTTTATCGTAGATTTTAATATATAAGAGCATATATAATGCTTTTATATATTTATTCATCTCCTATTTCACATTGACATTTACATCTAAAACTTGGTAACTTAGGTAACTTAAAAGGTATACTAGACAGTATGTTTGTTTTCGACAAGCCTCCGAAAGGACTCCCTCGCTTCTTGCCTCCCTTTCTCAATCAAACTTTCCTTTTCTTCTGTTGTTACCTTCTTCTTAAATTTACTTCTTATTTCACTCTTCATGTCTTCATATTTATTCATTTCATCCATTATCAACTTAAACTCATCATCAGATATGTGGTTATCCATTAAAGCTTTTGATACATGATTATCTATAGTATTAAGCTTAGCAGCAGCAAGAGTTTGTATTTTCAAATGTTTTTCAGCTTTAGCAGTAGTTTTCCTAACAAATATTTTACTAACCAATGAAGAAAGACCAATTACGCCAGCGGCACTCTCTAATCCAACAGCAACAGGTGCCGCGGCAACTGTAGAAAGCAAAATAACACCTGCACCACCCAATGCTAATGAAACAACAACCAATGCACCTTCAACATTATCAACTACTTTAGCCATTCTAGCATATTTCTTATTCAATCTCTCCCTTTCATTTATTTCCTTCTTTAGGAAATTTTGTACTTCAGATATTTTTTTAAGTCTATAAGAATGGCCATTATCCATTACTTCCATTTCAATAGGTGGAGCGCTTGCGGTACCTGGTTCTTTAGGTAATATAGGATATATTTTATTAGGGTGTTTCTGATCTGTATCTGCCATTTTATAAATATAATAATTTTTTTATGGCAAATATTTTAGATAGCAGAATAACTCTCCCTCAGGTATTTTGATTGGTTTTTGCGAGAAATTATAAATGTAGACTAAGATATCATTAACATCATTATCAAGATGTATACCATTAGAAATGGTTAAACTATCTTTCCATTTATTACTAATAGATATCACTACAACTCCTCGTGTAGCTATATAACCAAATCCTAACGGAACTCTCATACCATTATTAGGAGGAATCTTGATAGTTACTTGTGAGTATATTTTCCATTTTAGAGAATCTTGTTTTAAGGGAATATATCTTACTCCATGTAAATGAGGTTTCCAAAATATAGTTTTATGTTGGGTAGTAATATTAGGTTTTATACCAAATTTATGTATATCCATTTTTATTTATTGTAAATAATATTTATAATATAGCTCCTAGGATAGGGATATTAGCAAATGGACTATTAGGTCCAAGTAAAAGTCCTTTTCCATCATACATTTTTCCTCCTTGTTTTAAATACAACCCATCACCAACAGACTCTAATCCTTTACCTTTGTATGGTTTTAAGTATAATCCACTTCCATCAGTTTCAACTTGACAAACACATCCTCCTTTTTTAAGGTAAAGACCTGACCCCATAGCTTTTTGAACACCTGTTTGAGCTAATCCAGAAAGAGCACCAACACCTAAAGCTGGTAAAACGGTTTTTGCAAGCATCGGTAAAGCTCTAGCAGCTAACCCAGCTAACATTCCGAGGAAACCTCCCTCTATTTTCATGTTATATTTAAGTTGTTTTGTAGTCATTCTAATAGTTATACCCACACCATCCTCATAGGCTTTAGCCATTTTCTTCGCTTGTGAATTGGTAATTGCTAAAACATCATTACCTTGTAAATCTTCATGGCCTAAACGAATACTTACTGGGCAACTAGCTTTAACAGCATGTTGAAGTTTTTGCTTTTGCCCTTCAGATATATTTACTTTAACATTAGTGTAACTTGTCATTTTATATACGAGTATTTTTTTATTTAGCTTATCTCGCTTCTCTAATATGAAACCTAATCGTTAATTTTTCACCTCTAAGATTTAGTAAATTACCATCTTGGTCCGTAATATCTACATTTAGGTTATGTATTTCATTTAACGTTATTGGTAAGTATACTAAATTAACTGGTGACTCAATTATCTTATATCCAGGTGCAACATCTGGGAAAAAAGAGTAAATAGTATTTCTTGGTGTACCATTAACGTAACTTCCTGAGATAATATCTATGTTAACTAGCAAACTATTTATGCTAAGAATGTTTACTACATCCTCTGACTCGTGGAATCCTTGCGTATATTTAGCTCGAGTAAATCCTAATACTTTAGCGATGGAACCTGGTTGATTAAAATCTACTTGATAATTATCATCAATAATAAGAACAGACTTTAGGGTATTAGTGTTCGCAGAAAAGTTAATAGGATACTCTTCATTAACTCTATCGTAATGGTCATTTTTTCTCATTTCCTGACGAATCGTATCATTAATGTCAACGAGGTCATAACTTCCTTCAGGTATTTTTATTTTAATCCATGTGGTGCCATTGTCTGGAGAATAAACGAATGTGTTGTTCGTTTCATCAATGTTTGGAAAAGAGTAGTAAGTTTCAAGGTTTACCATAGCTATTTCATATACTTTATTCTTTTCCAGTTGAATTGGAGGATTAAACCTTGTTCTAAAACGTGTTTTGTTGTCGCTTACTATGATTTGAGACGATGATTTATGGCTCGTATTTTCTACAATTTGTCCTAAAAGTTCTTCCATTTTATAATATTTAAATATTTTTTATACTGATTTAGGTATGTAAAAATTATCAAAACCGTTTCTATACTTTCCATCATGTTTTTTACTGGTTAAGTCAATAATAGCGAAACCGTGTGGTCTTTCCCATGCATTTTGACAGAACTTTCTAAACTCATCCTTAGGCATATCTTCACCTACATGATCGCTATAAATATGATTAAGGTTTTTTAGGTCTTGTGGGAAAAGGCAAATAAAATTAGCGTTTTCTCTAATAGTTTGCCTTGGTAGTCTAAAATAATTCTGGGAGAGGTAAAAGCAGTCAACATTACTATGCCTTCCTCGAACGTAGTAACACTCACATTTATTTTGCTTTTCTAAAAGTATATCATCGAAAATTATTAAATTTTTATTTTCTAAGTTTAACTCTCTCGGATCAGGCACATCACTCGTATTTTCAAAGAAGTTGCAATTTATATCTGATTTGTTTTTAATCGTTTTAGCCCATTCTTCAACTAAAGCTATTGGTGGAATGTTTACTTCTTGTATGTCATCACGCATGTTAAACAATCTTAAGATACATTCTTTCGGTAGTTTTTCTTCAAAAGCCTTTTTTAATATTCGGTATTCCGGTTGAAAAAGACTTTTTCCAAAAACATTTAAATCGTTGTAGTCAAGCCAATCTGGTCTGAGTAAAAGGTTTAACAATAAAGTAGTTTTACCACATGATGATTTACCTATAATTAAACCCCTAATACTTTTTGGTAAAAGGGAGTGATTAAATCTCTTTGATACTACTTCATTCCATGATAAGTTCATAATATCCATTTTTATTTAAATATTTTTATTTTTTTATATAAAACAACATGTATTGCGTTAAATGTAAAAAACATACAGATACGAATGATATAAAATATACCATTTCTAAAAATGGAAGAAATATGATGCAGGGGAAATGCGTTATTTGTGGAATAACTAAATCACAATTTATAAAAAAAAAACTACCGGGAGTAGTATATTAAACAAATTTATAAATAATTTACCCGTTGAAATGCATCTACCAGGACACAATTTTACAGGGCCAGGTACCAAACTAAATAAAAGACTCAATCCAGATTTAACACCAAAAGAGTGGAGTAAACCTATAAACCGTGTTGATAAAGCTGCTTATCACCATGATGTTTGCTATCTTCAACACAACGATACTGCTACAAGAAACGCAGTGTGTGATAAGAATATGTTAACAGAGTTAGAAGGTATTTACAATCCTAGTATTAGAGAAGAAATGGAAAGAGGTTTGGTAAGTAGACTCATTGGAACGAAAATGAAATTTGGAATGGGAGTAAAAAAAAAATTTTAACGGAAGAATTACATAAACCTGTAAAAAGAAAATTTAAGAAAAGGAGAGTTAGAGTAAACGGTATAGATAGGATATGGGCTGCGGATTTAGTAGACATGCAAGCATTTTCTAAGTTTAATCGTGGTGTTAAATACCTTCTCGCTGTCATTGATATCTTTTCTAAATATGGATATCTGGTGCCATTAAAAGATAAAACAGGAAAATCTGTTGCTATAGCATTAAAAAATATTTTTAAGGAGAGAAAACCTGAAAAAATGTGGGTGGATAAGGGTAAAGAGTTTTATAACAAAGATGTAAAAGACTTGGTTGAATTATATTCTACTGAAAATGAGGAAAAATCTAGTGTGGTTGAGAGATGGATTAGAACAATGAAAGAAAAAATGTGGAAGTATTTTTCCGCTAACTCTACAAACGTTTACATTAATGTGCTACCGGATTTGGTTAAAAAATATAATAACACAAGACATTCATCTATTAAGATGACTCCGGTAGACGCTAGTAAAAAAGAAAATGAAACCAAAGTTTGGAGAAATCTTTACCCCGATCATTTAGAAATAAAAGACTTTAATCCTAAGTTTTCCGTTGGAGATAAAGTAAGGATAACTAAAAAGAAAAAGACTTTTGAAAAAGGTTATACAACAAGATGGACTGAGGAGGTTTTTACAGTTTCTGAAGTAAAACTTACATCACCTATAACATATAAAATTAAAGATTTTAATGGAGAAGAAATACAAGGTACCTTTTATGAACCTGAACTGCAGAAAACCAGTCAAGAGCTGTATAGGATAGAAAAGGTTATTAAAAAAGGAAAAAAGAAATCTCTCGTAAAGTGGAAAGGTTATCCTGATGAATTTAATTCGTGGGTTGACAATAAAGATATTAGAAATATTTAACTATAAAAAAATGTTAAATATTTCGATTGAAAACGTAATTTTACCGAATAAACCGTTGAACAATTTCGAATTAGAGGGTGCCGTTAAAAGATTAAAGATTCCTTATTTTAGAGGAGTTTTTTTACTAGATACATTACCGAGAAAACCGAGTAAAAAAGAATGTGGTATAGTAAACTTTGATAAAAGTAATGGTCCTGGTACACATTGGGTCGCTTGGTATAAAAATGGTAAAACTAAAATTTATTTTGATAGTTATGGCATACAACCACCTATTGAAATTCGAGATTATTTAAAAAGCCCAATACAGTACAATACTGACCAATTACAACAAGCTGGGCAAGTATTTTGTGGTCATTTATGTTTGTACATTCTAAAAGAGTTATCTAAAGGTAATCAGTTTCAAAATGTTTTAAATAAACTTTTTTAGTACTATATAAAAAAATGCCTGTTAACAAATTCGGAAGAATGAAAGATGATGGTGAAACAAGCGGTGATGGTGTGTCACTTACTTACATAAATAATAATTTTTTACGTAAAGATGGAACAACTGTTGTTAGTGGGTCTATAGACATGAATGGTAATACATTAACAAGGGTTAGTAATCCAGTAAATCCTCAAGATGCAGCAACTAAGGCTTATGTTGATGCCAACTCAGGGTTGTTGGATGAAAACGGAGGATACCATGTTACTGGATATTTAAATATGGGTTTTAATCCAATAAGAAATGTTAAGGACCCAACAGAACCGGGTGAAGCTGCTACTAAAAATTATGTGGATAATGTTGATAAAGCCTTTGTTTATAAAGATGGAAGGTGGTATGAGGCAGATGATGCAATCTCAATGGGAGGACGAGTAATTAACAATCTCGGAATCCCTACAAGACACGACCAAGCCTCTAATAAGTTTTACGTGGATACCGCTATTGAGACGGCTACCGCTGGTGAAAAAGCTTTAACAAAAAAACAAGATGGTTCCTATTCAATAGATGGTGGAATAGATATGAATGGTAACTCGATTACTAGGTTACCAAATCCTGTATCCCGTGACTCTGCTGTCAATAAAAATTATGTTGATAACGGTGGAGCTATTATAAAAAATCCGGATGGGAGTTTCATGGCGGTGACTAACATAGACCTTCAAGGTTTTTCTATAAAAAACGCGGCAACACCGGTAGAAGAGAGAGATTTAGTGACAAAATCCTATGTGGATAGAAAAGTATCTCTTCCTTCTCTCATAGGTCCTAAACCTATTATAACTGTGTGGGCTGAAGAAAATGGACCATTAGGGGGTGGTAATTATGAGTTTTCATTCGGTAATGGTAATTCAGGTAGAAAGCATGGATTAGGAGGTTATTGTATGGCTGCTCCAGGTAGAATCATAAGAGGAAGTTTAACAGTTGTTAAAGATAATGTTAATGTACGAGGAGAAGAGATAAAAGTTAATATATCGATAAACGGAAATGAGCAGGTTGATTACTCTATTATTAAAAAAGAGGATGAAACTTGTAGTTGTGTAGTTTTTCCGAGGGCGTTGGAGGTAAAACAATGTGACATCGTAAACTTTATTTCGAGAACAGATAGTCGTAATGTAACACACGCTTACATATCTATTTTGATAGAATTAGACTTGTAAATATATATAATATATTATAAAAAAATATATTATATATTTATTTAGCCATTTTAAATATTTTACAAAATTCTTTTAACAAAAGATTACTGTCTACATATAGGGCATTTATTTAAAGGATATAGTTCATTACATGACTCGCAAATACATAGATGACCGCAACTAGTAAAGGACACTTCGGGAGGATAAGTTGCGCATACACAACAGAGTTCTTCTCGATATATTTTTATTCTTTTATGTTTTGATCCTTGTGTTGGCCTCATTGGTTCTATTTTAATGTTCGAAGATGGTGAGTATATAAGATGTTCCCAATAATATGAAGGATTAGGTCCTGGGTTAATAAAACGAACATTATTGCAACTATCGGTAGTTTTAATTATTGTTGCGTTTTTTAGATCACATGCTTCATAACAGGGTAAATTCAATGAAAGCGATAATTCTTTTATTTTTCTTCTTGCCCAATCATTACTTGGGTTTCCATAAAAGTTATCATGCCCCCTACTAAATTCAATATAAGGTGGAGTACAACAATATTTCCTCCTTGTTCCTTCACAAAATGCCTCGTAAGCAATTTCTATTTCCGTTTTAAATGTTGAAATGTAGTTTTCTGGGTAACATCCTATATTAAACCAGAAATCTCCAACTCTATGGTGGCCATCCTTATCTGAATCATAAAATCCAACCCACATCCGCGTGGCCCCCTTTTCACTCGTTCTATAATGGCAGTGGTCTTTGAATTTCGAGAAATTTAAGCTATAAAAATAGTACGTAACAGGTATTAATTTTTCTTTTAACATCACAGCGTAATAATCGTAACTACGGTTTCGAATAGGATCATCCCAAATTGTACCCGCGAAATATACTTGATTTCGGTAAACAGAGGGATAAGCTATAAGTTTATTTTTCAAATGATCATTTAGTTCTGTGATCAATTCGCTCGTTAATCGCTGTAAACAACTCATTTCTTATTAGCAAGAAAATAAGAAATAAGTTTGATTCAATTATTTATTGTCTACATAAAGGGCATCTACTTAAGGGATGTGTGTTATCACATGTTTCACATATACATAGATGCCCACAATTAATGAATGTTATATTAGGTTTATTAATGGTACATATACAGCATTTTTTCTCTAAAAATAATTTTTGTTTTCGATTAAAATTTGTTGGTTTAAGTTTTAAGAAATCTATGCTATAGTAATCTCTATCTCTTATGACAAAAAAAGAATCATCAAAGTCACTTCTATTAATAAAAGTTATTTTACCCAATGCATCAGTAATTTTAACAAGTGTAGCGTCATTTCTATTAGTTCTAACATAATTAGATAGTGTTACATTTTTTGTTAATTTTTTTATTTTTTTTAATGCTTCATTCACATCAGGGTCTCCATATAAATTTTTTAATCTATTACTAAATTCTATAAAAGGTGAAAGAAAATTAAAATCTTCTAAATTTTCACTTGGTTCTCTATAGTATAATAATACTTCAGGTTCGAATTCAAAAACATTCTTTTCACAAAAATTTATTTCATTTTGATAAGGAATTAGATGTCTTCCACTTCCTGGTCTAGTATCAAACCAGTAAGGACCAACTCTTTTTCTTTCTTTAGTTTTATTATCATAGAGACCCACCCACATAGATAAATCATGTGTACCATGCCTCTCCATTTCTTTACTAAAACAATAATATATAACAGGTGCCGCTTTTCTCAAAGCAGTACAATAATCATTATGATGGATATTTGGGAAATATACTTTTCTTCCTGGAATTTCGTAAATAGGGATCTCATTATATTTATTTTCAATATGTTTTTCTAAGTTTTGTAATTCATTAGAGGTAAGCCAATTTAGTACTTTTGCTTTAGGTGGTATTGTATCAAGTACATCATAAAAAACTTCATTTGTATGTAAGTTATGCATTTTTTTGAATTATTTTATAGCTTAAAATTTAAAAAATTCAAAAAATTATTTCCTACACATTGGGCATTTACTTAAAGGATGTATTTTATCACATTCCTCACATATACATAAATGTCCACATTTTTTAAATGATATATTTGGAGGATTAATGGTACATATACAACATTTATCTTCTGAAAAAATTTTTTGTTTTGGTAAATTTATTTCTGATAATGGTGATGATGTTGGTGGCCTCACAGGCTTAACTTGCATATTTAATTCAAAAGGTAAATCAGTAAATTCTATAAATGGTGAGGAATCTACATGGTATTCATTATCATCATAATAACCTAATGAAAATGGTCTATAAGTTTCATTATGCAAATATAAATTATTAATATCATGTTCATAATGACGTAAGTAATCATTATTTCCTACATAAATAACAAACCAATAGGTACCTCTTATATAATAATTTGTTGTAGTATTATTCATAATACCAATTAACATTTTACAGCTAAATGTAAAATTATTATCCCTTCTTTCATATTGTTTTTTACTATAATGATAATAAATTACTGCTTCTGCATCAAGTAAAGCAACAGTATAAGGGTCACCACATAAACCAGGAAAATATATTTTATCTTGCCTATTATCATAAACAGGTTTATTATAAATATGTTTAGTTTGAATATGTGCTTCTAAACGATTAATATTTTGAGCTGACAACAATGCTTTTCTTCTGTTTAATAAGTTTCCTTTATATTTTTGAGAAAGTCTTGCTCTTTCTTTATGAATCTCTTCAATAGTTAACCATTTATTAATAATATAATCATTTCCATCATCAATAATATAATCAGGTTTTTCTAATTCATGTAAAACTCTATCTTGCACCTCCATTTTGAATTATTTTATGACTTAAAATTTAAAAAATTCAAAAAAAATTTTTTCTTTATTTTTGAATTTATGGTAAAATGGATATAGTAATTAGATGGTGCGTTGACACATATGGGGGTCATTAGTTGATGTATTGGTTAGTGGACACAATTGTTAATCGATGCGTTGGTTAGTGGACACAATTGTTAATCGATGCGTTGGTTAGTGGGTGATGAAATTTATTTTCTTTAGAATTATGAAGAAAATAAATTTATACAAAAATCGTATGGGCATCCTAGCGTATTTTATAAAAATTTAATAAAAAATCGTTAGGATGCCCATTTATCTATCTACTGCTGATTCCATTCTTCTTTTCAAACAATGTTTTCCAGCCTTTCTGGCACAAATCCCATCATTTGTGCAACATTTTATTGTCATCTGCATGCATATGCTTTGAATTTGGACCAGTCCAAAATTTTGCTATATAGTAAAGACTTAACCCTTGTCCTGCTAAATAACTAAAATAAAATGTTCAATTTGATACTAAAAACCCAAATATTGCTATATCAAAGTTATTTTTGGGGGGAATAATATCTCCTTATCGGACAGTGAAGATCCAAGATCAGACTGCACGTTCTGTGTAGTCTGATCTTGATCTACACTGTCCGCCAAAGGTCAGTGAGTCGCGCTTAGCAGCCAAATGTTTAAAAAGCTTTCTTCCTCGCAGTCACGAAACCACATACTTATTTGATTGGGGTTTCCAAGGGGCAAATCCAAGGTTTTCGGGTTCCAGGAAACGTCAATCCTACGTGTACAAGCGGCTATGAAGTTTACGGTAAATTGCTGGTTGGGTATTCAGAAAAAAGAAATATAAAGGATGTTGTTGTTGTTTTTTTTTGGAAAATGAAACCGACGTAATTTCATAAATGAAACCTTTAATGGTTGAAAAGAACAACAAATAGTTTTGTTTGTTTACCAGTTAGTTTGTTGATTACTGTTTTACGTCATTTTTCAGTGTTATTTAAACAACATGGCGACAGCGCACTTACTAGCGCATGCTGGTCAAATATATTACCGATTTTTGTGGTTCGTAATTGCAGAGACCGTTATTTCAAGATATGCTTTCTATTCTTCTCGACAGATTTTAACCTTTAGGCTATTAAGTGCGACAGAAGGACCTTTTGTGGACAGTACAGATCATAACGTGCAGTCTGATCGTGAATCTACACTGTCCGATAAGGATAACTTTCCCCTAAAAGTAACTTTGAAACAGCATAATTTGGGTTTTTACAATTGACTTGAAAATTTCATTTAAAGGCGTTTCAGCGAGTATTTCTAGCGCAGAGAATTTTGTGAAATTTGACACAGAGACACTTCAAAGTATATTCTTTCAGTATATGAAGAGATAATCAGACCTAACCTGATGAACAAAAAAGTTCTGAGCCCATAAAGAACATAACCCTTCTTTCAAATTACACAAAAACCCAGTTATTGCAGCAAACATCAGAATTTTGTGAGTAAAGTCTATCATTTCAGCCAAATCATGTTCTGTGTGTTTTAAATTCATTAGAAATCGATTGATCCTCTCAACTTGATGAGAAATTAATATTTGTTTCAAATTAATGACTCGCTATCGATGTTTCAATAACATCCATAACCGCCAAAAAGACCATTTTATCATAGAAAGTCAAGACATTATTTGACTTCCAAAAAAATCTAGCGCAGAGATTTTTCTTATTTTTCGCAGATATACACATGGGTATATCCTTTATCAAAAAATGGAAAAAAAAAATATGATAGGTCGCCTAGCCACTTTTCCCATTTTAGGACACGATTACCTCCCTTAGAACAACGAAAATGACACAAATCACCCAAGATTCAAATTAATAAGTAAGATTAATTATTTTCAGCACAAATTCATTTCTTTTTCACAATAAAGTTAATACATGTATTGCCTTTCCCTGATATATACTCGATTGAACAATGGAATGCGACGGCTTTGAAAAACATTTTGGTAAAAAGAGTAATTGCTCATAATAAGCAATTTTGCCTTTCCCCACGATATATTTACACAAGCGGCATTTCAACTTGCATTAATACCTTTTTTAAATTTATCATCTCAGCTTCTTTAAATTTAGAAGTGTTAATGCGAAATAGTACATTTCTATGGATGGAAAAACAATAAAAGTAGAACTGTCCAGGAATTACTCGAAGGCATAAATTACAGATGAATTTTATAGCAGAATGAACCAAGCTATCCCGATTTATATCAATATCCAGGAAAAAGACTTTGAAAACACTGAAAAAGAGAATTGCGTGTAGTTTTCTCTTTTTTCTCACACTAAACTTACTATCCGGATAAGTGATGTCCGAAAAATGTACCTGTTCCGTGTCCGCTGTTTCGGAACGGTTTACACTTTCATACATTGATCTTTAAAAAAAAATTGTATCTACCACTACTTCCTCCACGTCTTGCAGCTGAAATCGGCAGTCCGATAATAGTACTACATGTGAGAAAAATTACGCGCAAGGAAAAAAAGAAAGCAGAGAGACATGCGCGGAAATGTTGCGCAATGACAATCCGCTGAAACGCTTTTAAGTTATTTCGCAACGTTAACGGTTAAACTTAACTCTGATTATGAACACAGATAAAGGAGAAGTGCACGCTGAATAAGTAAATACGGCTATCTAACTCTTTACACCAAACATGCCTTTTAAACTCGAACCCTTTCGACGGCTGAAAGCGCATTATACTGAAACTGAAATAATTTTTATCGTATAGGCTTAATTAAACAAGCGGAAGGTATAGATCTACGATCAGACTGCACGTTCTGTGCAGTCTGATCTTGGATCTATACCGTCCGCAATTGCCACTGTTTTAGCTTTTGGGGCTGAAAGGGTAGAAGCGACTCTATCAAAGGTCTTAAGGACGCTTTCTTTGAAAAGGTTATCCCAGATGACCCAGTGTATTTTCCGTAAATAGCCTGCTTGCTATCCCATCCCTCTTTTAATCGCTCCGGGGGTCATGGGTGGCTCGGTGGTAAAGTTCAGGACTCGTAACTTGGAAGTCCCGGGTTCGGGCCTCACAGTCACTGGAAGCACTGGTTTGTCGTGGGAGTGTCCTTTGGAAAGACACTTCACAGCTGTAGCCTAGTGCTGGTGAAACAGGACATACGTGACTTTTGGAGCTGTCGGCGTGCTATTATAGTGAAATGATGTTGGAATCCGCATAAAACATCAATCAATCCATCCATCTTTTTCTCATTCCGTCATATTTTACACATTTTCAGTCCTACACGCTCAGGTAACCTTGTGAGAAATGAACCTGAAGCTTACTTATGGTGAGTAATTTGCTCATGATTTGTCATGATATTTTTCTCCAGACGAGCAATTTCTTCTTTTGGTACAATGTATTGAAAGGTAGTCTCCTTGAAGACAAAAACTCGTCTGCAGAAAGTAGTGCGATACGTTGCGCTTTCCTGGATTTAGCTCGTTTTAGTCCTGGAAAATTAAAGGCCCGCTAGAGGCCAGAAGTAAACGATTAAGAGATCATCACGGAGGCTAATTTTATTCATACTAACAAAAGTATAGGTAACTTTTTTATGAGTCTGACAATGTGTTGGAGTGCAGTCTGTAAAACTTCCAGTCACAGGGAAAAAAACAAAACAAAACCCACAAACGAATCTTGGAACTAGAATCAAAGTCGGCAACTTTAACTCTAGTTTTCCGATTCATTTTTCTGTCAGCGACTCGAGCTTTGAAAGACTCCTCAAAAACACATAGTCAGACTCATAACAATACCCATACGTTTTTAAATGCATAGAATTAAATTTACCCCCATTTTGCCTCCTGAATTGTTTACTTCTGGCTGACAGTTGGCCTTTAAGAACAGAGGAAATCATTTATTATGAATGTGTTCTTAATAACAGACCTTCGCAAGCACCTGTTTATTCCAAGTTAACCCTTAGGCTGTTAAGCGGGACTCAGTGACCTTTTTGCGGACAGTGTAGATCAAGACCAGACTGCTCAGAACGTGCAGTCTGATCTTTGATCTACGCTGACCGATAACAGGGATCGTATATACTATATATGCCATCCCTGTCGATAAGGAGATATTTTTCTTCACAAAATAACATTCAAGTTTTTACAGTCGGCTGGAAAGCTATTACAACATGTACATGTATATAGTTGAGTCAGTATGATGATGATGATGATGATAAATACTATTCAAACAGAAACGATTCATATATGTATGTTATGGTTAATAAATCGTCCTAGATTAACTCTTTACCAAGCGACGAAATTCTTTTACTCATCCAGATTGGAAGCATTTGCAGGCGACAAAATACGAGAAAATTTGTCCTGGATCGCGTTGAAATCATTGTGGGAAAATGAGAAAATCCTAGTTGCCACCATAACCTCCTTTTTCCACAATGTTTTCAAAATGCTTCCTTCTCGGGGTCGTTAAAAGTCGGGATTGTTTGGTAAAGGGTTAAATATAAGGTTTTTCATCTCCTAAAACTCGAAACATTGTGGGAGAAAGTAAAGTATGGGTAAAGCTTGAACCTGTCATGTCAGAGGTGAGTTCGAATCTCAAGATGAACCTGTCAGCCTTTGAATCCATTCATGATTACAGCGCGAGAACTGGTTAAGTTTCGTAAACTTAGATCTTCCTGATCTAATTCAAAATGACTATGAATTTAATTTGCCAATCACATTTCATATGAATGGTTATCACAAGAATACTAAGTGTAATATGAAAGATAACAATAAAAAACTTGGAATTATGGATCTAGCCTATAGCCTGCCAGTAAATAAGCTCAATAAGAAATATAAAACTGACGAATGTCACTCTCCCGGGCCTCATCTACGGATATACCCGATCATAGACAGTGAATTCCCGAACGCCATTCGTCTATCTCCGCCTGGGGTATTCTAGTTTCTATTTTTAGAATCTTGACAGCCACAGATGACGACAGGTGATCGCGGATACACGACATTTCACAAACAAACCCCGGAAGAGAAAGATAAGCTTGTTTAACATGGATTTATAAATTGAAAGAAAGTTATCAGCTATTTATAAGCTTTCGTATTGGAGTGCATTTCTATTGATTTTTTGACATGGATTACTTAGACAGACTGAAGATTGCGTGGCAGACGGAGTTTGGTATTGATGTGCCATTAGATTTCGTTGCTCGAGTGGATTGTCGAAACTTGACCTCTGAAAATGCTTCGGGCGAATTATTAAACAAATTGTCAAGTGCATTTGAGAAAACTAAATCTGTAATTGAGGATTTAAAAACCAAATTAAAGCAGGAGGAGTTCTTTTTCGAACGCATCAAAGAAGAAATTAAATCGCAGAAGAACCGCGATAGTTGTGGTGGGCAGGAAATGAACGAAAGTTCAGTGTATACACAAGTAAACAAACCAGGCAAAAGTAAACAGCTTGAGTCACCAGAACAAAATGATAAAAATTTAAGTGAGAGTGATCAGATATTGACAGCGACTTGTCAGCTTGGCGTGTATGAAGACATTGATTTGTCATGCAGTTCTGAGCCATCAAATATGGAGAATAAACAGTTTATAGTGAAAACTGAGTCACTTTCTGGACAGAAAAAAGTAAATGTTCGAGGATCAGTGAAAGACAAGATTAAAATATTTGAAATCAGTGAATCATCGAGTGACGAAAGTGGAGGAGCAGATGGGGACTATGAACAGCTAGCTCAAATTTCCCCGCCCCCACCTATATCCAAAGATTCCGTCTCGGAGGCTTTTAGAAAACGACAACAACATAATTCCTATGAAGAAATTGCACTTCCATTTTTAAACAAGACTGGTACCGATCATAACCAGGTAGAAAATAAACCTAGTTCTGAAGCTGCACAGCAGCAGACTGTATGTATATCAAGTATTACTTCTGTGAAAACTCAGGTAGAGCATCCATGTAAACAGGAAGATAACCAGTCTAAGAAAAACAGGCTCTCTCAGTCAGGTAAAATACCTCCACCTATTCCAGCTCGTAAATATAGAGACTATAAGGAAGATTTTGATGATATAGTCAAAAAGAGGGAGGTCCCGGCACCAACATTCAGTGACAATGAGCCCAGATTGTCAGGCTCTATAAAGAAAACCACCGTGTCTGATTCAAAACCACTTAGTGATGTAATTAATGTGAAGGAAGGGAAATCAGGGACAAGGCTAAGTGATGCAGATCCTGGTGGTGATTACTGTTCACTCAGTGAAGTGGCCTCATTTAAAAAGGATTCTGGGAAACATATAACACTAGTCAAAGTTACAAGTAGTGGATTAGACAAGAGCGATGGAGAGAAGAAACAAGTTTTAGGAGGGAGAAGGAGTTTTAAAGTGCTAAGTGTGAAAAGATCGAAAGAGCTGTCGAAATCAACTGATGATCTAAGCTCAATTAAAGTAGATTCTTCATGGTCGAGTGCACCAAAAGAGGCTAAGTCAATCGAAGATTTATGCTCTAGTGCTTTTTATGATGATGTTTACATTCCTGATGAAAGTGACACAACAAATGCAGACATGAAAAAACTATTTGGACGTAAAAATGATGATACTCGGAAAGGGAGAGAGGAGCCAGATGTTGTTGTAGGTAGTCGGTGTAAATCTCTCTCCAGCAGTAGCTCGGAGGCAGATGAAGATTTAATGAAAACAGTGCCTATTGAAATATCAATAAAAGACGAGCAGGATGAGCATGTAAAAAATATAAAAGACAAGGTAAACAACAAAGAATCTAATGTAAATGCAAAAAGCAAGAAAACCAAACATGTTCCGGATTATGAACAATGGAATTTTCAAACACTGCTTACAAAAACGGGAATAAGCGTTGCTGAGCACGAAAATCTCACGGATACTGCCAGTGAGGATGACACTATTTACGATAACGCTGCTGACAAGCAGGAGACAGTGTCTGGACATAGCGATGATTCTGGTGTCTCAGAAACAACCACTCCCGATGAAAATCGAGCAGCTGATCAGCTGCGTGTGGATAGTATTACAGGTAGTCCAGATCTTCGGAGCTCAAACTTATCATCAAGCACCAGTTCAAGGGTTTCAACGACATGTAAGTTACAACTTTTATTTTTCCCTCTGCTTCTCTGATTCATGTGCATGAAGCAAGTGTGTTTTATAGAATTTGAAAAGATTTAAAAATCAATGGTTTTAACGCAATTTCTCCATTTTGTACAAAGTTTTTCAAAATGTGGTTCTGTACTGGACTGTATCAGAAAACGGCAAAATACTGGAAAACGCCCCGCTATAAATCACAAAAACCCATGAAAATCAAAATTATGTGTCAAAAAAGTTGCAATTGTTTTATGGATTAATTTCGTATATATCAAAATGCAATATTTGTCAACGGAATGAAGCTGAAAATTTCATTAATTTCTTCTTTTAACTCAAAAAACAATGCCACATGTATGCATTGACTGTATAGGGGCAGGGTGTTTGCAGGTATTATGCCCAGAAAACAGCTTTTTCCTCAGTGTTTTGTTATTTCCATATCATTACTCATTCACAAAAATCAGTTTTTCTCTGCTTAATCCTTTACCAAACAACGACACTTTAGACTTGCCCAAACTGAAAGTTTCCTGTTCTGCGGACAACAAAATAACTATGACTTAAACATAGAAATTTACCTTTGGAAGGGAAGAAAACATTGTGCGTAAAGGATAAAATGCAGGTCACCAGGATTTTCTCCTTTTCCCACAATGTTTTCAAAACACATTTTTCTTAGGGTTGTTAAAATCTGGGACTGTGTGGTAAAGAGTTAAAATGTTTCAATGTTCCGTTTTTACGACCCTGAGATAGAAGCCTTTTGAAAACATTGTGGGAAAAGGAGAAAATGCTGGTAACCAGCATTTTCTCCTTTTCCCACAATGTTTTCTACCCTGCTGGAAACAAATTTCAATTTTTGAGTTATATTTATTTTGTTGTCTGCAAGTGCATTCAATTTGGACAAGTCTAAAATTTTGTCGTTTGGTAAAGAGTTTTAAAAAATATGGGTAAACCTTTTACAGTCCCGAGTTTTAACAATCCAAAAGAACAAGGCTTTTGAAAACATTGTGGGTAAAGGAGAAAATGCTGGTGAACACCATTGTGACCTTTTACCACAATGTTTTCTAAACCTTCAAAGACAATTTACACTGATTGAGCTTCACTTATTGCGTTATCTGTAAATGGTTTGGATTTGGACATGCCAGAAATTTTGGGGTTTGGTGAAAAAGTTAAATCTAAAAATAGACTGCAAGGTTATTGGTTATATATGTTTAATATGTCACACCCACATACAGTTCTTTGAATAGAAATTATCCCAAGTGACACTTATTTTTAGCCATTCACTGAGCCGTTTATGAGGCAATCCCTTGTCACGACTACCATAAGTAAAAAGGCATTTGAAAATAGTATTGGCAAAGGAGAAAATGCTAGGAAAAAGCAATTTGTCTTTTCCAAAAAGTTAACGCTTAACCCATTCCCAAACAATCCCTGGTTTTCACGACCCTGAAAAAGAATCCTTTTGAAAACATCGTGGGAAAAGGAGAAAATGCTGGTAACCAGCATTTTCTCCTTTTTCCACAATGTTTTCTACCTTCCCAGAACAAATTTCAATTTTTAAGTCACGTTAGTTTTGTCGTCTGCAAATGCTTTCAATTTGGACCAGTCTAAAATTTTGTCGTTTGGTAAAGAGTTAACTATTTGCCACATAATCATGACTTTTTATGACTCTTCCTAGGGAAGAAGGCTTTGGAAACACTGTGGGAAAAGGAGAAAAATGCTGGTGAAATCAGCATTTTATCCTTTTCCCACTGTTTTCTACCATATCAAGCAGAGAGAGATAATAATTTCAGAAATATTTAATTTATCATCTGCAGATGGTTTGAATTTGGTCCAGCCCAAACTTTCATTGTTTGGCAAGGAGTTTAAAGCCTCTATATATTGATGGATATGTGAAATCATTTTGACAAAAGAAGAATTATGGGCAATTTTTATTTTGTCACAATGTTTTAAAATCTTGTCAGTTGCGAGAAGGGAAAACAAGTGAAGTCATCTGCTGATGTAAAAGAGCTTGGTCACAGAAGTTATAATTTTTTTTTGAAACTTTGATATCATATCTAAAGATAGGTCAAGAAGTGCTCTCATGTCTAGCAAATATTTGCTTTCATAATCCGTCACCAAATGAACCTGTGTTCTTTTGACCTAAAGAAAGAGGCTTTTAAAAACATTGTGGGAAAAGGTGAAAATGCTGGCAACCAGCATTTTCACCTTTTCCCACAATGTTTTCTACCCCTTCAAAGGCAAATCCTAACATTTGAGCCAAATTTATAGAACTGCAAATGCTTTGAGTTTGGACAAGTTTAAAGTTTTGTCATCTGGTATAGGGTTAAGACCCTAAAAAAAAAGAGGCTTTATTATTGTCCTTGAATAGGTTGAAAATATTGTAGGAAAAGGAGAAAATGCTGATAACCAGCATTTTCTCCTTTTCCCACAATTTTTTCATAAGGCTTCTCTTTTTGGGGTCGTAAAAACTTGGGATTGTGTGGTAACAAGTTAACCACAAGTGAACATGTTTTTATTGGCACATAGTTTGTGTCCTTAGGCAAGGCACTTTACCCAGCCCTTGTATTAGTAGATCATGACGCTAAGAAAATTGGTTAGGTTTACTATCACAGTGACATGACTTAACCTTTGCCAAACTATCCCAAGTTTTAAGGTCTAAGTTCCCTAACTCTCATATTTAAAGACGGATTGATTAGCTGTCGAGATTCATGTCGAATAGCCTTTACGAAAACCTTGATGTTTACCGATGAGTTCGGGGCAGTAGACCTTAACAACCATGAGGATATGCTGTTAACAGGCATTTTCTTCTTTTCCCAACGTTGGTTTTTACCCTTTCATAGAGAAATCAGTCTTTTGAGCTAAACATATTTTATTTATTGTCTTTATAGTTTCGCTTTTGATTTTTACATGTAAAGGGTTTAATTCATGGGTCAGTGTTTTGATTCATTTAGATTGAAAATGGCTCAGAGAGGAAATTCATAAATTTTATTGAAAAAAAAAAAGAAAACTAGACTGGGTGTTGGCCCATAGTAAGGATGTGAAACCCAAGAAGTTTGCCAAATGACATCGTTGATAATAGGTTTTTCATCCTTTTAACTCTTTAGCAAATGACAAAATTTTAGACTGGTCCAAATTGAAAGAACTTGCAGACAACAAAATAAACGTAACTCAAAAATTGAAATTTGCTTCCAGCAGGGTAGAAAACATTGTGGGAAAAGGAGAAAATGCTGGTTACCAGCATTTTCTCCTTTTCCCACTATGTTTTCAAAAGGCTTCTATCTCAGGGTCGTAAAAACCAGGGATTGTTTGGTGAAGGGTTAAGCAAGCAACTTTTTTGGTCTATTTGCTGCAGACAAGATTAGTAATTTTAAATTAATATTCACCGATGAATGGGAAGTTTTAAACCTTTGTTGTCAACCTGCCACACAATCTAGACTTTAAATATCCTAAAAGAAGAGAAAGCTTTTTTTGAAACCATCGTGGGAAAAGAAGAAAATGCTGGTAAGCAGCAAATATTTCTTTTTCCACAATGTTTTTTGCCCTGATCTTGATCTGGATCTACACTGTCCATTTTATGGACTAAATTAGAGCTCAGCACTTTAATGTTACTTGATGGAAAAAAGCTTGAACTGGTTCAAATTGAAAGCATTTGAAGATGACATTAAATTAGACTGGTCTAAATTGAAAGGATTTGCAGACGATAAATGTAACTGAAATGATGATTTTTGTTTTGGATGGGGAAGAAAACATTGTGGGAAAAGGAGAAAATGCTGGTTACCAGCATTTTCTCCTTTTCCCACAATGTTTTCAAAAGCCTTCTCCTACAGGGGCGTCAAAACTCGGAATTGTGTGGTAATGGGTTAATAAGTGTTGATGAAATGATTGAATTTTTCTGTGAAAGCATAGAAAACATTCTGGTTACCAGAATTTTCTCATTTTCCCTCAATATTTTCAAAAGTCTTCTTCCTTAGGGTTATTAACTCTTTACCACACGACAAAATTTTGGACTGGTCGAAATTGAAAGCATTGGCAGACGACAAAATAAATGTGACTCAAAAATTGAAATTTGTTTTGGGAAGGGTAGAAAACATTGTCGGAAAAGGAGAAAATGCTGGTTTAGCATTTTTCTCCTTTTCCCACAATGTTTTCAAAAGGCTTCTTTATCAGGGTCGTTAAAAGTCGGGATTGTGTGGTAAAGAGTTAAAACACAGGATTGTCGGGTGAAGGCTTACAGGATTAAAAATAAAGATCAGGGCCCCGTTTTACTAAGGTAGTTACGAACAAAACTTGCGTAAATTTTACGTAACTATAGTATGGTGGCATATTTCTGCCACGAGATACGAGATAACTATCCTGATTATTTTAGAAAACTATTACGATAAATCGAAGTTTCCTGGAAATTTTATCTTTTTATTTTATCTAGATAAAATTTCCAGGAAATTTTGATTTATCCTAATAGTTTTCTAAAATAATCATGATAGTTATCTCATATCTCGTGGCAGAAATATGCCACCATACTATAGTTAAGTATTTAACTTGCGCAAATTCTGTTCGTAACTACCTTAGTAAAACAGGGCCCTGATGCTTTTGAACAAAGATTGAAGGTTATGTATCATGGTCCGACACATTAAAATTACCTCTTACAGAATGACGCGATCTTCATGTAGCGCACTACTTTTGAAAAGAATGTGTTCAGAGGAGAAATTGCTCCTTTTGTCACAATGTTTTCCTTTGTATTAACCTTTAGAGTGCCAAATAAACCCTACAGACATTTTTAAATGTCGAAGTAAGACCCTGTTGTCTAGGTCATTTTTGTCTAGAATGTTTCCGCTAAGCAGGCAGTGTAGATCTAAATTGCATGTTTTGTGCAGTCTGATCTTGATGTATACTGACTACAAAAGCTTTATGGCTTAACTTTATTACACCTAAATTACAGTGAAGCTTTTACCACATGATCCTGAGTTTGATCAACCTTAGTTTAGTTTAAACATTTATTTTACATCGATCGAGGAGCAAGTTCTTACAACTTATGCTAATCTCTCTCGATTCTGCCTCCTGGGATCTACGGCCTTCCAACTTGGGGTCGTTAAAACTCAGGATTGTGTGGTAATGGGTTAATTCTTTACTAGACATTAAAGTTGAAAGCAGTTGCAGACGACAAATTCCGTATGACTCAAATGATAACGGAATTTTCTTTGAAATGTTAGTAAACGGTGTTGGAAAAGGAGAAGACGCTGGTTACTTGTAACAGTTTTCTCTGTTTCCTGAAATGTTTTTCGAAACTTTTCTTTGTCAGGGTTGTGAAGATTTTGGATTTGTGTGATAGGGGATAAATTCAAGGTCTATACTGACAGAAACTACATTAGACAGATCTTTTTGTAACATGAATATGTGATATTATAATAAATTTACACACTGGATGATCAATAGGTTTATATAAACATTTAAAACACTCATATTAAAGCTCCAATAGCACCTGAAGGTAAACAATGCAGGTGTTAAAATGCATTTGAATTTAAATCAAACCATTGAAAAGTATGGAAATTATTGTGAAGATGACTATTATTGTGTGGTCAGTCCACTGGTGTTAGTCGCTGGCATGAAAAATGAATTTAAAATTAAGGCAAAAGTTAAAGAAAAGATAGAGTTACCTGGCATCTTTTAACCTGATTTTGAAATTAATTTCTCTGACAGGGACTAACACTAAAGCTGAACAGACTAAACAATAATAGATTGTCATCTTAACAATGAAATTCATACTTTAAAATGGTATGGTTTAAATTTAAATGCATTTTTAACATCTGCTTTGTTTACTTTTGGCAGCTGTTGTTACTTTAACTCATACTTACCTAATAGTTCCTTTTTTGGACTAACAATCATGGCTTTAGACAACAATTTGGGTAAAAGTATAAACCAGCCTCAATTCCTTTTCTCACAATGTTTTCTTCCGTCTGGCCTATGGCTTTGTAGACAAATCCGGATATGTGACCATTTAACCCATTACCACACAGTGCCAACTTTTAACGACCTTTCTGACTTTTAACAACCTTGGGAAAGAATGCTTTTGAAAACATTGGTAACCAGCATTTTCTCCTTTTCCCACAATGTTTTCTACTCTATCAAAGTCAACCTCCACATTTTAGCCAGATTTGATTTGTCGTCTGCAAATGCTTTTGAATTGGTCAAGTCCAAAATTTTGTCGTGTGGTAAAAAGTTAAAATGATGTGTCTTTACAAATGCTTTCAATATAGACAAGTCTAAAATTTTGTAGTTTGGTAAGAGGTAATGCATAATAGTAATGTTGACTGTCCATATGTTGCAAGGACTGTTTCAGAGTCACCTTCAGCAATAATTTTACTGGATGAAACAGGTTAGCTCTGCACCAAACAGTTCCTACATTAAGCCTTTACCACACAATGACGACTTTTAACACCCCTGATAGAGAAGGCTTTTGAAAACATTGTGGGAAAAGGAGAAAATGCTGGTTACCAGCATTTTCTCCTTTTCCCACAATGTTTTCTACCCTATCAAAGAAAAATCATTTCATATGAACCACATTGAAACTGTCATCTGCAAATGCTTTCAATTCGGACAGGTCTAAAATTTGTCGTGTGGTAAAGGGTTAACATCCCTAAGAAAAAAGCCTTTTGAAAATATTCTGGGTTAAGGAGCAAATGCTGGTAACCAGCATTTTTTACTTTTCGCACAATTTTTTCTACCCTGTCAAAGAAAAATTGAGCCATTTGAGTCACATTGAAATTGTCGTCTGCAAATGCTTTCAGTTTGGACAAGGCTAAAATTTTGTCATCTGGTAAAGTAAGTTACAACTGAATATTAATGTTGACTGTCCATATGTTACAAGGATAGCTTCAGGGTCACCTATTGGATGAAACATGTTTATTTTATTCTTGATAAGGCCTAAAAAAATTTCTGTGTTTAGGGTTTCCCGACCCTACCTAGAAAATACTGCAGACCCTAAACTTTTTACCCTATGGTTCAAAAAAAAATTTTTTTTTTCGGGTGTGATTTCAGTACATGGTCCATGCAAAAAAATTCTGAAAAAAAAAAAAGAAATCCCAACCTACCCTACCTACAGGATCTCGGACCGAAACCCTAAAGACTGATATTATTTTGTTAGGCCTAACATAAGTGTAGACGAGACCTATTTGAAAGCACTATTTCTTTCCAAGGATTCATGATAGTCATTGAGACAGTGTTCATTCCTATCCCATTGCTGAACATTGTTTCGAGGATTTTTATATTTTTATGTGGGAAAGCAGCTAGTTGTTTGGAAAGAAAATCGTGCGGAGTACTGGTAAAAGAGACTTAAGGAAAGCATGGACAGGTGCACTGGCTGCCGCGATCTAACTTGAATAATGTTGAAAGCGGCATTAAATACCATACCATCATTCACAGCAATTGCAGAGGGCAAATTAAATGTTGCTGAAATGGTGATATCTTCTTTGAAAGGGTTGAGAAAACATTGTTGGAAATGGAGTAAATCCAGCATTTTTCCCTTTTCCAACAAGGTTTTCTTAAGCTTTCTTTTCCAAGCTCATTAAAGCTGTGCCTTGGTAGTGCAATAGCACAGGACTTGAGAACAGGGGATTGCCGCTTCAAATCCCAAGCTCGGCCAGTAGCTCTTTGAGGATTGATGATCAGGTCATTCCAACAGGATTCATTCCTCGCTGACCATTGATAATTTTTTCGATGATGATTTTGTCTGAAAGCAGCTAGTGGCTTTGGAAGAATATTGTGCAAAGTACTGGTGATTGAAACTCCCATGGAAAGTATGGATAGGTGCATTGGCTGCCACGATATAACTGAAATAATGTTTAAAATAGGGTTAACTCTTTACCAAACGACAAAATTTTAAACTTGTCCAACTTGAAAGCATATGCAGATGACAAAATAAACGTTACTCAAAAATTGAAACTAGATTTTGGAAGAGTAGAAAACATTGTGGGAAAAGGAGAAAATGCTGGTTACCAAACACAATGTTTTCAGAAGGCTTCTTTCTCAGGGTCGTTAAAACCAGGGATTGTTTGGTAAAGGGTTAACACCATAAAATCAATTGAAAGCATTTGAAGACAACAAATTAAATGTTGCCAAAATGGCAATATTTTCTTTGAAGGGTTGAGAAAACATTGTGGGAAATGGAGAAAATGCTGGTTACCAGCATTTTCTCCATTTCCTACAATGATTTAAAAAAGCTTGCTTCTTCCGAATTATTAAAACAGGGGATTGTTTTGGAAAGGGTCAAAAAATACATGTACACATACATTATGTTCATAATGGATTTCTGCTTGTCAGGGTTGCAATGCATCCAACTGACTAATCATCCTTCACCATACAATCCCATGTTTTAACAACACTGCAAAGAAGGCTTTTGAAAACATAGTGGGAAAAGGAGAAAATGCTGGTAACTAGCATTTTCTCCTTTTCCCATGTTTTCTAATGTTTCACAGACAATCCCATTATTTTTACCATATCTATTATGTCGACTGCAAATGGTTTGAAATTGGACCAGTCTAAAATTAAGTTGTATGGTGACAAGTTAAGATAAGTCACAGGGAAATATATAGATTAGTAATATAGAAGGATGTTAAACAGGAAACAGTGTATTGTCCCTTTCCCAAACAACAATTTAATGATCTTGTTGGAGAATGCTTTTGAAAACATCGAGGGAAAAGGAGCTAATGCTGGTGGCCAGTATTGTCTCCTTTTCCCACAATGGTCTCTATCTTTCAGAATCAAATCTTAACATTTGAGCTGCATTTTGTTTGTCATCTTCAACAGCTTTGAATTTTGGATGAGTCAACAATTTTGTTGGATGGTAAAAACTTATCTGATCTGTTACCAACGAAGTGAGTTTTAATAACCCTGAGGAAGAAGACTTTTATAAACATTGTGGGGAAAAGGAAAAAATGCTGGTGGCTAGAATTTTCTTCTTTTCCCAATGTTTTCTACCTTTCCAAAGGCAAATTTCAGTTTTTGAGCCATGTTTAATTTGTTGTCCGCACATGTTTTCCACATCGACTAGTGTAAAGTTTTGTTGTTCGGTAAAGAATTAACTCTTTACAATGAAGGTAACAAAAATATAGACTTCTTCATTTTGATAGCATTTCAAAGGGAAGTAAAATGTATCTTAATCCTGTTACCACACAATCCTGAGTTTTAAGGACCTTAACCCTTTACCACACAACAAAATTTTAGACCTGTCTGAATTGAAAGCATTTGCAGATGACAGTTTTAATGTGGCTCATATGAAATGATTTTTCTTTGATTGGGTAGAAAACATTGTGGGAAAAGGAGAAAATGCTGGTAACCAGCATTTTCTCCTTTTCCCACAATGTTTTCAAAAGGTTTCTTTCTCATCAGGATCACAGGGGATTGTTTGGTCAAGGGTTTAGGTGTTCACAGAAACTTTTAAAATAATGTGTTAAAAGTCGTCATTGTGTGGTAAAGGGTTAAGGAAGGAGGCTTTTGAAAACATTGTGGGAAAAGGAGAAAATGGTGGTTACCACAATGGTTTCTACCCTTACAGAGACAATTTTTATCCTTTAACTCTTTACCACACAATCACGAGTTTTAACGACCCTGGGGAAGAAGCCTTTTGAAAACATTGTGGGAAAAGGAGAAAATGCTGGTAACCAGCATTTTCTCCTTTTCCCACAATGTTTTCTACCCTATCATAGGCAGAAATCATCACTTGAGATACACTGAATATGTCATCTGCTAATGTTTTGAACTTGGTCTAGTCCAGAATTTTGTCGTTTGGTAAGAGTTAAGCCACTTCATATTTATTGTCTTCATAGACTTCAAATTTAGACAAGTCAAGAATTTTCTTATTTGTTATAGAGTTAATTGGTAGGATTGGTCATTGACAGGACAGAAAACATTTTTTGGAAACTTACTGATTGAATGGCGTTTAAGGCCACTTTCAACATTATTTCAGACATATCACAGCAACAACGCACATACCAGTATTCATGTATTTCATGGGTTTCACAAGTACAAGGCTAGGGCACTGAATTGTCTTGCTCAAGGGCACTCCCATGAAAAACCCAGTCGATCCAATGTGGCTTGAACCAGGGGTCTCAAGGGTAAGAGTCCTACACTTAGCTACGCAGGACCCCTTTTTGGAGATAAGGACAATTTGCAGATACTTACCAGCATTTACTCCTTTTTCCACAATGTTTTCAAAAGCTTTCTTTCATAGGGTTGTTAAAAGTCAGGATTGTGTGACAAAGGGTTAAATTCATGGATTTGCAAGTTTAAAGTAGATCTGATATTGTGACTACATTGTAATTGTTGCACTGTTCTGAAATGGTATATTCTGCTGCTTTATTGCAGAGGCTTGCATAGGAATCTGGTTTTCAAAACTTAACCAGACAACATGATTCTTGACTTGTTCAAATTGAAATCGGTTGCAGATAGATTTTTATTTTGCCTTTTATGATGGAATGTGCTGTGAAAAGAATTAAAAAAAAACATCGTGGAAAAATTAGAAAAATTGCTGGATACCAGTTAAAACATGGAACTGTTTGAAAAGGTGGAAGGAATAATTACAGCAAAAGAGACTCAAAAGAGAAAGATGCTAACGAATATATTGTAGACAAAAATTAGAAAATCAATGCTTTGAATTACCCATAGATTTTTGTTGAACAGGAATTTACTAGAGGTTTTTCCCCCCCTCTTTTCTCCACCATTAATGAAAAGTGATGCTCATCAGCCCAGTTGAACCCTGGCTCAAACCTTTACTAAATACAATGTAATCTTATGTTTTAACCCTTTACCGCACAATCCTGAGTTTTATAGACCCTGGTAGATTAGAATTTTTTGAAAACATTGGGGGAAGAGGAGAAAATGCTGGTAACCAGCATTTTCTCCTTTTCCCACAGTGTTTTCTAACCTTTCAGAAACAAATCCAGTCATTGGAGTCACAATTAATTTATTTTCTGTAAATGCTTTGAGTTTGGTCCAGTCCAAAATTCTGTCATTTGGTAAAGAGTTAAGGATACATCTGTACTCATTTTCAGCTAGTTTTTAACCCATAAATTCATCTTTACTTTATCAGTGTATAATTATTCTTGTATCTTTATCCTGAACATTGCCCTTGATGGTTGCTAGGTTGGATAGATTACACTGGATAGAAAATGCATTTCATTTTCTGGAGGCCATCAAGGAAATTACTGTTGTGACCATTCAGTTTAAATCGAAGAGTTCGGAGATTTCGAATATAATTATGTATTAGTATTCCTTACACCATATATGTTAGTAATTGATCTATGTTTACACAGCTGACTAAATTCTAAATCATTCTATATTCTATAAAATTTTAACTGCTTTTTTTTCTCTCTGGCTGTAAGGATGTATTTTTAAATACGCTAGGGAAGAAAGTTTTTGAAAGCATGGTTTTGAAAAAGTGTTGAACATTGCAATTGCAAAATGTTTCGATGATAGTTATGTGGGAAAACAGCCAGTGTTTTCTACTCTGCAAAATAGTGTCTAATTATATAATTATTTTCAATTTTGTAAGCAGTAAGTCTTTTCAGTTTTGAAAAGTCTAAAAAGTGTTGTTTGGGACAGGTTTAGCTCTTTACCAGATGTCAAAATTTTAGGCTGGTTCAAATTGAAAGCATTTGCAGACGACAAAATTACTTTCACTCAGAAATGGAAATTTGCTTTGGGAAGGATACAAAACACTGTGGGAAAAGGAGAAAATGCTGGTTACCAGCATTTTCTCCTTTTCTCACAATGTTTTCAATAGGCCTCTGTCTCAGGGTCATTAAAAGCGAGATTGTGTGGAAAAGGTTTACCCCTAATTCCAAATGGGGTATTTCAGATTTGTATCACTTTAACAAACAACAAGATTTTCTACTTTATGATATTTCATATCATAGACAGAAATCATCATTGGAGCTGCATCTATTTGAGCCATACTTTGTGAAAAGGGGGCTTAATTCATCTGCGAAAAGTATCGACCCAGGTCAGCCTGCGCAGTCCATCCAGGCTGACCAGGGCCGAAACTTTTCGCTATTGTTCAGTTTCCTGTATGTCCAAGGACAATACTACCTTATGATCCAGTCAGTTGTTGGACCAAATGAATTTTATGGATCCATAATCACACGATAACTAACTTGGCATAATGCGCCATAGAGATGCATTAAGCCCCCTTTTCCCAGTGCATGCCTCATTTTGTTGTCTGCAAATGCTTTCGATTGAGTCCAAAGTTTTGTCGTTTGGTAAAGAGTTAATATCTGTAACTGTCTTGTGTAAGTGGAAAAAAAAGGTTGTGTGCAAGTTTTAATGACTCATCCAAATTGAGAACAGTGGTAAAGTGTAGGACTGGTAACCTGGAGGGCCCAGGTTCAAGCCTCACTGGAAGCACTGGGTTTTTCATGGGAGTGTCCTTGGGCAAGACACTTCAGAGCCCCAGGCTAGTACTGATGAAAGCCAGAACATAAATGAATATGTGAGCTGTCACCGTGATCTGACTGAAATAATGTTGAAAGTGGCATAATATTAAAACAGTTTTATCAATTAATCAGTCCAAATTGAGAATGCTGTAAATACAGACTCCCCCCCAAAAAATGGTTTGAATGATGGGATGTGAGGTTGAAAGTGTAGAAAACATTGTAGGAAAAGGAGAAAATGCTGGTTACCAGCATTTTCTCCTTTTCCCACAATGTTTTCAAAAGGTTTCTTTCTCATGAGGATCACAGGGGATTGTTTGGTCAAGAGTTTAGGTGTTCACAGAAACTTTTAAAACAGTTTCCTGGTTTTTCATTGTCTATTTTTTCCCTGTGGAACATCTGTTTCAAATTAAACATTTGAAAAATTCCAGATGTTCTCATGAATCCTGGTTCAGCCCTTCGCTAAAGACAAAATTTTAGACTTGTTCAAATTGATTCCGTAAATTTTGCAATTGAACAATCAAATATTGCTCTGTTTATAGGATTTGTCTTTGAAAGGGTAGAAAACATTGTAGGAAAAGGAGAAAATGTTCATTTTCCTACAATGGTTTCTAAAAGCCTTCTTCTTCAGGTTTGTGAAAATACGGGAGTATTGGGTAAAAGATAAATGCCTTCAAGTGCATCTTGGCATACCTGCATTATATTTTACTGCATTCTTTAAAGACATAATATTTAAACAGGTGAATTTTAAAAATCTGGCATTTGATTGTCCAATTAAAACCTACTCACCTAAAATATATCACACTCTCCTGCAATCTGATCTTGCCTTGTACTGTTTGCACATAACTTGGTTTATTTTACGTTGACCAAAAGGAAGAATTTTAGACTTTCCTAAATTATTGAAAGCATTTTCAAGCAACAAATTACTTGTGGATCTGATGATTGTATTTGTCTCTGAAAAGCTAGAAAACATTGTGGGTAGAGGAGAAAATGCTGGTCACCAGCATTTTCTCCTTTTCCCACATTGTTTTTAAAAGCTTTCTTTCTCAGGGTCGTTAAAAGTCAGGATTATGTGGTTAGGGGTTAACCCTTTTCTAAATCAGTCCCTTGTTTAACCCTTTACCAAACAATCCCTGGTTTTTACGACCCTGAGATAGAAGCCTTTTGAAAACATGTGGGAAAAGGAGAAAATGCTGGTAACCAGCATTTTCTCCTTTTTCCACAATGTTTTCTACCCTGTTGGAAACAAATTTCAATTTTTGGGTTACGTTTATTTTATCGTCTGGAAGTGCTTTTAATTTGGACCAGTCTAAAATTTTGTCATTTGGTAAAGAATTAACCCTTTCCCAAACGACAAATTTTAGACTCTTCCAAACTGACAGCATCTGCAGACGACAAATTCAGAATTGGTATGAATTAGCTTTAGGTCTCTGATAGGGTAGAAAACATTGTGGGAAAAGGAGAAAATGCTGGTTACCAGCATTTTCTCCTTTTCCCACGATGTTTTCAAAAGCCTTCTTTTCCAGGGTCGTGAAAACCAGGGATTGTTTGGTAAAGGGTTAATGACTGAAATAATCTAAGAAGGCTTCAGAAGACGTTGTGGGAAAGGTAGTCGATGCTGGTAACCAGCATTTTCCCCTTCAGCCACAATGTATTCAACTTTATCAAGAGTTTTTGTCTTGTAAGGAATTAATTTTTGTCCAATGCACATTAACCGCTGTACTTTTAGATCTATTATGAATAACATGCAAATCGATCAATGTAAGTGCAAGGGTTTTTTTTTTCATTAACAGCAGAAACATTATCAGAAAAGAAGCAATTGTTACTAGCGATTGCTTCGTTGCCTGCACAATGTGCCATTTTTGTCAACTGCAGTGGCATAATTTTGATGATAAGTCATATTTTTAAAGGCACATGTTAAACATTTTCTCTTTTTCAAACATTTTTTTCAGATGCCTTCAAATGCAGGATTATCGATTGTTCTGTTTAATTGTTTACAGAGGAAAAGGGGTTTCTGTGTGGCTCAGTGGGAAAGTGTAGGACCTGAATCCTAATGGAGGCCCCAGGTTTGTGCCTGGCTGGATTCTCTTGGCTTTTCATAGGAGTGTCCTTGGGCAAGACACTTCAGAGTCCTAGGCTAGTACTGGTGGAACTCAGGAAATACATGAATATGTAAGCTGTTGCAGTGATATGATTGAAATATTGTTGAAAGTGGCATAAAACACCATTCAATCAATCAACCAATCAATAGAGAACATCACCCTGCAAATAGTGCACTAGTAAAAAATGTATGCTTTATATAATTGGCAGGGAGGGGGGGGGCTTATATTATTAATAAATGTTATTGAATATTTTAGTATTTTGGTTAAAGATATATCGTTTTCATCCATTTTTTTTAATTTTTATGTTACGAAACTATAATCATTCTTATATCTTCATGCCAAATGTTGCCCCGGACGGTTGCAAGGTTGCACAGATTACGAAGGATAGAAAATGCATTTCATTCTATGGAGGCTATCCCTAGAGATTACAACCACAGTTTCTGGTTTAAATCGAAGACAAATCCCTGGTGTTTCTTTATCCCATACACCTTGTATTGATTTTTTATCTATGTTTACATGTCTAACTAGATTCTACACACTATAAGTTTTAACAGTGTTTGTTTACTCTCTGGCTGTAAAGATGTACCTTTATGAGCAAAGGGTTAATTACGTCTTTATTTAAAATTATACTCTGATGATTATGCAGAGCAGTTAGCAGCACACTAATAATTCATAGCCAAGAGGAAAAAATACTTAAACCATAATATATGTCAGGTGTTTAACCCTTTACCATACAACGCTGATTTTTAACTACTCTGAGGAAGAAGCCTTTTGAAAACATTGTGGGAAAAGGAGAAAATGTTGGTAACCAGCATTTTCTCCTTTTCCCACGATGTTTTCTACCCTATCAAAGAAAAAATGCATCATTTGAGCCACATTGAAATTGTTGTCTGTAAATGCTTTGAATTTGGAAGAGTCTAAGATTTTGTCATGAGGTAAAGGGTTTACTCTTTACATGATGACCAGATTTATACTTGTCCACTTTGACAGTTTTTGCAGATGAAAAGTTGAATATTGTGAAAGGGATCCTAGGACATGTCTTTGAAAGGATAGAAAAACATTGTGCGAAAAGGAGAAAATGCTGGTTACCAGCATTTTCTCCTTTTCCCTCAATGTTTTTTCAAAGGTCTCCTTCCTCAAGGTTGAGGATTGTTTGGTAAAGGATGAAAAGCTGTCAGTCACCTTGCCCTGTCCCACATAATTATGGATGAGTGGTGTTACATGCCTATTAGTACAGATAACTGTTCCCACTTATAATTTTAGTTTTTGATAGGTTGCATCTGGGTGCAGAGGCAACTGCCCTTCCCCCCCCCCCCCACCACAAAATGGGAGAAAACTCTGCACTATGGACATGTTTAAATTCTCATATCTTTATAAATTGACCAAACTAAAATTTGAAAATACATGTTGCTTGTGTATTCCATAACCCTTTGTTTCAAATACAGGATAAAATTATTTAATTCATCTTTTCCTTGAGATGTTTGTGTTTCCCAAAATAGACACAAAATGGCACATACCATACAAAAATAGACATACATTAAGTGTCATTACTGTATTGGAGAATTACATGTTATGAATGACTTCTAAAAGCTCTTTTGGTGAAGAAACATTTAATAATTTGTCCTTGGTCATGCGTCATTAAAAATTAATAGCAGTTCACTGTAATACAGGTTAAGCAGAGGAAAAAGAGAGCCAGCAAAGCGCTGTAGCTCTTCTTCCAGAAACTTCATGATGGAGACATTACGGTACACAATAACATTAAGCATCCAAATTGAACAGAGGCATTGTAAATGTCTCATAATCGAGACTAGTATGCCTATTAATTTTGGAGTAGCGATAATAAATAGATAATTTCCAAAAGTTTTTCTTTCAGTATTATGAGTGTTCCATAAAATTTCTGTCATTGTGCACCAGATTTCTTAACCCTTTACCAAACAATCACTGGTTTTAATGACCTAAAATCTGAAAACATTGTGGGAGAGGGAGAAAATGCTGGTAACCAGCATTTTCTCCTTTTCCCACAATGTTTTCTACTCTTCCGAAGTCAAGTTTCAGTTTTTGAGTCAAGTTTATTTTGTCGTCTGCAAATGCTTTCAATTTGGACAAGTCTAAAATCTTGTCGTTTGGTTAAGAGTTAAACGGGGGATAATTTGGTAATGGTTTAAAAACCCTTAAAGTGCCGAATGGACCCAGCTGACATTTTCAGTCTTGAAATAAGACCAAAATTATTGTGATTTCATGGTTGTTTTTGTCAATAGTGTTTTACCAAAGCAGACAGCATAGATCAATATGTTTGAGCAGGGCAGACAGTGTAGATCAGAGATCAGACTGCATGTTGAGTGCAGTATGATCTTGATCTACACTGGCCACAAAGGCGCTTTATGGGTTAATCTCCAAACTCCCTCCCTCTTTGGCCATCTTACTTCAAACTTTCCTCATTGAGGTTCTTTGGTGAGGGAAAAAAAAACGCTTTTGGGCAAAATAAAGTTAAAAAGTCATTCTAAATCTCCTTAAGATAAATGCTCAAAGATGGAAGTTTTTTATAAAGTCATACCAGCCGACTGATGACCTACACAATTCGGTCACACATGTCAAAAATCTTATTAAATATACTTACTGGTGTACATAGTGTTACCGCCCATACATCTTGTCTGCTATTGTGATTGTAACTCTTTACCACACAATCCTGACTTACAATGACTATAAGGAAGAAAGCTTTTGAAAACATTGAGGGAAAAGGAGAAAATGCTGGTAACCAGCATTTTCTCCTTTTCCCACAATGTTTTTCTATCCTGTCGAGGGCACATTCTGTCATTTGGGCCATCTTGAATTTGTCAGCTGCAAATGCTTTGAATTTTCACATGTCTGAATTTCTGTTGTTTGGTAAAGAGTTTAACCCTATGAGCCCAAATAAACCTCACATATTTTCAGTCCAGATATATTAGACTCAAATTATTACAGTGTAGTGTCTGTGGCTGTGAGGTAGAGCGTCTGCATTGTAACCATAAGGTCCTGAGTTTGATACCTGGGAGCGGCTATCAGCTTTGGGATTGATCATTATGGCCCACACATTTTGCCTGAGTATTGGACGAAGTGCAGTTCCAAAGAAGCATAATGATAACGAGCATTTTCTCCTTCCTCTACACTGTTTTCTACCCTTTTTGATACACTTCCATCCTTTGACCCACATTTGATTTGTTGTCTTAAGTTTGTTTTGGTTTGGTTTGTATTTGAGTTTAACGCCATTTTAACAGCTTAGGTCATATCATGGCGGTCAATGACGTACCCATGTGTTTCCTGGCTTTCTCAAACCGGTACTGACACAACTTTTTTTCCAAAGCCACCGACTACTTTTCTCACATGCATCAGGTTTTAGAGACAAAAAATGGACGGACAGAAAGTTCACCGCAACCGGGTATCGAATCCGTAACAACCTGGTTACGAGTCAGATACACTAACCACTGAGCTACTGTGCCGGACAAAGAATTAAGTGCTTTGGATTTGGAAAAAGTTCAAAATTTTGTTGTCTATGAACTCTTTATTTTACAAAATAAATGTGACTCAAAAATTAAAATTTACCTTTTGTAGGGTAGAAAACATTGTGGAAAAAGGAGAAAATGCTGGTTACCAGCATTTTCTCTTTTTTTCACGATGTTTCCAAATGCCCTCATCCACAGGGTCATTAAAACTTGGAATTGTGTGGGAAAGGTTTATATTGTTAAAATCTATGCAAAACAGTGTAACAGGTGGTGGGGAGTCAATTTTTTTTTTTCTAAAAAGGTGTTTTTTATCATAGAGGAGTGAAAAGGTAACTAGAACATAAACACAGTTTGTAAACTTCGAAGTAAACATTGAAAGATCTGAAGAGGCTTCAACTTTAGATAGAGGTTGTAATGTTTAATCATTTACCAAACAATCCCTGGTTATCACAACCCGGAGAAAGAAGACTTCTGAAAACATCGTGGGAAAAGAAGAAAATGCTGGTAACTGCATTTTCTCCCTTTCCAACAATATTTTCTACCCTATCAAAGACAGAAATCATCATTTGAGCTACATTAAAATTTTTGACTGCAAATGTTTTCAATTTGGTTCTTCACAAAATTTAGTTGTTTGGTAAAGGCTTAATCATGTAGTATGCAAGTTGTCTTTTAATGACTCATAGGAAGAAGGCTTTTGAAAACATTGTGGGAAAAGAAGAAAATGCTGGAAACCAGCATTTTCTTCTTTTTCCACAATGTTTTCTTTCCTTCCAAGGCTGACCTGGACCAAAACCTTTTGCTTTTGTTAAATTTTCTGTATATCCGAGGACCATTCTACCTCTGGAGTCAGCTGTTTGATAGACAAAATGGATTTTATGGACCATTATTATGTTATGACATGCTAGGTGTAATGCATCACAGAAAAATGCATTAACCATATACCATGCAATCTCAAGTTTTGACAGCTATATCATGAAAGCTTTTTGAAAACATTATGGGAAAAGGACTCTGACAGTGCTGGTAACCAGTATTTTCTCCGTTCCTCATAATGGTTTCTTATCCTTCAAGGACTAATCCCACCATTTCAGCAACATTTAATTTGTCGGCTGTACATGCTTTTGATTTGGACAAGTCCAAAATTTTGTCGTAGGGTAAAGACTTAAACCCCCTTTTTGCCAGAGCATGGCAAATCATTTAGACCTCTTGGGTTGTGCCTGGTTGATCTGACGTTGACATGCAGGGCTGATAATCAAGGAGTCTAAGAGTTTGTATCCATGCCACCTAGAAAAATCTTCTCAAGTATGATGATTTGCATTGTGAGAGAGTTCATTCCTCTCTCACTACTCAACAATGTTTTGACAGTGTTTATGAGAGAAAGCAGCCAGTGGTTTGGTAAGAATGTTGTGCAGAGTGCTGGTAAAGGAAACTCCAGGAGCACACAGGTAGTTGCTCTTGCAGCTGTGCTATTGTGTAAAATTATAATTGTCAGACAAACAAGAACAAAATTTAATGTCTGCAACATTGATTAAGGCTTTTGTAGGCATTACATTTAAAGATCAGACTACTCAGTGCAGAGTGTAGGTGGTAAAATTTGTCTTCAGGCAAGACATAATTAACCCTTTACCACACAGTCCTGAATTTTAACTACACAAGGAAAGAAGGCTTTTGAAAACATTGTGGTGAAAAGGAGAAAATGCTTTCACAAGCATTTTTACCTTTTCTCACTAATGTTTTTGATCCTTTTACGGACAAATCCAGTCATTATTTGAACCATAAAGAATTTGTCGTCTGAAAATGATACCAATTTGGAGAGTCTAAACTTTTGTTGTCTGGTAAAGATTTAACCCTTTACTATACAATCATGTGGTTTTTACAGCCAGTACATGTAGTTGATAATGAAACGCATGGGAAACATTTCTCCTTTTTCTAAAATGTTTTCTATCCTTTCAAGGACAAATACAGTGTTTATTGAGTGACAGTGGCTTTGTCATCTGGAAATTGAAAATTGAAAGCATTTGCAGATGGCAATTTAAATGTGGCTCAAATGGCGATTTCTGTATATAATGGGTTAAAAACATTTTGGAAAAAGGAGAAAATGCTGGCTACCAGCATTTTCTCCTTTTCCCACACAGTTTTCAGAAGCCTTCTCTTGCAGGGTTGTTTAAAACCAGGGATTGTGTGGTAATAGATTAAAGTGGTCAGAAAGATTTCAGAATAGCAATTGATAATTTTGTTTGAAAGTTTTATGTCAAATTTGGGGTGTACAAGTAATTTCAAAATGGATATTTTATTTGTATGATGTTTTGTATGCTGAGATTTACAACATTGTGACAGAAAAGGTAAAATCCTTATTCTTGGTGAATGCAATCCCACAGTTGCAATCACTCCCACAACATCATGAAAAGATAAGATCATGTACTATCAACTATTACTGCACGAAAATACAATTACCATACATCAAGTTTTAAACCTTTAACACACAATCCCAAGTTTTAACGGCTATGAAATAGAAAAGCTTTTGAAAATGTTTTGGGAAAAAAAGAAAATGCTTGTGACCTGAGCATTTTCCTCTTTTCCCACAAAGTGTTTTCTACACTTTCGCAACCAAAAGGCGTAATTCCAGCCACATCTAAATTGTCATCTGCAAATGCTTTCAGTTTGGACATGTCTAAAATTTTGTCATTTGGTTAAGAGCTAAAGGTAGAATTGTGATTGTTGTTACCAAGTACTTGTACGTCATTAATTCTCATAGTTACCTTAAAATAGAAAATAGTTTAATTTCTATAGTTTTTAGCTCCACTGGCCGAAGGCCAGCGAGCTATTGTCATGGCGTTGTGTCCGTCGTGCGTCCGTCCGTTTGTCCGTCCGTTCGTCCGTGCGTGCGTCCGTAAACTTTTTCTTTAAAAAACTTCTCCTCAGAAACTATTGACTGGATTTTTACCAAATTTCACAGGAATGTTCCTTTGGTGGTCCTCTTTCAAATTCCTTCAAATAATTGTGTTCCATGAAGAATTCTGGTTGCCATGGCAACCAAAGTAAAAAACCTTTAAAAATCTTCTCCTCCCAAACCGCTATTTGGATAGCATTATTATTTTGCAGGAATGTTCCTTAGATACAGGTTTACAGAATTCCTTAAAAAAAAAAAGATATGTCAAAAAACATGGCTTTTATGGGAGACTCATTTTCCTTTTATGGTATAAAGTAAAATCTTTGAAAAATTTCTTCTCTAAAACTATTCATTGGATTTCATTGTTGTTTTGCAGGTAAGTTCCTATGGTGGTTGTCTACCAAATTGTTTCTTCAGTGAGCTAAAATGCAGGATTGAATGATAATTGTTAAAAACTTCCTTTCGCCATTATAGAAATATCAGGCCTGTGGAGCGATACAGGCGCTAAAGCACCTCTAGTTATTGTAAACAGGACTCAAGGTATCACTCCCATAAATTTTTGTAGAAAAAAATACACTCACATTGTATAAATTATGGTAATCAGCGTGGACCACCATGTTAACTCATTACTTCAAAAAATTTGTGGCCTGAACATTCAGGTTTGATCCTTGCTGAGCTGGGTTAGGGTTAACATGTTAGTGCCTTTCAGAAATGAATGTTTAACCCTTTACCACATAATTCCGACCCTAAAGAAGAAAGCCTTTTGAAAACATTTGGGGAAAAGGAGAAAATGCTGGTAACCAGCATTTTCTCCTTTTCCCAAAATGTTTTCTACCTTTTCTAAGACAATTTTCTCCATATTAGCCACATTCAGATTGTCATCTGCAAATGCTTTCAATTTGGACCAGTCTTACATGTTGTCGTTTGGTAAAGACTTATTCTAACATGACACATGAATTCGGCTGTATAAACACAGTGCAACGAAAGTGTGGTAAAATCTGCGTCATTCTATATCGAGTGACGTCATTCTGTATAAAGTAAGTTAAAATTCAATGGCATCCGCGGTTTTACTTTAAGTATGAACTTGTTTTCCTTGCATTAAGAGTTGGTCTTGTTAGAATCGAAATATATCTTCTATCGTGGTTTATCAAGAGCGACAGCCCGAGTGGTTTATTTATTGCGCCTCATAACTCACAACCTGGTTTATTGAACGATAAACCACGATAGAAAGAAGATTATTTCTTAAAATTAATAGACCATCAGCAATGTGGGGTGACCAGTGCACCTATCCATGTCAAGGGCTAAACCAGGGATTCAGAATCATTTTGCACTCTGAATCAAGAGTGTTACTTCACCCTTGGGCTGCTTAGCATGATGAGTAGTATTTTTGCAGACTGTGTAAACCAAGATCAGACTGCACAGAACATGCAGTCTGACCTTGATCTATAATGTCTCATACAGTGAGCATTTTCCATTTTCCATAGAAAAGACGTAGGATAAAATCGCAATATTTTGCTTTCAACTATCTGTTGGACATTGTTATTTTATTTTTCTTTGCATTTATTATAGGCCCAGTGATGGAAATGTAGTTTTTCTATAAATGGATAAAAAAATGTTTCACCCGTTCCATTTTTCTACAATAAATTCTTTACCAAACGACAAAATTTTAGACTGGTCAAAATTGGAAGGAGTTGCAGACGTCAAAATAAATGTGACTGAAAAATTGAAATTTGTTTTGGGAAGGGAGGAAAACATTGTGGTTACCAGCATTTTCTCCTTTTCCTACAATGTTTTCACAAGGCTTCTTTCTTAGGGTTGTTAAAAGTCAGGATTGTGTGGTAAACGGTTAAGCACTTGCGTATTGTGTGCAATGGATGCTATGCCCTCGCATATGTTTATTTTTCTGAACCACGCTACCCCTCATGTCAGTCTTTTCAAGTGGCTTGTTGCTTTCTCACATGTTCTCCCACAAAATTAACGTGGAAACAATGTGAGTTTAGTTGTGAGAGAGGAATCCAATCATCGTTTAGACATGGCTGCTGCCAGCGCACCTATCAGTGCTTTCCTGGAGTTTGTTATACTGGTACTTTGCACTTTATTCTTCCAGATCTACTGGCTATTTTCCCACGTTACAATGGTCAATACAATGATCGCCAGAAAGAGACGAATGTTGCAATCTTAGTAAATCCTCATTTAATCCTCCTAAAAGAAATTAGTCAAGCTGAGGATTTGAACCTAAGTGATCCCCTCAGTTTTGAGCCCTGGATTGAGCTACATGGCTCAGCCCCAGCAATAACACTAATTGCTATTGGGAACTCAAAGCCTATCAGGAACAATAGCTGGTTATAATGGCTGCCATATACCATTGTAATTTGCATAACTGAAATTTACAAGACAGAAAAACTTTTTAACAGGCAATTGCTTATTGTTATTATAGTGCCTAATTATACAATCATTGTGGGTTTTAACAATTCCTTTCTGCTGACATGCAATAAAAGTATTCATTGTATTACCCCTAACCCATGTCCACACAATCCAAAGTTTTAAAGATCCTGTGCAAGTAAGCTTTGAGAAGCATTGTGGGAAAAAGAGAAAATGCTGGTAACCAGCATTTTCCCCTTTGCACACAATGTTTATTACCTTTCCAAAGATAGAAATCATTGTTTGAGCTTCATTGGATTTGTTGCCAACAAAATGCTTTCAGCTTGGTGAAGTCAAAAATTTGTTTTCTGGTAACGATTTAACCAGTAACTGTACAAAATACCCTGAATGAGGTTGTCGGTCTGTACGTCAGTCTGTCTGTCAGTCTGTCCTTAGACAAAAGTCTGTGTCCTCTTCCTTAGCCTACAGGTTTCAACCAATTTGCCTGAACATTCAACCTTTTTTCAAACAAGTATGAGTCAAAGACCCTGAGAAAAATGGCTAAAATTGTGACTAAAGGAAAATTGAAATTTTTGCACAATGTTTACTACTGTTTCAAAGACAAATCTCATCATTAGAACCACATTTACTTTGTTACATGCAACCATTTTTAATTTGGAGAAGTGTTGAATTTTGTAGTTTTATAACTGTTTACCACATGAGCAAAATATGGACCCTTGGACGTCCAAACTGAAAACATTTGCAAACAACAATTTTAATGTACTTAAATTATGGCATTTGTTGAAAGGGTAGAAAACTGTGGGAAAAGGAGAAAATGCTGGTTACCAGCATTTTCTCCTTTTTCCACAATGTTTTCAAAGGGCTTCTTCCTCAGGGTCATCCAAAATCGTAAATGTGTGGTAAAGGGGTAAAGGTTTAATTGATAGTCTGAAGGGATGGAGAAATAAACAAATCTTATAGAAATAAAACACAAATCTCAACAGTAAATACACTAAACATAGACTATTTACGTATGACATTGTATGTATGACATTGTAGTGTAGTTCATGACTGTATGACAATGTTGTTTAGTTCACGATTCAACTCTTTACCTCTTGCCGACGAATTTTTATGTCATATGAAAACAGTGTGGCAATAGGAAAAATTGCTCATTATGAGCCATTTCTCTGTTGACCACTATAATAATTTCTGAGATATTCATAAATTATGTTTCAAACCTAAATTCATGTTTTGATTATTCTTATTTTTACATTGATACCTTTTTATCGCTTCATCAAACAATCCCATGTTTTAATGACCCTATGGAGGTAGACTTTCGAAAACATTGTTGGAAAAGGAGAAAATGCAGCATTTTCTCCTTTTCCCACAATATTTTGTACACTTTCATAGACAAATTTTGTACACTTTCATAGACAAATTTCATCATACGAGCCACATGAAAGATGTTTCAAGTTGGACTTTTTTCCTGTGGTAGAAAATGCCATATTGCTTGGAGAGTAAATTCTGTACCAGAAGGCAGAATTTTAGACTGGTCGAAATTGAAAAGCATTGGCAGACAACCAATTGCATATCACTCAGAAGATGGGATTTGTTTTTAGTGGGGTAGAAAAATTGGGGGAAAAGTAGAAATGCTGGTTAACTCTTTACCAAACGACAAAAAATTAGACTGGTCCAAATTGAAAGGATTTGCAGACGACAAATTAAATGTAACTGAAATGATGATTTTTGTTTTGGATGGGGAAGAAAACATTGTGGGAAAAGGAGAAAATGCTGGTTACCAGCATTTTCTCCTTTTCCCACAATGTTTTCAAAAGCCTTCTCTTACAGGGGCGTCAAAACTCGGGATTGTGTGGTAATGGTTTAAGTCATCTGTTGCCAACTTATTTAACTCTTTACCAAATGACAACATTTTAGTCTGGTCCAAATGTAGCACAAATGTTGGGATTTTTATCAGAAAGACAAGAAAACATTGTCGGAAAATGAGAAAATGCTGGTTACAAGCATTTTCTCCTTTTGTCACTCTGTTTTTTAAAAGGGTTCTTCTCCAGGGGTAGTTTAAACACAGGGCTGATTCCTGGTCACTCAGACGATAGCGTACAGGACTTGAAAACAGGTTCACTGGTTCAATCTATGGCTCTGCCAATTTCTTTCCAAGGATTGATGATGATAAAGATAGTCATTGTGACAGGATTCATTCCTCCCTCACCCCTGACCATTGTTTTAACGATAGTTATGTGGAAAAGCAGCCAGTGGCTTGAAAAGAATATTGTGCGGAGTACCAGTAAAAGAAACTCCGGGAAAGCATTGATAGGTGCACTGGCCGCCGCGATATGACTGAAACACAATGCAATCAACTTTACAAGGGATTGTTTTGTAAAGAGTCAACCCTTTACCACACAATGACGACTTTTAATGACCCTTAGGAAGAAGCCTTTTGAAAACATTGCGGGAAAAGGAGAAAATGCTGGTAAGCAGCATTTTCTCCTTTTTTCCCACAATGTTTTCTGCCAAACTAAACACAACTCTCAATTTTTGAGACACATTTGTCGTTTGCAAATACTTTCAATTTGGGCTAGTCTAAAATTTTGTTGTTTGGTAAAGAGTTAAGGAGGTAAAAAGTTACTTCGCCCCACCTTTCCATTATAGCTGGTGGGCTTGGTTTTACATGATGTTGATGGTATTGTTATTTTTGTCCTGTTTTGTAGGAAATAAATTACGAAATTAAATAAATAGGATTTAATCTTTTCAACATCTGCCTTCTTTTTTGGCCTGTTTACATGAATACTTTTAAACCCCTTACCAAATGACAAAATGTTAAACTGCCCAAATTCAAAACATTTGCAGACAACAAATTGAAGGTGGCTCAAATAATGAAACTTGCCCATAATTGAGTAGAAAACATTGTGGGAAAAGGAGAAAATGCTGGTTACCAGCATTTTCTCCTTTTCCCACAATGTTTTCAAAAGTTGTCTTTCTCAGGGTCGTTAAAACTCGGGATTGTGTGGTAAAGGGTTAAACCTCTTACCAAATGACAAAATTTCAGACTCCTTCAAATTGAAAGAAGCTGTAGACGACAAATTAGATCAGATCGGCTTTATCTTTGAAACCGGGTAGAAAACACTGGGGGAAAAGGAGAAAATGGTGGTATCAGCAGTTTCTCCCTTGCCAGAATGTTTTCAAAGGCCTCTTTTCCCAGGATTGTCAAAATATTGGATTGTTAGTGCATGTAATGCAAGAACTTTACTATTATACCTTCTTAAATTTACCTGGGAAATGTTTTAACCTTTTACCCCACGATGCCCAGTTTAAACGGCCCTGACAAGCCTTTGAAAACATTGTGAGAAAAGGAGAAAATGCTGGTTCCCCTTTTCCCATGATATTTTCCAGAGCCATCTTGCATTGAACTGTTGTTAAAACTCTGGATCATTTGATAAAGGGTATTTAGTTTAAGGTGCAAAGGGTTTATTGTAAAAAAATAAGCAAAAACACATTCTTTTATCATTGAACTCTGTGGTCTACATTTACATACAAATATAATTGACTTGCCCTTGTTTTTTAGACAATCCTGACTGAACATTAACTTGAATACTAACTTGAATACACTACAAAATTTAGACTTGACTAAATTAAAAGCACTTGGAGACAGCATATTAGATGTGGCGGAAATGATGATATTCGTCTTTGAGCCAGTGGCTTGGAAAGAAAATTGTGCGGAGTACTGATAAAAGAGACTCCAGGAAAGCATGGATAGGTGCACTGGCCACCGCGATATAAATGAAATAATGTTGAAAACGGCGTTAAACACCATACAATCAGTACAATTTGTCTTTGAAAGGGTAGAAAACATTGTTGGAAAAGGAGAAAATGCTGTCGACCAGCATTTTCTCCTTTACCCACAGTGTTTTCAAAGAACTTCATTCTCACACTGGGATTGCATCTTAAAGGGCAAAATAAGTAAATGTATACTCCTGGCAACAAAAAATAATCAAGAAGGATTTTTTATTTAATCAAGTACTGCTTTATGTGGGATCTTGCGTGACTCAGCGGTAAAGTATAGGATTTGTACCCTGGAGACCCCAGGGTCCATATTCAGCAAACACTCCTTGGAACGTTGTTAGTCTTATTCTCCAGAATTTTCAGAATTTGAAAGTAAAATGGCTTCTGATTGAATAAATTTTGCTAACTTGAAGCACTTGATTCTTATGGGAGGGTAACTTCAGAGCCCTAGCCTAGTATTGTGAATCCCAGGGCATATATGAACAAGCAAGCTGTTGCTGTGATTTGACTAAAAAAAAATGTTAAATGGTATAAAACACTTTTTTCAATCCATCCATCCATCCATCCATCCGTTCATCCGTTTGTCTGTCCATCTGTCTGTCTGACCATCCATCCATCCATCTATCTATCCATCAATCAATTCATCCATGCAACCGACTGACTGACCAACCAACAAACCAACCAGTCAGTCAGTCAACCAGCCTGGCAGCGTGTCAGTCAGTCAGTCAGTCTTTCAACAAACCAACCAACCAACCAACCAATCAAGTTTATGTCACACACATTGTATGTGCAGGAGAGTTTATGAATTATGACTAACTAAAACATATTACTAGGGATTTAATACATGGAAAGTAATTCTTTACCAAATGACAGAATTTAGACTCATCCAAGCATTTTCTTCTTTTCCCACCATGTTTTCAAAAGCCTTCTTTCTCAGAGTCACTAAAACAGGATTATTTGGTAAAGTGTAAAATTAATGTCATTTATCTTGACAAAGCCAGAGGATGTATCAAGACAGTAATGTATGCATTGTAGACTAAAATTTAATTTAAAATTAGGTCAAAACTAATTGTAAACGTCTCATTTTTAATGTGATGTACATTCCTTTCTCTTTTTCCTTGCTTGATAGCTGGTGTGGTGTTTTTCGCTGTAATTAACAATTTAAGTTTGAGCCATGCTCTGTGAAAAAGGAGTTTAACACAACTGCAAACGTCATTGACCCAGGTCAGCCTGCGCAGTCAGCGCAGGCTGACCTGTGTTGAAACTTTTTGTTTAGGGTAAATTTTCTGCATGTCCAAGGACCATTCTACCTCATGATTCAGTTGATTGTTGGACAAAATGGATTTTATGGTTCCATAATTATGGAATGACTTGTTTAGTATAATGCATCACAGCAAAGCATTCAAGCCTTTTTTGCCAAAGTGCTGTTCACTTAAATCATAGCAACAGCTCACATAGTTCATGATTGTTTCGCTAGAATTAGGCTAGGACTCTGTATATGGGGCCAAGAAATACCCAGGTTATTAGGTTAGGATCAAACCCAGTTCTTATGGATTGTGAGTCCTAACACCCCGACCACTGAATCATGCATTTCAGTTCTATTGCGGCATCCAGTGCACCTATCCATGCTTTTGTGGATTTTTTTTTTACCGGTATTTTGCACAATATTGCCCAAGCCATTGGGTACATTACTATCATCAAAACACTGATCAAAGGTGAGAGAGGAATGTATCATGTGGCAATGATCATCTTCATTCCTTGGAAAGAAATGACTCCGAATAGCAACCCCTTGTTCTCAAGTTAAGCATGCTACTGCCTGCGCTATCGGGGTTTTGCACCTTGTAGAAGTTCAAGGAATGCATGGATTCGCACACTGCATTACTGAACATTTCAGCTCTAAACCAATTAAGAGAGACATCCAAATCTGGGCCTGTGTTCACCAACAATTCTTAATAACAATTCTTGGTCTTATTCTCCAGAATTGTCTAAGCTTGAAAGTAACACAGCTTCTAAATGGCTAAACCATTTGGTTTAGTCAATCAGAAGTTGTGTTACTTTCAAGTTCAAAGAATCTTGGAGAATAAGACTAAAAAGGTTCTTTAAGAATGGATGATGAATGCTGACCCTGATTTCATTGTTTCAATCATTATACAGTTTGAGGTTTATTTACATAGTTTGCAAAAACACATAATTCTATTGCCTGTAAGTTCATTACAAATGAGACCTTTAGCAGACGACAAATTTGCATACTGCACTTGTCCATTTTGAAAAGCATTCTGGAACGACAAATAAGCCTCAAATGGTGTGATTTTTCCATAAAAAGGATAGAAATATGAAGGGAAACCATGTTTTCAAACCTATCATCCATAGGGTTGTTTAAATTCAGGATTTCTTAGTAAGGGGTTAAAAAGAATCATAAGCTAATTAGGTTGAGGTGGGTGGGGAAACTCTATGTAATTAGTGCATTTTTTATGTTGTCAACCTGGTCTTAACATAGATTATTGATTTATTTATATGACCAGTTTGACAGGTTGGTCATTTTGATGATGAATGTCTTTTAATCCTTTACCACACAGTCCCAAGTTCTAATGACCTAGGGAAAGAAGCCCTCTGAAAACATTGTGAAAAAAGGAGAAAACAGCTGGTAACCAGCATTTTCTCCTTTTCCGACAATGTTTTTCTACTCTTTTAGAGTCAGTTTTCATCAAATGAGCCATATTTTATTTATCATCTGCAACAGTTTTGAATTTGGGACAACTGTAAAATTTTGTCATTTTGGTCAAGAGCTAACTCTTTGCCACATGACAAAAACTGTAGACTTGTCCAAATTCAAAGCATATGTGGGTGATAATTCAAATGCGGCTCACGCAGAATTTGTGTTTTATGGGGTAGAAAACATTGTGGGAAAAGGAGAAAATGCTGGTCACCAGCATTTTCTCCTTTTCCCACAATGTTTCCAAAAGGTTTTTTCCTCAGGTTTGTTAAAATTCAGCACTGTGTGGTAAAGGGGTAAACTGACCATTGCCCAGTCACTGACCCGCTAGTAATGTTTAGTTGCTGACCGGTTATCTCATGTACCAAATCATACTAGTGTTTGCCCTGGAACTCTTTTGAAAAATGTTTTTGAAAACATTGTGGTAAAAAAGATACTAGCGGTAATCAATCAGAGAATAAATTTTCAAATTATTGAGCCTTGAGGAACATCAAAAGCAAGTGTACAACCGTACAGGACAGTTGTGATGAGCCAACATCACACAGCATGTTCTCTGCCATCTGATCATTTGGCATACCTTGGATGATCAAGTCCCTCGGCTGTATCTGGTAGCTTGATAAGCACCTACATGGTACATTTCTTCACCGGAAATATGCCAGTTTACCATTCTGAAAAAATTCTAAGGCTCCTCTTAAAAAAGAAAACTTGAGTCTCAATTTTCCATCCAAATCTTTCTAACTATGTTTCAGTTGACAAACAGTTTGTACATTCTTTTTTTAACGTGGTTTATCAATTTCGATTGAAGTTGTCACTGACATACAGATAGATAGATATGAGTAACTTCATCGAGGTTGTTTATGTTGTTGCTAAACGACTTACAGTGGCGCCGCCATGTATAAGATCACATGATTGGCAGTTCAAATGGAAACGACCATTATACGGATGAGGCTAGATGTAGGTATGGAATCAGTCGAGTTGTGATGAGTGTCATCTGATAGTGGATCTGCACTGTCCACAAAAGCACCATAGGCTGTCCAAACCATCCTAGATATTAATTACAAGTACCAGTAATTATAAACTGTATTTGTCATATCCTGAACCCTTTGCCAGGCAACAAAACTTCTTGTCTGTCCATATTATAAGTACTGGCTGATGACAATTATTTAATCAAACTTAGATTGCTCAAAACTGATAGGATCAGATGTCCTCAAGAGGGAAGAAAGCATTGTAAGAAAGAAGAGAAAATACTGGTTACCAGCATTTTCTCCTTTTCCAACAATCTTTTCAAAAGCCCTTGCCTTCAGGGTCATAACAAAAACAGATTGTTTGGTATAGGGTTAAATAAAGTGCAACACATCCTGTCATGAAATCCTTGTATCATGTAATTATAAATGAGCAATGCTCTGTAAAAGGGGGCTTAATGCATTTGCGAAAAGTATCGACCCAGGTTAGCCTGCGCATTACGCGCAGGCTGACCTGGGCCGAAACTTTTCGCTATTGGTCATTTTTAGCTCCACTGGCGGAAGGCCAGAGAGCTATTGTCATGGCGTTGTGTCCATCGTGCGTCCGTTCGTCCGTTCGTCCGTGCGTGCGTCCGTAAACTTTTTCTTTAAAAAACTTCTCCTCAGAAACTATTGACTGGATTTTTACTAAATTTCACAGGAATGTTCCTTTGGTGGTCCTCTTTCAAATTCCTTCAAATAATTGTGTTCCATGAAGAATTCTGGTTGCCATGGCAACCAAAGTAAAAAACCTTTAAAAATCTGCTCCTCCCAAACCGCTATTTGGATAGCATTATTATTTTGCAGGAATGTTCCTTAGATACAGGTTTACAGAATTCCTTAAAAAAAAAAAGATCTGTCAAAAAACATGGCTTTTATAGGAGACTCATTTTCCTTTTATGGTATAAAGTAAAATCTTTGAAAAATTTCTTCTCTAAAACTATTCATTGGATTTCATTGTTGTTTTGCAGGTAAGTTCCTATGGTGGTTGTCTACCAAATTGTTTCTTCAGTGAGCTAAAATGCAGGATTGAATGATAATTGTTAAAAACTTCCTTTCGCCATTATAGAAATATCAGGCCTGTGGAGCGATACAGGCGCTCAAGCGCCTCTAGTTCTGTATAACCAAGGGCCAGTCTACCTCATAAAATAGGCGGTTGTTAAAAAAAGATGGCTTATTATGGATCCATTATTATGTGATGGCTTGCTTGGTATAATATTTTACGGAGATGCATTAAGCCCCCTTTTACCAGAGCATGGCTCAAATGATTGTAATTAGTATAATATGAAAAAGGCAAAGCCTCAATACGAGCGACGTGAATGGTTTGTTGAACAAATATCTATTAATTCAAATGACAACTTAGATTCTATATCTTAAAATCAAAGGGTTTTGAGTTCGAATTCCGTCTTTGCCAAAACTAATTTTGAGCGTTGTCAAAAGTAGAAAGCATTTTTCTTTCGTAGATTAATACATGTGAAATAGGGCGAACTGTCCCTAATTTCCTGAACAAAATAAAGACAGTTCCTTGACAATTTCGTTAATTTATGTCCAGAAAAATTTCTTGGAATGATTATTGGTTCACATACTTGTAAAGACCATTTTACGGGAACATTTCCTCACTGCATTTAGGTCTAGATCTATATAAGAGAGACTTTGATTTTTACAAGGAATCGGTCAGTAGGTTGGAGAGAATACTAGTATTGAGCAGAGTACTAGTAAAAGGAACTTCAGTAATGCATGAAAGGTGCACTTGCCGCCACAATGAATATACACACAAAAGGAAAAAACAAACAAACAAACAAAACCTTTTTTTCATTTCTTCGTTAGTGCACAGGTCTACCTAGGTTTTACCTGAAGTTTCTTTAAAATCAGAGTGCTTAGAACGCTAAAATCAGATTATAGACTAGACTATGTGGCTTTCCTTTTTATCATCCCATCTGCTTTCCTACACATCCATCGTTGAAACAGTGATCAGTGCAGAGACAGGAATGAATTCTGTCGCATGACTAGATCTAGATCTATCATCAATCCTAGGAAAGAAAATTGCCGAGTTTTCGGATAGATATCCAACTTATGGCAAAAAAATGCCAAACTTTTCGATCTATTAACAAGCTTTTGTAATGTTAGATAAATATATTTGAGCTATGTTGCGGTAAAAGAGGGTTTAATGCATCTCCGTGATGCATGATACCAAGCAAGTCATCACATAATAATAGATCTACATCCATATTGTATGATAACTGACTGCATCAAAAGGCATGCAAACTGGTCCTTTGACATGTAGAATGTTGAAAAATAAACCTAGCAAAGAGTTTTGACCCAGGTTAGCTTGCGCGGACTGCACAGGCCGACCTGGGTCAATAGTTTTTGCAAATGCATTAAGCCCCCTTTTTTACAGATCATAAATCCAGCTTACTCTGTAAATGGTACTTTGAAACAGCCAAAAAACTAGTTTAGTCATGATTTCTTCGACAGAATGTTTTCCGCGAAAAACGGCTCATGCATGACATAAGAATAGTATGATTAATGACGTCATTATTTGCTAGCATAGATCATTGCGTATGTTTATACACAAATAGATGCTTAATACGCTGAAAGTAAGTAAGAAATTAGATAATCTGTACTCATTAAACTGATAATGATTTTTAAGTAATCAACCGATCGGTAGATATTTTTTGTTATTTTTGACCAATCAGGTACTTGTGCGAAAGATTGTCATACGTGTGACGCTGTGCGACTAACCGGAAGACACTCAATTTTTAGTCATCCCTATTTAGATTTAGACTAAAACCCAGAACGAAGTCGGAATTCCATTTTTGAAAATCTAGAACGGTGTTACCGCAAAACGAGCTTCGCTTGTTATGGGCTTTGCCCGTAACTCGCTGTTGCTCGTTATAAGTATCTTTATCTCTCAGCCAAACGACAAAATTTTGGACCTCTCCAAATTCAAAATATAATATGCTCAAATGATGAAATTTGTTTTTGATAGGATAGGGTTAACATTGAGAGAAAAGGAGATAATGCTGGTTACCAGCATGTTCTCCTTTGTCCACAATGTTTTTTAAAAAGCCTCTTCCTCAGGGCAGGGCTTTACCTTGAGTCTGATATGAGGGTCATTGGACTCACTTCAAATAATATAAAACAAAAGGCGAACATTCAATATTTGGGGGTCATTCAGAAAATTTGAGGGTCAACATTCAAAGAAACAGGGGATCAGGAAAAACACTGTCAGGATCATTAAAACTCCGGATTGTGTGGTAAAGCGTGAACCATTACAATGGTTTTCCTCAAAAAGTTGCTTCTTAAACCTTCAGCAAGATGAAAGGTTATGAAATCATTGTGGCAGATAGAGAAATCACTCCTATCAAGTCTACACAAGGGCCTGAGTGGTGTTATTTGTTTGACTATTGTTTAACCCTTTACCACACAAGGACACCTTTTAACACCCCTGAAGAAGGGGCCTTTTGAAAACATTGTGGGAAAAGGAGAAAATGCTGGTAACCAGCATTTTCTCCTTTTCCCACAAAGTTTTCTACCCTATCAAAGAAAAGTTGCGTCATTTGAGCCACTATGAAATTGTCGCGTGCAAATGTTTTAAATTTGGATAGGTCTTAAATTTTGCCGTGTGGTAAAGGGTTAAGCGCCTTTCAATAGTACATGTATATTGTTGGTAATATCACAGCCGCTATTCACTTATTCATAGCATTTCCATTGCCTAATCAGCAGTACCCTTAGAGGGCCCCAAGGGCCCATTGATGGATTGAATAGTGTTTTACACTGCCTTTAACATTTTTTCAGCAACATCACAGCAACAGCTCACATATTTATGTATTTCCTGGATTTCACCAGTGCTAAGCCAGGGCTCTGAAGTGTCCTGCCCATGGACACACCCATGAAAAACCCATTGGATCCAGTGAGGCTTGAATCCTGGGCTTTAACATCCAGCCATGCAGGATCTAGAATTTTGTCGGTTGTTTGTTTGGATGGTGGATGGGTTGGTTGATTGGATGGTCAATTGGTCGGTGGGTGGATGAAGGGCTGGGAGAATGGGTAGACAAGTGGGAGGGTGAGTGGATAGGTCGGTTGTTTGGTCCATCAGTCGGTCAATCAGTTGGTGGGTCAGCGATGAAAGAAAAAAAATCATTTAATTATTATTTATTGTGAAGCGAACAGTTAAAATATATAAGCTGTGCTATGACAAAAGAGGATGCATGATACCAAGCAAGTCATTACATAATTATGGATCCATAAAATCTATTTTGTCTTACAAGAAGCTGAATCCTGAGGTAGAATGGTCTTTGGACATGTAGAAAATTTCGGACTGTGCAGGGCTGACATTGGTCAATACTTTCTGCAGATGCTTTATATAAAGCTCCTTTTTACAGAGCATGACTCGTACGTACCTGCCAATATTTCCTTTTTACAACACCCAACAATGAAGATAAGGGGAGACAATGCTGGAATCAGGTTTTCTTTCTATCCATCATCTATCAGTCTATCCATAAGCCAAATTTTGCATTCTTCTCCCCGCTTCCTCTACTGTTTTTAACTCTTTACCACACAATCCCGATTTTTAACGACCCTGATAAAGAAGCCTTTTGAAAATATTGTGGGAAAAGGAGAAAATGCTGGTAACCAGCATTTTCTCCTTTTCCCACAAAATTTTCTACCCTTCCCAAAACAAATTTCTGTATTGAGTCACATTTATTTTGTCATCTGCCAATGCTTTCAATTTGGACCAGTCCAAAATTTTGTTTTGTGGTAAAGAGTTAATGAATTTTCCTAGTATTTAAGGAGAAGCCTTCTTGCAGTCTAAACTAGTGCACATGCATGCAATTTTCATTTGATTGGTCAAATATTACAAGAATTATGGCTCTTTATTTTCCACATCCAGTCACACAGCAAAGTGATGATGGTTACTTACCACTCTGCCACAGATCTATTTAACCCTTATCCTGCTAAATAACTAAAATGAAACTTTCAAGCCGATAGTTTAAAATCCAAATTTTGCTATTCCAAAGGTTTCTTTTGGGAGGACAATGTCTCCTTATCGGACAGTGTAGATCCAAGATCAGACTGCATGTTCTGTGCAATCTGATCTTGGATCTACACTTGCCTGCAAAAGGTCAGTGAGTAGCACTTAGCAGTCTAAGGGTTAATTCTTTAACACACAGTCCCCAGTTTTAACGACCCTTGGGTAGAAGGCTTTTCAAAACATTTTGGGAATAGGAGAAAATGTGGTTCTCCAGCATTTTCTCCTTTTCCCAGAATGTTTTCTATCCTTTCTAAGACAAACTACATCATTTGAGCCACATTTAAATTACCCCCTGCAAATGCTTTCAATATGGATGAGTCCAAAATTGTGTTGCTTGGTAGGAGTTGACACTTTACCAAACAACAAAATTTTTTACCTGACCATATTCGAAGTATTTGCAGGCAACATACTAGATGTGTTTTTTAGGGTTGTTAAAACAGGGGATTGCATGATGAAGGGTTAATCCTTTATCAAACAATCCCGAGTTTTAACAATCCTCAGGCAGAAGGCTTTTGCAAATATTGTGGGAAAAGAAGAAAATACTCATAACCAGCATTTTCTCCTTTTAACGACCCTGAGGAAGAAGGCTTTTGAAAAGATTGTGGGAAAAGGAGAAAATGCTGGTAGCATTTTCTCCTTTTCCCTCAATCTTTTCTATCCTTTCAAGACAAATCCCATCATTTGAGTCACATTTAATCTGTTGTCTGCAAAATAAATGCTTTCGATTTCAGCTAGTTGAAGAATTTGTCATTTTGGTAAAGGGTTAAATAAAGGTTTGCAAAGGAAAACATCTATCAGTGGAATTGATTGATAATTTGGTAAGATGTATGCTAGCAGATTGCAGCTTTTCTGTTTTCTCTTTCTTTTCCTCCAGGTTGCCGTGGTAACAGTTTTGTTGTTTCAGAAGATTAGGCTTTTTAAAAAGCAATAAATCTTTCAACTTGTTTACCTATAATAAACCCTTATCCTTGCTAAGTAAGTTAGATTAAACATTGAAGCAGATAGTAAAAACCCGAATAGTGCTGCTTCAAAGTTATATTTGGAAGAAAAATATCTTCTCATCAGACAGTGTAGATCCAAGATCAGACTGCACGTTCCGTGCAGTCTGATCTTGATCTACACTGTCTACAAAAGGTCAGTGAGTTGGGCTTAGCAGCACAAGGGTTAAATATTCCCCTTGAGTAAGTTTTTGTCCATCTGTGAATGCTAACAAGTTCTTTATTTTTCATCAAGAGATGGTCATCATTTAACCATCAGAGATATTAAGAAAACTGGAGGGGGAAAAACTTGAATTTATTATTTGAATTCATGAAGGTTCTGATCTCAAAATATAGTGGTGCTCACTCTTAATATCAAACATAAATGAAATAACTGGTCATTTTCCTATACCAAAAACCAGTACCCCGGCCTGATATATGTTCCAATAGCATCAATTTCAAATAATTTCTTCTGCAGACAAAAATATTATTTGGTCATTTTCAGTCTTTCCTAAACAGGGTCCTGCATGGCTCAGTGGTAGAGTGTGGGACTTGTAACATGGAGGCCTCGGGTTTGAGTCCCACCAGATCCACTGGATTTTTCATGGGGGCGTCCTTGGGCAAGATACCACAGAGCCCTAGCCTCTAACAACTGGTGAAACCCAGGGAATACATGAATATGTGAGCTGTCGCTGTGATATGACTGAAATAATGTTAAAAGTGGCGCATTAAGCACCATTCAATCAATCAATCATTCAATTTTTCTACACCTCCCTCCCCCCCATTGCTTTGTTTAGATAATCATCCCCTCCCCCCCCTTGCTAAGTAAGACAATCAGACTAAACATGCAAGGTAGTCTGATCTATATTCTGCTGTCAACAATTGCAATCCATTTATCTCTTTACCAGAAAAACCCAAGTTTTAAAGACCCAGAAGAATGAGGCTTTAGAAAAAAGTGTGGAAAAAGAAGACAATGCTAACAACCAGCCTTTAAATAAAATGTTGGGCACCAGCATTTGAGACATTTATTATGTATTGTCGTCCAACATGTTTTCTATTTTAAAGATTCTAGAACTTTGTTGTCTGGTTAGGAGTTAACCCTTTACAGCACAATGGTGACTTTTGACTACCCTGGGAAAGGAGCCTTCAGAAAACAATGTTGGAAAAGGAGAAAATGCTGGTTACCAGCATTTTCTCCTTTTACCACATTGTTTTCTATCCTTTCTTGGACAAATTTCAAAGTTTTGGTGAAGTTGAAATTTTGTTGTCTGCAAATGCTTTGAGTTTGGACAAGTCTAAATATTTGTCGTTTGGACTAAGAGGGCTTTTAAAAACATTGTGGGAATGCTGGTAACCAACATTTTCTCTTTTTTTCCCCACAATGTTTTCTACCCTATCAAAGAAAAATTGTACCATTTGCGCCACCTTGAAATTGTCGTCTGCAATTGCTTTCAGTTTGGACAAGGTTAAAATTTTGTCATCTGGTAAAGAGTTAAACAGTAATGTTAAAGTTGTGGAATACAGGGCCATGGGTTAATGAGGAAAAGATTGAAAAAAATTCCCAGAATACATCTGGCATGGAGTGGCATGGAGGGCTTACAATGATTGTTTAGTTATTACTCACTTTTATAATTTAACTCTTTCCATACCATTGCAGACACCAGAAGCTTTTGTGGACAGTGTAGATCAAGATCAGACTGCACAGAACGTGCAGTCTGATCTCTGATCTGCACTGTCCACTGCTATATTCCAGATTATGACGGAACTGTCTGTTGATCTTGCAGAGGAAATGTATTGTTAGCCTTTGAGAAAATGCAATTTATTTATTCAGTAGTGGAAGAGTTAATTTCCCTTTGAGAAGGACAAGTTTTTAGGCATTTGTAATTTTTCCACTTTTTCATTCTAATCCTTTACCGCACAATCCTGTGTTCTTTTCCAACGGTGTTTTCTGACATATGATACACAAATTTCTTATTTTGAGTTACATTTAATTTGTCATCTGCAAATGCTTTCAATTTGGACGAGTTCAAAATTTTGTCACTTGGTAAAAAGTTAGAAAACCAATTAAAATTGTTGAGTAAACCATTTTCCAACTTCCACAGTATTTATTATTGAGTCAGATGGTCATTAAACTATTCGAGGTTTATAACTCTTTACCAAACGAAAAAATTTTGGACTGGTCCATATTGAAAGCACTTGCAGACAACAAATTAAACGTAACTCAAAAATTGAAATTTGTTTCCAGCAGGGTAGAAAACATTGTGGGAAAAGGAGAAAATGCTGGTTACCAGCATTTTTTCCTTTTCCCACATTGTTTTCAAAAGGCTTCTATCTCAGGGTCGTAAAAACCAGGGATTGTTTGGTAAAGGGTTTTAAGAAAGCAGTCTAATGAATATGAGGCATTTGAGTAGCATTTTCTCCTTCCTCCTCAATGTTTTCAAAAGCCTCTTGCCTTAGGGTCATAAAAAATCAGACTTGTGGTAAAGGGTTAACAATATTTTGGCAAAAGGAGAAATGCCTTCTGAGTGTTAAAACATTAATTATGAACATTTGTCTTTATTCATTCCAGCTTGTGTGACAGTAGATGGGGACTCTGTATTCTTACAGCGGGCAGACAGCGTCGAGGGAAAAGTAGCATACACACCTCACATGCAAGCCATTAGCGATGAAGATACAATCAGTGTCTGCAGTCTTGATGATCAGGTTTGAAAATTAACCAAGATTTTTTATCCTAGGAGTCTGAAAACATGAAAATAAAAAAAAAGAAATGTGGTTTTCAGTCCCCTACAAAATCTAGTGTAGTGTGACCCTTTACCCAACAATCACTTGTCTTAAAGACCTAGAGGAAGAATACTTTTGAAAACAGTCTTGGAAAAGGAATGCAGTCTGTAGCGTAGTACGAAGTGCAGTCTGTAGACATATTTCATTTTTTGTCTACAAATGCTGGTTACCAGGTTTTTTTTTTCTCCCTTGATGCTTTCAAAAGCCTGCTGATACAGGGTTGTTAAAACAGGCAGTTGTGTTTTAACTCTGTTAAAATTTTAGAATTGTCCACATTGAAAGCAACTAGGGATGACATTAAAAGGTAAAAAAGGTGAAAAAAATGTTGTAAAGGGTCAAAGAAACACTCAGTCTACCAGTAAAAGGAAATTTATTACATTGTATTTTTTGTCTTCTGAGCCTGTCATAACACGGCTTGACTGAATAATTTAATTTCTGCCCGCAAGTAACTGGTCCATACTCTTTATCGCTTTACCAAACAATCTCAAATTTTAATGACCTTGGTCCGTTTTCACCAGCCTTTCTCAAGAACGTTCTTAACCTTATATTCTCCAGAATTTTCTAAATTTAAAAGTAACACAACGTTTGATTGGCTAAACCATTTTGTTTAGCCAATCAGAAGTTGTGTTACTTTCAAATTGAGAAAGTCTTGGAGAATAAATGTAAAACTGTTCTAAAGACTGGTTGGTGAATGTGGACCCTGGACACTTGTAACCTGTATTATCTCTTTACCAACAATGTCCTCTGAAGTTAAAGAAATTGATCCCACCATTTGGGGCACATTTAATTTGTTGTCTTTAAAATCTAATGCTTTCAATTTGGAAAAGTGGAAATTTTCTGTCTGGTATAGAGTTATGCACAGTGCTTTCAAAAAAATGTGGAAGATCATCAGTCTTTGAAAATGTCCTTGTAAATTGTGGTTATTTCACACAAATTGCTTTTAATACTTTGACAAAAGGAGAAATACAAGTAATTTTTCGTTTGCCATAATGTTTTCAAAAGGGGTAAATTGCAAAGCAAAAGATGTTTACATATAATTTTTTCTTTTTTTATTTGTGTCTTAGTAATTGTCACCTCAAATTTTTGTTCAGGCTTTGCCTAATATCGATATTATAAATATTGATTGCACTAATTATCCCCTTCAAAATGGTCAAGTGTTTTAATGGCCTATGGGAGAAGGGCTTTTGAAAACATTTAGGGAAAAGGAGAAAATGCTGTTTATCAGCACTTTCTCCTTTTCCCTAAATGTTTTCTACCTTTTCAAAGACAAATCTCATCATTTGAGTCACATTTAGTACATAGGTTGCAATCGCTTTCAATTTGGACAAGTCAAAAATTCTGTCAGCTGTTAAAGTGTTAAACACTCTAAAGTCAACCCTTTGCTACTAAACAATCATGGGTTTTCACAACCCTGCGGAAGAAAGCTTTTGAAAACATTGAGGGAAAAGAAGAAAATGCTGGTAACCAGCATTTTCTCCTTTTTCCACAATATTTTCTGTCTTAAAATTCTGTCAGCTGTTAAAGTGTTAAGTGTTCAAAAGTTAACCCTTTACTGCTAAACAATCCTTGGTTTTTACAACCATGTGAAAAAAAGCTCTTGAAAACATTGAGGCAAAAGAAGAAAATGCTGGTAACCAGCAATTTCATCTTTTCCCACAATTTTTTCTATCCTTTCTGATTGTTTAGCAGTAAAGGGTTAACTTTTGAACACTTAACACTTTATTAATTTGATTATTTTGGCCATATTTTAAATTTTTGTCTGCCATTGTTTTTATTTTGGACCAGTCTAAAATTTTGTTGTCTGGTAAAGAGTTAACAGAAAGTGCATGTAGGAAACAAGGATGGAAATCCTGATGCTGTTGCAACCTTAGCTCATCATTTATCTTCCAGCAATCCATTGTTGCAATCCATACTCATCTATTATGGTTGTGATGGTTGGTTGTATGGTGATTTATGCCATTTTCAACATTATTTCAGTTACATTGTGGCGGCCAGTGTCCTTATCCATGCTTTTTTGTTCTTTCACCAGTACCTCTCACACAGAAAGAAATTGGCTGAACAGAGTATCGAACCAGCGACCCCCCTGTTCTCAAGTCCTGTAGGCTACCGACTGAGCTACCGGGGCTAGGCTGTCATATACTATGCAAATAAGTTGACCTTTTATCAGACGATAAAATTTTAGCCTTGTCCAAATTGAAAGCATTTGCAGACAACAATTTCATTGTGGCTCAAATGGTGCAATTTTTCTGTGATATGGTAGAAAATATTGCGGGAAAAGGAGAAAATGCTGGTTACCAGCATTTTCTCCTTTTTCCACATTGTTTTCAAAAGGCTTCTTTTTCAGGGTCGTTAAAAGTCAGGATTATTTGATAAAGGGTTAAGCACTCAAAAGTTACAAGAAAGTACATGTAGGAAACAAGGACGGAAATCTGGGATACTGTTGCAACCTTAGCTCATCATTTATCTTCCTACAAAACCATTGTTGCAATCCATACTCATATAATTATTATGCAAATGAATTAAAGCAGTACTCTGGGTAAGAGAACTTGTATATGTATATGGGCAAAACTTACAGTGAACGACATTAGTTGGCCAGCCTGAACAGCTCAAGTGGTAAGCCTTGAGGCTTGTACATGACATATCGTAAGACGCTTGAGGGTGTGGGTTCCAGTACCATGGCTGGACAACTGTCGTGAAGAATTACTTATAGCCTATTTCTACCCACCCGCTGCCAGAAAAATCTGTAGAAGCTACTTGGTGGCCAGCAGTAATGTTTTTTCACAAATTTGTCTTTTTTTTTTTGCAAAGTGTACACAACTGTGTATTTTTTTTTGCGTACAGTAGGCAGCTACGCCCCGATTATTGTATTTGGCTGGTGGTTTCAACTCTTTACCAGACAACAGGATTGTAGAATATCAAACCTGTCTTTTAAAGGTTAGAAAGCATTATCGGAAAAGGAGTAAATACTAACTAGCAGTATTTTCTCTTTATCCTAGTACATTGTTTTGAAAAAAAAAAAAACTCGGCTTTATTCCTCATGGTTGTTGAAACATATGCCAATTTAATGAGAGACAATGATTCTCAAAAATAATATATGAAGCATGATTTTTTTGTCTTTTTCCCGTCAGCTTGATAAGCCAGATGGCGAAGAATCACATCATGACAACAAAATTATGTACAGAACCGAACAGCTTCGCATGCGCCACCTGGTGGCTAAGGGAATACTGGAGAGTGAGAAGAGTTACCTCCAAGTTGTGAACCAACTAGTCAAGGTAAGAATCAAAGCACTGGTGGGCGTGAAAGTAAGATGGTGGATATATGGTATAAGAAGTAAACCCTTTCCAAATGGACAAATTCTAGACAGCTCCAAATTCAAAGCATCTGCAGACAACAAATATGAACGTAGTACAAATAAAATGAATTTCTTAGCAAAGGTAGAAAACATAGTGAGAAAAGTAGAAAATAATGGTTACCAGCATTTTCTACTTTTCTCACAATGTTTTCAAAAGGCCTCTACGTCAGGGTAATGAAAACCTGTAATTGTTTGGTAAAGGGTTATGCTATTTGTGTAGCTTTTTTCTTTTTTGTTTGGTCTCAAATAAATTGTGAGGGATCTTGTAATGTCAGTATTTACATAGCCTGATTTACTCATTACTTTGGGACAAAATTGTGGACTTGTCAATTTTGAAAACCTTTGCAGATAAAAAAATAAGATGTGCTCATATGATGGGATTATCTCTGATTGGGTAGAAAACAATTTGGGAAAAGAAGAATGTTTCTGAAATCATTTTTTTTTTGAAGTTGTTAAACTCTAGATTGTTCAATAAAGGATTAAATGAATTACATGTATTTGGTCTTTGAATCCTGAGTCTTCGACATGAGAGATAATATGCTGTACTTCTACAACACAACATTCTTCATGCATATATAACAGATGCTAACAAATTCATTTTTAGCTAGTTGTAATTTATTTAATCTTTAATTGATCAAACTCTAGTTATTCTTGTGGCTCTATGAGAAGTATTATCCCCTGCTGGTGGCCAGGTTGCAAAGATTACTACCCACAGAAAATGCAGTTTTGTGTATTTTCACTGTCCAATCAAGGAGATAATAAGGCTTTTCAGGTGACTGTGTACAACATATACCTTGTATATTAATCCAGCAAGCAAAGAAAATGGAGTCAAAATGCTCCATGTACGTACTCTTTCACAGCAATCTAGTTCAAGAGTAGAATTCTATTTTTGTGGCATTTGTCGAAGACAATGCAACTATGAGTTCAATATTGAATTTTGAAGACCGTGTATTGTATTTTGTGCAAAGCTGAAGGAAATAAACCCAATTAAATTAAATTTTTCTCAGACAAGTGAGTTTTTCGGTAGCACTCACATGTGTAATTGAAAATGGCATATTGAAATAAACTGGATAAAGCCATCAATCGTGGAAATACTTCTTTTTAATTGAAAATAGCTTCACCCACTCATAGCCTTCTATTGGCGCAATGATATACACAAAATTTGTGTACTGACCGCTTGGTCCCAGGCTTGTTTGTTCCAAAACCAGTTTGTCCCTAGGCTTGTTCGTCCCATGATTGCACGCTACTCCATTTGATTGTGCATGAATATTTACAGATCGAAATAATTGATTTTAATGTTGGGAATTATATCTTTATGGCCAAAAATATCTCAAAATCATAGTTTTCAGGTACAAACTTAATTTTAGTTGATATATTTACATTGTTTCTCTCTCTACTCATCATGCATCCTACCATCAAGGGACATTGCTCCCAACTCCTCCTGAATGATTGAAGGGAGACCACTAATACACAAAAAATCCAAACTTTGTCATGAGTACTCTCCCTTCAACCAAAAAGGTATTAATTTGCTTAGTAGGTTGCCTTATTTGAATATTTTTTTTTTCTTTCAAATTATTAATTTCACCCAATGGCTTCCTTGACAAATGCCACTCCAGTGTTTTCAACACTTTGATTAGATGGGGTATGCATATCATTTTGTATAGTGGCTAGAGATAAACTATCATGATTTCCCATTAAACACAAATGCAATTCTGTAATTTGGGTGATAATCAACTGAAAATAAACACTGTAGCATCTTTAATGGTTTTTATGACTTTGTATAATATAATGGACTTTAAATAGAATAGATGACCATAAAAATCTTATTTTTACTTGCAGGCCAAGCATTATTTACAAAGTGTAGCTATGAGACCACAGTCTATGATAGCATTGGAGGATGTGACAACCATTTTTTATAAGTTGGACGACATCTATCAAGTACATAAAGAATTTGTTGATAACTTAGAGAAGAAAGTGACTACCTGGTCTGATGATCAAAATATTGGTGAAACTTTCAAAACGTTGGTAAGTTTGATTTTGACTGATTTGCAGCAAACCCAGGTAGTGCAGTAGTTAGTGTACAAGACTAGAGAACATGGGATGGCTGGTTTGAATCTTTACCTCATTCTTTGTAATATTCTCTAGGATTTTCTAATTTGAAAGTAACAGAACTTCTGATTGGCTAGACCATTTGGTTTAGCCAGTCAGAAGTTGTGTTACTTTCTAATTTAGAAAATTCTGGAGAATAAGACTTGAGAACACTCTTAAGAATGGTTGGTGAATACGGGCTCTGATTTCTTTCCCAGGATTGATGATGGTCATGGGACAGGATTCATTTCTCTCTCAAAGCTGATCATTGTTTTAACAAAGGCTATATTAGAAAGCAGCCAATGGCTTGGGAAGAATATCATGTGAATGGAGAGGTGCACTGGCCACCATGATATAACTGAACAATTTTGAAAATGGCTTAAAATACAGTACAATCAATCAATCAATCGATTGATTGGCAGAGGTTTTTGCTGTCTAATGGATCTCTTTATGAGATGATGAAATTGATGACTTCTTCAAATCGAAAGCATTTGTAGACTTCAAATTTGATGGGATTTGTCTCTGAAAAGTTAGAAAACTCAGTAGTCAGATTGATGGATCAAGTTATTACTGACTTTCCATGTCTTCCTTAACTCACTTTATGACCACATTAGATTTTATCCTACAGTAGACTTGTGCAAAACAGAAAATTACATAAAAACGGAGTGTCATTTCAGATTAGCCTGTGTGCAGGCTGATCCAAGACGACAATTTATGCAAATGTCTGAATGCCCCTTTTTGCGTGTTGCTGGCCATATAGGATTTGACATGAGATAGATTTTATTAGCAAGTCTAGGGAAAATGTTATTAAGTGAGCCTTTGGCGAACTTAATAACATTTTATTAAGATGAGTTTAATAAAGTTTTATCTCGAACGCCAAAGAATGTCAGATTCTTTTTATCACATAATGATATTTCACAAATTACAGATAAGAAACTACAAAACCGTATATAGATGCATGCTTGGTAACATCCATAAAAGCCATTCGCTTAGAACAATGAAATACGTACAAAATTACGTCAAAAGTGATGTCACACAATTGTGATATTAATAATGTGTAAGAAAATTCGTAATGGGTATATTACACTGAATACAAGGGAAGTTATGTGATAAAAACATGTATTACATTTGATGGAAATTTTAGGTTTCATTACACTATATTACAGGTGTAATAATACTGTATAAGTGGATATATATGCTTGTCAAAAATTTTGCTAATTACCGATTGAGGTTATTTTGCATACGGAAATGTTTCCACTTATACAATACTGTTCCACAAATCCACTTTTCAGGACTTTGAGTCCTTTGATTTAGGTATTATTTCTAGACTGAAATTGTCCACTAGGTTTTTTTTGGCCCTCTTGGGGTTAATTCCAAAGCCATAGAGGATATTTTTTTTTTTTTTCGGTGAAAGATCGAAATTTATTTCATCGAGTGAACACCATCGGTAATATTTTCACGAGTGGCACAGCCACGAGTGAAAATATTACGGATGGTGTTCATGAGATGAAATAAATTTTGATCTTTCACCGAAAAAAACAAATATTCTATTTATTTCATGCTTTTAACCCTTTCTTGGAGGAGCTTTATCAAAATCCAGTACAGTTCTTTTCAGTTATTCCCTGTGGTGTACCCCTTGCGCATAGCAATGCATTACAATATTACGTCAAGCGCGAGAAATGTAAGGTAAATGACGTCATATTTCCATCTGGTTGTGAGTTGTGCGCAATTTACCTAGGTAACTAGAATATAAAAATCGGTATTTTCACTGGTCGTACCCGTGTAATATCGAAAAATATTTTCACTGCTATTTCTCGACATCCTACTGGGAAGCATGAAATAAAATGATCTATTTTTCAGGTGGTATATTTCAAAGTGTATGAAGAATATGTGAACAACTATCAGACTGCTGTTGAAACCATCCACAAATACCAGGAAAACGAGGAAACCAAACACTTATTTGAGGTATAAATTATCAACATACTTTTCCTTTTAACACGTTACCACACAATCCCTACTTTTGACGACCCTGAGAAAGAAGCCTTTGGAAAACATTGTGGGAAAAGGAGAAAATGCTGGTAACCAGCATTTTCTCCTTTTCCCACAATGTTTTCTACCCTTCACAAAACAAATTTCAAATTTTCAGTCACTTTTATTTTGTCGTCTGCAAATGCTTTCGAATTGGACAAACCTAAAATTTTGTCGTTTGGTAATGAGTTAACGCTTTGCCAATGACAAAATTTTGGACTGGACCAAATTGAAAGCATTTGCAAACTATGAATTAACTACATCTGATATGATTTCTGTCTAGTATAGGAGAGAAAACATTTTGGGACAAGGAGAAATAGTTGGTCTCCAGCATTTTCTTCTTTTCCCAGAAAATGTTTTCTATTAAGGCCACTGGAGTAGTCAGAACTTTGGCTGAATTGGTAACATCCATTCGAGGAAATACTTTGAATTACATTATATGGTTGAATAATTGAATTTATAATCAAGATTTTACACTGATAACTGTTTCCTATCTAAATATATAGTAAAAATAAAAGCTTTCAGTATGGCAGACTTATTAAATTTCATAATATATTATGCTATGCTTTATAAGCAGCATCGAAACAAATTAAGCTTTTTGTTTCACAAGCTTATTGGCAGAATTATGTTAGTTATGAGTCATGTAAATCAGGATCAGATTGCAAAGTAACTGCAGTCTGATTATGGCTCGTTTTTAACAGATTTCACACAATACATTTTATTTTATAAGGACAGTGTTGCCATCTTAAGTTTTTGTACGCAAGTTTTCAAAGATTCTCCTTATAACAGCTCTTTTATCAGGTTTGAAAAATGAGTTACTCATGTTTGTTTTTGGAGCTCTAGTGTCTGTTTACTGAATCTACAGTTATTATTTAGGAGACTCTATGTTAGAACAGGTTTCAGTAATGATCTAAAAATGACATTCTAGAATCTTTGATATCACTTCAGAAAAATAAGAGGCAGTACAGAAAGACTAAGATAGAACTAGAACTGGTAAAAAAAAGTTTATAGTGCTATATTGAAAGTAATGTAACTCACCCTCTGCTTGAAGATAGATTGCCATTTGATTATTGACTACTTGACTGCATTTCCACATTAACACAGTTTATGTTTACCGCCAGATTTAAAATTTGAAAACGAAAAACAACTAATTTACTTCGAACAATTTTTTTTAGGCTATTGTTTTTAAATCATTCTGATAAGATAATGTAGATTTAGAATTTGGCCCCGAAAAGTTCCAAATAAGGTAATGTTGTGTTTGATTCAGAGTTGGATTTACTGGCTGGTGGTCAGTTGAAAAAAAAGATAGATATGAAGATGAATAAACAGCTGTTTTGCAGATAGTGTTGATTAAAATCTTTGTGTAAATAATTTTATTTAAGCACAGGAACTACACTATCCAATATGTGAAGATTTAATTAAAAAACTGCCTTAAATTGCAAAAAAGGAATACTTTTACAAGGAGAGAATTTCTTCCTTTTGTCAAACCCTTTACCAGACGACCATATTTTAGACTTGTCCAAATTGAAAGCATGTGCATATGACAAAATAGATATCACTCAAATACTGAACACTTTTTTGGATGGGTGGAAAACATTGTTGGAAAAGGAGAAAATGCTGGTTACCAGCATTTTCTCCTTTTCCAACAATGTTTTCAAAAGCGTTTTTCCTCAGAAAAAGGACTGTGTGGTAAAGGGTTAAGCAGTATTAGTTCTGATATTTGAAGTTTTAATGTGGAAATGATGCAGCCTTCAATTTTACGATTAACAAAATGTGTTGATCTTTCGTGCCCATGTATCATCATGTTTATATGTACCATAGTGTCTATAATAATTGTCTAGTTTCTTTTCTTGTTTAACATGTTTTCCTTGTTCAAGTAACCTTCAATAGGAATCTGTTAAAGGGCAGGGCCCCGTTTTACTAAGGTAGTTACAAACAGAATTTGCATAAGTTTTATGTAACTATATTATGGTGGCATATGTCTGCCACAAGATACGAGATAACTATCATGATTATTTTCGAAGGATGTTGCAATAAATCAAAGTTCTTTAAATATTATCCACATAAAATGAGAAGATAAAATTTCCAGGAAACTTTGATTTTTCTATATTAGTAAAACAGGGCTCAGGACACATTGATGTTGTTTTTCTGTATAGCTGAATGTGCTGGCTCTTGACCTACTTTTTGGTACTGATAACAAATTAATAAATTGAAGGTTGTGATTGGTAAAAACTATAGACATGTTTATTTTAAGGGCCCCTGCCTATGTGCAGTCAAATTTATGCCATCGGATATCTTTTTTAAAGATATTTCTTGTTCGTTGATCGTATAGAACAAGATCTCGCTGCCTTTTGCATACAATGTAGATATACACTGTCTGCTATTTTGTAAAATGTTGTGGCAAAAATACTGTGAAATTGCAGTCTTTGATCTGTTTTCCCATGCCCATGTTGAACAACCATTCTTAGAGACATTCTTGGTGTATTTCCAGAGAACTTTTTAACCTTTTACCACACAATCCTGAGTTTACCAACCCTAATGGAGAAGGCTTATGAAAATATTGTGGAAAAAGGAGAAAATGGTGGTAACCAGCAATTTCTCCTTTTCTCACAATGTATTCTTTGTCATTTCACTCACAAAGTCTGTGATTTTACCCATATTTAGTTTGTCGTGTATAAATGATGTACAATTGGAAAATTCCACTATTTTATTGTTTGGTAAATAGTTAATTTAGAAAGTGATGTAATTTTTGATTGGCTAAACCAATTTCTTATTGGCACTAATGGTGTAGCCAATCAAAAATTGTGTCACATTTTCAATCTAGAAATAAATGAAAAAATGCAATTAAGATTGGTTTGTGAACATGGTTCTTAATTTAGAAAGTTCATTTTGTTTAATTGATATCTTAACTCTATACCAAATGAAAAAAAAAAACTTGACCAAATTAAGAACATCTGCAGACTATATTTCAATCTAGCTCTAAAGGTAATTTCTGTCTTTGAAGTGGTAGAAAACGTTGTGGGGAAAGGAGAAAATGCTGGTTACCTTCAATGTTTTCTACTCAGAGTACCAAAGACAGAAATCATCATTTGAGCTACATTTAACTTGTATTCTGCATATTCAGTTACTTCCAAGTCTAAAATTTTATTGCTTGGAAAGGGTTAAAAGCCAATCAATTTATTTTGTAACAGGGTTAAATTTTTAGCTACAGAAATTACTTAATTGAATTTATGAAGGGGAAATGAGTTTGAATAAGCTGCTAATGAAAGAAATGTGCCAGAAAATATTTATCATTTAGGGCTAGTTTGTACTGTATTGCATTAGTTAGTTTACATTATTTTAGATGATAGTCATTTGAATCTATTGCAAAATTATATCTCTTTAGGGAATATGTGAATATGTGAAACTTTAAAGAAACTTTAAAGAACAAAAAAAAAAGGTACATGGATTTAATATTGAGTACATGATTAATTATTTTTTATATGTAAACACTACATTTCCATTATTTGATACATCGTTTTGTCATACAGAAAACCATTTTTGATATAATGTGGAGAAGGTTAAAAGATACATTTTTACTTGTTTTCAGCCAGTTTTTAACCCATTTCATCCTTATTTTATGAAACTATCACCATTCTTGTATCTTCATGCCAAATGTTGCCCCTTATGGCTGCAAGATTGCATAGATTATGACAGAAAATGCATTCCATGTTTTGGAGGCCCTCCATGCAATCACTGTTGTCATTTCTGGTTTAAATGAGGACAAATCCCTTGTGTTTTTCCATCCCTTATACCGTATATGTTGATAATTTATCTATGTTTACACACTTTCAAGTTTAAACAGCATTTTTTCTCTCTAGCTGTGAGGATGTTTCTTTAAAACATTTTTAAATGTATAAAAATAGGCCAAATAAAAAAAGATAAAATTTTGCAACAGATGAATGCTGTATTTGAATGCTATACAATGCATTTTGACCCTTTACCAAATAACCCTGTGTTTAAATGACCCTGAGGAGGAAGAGTTTTGAAAACATTGTGAGATAATCTGCATTTTCCCTTTTCTCACTATATTTCTAACTTCTGGAAAAAAAGATCCATCAATTTAGCCACATTTAATTTGTTGTCTGCAAAAGCTTTCAACTTGGACTAGTCTAAATTTAAATATTGTTGTTTGGTAAAGAGTTAGGTCTTAGAAACCCTGCTAGAATACTGATTGTTAGAGTATTTTGGAAGCCCATATACCTACCATTCTAAGTTGCATATTTAGTTGTTTCATAGATTGGAAAAGCAACACAATTTCTGATTGGCTGATCCATTTGGTTAAGCCAATCAGATGTTGCATACCTTGAAATTTAGAAAATTCTTGGGAAGTAGAATAAGTATGCAGGTAAGAATAGTTGGTATATACAGCGGCTTATTTAGATTGTAACACTATTTATGATGTTCTTCATCAAAACCTTCCATTTGTGTATTTCTTTGTACTTGTCTCACACAGACTCTTATCAACTTTGTGTTAGTGTCTTCAGGTGAGAGATATAGGGCCATCCTGTTCCTCTTGTTTCATTGACCTTGATTTTTTTCCTTGGCATTCTTTTAATACAAAGCACATATCATAAGTTTCTCCCAACGTAGTTTTGATTTGACATGAATATTATACTGGGCCGGTATTCACCAACCATTCTGAAGCACTTTCTTTGCCTTATTCTTCATAATTTTCTAAATTTGAAAGTAACACAATTTCTGACTGGTTAAGCACCATTTGACTTTGCCAATCATAATTTTCATTACTTTGACATTGTAAAAAGAAATTCTCTTGAATTGCCACACAATCCCAAGTCTTTACTACCCTGAAAAAGAAAGCTTTTGAGAAGAAAGTGAGAAAAGGAGAAAATGCTGGGAACCAGCATTTTCTCCTTTTCCCACAATTTTTTTTAACCTTTCATAGACGAATTCCATTATTTATGCCAAATTTATTTTGTCGTCTGCAAATTTTTATGCTTTCAATTTCGACCGGTCCAAAATCTTGTCATTTAGTTAAAATTGTTTGGTGAATACTAGCCATGTATTTTGACTTCTTTCCATACTGTTTTCAGAGACCTGGTTTTAAGTAAGGTAGATTTTAAACTGATTGTTTAGCTTTTCACTCCTTTTTTCAGAAAATGTTTAAATCCAAAGGTAGAACAAACAGCATAGCAAGTACGGATGTAAGTCGACGACTTATCAATCCTTCTACTTGGATCTTTGTGCATCTTGCTATGCCTGAGCAGGTACTTTTGCCTCGTGGTGAAGTGCGAATCATACCATTCTTGTTAATCCTCTTGTACTTTTATTGCATATTAATTTTATCCTTTTTTTGGTATTCTTCCTCACCTTGATATTGTTGTATAGTTTATTTGCTATATACCATACAAAGCTATGGGGTTGGGAGTAGAGGTTGAACTGGCCGCCTGTTATCAGTTTATGTATCAACAACAGGTAACAACACCCAATATTTACAAGTGGGGTCTCTGCCTGGTTTGAGATTTCATAGGAAATCGGGGGACTTGAAAATTTGCAATTGTGATTTTATTTATGCATAGCTATAGACCTTATTGATAAAGATTAAATTCTTTAGTAAGTGATAAATTCATTGCGGTCAGAAAAATCCTTTTTCTGTTATGAAAATCTTGGCCAAAGATAGAAAATTGCTCATTTATTTTAAAACAAATTAAGACATTCTGATACGGGCTGTCTGATTGGTGGATTTGGTACATATGAAGACCAATAGCTGACCACAATAAATCAGGTATTTCGTTTTGTCTATCGAACAGCTACAGGAGATACAATGGGTACCACTTTAGGGTAGAGATATGTGGGTTCTAGTAGGGGATTATCCTTTGCTGACAAGATGAAAACATTTTGGAAAAGGATGAATTACTTTCTATCATAAAAAGTAAACAGTCATTCAGGGTCTGCATTCAACAACCATTCTTAAGAAGATTTTTAGTCTTATTCTCCGGATACATGCATTTCCAAATTTGAAAGTAACACGACTTCTGATTGGCTTAACCAAAGTGATTGGCTAAACCATTTCGTTTAGCCAATCAGAAGTTGTGTTACTTTCAATTTTGGAAAATCTTGGAGAAAATGACAAAGAACATTCATAGGAATGGTTGATGAATATTGACCCAGGTTTAAATAAGACAATTATATACTATCCTTCGTTTGTACTCTTCCTTGCCTTGGTACTGTTGTATTATTTATTTGCAATATATACAAGGTTTATAAGGGGTTAAAAGGGTAGGGATGGATGGCATAGTATGAAATCTTGGCTTGTTGATAAGATGACAAAACCGCAAACATCATGGAAAAGGATTGTTAGAGCAAGGGACATATACATAAGAAATGATTAAGTAATAAATAGGATAATTGTATATTATCCTTTGGTGATACTCTTCCTGACCTTGATGTCAGTGTATCGTTTATTTGCTGTATACCATACAAAGCTATGGAAACAGGGGGTGGAGATAGGTGGGCGCTAGTACAGGATTTTGCACCATATCATACAGAATCAACGTTTTAAAAGTTCTTGATTTCTCCTTTTGCTTCAATGGTTACACCCATGGCCTGCTGCTGGAAGAGAAATATAGGATCTGACATGAGTTGGCATTTAAGAAGGCCTTTGGCTAGCTTAATAACATCCTTTTGCAGTTTTAGAAAATTTTATCTCAAAACAACAGTGTTAGATTCTTTTCATCACATAACTGGTTATCAAGAATAATAGTTTGTGATGTGTTAAAACGTAGACCTACATATTCACGTGTATTGAAATTTATCTGAAGCCAATTTGCTTCTTTGACAGGTACAGTAGAGACAATATAGTTTCAAAGAAAGCTGCATATGATAATTTTGTTTTAAATCTAGAGATGATAGAATTCACAGCTTTGTTACAATCACCAGTTTGGACAGTTAATTTTGTGAAGAAATCTTGGTCAGCAATGAGTTAGAAATGAGGCGTATGATTATCGGGCAAAGACCAAACATGGCACTATTTGCTTGTCTTAAAAGGGTCTGTAAGATAAGAAAATTGGTGATGGCTGTATTACTAAATCTAAGGATAGTTATGTGATAAAAGTTAATTTTCAAACCAACTGATTCTTTTTTTATCAATGGGTGTTTTTGTCTACTTTCTTTCATTATTTAGGAATCTTAGTTCATTAATGAATGAGTTGCTAGCTGTTTCCTTTTGTGTTATGCTTTTTGTGCATTTTTATAGTTCTGTTGCACAATTGTTTCTCCCACAGTCAACGGCACTTAGTATGTTGTAATTTGTTTCCTGCGGTCAGACCATCCCTTTCTGTTACTTTTGGGTAGCTTTTTTACATTTTGATGGTTTTAGTTGTCTGTCTTGGTGTATTGTCTGTATTAATATGGATATTTTGGACTCTAAAGATGCTCAGTTTTTGCAGACAGGGTAGATCAGTATTAGATATTAGGTTCTGGTTATGTATGAGTGAGTTTTTTTAGCACGACAGTTCACACTTCACTTGAAATACCAGGAAAAACATGAATATGTGACCTTGATGGTGTTTGTAAATGAATAAAATGAAATAACATGAAAAAATGTTTAATGGGGTGCATAAATCCATTACAAAAAAAAATATATGGTATTTTTCAGGATACTAATTGGAATATGGACTGGTAGACAAGGATTTAGTTCTTTTATTTTAAGACATACTAGTATATCCTCTTCTTTTTGAGTTATGTTTCGTATTTAGAATGGAAAACTGTTATATACATTGTGCCAAATAAGTATCAGTAATGTTAATCATAAGGAGACTTTGCATTGTCATTTTCTTTTCCTCATCTTTTCTCATTTTATCTTTCATTTCGCCACATTTTTAGTTAACATTTTCATTCACAAAGATTTACAAAATAATGATCTGCCTTTGCATGTGATTGGTATTCTTTAAAATACAATTACAATTAATTGTAAGGTAACTAAATAACAGTTTAACTCTAAACCACACCAACCCGAGTTTTAACAACCCTGAAGAAGACGGCTTTTGAAAACATTGAGGGAAAAGGAGAAAATGCTGGTAACCAGCATTTTCTCCTTTTCCCACAATGTTTTCTTCCCTATCAAAGACAGAAATTATCATTTTAGCAATATTTATTTTGTTGTCTGCAAATGCTTTGAATTTGCTAGAGTCCAAAATTTTGTCATTTGGTAAAGAGTTAAAAGAGTACAGTATTGTCTCTTGACTACTAAACTCCAGACACGTAATAACCCTTTTCCAAACAATTCTGGATTTTAATGACCCTGAGGAAGGTTTTTGAAATCGGCCTGAGAAAATGCTAGTAACCAGCACAGGTGAATGGAGAGCAACAGTGTCTCAAACCATATATTACACAATAACAATTTCAAGCTAGATATTTCTTAACAACTTGAAATGTTTGAATTGTGATATGTTTTTCTTGTAGAATAATGTTTCTGCTATCCATTGGTACTATGGATGTGAATATTGATAGTAGAATGAGTTGTAAACGACATGAGATCCATGACTAGTGTATTGAAAATGCATTAGGAGTTGTTTACCTTTCAATATATTAGTGTGTAATATATGTTTTTAGACACTGTAGCTCACCGTTCACCTGTGGTAGCTAGCATTTTCTCCTTTACCCACAATGTGTTCTACTCTTTTTGTGACAAATTCCATCATTTCAGTTATTATCAACCCTTTACCAAACAACAAATTTTAGATTCTTTCAAATTCAAATGATGTGCTGATGATAAATTCAGAATTGTTACAAATGACCAAAAGCTGTCTGATAGGGTAGAAAATTTTGTGGGAAAAGGAGAAAATGCTGGTTATCAGCATTTTCTCCTTTCCTCACAATGTTTTCAAAAGCCTTCTTTCCAAGGGCCGTGAAAACCTAGTATTGTATGGTAAAGGGTTAAGTAATCTGCAAAAGCATAGTTGTTTTTGTTGTGCTCTTGTAAAATTTTTCTAGAACCAAGTTCTTTTTCTATGTCTGAGACAGTTAACTTTTTGAAAGTGCCCCCCCTTCCATGTCCTCCCGCTTTGCAGATGTTGTTTATCAAAAGACAATACTGTATTGACAAAAATTGCTTTAAATATTTAGCATGAGCAAATCCTTTTCTGTTACTCACTAAACAATATCTCTGTTTCACAGGAAAAATGATGTCAGCTGTTTAATGTGTCTTTGACTTGCTTTGAAACATATAACCCCATACCAAATTCTGTGTTTTAGGGACCCGAGAAATAGTTCTGAAAAGAGTGTTGTAAAAGGTGAAAATGCTTGTAACCAGAGCATTTTCTCCTTTCTTTCCCACAATATTGTAATGTGCAACATCCTGGACACCCATCCAGGAGCTAACTATAACCATGTTGCTTAACTTGCACGGAAAGAACTACACCGAACCGCATCATGACTGTAAAAGCTAGCTGTACAGCAAGGCTGGTTTGAAGTGCTTATATCCAGCCTCTCTCGGTGACAATATTTTATGCCCTTTGATGGAAAACTTTCTTCATTTTAGCCAAATTTGATAAGTTATCTGCAAATGCTTGATATGTTTTCTTGATTAGTTCTTTTCTCCAAATAGTAGAGAATTCATCATAAGTACTTGTGTAACAGTTGTTCACAAATTGCAAGTAGGGGTCCTGCATGGCTCAGTGGTAAAGTGTAGGACTTGTGACCTGGAGGACCTGGATTCCAGCCACACTGGATCCATTGGGTTTTTTGTGGGAGTGTCCTTTGGCAAGACACTTCAGAGCCCCAGCCTAGTATTGGCGAAGCCAGCAGGAAATTCATGAATATGAGAGCTGTTGCCGTGATATGACTGATATAATGTTGAAAGTGGCATAAAACACCATTCAATCAATCACTCAACAAATTGTAAGTTACGTAAGTGAAATTGCTCCTTTAAACACTTTACCACTCAATCCCATGTTTTAACAACCCTGAGAAAGGAGACTTTTGAAAACATAGTGGGAAAAGGAGAAAATGCTTGTAATCAGCATTTTCTCCTTTTCACACAATGTTTTCCATCGTTCTGAAATCAAATTTTGATTGTTTTAGCCTCATTTATTATATTTTCTGCTAAAGCTTTCAATATTATACAAGTCTGAAATTTTGTCATGTGTTAAAGAGTTTTGTCCAGGTTTTCTCACAAGATATCACACAGTATCTATCCAAGGTCAAACTGCATGTTCTACAGATATTGTCCCCCTGCATGTTAGTCCATACAGCATCCCCAAAAAATCTTTTTTTTTTTCATCCATTTGAAAATACCCAAAGAATTACTGCTTTAAGGTTGCTTTTGAGCAGAATGTCTCAGCATGGCCAGTGTAGATCAAAGATCAGACTGCACATTCTTTGCAGTCTGATCTTAATCTGCATAGGCTGCAAAAGCAACAAAAGTTTGGAATTGCACTTTGAGGGCTAGGAGTCAAAGGCGTTGAAAAACACTTGAAGGGTAGAGAGCCAGTTTTGCTCGTGTATTTTGAAGGTCAGAATAGTTTAATGTTAACCCATAAAGGGCCTTTCACAACTATAGTTGCCTTTGTGGCCAGTGTAGATCAAGATCAGACTGCACAAAATTTGCAGTCTGATCTTTGATCTACACTGTCCCCTTTGCTTAATCTCTAAAGACAAATGCAAACACTGAGTTCATTCCGCACTCCAAGGGTTAAAGTATGTCTATTTCGAAATCGGAACTTGTCATGTATGTACTTCGGTGATATCGGAGCACGATTCAGGCATTGAAAAAAAGTTGAAAAGTCAGTATTCATGATAGTTTATCTGTGCAAAAAATCATGTAAAAGGAAGAAAAAGTTCCTCAGATAAATGACATGGTTGTATTCCAGTTAAGTTCCTCTTTCTTCACCTCTTTGCCAAACGACAAAATTTTAGACTTGTCCAAATTGAAAGCATTTGCAGATGACTAGTTAACTCTTTACCATATAGTCCTGAGTTTTAACGACTCTGAAGGAAAAATACTTTTGAAAACATTTTGGGAAAAGGAGAAAATGCTAGTAACCAGCATTTTCTCCTTTTCCCAAAATGTTTTCTACCCTTTCAAAGACATATCTCACCATTTGAGCCACACTTAAATTGTCGTCTGCACATGCTTTCAATTTAGATTAGTCTTAATTTTTGTCGTTTGGTAAAGAGTTAAATGGGGCTCTAAAACTAAAATTTTCTTTGGAATGGTAGAAAACATTGTGGGAAAAGGAGGGAATGCTCGTTAGCAGCATTTTCTTCTTTTTCTACATTTGTTTTCAAAAGCCTTTCTTTCAAACAGGGTTGTTAAAACTTGTGATTCGGTGGCAAAGAGTTAGCCCTTTACCAAATATTTCCATATTTTAAAAACCCCTAGGAAAGAGGCCTTTGAAACATTGTGGGATAAGGATAAAATGGTGTTTTCATTTCATTTTGTCTGGCTCTATAGGGCGCAATTCTTGACCGTTTACTGCACAGGCTTTTTTATGAACTACAAAATTTTAGACTCGTCCAAGCTGAAAGTATTTGTAGATGAAAAATAAGATGAAGTTCAAATGATGAAACTTGGTCTTTGAAGGGTAGGAATGCAATGTGGGAAAAGGAGAAAATGCTTGTTACCAACATTTTCTCCTTTTTCGACAATGTTTGCACAAGCCTTCTCCTTAGGGTCATTTTAAACACTGGGTTGTTTAATAATGGGGAGGCTGGAAGGCAGCATACTTTTCGTGAAAAATACTTTTGGTAAACATTGTGGAAAAAGAAGCAATTGCTTGTTGTAAGTTATTGTTACTTTTTCCACAATATTTTCACATCTATCAACTCAAGGATGTAAAGGATTGTGTTTTAATGAAGTACATGTATGGATTGAGTCAATCCTCTACCACAATTAAAAAATGTAATGACCTTGAGGAATAAGGCTTTTGTGAAAAAATTGTGGGCAAAGTGGAAAATGATGGTAACCAGCATATATCCTTTTCACACAATGCTTTGTATTCATTTAAAGACCTATTCCACCATCTGAGCCATACTTAATTAGTACAGGTTCAAAATTTTGCTGTTTTCTTCTTTTACCACAATGTTTTCAAATTTTGCTGTTTAATAAAGGGTTAATCTTTTTTTTTCCTGTGTATTTTTCAGGAGCAAATGGAAGCTTTTAAAGATGAAGGAAGTAAACTTGAAGGTGAGTATCACATTAAATTTTGATTTTAACCATTTATCACATGGCAAAATTTTAGACTCCGACACTTGTCCATATTGAATTAATTTACAGTGGACAGTTAATATGTTTTTGAAATGATAGTATTTTTCCTTGAATAAGTAGAAAACATTGTGGGAAAAGGAGAAAATGCTGGTTACCAGCATTTTCTCCTTTTCCCACAATGTTTTAAAAAGCCGTCTTTCACAGGGTTGTTAGAAGTCAGGATTGTGTGGTAAAGGGATAATATGGCTAAAGGGACATATCATGTTATGCCTTTGGTCTTCCATCTGTCTGTCCTTCCTTCAGTATTTTGTGTTCACTCATTATTTTATGAATGCCGTGTCTGATTTTGAAAATACATTGTTAAGAGAATGGGCAGAGCCATCAAAGTCAAGGTCACTGCAGGGGGAAAAAATTTACTGTATTAGTGGAAATTTTTGCGATTTCGTGAATTTGAAAAATTCGCAAACTTTTCTTTTTGCACCTTTTCCCTCAAGTATACCAACAAATAACGAGTGTCTTGAATTCGCAGACATTTCTGTACGCAAAATGTCAGTAATTGGTAATTCGCAAATTTTCCAACATGTGTATATATCTGCATTTACAGTATATGCTTTTAAATGGTGTCAGCTCCATATCCAGTGAACACCTGGGCCTGGTTTCACAAAAAACTTAAGTCTTTCTTTCAAGATTCTCTTATCAAGTCTCTTATTTTACTCAAATCTGCTGTCAGACTCATTTCAACTTTGGTTGAGTCGGTTATTTTAGACAAATTTCTTTAACATCAAACACCCAGTAATGGCAGAAAGTAAACAATGGGATGGTAAATGGATCTTGGCTCTACACTCCCGTATATATGGAATATTATGCTGTAGTGACTTTCCTGGTGCTTGTATTTACTTCGAGCAGCATGAGAAAACTTGGTATCACGCGAGACCGAAGGTCGAGCGAGATGCCAAAATTTTATTACACAGCGAGAAGTAAATACAAGCATCAGGAAAGTCACTACATCATAATATTCCTTTTATTATATACCTACACCTTTTCAACGATAAAACATTGCAAACAATTGCCATTTTTTTCGAAAACGGTAAGCAAAATAAAACAAATAATGTTGTAGTAGCCTGTAACTTCTTTTTTATGAATGGCGGATGAATATTACAGTGTAAAATTTTGACCAATGAACTTGCAAATGAATACATACGTATACCGCATGTGAGTTACGTCATTATGACGTCATCATACCATATTTGGAACTGTATTTCATGGTGTGTAGATATGGATTTTTTTTCTGTCCTATGTGATATTTTATCCGCGTGCGACACATGTATTTTCTCCGGAAAACTTTCAGGTATATAATAAAAGAAGATATTCCCCCCCCCCCCACACACACACACACACACACACACAAATAAAAATGACTTTGAATTAGCAATATTAGGTTTTTTAACTATGGACTTAAAAAGTTGCATTTTAACTTGGATTAATTACATGTACCTTGCTGTTTGTAGATATTCTGCTGAAACCAGTACAAAGGATTCAGACCAACAACCTTGTTTTACATGTAAGTTGACTGTTGCAGAAGAAACTTCTCTAATTTGAGCTGTGCTCTGTGAAAAGGGTGCTTTATGCATCTGCAAATGGTATCGACCCAGGTCAGCCTGCGCAGTCCGCGCAGGCTGTTCAGGGCCGGAACTTTTTTGCTATTGGTCAATTCTCTGAATATTAAAGAACCATGCTACCTCTAGATTCAGTTAGTTGTTTGATAAAGTGAATTTTATGAATCCATATTTATGTGATCACTTGCTTGGTATAATGCATCAAAGAGATGCATTAAACCCCCTTTTACCAGAGCATTGCTCAATTATTACTATGCATTTATTTGGTTGTTTATGCTGTTGCCAGACATGCATGGATAATGGGTGCACTGGCTACTGTAATATTGCTAGAAAACATTCTGTAAAAAAACAGTGTGAACACCAAACAAACAAGCGGGGTTGTTTTCAAATGTAAAGGCGGATAGAGTGAACCCTTTACACAACAGTCAGGAGTTTTAGTGACCCCAAGTAAGAAGAGAGACAGTGGTGTAGGAGAGCGTCAGCCTCTCACTCCAAAGGTTCTCTGTTCGAATCCCATGATGTTTAGGGTTAACCTTTGGAACTGCCCACATTAAGGATTGAGTACTGTCCAAATTGAAAGCATTTGCAGATGGCAAAGTAAATGTGACTTGAAAATTGAATTTGTATTGGGAAGGGTAGAAAATATTGTGGGAAAAGGAGAAAATGCTGGTCACCAGCATTTTCTCCCTATCGTACAATATTTTCAAAAAGCCTCTTTCTCAAGGCGACTACAGTAGCAAAAGGCTTTTTTTGAGAGTTAAGAATGTTTAACCTTTTACCAAACAGCTCAGTGTTTTAACAACCCGAGAGAAGTTGACATTTGAAAACATTGTGGGAGAAGGAGAAAATACCATTAACCAGAATTTTCCCCTTTTCCCACAATGTTAAGAACCCTTTTGAAGAAAAAAAACATCACTTGAGTCACATTTTATTTTAGATTTGCAAAATACATTCAGTTTGGAAATGTCTTAAATTTCGTCTTCTAGCACAAAGTTAACCCACACAACCCAAGTTTTAATGACTAAGAGGAAGAAGGCTTTTAAAAACATTTAGGGAAAGGGAGAAAATGCTGCTAACCAGTATTTTCTACTTTTCCCACAATGTTTTCTTTCATTCAAAAAGCGAAATTTAAGTTTTTGAGTCACATTTACTTTGTCATCTGCAAATGCTTTCAATTTTGGCAAGTCCAGAATTGTGTTGTTTGATGGAGGTAAATCTTTTGAAGTCTGAATAAAAGCCATTAACCCTTTACCACACGGCAAATTTTAAGACCTATCCAAATTGAAAGCATTTGCAGACGACAATTTCATAGTGGCTCAAATGACGCAACTTTTCTTTGATAGGGTAGAAAACTTTGTGGGAAAAGGAGAAAATGCTGGTTACCAGCATTTTCTCCTTTTCCCACAATGTTTTCAAAAGGCCTCTTTTTTAGGGGCGTCAAAAGGCGTCATTATGTGGTAAAGGGTTAAAGACAACAAATATGACTCAAATGATGAGCTTTGTCTTTGAACAGGTAGAAAGCATTGGTTGAATTGGAAAAAATCCTGTGTACCAGCATTTTCTCCTTTTCCAACAATGTTTCCAAAAGCCTTTTTCCTAAAGGTTGTCATAACTCAGGATTGGGAGGTAAACAATCATACTCTGCACTATATGACAAACTTTTAGATTTGTTCATATTAAAAACATTAAACACCAAACAATTATCAATCAATTAATCATTGAGTCATATTTGATATTTCATCTTCAAATGGTGTCTTTCACTTTGGATAAGAGTGGTTATTTTGTCTTCTCATAAAGAGTTATATGCTTTGAAGTCTGCTTCCTTGTTGATCACATGCCTAGGCCATACTGTTTTTGGTTGAAAGAGGAAATAAAGGTAGGGCTTATTATGCCGACGCCCATTTTATCTAAGCAACAGAGAGATGAACAATTTCGTCATTCTGTACCAGACGACAAAATATCAGATTTTTCCAATTAACCCTTAGGCTGCTTGTTGGGTTTATTTGGAGCTAAGTGCAACCCACTGCCCTTTAAAAGACAGTGTAGATCAAGATCAGACTGCACAGAACGTGCTGTCTGATCTTGGATCTACAGTGTCTGATAAGGAGATATTAGTATCTCCAAAAGATATGCTTGAAGAAGCATCATTTGGGTTTTTACTACTGGCTTGAAAGTTTAATTTTATTTAGCAGGATAAGGGTTTAAAAGGAATTATAAGAAATGTGACTCAAATCAAGGGCCTTGTCTTCAAAAAGGTAGAAAACATAGTATGAATAGGAGAAAATGCTGGTTCTCCTTTTCGAACAGTGTTTTCAAAACCAGTTTTCCTCTACCTTATTATAACTGGGATTGTGTAGATAACTACAAGATTTTGTACTTGACCAAATTGAAAGCACTTGCAGACGACAAATTAAATGAGCCCATTATGATACAGGCTTAATTAATACATACATACCCATCAAAAACTAAAATTTAATGTCTAAAATGTGTACCTTTCAGGATCTCAAAAGTGCACCCCTGAAGACCATCTTGATTTGTCCAAGAATTGAAAGTAATGTCTAAAATCTATACCTTTAAGGATATCATAAAGCACACCCCAGAGGACCATCTTGACCTGTCCAAGAATTGAAAGTAATGTCTAAAATCTATACCATTTCAGGATCTCATAATGCACACCCCTGAGCACCACCCTGACTTGCTCTAGAATTAAAAAGTAATGTCTGAAATCAATACCTTTCAGGATTTCATAAAGCACACCCCTGAGGACCACCCTGACTTGTCCAAGAATTGAAAAGTAATGTTTAAAATCAATACCTCTAAGGATCTCATAAAGTACACCCCTGAGGACCATCTTGACTTGTCAAAGAATTGAAAGTAACGTCTAAAATCTATACCATTTCAGGATCTCATAAAGTACACCCCTGAGGACCATCTTGACTTGTTCAAGAACTGAAAAGTAATGTCTAAGATCTATACCATTTCAGGATCTCATAAAGCACACCCCAGAGGACCACCCTGACTACAAGATTCTGATGCAAGCTCTGAAACTCAGTGAAGAGAATTTAAAGACTTATAATTCCAGTAATGTTAGCTCTGAACAGGTGAGATTGGTTGATTGAATGGTGTTTTACACTGCTTTCAACTTTATTTCAGTTATATCATGGCAATGGCTCACATTTTCAGGTATTTCCTGGGGTTTCATTTGTACTAGTCTTGCCCAAGGATACTCCCATGAAAAACCCAGTGGATCCAGTGAGGCTCAAACACGGGGCCTCCAGGCAACAAGTCCTGCACTGTAGGAAACAGGAGAAAATAAAAGATATCCAGCATTTTCTCCTTTTCTCTTGATATTCTCTTAACCCTTTACCAGACGACAAAATTTTAGCCTTGTCCAAATTGAAAGCATTTGCAGACGACAATTTCAGTGTTGCACATATAGTGCAATTTTACTTTAAAGGGCTAGGAAACTTTGTGGGAAAAGGAGAATGTGCTGTTTACCATGATTCTCTCCTTTTCCCACAATGTTTTCAAAAGGGTTCTTCAACAGAAATGGATGGAATTTGTCTTTGATAGGGCAAAAAATGTTGTGGGAAAAGGAGAAAATGGTGGTTACCAGCATTTTCTCCTTTTCCCACAATGTTTTCAAAAGGATTCTTTAAAACTGGGGACTGTTTTGTAAAAGATATACAATTGTTCCCTAGGTCATACAAGTACAAGTTTAATCCTTTTTCACACAACAAACCTTTAGACTTGTCCAGAGTGAACAGTTTGCAGATGGCATATGATATATTTCTCAAAGTATGTTTTGCTTTTCGAGAAGATTGAATACATTATGGGAAAAGGGAAAAAATATTGGTGACCAGCATTTTTCCTATTTCCACAATGATTTTTAGGCCATTTTCCGTAGTCGTTAATGATGATGAATATTCGAGTTTAATGCTGTTTTAACAGCTTAGGTCATATCACAGCGGTCAGTGCTCCTATGCATGTGTTTCATGGCTTCTTACACCAGTACTGACACAACTTTCTTACCAAGTCGTTGACTACTTTTCTCACATGCATTAGAGGTTAGAGGCAAAATATCTCCAAAAAGAAAGTTTGCCTCAACTGGGAATCAAACTCGCAAGTACCAGGTCATGAGTCAGATACACTAACCACTGAGCTACCTGGCCAGGGCCTCAGTTGTTAAAACAGGAGGATTGTGTGGTGGAGGGTTAAATATGGCACACATACATGAAGTTAGAATTTAAATAGTAGATGATTCATTCTTTTACTTTAAAATACTTGAGAATTTTTATGGTCAACATTTTTTCTTCCTTATATCTGAACTTACATCAAATGGCATCAAATGAAATAACTCACAAGTTCTTAACAGATTTACTAACAGTAAGGACAGGCCAACATGAATTTAGCAAGCGCCTAATTAAGTCTCAAAATGTGTGCATTACAAAGGTGCTTGCTACTCCTCCAGATTCAAAGTTGTTACATATGACAAAAAAAGTGTGGCTCAAATGATGAAATTGTCTCTGGAAGGGAAGAAAACATTGTGGGAAAAGGAGAAAATGTTGGTTTCTCCTTTTTCCACAATGTTTTCTAGGGGCTTCCCCCTTAGGGTAGTTAAAACACAAGATTGTGTGGTAAAGGCTTAAGCTTTTACAAATCCTGAGTTTTAACAACCCCTACAAGGAAAGCTTTTGAAAAGAATGTGAAAAAAGGAGTTCTCTTTTTCCCACACTGTTTACTACCCTATCATGGCCACAAGAGCGTGCATTATTCCAAGCAAGACATATAAATCTGGATCCATAACATTGAGTTTGTTCAATAAATGACTAAATCTTAGGATAGAAGGGTATTTGGACATACAGAAAATTGATTATAAACAAAAAGATTCGGCCAGGTCAGCCTGCGCCAACTGCGCAGGCTGACCTGGGTCGATACTTTTTGCAGATGCATCAAGCCCCCATTTCACAGAGCACGGCTCATTTTGTTTGTTTCAAAAGTTTACCAGATGAGAAAATTGTAGACTTGCCTGTATTTCAAGCACTTGTAGACGAAAACTTAAATGCATGTCAACAGACTGAATTTGTCTTTGAAAGACAAGAGATCATTTGTTTACTTTTCTTTACCATGTTTATTTATTCCCCCACAATCCCAAGTTTTAACCGCCCTGAGAAAGAAAGTGTTTGAAATCATTGTCGAAAAAGGAGATAATGCTGGTAACTAGCATTTTCTCCTTTTGCCAAAATGTTTTCTGTTCTTTCCAAGAAAATTTTCCTCATTTGCACAACATTTGAATTGTCGTCAGGAAAAGTTTTCAACTTGAACAAGTCTAATATTTTGTTGTCCCAGAAAGTTTTTGAGCTTTTAAACCTTTACCACCGACTAAATTTTGTTTGGACCGGACCAAACTGACAGTATTTGAAGTCAACAATTTTAAATGTAGCTCAAATGATGATTTCTGTCTTTGATGGGTAGAAAACATTGTGGGAAAAGGAGAAAATGCTGGTGACCAGCATTTTCTCCTTTTCCCACAATGTTTTCAAAAGCCTACCTTCCCAGAGTCGTGAAAACCAGGGATTGTGTGGTAAAGGGTTAGAAGGCTTCTTCTTCATTGTCAGTGTTTAGTAAAGAGTTAATAGAGGTAGCAGCCAATGACAGACTTTACGGTATAAGGAAGTATCATGAGATTGGTTTCTGTAAATTAATCATTAAAAACAGACATTAGTTTTTGCATGTAATCATGTTATAAAACTGATATTATCTGCTCCTTTTTCTTCCTGTGAAAAAAAAAAAAAAAAAATTTTAGCCATTTACCAAATAAACCAGTGTTTTGATGACAATGAGGAAGAACCTTTTTGAAAACATTGTGGGTAAAGAAGAAAATGCTGACAACCAGCTTTTCTTCCTGTCCTAAAAAGTTCTTGTTTTACCCAAAATTCTGTTTGTTTTTTTCAGTTTTGAATTTGTCATCTGCAAATGCTTTGAATTCTGAGAGATTAAAATTTCATCATTTTGGCAGAGTTAAGTTTGTTAACTCTCTAACAAAAGTCCAAAATTTTAGACTTGTCCAAATTGAAAGCATTTGCAGACAACAAAATAAAGGTGACTCAAAATTTGAAACTTGGCTTTGGACGAGTAGAAAACATTGTGGGAAAAGGAGAAAATGCTGGTTACCAGCATTTTTCTCCTTTTCCCGCAGTGTTTTCAGAAGGCTTCTTTCTCAGGGTCGTTAAAACCAGGGATTGTTTGGTAAAGGGTTAACTCTCTAACAAAACTCCAAAATTTTAGACTTGTCCAGATTGAAAGCACTTGTAGATGACGAATTAAATGTAGCTGAATTTAGTTGATCCTTGAAAGGGTAGAAAAAATTGTGGGGAAAAGGACAAAATGCTGTGACCTGTCCCCACGTTATTTTCAAAAGGTGTATTCCTCAGGGTGGTTAAAGCATGGGATTTTAAAGGGTAAAAAATGTAATGGATCAGAAAATGTAATGAGAAAGTAGTGCAGACGTCCACAAGGACCGTATAAAATTGTACGTTAGGTGGTATTTAGTATTGCTCAATAATGTTGTTTCTCTTTCAGACACAAGATTCCCGTCACTTGGTGAAGAGTGGATTTGTTGTCGAAGTATCTCGTGACAAGAAAACCAACCGACATTTGAGATATGTTTTCCTTTTCAACGATATTGTCATCTGTACCAAACATAAAGGCGGCTCAAAGTAAGCAAAGCTTATTAGTACTATCCTTAAGTTTTGTTGATCCATGACTGTACAGTCTAATTTTAGAATTTACACTAATAATAGTACGAGTTACCGTACATAGAGGACTGATGGTTTATCTCTTTTACAAAATGTCAGAATTGTAGACTGGACCGAATTGACTCTTTACCAAATGGCAAAATTTTAGACTTGTTCAAGTAAAAAGCACTTGCAGGCAACATTATTAACCCTTTACCATACGACAAATTTTAGATCTGTCCGAATTGAAAGCATTTGCAGATGACAGTTTCAATGTGGCTCATATGAAATGGTTTTTCTTTGATAAGGTAGAAAACATTGTGGGAAAAGGAGAAAATGCTGGTAACCAGCATTTTCTCCTTTTCCCACAATGTTTTCAAAAGCCTTCTCTATCAGGGGTGTTAAAAGTCATCATTGTGTGGTAAAGGGTTAAATATGGATCAAACGATCAAAATTCTCTTTGAAGGGCAAAACACATTGTAGTTTTCCCTCAGTGTTTTCAAAAGCTGCTTTCCTTAAAGTTGTTAAAACTTGGGATTGTTTGGTAAACGGTTAAGATATGTGGAACGTGCAAAGTGAGTACTCCTCCATTGGAGAAAGGTTTTAAACTTGAAGAGATTGTACGCATGTGCAAAAGAGGTGTCAGTGGGGTTGTGAGGTAGAGCGTTGGCCGCATAATCACGAGGTCCCGAGTTTGATACCCATGAACCGGTATCAACTTTGGGACTGCATTGGCCCACACATTTGGTGTGTACTGTTGTAGTTTCCAGGAAGCAGAATTGAGAGCGACTAATCTAAGTTGTAAGAACTTGTAAGAACTTGTTTCTCAATTGATGTAAAATAGATATGTTTAAACTAAAATGAGGTATTAAATTTGGCTCAGTTGATGGGATTTGTCCTTTGAAGGGTAGAAAACCATGTCGGAAAAAGAAAATGCTGTTTACCTAAGGAGAAAAAAAGGCTTTTTACCAGACTTTTATTTATTTCAAGAACATATTCAAATGCAGATTTACCATTTGATTGTTTTGTAAGCGGTTACAACTTGTTTCATATCTTTTTCAGGCCTAAAGAAGGAGCATTCAAATTTGTGTGGTGTCTTCCTATGTCTCAACTGACCTTACATGTAAAAGGTGAGAGATTTATGTGTTGCATCATTAACTGTCTGCACACCAGCTCTTTAACTCTTTACCACACAGTTCTGAGTTTTAACAACCCTAAAAAAGAAGGCATTGGAAAACATTGTGGGAAAAGGAGAAATTGCTGGTAACCATCAAAACAAATTTCATCAATCAAGCCACATTTAATCTGTCATCTCCAAATGCTTTCAGCAGGACGGAAGTCTAAAATTTTGGCAATTGGTAATGAGTTGAACTACTAGTTTTCTCGTTGTATGACCTCAAAAGTTTAGAATCATCCCAGGTGAAAGCTATTTTTATGATCTTTAGGGCAAATGGACTTGAAAGCATAATTGGGAAAGATAGAATTAAGGTTTTTCCCCCACAATGTTTTCTATATAGAGGATATTTGTTTTTTTCTGTGAAAGATCGAAATTTATTTCATCTCGTGAACACCATTGGTAATATTTTCACTCGTGGTGCAGCCAGCCACGAGTGAAAATATTACCGATGGTGTTCACGAGATGAAATAAATTTCGATCTTTCACCGAAAAAAACAAATATTCTATTTATTTCATGCTTTTAACCCTTTCTGGGAGGAGCTTTATCAAAACCCAGTACAGTTCTTTTCCGTTACTCCCCGTGGCGTACCCCTCGCGCATAGCAACGCATTACAATATTACGTCAAGCGCAAGAAATGTAAGGTAAATGACGTCATATTTCCATCTGGTTGTGAGGCACGCGCAATTTACCTAGGCAGCAAGAACATGAAAATCGGTATTTTCACTGGTCGTACCCGTGTAACATCGAAAAATATTTTCACTGCTATTTCTCGATATCCTACCGGAAAGCATGAAATAAAATGTTTTCTTTTCTTACAGGGACCAATCTAATCATTTGAGTCCCATCTAAATAGTTGTTTCAAAATCATGCTTTCAATTTGTATAGTGTAGACAGTTTTTTTGTTTGGTAAAAAAAGTTACATGGAAACTTTTATTCACAAAAATCACAAAATTACAATTTGCAAGGCTGTTTCATTGCCAATATATTTCAAAGTATTAAAAACCTTTGCTGTCAGATCTTGATGAACTGAGGAAAAAGTATCATTTCATGGGTAGATACAATTACAAGAAATATCTTTTAAAAAAAGATAGATGGTATAAGAGACACTGGAATATGAGTATTGAAACCCTTTTGTGGCTCAATATGACGTAAAATAAAGAGAAGTAACCTCGTGAGCAATTGCCCCTTTTTCCTCACCATTCTCCATGTTGATGAAAAGTAGTATTGAATAATGGGGTAATGCATATGAAAATATTAAATTCCCAAATAGAACAAGAAAAGGATCATTCTCTATTACATTATTTACCTGTGGTATGATTCAAGGCCCTGTGGTGTGGATTAGTGATGTAAATAGTGGTGTCATAAATGTGCAAGCAAATATGGCAGCAAGGCCCACTAAACAAACATGTGCACATTTTTGACAAATCACAAATGACCATCTATTTGTTCTATATCAGTACCAAGAAGTAGGTCAAAAGCCAGCACATTTAGCTACACAGAAAAAAATAGGAAAGCTTGGTACAAACCCAGTAAAGTGACACTCTAGTTAGGCAATTTCATGATGAGGGTATACACATGTTGACATTGTAAAAGTTCTCCAACTTTATCTTGAAAAGATATTTTTGTTACTTTAGGTGAGAAAAAATATGCATTAAAGGATAGCCTGGATGATTTAAAGTACAAAATTGGGAGCTTGAAAATAGAACTGCGAGATGAAATGCTTAAAGTGGACAGTGGTAAAGAGGTAAGTTTGAGATGGTGTTTACTGGTATATATTTTATTGAACCCTTTATCAAACAATCCTGTGTTTTAACAACCCTAAGCTAGAAGGCCAGTGTTGCATCCAGGCCACACGATTGCGGGAATCCCCCCCTTTTTTTTTTATTCTGTTCATGGCACAAGTTCACGACTTTGATTAGGGAGAAGTCGTGCAAAGACATTGTAACTTGCACAGAAACAAGAAACCACTGTGGGTAAAAAATATAATCGGGCTCTATTCAGGCTATTGAACAAAACAACAGGAAAGTCCGATGAAGCTTCCTTACATCAATCAATATTACACTCATTGCTATTTTTAGACTATTTGAGAACAGTAATTCCAAATGGTGTCTGATCTCCATATTGAAGTTTTTGTAATAAGCAGGGAACCACTATTCTCTACGCACCGTAAATGTGTAATTACACATGTTTCTGGATTAAAAAACAATACAGTATATTCACGCGGCTACTTTAAGGTATGTTAAACATTCTGACTGGTGTGTTAAAGCAGGATTAAATATGTCAAAGAAACAAATTATGAACTTTTTTAAGTGCTAAGTGGACAAAAATTTCTCTCAATGCTTTGACTACTTTGTTTATTTCAGAAAGCGTTCTCTCTTGCTCAAAGACGGGCCATGAGAAATGTGGAAAAGTTGAAAAAGAAAATCCAGGAACAGGAAGCTTCACTTGTGGAAGCGTTGCCACGGTTACCACTACACCTAGAGGCAGAAGGTTGCAGACCGCACACATTTTTGTTCCCAACAGACTATGAGAGGGAGGAATGGAGAGAGACTTTAGATTCACAGATTACCAAATACGAGAGTAATTTATACTAATTTAGCTTTGTTTGATAGTAAATACGGGGCCATCATGGCCCTACTTTTTACCCTTAACTCTTTACCAAACAACAAAATTTTAGACTGGTCCAAATTGAAAGCATTTGCAGACAACAAAATAAACCTGACTCAAGCATTGAAATCTGTTTGCAGAAGGGAAGAAAACATTTTGGGAAAAGGAGAAAATGCTGGTTACCAGCATTTTCTCCTTTTTCCACAGTGTTTTCAAAAGCCTTCTTCTTTAGGGTCGTTAAAAGTCGGGATTGTGTGGTAAAGACTTGAGCTGCTAAATAAATAGAAGGAAGATTTCCAGGCAAAAGAATACACCGAAACATTGCGATTACAGAGTGCTTATATTGCTGGAAAAAAACTCACTGTTTTGGACGGTGTGGATCAAAGATTAGACTGCACGTTCCATGCAGTCTGATCTTGATCTACACTATCCGCAAAAGGTCAGTGAGTCGTGCTTAGCAGCCTAAGGGTTAAGCTGGCTTGTTTTCAGAGATAACATTGAAGTATTGCCATAGCCTTATTTTTGATCTGCATTGTCATGTTGGGTGTGCTAAAACTATGACATACATGCATTCTCATTTATCACAGAACCTCCTTTGTTTTCAGTGTAATTGTAATGTACCCATCACAAATTTTCTTATCTTATATATATTTAATATTACAATAGTGTGAGATCATTTTTTGAGGTAATTTTGTTCCTATTTCATAGAAGTGAATGGGCTTTATTGATATTACCCTGTTTGCATCGGTAGGTGGTTTTGCATCGTCTGATCTTTGGTTTGTGAAATATCTTAATGTGATAAAAAGCATCTGATATTTATTGGCATTTGAGACAAAATTTCATGAAATTCATTAAAAAAAATGTTATCAAGCTTGCCAAAGGCTTGCTTAATAACATTTTCCCTAGACTCATTCAATAAAATTTCATCTCAAATGCCTACTCATGTCAGATCCTATATATCTCTATTAATACTGAAGATATTTACTCTAAACTTGGGCTACTGTAATACCTTCAAAAGAGGGCAGATAACACATTTTGACACAGTTAAGCCCCTTTTTGACATAGAATATTTTAACGAAAACGTACTAGATCATTGGCACCTGCATAAAGTACTTTAGTTAACCCTTGACATGCCTTAGTTTTAACAAACTTGAGTAAGAAAGTTTCAAAATCATTGTTGAAAAAGGAGAAAATGTTGTTGGCAAAGAGTTAAGAAATACAGGAAAGACATTAAAAAATGAACTCTAGGCTTGATATGACTGAAATATTATTGAAAGCAGTATAAAATATTCAAACAAATAAAAATTAATGCTAGAGTATTTTTTGTTTCTGACAGGTCAGCCGCCTGTACAGCTAACTAATCATGAGTGTGAAGTATTGATAGCATCTACAAAACTACATACACAGGTCAATGGCATTGGAACTGTTCTGTTAAAGAAAGGTTTGTATCGTAGATTTTCTCTGTGCTACGGAAGTATTATATCTACAAAACTACATAAACATATCTACAAAACTACATACACAAGACAATGGTAATAGAACTGTACTGTTAAAGAAAGGTTTGTACTTCCTCTGTGTTTTTCTCTCTGTTACTAAAGTATTATGTCTAAAACTACATATTATACAATTCAATGGCATTGGAACTGTTCTATTGAAGAAAGGTTTTTATTGTAGATTTTCTCTGTGTTACTGAAGTATTATATCTACAAAACTACATACACAAGACTACAAATTATCTGTATATAGTTAGATATTATAAAATAGTGGACAAAATTTGTATTAACCCTTGAAGTGCCAAATAAACTAAACGGAAATTTTCAATCTAGAATAGGACCTAGATAATTGCAATTTTGTGGTTGCCTTTTATCTCTCGAGTTCTTGCAGAGCGACAGTGTGGATCAAAGATCAGACTGCATGTTTATGCAGTCTGATCTTGATCTACACTGGCTGCAAAGGCAAGTATAGTAGTGAAAGGTGCTTTAGGGGTTACAGTTTGCATTTCACTTTCAGATGAGGAGATGTTGACTGGTTCTCTAAATGTAACAATTCATAAATTACAAGGACTGGATTCAGTCTGTGGTAAGTCTGTGTGTTCTTCAATACTTTGACTTAGATCCAAATCGGATAAACATTGATTCTTGTAACCACATGTATACTTATGCAGCTTCAGTAGTTGAAATTTTAGTTCAGCTATTTTTCCAACTTTTAATGTCTGTGAAAGAGAACTTTTGATGACCTTGAAAGAGAATGCTATTGAAAACATCATAGGGAAATGAAAAAGGCTAGTAACCAGTATCGTCTCCTTTGCCACAATGTTTTCTACCCTATCCAAGAAAGAAATCATGATATTAGCAACATTTAATTGGTTGTCTGCATATGAAGGGGTGAATGCAAAGCTATTCGGTCTGCGTTTTTGAAAATTTTACAAGAAAGGGGGAAAAAAAAAACCTGATTTCTGTGAAAAAAAAAAACTTGTTTAGATATGTTGTGTAGAATTTTGTGAGTGAATCCAACACAACATATATGAACAAGGTGATCTAACAGTGTTTTTCACGGAAATGAGAAGGTTTTTGGTCCTCTCCTGTAAGATATTCCAAAACACAGATGGAATAGTTCCCATTCACCCCTCAATTTAGTCCAGTCCAAAACATCTTCGTTTGGTGAAGAGTTTAGATAGATGATCTAAACTTGGGCTAGTTGTTGACTGTCTACAGAGGGAATCTATACCAATGAGGCACATAATTATTGTGATATTTTTGCCACAGTTATGCCTTTTTTTTCATTTTAAGAAGAACGGTTGTTTGGAAACAAACATGCCCTATGTATTTATAGAAGACTGATAGCATGACAATTTTTGTTTTTATTACTAGTATGTTTGGTCGTAAATGTTTTATGTACATGTATGTTTTATGTTATTGATGATTATTGTATTTTATTGTAGAGGTATACTGTTGCCTAGAGATGGATTCCTATGGGCATTTTTACAAGAAAGCACAAACTCGCCTTAGTAAATATATTAATGATGCAGCCTGGGACCAGGACTTTGAACTCGAGTTGGATGGTTCCCAGACTTTAAGAATTCTCTGTTATAAGAAGTGTCCTGACACACAGGATGATGTCATTGTAGGAAAGTGTGCTTTAGAGGTAAGTTATTTTTAGTAACACTTACTTGAGGTGAGCTATATTCAGTAATGCATCACTTGAGGTGAAATATATGTAGTAACTCATCACAAATTGCCTCCTTTATGAAAGAGTACCTTGTTCTAATTTAAAGAGTTTAGGGAAAAGACATTCAAATTTGCACAAAAATGATGAATTTTGGGAAATATTATATCCAATTAGAAACTTCTCATTGCTCCAAAGCAATGATCATAATTGACTCATGCTGTGGCAAAGGGAGGCTTCATGCATCTCCATGATGCATTATACCAGCAATCCATCAGATAATTTTGGATTCATAAAATCCATTTTCTTTCTAACAATCAATGGGATCTTGAGATAGAATGTTCCTTTGACATGCAGAAAATTGACCAATGGCAAAAAGTCTGCTAAGACTGCACAGGCTGACATGGGTCGATACTTTTTGCAGGTGCATTAAGCCCCCTTTTCACAGAGCATGGCTCATACCTTTTTTGTCAAATAGCGATTTAACCCTTTACCAAACAATCTCTGGTTTTAACGACCCTGAGGAAGAAGCCTTCTGAAAATATTGTGGGAAAAGGAGAAAATGCTGGTAACCAGCATTTTCTCCTTTTCCCACAATATTTTCTACTCTTACAAAGTCTAGTTTCAATTTTTGAGTCACGTTTATTTTGTCGTCTGCAAATGCTTCCAATTTGGAATAGTCTAAGATTTTGTCGTGTGGTAAAGAGTTAAAAAATATTATAATGACAGTAACCAAATCAAATTCCATTTCTTTGCAGAGTGTGAAATGTTAACAAAATTATTGATTTTGTTTTGTTCTTTCAAATAGTTAACTCTTTACCAAACGATAAAATTTTAGACTCAACCAAATTCAAAGCATTTGCAGACGACAAATTAAATATAGCTCAAGGATGAATTTCTCTTTGAAAGGGAAGAAACATTTTGGAAAAAAGGAGAAAATGCTGGTTACCAGCATTTTCTCCTTTTTCCACAATGTTTTCAAAAGGCATCTTTCTCAGGGTCGTTAAAACAAGTGATTGTTTTGTAAAGAGTTAAATTAAAGAATGATTGCTGAAAGGGACATGAGTGGCCTGTGAAAATAAAAAAAGAGCACTGCTACTACAGTGAAACTTGTCTTAGGCAGCCACCTAAGGAAACAAACAAAACTTTCCACTCAGTGCAGGTGGTTGTTTAGCACAATTTTGCTTTCAAAATCAGGACTTTAAAACTTAAAAAAAAGAATAATAATTGTATAAAACAGATTTTTAATCTATACATATGGCTTGATTTTGTAACTTGAAAAATGGTTGTGTAATACAGATTTTTGTCTGGTACAAGTGGCTGCTCACACAGGTTTTTACCGTATAAAGCTGTTGCTATCTATTTCCATGACATTTTCGCTGGTGTAGATCCATCTGTATCACTGCCATTAAACCTCGGGATTATACAAACACAGAAGTTGCCAATAGTTACTTATGATTTGATATTTTATGTTATTTCAGTTAAGTTATTCATGGTTGAACTCCAAGTTTAATGAGAAAACCATCACAATGAACGAGGTAAGATTCTTTTTTTTTTTTTCCACCCATATAACTGAGATTGAGTTAAAAATAACTTTATAGGCATATTCTCCCTTTTTCAAATAATATTTCAAGCACATTCTTCCTCAGGCTGGTGAAAACATCAGATTGTTTGATAAAACACTGAAAAATAATGTTCATGTTGAATTGCATGTATCAGTTAGTGTATGAAAGTAAAGTAAACATTTATTTGAGACAAACTTCTAAACGTCAGAGCATTGATATAAATGTACATGTAGTGGGGTATTACAGACAAAACTCTTCTTTAATTTAAATGCAGGTTTAACTTGTTACTTTACAACCCTGAGCTTTAACACTTTAAGTGCTGAATTAATATAATGGATCACGTTAATTATGAAAAAAATCAGCAGTGCCATATTTTCATTGTTATGGCTAGAATATGTAACAAGTAGCGGACAGGGTAGATCCAAGATCAGACTGCACATTCTGTGCAGTCTGATCTTGATCTACACTGTCCGCAAAAACATCTTTAATTGGTTCCAGCGCTTTATAGGTTAAGGACCATGAGTGAGACGGCTTTTCAAAAGATTGTTAATAAAAAACATCAACATTTTCTCCTTTCCCCACATTTTTTTAAAAGCTTTCTTCTACTTTTTCTATAATGTTTTGTAGAGCTTTCTTTTTTCAGGGTCGTTAAAACTTAAGATTGTGTGGAAAAGAGTTAAACAATTTTTCTAATATTTCAGGTTTCTATCACTGTATCTATCCGACATACCCCAGCCTCCAAGACATTGAAGAGAACCCAGTCTAAGCTCAAAACTGGAATTTTTGGTGTTAAAATAGAAAATGTCATCAAGTGAGTAGAATCTGTTGGTTCAAACAGTTTTAAAGAATGAAGGGGTCATGAAGGGGAGCAGGGGTACTGTGTTGTATTTTGTTAAAATGTAGGATTTCTAAGCCTGAGCTCCTGGGTTTGATACTCACTTGAAGCACTGGGTTTTTCAGAAGACCCGTGACTGTATTCACCAACCATTCTTAAGAATGTTGTTTATCTTTAAGATTTTATAAATTTGAAAGTAACACAACTTCTAACAGGAAGTTGTGTTACTTTCAAATTTATAAAACTCTGGAAAATAGGCATGAGAATGTTCTTAAACTTGGTTGGTGAGTATAGACCCAGGCTTTTTAAAGTACAAAACTATTACTCCAGAAGGCCATGTTTTCGTTCTTAGTGTCATTAAAAGTTGGGATTGTATGGTTAACTCTTTACCACATAGTCCCGAGTTTTAATGACCCTGAGGAAGAAGCCTTTTGAAAACATTGTGAGAAAAGGAGAAAATGGTAACCAGCATTTTCTCCTTTTCCCACAATGTTTTCTGCTGTGTCAAGGAAAATTTGTGTCACTTTGCCACCTTTGATTTGTCGTCTGCCATTGCTTTCAATTTGGACAAGTCCAAAATTTTGTTATTTGGTAATGATTGAAAGGTTAAATCAGTGGATCCGTCAATCATAAGGGATCAAGAATGGCAAGAAGTAGATCAGAGTTGATGTTCACAAACCATTTTGATTTCAACTCCTGTACTAAATTCCAAAGATTTTGTCCAGTGATTGGATGACATGTTCTGTCTCAGTCAGTCAAATGACTAATTTGGAATTTTGTATTTGTAAATATTCAGAATAGTTTCTCCTTTTGCAACAATGTTTTCAAAGAAATCATTGTGTTATTCATCTTGTCAATTTCAGAAGAGAAAGTAAAACAGTTCCAACCATTGTAACAACCTGTGTCCAGCAAGTGGAGGCTAGAGGTGAGTTGTTTTAATCAAGTGTTTTTATGAACAGTGTAAATCAAGATCAGACTGCACAGATAATTATGTCTGATCTTTGATCTACACTACCTAATTTTTTTCTTAACTCTTTACCAAATGGCAGTTTGTAGATGCTTCCAAATTGTAAGAATCTGCAGACCAAAACCATAAACTGATACAAATAAACCAAAGTTCTTTGACCTGATAGAAAACTTTGTGGGAAAAGGTTAAAAAAATGCTGGTTACCAGCATTTTCTGCTTTTCCCACAATGTTTTCAAAAGCCTTCTCCTCCAGGGTTGTTAAAACTCAGGATTGTGTGGTAATGGTTGAGGTATAAAGCTTAACTCTTTCCCAACAAAATTTTGGACTAGACCAAATTCAAAGTGTTTGCAGATGACAAATGTACCAAAAATGATGATTTCTGTCTTTGATATGATAGAAAATATTGTGGGAAGAGGAGAAAATGCTGATTACCAGCATTTTCTCCTTTTCCCACAATGTTTTCAAAAGGCCTCTTACCCAGGGTCGTAAAAACCCGGGATTGTTTGGGAAAGGGTTAAGTGGGAAAAGGAGAACATGCTGATTACCAGCATTTTCTCCTTTTCTCACAATGTTTTCAAAAGGCCTCTTACCCAGGGTCGTAAAAACCCAGGATTGTTTGGGAAAGGGTTAAAAGTTGACCACACAATCCCGAGTTTTAACAACCTTAAAGTTGGTTTTTGAAAAACTTGTTGGAAAAAGAGAAAATGTTGGTAACCAGCATTTTCTCCTTTCCCATGATGTTTTCTACCCTGTTAAAGGCAACTTCCACAATTTGGGCCATATTTAACCCATTACATTACACTAGTTTCAGTGACCCTGTGGAGGAAGGGTTTCTACTCCTTCAAAGACAAATTTTCACTTTCTTTACATACAGATATAGGAATTCACAGGTAGTCAAGAGTCATTTCTCATTAGAGACATATGAGCCATGCTCTGGAAAAAGGGGACCTAGTGCATTACCATGATGAATTCTCCCCAGAAAATCATCATACAACTGTGGATCAATAAAATCTGCTTAGTCCAACTATCAACTGGATCTGGAGGTAGAATGGTACTTTGGCATGTAGAAAATTTACAAATACTAAAAGTTTTGACCCTTTTCTGTCTGCCTGGACTGCGCTGGCCGACATGGGTTGATAATTTTTGTAGGTTCATGAAGTCTTTTGTCAGAGCATGGCTCAGTTATTGTACTACTACAAGGATTTTTTCTGCCTGAATGTTTTTTAAAAGTGAATTGCTATAAGATGATGAAAAAGTCATTTTAGAGATGGTAATTTGCTGAGACACAGGACAAAGAATATAATTGTTCAATGTATGTACATGTATTTATAACCTTCATCAATCTTACTCTCTACAGGTTTAGAAGAAGTTGGTATTTACAGGGTGTCAGGGGTCACCTCCGATGTACAACATATGAAGAAACTGTTTGATAAAAGTAAGTAAGAAATCGGTTCTTTTTATTTAAAAAAAGGCTTTCTTAAGCAATTGTTTTTCTTTATTAAAGATAAAGCATTTTTGATTCAGTAGGAAGACAACACTTCATGCATTTGGATAAAAGATCTTTTGAGAACATTGTCAGAAAAGGAGAAAATGCTGATTATCAGTATTTCCTCCTATTTTCACCTGACTTCTGTCTTTTGTCTATCTTGATCTTGATCTCTTGGGTCTGCATGAGGACTAACATACCCATAATGCATAAAAGCCTTAACCCTTTACCACACAATGACGAGTTTTGACGACCTTTGGAAAGAAGCCTTCTGAAAACATTGTGGGAAAAGGAAAAAATGCTGGTAACCAGCATTTTCTCCTTTTCCCACAATGTTTTCTACCCTATCAATAAACATTTGCACAATTTGAGCCACATTGAAATTGTCGTCTGCAAATGCTTTCAATTTGGACGGGGCTAAAATTTTGTTGTCTGGTAGAGGGTTCAGGTCAATGTTATTATGTCAAAGGTTAATGAAATGTGTAGCAGCAGTGCAGTTGAGTAGAATCAGGCCTGTAGAAAATATTATGATAGATGGAAGTATCACTAAGTATTTTTTTTGTATTTCCAGATCCAATAGCTGCCAGTGCAGAAGCAGAGGAGGCTGACATTCATGCTTTAACTGGGGTTCTCAAATTGTACTTCAGGGAGCTTCCAGAACCTTTATTCACAGAACAACACTACCCGTCTTTCATTCAGAGTATAGGTAGGTTTCCTGTTGTAACCAGTTACTGAGTATTGTGATGAAAGTAACATGAATTTTTTACAGGGTTCGCACAGGCTTGAAAAGTACTTGAAAATGAAGGGCAGTCTTGAAAAGTCCTTGAGAACAAAATTTGCCTTGAAAAGTGCTTGAAAACTGGCCATACACCTTGAAAAGTACTTGAATTTCACTTTTTCTTGTATTCAAGACATTTGAAACCGGCCTAAAAGTCAATAGCGGACTTTCTAGAAGGAAATCGGCACGTTTTAAGCAATGACAGACGTGCGAGAGCGCCACAATAAAAATGGGCGAATGTGCTGGGGGCGAAAACGAAGTTCGAACATACATGGTCCGAATGTTCGTACTCGTATGTTTGGGTTGCCTCCCTTGCTGACTGGTTTACGTTCGATTGCATCATTTTTATCCGTGTAAAAAGTCAGTTCCAATATCCAGACTAAGTAAAACCAAAATGGCGTTGAAATGTTTCTAAGGAGCCTGAATTCAACTTTCAAACTTTTTTTCTTTATCGTAATGGGAAGGTGTATCTATAGCAGAGACAGGCCGAAAGGGTATCCGTGGGTAAAGGAAACGAACATATCAGGCGCACTGTCTAGCATGTAGGAAAGATATCGATGTGGCACGGATGGGTGAAAGTGCCTTGTGGTCACATGCGAAGGGAGAGGGGCGTAAGAAACTACAGAAGTCTATGTCCGGGATTATCACAAATGTCTTTGTTAAAGAGGAAATCAAGGTTAATAAAACACAAACTGCGACCACATCTTCCGACCCAGGTGACAACCTGATAGTACCCCCACCCCCAATAGCTACCTTTGCTGGGCCTGTTGCATCATTTAGTGCTCCTATTATTGCTAACTTTGTATCCAAAAATGATGTACTGACTTCACGAATATGTGTAGATATTATTCATAAATTAGTCCTTGAAAACGTAAAGATTTGTCCTTGAAAAGTCCTTGAATTTTACTTGGCCTTGCCTGTATGAATCCTGTTTTATAATGGATGAGTCATGCTCTGGCAAAATTGGGGATTAATTCATCTCTGTGATGCATTATACCAAGCAAGTTGTCATGTAATTATGGGACCATCAAATCCATTTTGTCTAACAAAAGAGTGAATCATGAGGTAGAATGGTTCTTTGACATGCAGAAAAAGACATGTCCAAATTGAAAACATATTCTGACGACATGATAATGTAACTTAAAAAATGAATTTTTTTTTTTGAAGGGTAGAAAACATTGTGGGAATAGGACAAATGCTTGTAACCAGCAAGGCTTCTTCCTGAGGGTCATCACAAGTCTGAGTTTTATGGTAAAGGGTTAACTAATAGACTGTGAATGAACCCAGCTCCGTGAATGTGACTGTAATGATGTAATTTACCTTGACAGGGAAGTAAATGTCAGTGGAAAAGAGAAAAAGGTGGTTACTTCTGCTTTTCCCACACAGTTTATCACATGGCGTCTTCCACAGAATTGTTTAAACTCAGGATTGCATAGCAATGAGTTAATACTTTACTGCACGGTCATGAGATTTAACGACCCTGACATTGAATGCTTTTAAAAATATTGTGGGAAAAGGAGAAGATGCTGGTTACCAGCATTTTCTCCTTTTTCCACAATGTTTTCAAAAGGCTTCTTTCTCAGGGTCGTTAAAAGGCTTCTTTCTCAGGGTCGTTAAAACTGGGGATTGTAAGGTAAAGGGTTAAATAATTCAACATCAGAATCTCAATGCTTTCTGTTTTTTTTTCAGAACTCCAAAACGAGGGGGCCAAAGAGAAATGCATGCTTGAACTGTTGCATTCGTTACCAGATGCTAACTATTACACCATAGTCTACATGATAGAACATTTAGTAAGAGTTGCCAAACAGTCACATGACAATAAAATGTCCATTAGTAATCTTTCAACCATATTTGGACCTACATTATTGACCCCTGCTGTGAAAGAGGGGTCAAGTGATCCCATGGTGCAAATGGCAAGAGCAGCAAAAGACGCAACTGTGCAAAGCGAAGTTATTAACTTTTTCTTAAAGCTTGCTTCAAGTGGGAAGAATATTCGGAAATCAGCTGCGAATGATTGAATTGTCATGCTATCTTAAGAGTCAACTTTTGACCAAACCACAGCATTTAAGCGTCAAATTGAAGGCACTTGTAGATGATAAGTTGATACATTAATTGTGGCTATATTGATGAAAATTGTCTTGGAAAGGCCAGAAAAAATTGTGGGAAAAGGAGAAAGTGCTGGATACCAGATTTTTTCTTTAATTCCCACTTTGTTTTTCACAGGCTTTTCAATAGCGTTGATGAAAAAATGGGGTTATTTGCTATGGCGTCAAAATGCTCAAAACTCTTCACTTCCTGGATTGAACTTGAAACGGACATGAAAATGCTGCAGACAGATTTGAAAATATAGAATGGCGACATCTACTTTTTGGATACTTATCATCTGGTGGGTGAAAAACAACACAGTATCAACTCAGAATGCAAACAGTAACAATACTGTTTCTCACCTTCAAGTCTAGACCAAAGAACAAAATTTTGGATCTTTCTAAATTCAAAGCATTTCCTGATGACAAATGAAATGTGGCTTAAATGGTGTAAGATGTTTTTGAAGGGGTAGAAGACAATTTAAATTCAGTTAACCCTTTACTACACAATCCCGCATTTTAAAGACCCAGATGAAGATGGCTTTTGAAAACATTGTCGGAAAAGAAGAAACTGCTGGTAACCAGCATTTTCGCTTTTTCCAACCATGTTTTCTATCCTAGTTAAAACATAAGCCATCCTTTGAGCTACATTTAATTTGTTGTCTGTAAATTCTTTCAGTTTGGGTAATTCTGATTATGTGTTGTTTGGTGATGAGTCAATATGTCAATTGTTGACCATCAGGTGTGAAAGAATATATGAACAAGTAAAAAAATGTGTTCAAACAATTGTGTTCATAATTGAATTTCTTATTATTTGTTTATACTTTGTAGAAGTGCATATCCTTCTTGAAAGTTGAATTTGAAACATGCTCTGTGAAAAGGGGGTTTACTGCATCTCCTTAAATTATTGACTTGTGTCAGCATGCACAGTCCATGCTATTTGAACATTTTCTGGATTTTCTAAATTTTTCCAAGGACCATTCCACATCGTGATTGGGTCAGATGTTAGTTAATACGGATTTTATGGCTCTAAAATTGTGTAATGACCACACAGTCCCTACTTAAAGGACCCTGAGAAAAAAAAGCTGTTGAAAACATTGTGGGAAAAGGAGAAAATGCTGGTAACCAGCATTTTCTCCTTTTCCCACAATGTCTTCTACCCTTCCCAGAGCAATTTTCAATTTTTGAGTCACATTTATTTTTGCTGTCTGCACATGCTTTCAATTTCAACAAGTCTACATTTTTGTCGCGTGGTGAAGAGTTTAAGAGATACTTAATTTATAATACATGTATATCAGTCAGTAAGTTTGATAAACATGAATGTAAGATTCAATTCAACACACACACAAAAACGAAAAAGAAAACTGAATGTCGCCTGTATAGTGTGTGCATTACCATGCATACAGGGTCCATATTTGCAAACCATTCTTGAGAATATTCTTGGTCTAATTCTAGATTTAGAAAGTGACACAACTTCTGATTGGCTAAACCATTTGGTGTTACTTTCAACTTTAGAAAATTCTTGAGATTAAGACTATGAATGTTTTTATTAGTAGTTGGTGAAAACAGACCGAGGCATTATTTCGTTGAATAAAGCGCATACTTGTAAAAATGTAAAGTTTTAGTCCATCTGCAGTAGTATGACAACATATTTAAAAAAAAAACCAGTGATAGTTATAAGCATTTCCTGGAATAATTCCAAACCTGTCTGGAAATAGCCTAGAAATAAACACATTTGTGCCGTAATGTTTTAGCTTTTTTCTAGACGACATATTTTTGGACTTGTCCAAATTGAAAGCATTTGCAGACGACAAGTGACAGTTAGCCAGGGTAATGGTGTTTGTCTTGGATAGGCTATAGAACATTATGAGAAAGGGAGAAAATGCTGGATTCTAGCATTTTCTTTTTTTCTCACTATGTTTTCAAAGTTTTCTTCTTCAGGGTAAACTCTTTACCACACAATCCCAAGCTATACTGACCCAGGGAAAATAGCCATTTGAAATTTGAAAACCTTGTGGAAAAAGGAGAAAATGCTGGTATTTAGAATTTTCTCTTTTTCCTCACAAGGTTTTCTACATTTTTCTGACATTTATCACCATTATAGCTAAATTTCATGTTGTCTGCAAATGCTTTCAGTTAGGACCAGTCTAGAATTTTGTCATTTGGTAAAGAGTTAAAACACAGGGTTGTTTGTAGTCTGGGTTCCAGTCCGTTCATTTGTTTTCCTTTTCTATCATTCGGACATTACATAGTCAAAAATGAAGGCCTGGAGACATTTGAAAACTGATTGCTGTGACATCTACTTTCTCCCATCTCACAGTGGGGTAAAGTAGATGTCACTGCAATCGGTTTTTGAATGAAAATGACTAAAAATAGATACCGAAATTCCAATTACCTTTCTTTGATCACTTCCTGTTTGTGACCCACCTTTGAAAATAATGACAACAAAATTCTATTTGAAATGGTTGAAAAATGTGCAAACCATCGTTTTCAACATTATGACATTACGCGATAAACAACTATGTAATAAGATTATCTGAACAATTCAGAGTCATGGGGAGACCCGCAAATGTCCCTAGGTGATAATAATTACGGAAGCGATAAACAATTAGCTGCCGAAGATCTATAGCAGACCGCGATTTTAAAAAAAAGTATGGTAGGGAATAATCAAGAATTTTTTTCCACCTGGACCCAGGCTAGGTTGCTTGGTAAAGGGTTAAAAACAAAAAGGATTAGGCACAAGACTTATGTTTTACATAAAGTAGAGAGCTACTTGTTTGCTGCTTTTCTGTTAATGCTTTCTTGGCAAAAGAAATCATTTTATTATATTCCTATCAGTGAATTACTGGGATTTCACTGTAAATAAAACACCACTAGTGATGATAATTATCGTATCATCACTAGTGATGATATAGTTGTAGAATTTTTGCCGGAACTACTTTTTTTCCTGGATTGCTCATATTGTACTGTTCTTGATAATTATTAGAATAAAAGAGGGTGAATTAGGAATATAATAAATAGGATAATCAACTGGTTGTGTGTGATAGTAAAAATCTGTCACTGTAATGGGGTGTGATGTGGTTGAAAAAACGATGAGTTTTTTCAACCACATCACACCCCATTCCAGTGACAAATTTTTAATATCACATGCAACCAGTTCATTATCCTCTATATATCACAAGTAATAGATCACAGAGAAATTTTTAAGTTATTTTTTCGACATTTTTATATGCTGATTTTTTTTTTTGCCTAGCATGAGCATCTATTTGTATTTTTTTTGTGCATTTGATAGTCTATGTATTTGTTTACCCCCTTTCATTAAACAAGGAAGATTTGTTATTTTACATTATTTTGTATACAAAAATACTTTTTTCTTTTGAAAATGAGTCTATAACAGTTATTGGTGTACATGTATACTTCATTTTCGTATTAATTTTTATTGTTTATTTACTTCTTCAGTGTTTGTTTTATTTGTATTGTTAATTATCATTGTTGTATTCTTTTCTAAATGTTGTCATCAGTTTATATGAATGTGTGTCATGAACAGGTAAACTGCTAAGTATGTGTATTTGTTCAGTTTTAAAATTGCGGTTCTAATCATTCATATTAGTGTTGCCTTTTTTGGTTTACAGTTTACTTCAAAATTCCATGTTTCAATGATCCTGATGATGATTATTTTTATAAATATTGTGGGAAAAGGAGAAAATGCTGGTAACCCGATACTAATCCAACATGGCTTGGGAAGAGTATTGTGCATAGTACATGTACTAGCAATAGAAATTTTCAGGAGAGCATAGGTGCACTGGCTGCTACAATATATTTGAAATAGTGGTGAAAATGGCATCAAACACCAAAAAAACGCAAATCCTATCATGTAAGCCACATTTTTTTTTTGGGGGGGGGAGTTAGACTAGAAGTTTATAATTTGGCAAACAATTAACAGTTTAACCTCCGGTATGACATTTTTATTCATCATGCATCTGACAACTTTTAACTCTTTACCAAATGTGAAAATCTTAGGCTTGTCCAAATTGAAAGAATTCACAGACAAAAATTAAATGTTGTTCAAATGATGGAATTTGCCTTTGATAGGGTAGAAAACATTGTTGGAAAAGGAGAAAATGCTGGTAACCAGTATTTTCTCCTTTCCCCACAATGTTTTCAAAAGACTTCTTACTCAGGGTCTTTAAAACTTCTGACTGTGTGGTCAAGGGTTAAAAAGAAAATGTTTATAGTGAACGACCGAAATAATACAACTATGTTTTCAAAACCTGTTTGTGCAAATTTGTGGTTTTAGGCAATAATGACTTAACTGGAAGTGTCCTTTTCATTTATTTAGCAGTTTATTGAGTTTGAATGAAAGTTTCTTGTTGTAGTATAGTAAAGGAAGTCATTGATGAAAAGTTTTTTTTTTTTCTTTTTTGTATCAAAATGTAACAGAGGAAGAATTTACATGCATAATAAACTGTTAAAATTACTATTTCTGTCCTTTTTTCTTACAGAATACATGTACTTATTTTTATTTTGTGGAACTTTTCAATTTAAAAGTGTGGTAAATAGGTTGGTGAACTGTTTGGCTATGTTACGGGCTCTGAGCAAGTTCTGATAATTTTGCACTGTCTGGCGGGAGATAATTCTTTTTCCCAAAGTGTTTTCTAAAGGCCTATTCTTCAGGGTCGTTAAAAGTTAAGATTGTTTGGAACAGAGTTACCGTAAGCTAACTGCTCCAAGGTAACTCATTGATTACATTCAGGGCTAGCAACACAGGGACTGTTGGTTCAAATCCAAGCTTTTCCAAATTCTCTGTGAGAATTGTTGAAATCCATTGCAATTTGCAACCGAATCTATCCATTCCTCACTCACCACTGACCATAATTTTAGCGTTGTGCCGAGAGACAGCCAGTGGAAATATCCTTTGAAATTGAACTGTAAGTGGTTAAGGCTGATGAAAAAGAAGCCTTTTGAAAACACTGTGGGAAAGGGAGAAAATGCTGGTAGCCAGCATTTTCTCCTTTTTCCACAATGTTTTTAGGACAAACACTATCCTTTGAAAAACATTGGGCTTGTCTTCTGTAAATTCCTTCAATATGGGCAAGTCTACAATTTTGCCATGCCATAAAGAATAAATCTTTTTATCAAATGACACAGGATGAGACTTGTCAAAATTGACATCATTTGAAGACAGATAGCAACCTAAATGTGCCATTTGTCGTAGAAAAGGTACTAAATATTGTTGGAAAGGAGAAAACACTGATTACCAGTATTTTTTTCCTTTTTCTACAATGTTTTGAAAAGCTGTCTTCCTCAAATTTGTTTGTATTGAGTTTAATGCCGTTTAACAGCTTGGGCCATATCATGACGGTCACTGCACCTATGCATGTGTTCCCCAGTTCTCTCTCACACTTTCCTGACACAACTGTCTTTCTACACCACTCACTACTTTTCTCACATGCATTAGAGGTGAGAGGCAACAAATGGCCAAAAAGAAAGCCTCAGTCAGGCATCGAAACTTTAACCACCAGCTCATGAGTTAGGTTCCCAAAACACCGAGACACCTGGCCGGGCATCTTACTCAAGGTTGATAAAACTTCTGTTTGTGAAGTAAAAGGATAACAAAATTTTAGGATTGTCTGAATTTAAAGCGTTTGCAGACATGAAGTTAAATGTTGCTTAACCCTTTACCACACAATGACGCCTTTTAATGACCCTGAAGAAGAGGCCTTTTGAAAACACTGTGGGAAAAGGAGAAAATGCTGGTAACCAGCATTTTCTCCTTTTCCCACAAAGTTTTCTACCCTATCAAAGAAAAGTTGAGTTATTTGAGCCACTATGAAATTGTCGTCTGCAAATGCTTTCAGTTTGGATAGGTCTTTAATTTTGTCGTGTGGTAAAGGGTTGACTAATTACCACATAATCCAAAGTTTTAACTTCTCTGAGAAAGAGTTCTTTTGAAAACATTGTGGGAAAAGGAGAGAATGCTGGTAACTAGCATTTACATATTGTACCCTTTCAAACAAATCAAATCAGTTGAGTAACATTTAATTTATTGCCTACAAATGCTTTCAAATTGGACAAGTCTAAAACTGTGGCATTTGGTAAGAGTTAAATGATGTGATTTATCTTTGAAACAGTAAAAAAAACATTGTGGCAAAAAGCTTGCAACCAGCATTTTCTCCTTTCCCACGATGTTTTCACAACCCTATAAGAGACAAATCTCATCATTGGAGCTGTATTTGATTTGTCATCTACAACTTTTTTGAGTTTGGTGATCAAGATTTACTCTTTTTCTCACAATATTATCAACAAAAGGACCATGTCATTACAACATAGGACTGTATGTAGATTGTATGCTAAAGGATTGAAATATAGAATTATAAAAACCCATGTTTGGAGGCAGCTTAAAACAACTGATTTCTTCCAAATTTTCTTTTAAATTTTCTCAAAGCATACTCCAGACAATTAAGAAAATAAAGAGAAACATCTGATTTTTCAATTTCTTTAGTAACAATAGTCAAGACAACAGAAAATAATATTTAAACAAATCTGTTCAGATAGATTAATCCATATATACACTCAAACATGAAAAGATCACAAAAATTATGCAAAAAATGTGAAAAAAAAAAAAATTAGTTAATGTTCAATGAATCAGGTTGGTATAAAATTAACTCTTCAATCCTCAGGCTGCTAAGCGTGATTCAAGGATATTTTGCAAACAGAGTAGATCAAGATCAGACTGCACAGAATGTACAGTCTCATCTTTGATTTACACTGTCTGATCAGGAGATGCCTTTTACGCAAAAATACCTTTGAAATAGCAAGGTCTTCTACTATCGGCTTGAAAGTTTCATTTCACTTATGTAGCAGAGTATGGGTTAATGTATGACAAAATTTCAGTCTGGATCAAATTGAAAGTATTTATTTTGCAGGCAAATAATTGAATGTAGCTCAAATTATGACATCCATCTTTGATGGGTAGAAAAAATTGTTGAAAAAGGAGAAAATGCTAGTTGTGAGCATCTTCTGCTTTTCCTACATTACTTTCAAAAGGCTGTTAAAATTCAGGATTGTGTGGCAAAGGGTTAAAAACAAAGCAAAGCCTTTCTGATGCATTTAAAAAAAAAAGCTGGGTTTTTTAAATGAGAGTTCTTGCATGCAAAGCCTGAATTTAATGACAAATGGTTGTAAGCCCATGCACATAGCTTTAACTTTTTACCAAACAACAAAATTTCAGACTGGTCCAAATTGAAAGCATTTGCAGACAACAAATTGAAGGTGGCCCAAATGACAAAATTAGACCTTGATAGGGTAGAAAACATTGTGGGAAAAGGAGAAAATGCTGGTTACCAGCATTTTCTTTTTTTCCCACAATGTTCTCAAAGGCTCTATTTCTTCAGGGTCTTAAAAAATTGTCATTGTGTGGTAAAGGGTAAAGAAACCAATCTGCACAATACTGCCACATCACCTAACAGGAGAGGAAACTGGTGACAAGAGGCAAATAATATTAAAGAGTAATACTCGAACAAATTGACCTGAAATTGACCTTTATGCAATGAATAATTAGGGAGTGAATATTTTTATCATCGCGTGTAATCGGATGGTGCGGAATTTCTATTAATGGTAAATGTCGGGTTTGACCCTTTTTGTGCCATAGTTAAAATAAGAGGCTTTTGCAGATAACATGGACAAAGATCAGACTGCACAGAAAGTGCATCTTTGATCAATTTCATCTGCCACGTATTACCAATTTAAACCAACAAAATCATGTTTATTTCAGGTATCTAAGTATTTTCCACAAACACAACACTATATAAAGAGTTGAAAATCGTTCACATGGTTCCGCAATCAGACGACAATAGCCGAAGCTAAGTTAGGATAGTAATTCAAGCGTGTAATATGTGGTAATAGAGGTCATTCATTTCATGTCAAATTGTTTAAGTAATACTGGTATTTTGAATCATAATTTTAAATCTACAGCTAGATCCTCAACAACTTTGAAAAGACTGATTTCTCTTAAAGCTAGGTATAAACAAAGGATAAGAATGTCCTTGGGCAATGCACTGGAGAACCCTGCCCATAAAAATACTGTGACAAAGGAACAGACTGGCTAAAAGCAATTCATCCTTTAGTCACATTTTTTTCAAAAATGGTATGACACAAGAGAAAACAAGTTTGCATGTGGTAATGTGATTACCTTTAACCACAAAATCTGGAATTTATAACAACTTTAAAGAAGACACTGGGGGAAAAGGAGAAAATGCTGGTAACCAGCATTTTCTCCTTTTCCCGTAATGTTTTCTACCCTATCAAAGACAGATATCATCATTTGAGCTACATTCATTTTGTCTGCAAAAGTTTTCAATTTGGTCACGTCCAAAATTTTGTCATTTCCTAAGCGTTTAACAAAGAAAAACTATATCTAGTTAAAAAGAAAAAGACTAATTGATTGACAAGTGACAGACACTGTGCCATGACATCTCTTCTGGGGTTCCTTTCACTAAGCTGTGTACACACAAAATTTGCATTCACAGTTTTCGTGAACAAGCATTAAGTCTGAAAACAAGTTTCACTGAACTGCTTAACTTTATGATTTGAGTAGATATTTGCATAATGCCAGTTCAAATCTCTGGGTAAAGCAGGAATCCTACATGTGTATATTCAATCCTAGAAAAAATTTGTGTAAATCTACCCTGGTTAGTGAAATGTACCCTTGGGACACCTTTCACTAAACTGCATAGATTTACACCAATTTTTTGGGACTGAATATACACATGTATGATCCCTGCTTTACCAGAACATATGAAGTGGCGTAAAGTTATGCAAATAGTTAATCAAATTGTAAAGTTATGCAGTTCAGTGAAACTTGTTGTCAGTCTTTATGCTTGTTTACAAAAACTGTGTATGCAAATTTTGTGCGTGCACAGTTTAGTGAAATGTACCGCTGATCTTTTACATGGTAAAGTTTACAAAACTTGTATCTCCAGTCTATGGCCACTGTGCTAGTATCATTTCAAAATTCCTCTCATTTGCCTATTCTGATCTTTCAGCTTGATGTCAGCTCTATCCACATTTCCTGTAATACGATCTAACTGCTCGTTCTGAGTCTGAATCTCGTCTCCAAGACCTTGGGCAAGACCTTTTAGTCGGCTTAAACCATCAGACATCATATCTGAAAGTATGACAAAAAAATAAAAAACAATGAAAAGTTTTCTTTTGGAAAAAAAAGGTAGACATCACAAGACATACTGGAATATGAATATGGAAACTCATTTGGTTCAATAGAGAGAATAACAAAAACATATGACAACAATGCTGCACTTGCCCCTTTTTTCCAATTGTTTTACAAAATCACAGTGTTAAAAAGTAAAATTTCCAACATGACAGATTTTTCTCCGTTTCCCACAGTGTTTTCAAAAGGCTTCTTTCTCAGGGTCATTAAAACTCAGGATGATGTGGTAAAGGATTAAAAAAAGTATTGAATTACCACTTAACCTTTTACCACACAGCAAAATTTTAGACCTATCCAAATTGAAAGGATTTGCAGACGACAATTTCATAGTGGCTCAAATGACGCAATTTTTCTTTGATAGGGTAGAAAAGTTTGTGGGAAAAGGAGAAAATACTGGTTACCAGCATTTTCTCCTTTTCCCACAATGTTTTCAAAAGGCTTCTTCCTCAGGGTCGTTAAAAAGTGTCATTGTGTGGTAAAGGGTTAATACAAGAAGAAAATTATCCCCTATCATATTTGCTTTGGTGTCAATAAGGGCCCAAGAATACTGATTAGTAGTAGCAACACATACCATATATACTGGTGTCATAAATGTGCCCACCAACAGGCCTGCCATATACACAATCCACATTTTTTACCAAACTCGAATACATGTAACTATGTATTTAGGTCAAAACCAAGTACATGTAGTAGGTCAAAATCCAGCTTATTTGGATGCAAAGCTTGTTCGAGTAGGATTGTAGCTACGGTACTTTTCACCCTTTACCACACAATCCCGATTTTCAACAATCCTGAAAGAGTAGGCTTTTGAAAACATTGTGGGAATAGCAGAAAATGCTAGTAACCAGTATTTTCTCCTCTTCCCACCATATTATCTACGCTTCCTAAGACAAATTTGTATTTTTGAGTCAGACTTATTTTGTTGTTTGCAATTGCTTTTAATTTCGACAAGTCCAACAATTTGTCACATGGTTCTGAGTTAACAGCATATTTCAGTCACCTTGTTGTGACAGCTCACTTATTCACATTGTCTGTGGGCATCATGAGTACTTGGCTTGCGCTCTATAGTGCCTTGCTCAAGGAAACTTCTGTGTGATCTGCCCATCCAACAAGAATTTAAACAAAGTGATTTCCTGATCACAAATTAAATCCCCTAAATCTTTATCAGACAACATAATATTGGCCTTGTCATAATTCAAAACTGATATTATAAGAATACTCTTTGAAAGGCTAGAAAACACTGTGGAAAAAGGAGAAAAATGCCGGTCTCTTTTTCCCACAATGTATTCAATAGCTTTCTTCTTCAGGATCGTTAAAACACGGGACTCTGTGGTAAAGGGTAAATCCACTGGGCCATATATAGAATAATAAATAGACAGAAGCAAAATTTTAATCATGGCTTTAAAATTGCTACCTAAGAAGTTTGTTAATGCCAATTCTAAGAAACGAGATTTTCTTTCAGAATCAACCAATTATACTCTTGAGAGTCTGAGAAACCAGCCTTGGAAATCATGAAGAAAAAACCAGCATCTGCTTATTAACTCTTTACCCAACAACAAAACGGACTCAATAAAATTGAAAGCATGTGCAGACGATAGTATAAACATAGCTCAAATGATGATTTCTGTCTTTGGTAGGGTAGGAAATATTGTAGGAAAAGGAGCAGCATTTTCTCCTTTTCCTACAATGTTTTCAAAAGCCTCCTTTCTTCAGGGTCATTAAAGCTCTGGATTGTTTGGTAAAGGGTTGAAAGTAGTACCTCCTTTTCCCTTAACATTTCTCATACAAAACAAGAGCAGTGAATCTCTTTCCTTACAGTTTTCATGTCTTAGTGTCTGATTGCCCTGAAATGGGTTAGTCCTTCACTACACAATCCCGAATTTTTACGTACATACAGAGGAAGGTTTTTAAAAATATTGTGGGGGAAAAACAGAAAATGTTGGTAACCAGGATTCACCCCTTTCCCATACTGTGTTCTACTCAAACAAAAACAGAAATCATTTAAGCTAATTTTGTTACCTGCCAATGCTTTCAATTTGATTGAGCCCAAAATTTAGTTGTTTGCTAAAGATCTAACCCTTTACCAAACAATGCCAACTTTCAGGGGTATTGGACTGAAAATGTGCCCTCAAGAGTGTACACATAGTTTTTTTAAGATTTGACCTAGTGACCTAGTTTTTGACCTGACATGACTCATTTTCAAACTCATTCACGATATCATCAAGACAAACATTCTGATGAACTTTCAAGAGTATTGGACACAAAATGTGGCCTCTAGAGTGTACATAAGGTTTTTGTAAGATTTGACCTACATGTAGTGACCTAGTTTTTGACATGACATGACCCATTTTTCAAACTCGTGTGAGATATCATCAAGACATACAATGTGACCAAGTTTCATGGGTATCGGACAAAAAATGTGGCCTCTAAAGTGTAAACAAGGTAAAAGTTGACAACGGACTGTGCACGCTGGACAACACATGATGGATGATGGACACAGCACGATCACTAAAGCTCACCATGAGCACTTTGTGCTCAAGCGAGTTAAAAAGCCTAGGGCACTTGGCAATGGGTACACCCTTTCTAAACATGTTTTAATGACCCACAGGAGAAAGTCTTTTGGAAAACATTGTGGGAAAAGGAGAAAACCAGCATTTTTTCCTTTTCCCATAATGTTTTCTACCCTTTAAAATATTTATCCCATCATATTAGGTACATTCAATTTGTCGTCTGCAAAATGCTTTCATTTTAGATGAGTCTGAAATTTTGTTGTCTGGTAAAGAAGTAGGTAAATTTACCCAAGTGAGTATTTCCTTTTCAAATGAGGATGTACCAAATTATGCTTGTCCTATTTCATATTTCCTCTCAACAGGGATTGCTTTTATACATGTATATATTGTCAAACCAAACCCAGTTACGGATGATCATTTTTTTTTCCTGCCAACTAATTTTGAAACATTGTGTCAACATGAGACACTGCCTGTACTAAGATTTGAAATGAGAGCATGCAGTTTTTCCACAATAAAATTGTTAAAAAATTGTTTACAACTATTGACAATCAACATGGACTATGACTGCTAAACAATCCCGTGTTTTCATGACTCTGATGAAGAAAAGCATTTGAAAAAAATGTGAGAAAAGAAGATACTGCTGGTAAGACAGATCAGATCATTTGAATGACATTATATGTCTCCTCTGCAAATGTTTTATATGTGGAAGAGTCTAAAACCTTTGTCGTCTTTGAAGAGGGGTTAATACATGTAGAACTAGTGTAACAAAAGGAGAAATTGCTTGCTACAACCAATGTCTTGTTTATGTTACGCTGTTCTAAAAAGGTTAGCTACCACATTTTATTTGCATTTACATTTGAATTCTTAACACATCTTTCTCAATACAATGTACATGTATTTCCTAAATTGATCGACTGTATGGTGTCCAACGCCATTTTCAATGTTATTTCAGTTATATCAAGGCAGCCAGTGCACCTATATATGCTTTTCTGGAGTTTGCGTTACCAGTACTCCGCACAATATTCTTTCCAATCCACTGGCTGCTTTCCCACATAACCATCGTCGAAACAATGGTCAGCAGTGAGAGAGGAATAAATCCTGTCGCAATAACTATCATCAATCCTCGGAAAGAAATTGGCTGAGCCAGGGATCAAACCAGCAACCTCCTGTGCTCAAGTTCTGTGCACTACAGAATGAGCTACAGGGGCTTGGCATTTCCTACATTAAAGAGACTTTACAGTACCTAGATTTTCATTCAGTTGTTGCTCTTTACGACTGTGAGTGACTGGGACAATGTACTGTGTTTGTGGTTTCTTAGCGCCCTTCATAAATCTGTCATCTAAATCATCGTCCTCGTAGAAACCCCTCCCATCTTCTGTCCTCAATCTTTCCCCAGGGTGAGGCCTAGACCCGCTTGTTTTCTCTAGTGTATCTTGTAGTTTACTGGGCTTGGGTTCAGGAGGTTTTGGTTGCTGATCTTTATCCTTGTCACCATTCCACCAATTTTTGATGCCACCAAATATGCTTTTAATTCCAGTTATATGTTTTTGTGATACTTTCAGATCTTGGTTGATTTGTGTAGTTTTCTTTTCTATGTTGTTTAACTGTTCCTTTTGATGAAGTAATTCCTGTAACAGATAAATAGATAGAAATACAGACTAGGGCTACAGTCATGCTGTACATTTTCTGCTTCAATGACTACTGTAATACCGGTATGTATTATATCTTTATCTATTCACTTCAGCCTGTGTTGTGGGTTCATATCTGTACTGTCTCAATGTACAATTTAAATTAGTACCCATACAACAAGCTTCACTGAAGATACAGAGTTTTATTAAGAATTAGTATTTCACAGACTTGCCCTAAAACTTTGAATCTTAACTAATTTTAAACCAGACAAATTTCATCATTCAGGCTCTTTTCCTGGTGCCCATGCTGCTTTGAGTCTTTACCAAACAATCCTTAGTTTTAACAACCCTGAGGAGAAAGCCTTTGGAAAACAATGTAGGGAAAGGAGAAAATGCTGGTCACCAGCATTTTCTCCTTTTCCCTCTATGTTTTCTATCCTACCAGAGACATATCTTTCTATCCGATCAGTATTTAATTTGTTGTCTGCAAATGCTTTCAATTTGGACCAGTCTCACTACATGTTTTTGCAGTTTGGTAAAGAGTTAACCCTTTACCACATAATCCCGAGTTTTAACGACCCTGAAAGATAAGCCTTTTGAAAACATTGTGGGAAAAGGAGAAAATGCTGGTTACCAGCATTTTCTCCTTTTCCCACAATGTTTTCTAGCACATCTAAGATCATAATTTAAGCTACATTTGTTCTGTCATCTGCAAATGCTTCAAATTCGTTTGTGTCATCTCCAAATAAATGGTTGCTTTCTTTCATTCACACAAAAAGGGGAGTCAGGTTTCAAATGACCCTAGAATGAGAATGTTCTGGAAAAAACTCTGCACATCATTTGAGAAACATTTTATGAAATGTCTGCTAATGCTTTCAGTATTTACACAAGTCTAATATTGTGTCATATGGGACAGAGTTAAATCTTTTTCACATTCTCTGAGAAAAGACGACTAAATGCATCTGCATCAGCAAAGGCTGACCTGAGTAGAAACTTAATTGCTATTGGTCAATTTTCTGCCAGGCCAAGGTTGAGTCTATCTCAGGCTTCAGCCGGTTGTTAGACAAAATGAACTTTCAGGATCCATGATAATGTAATGACAGGCTTGCAATCATGCATCCCGGAAATGCTTTAAGCCCCCTCCTTTGCCAGAGCATGGCTCATATCTTTCTGCCAAGTCTGTTCTATCAAGGAAAAATAGTGTCATTTTTGCCACCTTTAATTTGTCGCCTGCAATTGCTTTCAATTTGGACAAGTCTAAAATTTTGTTGTTTGGTAAAGAGTTAATCACAAAAGACGATTTCCATTATTAGAGCCATGTTCTGTCATCTGCAAATGATTTCAATTTATACAAGTGTCCATTTTTCTTGTGTGCTAAAGAGTTCAGTGTTTTTGTGAGACTAGGTATCTTGCATTGTTGATGCAATTATTTCTTATTCACCATGTGCATTTTTTCTGATGCAGAGAAAAAAATCAGTTCAATCCAAACAGTAGTTCATAATGCACACCACGACTTTGAGCCTAAAGAGGCAAAAGAAGGTTTGCATGCAAAGATTGAAGATTAAGTTGGCCATATATTAGTTTTCGAAAACATTGTAGGAAAAGGAGAAAATGCTAGTTGGTTGGTAACCAGCATTTTTTTCTTCCCATAATTTTTTTTAACTTTCCAGAAGCAAATTTCAGTTTTTCTGAAGGGTAGAAAATAATGTGGTAAAAGAAGAGAATGGTAATTACCATTATTTTCTCCTTCTTCCACATTGTTTTTTATATATTTTTCTTAACGTTCATTAGAACTCAGGATTATAAGGAAAATCAGTTAAAAATATTCTTCGTTAGGGTCGTTTGAACTCGGGATTGCTTGGAAATGGGTTAACCCATTTGCTTCTGGAAAGTTAAAAAAAATTATGGGAAGAAAAAAATGCTGGTTACCAACCTACTAGCATTTTCTCCTTTTCCTACAATGTTTTCGAAAACTAATATATGGCCAACTTAATCTTCAATCTTTGCATGCAAACCTTCTTTTGCCTCTTTAGGCTCAAAGTCGTGGTGTGCATTATGAACTACTGTTTGGATTGAACTGATTTTTTTCTCTGCATCAGAAAAAATGCACATGGTGAATAAGAAATAATTGCATCAACAATGCAAGATACCTAGTCTCACAAAAACACTGAACTCTTTAGCACACAAGAAAAATGGACACTTGTATAAATTGAAATCATTTGCAGATGACAGAACATGGCTCTAATAATGGAAATTGTCTTTTGTGATTAACTCTTTACCAAACGACAAAATTTTAGACTTGTCCAAATTGAAAGCAATTGCAGGCGACAAATTAAACATGGCAAAAATGACACTATTTTTCCTTGATAGAACAAAAAACATTGTGGGAAAAGGAGAAAATGCTGGTTACCAGCATTTTCTCCTTTTCTCACAATGTTTTCAGAAGGCTTCTTTCTCAGGGTTGTTAAAAGTCCAGACTGTGTGGTAAAGGGTTAAGGGTTCAAGCAAGGTACAACACCATGCCATGATTTCAATACCTTTTTTGAAGTATGACTCATAGTCATACAGGTGTATCATTACCTACCAATTTGTTAAAAAAAAAAAGAGAACTTTAAATGGTAGAACTAAATTAATGTTAGGTCACAACTGCCCTCTTTCTTTCTTTAACACATTGTGTCTAATGTTAGCAAAATTTCATCAATGGATTCCTGTACCCCTTAATTGGAGAAACTGAAAATAAAGCCGAATATATGTGAAACAGAATAGCCATTGTGTCATGTAAAAATCATTACTGCAGTACAGAACTCTCAATGTTGCACACAAAAGAACTATTTGTTTTTATTCTCCTATATATTTATGATAAATTCTACCTCAGCAGTTGCAATCCCTGTTCTTTCCGAGTCGTCAATACTCGCTAATGCTCTTCTCGTGCTCTCCAACTGCCTCGACTCAGAATCGTCGATTTCTTGCATGATTCTCTGAATTCTTTCTTCGTGAGACTCGGGATCATCGCGCCGATAATTTACATTTCGCCTGCCGCTTGAATAATTATCTTCATCCTCGTCGAAAGGATTCGAACTTGTGTAGAAAGGGTTTGACATTTTGTCAGTCAGTATTCCTTTTTTTTAGTATTTCCTTGCGAAATTTTTGTTTTTCTTCCTTGTAGACTTAATTAACTTTCCAACAGAAGAGTAAAACGGTGTATGGTTACGAAATGACTACGCCGTAAGAAATACAATTGAAGCAATAGTTCGGAAAAAGGAACCGTTTGAATAAATTATTTCACCAAGATGGCAAAAAAGAACGACATATTCTCTTACGTTACATAAGCGGAAGACCAGATGATTGAATGTGGGAAAAAACATGCGTTGTATCGATACGAAATCGACGATCTAAGAGGGACAACTGTCGCTAATGCCAATAATTATCTCCGTATTGGTTACTTCCCTTTAATTCTTTTCTTTTTTTTTTTCGGGGTGGAGGAGGGGGGGGGGGGGGCCTTGAAAGGCTCAAATTCAGTCACGATTTCCGATCAACATTGAAAAATAGTGAAGACACTCAAGAAACGCACGGGTGGGTGCTATGGTCGTCATGATATAACTACTGACTGAGAAATAGTAAGTGCAAATTATATTTAACATCGCTTTCAACATCATTTTAGTAATATCACTGTAACGCCTTTAATTCATATTAAAGAGTTATCTGGGTTTCATCAGTACTGAACAGATCTGTTAAATGTCTTTTCAAAAAGCTAATCATACGCGATGCCAGCCATATTCGAACCAACAACCCCTTGGTTACAAACTAATCCAAACACCGTAACCTTTGACCTAAATTTCGTGTTTTGTAACGACCCTGAGGAAGGTTTTTGAAAACATTGAGAGTAAACGATGGTGACCAGCATTTTATCCTAACTCGTCACAACTCGGCCGATTCCGTACCTACATCTAACTTGATCAACGGTTTACCCGAGGTTTGACGAATGATTTTATCCTTTCCCTATAATCATTCGGCATACCTCGGGTGATGGGAGCCATCAAATAGATGTAGGTACGGAATCGGCCGAGTTGTGACGAGTGTCCCTATAACATGCTCGAGTCTTTAAAGGGCAAATCAACAAGTTTCAGATATGGTTAATTTTCAAATCTACACTAGTAGATAAATTGTGAGAGAGCTACCCCAATAACCAGTGAGATGGTTAACCCCCTAATCCCTTTAACCCCTTAACCCTAATCCCTTTAACCCCTTAACCCTAATCCCTTTAACCCCTTAACCTTTAACCTTTAACCCCTAATCCCTTTAACCCCTTAACCCTAATCCCTTTAACCCCTTAACCTTTAACCTTTAACCCCTAATCCCCTAATCACCTAATCCCCTAATCCCCTAATCCCCTAATCCCTTTAACCCCTTAACCCTTCAAACATTTCCCAAGAATTAATTTCCAGGAATGTAACCAGAAATTAAAACATCAATCAATAGATAAGCCAACGCATCAATCAATAGATAAGCCAACGCATCAATCAATAGATAAGCCAACACATCAATCAATAGATAAGCCAACACATCAATCAATAGATAAGCCAACACATCAATCAATAGATAAGTCAACGCATCAAATAATGTGTGGGGTCCCCCCATGTGTCAACATAGAATAAGTCCATGCATGAGGGACTACATTTCATTTTTTCCCTCATATACCTATATGAGCAAAATCTCAAACCTATATTAATATATGCCCCCATGCTAATGTGTCAATATTGTTCTCTAAAAATAAAATAAGTTAAAGAAATTATATTACTTATAAAAAATGATTGTGTTAAATAGATTTACTCCTAAAGAATTAAAAAAATTAGAAAAACATATTAAAACTAAATATAATGAAATACCTATTTATGAAATTCCAGGAAGAAAAATATATTTCCCAAATATTCACTATAAGGATTATTGCACCACATTGAGAAAAGCAGCACCTGTTATATATTATTGTTTTAGTAAAGAAATGAATCGATGTGGTACACATAGTTTATCTATGTGGGTTGGTCTTTATGATAATAAAACTGAAGAAAGAAAAAGAGTTGGTCCTTATTGGTTTGATACTAGAGCAGGACCAGGAATTGCAATGCATTTAGCTCCTTATCAATGGGAAATAAATTTTTGTGAGAATTATGTTTTCGAATTTAGACCTGATATATTAAGAGGATCTAGAAGAAATTCGAAAAATTTTAACCATCTTTCACCTTTTATAGAATTTAGTGGTAGATTTGATAATTTATATGGAGACCCTGATGTGAATGAAGCATTAGAAAAAATAAAAGAATTTAAAAAAAATGTAACACTATCCAATTATGGCAGAAGTAATAGAAATGACGCTACACTCGTTAAAATTACTAATGCATTGGGCGAAATAACTTTTATTAATAGAAGTGACTTTGATGATTCTTTTTTTGTTATAAGAGAGAAAGATTATTATAGTATAGATTTCTTAAAACCTAAAACAGGCAAACCTAAAATAAAAAAACAAAAATTATTTTTAGAGGAAAAATGTTGTATATGTACCATTAATGAACCTAATATAATATTCACAACTTGTGGACATCTATGTATCTGTGAGGAATGTGATAAAATAGGTAAATTAGATAAATGCCCCATATGTAGAACATAATCTTTTGTTAAAAATAAAATAAGTTAAAGAAATTATATTACTTATAAAAAAATGACAAGCCTACCTATAAAAATCGATTTTCTAATTAATAGAGAAAAAATTCTTAATAATCATAGTTATAGGATAAATAAAGAATTTCCAATTCACTCTATACATAATGTTTTATTAAATTATAAAGGTCTTTTTTACCACATTTATAGTAATATGCTAATAACTGACAATCAAGGAATTCCATATGATGCTATTGCAATGTATATAAAAATAACTACTAATTTAAGGAGACTTAGAGCGTTTAACTTAGATATTTATGGAACAGATAACAATGATACTGAATTCATAGAAGAATTAAATGAAAAAATAGATGGTATCTATTATTTTATTAATAATAATGATAATATAAATTTAAACCAAGAAAAAGTGACTTCAATAGAAATATTGATATATAAAGATTTTTGTCCTTGGACCGAAGCTTGGATTGAATCTGAAAGGGCACAACACTTTGAATCTGAACCTGAAGAACCTGAAGAACCTATTGTACAAATTAATAACGGTTTAAAAACATTTTACTCAGAATCTTGCATCATATGCGATGAAGTTAAACCTAACATATTATATTGTAATTGTGGTCATGTGCCAATATGTGAAAACTGTAATAAACTAGCAACTAATACATGTGTTATATGTAGAACCGTATCTACAATTAAAAGAATTTTGTAAAATAAATATATAATATATTTTTTTATAATATATTATATATATTTACAAGTCTAACTCTATCAAAATAGATATGTAAGAGTGTTCCGCAGTAGGGATAGTTGACCTTGAAATAAAGTTTATGATATCACATTGTTTTACCTCCAACACCCTCGGAAAAACTACACAACTACAAGTTTCATCCGTTTTTTTAATAATAGAGTAATCAAGCAGCTCTACTCCGTTTACCACAATATTAACTATTACCTCTTCAGGTACATTAGGGGTATTTGTAATAACTGATAAACTACCTCTCATAATTCTACCCGGCGCATTCATACAATAACCACCCATCCTATGGCTAGCACCTGAAGCGCCATTACCAAATGAAAACTCATAATTACCTCTTCCAAGTGGTCCATTTTCTTCAGCCCACACGGTTATAACAGGGTGCGATACTTTTCTATCTACATAAGATTTTGTCGCTAAATCTCTCTCTTCTACCGGGGTTGCCGCGTTTTTTATAGAAAAACCTTGAAGGTCTATGTTAGTCACCGCCATGAAACTCCCATCCGGATTTTTTATAATAGCTCCACCGTTATCAACATAATTTTTATTGACTGCAGCATCGCGGGATACCGGGTTAGGTAAACCTGTAATCGAGTTATCATTCATATCTATTCCACCATCTATTGAATAGGAACCATCTTGTTTTTTTGTTAAAGCTTTTTCACCCGCGGTAGTCATCTCAATAGCGGTATCCACGTAAAACTTATTAGAGGCTTGGTCGTGTCTCGTAGGGATTCCGAGATTGTTAATTACTCGTCCTCCCATTGAAATTGCATCATCTGCCTCATACCACCTTCCTTCTTTATAAACGAAGGCTCTATCAACATTATCCACATATTTTTTAGTAGCAGCTTCACTCGGTTCTGTTGGGTCCTTAACATTTCTTATCGGATTAAAACCCATATTTAAATATCCAGTAACGTGGTATCCTCCGTTTTCAATCAACAACTCTGAGTTGGCGTCAACATAAGCCTTAGTTGCTGCATCTTGAGGATTTACTGGATTACTAACCCTTGTTAATGTATTACCATTCATGTCTATAGAACCAGTAACGATGGTTGTTCCATCTTTACGTAAAAAATTATTATTTATGTAAGCGAGTGACACACCATCATCGCTTGTTTCACCATCATCTTTCATTCTTCCAAATTTGTCAACAGGCATTTTTTATATAGCACTAAAAAAGTTTATTTAAAACATTTTGAAACTGGTTACCTATAGATAACTCTTTTAGAATGTACAAACATAAATGACCACAAAATACTTGCCCAGCTTGTTGTAATTGGTCAGTATTGTACTGTATTGGGCTTTTTAAATAATCTCGAATTTCAATAGGTGGTTGTATGCCATAACTATCAAAATAAATTTTAGTTTTACCATTTTTATACCAAGCGACCCAATGTGTACCAGGCCCATCACTTTTATCAAAGTTTACTATACCACATTCTTTTTTACTTGGTTTTCTTGGTAACGTATCTAGTAAAAAAACTCCTCTAAAATAAGGAATCTTTAATCTTTTAACGGCACCCTCTAATTCGAAATTGTTCAACGGTTTATTTGGTAAAATTACATTTTCAATCGAAATATTTGACATTTTTTTATAGTTAAATATTTCTAATATCTTTATTGTCAACCCACAAATTAAATTCTTTAGGATAACCTTTCCACTTTACGAGAGATTTCTTTTTTCCTTTTTTAATAACCTTTTCTATCCTATACAACTCTTGACTGGTTTTCTGCAGTTCAGGTTCATAAAAGGTACCTTGTATTTCTTCTCCATTAAAATCTTTAATTTTATATGTTATAGGTGATGTACGTTTTACTTCAGAAATTGTAAAAACCTCCTCAGTCCATCTCGTCGTATAACCTTTCTCGAAAGTCTTTTTCTTTTTAGTTATCCTTATTTTGTCTCCAACGGAAAACTTAGGATTAGAGTCTCTTATTTCAAGATTATGAGGGTAAAGATTTCTCCAAACTCTTGTTTCATTTTCTTTTTTACTCGCGTTTACAGGAGTCATCTTAATAGATGAATGCCTTGTATTATTATATTCTTTAACTAAATCCGGTAGCACATTGATGTAAACGTTTGTAGAGTTAGCGGAAAAATACTTCCACATTTTTTCTTTCATTGTTCTAATCCATCTCTCAACCACACTAGATTTTTCCTCATTTTCGGTAGAATATAATTCAACCAAGTCTTTTACATCTTTGTTATAAAACTCTTTACCCTTATCCACCCACATTTTTTCAGGTTTTCTCTCCTTAAAAATACTTTTTAATGCTATAGCAACAGATTTTCCTGTTTTATCTTTTAATGGCACCAGATATCCATATTTAGAAAAGATATCAATGACAGCGAGAAGGTATTTAACACCACGATTAAACTTAGAAAATGCTTGCATGTCTACTAAATCCACAGCCCATATCTTATCTATACCGTTTACTATAACTCTCCTTTTCTTAAATTTTCTTCTTACGGGTTTATGCAATTCTTCCGCTAAAGTTTCGAAATTTTTTTTTTTACTCCCATTCCAAATTTCATTTTCGTTCCAATGAGTCTACTTACCAAACCTCTTTCCATTTTTTCTCTAATACTAGGATTGTAAATCCCTTCTAACTCCGTTAACATATTCTTATCACACACTGCGTTTCTTGTAGCAGTATCGTTGTGTTGAAGATAGCAAACATCATGATTATAAGCAGCTTTATCAACACGGTTTATAGGTTTACTCCATTCCTTCGGTGTTAAATCTGGATTGAGTCTTTTATTTAGTTTGGTACCAGGTCCTGTAAAGTTGTGCCCTGGTAGATGCATTTCAACGGGTAAATTATTTATAAATTTATTTAATATACTACTCCCGGTAGTTTTTTTTTTATAAACTGAGTTTTAGTTATTCCACAAATAACACATTTCCCCTGCATCATATTTCTTCCATTTTTCGAAATGGTATATTTTATATCATTCGTATCAGTATGTTTTTTACATTTAACGCAATACATCTTATTTTACATATAAAAAATAAAAGTATTTAAATAAAAATGGATATTATAAACTTATCATGGAATGAAGTAGTATCAAAGAGATTTAATCACTCCCTTTTACCAAAAAGTATTAGGGGTTTAATTATAGGAAAATCTGGATGTGGTAAAACTACTTTATTGTTAAACCTTTTACTCAGACCAGATTGGCTTGACTACAACGATTTGAGTGTTTTTGGAAAAAGCCTTTTTCAACCAGAATACCGAATACTAAAAAAGGCTTTTGAAGAAAAACTACCAAAAGAATGTATTTTAAGATTGTTTAACATGCGTGATGACATACAAGAACTAAACATTCCACCAACAGCTTTAGTTGAAGAATGGATTAAGACGATTAAAAACAAATCGGATATAAATTGCAACTTCTTTGAAAATGCTAGTGATGTACCTGACCCGAGAGAGTTAAACTCAGGAAATAAAAATTTAATGATTTTCGATGATTTACTTTTAGAAAGACAAAATAAATGTGAGTGTTACTACATTCGAGGAAGGCATAGTAATGTTGAATGCTTTTACCTCTCACAGAATTATTTTAGACTACCGAGACAAACTATTAGAGAAAACGCTAATTTTATTTGTCTATTCCGACAAGACCTAAAAAACCTTAATCATATTTATAGCGACCACATAGGTGAAGATATGTCTAAGGATGAGTTTAGAAAGTTTTGTCAAAAGGCATGGGAAAGACCACATGGTTTCGCTATTATTGACTTAACCAGTAAAAAACATGATGGAAAGTATAGAAACGGTTTTGATAACTTCTACATACCTAAGTCAGTATAAAAAATATTTAAATATTATAAAATGGAAGAACTTTTAGAACAAATTGTAAAAAATACAAACCACAAAACATCATTTCAAATTATAGTAAGCGATAACAAAACACGTTTTAGAACAAGGTTTAATCCTCCAATTCAACTGGAAAAGGATAAAGTATATGAAATAGCTATGGTAAACCTTGAAACTTACTACTCTTTTCCAAACATTGATGAAACAAACAACACATTCGTTTATTCTCCAGACAATGGCACCACATGGATTAAAATAAAAATACCTGAAGGAAGTTATGACCTCGTTGACATTAATGATACGATTCGTCAGGAAATGAGAAAAAATGGTCATTACGATAGAGTTAATGAAGAGTATCCTATTAACTTTTCTGCGAACACTAATACCCTAAAGTCTGTTCTTATTATTGATGATGGTTATCAAGTAGATTTTAATCAACCAGGTTCCATCGCTAAAGTATTAGGATTTACTCGAGCTAAATATACGCAAGGATTTCACGAGTCAGAGAATGTAGTAAACATTCTTAGCATAAATAGTTTGCTTGTTAACATAGATATTATTTCAGGAAGTTATGTTAATGGTTCAACAAAAAACACTATTTACTCCTTTTTCCCGGATGTTGCACCTGGATATAAGATAATTGAGTCACCAGTTAATTTAGTATACTTACCAATAACGTTAGATGAAATACATAACCTAAATGTAGATATTACAGACCAAGATGGTAATTTACTAAATCTTAGAGGTGAAAATTTAACGATTAGGTTTCATATTAGAGAAGCGAGATGAGCTAAATAAAAAAATAGTTGTATATAAAATGACAAGTTACACTAATGTTAAAGTAAATATATCTGAAGGGCAAAAGCAAAAACTTCAACATGCTGTTAAAGCTAGTTGCCCAGTAAGTATTCGTTTAGGCCATGAAGATTTACAAGGTAATGATGTTTTAGCAATTACCAATTCACAAGCGAAGAAAATGGCTAAAGCCTATGAGGATGGTGTGGGTATAACTATTAGAATGACTACAAAACAACTTAAACATAACATGAAAATAGAAGGGGGTTTTCTCGGAATGTTAGCTGGGTTGGCTGCTAGAGCTTTGCCGATGCTTGCAAAAACCGTTTTACCAGCTTTAGGTGTTGGTGCTCTTTCTGGATTAGCTCAAACAGGTGTTCAAAAAGCTATGGGGTCAGGTCTTTACCTTAAAAAAGGAGGATGTGTTTGTCAAGTTGAAACTGATGGAAGTGGATTATACTTAAAACCATACAAAGGTAAAGGATTAGCTTCCGTTGGTGATGGGTTGTATTTAAAGCAAGGAGGAAAAATGTATGATGGAAAAGGACTTTTACTTGGACCTAATAGTCCATTTGCTAATATCCCTATCCTAGGAGCTATATTATAAATATTATTTACAATAAATAAAAAATGGATATACATAAATTTGGTATAAAACCTAACATTACTACCCAACATAAAACTATATTTTGGAAACCTCATTTACATGGAGTAAGATATCCTCCCTTAAAGCAAGATTCTCTAAAATGGAAAATATACTCACAAGTAACTATCAAGATTCCTCCTAATAATGGTATGAGAGTTTCGTTAGGATTTGGTTATATAGCTACACGAGGAGTTGTAGTGATATCTATTAGTAATAAATGGGAAGATAGTTTAAGCCTTTCTAATGGTATACATCTTGATAATGATGTTAATGATATCTTAGTTTACATTTATAATTTCTCACAAAAACCAATCGAAATACCTGATGGAGAGTTATTCTGCTATCTAAAATATTTATCATAAAAAAAATTACTATATTAATAAAATGGCAGATACAAATCAGGAACACCCTAATAAATTATATCCTATATTACCTAAAGAACCAAGTACCGCAAGCGCCCCACCTATTGAAATGGAAGTAATGGATAATGGTCATTCTTATAGACTTAAAAAAATATCTGAAGTACAAAATTTTCTAAAGAAGGAAATAAATGAAAGAGAGAGATTGAATAAGAAATATGCTAGAATGGCTAAAGTAGTTGATAATGTTGAAGGAGCATTGGTTGTTGTTTCATTAGCGTTAGGTGGTGCAGGTGTTATTTTGCTTTCAACTGTTGCAGCGGCACCCGTTGCTGTAGGTTTGGAAGCTGCTGCTGGTGTAATCGGTCTTTCTTCATTGGTTAGTAAAATATTTGTTAGGAAAACTACTACTAAAGCTGAAAAGCATTTGAAAATACAAACTCTTGCTGCTGCTAAGCTTAATACTATAGATAATCATGTATCAAAGGCTTTAATGGATAACCACATATCTGATGATGAGTTTAAGTTGATAATGGATGAAATGAATAAGTACGAAGAAATGAAGAGTGAAATAAGAAGTAAATTTAAGAAGAAGGTAACAACAGAAGAAAAGGAAAGTTTGATTGAGAAAGGGAGGCAAGAAGCGAGGGAGTCCTTTCGGAGGCTTGTCGAAAACAAACATACTGTCTAGTATACCTTTTAAGTTACCTAATTTACCAAGTTTTAGATGTAAATGTCAATGTGAAATAGGAGATAATGATGATTAATAAATATATAAAAGCATTATATATGCTCTTATATATTAAAATCTATGATAAAATCTATGATAAAATCTATGATAAAATCTACGTTAAAAAAATATGTTGCTAATTAAAAATGTCATTTCTAAAAATAACTGACCCTGCAAAAAGAGACTTAATTGTAAAAGAGTATCTCGAAACGAAAAAGAATATTCGGGATAATCTACTATCAGAGAGAACAGGTGAACAAGAATTACAAACTGACCTTTCAAAGTTTTTTAAACCTATAACAGAAACGCAAAAAGCTGCAGCAAAGGAGATTACTGAGGAGCTTAAACCTATTAAAGAAGGTGTTGAAAGATTACCACAGGCTATTACTTTCCCAGCATTTCCATCTATCACAGCTTATGATAAACCAACAGAAGAAGACCCGCTATTTATCGGTGAAATAGCGGAGTTGTATTTAAGAAAGTTTACTAATAAGTCTGAAGCTGACAGAACCTATGGAATATATGACAGAAAGGGTAGGTTTTATATCGGTAACAAACCAATTGTTATTCGTGACAACGATATTATAGTGGATGGTGAAGAATATCCTGGTACCCCTGGTCTATGGGAGTTAATCATATCTAAAGATCCCGATAATAATATTTTTGTGGGTGAAGATTATGAGAATTACGCAAAGTTGATGGTAAAAACCGGCTCCATTTTTCGTGACAACAACCCAAAAAGTAAATATCCTAAATCTTCTAAAAGTAAAAAATGGAATTACATACTTAAACCTATTTGGGATAATAAAAGATTTCATGAAGGTAGTGGTATCATTGTCATCCCATCTGACCCTAACGCATTACTAGAAAGACTAGACCTGTTGATGGCAAGTAAAGAAGCAGGTAATACAGGTGTAAAAAATGAGGTAGTAAGCATTTGTGATGAATTAAAAAGACAAGGTGTTTTAAATTCACACGCTTATAAAAATTTAATGTCTATACTATAAAAAAATGATAATCACTAAGAAACACGGATTTAAAAAAAGGTATTCATACGGTGGTGCAGGAATCTTTGATAGTATTGCTAACTTTTTAGCGAGGCTTTTTACTAGTAGTACAGCTAAACAAATTGCGTCTTCTGCCCTTGATGTAGGAAAGAGTGTAGCTAAGGAAGGAGCAAAGAAAGCTTTAGAGGTTGGAAAAAGTGCAGCAGTAGAAGCAGGAAAAAAATTAGTTACGAAAGCTTTAACACCAAAATCAAAGCAAATTTTACAAAAATATAATACAACACCAAAACCTAATGATACTCCTAAAACACAAAACATTAGCACATTAATAGATGGAAGTGCCATTGCTATTCAAGACTTAGTTAAAAGATTAAACAGTGGAGCGGGTATTAAAACAGTATGAAAAATATAGATAAGTTAAGAAAATTATATTCATTATATAAAAAGAATGTCTATATTAAATTTTAATCGTGTAGATCATGAAAAATACGGTACCGCTACTATTGAAATAGTAGGCGCTTCTTTAAACATAGAAGATTGTGAAATCCTTGAAATTAATAAAACGAAATATAGTTATAAAAAAGCTGTTGTGAAGTTATCTCCTGAAAAGGCAACCAAGATGAAAGAGATTGAGGAAAAGGTGAATAAATATTTAAAAAATTGGGGTATACCTGAAATAACACTTGTATACGGGAATAGAGTTTATCCTAAAACTATACTGGATACTGCAAAAAGCATTAAACTTCGAGGTGTGTTTGTTAATGATAGAAATAAGTCTTTTCCCCAGCTTTGGTTTGAAATTTAAGTAACACAATTATAATTTTTATTTCATTTAAAAATTATAATCACTATTATAAAATGGACATTTTAAAAATAACTGAACCAATTTTAAAAGATGATAGTATTGATGAGTATGAACACTATGAGTATGAACCGATAACAGGTGCTAATCTCAACAACTCAGGAGGAGATATTAGAATTAGTATCGAAACCCAAGATATTTTTACTCATCCTAGTGAGAGTTATTTACTTATTGAAGGGCGTTTAACAAAGGCTAATAATACAGCTTACGCAAATGCTGATAATGTTTCTCTAACAAACAACGCTATGATGTACCTGTTTAAAAATATTAGATACCAACTTTCGGGTATGGAGATTGAATCCATATTGAATCCCGGCCATGCTACTACAATGCTTGGGTTGTTAAAATATCCGGATGATTTTTCTAAATCACAAGGTCTAAACCAATGTTGGTATCAAGATACAACAACTGCAGCAGCTGCTCAAAACATAGGTTGGAATATAAGGAAATTATACATCGTTAATAATTCTGACCCAAAAGGAACATTTAGTTTTAGAGTTCCATTAAAACATATATTTGGTTTTTGTGAAGATTATAATAAGATATTGTATGGAATGAAACAAACTCTCACCTTGACAAGAAATGATGATGACAATGCGATTTTTAGAGCTAATGGTGTTGATGCTGGTAAAATTACATTGGATAAAATATCATGGTTTATGCCTCACGTGCTACCTGCTGATGGAGAGAAGATGGAACTTTATAAAATTATCGAGAAAAAAGAAAAAATACCGGTTGGATACAGAATGCTACAATGCGACTCCATTTCAGTTCCTCAGTCAACATCATTTACCTGGAGACTTTCTGTCAAATCATCACCTGAAGTACCACGTTTTATCATTGTAGGCTTTCAGACTGATAAAATTGGCAATCAAGAGGAAAATCCAGCCATATTTGACAACGTAGACGTTAACAATATCTATGTCATGTTAAATTCTACTCGATACCCTGCGGTTGACTACAATCTTTCATTTGCTAAACAGCAATTTAGTAGAGTGTATGGTGACGCTTCTCTATTTAGGTCTAAGTTTTATAACATGAATGAGTTGGTATCAAATCCTAACTTTGCCCCTTCAGAGTACAAAGCCCTTTATCCTTTGTTTTTGTTTGATGTTTCCAAACAGAGTGAGAGATTAAAATACTCAGTCACTGATATCCAAATCAAGACAAATTTCGGTGCAAATGTACCTGCAGACACCGAGGCATATGCCGTTATTATTAGTGATAGGTTAATTAACTTCCAGTCTGATGGAAATAAAATGAGTGTAGTGTATTAAGTTAACTATTTTTTTTTTTATTAAAAAATGATAAAGATTATAGATTTACAAAACATTCTTAGGCAAAATAATATAAGTTTTTATAATTATTGGAATAAAAAGCGGTTGGAGGAGTTGGTAAAAGAACATGGTTTGTTACCAGAGCAGTCGCCTAAGCTAGTTAAAAAAGAAAAAAGCGAAGACCCTAAGTATGATGAAGTAAGAACTTTTATACGTAATCCTAAAAAAGTTAGTATAGAGGATGTTGAAACTGGTGAAATAAAAACTTTTCCATCGATTTATAAGGCAAGTCAATTTATAGACCGCTGCCCACAAATTGTTAAGAACTATAATGGTGGAATTTGGAATAATAAATATAAGATTAACATTCTGTAAATTTAATATTAAGTTAAAGAATTATTTTTATATTATAAAATATGAGAGATTATAATATAAAAATGGAAAACATTAATTATAATATATATTCTGTAAAAGGTTTAAAAAATTTGGCAAAGTCTAGAGGAATCAGAGGATTTTCTAGTCTTAAAAGAGCCGAATTGATTGATCGTCTAAGTAGTTCTTCACCCCCTAGACTTGATAATCAATTCCAAGGATTCACAGTAAAAGACTTAAAACGAGAAGCTAAGTCTATAGGAATCAGGGGATATTCTACACTTAGAAGAGCTGCATTAATTAACCGCATCATGAACCGCTCCATTAATCGGGAGTCACCAATATTAGACCATAATATTGATAATCATGGAGTGCCGATATTACAACCAACGCCTTATACACCACCACCTCAGACACTAACTCCACCCATAACCGAAATTAATGAGTTGGAGAAGTATTTAAATAGTATTAAAGAAATTCCTAGAAATATATCACCTAGGATAAAGGCTTTAAAAGAAAAAATAAATAAGATATATAAAGATAAAGATGAAATAAATATTATACAAAGATTATCAGCACTAAGAGGAGCTGCCATAGAATATTTTATAGAAGGTAAAGGAGGTTATACACCGGCTGATTTCCTTGATTTAGCGAAAGATAAATTAACCAATATTATGAGAAATAACCGTCAAACAAAACTTAAACTCGTTATGAAATGTATGATGAGACATGCTTATGATGGTGATCTAAAAGAGATGAATTTCGATTCTGGCTACCCAATCATTAATTTAGATGGGTATGATGTGGGTGAAATATATGATGAAATGGTGGAAGATCTATTAAAAAATTTAGCGAAGAGGGAAATGGAAACAGATTATTACGGATTTCTTTACATAATTGATTTAAGATTACATACAGTAACATATAATCCAATAAGAGGTAGTTCTTGGATACCAACTCCTCCTAAGATAGTGAATACAAAAAGTGTTATTAACCCGAAAAATGAAAATGATGATATGTGTTTTGCATATTGCATTCTTATAGGTTTAAATCCAAACTCAAATATCCGCCCTGAAAGAATTAGTAGCCTACAACCCTTGTTAAACAGTATAAATATGAAAGGGATCTGCTACCCCGTTTCCCTTTCTGATAGAATTAAATTTGAGAGCCAAAATCCTTCAATATCAGTATCAATTTATGGATATGGTTCCAATGGTGTTTACCCACTTAGTATAAGTAAGGAGGTTTATAAAAGAGAACATCATATTAATCTTTTGCTTCTTGAGAAGGATGGTAAAAAACATTATTGTTTAATTAAAGACTTGAGTAAATTATTATCTAAACAAATATCCAATCATAACGGTAAAACTTATATTTGTCAAAGATGTTTAAATCATTTCACAAAAGAAGAAACTTTAAATAAACATTTAGAGTATTGTAGTGAAAAAGATGCTTGTAGAATAGATTTACCTAAAAAGGGAACCAAAATATCTTTCGAAAATTTTTATAAACAACAGAGACATCCTTTCACGATTTATGCGGATATGGAGTCTACGTTAGAAAAGAAAAACGAAAAGAAAGGTAACACTACAAGGGTACTTAATATGCATAACATTTCAGGATATTGTTTTTATATCAAATCTCTTTACGAAGATTTTTACCCTTCAAGGATTTTCCAATATTCAGGTGAAAATGCTGCTAAGAAATTTGTAGAGGATTTAGAAAATGTTATAAGAGAAATAGATAATATACCACCAAGGGAAATGATTTATAGAGTTGAGGATAAAAGAGAGTTTGATAGAGCAGTAAATTGTTGGATATGTAGTAAGGCATTTACGGAAAAAGATAAAAAAGTAAGAGACCATTGTCATTTTACTGGAAAGTATAGGGGAGCCGCGCACAATGCATGTAATTTAAATTATAGAAGACCTACTTTTACACCTGTATTCTTTCATAATTTTAGTAAGTATGATGTTCATTTATTTATAAAAGATTTAATGAGTACACCTGGTGATATAAGTTGTATACCAACAAATAAGGAAACATATATAAGTGTGTCTAAAATGTTGCCAATAGAATATACTGTTAAAGGGGTGAATAAAACTAAAAAACATAAGATTACATTCCTTGATAGTTTAAAATTTCTAGGTAAAAGTTTAGATGAATTAGCTAGCACCCTAGCTAAGGAAGAAAAGACTAATCTCGTGAAATATTTTGAGGAGGAAAAGCTTGAATTGGTCTCTCAAAAAGGTATATTCCCATATGAATGGTTTGATAACCTTAGTAAATTAGAGGAAACAAAGTTACCTGAGCGAAGAGCATTTTACTCGAAGCTTGGTTGTAGTGGAATTACTAAGAAGGATTATCAACACGCTAAAAATGTATGGAAAACATTCAACATGAAAACTTTTAAAGATTATCATGATTTATATAATAAGACTGATGTTTTATTGTTGGTGGATGTCTTCGAGAATTTCAGAAATGTTTGCTTTGATAATTATGGGTTAGACCCATCTTGGTTTTATACAGCGCCGGGATTAGCTTGGGAGGCAATGTTAAAAACTACTAAGGTAAAATTAGAATTATTATCAGACCCTGATATGATTTTATTTATCGAAAACGGAATAAGAGGAGGTGTCTCAACCATTTTTAAACGATTTGCAAAAGCTAATAATAAATATATGGGTGAGAAATATAACCTAAGTGAGCCATCTAAATTTATTACTTATTTGGATGCGAATAATCTCTATGGTTGGGCAATGAGTCAAAAACTTCCTACCGGTAATTTTAAATGGATGGATGATTTAGAAAATTGGAGGGATCAGCCATGTATATTAGAAGTTGATTTAGAATATCCTAAGGAATTGCATGACTGGCATAATGATTTTCCCTTAGCTCCTGAAAGATTAAAGGTAGGTAAGGTTGAGAAACTTATACCTAATTTATATGACAAAACTAAATATATATTACACCGTGAAAATTTAAAGTTATATTTAAGTTTGGGTTTAAAGCTTAAAAAGATTCATAGAGGGTTAACTTTTGATGAGAGTGAATGGTTACAAACTTATATTGATAAAAATACTAACCTAAGAACAAAAGCTAAATCTGCATTTGAAAAGGATTTCTTTAAACTTATGAATAATTCTGTATTTGGTAAGACTATGGAAAATATTAGGAATAGAGTAGATATAAGATTAGTTACTACCAAGGAAAAATCAGAAAGATTAGCCGCTAAACCAAATTATTATGATACATCTATCCTTGATGAAAATTTATGTATAATTCAAATGAAAAAACAACGATTGTATTTTAATAAACCTATTTATGTGGGGATGTGTATTTTAGATTTAAGTAAGACATTGATGTATAACTTCCATTATAACTATATTAAAAATAAATATAATGAAAAAGCTAAACTTCTTTTCACTGATACAGATAGTTTAATGTATGAAATAGAAACGGAAGATTTTTATAAGGATATTAGTGATGATGTTAAAGAATGGTTTGATACGAGTGAATATCCACCTAATCATCCTTCAGGTATTCCTACAGGATTAAATAAGAAAATTGTTGGTATGTTTAAAGATGAGACATGTGGTAAGATTATAGAGGAGTTTGTAGGTCTCAGGTCTAAGTTATACTCTTATAAAATGTATGATGATGAAGAGGAGAATAAGAAATGTAAGGGAATTAAAAAGCAAGTAGTAAAAGCATTTATTAAACATAAGCATTATAAAGAGTGTTTGTTTGAAAAGAAGACACATTTAAGGAAAATGGTAGTTATTAGGAGCCATAAGCATGAGTTATATACTGAGGAAATAAATAAAATTGCCTTGAGTGATAATGATGATAAAAGGTTTGTTTTAGAGAACAATATTGACACATTAGCATGGGGGCATATATTAATATAGGTTTGAGATTTTGCTCATATAGGTATATGAGGGAAAAAATGAAATGTAGTCCCTCATGCATGGACTTATTCTATGTTGACACATGGGGGGACCCCACACATTATTTGATGCGTTGACTTATCTATTGATTGATGTGTTGGCTTATCTATTGATTGATGTGTTGGCTTATCTATTGATTGATGTGTTGGCTTATCTATTGATTGATGCGTTGGCTTATCTATTGATTGATGCGTTGGCTTATCTATTGATTGATGTTTTAATTTCTGGTTACATTCCTGGAAATTAATTCTTGGGAAATGTTTGAAGGGTTAAGGGGTTAAAGGGATTAGGGGATTAGGGGATTAGGGGATTAGGTGATTAGGGGATTAGGGGTTAAAGGTTAAAGGTTAAGGGGTTAAAGGGATTAGGGTTAAGGGGTTAAAGGGATTAGGGGTTAAAGGTTAAAGGTTAAGGGGTTAAAGGGATTAGGGTTAAGGGGTTAAAGGGATTAGGGTTAAGGGGTTAAAGGGATTAGGGGTTAAAGGTTAAAGGTTAAGGGGTTAAAGGGATTAGGGTTAAGGGGTTAAAGGGATTAGGGTTAAGGGGTTAAAGGGATTAGGGGGTTAACCATCTCACTGGTTATTGGGGTAGCTCTCTCACAATTTATCTACTTACACTTATCAAACGGTAACCTGGTAATGTTGTAATTAGAAAAAAAAAAATAGTAAAAGTACTTTTTTTCAATTCATATTTCTGCTTATTAATTTTTATTGCATCGCTTATCTCCCTTACTTATTGTTGCGTCCCTTGATTTGTGACGTCATAGGAGAGCTTGTTTCAATATGGACGTTGTTTACGATAGTGAACTGAGCGATATTGAAGACGAAGAAATAGACGATTCTGGGCCGGTAAGGCCGTACATGTACGAGCCAATTTTTAAAGAAACTTGTTAAGTTTCTGGTGATGAGGATAAAAGTAACTTTTCGCCCACTGATGACGAAAATGACGATGTTGTGCCGGATTTTTCAACGTGTTGAGTATCGCGCGCTATTGAAACACGTCTATTACGGGGCGATGGCGAACATCGCTTACAGAAATAATAGTCTAAACATGAGAGAATTAAGTGTATGGCATAAACTTTGTTTCACCTGAAGCATTTTCAGTAGATTGACGGGCGGAATTAAAAAAAAAAAAAAAAAGGACGGTTACAAGACAGTTCCACGACAAGACAGTTCCCCGACACTTTTGAAGACATTTCCCCGACACTTTAGTTTCATGTCAAATAACCTTTTCCTTGACTTTTACGATTGATAATCGTGAGATGTTAGTTCTAATTATTTGTTAATGGGTTCTTGTTGATATTTGTACCTTGTAAAGAATTCTGTAAACATTGACGGGTACAAGTTTATTCTCTCATGGGTGAAGGGTTCCACAATAAATCACGATTTTCATGAGAATAAGAATATTTTGAAATGCTGTTAACCAGCATGAAATTTGATAAAAGAATATGTTCCGAGATTATTAAGAGTTGATTCTCAAAATTATTTTGAAAATTATTTTAGTTGTATTTCTTACCATACAGAAATACATGAACATCAGAGAGAGGGAGAGGGGATCTACCTGTGTGAAATACTTTTTTGTGTTTACCTTGTCTACATGATCCATTCAATGCAAAAATTTCATACATGTATAGCTATTGTATGTTCCATATAGAGCTTCTTTGTGAAAGTCTTAAACTCTGAATTGTAAGCCGTGGGAAAGGATAGTGTAAATGTGTTCACTTCTTGTTTGTCTTATGCAAATTGTTTCAATTTGGGTAAGTCTCAAATTGGTCTACTAGGGACTGAGCGGTTAATACTGACATTCCGGTCAAATTGCAGTATAGAAGACTAGATTCATTGTAAAAACATAGAAAGCGCTGGTAACTATCAGTTGGTCCTTTATCCACAATATTTTCTATTTTTAACTCTTTATCAAACGACAAAATATTAAACAGGTCCAAATTGAAATCACTTGCAGACGACAAAATAAAGTTAAATATTTCAAAAATTGAAATTTGTTTCCAGCAGAGTAGAAAACATTGTGGTAAAAGGAGAAAATGCTGGCTACCAGCATTATCTTCTTTTCCTACAATGTTTTTAAAAGGCTTCTGTCTCAGGGTCGTAAAATCTAGGGATTGATTGGTAAAGGGTTAAATATAAATCCCACACATTGGGCACGAGTTCTGGTTTAGTTCCCAGGAAGCAGTATCTGAAGAGATTAGTACGAGTTGTATGAACTTGTTTCTCAAGAGATGTAAAATACATGTTTAAATTGTTACCAAACGTCAAATTTATTGACTCAACCGAATTGAAAGCATTTGGAGTCAACAAATTAAATTTTACTCACACGTTTGGACTTGTCTTTAATGGGGTAGAAAACATTGTAGAAAAAGGAGAAAATACTGGTTACCAGCATTTTCTCCTTTACCTACAATGTTTTCAAAAGGTTTTTCTTTCTTCACCTGGGTCGTTAAAACAAAGGATTGTTTGGTAAAGGGTTAAACCAAGTTAAACTAAATTCCAATAAACAATCACATTTTATCGGTCATATTTAAATGCTGTGAATTTGAAATATTCTAATTTTTTTACCATTTGGGTTTGGGTTAGGCTAAACCTTACACAGATGGCAAAACTTTAGACTTGTCCACTCCACACCGAAAGTATTTGCAGACCACAGATCAAATGTGGCCTTGACAATAGGTTTGAGGGTAGAAAATATTGTAGGAAAAGAAGATAACTCTGGGTATCAGGACTTATTCCTTTTTTCACCCTGTCCTCAAAAGCCTTCTCCATTAGGGTGGTTGAAGGTCAGAATTTTGAGGTAAAAGGTAAAAGAATTGGTGTGTGAGCCTGGTCAAAAACATTCTGTTTCTTAATATAAAACAAAAAATGTGTTATTTTTAATTTCCTCACTTTTGTCTGATTATCAGAGAAAATGACCTGTGTCAAATGTGCAACTTCAAAATTTTCATACTGACATGTTCAAAACATTTTTCTCAGTAGCCTGTCTAGAAGACATAATATGGATAGGAACAAGGAAATATCCACAAATCAAAAATGTATAGATATAATTCAAAATTTGTTCAAAATGCATGTAAGTTGTCAAATCATTTTTAAGAGTGAAATGTCAAAGAGAAGTAGTGTATGAGATAAAAGCTGTAACATGGGTTTACTGTCACCAACAAACATTACAGTGTAAAGGGGTGAGATATGCAAATGTTATGTAACCATTTCCTGTATTGTTTCAACTGGTCGGTGATGGATTAACATTTATGACCGTGACTAGGGGTAACCAGATACTGACACAATCCTTTACCATACAAACCCTAGATCTAGTTTCCAATACCCAAAGAAAGAGTGTTTGAAAAACAGTGTGGGAAAATGATGTTTGCTGTTCAAAGAATGATTATTATCCCTTGAAAATTTACATCATTTGAACAATGTCGACTTGGTTATTTGCAAAATTTATGTTATGAATTTGGATGAATCTATAATTTTGTTAAATGTTGAAATCATTTGGAAAAGGGAGAAAACGGTAGCAATTTCTCCTTTGTCCAGAATGAAGCGATAATGTAGAAAAGGGTAAAATAGTACGAATAACAATTCATGTATTCCGATTTCGAGAAAAAAAGAAATTACCTACTTCATATTGGATTTTCTTTTTGGAAATTGCCGTTGCGGAATGTCTGTCTTTCGGAGTTTCGGTTTAAGGCCTATCTCCTTTCGACTCGAAGTTTCGAATAATGTCGGCACAGCGTCAGGTTTTAACCGCAGCCTAAAATTCCTATCACCAACTTCTTTTGCTAGTTTTGGACTTATTAAGAACTGACTGTCATCGAAGTATTTCAGACACAATTTCGAATGAACCGATGGCAAAAAATCTGTCGCTACTGTCCGGCCCCGGTTTAAACGTTCAATCCATAATTTCCTCCTTTTTAATTCCTTCGGAAATTTGAACATACTAATTCTATGAGTTCCCGAATCGACGTTGCAGCCATAGGCTGCACAATTTACCATTTTTTCGGCTCAATTCTCAGTTAATACTCAGATATCTGCATACAATCATCCGCGTTCCTACTGTATGTCTACTGACGGTATACACAGACTAACTCGACAATGACGTCACACATGCACGGGAGATAAGCGAATCAGGGGAAGTAAGACATGTACCATTTTTAGGGCCGTATATCAGCGTGACAATTCGGCCGTGGTTTATGGCATGTTACAGGGTGGTATTTATGAAAAATGGCGGACACATCTTTAACTGACATCATTTGAAGCTGATTAAAGGAAAAAAACAGTCTGGTCAAAATATTTTAGGATTTGCCCTTTAAAGAGCAACACCAATCAACTGATCCACATTGAATATGTCGTCAGCAAATGCCTTCAATTTCGTTGTCTGTGCATGTCATATTCTGCGAAGATTCGAAGTGTATTTGTAGAATGCCATCTAGCGGGAGATAATGCTTCAATTTTGACAATCCTAAAATTTTGTCGCCTGGTTGAGAGTTCACCTCTGAGTCACGGGGGAACCAATGCACGAGCGTCTGACTCAGATCGTTTGTATCAATATCAACATCTGGCACACCTTATTTTTCAGAAATTTATTACCTTCGTTTTCAGTCATATTTGTAACATCCTTGACGTGTGTGTATCCCCAATCCTGGTACAGTGAGTAATTTACTGTGCTAAACGACAATGTATTTTTTTAAAACTTGTCCAAATCAAAGCATTTAGATCTACAGATGACAAATTAATTTTGACTGAAAAATTGAAATTGTCTTTGGAAGGGTAGAAAACATTGTAGGAAAAGAAGAAAATGCTGGTTACCAGCATTTTCTCCTTTTCCCACAATGTTTTCAAAAGGCCTCTTTCTCAGGGTCGTATAAACTCTTGATTGTGTGATAAAGGGAAAACTCTTTCAGTGCTAAATAGGCCTATATAAACTCGACCCCTATCGGCGACAAAACTGAATACAATACAGCGAAACCGAAGGAAATTGGGGTCAATTCTTCACAATAAAAGCGTAACGATGACTTAATCTGCCTGGATGAGACGTTTAACCGAGGTCCCGTGTGACGGTGCTATACACCGAGCACGTAAAAGAACCAGGCGTTACTTAAGATGGGTTTCGTCCTGTATCTGCAATATCCCCCGTAACAATACTATCAGCCTTCAGGGGGCAGCCGGTGGCGACGATAAATAAACGCAAATTCAATCAATCAATCTGCCTGTTTTAGCCCTTAGGCTGCCGAGCGCGACTCGGAGCGCTTTTGCGGACAGTGTAGGTTAAGATCAGGCTGCAGAACCTGTGACGATACGGTATATTCTTTCCGGTGAAGTCAACATTAAAACCACAGTATTTTTGGTTTTTACTATAAATGATAGGGCACTCTAATGGGATTCGTGTAACATAGTCTTTAATCGCCAAAATCGTACGGATTCGGCTAAGACTCGGGTAATCCGTAATCGATTCGGAGAACAAGCGTCTTTCGGCCGATCGATTACGGATTACCCGAGTCTTAGCCGAATCCGTACGTTTTTTTCGGCGATGAAAGGCGATTTTACACGAATCCCATTAGAGTGCCCTATCCTTAGGTGGAAATTTTCGTTTCATGTTTTTAGCAGTTTAACCTTTATGCTATCGACACAGTTCCCAACTTAATCATACCAAGTGGGGTCGTGTGGACCCCAGTTATAAACCTGTATCATTTTTGATTTCTTGTGTACAAATGTTCAGAATATTACTTGTGTAAGTTCAGTAACTGAAAATCAACAACTCCTGGCATTATTTATTGACTTTTCTGTCAAGGGAAAACAACTGAAATATTTGAGTATGAGGTGAGTATAACATGCGTGATATATAGAATAATAATGATTGGCCTATTGCTTGGGGCCCGCATGGACCCCAACAGATTTTGGGTTTTATATTCCACTCACTCTGAAGCCACCAAAGTTTCTATGTAAATTCAGGTTAAGAATAGGTTTAGTAACTAACTCCTAAAATGACAGTTCCCTGCAGCTTCAACTTTTGTATCATAGACAAACAGAGAATCATGTGGGGTTCATACGGACCCTACACGGTATGATTAAGATTAAGGGTGAACGCCTCTGAGGAAGAGAGGATTTTTTTAATAGAAAAATATAGGAACAGGAGAAAATGCAGGTAATTAGCATTACGTTATGGACGAATCTAAAATTTTGTCGTCTAACGAACACTTAAGCCTTATCCTGCTATGCTCTGGCAAAAGGGGGCTTAATGCATCTCCGTGATCCATGATACCAAGCAAGCCATCACATAATTATGGATCGATAAAAGCCACTTTGTCTAACGACCGGCAGAGTCATTAGGTATACTTGTCATTGGACATGCAGAAAATGTACCAATAGCGAAAAGTTTCGGCCCAGGTCAGCCTGCGCGGACTGCGCAGGCTGACCTGGGTCGATACTTTTCGCAGATGCATTAAGCCCCCTTTTCACAGAGCATGACTCAAATTAATGAAACTTTCAAGCCGATAGTAAAAACCCGAAAGATGTTATTTCAAACTTATTCTTTTTTTGGAGAAAAATATGACCTTATCGGACAGCGTAGATCAAAGATCAGACTGCACGTCATGTGCAGTCTGATCTTGATCTACATCGTTCGCAAAAGGCCAGCGAGTCGCGCTTAGCAGGTTAAGGGTTGACACGCATTCCTAGCAAAAGCGCCTTTAGTTGACTTAAGCGCTGAAGGTGAAACAGAATTATCAGTGATTTACAGTATTTGCACATCACTACATGTGTATCCATAGGCGTGGAGGGACAATTTTGAAATATTTGTAACAAAGTTGAGATAAAAATTTGAAGGTCAAGATGATATGGTTGTACCCTTGACACCCTGTACTCAACCGTTACAGTTTCTTCTAGAAAGTGCAGTGTACTTGTCTGTACTTGTGTGTGTGACGACAGAGAGAGAGAGAGAGAGAGAGAGAGAGAGAGGGAGAGAGAGGAGGGGGGGCGGGAGAGGGTTGGGAACATTATGGTTTAATCTAAGGCGTTAATTTGTTTGAGTGTTTCTGTTTGAACTGTTTGAATAACTGGCCGCTGGCCTGCAACACAGGAAAAGGGGCATTCGGATATTTGAGTAAAGTGTCGTCTCGGATCAGCCTGCGCAGTCCGCGCAGGCTAACCCGAAACGACACTTTCCGTTCTTATGTAATTTTCTGTTTTGTGCAAGTCTACTATAGCATAAAATCTAATGTAGTCGTAAAGTGCCGTCTCGGATTAGCCTGCGTGGACTTTGCGCAAATGTTCGAATGCCCCTTTTCGTGTGTTTTAAGCCAATCATAATCTGAAGAATGATTTCTGTTACTAGTGACTATCTTGGCAACCCAGTTATTGTATTTATATTACTGAACGAAATCTTTGCCAATACACTATATATGGCATATCTTTTTTTAAAGTACTCTTTATTAAAATCCCACACGTGTCCTAATGATAAACGCCTGCAGACGAGCAATTACATGTACGAATGGGGTTAATCGGGCTTGTTCGGTAAAATCTAAATTGTCATTGTTACGACAAGCAAATCACCTTCCTTTATTGATTGCAGTGAGATAGGCTAGAGAGAGAGTTTCGTTATCTTCTGCTAGATGGCGTTCTTCAAATACACATCTATATGATTTGGGCATTCTGGGTACAGAACCGGACTACTTTTCAAAACGACAACCGTTATTTTGAATTATAAAATATATACAATAAACGTTAACTCAATAAAACGCTACCTGGTACGATCCATTCAGCTATGGTCAGCCAGCATGTAACCTATGTACCGGCCATTTATAACCCCCCCCCACCTACAGGCTTGGTCAATAGCTTTGGTATAAGCCCGGACATTTCTTGCTGATAAGTCTGTTGAAAAATCCTGCACGAATCCTGGTTTCCCTAAAGTAAATATTTAGAAACTGTATTCAAAGATGTGCAGTAAAACAAGAGTATTTTTGAAAACTGAATTTTCAAGATAATTGGAGCGGAAAACAGGCTACATTTTTCCACAGATGTTTTGTTTATAACTATTTTTCTCCGTTGCTACTTTATTAGCGGCGTAATAATTTCTTCAATACAGGGGATAGTGATGCGTCATAGCAGACAGGTCGAATCTTCGAAGAATATGACATGCGCAGACAACGAAGAGAGTTTGGGTGTTTGTGAACATATTACACCAGCTGAGGCTACAGAATTTCTATAGAAACCTCTGCTGCCTCAGTCTGTTTGCCTTGCGGACAGTGAAGATCAAAGATCAGACTGCACATTACGAGCAGTCTGATCTTTGATCTTCACTGCTTCGCATTGTCTAAGCATTCTGGACTGTCAGCCCTTTGATTGTTTACCGTTTAACTAGTCTAAAAATAGCCCATGTGGTCATAAAAGGTTCAGCGGCCTACTCATGCGTAGTCGCTATTCATAGATTAATCCAGTAACTTTTTCTCATATATTCAGTGTAGAAAAAAACAGCTTATAAGTTTAAAGGATATAGCTACGTGTTATTGATCACGTTTGGATTTATAAAATGACGGGCTCTTTACTGCCACGAGGAGTAATCCTTGCGCTGTTCGTAGGTAAGTGCTAATTATCGTCCAGTAAAACGCGCGTTAGGCCTACTCAGTACTCACAGACTGTGTATCTCGCCTGGTTCCAGTCTGACCATATTCTTTTCCGTTTATGTATTCGGACGTTACTTTGTCAAAACTTGACGATAATAATTAGGGAACTAGTTAACAGTTTTGTCACATATATACATGTATCCATAGACCGTAAAAGCAGACCACGATTAGAAATAATTAAAAGATTATTTACCGCCAGAATCTAAGGCTGGGACGAAACTAAGTTCTTTTCAATTTGAATGCGTGCCACTTTACCAATCTGATCAAATACTTATTTCTTCAATTTCTGTCGTAAATACCCCTTTCTTTTATTCTGTAGTCTAAAGTTATGTACAGTATTCGATTTGTATGATAAGCGGTAGTCTATGAGCAGGTTGAAATATGAAATAGTCTATGAGCGTGTTGGCAAGCATAGACCAGGGCCCGGTTTCACGACAAAATTTGTGTCTGTTATTTAGCCCAAATCGGAATCATTTTCTGACTTAAGTTAAATTCGTTATTTTAGACACATAGCACTAGTATTAATAGACATTCTCAGATCCTGAGTTGACACAATATTTAAGACTCAATTTAGCAAAATAAACACACACAATGCTTAACTCATTCAACAGACTTTTTTAAAAGTCCATTATTTCGCTGAGTAGGCTAGAGTCCGCAACGTTTGGTCAGCTCAGGATTTGAGATTGATCTGTTAATGTTAGAGAAATGTGTTTGAAATAACGAACCCAACCTAAGTCGGAAAATGAGTAGGTTAACTGACTTGAGCAAAATAACAGACTTAAGATTTTTCGTGAAACAAGGCCCCAGTCTCTTCCACTGCCCATGGTTGGGATGGTTCGTTTGATAAAGGATTGAAAGGTTTAAATGTGTCCCAGGGATGGCCAAGTAAGCTTTCTTGTGGACGCCAACGCTCGGTTACACAGGCACTCACTTCTTGACAAAGTTCGCCATGTCATAGACTGTTAGCCCTTAGAGTGTCGAATAAACCTATCAGAAATTTTTATCCTAGAAATACGACCTAAATAATTGCAATTTCATGGTTGCTTATGTCGACGGTGTTTCAGCAAAGCGGACAGTGTAGATCAAAGATCAGGCTACATGTTTTGTGCAGCCTGATCTTGATCTAAATTGCCCGGAAAGGCAACTATTGTCGTGGAAGGCGCTTTAAGGGTTAGGTTAGTTAAAAAAAGAGGTGCCTGGGCTCGGTAACCCGTGGTGGGGGAGGGACATTGCCCTAACACGTTAACTGCTTAAATGTCGCCTTTGATAGCCTTTATTCTTCTATTTTTATAGCCCTTTGCAAAACGATCGTAGGCTACATACTGTGGAATGCCTTCTAAAACATTGTTAGAAATTGAGAAAATAGGCCTACTGTAGATCTACCTGTACAGCAGCATTTTTCTACGTTTCATCGAACGGTTCATTTATTGTGTGAATTGCAAACGCTTTCATAAAAGACGAATATGTATAACATTCTTGCTGGTGTAGATTTCTACAAACTCCGCGTTCTTGAAGATACTCTCATACATTGAAACAAGAAATATCTTTTGAAAAAAATAAACAGCGTAAATTTGCCAGCAAATAGGCAGCGGCCTTTAGAATAAACATGTATACATTTTTTACCAATCACAAATTTCTGTTTACTCATTTGTTATCAGTACCAAAAAGTAGGTCAAAAGCCAGCACATTTAGCTACGCCGAAAAAGGAACGTGTGGATATTGATTAATTAATTGAAAATATCAACAATGCGGATGCGTTTAAAGTACTATCGTACAGTGCATGAGGTGTATGTTTGATGTTATTACAGCGCTATTGATAACCGCAAGACGGTTGTCTCATTTTTAAGCCATATTTGTTGAAACAGACATAAAGAATCAAACTGTAGTTTTAATTGGTCTATTTAATACATGTAGCTGCAACTATGCAATAAAGGGGGCAGTGTAGATGTTATTTTGTTGTACATGTAGTCACTGCACAGCTTGAGAAGTCTGTAACTTGCGTAAGTATCGAAAACTATGTGGTACGAATTTCAGGGTAGGTTCGGTTAGGTAAGGTAGGCGGGGCCTCACAGGGTGAGACACGTGAAGCGGGCTATTTTTAGCGCTATGTAAACATCCATCGAGACGCCTTACATTTGGTTCTTTCCGTATAACCCTTAGGTTGCTAAGCGCGACCCACTGACCTTTTGCGGACAATGTAGATCAAGATCAGACTGCACAGAACGTGCAGTCTGATCTTGGATCTACAGTGTTGGTTAATTCTTTCCCCCCCAAAAAAATGCCCTTAAAATAGCAAAGTCTTAGTGTTTAGTATCAGTTTGAAAGTTTCATTTTGCTGATTTAGCTGGACAAGGGTTAAAAAAACTGACCCGATCACCGTATAGAGACGGCTGTTATGTTTCCAAAGTCGAAAGTCCGTGCAAACTAATAGTTGGCAGAACCACAGACTGCGTTCGCTGTTTGAAAAGAGATAGAGAGAGAAAAAAAAGAGAGCAATTAATACTTTTTGTCGGCATATCGTTCACAAATTCTCTATAAGAAGGGTTTTGACCGAGTCGGGATTCCAACGGGCATATTCGAGATTACTAGCCCAGAGCGTGACGGACAGAGCTGCCCGATAAATGGTAGCCTGCTGAGACACAAAATTAAGCGCGACGCTCTGGAAAACAGGGGTTTAATGCATCTTCTTTGTATATTATAATTGGCTCGCAACACGCGAAAAGGGGCATTCGGACATTTGCGTAAAGTGTCGTCTCGGATTAGCCTGCACAGTCCGCGCAGGCTAATCCGAGACGGCACTTTACGACTACATTAGATGTTCTGCTATAGCAGAATTGTGCAAAACAGAAAATTACATAAAAACGGAAATTGTCGTTTCGGATTAGCCTGCGCGGACTGCGCAGGCTGATCCGAGACGACACTTTACGCAAATGTCCGAATGCCCCTTTTTGCGTGTTGAAAGCCATATAGGCCTCCCAAACAAGTCATCGCAATCGTATCGTTTCTTCTAGGATCTGCCCACAGTCCAACTTAAAAACATACCTCACATCGTGCTCCTGTTTCATTATTGTCATCCCCCCCCCCGTCTTCCTCATCGTCGATTTTTTCTCCCAATGATTTCATAAATAATATTACTTCATATCATCTGTGTATTTTTCCATAATTCACAAGGAAAAGAACCTAATAAGCTATGCTTTCGTTCCTATCCTATGGCCAGAGCTCCAGACAGAGGGAGTGAATTTTGATTTCGAAATTGAAAATATTAATTATTCTCCAATGAACCCTAAGTTATGGGTACTCATTAGTATCGATTCATCGAGACGATTCTCACGAGTTCTCACAACTTAGGGCTTGGAAGAGAAACAATGGATTTCGAATACCATCACTTCCTTTTATCTGGAGCTCAGCTATGGACTTTTATTTTATGACATATTATTGTAAATTATTAATAAAACATATTTAAACTAAGTCATCGCACAGTTTGTATTCATTATGTCCCATGAGAGTTTGAGTTATGAAATAGAATGGTCCCCTGACACGCAGAAAATTTTACTGATAGCAAGGGGTTTCGCCACGGGTCGTTACTTTTTTGCGGATTCATTAAGCTCCCTTTTCACAGAGCATGGTTCTTGTAGATCGAATATAGGTCAAATGGCCAGTTGTGTTTGAACTACATTCTAAGTTGAGATTTATTTTATGTTTTATTCTTATCACACACCCTTGAACTTTTAACCCTTTGGCTGCTAAGCGCGACCCACTGACCTTTTGCGAACAGTGTAGATCAAGATCAGACTGCACAGAACGTGCAGTCTGATCTTTGATCTACACTGTCCGATGAACAGGTATGTTTTCTCCAAAAATACTGTTGAAATAGCAAAATTTAGATTTTTACTATCAGTTTGAAAGTTTAATTGTATTTATATAGCAGGATAAGAGTTAATCCATATTTTACTAAATAGGTGAAGTGAAACTTTTAAGCCGATAGCAAAAACCCAAATTTTGCTATTTCAAAGGCACTTTTTTGGGGGTAAATATGTTCTTATCGGAGAGAGTAAATCAAAGATCAGACTGCACGTTCTGTGCAGTCTGATCTTGATCTACACTGTCTGCAAAAGGTCAGTGATTCGCGCTTAGCAGCCTAATGGTTGATACCGCACATGACACCTGGACCTTACAATACCTAGTAGACTAAGTTACTAGTAATCTTTTACCGCACTGAAAAAGTTTTTGACTTGAACAAACATTTACAGTCGACATCGCATAATCATGTGGTTCAAATTGTGGAATTCGCCTTTGAAAGGGTAGGAAATATTGTGGGAAAAGGAGACCACACAACGTTTTCAAAAGTCTTCTTCTCCAAGCTTCAACAGTATTTGATTTTGAATTAACCTCAGTCGCCTGCAGATGTTTTCCAATTTGGATGAGTGTAAAACTTATTGTTTGGTAAAAGGGGTAAAACCGTGTTTGCACAGTGGTGGGTGAACAGTTCAAATTTTTAAAAATTCAATAAATTGAGCCACGCTCTGTGAAAAGGAGGCTTAATGCATCTGCAAAAAGTATCGACACAGGCCAGCCTGCACGGACTGCGCAGGCTGACATGCACCGAAACTTTTTGCTTTTTGTCAATTTTCTGCATGCCTAAGGCCCAGTCTACCTCGCGATTCAGTCTGCTGTTAGACAAAAATGATTTTATGGATCAATAATTATGTAATGACTTACTTGGTATAATGCATCAGGGAGATGCATTAAACCATTCTTTTTCCAGGCAAAGGCTGATAATTATGTTCACATAGCCTGGGTCAACGATAAACAGAATTATTTAACAGACAGTAGGTCAGTAAGTAATGATAAATTAGCACGTTCTTATAAACGATAACGCTTTATCAAACGAAATACGTTTGACTTCAAATTCAAAAGCATTTGCAGACGACAAAATAAATATGCCTCATATACTGAAATTTGTTCTTGGTAGGATAGCATTGTCTCCTTTTCCCACGATGATTTCAAGAGCGTTAAAACTCGGGATTGTGTGGTAAAAGGTGAAATGAACTGCCATTTAGCCAAACTTATGTGTGATTACTCATAAATAGCCCGTCGATTGAAAGATTCCACCATTCAGCAATGGGTCTTCTAACGTGTTCCGCCGAGCCGCAGGGGTTCAATCCGTAGTGGTTAGTATCAGGTTGTTTAACCAAATACTCAAAATTTCCGCGTAATGACCCTGAGGAAGATGGTATTTTGAGAATATTGTGGTAAAACGGGAAATACTGGTCAGCAGCATCTTCTGTCGTTTTATTTTTTTTCCACAGTGTTTTAAAACTCTTTCAAAGATGGAAATATTATTTTTGAGCTACAATATGTTTATCGTCTGGAACTACTCTTAATTTCGTCTATTCTTAAAAAAATTGTCGTTTGGTAGAGGAATGCACGATGATTCTTATATACTGTTCAATTTTTTCTGTGACTCCTTCGTTGACCAAAGAAGTTTGATGATTGATTGTATGGTATTTAACGCCGTTTTCAACATTATTTCAGTTATATCGCGGCGGCCAGTGCACCTATCCATGCTTTCCTGGAGTCTCTTTTACCAGTACTCCGCACAATTTTCTTTCCAAACCACTGGCTGCTTTCCCACATAATCATCGTCGAAACAATGGTCAGAGGTGAGAGAGGAATGAATCCTGTTGCAATGACTATCATCAATCCTCGGAAAGAAAATGGCCGAGCCAGGGGTCGTAGCCAGGGATCGAACCCTGGACACACCAAAGAAGTTGGAATTACGGAAATGGCAGAGTTGTGACGAGTGTCCTCGTTTACAGTACACAATAGATACATGTTTTTGTCTTTAAAACACACTAAATTACGAACAGGTCCTACTCTGAAATGTTCCATCTTCGAATTAGTGATATGTACCTCTATTCTTGTGTACTAGATAAAATCGCGTATTTCTTCCGTTAGATCTAAATACGTAATCTATACTGTCTCCATTCAAAATTTTAGACTGTTCCAAACTCAAGGCGTTTGCAGACGACAAATTAAATGTGGCTCAAATACTGAAATTTGTCTATGAAAGGGTAGAAAAAATTGCGGGAAAAAGAGAAAATGTTGGTAATCAGCATTGTCTCCTTTTCCCACAATGTTTTCAAAAGCATGCAGCCTTAAGGTACTTAAAACTTGGGATTGTGTGGCAAAGACCATCAACCGTCTTGTATCACAATTATAATACTTCATTCGGCAAATCTCCGATGATTCTTTGATTAGGTTGTAGATCTTACGTATTGTTAAGGAATCAGCCGAGCTGTGACGAGCGATCATACAGACTGTATTATTTGAAAGTGGAACACATATTATGAAACATCCTGTATATGCTATTCTTGTAAATAATTTATGGGTATGTGATTCTGCGTTTGAATAAAGTTCATAGAAATGGAGTAGAAAGAGATTAGACTAGAACTGGGCCGTGACGAACGTGTCAAATTTCCTGTACCTTTAAATAGCATACTGGGAGCGACTAGACGTGCTTGCGCGGACAGTTTAAAGGTGGCCCTTCAGATTTTGGGACGAAAGTTTTACAAAAATACAAAAAAAATCATCCTTATACTCCCAAAGCCTTTTAATTTTCATTCGTAAAACCCCAGTAGTCGAAAACCATCCGACAACAAGAGAAATTAGAGATTTACTACGGCCCAGGTCGACACCGACGGGAAACACGGTCTATTTTTACATGAGCAACTCGCTCATTTACATACCGGAAATACACAGACGAAGCTTCAAACATAGCGTCCGAAGAAGACATTATGGAAAATAATTACATGCTTATTATGTTATGGAATTTAAGCGTCATTAGTCACGTGCCATCACTTGACATTCCCACAATGCTTTTTTGATTTCTGGCGCGAAATCTAAAAATACGTTAAGAGGCTACGTAGCCTTTTAAGGGAACACCATCAAAAAAAATTTTTTTTGTGATTTTATGATTCTTAATTATTGATGATTTGTATTGTTTTTTCATATAAATTTCAGTGATATATATATTTTTTTAATTTGGTGAGATGTGAAAAATCTAAATACCCACCTTTAAATCAAGATCAGACAGCACAGAAGGTGAAGTCTGATCTTGGATCTAAACATTTGCATACGGTGAGATTTATTACGGACGAATAGAAATTTTATGCTACAGTTGTCGGGCTGTTTTAAATATTTTTCATTGAACTATTTTAATTAAAAAAAAAACATGATATAACGGACCTGAGAAAAAAAAAAACCTTTGAAAACCTTGTGGAAAGAAATGGAAAAAAAAATGTATGTAACCAGCATTTTCACCTTTACTCACAATGTTTTCGATTCTTTAGAAGACAAATCCCATTGGTTAAATCACAGTTCGCTGAGCCCCGGTAGCTCAGTCGATAGCTTGCAGGACTTGAGAACAGGTGGTCGTGGTTTCGATCCCTGGCGCAGCTAATTTCTTTCCGAGGATTGATGATAGTCATCGCGACTGGATTCATTCCTCTCCCACCGCTGACCATTGTTTCGACAAAGGTTATGTTGGAAAGCAGCCAGTGGCTTGGAAAGAATATTGTGCGGAGTACCGGCAAAAGAGACTCCAGGAAAGCATTGATAGGTGCATTGGCTGTCGCGATATAACTGACATAATGTTGAAAACGGCGTTAAATACCATACAATCAATCATAAATCACAGTCCACTAATATCTGTTGTCTGCTGATACATTCAATTTCGACAAGTCAAATATTTTTTCATCTGCACCAGTTAAGAGGATTAAACCTTAGACTGCTAAGCGGGACTCACTGACCTTTCGCGGACAAGTGTAGATCAAGATCAGACTGCACAGAACGTGCAGAAGATATATCCTTTTCCCAAAAATACCTTTTAAATAGCAAAATTTGTATTTTTACCATCGGCTTGAACGTTTCATTTTAGTTATTTAGCAGGTTAAAGGTTAAAATTGAAAGCCGTATACAGAAGATAGAGGCCAGAAATTATGCCACCTTCCATACAATTATGCGATCTCAATCTGTCTCATATTTCCCATCGCTAACTTATACCCTGCGCACTGTGACCTTATAACATCCGTTGCGAAAGGCATAAACCAAGATCTGTAGACTGCATGTAAACACAGGTCTGATCGTCTTCTGCGCTCAGCTGGATACTCAGACATCTTGTCGAACTCCTTTCTCACAATTTTTATTACCACCCGCGCTGTCGACGGCTCAAGATATAATCCTCTAACTCCTAGAAAGGTTTTTACAAGTTACAGGCTTGACTGAATAAGCGGAGGATATAGATCAAAGATCAGACTGCACGTTCTGTGCAGTCTGATCTTGATCTATATCGTCTGCATAAACCCCTGTTTTTCTCCTTTGTCGCTGAAAGGTTAACCTTTTCTATGTATAAACAATTTTCTCATTCAATAACAGACGCTAATAGAATGTTTTAGTTTCGTTGACATTTTTGAAGTCGACAGGACAAAGGGTTTCTTGCAATTTTGAATCTTCTCAACTTCTGATGATAGAAAAAATGTTTTTTTTTTTACAAAAAAGACATGTCACGGTATATATATTTAAAATTTTGATGTAGGCCTAATTTTGACACTGTGTTACCCAAGGTACATAATGAGTTCGTTACGAAGCAGTCTCAATATTTCAACGACCCCGAGGAGAATGGCTTTTGAAAACATATTAAAAAAAAAACGGTAAACGCTGATAACCAGCATTTTCTCCCTTTTCCACAATGTTTGACTTTAAAAAAAGAAATCCAGATATGAGCAAGGTTTAATATGTTGCCTGAAAATGCTTTGAATTTTTACGAGTCTAAAATTTAGTCGTGTGGTTAGGGGAAATTAATTTTTAGCTTCACTGGCCGAAGGCCAAAGAGCTTATGTCATGGCCCTGTGTCCTTCATGCATCCGTCTGTGTGTGGGTCCTCGCGTCCGTTAACTTCTATTTCAAAAATCACCATCTTTGAAACTTCCAATTCAATTCTTACGAAACTTCACAGAAATGATTATGCTATAGCCCTCCTCAGAATTCGATCAAAGATTCTTTCTCCTGTAAATACCCTGGTTGCCGTAGCAACAAAACGAGGGAAAATGAAAAAGAAAAAAAAAAAAAAATCATGATCTTTACCATAACTGCAGTTTTGAATACTCTAAAAATTTACCAACCTGTTTCAGATTTCCTCATATAATTTTGATCAAGTAAAGAACATGGCTGCTGTAGGATTTGCTTAATTATAGTTCGTAACAAGTTACAGTTAAAATCTTATAGTAATGTTTAATGGAAGTAGCTCCTGTTTCTCTCATGAGAGTATGTTACAATTTATCTCTCATAATTGTCAGCGACACTGAGATATGGTTGGTACTGTAAATTCAAGTTTTTTTCTGGATAGAAAAACGTCATTTTGCATTAATGCTGACTAATTTTGACTGGTTATGCTCTGATGTTTTGAATATTGTGAATGATACAAGGTGTATATCATTTTGTATTTTTTTTCCAAAAATTGCCATTTTCGCGTAGATTTTTTTTTTCTGCTACTATACTTTTTGAAATTATCTTGTTTCTGTTTCCATACAGTCTCCTTACTATAAAATATGTCTGACGATGCACGATACATGTATTACACGTTTATTTGTAAGACAGTAGAAAGATACAGGGCCATTATTGCCCACTTGTTCTTAGGATTGTTTAGTCTTTTTTGTGTTTATACAGGTCAAAAAAGCAAACAAAAGCGCTGGGAAGAAGAGATTAATAGTGCTCTGCAAAAAGGGGGCTTAATGCGTCTGCAAAAAGTATCGACCCAGGTCACCTGCGCAGTCTACACAGGCTGACCTGGGTCGAAACTTTTTGTTATCGGTCAATTTTCTGAATGTCAAAGGACCTGTGTATCTCACGATTCAGTTGGTAGGTATACAAAATGGATTTTACGGATCCCAAAATATGTGATGACTTGCTTGGTATCTTTTATATAGGACATGCATTAAGCACCCTTTTTCCAAAGGCAATGCTCATTTATATTTTGACAAAGATATCTAAATATCTCTGTTAGCTGTATAAATCTACCAGATGACAAACTTTTCGATGTGTCCAAATTGAAAGCATTTGGAGACGCCACATATCAAATGATGGGATTTGTCTTAGACAGGACAGAAAACACTATGGAAAAAGGAGAAAATGCTGTTAATCAGCATTTTCTCCTTTTCCCACAATGTTTTCAAAGGTATTCTCCTATAACTTCGTCACAACTCGGGATTGTTTGATGAAAATTTAAGATTCTAAGCATTTCCTAGACTGTTGAAAGTGAACACTAGAATCCCGTACGATATTAGCCGACCACTGTAGCGCAGTCGGTGGCGTGCATGACTTGAGACCAGGGAATAACTGGTTTGATTTCCCACTAAGCTCCGCGAATGGCTTTCCGAGGATTGATGATAGTCATTGCGACAAGACTGATTTCTCTCACACTGCTGATCACTGTTTCGACGATAGTTATGTTGGAAAGCAGCCAGTTGCTTCGGAAGAGGTTTGTGCGAAGTGCTGGTAATAGAAACTTAAAGAAATCACGGTTAGGTTCACTTTCCGCAGCGATATAACTGAAATAATATTACAAATGGCACTGAACGCCATACAAACAAACGAAGAAACAAACAGACAAACAAACAAACATTCAAACAAATTGATCGATATTAGCCTCTGTTGTTTATTTTTATCCAGCTTCATGAAGATTAACCCTTAGGCTGCTCAGCACGACTAACTGACCTTTTGCGGACAGCGTTCATCAAGATCAGACTGCACAGAACGTGCAGTCTGATCTCGGATCTACACTGTCCGCAAAGGACATGTTATTCCCCAAAACATACCTTTGAAAAAACAATCTTTTGGTTTTACAATCGAATTGAAAATTTTAGTTCAGTTATTTAGCAGAATAAGAGTTAACCATGATCTTCTCTTTATCCCACAGGTGCCGTGTTCGGGACACCATGCAGTCCACAGAACCGAAGCAACCTGGCGGACTGCCTACAGCGGATCAAAGAAAAGATGTATGACCCATCACTCTTCTGGTTCGGAGACAGCTACGCCACGAACTGTCCGAACGGACCATTTGACGGCATCGACTGCTCGAACCCATCACCTGGCCAGGGTTTGAGTGTGGCAACTAGAGTGTTCCCCAATGGCTTCAACGATAGCTTGCTGTCACATTTCCTCACAGTGAAGTTCACTTCAGATCCAGGTATTCAGTTATTGTAAAACGACAAAATTTTAGACTGGTCCAAATTTTAAGCATGTGCAGGCTATAAATTCAATGTGACTAACACTGAAGAAATTTATCCTCGACAGGATAAGCAACATTGTTGGAAAAGAAGGAAATGCTGATTACAATTAATGTTTTCTGTTCTGCTCCTTATACTCTCGACGATAGTCATGTGGGAAAGCAGCCAGTGGTATGGAAAGAAAATTGTGCAAAGTACTGGTAAAAGACACCATAGGAAAAGATGGATAGGTGCACTGGCTGCCGCCATATAACTGAAATAATTCTGAAAACGGCGTTAAACACCATACAATCAATGCTCCTTGAATACAACCCCGACTTTTAGCGACCCTGAAAGAGAAGTTATTGAAAACAGTGTAGGAAAAGGAGAAAATGCTGGTAACCAGCATTTTGTCCTTTTCCAACAATGTTTTCTATCCTGTAAATGACAGAAATCATCATTTAAGCAACATGAAATGTGTCGTCTGCAAATGATTTCAATTTAGTCCAGTCCACAATTTTTCGTTTGATAAAGAGTTAACTTTGTAAAAGGCGGCACAATTTTCGACGTGTCAATATTGATAGCGCTTGCAGACGACATATAAAATCCGCCTGTTATATTGGCATTTTTCTACGAAAGAGTAAAAAGCACTGTGGAAAGAGGAGAAATGCTGCTTACCAGCATTTTATCCTTCTTACACGGTGTTTTTCAAAGCCTTCTTATTCAAGGTTGTGAAACTCCGGATTTTATGGTAAGGGGGTAAGTGAAGATACAAGCTATGCTTTGGCAAAAGGGGGCTTAATGCATCTTCGTGATGCATGATACCAAGCAAGTCATCAAATAATCAGGGACCCATAAAATTCACTTAGCCTAATGAATGACTGAATCTGGAGAAAGAGTGGTCCTTGGACATACAGAAAATTGACCAAAAGCGAAAAGTTTCGGCCTAGGTCAGTGTGCGCGGACTGCACATGCTGTCCTGGATCGATACTTTTCGCAGATGCCTTAGGGTTCCTTTTTGTAGAGCATAGTTTAAATTGCATGTATTCAAATAAGATTGCAATTCAGAGAGGTTGCTGAATGATACTACAGGAATCAAGACTTCATTGCTGAATGATACTCCAGGAGTCACGACTTCATTGCTGAATGATACTCCAGGAGTCACGACTTCATATCCCAGCTCGGCCAAGCACTGTAAAAAGATATATGCTTTTTGTTTGTTTGTTTGTTTGTTTGATTGAACTGAAGTTTAGCGCCATTTTAACAGCTTATGTCATATCACGGCGGTCAGTGCACCTACGCATGTGTTTCCTAGCTTTCTCACATCTGTAACGACACTAAGTCCAACCGGTTATCGAACTCGCAACCACCAGGTTACGAGTCAGATAGGCCCACCATTGAGATGGCCGTGCTTGAATCTATGATTGCATATATGCAAACAGAAATCATCATCTTCTAGTTTGTGAACATTGTGGTTTGGAAAACACTGTGGGATAAGGAGAAAATGCTGGTTACCAGCATTTTCTCCTTTTCCCACAATGTTTTCGAAAGAATTTAGTTCTCAAGGTGTTTGAAAGTCAGGATTGTGTAGCAAGGGATTAAATGGTTTTATATGTATATATGTGTAGACGGGGAAAACGTAGATAGATCTATACCACGGTCTTTATGCATACAGTATTATAAAAGACCCACATAGTTAGTAACGCATGGAGTATCTCACCCTACACATTGTAGTTTATACAAATGGCATACCCTTTAAACTTTACCATACAATGCTAGTAAGTTTTAACGACCCTGAGAGAGATGGCTTTTGAAAATATTGTTGCTAAAGGAGAAAATGCGGATAACACCATTTTCTCCTTTTCTAACAATGTTTCCAACCCTTTCAAAGACAGAAATCATCATTTTAGCTACATGTAATTTATCGTCTGCAAATATTTTGAATTTGGATCCGTCCAAAATTTTGCCTTTTTCTTTTTGGTAAAGGGTTAAACTGCAAAACCAATAAATAAATAAATAAATAAATAAATTCTAGTAAATAAATAAACGAACATCTCAAACCAATAGTGAAATTAAAATTTTGCGAATTCTTTAGAAGTTATTTTTCACCAGAAAATTGCCCCAAATCGAATAGTTTAGATCTCCAAAATCAGGTTGCACGCTCTATGCAGACTGTTGTTGATGGACATTATCCAAAAAAACGCAGTGGGTCGCACTGAGCAACCTAAGTGTCCTTGTCGTGTTTTGCTCACTCGTCACAACTCGGCCGATTCCGTACCTACATCTAACTTGATCACCGGATCACCCGAGTTATGCAGAATGGTATTTTGCTGTTCGCACGTAACCGGTGTCGAAATATTGCGATTTTCGATATTTCTAGATGTAGAATTTTGAAATGGTTAATGTGGCCTTTTTTAAACAGTAAAAAAGCCAGTTTTACCGTAACAGGTTGAAAATAGGGACACAACCTTTGATTCATCAACCATATCACGTGAAACCGATGTTTATATATAGACACTCAAAGAAGGTTTAATACGAGCCACCTCAAGATGTCGGTTCGAGCTCTACTGCTGACGATCTAAAATTACTAATAGTCTTTCGGATGAGACGTCAAACCGAGGTCCCTTGTGACGTTGCTGTACACCGAGCACGTCAAAGAAATAGGCGTACCTTAGGATAGGTTTCGTCCTGTATTTTGCGCTATCCCCCCGGGTACCATCAAGCCATAAGTGTAGATTGTTTCGGGATCGGTCCTTCTTGTCAGTATAGATAATTTAATTAAGGAAATAATTCTTTTCCAAAAAATGAACAAGCTTATAACGACCAACGAACATACTGAATTGGCAGGGGTTGAATTTTCGTCTTCGGCTCACGAAAACATGAATATGTTTTTACAATTATTGTAATATACCCGGATTTTACACCAGTCGTCCCTCTTTCCTTCCAGGTGAGTATACCGGATGTGGAAATACTTTTAGAATCAACGAGACTGTAATTTTTGACATCGATCCATCGTCAAACCAGACTGTGCGGCCATGGTATGTTCGTCACACACCGGAAATGACGTGGAACTCAACGCCCGGGGAATACTACTCAATCTATGTTTATGACGTCGGCAATTACATCACACACGCTGTGTACATTAACATAGAGGGGAACGTTATTCCAACCATTGGAGCGAATGTAAGTATGAAGTATGTGTAACAAGATCTAGATATGTCTTATTGTGGAAATATAAAAAGACGGTATAGATCTGCACATCCAACGAGAAATGATAGTGGATGAAACTAGCCGTTCATTTGAATAAGTGTCAACCTTGATATTCGATTTATCTAAAAGTATCATTTAGATCTATTGAATTAAGTTTGAATGTAGAACCAAACATATGGGCATCTTGTAATTTATCCCACAATGTACGAGTATATCCTCCGTTTCAAGGAAAAGCCGAACGGCGTTTGAAGCGACTGTTCTTATTGGCTTGGCTTTAATTGAAGGACACTAAAAAAAAGAATCGATTTTTAAAAGATGCAACGAAAATGTCCATCGTCAGATGCACAATCGGGAGATCAGGGTACTATCAATCGCTATATAGAGGTGATGCGTCAATGTGCTATATTTAGTAATAATGTTCGATGATCGACCAAAGAAAATTTCGTTGCTCTGTGATAGACCAATGGAGCTTCAAAGGCCTGTCTTGCAGGAAGACAGTATTCTCAGACATGTCTCTTTAAGCAGCAGCTACTCTCCTTTTTTTTCAAACAATGAGTTAGATTAAGATCTAATCTTGAAAAACAGAGAAGTAATTAATTGGGGAAAAAAATCAATTTTCAACAATTTGCAAAACGGTTAGGAAGAGGTAGACTGCTGGCGTAGTTACTTTTCATTAATTTCCTTCATATATGAACTCCAAAAGTGTTCCAGTTTTCCTATTCAGTACATCGTACGCCGTCTATGTTTTTAGCTCAGCTGTCATAGCCATGGCATGGTTTGCGTTGTCGTCGTCTGCGTCATTCGCGTCGTCGTGCCAACACTTCGACATTTTTGTATTATTATACTGCAAGGAAATCTCTCGTAATCTGATTGGATAATATGTCTCGAACATATATATCTTGTACACTGGCAAAACCCAAGTAAAAGCAGTGTCTCTTTCGGGAGCCCCGTATACATGACTATGCTTTCAACACAATATCCAAAATGGCGGCGTCGATCAATCGATAAAGCCGCCCACAAGACAAACATACTGAGTAGCCTGCACCATATTATTACGAGTTTCCCTTGATGGTTGTCATTAAAACGGAAAGAATGGATTATTTTTGAAAATAAATGAATATAGAACTTTACATGTATTATCGTTTGATATCATTCTAAAACAAATACAGGGGGGGGGGGGGGGGTTTAAAACAAGCCATTCCTTCGTCAGGTTAGCAAATTGTGAAGTGTCGAAACTCATACATTGTGCATTTACAGCGTTTAAAGGATAACCTAATGGTCGTTTGAGGCAACTAATGGTCGTTTATTTTTGCCAACAAATCATTAAAATTCATAGTTACTTACCTTGAAATTGTTTAAATCCATGTTTAAATAAAAATACGACGAATGTCTATCGCAGTGACATCGTCAAGATTATGCACCAAACTGCACGTTTTACCAAGGTTTCAGTGACGTCAATTCCGAGTGACGTCAGTTTTTATTGAATTAAGGCACTCAGAGGGGAAATTCTATTTCGTCAGTGTACTCAATGTTTGAGATCATAAAACAGGGAAAGTTCCCTAAACACACGTTGAAATGGTAAAACTGTGCAGTATGAAAAATTCGTTGTACGGTCAGGTGGCAGGGGACTTGGAGACTTGTTCACGGCTGTGCGAATAATGTCGCCACCTCGCCTTCGGGTTGGGGCGACATGATTCACCACAGCCGTGTATACAAGTCCTCTGGCACCTGATCGTACAGCTAATAATGTCTCTGTCATTACTGAATGTATTTGCCTCAAACTTAGACCAGTTGTTTACTATCAGACCTGTTGTTAACTATCAAAAGGGGAACTCATACAAAGGAGCAGTTATCAATCAAAATACGTTGACAACAGTTATGTCCATTGTTCTACGTAGAATTTTCGAAGAAATCTTATATTGTATAATATCTCTCTAACTATTGAAGATATTAATTCAAATTTGCTCTAGTTGTTAACTTCCTAAGGGGGAACCTATGCAACAGGGGCTGGTAACAATCAAAAATATTTTTGACAAAGTAATGCCCCTTTTTCGAATTAAAATTTTCACTGAAAAACAAACACTTGTAGCCGAGCCTTGGCATCCGCATGCGGTTCTCTTGTTTTCCTTCATACTGAGCCACAAAAATGTTTCAGCATTCATATTCCATCACCTCTTACGCCGTTGTTTGCGCATGTCATATTCTACGAAGGTTAGTCCTGTCTGCTATGACACATCACATTCCTGTACAGGATTAATATTAGTACGCGGTGTGTAAACTTAACTCTGCCGCTGATAAAGTAGCATGGAGAAAATAGCTATAACATTATTTCTGTGGAAAAATCTTGCCTCTTTTCCGCTCCAACTTTCTTAGAAATTTAATGATTTCAAACAGGGAAAAAAGGTTTTAAAAATACCATTGCTTTACTGCATATCTTTGGATACAGTTTCTAAATATAGATTTGTGGGAAGCCAGGATTTGTGCACGGTTTTTCCAGAGACTTATCAACAAAAGTGTCTGGGCTGATACCGAAGCTATTTCCCAAACCTGTAGGGGCGTTGTTTATAAATGACTGGCGCACAGGTTATATGCTAGCTAATCATGGCTGGATGAATCGTACCAAGTAGCGTTGTATTGAAAAAACGTATATTTGATTTTGAAATTCGCTGAATCGATTGTCAGTGTGAAAAGTAGTCCGGTTCTGTACCCATAATGCCCAAATCAGACAGGTATGTATTTGAAAAATGCCACGAAGATAATGTCTCTTACGCCGTCCATCTTTTTTGAGATCTGTCTATTTTCAGGTGATTGACGCCTACCACGGACCTCTAGCCACACGCAATCAGGGTAGTGTGTACGCATTCATTCTGTTCAAACAAAACGGGTATTTGAACCCAGCCGCAGCCCAGGAATGGTATAATGTGACCCACCCCCAGGGAATAATGGCATCATCAAGTCACATACCGGATTTTATGACTCTGTTGAATATGACAGGTGAGTTGTACCGGAAGTTACCGGATCAAAACAATGCCGTGTTTTATAGGCCTTTTCCAAACAGGTTTAACTCTTTACCAGACAACAAAATTTTAGACTGGTCCAAATTGAAAGCATTAGCAGACGGCAAAATTTAAGTGACTCAAAAATTGAAATATGTTTTGGGAAGGGTAGAAACATTGTGGGAAAAGGAGAAAATGCTGGTTACCAGCATTTTCTCCTTTTCCCACTATGTTTTCAGAAGGCTTCTTTCTCAGAGTCGCAAAAACCCGGGATTGTTTGGTAAAGAGTTAACGATCCTGAGAAAGAAGACTTTTAAAAACATTGTGGGAAAAGGGGAAAATGCTGATGACCACCATTTTCTCCCTTACCTACAATGTATCTTACCTATAGTTTTCATAATTTGAACCAAAATGAAATGTATTTAATTTGATCTGGAAGTGCTTTCGAGCGTCAAATGGTGTCGTTTGGTGAAGAGTGACAAAGAAAGCTTATAAAAACAACATTGTTTTCAAAAGCATTTCATCAAAATTGTTAAAAGTCAAGATTGTGTAGTTAAAGAGGCCCTTATACTCATTTTCAGCCAGTTTTAACTCATTTTGTCTCTGTTTTATAAAACTATAGTCATTCTTATATCTTCATGCCAAATATTGCGCATGACGGTTGCAAGGTTGCTTAGATTACGGTCGATAGAAAACGCATTTCGCTGAGTTGCGGCCTTCCATGTAAACAGACTCGTCGTTTCCGGTTTTTGAATCGAAGATTTCGATACATCCGTTATACACTCGGGTAGATCCGTATGAAGATCATGCATTCTGTCACGTGACTATATTTGACCTTCGCCCTGCGTCTAATGAGGTAAACAAAGGAAAACGGAGGCTTCTCTGTTGCAGCCTCGATTTTCGGACGGAGATCCTGACCTATATGCAAATTACACCGTATCCGACTCTAGGCGGAAACCAACGATAAATTTCCGTGACGCACCGCCATTGTTTACAGCTTCGATCGTCAGCCAGTTTTCTTCTGACCAATGTTCGGTTTCTTATACAAATCTCCGTGTTTCTTTTTTTTTCAATTACATCATATATGTCAGTAATTTATCCATGTTTACACAAAGGACTGATTTCTGTACCATTCTAAATTGTTTGAAATTTAACAGCTTTTTTGCTTACCGGCTGTAGACGGGCATCTTTAAGGGTTAACCCTTTAACAAGCAATCCACAGTTTAACGACCCTGGGGAAACCAGGCTTTTAAAAATCATTGTAGGAAGGGAAGAAAATACTGGTAACCACCATTGATTCCTTACAACATTTCTTGAAAAGGTTGGAAAACATGGTAGGAACTCGAGAAAATGATGGTAACCATCATTTCTCCAGTTCTTATCATGTTCTCTAAACTTTTGTAGCCAAATAAGAACATCGGAGTCAGATTTATTTTGTCTTTTGCGATTGATTTCAAAATGGATAAGTCCAAAATTTTTGTCGTCTTGTAATGAGTTAATGTTATGTATTATATTTCATGTGTCTATTTTTAGAAATGTTATGGGTAAAGAAATGTCGTAATTTAAGCTGGGGGGAATTGTTTCCCCGTCACAGTGAATATTTTCCTCCTGCCGAAAATCTGGAACTACTTTTTTAAGTTTTTTAAGTTTTTAAGTTTTAAAAGTGGCATTCGTTGACAAAATAATCAGAGGAAATATAATATATAATTTATTTCATCAGCTTGTGGTTAATATGGGGAAATATTTGCCTCAAAAGGGAAAGGTCCGCGAAAATAACTCGTGCCTTACGGCACTCGTTATTTTCGCATACCTTTCCCTTTTTCGGCAAATATTTCCCCATATTAACCAAAAGCTGATGAAATAAACTCTACGTATTGTTCAGATGTAACCGTCGTTGGAGAGTAGAGTAGGATGCAGACAGAAACGTTTGACAGAGCTAAATAATTGATGCGTCTTAACTTTCAACTTAACGTTTGGCCATTGTAAATGATAAACTTATTTGGTAGAATTTGTCTTTGAAAGGATAGAAAACGTTGTGAGGAATAAATGGTGGTTACCGCCATTTTCTACCTTTCCTACAATGATTTTGAACGGCTGATTTTCCCAGGGTCATTAAACTATTGATTGTTTGGTAAAGATCTAACCCTTAATCACACAATCCCGACTTTTAGTGACCTTAGAGAACAAAGTAGGAAAAGGACAAAATGCCGGTTACCATCATTTTCTCCTTTTCCAATAATGTTTTTTACCCTCTTAGAGTCAGGTTTTATCAATTGAGTCATGTTCAAATTGTCGTCTGCTTAACATTGCAGCTCAACCTGCAATTTCTTGAGTACCCACAGCATGGAGTATTTGTGAAGAAAACGACGATATTACTCTTTGCATGCTGCAATTTTCTTGTTGATTGTCAATCTAAATCAAGAATTTACTGTCTGTGTATTTTAGGGCCGATTGCAATTAACTGGATGGTTGCCACTGGGGACGAGTACGCAGCTGCAACGATGTATTCCCGTGGGTTTCTCGCCATGTGCCCAGTTTTCGTTGGTCGAGGTAGGTGCACGTGATTATTTCGCTTAAATGATTATTTCGTTTAACCCTTTAACAAACAATCCCTGGTTTTCACGACCCTGAGGAAGAAGCCTTCTGAAAACATTGTGGGAAAAGGAGAAAATGCTGGTAACCAGCATTTTCTCCTTTTCCCACAATGTTTCCTACTCTTTGAAAGTCAAGTTTCATTTTTTGAGTCACGTTTATTTTGTCGTCTGCAAATGCTTTGAATTTGGACAAGTCTAAAATTTGTCGTTTGGTAAAGAGTTAAACCTTACACCCTTTACCAGACTACAAAATTTCAGTCTGTTTTGATTTTAATTTTAGTCTTGTTCACGGCTGTGGCAAATCTTGTCGGCACTTCACCTTCGGCTCGGGACGACATGACTCGCCACAGCTGTGTACAAGTTTCAAAAGCTCCTGCCACCTGACCGTACAACTAATATTAATGTACTGCAGAGAAATATCTCGTGATCTAATTGGATAAAATGCCCCGAACATATATGTCATGTACACTGCCAAAATCTACGTAAAAGAAGTTTCCCTTTCGGGAGCCCCGTATACATGACTTCACTTTCAAGACAACGTCCAAAATGGCGGCGTCGATCGGTCGATACGAGCCGCCCACAAGACAAACATACTGAGTAGGCTGCACCATATTATTACTAAGTTCCCTTGATTGTTGTCATTAAAACGGAAAGAATGGCTTATTTTTCAAAATAAATGAATTTAGAGGTGTACAAGTATTATCGTTTGATGTCATTCTAAAACAAATACACGAGCCATCCCTTCGTCGGGTAAGCGTGAAGTGTCAAAACTCATACATTGTGAATAAGGTTAAAAGGATAACCTAATAGTCGTTTGAGGCAACTTATGGTCAAAATACGACAAATGTCTATCGCAGTGAAATCATCAAGATTATGCACCAAACTGTACGTTTTAGCAAGGTTTTAGTAACGTCAGTTCCGATTGACGTCAGTTTTCATTGAATTAGGGCACTCAGAAGGGAAATTCTATTTCGTAAGTGTACTCAATTTTTGAGACCATAAAACAGGGAAATTTTGCTTAACACACTTTGGAATAGTAAAACTTTGCAGTATAATAAATTAGTTGTACGGTCAGGTGGCCGGGGACTTGGAAACTTGTTCACGGCTGCGGCGAATAATGATTCACCACAGCCGTGAACAAGTTTCCATGTCCTCGGCCACCTGATCGTACAACTAATAATGTATAATGTTTTCACTTTTGCAGCTCTGGACATGGTGCCACGCCCCTTTTTACCAAATCCCGTCTCTTTGACTGTCAAAATGGACATTACGTTTCATGTCGAGACTCTGGCATATAGCGCTTGCTGCAGGACCTACAACGAGGCGTAAGTTATTCGACGATTTCACCGAGGCCCCTTCTCCATTTTCAGTCTTTAACTGTTTAACCATCGGCAAAATTTTGGACCCGGCCAAATTTAAAGCATTTGCATACAACAGATTAAATGTAGCTCAAAAGATGACCTCTAACTTTAACAGGGTAGAAAACATTGTTGAAATTGGAGAAAGTTTGGGTTACCAGCAATTTCTCCTTTCCCTCAATGTTTTCATAAGCCTTCTTCTGTCAGGGTCGTTGAAGTTTGGGACTGTGTGATAAATGCAAATAAGCTTTGCTTCTTTGGAGAGAGAAACCCCTAAAGTGCTTTACAAATGAGCCATGCCCTGGCAAAAGGTGACTTGATGCATCTCCGTGATGCATGATACCTAGTCGTCACATGTTCATTGATCCATAAAATTTATCTGGTCCAACAGTCCACTGAGTCATAAAGTAGACTGGTCCTTGGACATACAAAAAATTGACCAATAGCGAAAAGTATCTGCCCAGGTCAGCCTGCGCGGACTGCGCAGGCTGACCTGGGTCGATACTTTTCGCAGATGCATTAAGCCCCCTTTTCACAGAGCACAGCTCAAATATAATGACAGTTTTCTACCAATAGTAAATATCCAAACTCATGATTTACAATCTTTAAATTCTTGTCCTTGGAAAAAAAATTCTTACCTATCGAAAAGTGAAAATCCAAGATAAGACTGCATCACAGGCCTTTGAAGTTCCATTGTTTTCTATCACGGAACACTGAAATTTTCATTGGTCGCTCATCGAACACTATTACTAAAAATAGCAAATTGACGCATCACCTCTATATTGTACATAATAAGTCCTAGATATATACGATATACAGGCGATGTGCCAATATGCTATTTAGAGTCACGGAACACTGAAATATTTCATAGGTCGATCATCGAACACCGTTACTAAAATTAACATTGGTGCATTCCCCTCTTTATTGTACATTATAATTCATATTATATACCATAAAGAGGCGATGTCTGCCAATATGCTATTTTGAGTAACGGTGTTCATTGACCGATCAATGAAAATTTTGGTACTCCGTGATAGGACAGTGGATTTCAGTGGCCTATGACTGCACTTGATCTTGATTGACACTCTCCGGGAAAACCCATTTAGTCGAGCTTACCCGACTGTGAGTTTATCGAGTATCTTTTTTTTGACAGTGCAAGGACCCTTATGCTGAATCCTATTGGCAATGAACTTTTACAATCCTCCGCGACCAGGAGTGGCCTTGTTCAAACCTTCACGTTCGAAAAACTTGGACTTTACTTTTTGGCTCGAAATTTTACAGGTGAGTCTTTACCGATGTATGTTTTAGTGGTGTCTTATAACTTGAGTAGCGCTCCACCAAAAAGGGATTTAGTGTATCTCTTGGTCTTTTGTACCAAGCAGTTCATCGCATATACTTATGGATCCATAGAGTTCATTTTGTCTAACAACCGACCTAATCATTAGGTAGAAGAGACATGTAGAAAATTTACATATAGCTAAAAGACTGTGCATGCTGACATGGGTCGGTACTTTTTGCAGATTCATTTGACACAAATTATGGTTCATTATTTAGCTTTATCAGATATATTTGGATCCTAGGTATTAGGTGTAACCAAATTGTTCGTCTCTATTTAATAACAGACTGTATAAAGCGACCATATTTTGTAATCCAAACAGAGGCAACTGTGTACTAATATCTGTATTAAGTAAGCACCTGTCTTAAACAAGCACATTTTTTGACTGTTTCTTAGGTACTTGCTTGATACGAATCGGACTGTAATTAAGTCGGCAATGTCCGTGCTATTTGAGGTCGCAGATCGACTTTTGTCGGCAAATTCCGTACATGATCGACAGTATTGTCAATTGTCGATCGTATACGAATTAAGCGTGTCGGTTAAGACCATTATGAATACAAAGAATACCAGATTACGCCGATTTATATATACACAATATTTTTTAGACGGATGGTTGAAAATCGGAAGAAAGAGGTTGAATGAGGTGGGAATCGGATGGATGGTGACGTAAGAAGAGATGGAGGGGATTGTTGGTGGGAGGAAAAGTGTAGGAAATTAAAAAAACTGAAAGGAAAATGTTTGAGAGGAGAATAATGGAAGTAAGCAAAACGGGTATCAATAAAGTTAGGGGTAAACGGCGGGAGAATAGATAGATTAAAATGATAGTGTTTTACGCCAGCGCGGACTGCGCAGGCTGACAAAAGTTGATACTTTTTGCAGATTCATTAAGCCCCCTGTTCACAAAGCATGAACATTCAATACATGTATAGATAATCTAATTAACAAATTAAACAACTCTCATGTAACAGGTGAAATGTACACGATGATTGCCTTTGACCCGGATGTTCCGTCCCCAACAGTAGGTAATGGAAGTCATCCTCTACTTCATCAAATGCAGATCAATATTATGGACGGCAATTTCACGTCAGGTAACTCTTACATTCATATTTTTACGTCATAATATTACAGTGGGACCATCTGTCAACAACAACTTTAAATTGTATTATTCCTAATAGCCGCCAAAATTACGTCAAAATAACGTAATATTATGTCATAAGATTACAGTGGGACCAACTATAAACAACAACTATAGATTATGAAGTAACAAACTGTGTTATTGCAATTATATGAACGGACCGTTCAGTACCCAATGAGAAACTTGGCCTGTACCAACTCGGGTAAAATGAGAATAAACTCGGCCAGTTTGGAATGAGGACAACACCTTGAGTGGTTGCTCAATGTAGCTCCTTCACTGATGTTGGTGGCGGCGAAACACGTTTAACCACCATTTTTGGGCGTTACTTTTTTGGAAAGACAGCGCCGAGTAACAGAGAGATAACGATATTTGCCTATGATGCAGGAATGCTTCTTCGTTCTCTGGTCGGTACATGCAAAGAACATTTATCCTGGCGTTAATTACCCCCTTCGATGGCATCTGACATCAACATGCCTGTTCCATATTTTTCAATGTTGGAAAAGTAATATATTTAGACGGCGGATTTTATAAAACGAATATTTTAATGAACCTCCAGAGAAAGTTTTGATACACAATTTGATTGGTCGGTCCAGTCATGTGATCAATTAGTTTTTTGATTACCAGAGTGACACAAGAAATTACTTCCGGGTCCGTATTCACAAACTATTCTGAACCATTTGCTTTAGCCAATCAGTGGTTGTGTTACTTTCAAATGTTGATAATCTTGCAGAATAAGAAGAAGATTGTTCTTAAGATTGGTTGGTGTATTGAAATCATGACAAATTATATTTCTTTAAGCCAACAGAAAAATGTGAAATGATGACGTCATCTAAATTTGCATTTCAGGAGAAGAAGTTATTCCGTGGAATGGTCCCTACCCACCAAATGACGAGCCCCATTATTACTACTTCCTGTTGTATAAGCATACAGATACAGTCAACGCAACACACATGACGTCATATGCTGCAGACTGTGGTACCCGATTGGCTGGAAGGTATGAAATACCTAAATTTAGGATATAAGCCATGCACTGTGAAAAAGGGGCTTTGTGCATCTGCAGAAAGAATCGAACCAGGTCAACCTGCGCAGTTACGCGCAGGCTAACCTTTGTCGTAACTTTTTGCCACTGGTCAAAGGACCAGTCTACCTCAGATTTCAGACGGTATTTATTGTAGATAAAGTAGATTTCATGGATCTATAATTATACATTGACTTGCTTGGTTTGTTGTACAAGACTGAGATGTATTAAACCCCCTTTTGCCAGATCTCTGCTGATTTCTTTGTTTACCAACCAGGCACTTTTGATTTCTTTGTTGTTTCCAAACCAGCACTGGAAGCTCAGTCTGAAGCCATCAACACTTGTCATGCAGGTATGGAAGGTTTGAGTCCACAGCACTTGCAAAAATTTTACAAGGGGCTAACGAAAGTCCTTACAACAATATGCATATTTTTTCTCCACGGAATATTGTTCATGACTTTGTTTATCGTTCGAAAACTAGCTAGTGGGTAGGAAAGAAATGTATAGTGCAGGAAAAGTGCACAGGCCACAATAATATGATTGAATCATTTTCCGCCAGCACAAATTTAAAGCATACAATTTCCAAACCATGGATTATAAACATAAATTTTAATATGTGAAGACGTAAAACATGGTGGCACAAGGAGAAAATGGACGTTATGCGCAGTTGCTCTTACCTTAATGTTTTCAAACTGGATCTTACGCAAGATTCTTTGGCGTTTAAACAAAAGGAAATGTTATTTGCAATCGACAAGTCCGTCTATATTTACTGAAACCGGATATGAGGTCATCATCCTGCTTTGAATACAAGTCGTCGTAATCCACGCGTGTGTCTGATCATGTGACATTCCCACAAGTCTTTGCGAAACTCTGGCACGAAATCGAAATACAATTAAAGGCTAATCTACTAAGTTCGTTAACGAATAACCACATTTACCCATATATATTTCAACAATTCAGGTGTCTCTACGACATCAACCGAGCTGTGAGCGAAAACAACTTCACATTAGTGGGTGCAAACTGGTTTAGAGCCGTGAGGGACCCGTATGTGAGATACCGAAACATCCAGAGTAATCCGAATGTTACAGAAGCGCAATGTACCGGACAGTCCGGCTATACAGTAAACTGCGAAACTTCGGCTTCAAGTATACTACTCTTCAATAGTATGCTTATTGTAGCTGCGACACTTTTTGGCATTGTGTATGGTGCTTTCTAAGTTGTAGTATAAATTAATTTCTTTTCTTTCGTATTGACTCTTACAAAACGATTCCTGTTTTAAACGACTCTGATGAAAAGGGCTTTTGAAAACGTTGTAGGAAAAGGAGAAAATGCTGGTTACCGGGAGAGATCCTCGTTTATTGAGGTTCAAAAGACCAACACCGTAATCACTGAGCCAAAGAGAATTATCCCTCACGCAATTGTCAGGTTTTGATTTTATAAGGGAAGAAGCTATGCAGTAAGGAAGGAGAGATCTCCCGTAACAGCTTCTTTTTGTTTGTGTGTCACTTGTCCATTTTGTTTCATGTCGAAAATAATGTTTGCTCATCGGTATCAATCTGCTCAGTTACTTTGACATATTAGTGCTTCAAACCTTAAATCTTCAATCACTATGAAAGGCCAAAGGAGCTTCTGCCTTAGGTATAGGTCAAAATCAGACTACACAGAAAGCTCAGACAGTCTGATTTTGATCTACATTTTCTGCTTCTTGATACTGTGTTAGGACTAAAAAAGAGTCTTCTTTTTAATGAAAAAATTAATATTAGGCTCAATTAAATCTTTAACAAACGACAAATTTTAGACTTACTGAATTTAAAAGCATTTGCAGACGACAAATTAAATATGATTCAAAGGATGAAATTTGTCTTTGATCGAGTAGAAAACATTGTTGGAAAAAGGAGAAAATGCTGTTTATCATCATTTTCTCCTTTGCCCACGATGCTTTCAGAAGCCTTCCTCCACAGGTTTGTTAAAATTCGGAATTGTCTGGTAAAGGTTTAAGTCCTCTGCTGCATGTCAAGTTCTTTCAGGGGACTTTGAAAACATCGAGGGAAAAGGAGAAAAATGTTAGCTACTAGTGTTCTTTTCAAACAATGTTTTTTATTTATCCTTACAAGACAGTTTTCTTTATTTTAGCCTTATTTGTGATCTTGCAATGCTTTCATTACGAAAGAAATCCAGAATTTTATTGTCTAGTAACTGGTTAAGCAGTGAGTAAGGGTTGTGTGCTGTTTTTTTTTTACATACCAGTAAAAATTCTTGAGCCATAACGGGACAACAGGCGAAAAATGGGGGAAAGGGCTTTTGCGGACGGCATAGATCAAGATCAGACTGCACAAAACGTGCAGTCTGATCTTGTATCTAAACCGTCCGCTTGTTTAGTCAAGGCTAAAAGATAAGAAATTTTGTCTTAGTTTTACTGAACCGTATTTTGAGACGTCGAAGGAGGTGGAGCTTATATATTTAGCGTTGAAAAAAAAGCTAAATATGTTACCTCTACTTTTTTCGAGCTTATATTGAGATAAAAAGCATTGAATAGAGTTGTAAATTATGTTCTCTTCTACACTTAATGATCATTTCAATTCAAATGCTTATAGTATATTCATATTCTTTAAGAGAACTATTTTGAAGATTATACAGAGTCATTCAACGTTATACAGTTTTGTTCAATGTTAAAAAGATAATTGAGCCATGCTCTGGCAAAAGGGGGCTTAATGCATCTCTGTGATGCATGATACCAGCCTAAGTCATCACATAATTACGGATCCATAAGAGCCACTTTTTTAAACATCCGACTTAATCATGTGGTAGACTGGTCCTTTGACATACAGAAAATTGACCAATAGCGAAAAGTTTCGGCCCAGGTCAGCCTGCGCGGATTGCGCAGGCTGGCCTGGGTCGATACTTTTCGCAGATGCATTAAGCCCCCTTTTCACAGAGCAAGGCTCAAATTATAATATTTTGATTATAGTTTGTATATCAATTTTGTTTTGCTATCCAGAATTTCTTCCAAATATTTTGTTTATTTTGATATTTTATGCTTTTTTTTATATAGAAATGCTACTTGTTTCTGTTAAAAAATGTGAAAATGTGTTCCAGGTATTTTTTTTTTTTTCAATTGTTTAGAATCAAACAAAATATACCCAGTGTGTTTTTTATATTAATTGAAATAAATATAATATTTAATATGATTTGATATGCCTTATTGTATTGTATACAGCTAAACAATAATGATACAATGCGATGTTGGCTGAATTTGAGTCATACTCTGGCAAAAGGGGGTTTAAGGCATCCCTGTGTTGCATGATACCATGCAAGTGATCACATAATTATTTATCTATAACATCCAGCTTGTCTAACTACCGAGTAAATCATGAAGTAAAATGGTCCTTTAACACGCAGAAAATTTACCAATAGCAAAAAGTGTCGATCAAGGCTGCGCGGACTGTGCAGGCTGACCCAAGTCAATTCTCACTTCACAGAGTATGGGTCATTTGTATTGTAAAGTAAACATTAGTTATTGTTTGTGAGCTTTACTTAAAACCGGAATCTGGATCCTCTCTGTCTGTCTGTCTGTCTGTCCATCTCTCTCTCTCTCTCTCTCCCCCCAGCTGTTTCTCAGCAGCTATCCCATCATGCTCTCTGACAGGTTCCCTCTTTCTGTAGCCTTTGTACTCACAACACATGATATTATTTACCCATAGATGACTAAATGTAAACGCCATTATTCAACTAGAGAAATGGCCACATTATATATTCCCAAAGCTGTTCTTGCACAACTCAGACTGGATCTCCAGACTGCAGGTTTTGTGCAGTCTTATCTTGATCTGCACTGTCTGCAACAGCATCTCAACTTGTGCTCTGCGGCTTTAACGTAGATGACAAAAACAACACAAGAGCAAAATTATTTCTCATTTTTATTTTTTCAAGCGTGAAAGAACGAGATCAAAATTAATTTTTCATACAAAAACATTCATCGAGACAGAGTTCGTGTTAATGTCAGGCGGTAACGTGGTTCATCATCTTCTCTTAATATGTTTCTGAAAGAAGAAAAAGAAGAAGTGAACGTTACAATATTAGTACAGAAATGATTGTAGTTTAAACATATACATTTTTACATCGATTGAGAAACAAGTTCTTACAACTTATACTAATCTCTCTCGATTCTTCTTTCATTAATCAAGATCCTAGCCATTTCTATAGTCTTAAGGTCAAGGTCACAAATTTTGAAATTTCATGTTAAAGTTTTTCAAGATCTCCTATTTACTGTACAGAGTGATCGATTTAGTTCCTATTTAGTATGATGATGAATACAGATTCGGTTACGTCCAGCTTACTGTAGCCAAATAAATATTGGCGACGTGCTCTGTAAGATGGGGCTTCATGCATCTGCAAAAAGTTTTGAGCCATGTCAGCCTGCGCAGTCCTTGCAGGCTGACATTGGTCAAACTTTTTGCTATTTTAAATTTTCTTCGGGATGATATTCACTCGATGAAATAAACTCCGATCTTTCACCGAAATAATCAAATATCCTATATTTACCCGACGAAAGCAATTATTTATTTTACACTAAAGGTAGGACACTGTGACTCTGTTCTTGCATACTTTACAAAATATTGTGCGATCGTGCTATTGGAAATTTCTTAATTCGTATTTAAATAAAAGTAAACTCACTAAATCTTCTACGAGACAAGCCTGCGACACCACCTCTTCCCATCATTCCAAACCGGAAGTGCTTTCCGAAGCCACGTGACCTTGATCCACCAATGGGAGATAAGACACGGCGTCTGGGGAACATTGGCCGTCTACCTCCACGGATACCGCCGCCGACTAAGTGGAGTCAAAGGAAATATGACGTAATTACCAAAAATGTCGGAAACTTATAAGAATCATTTAGCGATCGTTCATGTGCCTTTTCCCCTCTATAATAATAATTAATGTGTGCAGAATCAATATCTTGAGGAAAGTAAATACAAGATTTGTCAAATATGAATAGAATGTTCACAAGATAATCATACAGAAGGTCAAAAACATAAGTGTGAGAAACTTAGGATAAAAAATATATCTAGGTACCTTAAAAATACCGCTGATATCTTTCTAAAGGCCCAATAGCGGCGAAAAGTAAACAAAATGAGAGTTAAAATGCATTTAGATTTAAACCATATCTTGTAAAAGTATGAGAAATATCGTGGAGATGACAATCTGCAATTGTGCAGTCGCTGGCAGAAAAATGAACTTCAGTCCTTAACTCTTTACCAAACGACAAAATTGTGGTCTGGATTAAATTAAAAGCATTTGCAGACGACAAATTAAATGTAGCTCATGTGGAGGTTTTTGTCTTTGATAGAGTAGAAAACATTGTGGGAAAAGGAGAAAATGCTGGTTACCAGCATTTTCTCCTTTTCCCATCATGTTTTCAAAAGCCTTCTCTTTCAGGGTCGATAAAATTCGGGATTTTGTTGTAAAGAGTTGATGCGCCGAGTAAACCTTTCAGCCTAGAAATATGATCCAAATAATTGGAATTTCATGGTTACCTTTGTCTATACAGTGTTTCAGCAAAACAGACGGTGCACATCAAAGATTAGGCTGCATGCTTTGTACAGCTCGATCTTGATCTATATACACTGGCTGCAAAGGCAACTATATTTGTGAAAGGCTCTTAAAGGGTTAAAATCAGGTAAAAAGTAAACGAAAGATAGAGTGGCCTGGCAACTTTTAAACTGGTTTTAAAATTCCTTTTTCTGCCAGCGGCAAATATTTAGACCTATTCAAATGTTTCTTTTTATCAGATTTATATGGAACTGTCAAAAAACTGAAGATTTTAGCACGAAGTCAATTGACATGATTTTAAGTTTAATAAGCACGAGTCTAGTTAGATTAAGTACATGTATAACGTACCACTACCAAACTTGGGATATCTTGGGAATCCCCCAATACCTCCGCCGATAGGGGGCAGTGGCATCGGCATCTTTCTGGGAAACACCATTGGTCTTGTGCTCATTGGGTTAAAGCTGCCGCCTAGAGCAGCGCCACCTATGCGACTGTCAAATCGAGGTTGAGGAGGAGGGGCTGAAATAGCGTACATCTATTGTCAAAAGCAAGTTTGATGTGAAATAACTAAACAAAGAAAAACGATAACACACTGTTCAAATGCATATACTCGTACATGTACATAATAGGGGGTTCAGACGAAAATATAGAAAAAGTGTACATTTTTTGTTAACTTTTTCATGGACATGTGAAGTATACAGGTCGATGAGGCTACATGGTTTTCACCAATTCCCAAAAACCTATGTTTTTTGATTGATTGGTGTTTAACGCCGTTTTCAACATTATTTCAGTTATATTGCGGGGACCAGTGCACCTATCCATGCTTTCCTTTATTTTCTTTTACCATTACTCCGCACAATATTCTTTCCAAGCCTCTGGCTGCTTTCCCACATAACCATCGTCGAAACAACGGTCAGCCGTGATTGAGGAATGAATCCTGTCGCAACGACTTTCATTAGTATTCGGAAAGAAATTGGCCGAGTCAGGGATCGAACCCGCGACCCCCTAGTTCTGTACGCTACCACCTGAGCTATCGGAGCTCGGCCCAAACACCTATGTGGAACCATAACAGTTTTCAAAAGTAATATAGTAAGGTCATCATTTAAGCTCGTATACTTACGTATGAAGCTATGTTGTCCTGCATGACGGGAACCAGAGGCTCCGCCCCCAATCACCCCAGAGCTTCCCAGAATGCCTCCTTCTACCGGAAATGAATCGACTGAAAGGAGATACGGACCCTGTAAGTATTTCCTCTAATATTATTGAAATATTTTTTCTACAGTGTATTTTCCTTTAAAAATGTTTCATGTTTGTTTTGTATTTGGGCCATGCTTCGTAGAAAAAGGGGATTCAATGTATCTGCAAAAAGTACCGACCAGGTCAGCCTGCGCAATCCGCGCAGGCTGACCTGGGTCGAAACTTTTTGCTCCATGTGAATTTTCTGCTTGTCAAAGGACCAGTCTAGCTCAAGGTTCAGTTGGTTGTTTGACAAAATCGATGTTATGGATCCGTGAATAATTTGATGATTTGCTAGGTATCATGCAAAGATGCAATAAACACCCCCCCCCCCCCTTTGCCAGAGTAAAAGCTATGTTGCATAAAAATTATACAGAATTGCGTTCTTTAACCCTTTCGGTGCCTTAGGTGAAAATATTGACTTTTGCAGACGGCATAGATCAAGATCAGGCTGCACAGAACGTGCAGTCTGATCTTTGATCCATACCGTCCGCTTGTGCAGTCAAGTTTATACAATCATAATCTTTGTAAGTTTCAATGGATTGTATTTAGAGCTGTCGAAAGAGGTTGAATTTATTTATTTGGCGCAGAAAGAGTTAAGAAAATAATGACTGGGTATGTATATCGAAGGGTGAGGTTTTCTGAGATTCATTTGTTTGGCGCTTAAGCCATTTCCAGTGGTAGTTCCTTCGCTATCTGCTGTCTTATCTCGGTCCCGCCGGGTAGCTTAGTAGTCAGCGCATCTCACTCGCGACCTTGTGGTTGTTGGTTCGATACCCGGTTGAGGTAAACTTTCCTTCCGGCGATTTTTCGCCCTTCACCTCTGATGCTTGTGAGAAAAGTAGTCAGTGGCTTGGAAAGAAAGTTGCGTCAGTACTGTTGTGAGAAAGCCAGAAAACACATGCATAGGCGCACTAACCGCCGTGATATGACCTAAGCTGTTAATACGGCGTTAAATTCCAATACAAACAAACAAACAAATGTCTCGTTCAACCAAACTAAACCAAAGAGTGAATGAAACAAAGAAAAAAATCAGACAACTGCTGCCGCTAACCTCCGTTCCTGTCCACGAGCAATCCGTTATCGTCGAATCCATTCTCGAAATAGTTATTGTCAAATCCGTTATTGTCGAATCCGTTATTGTCAAATCCGTTGTTATCAAATCTGTTATTATCGAAAAAATTGTTATCCCGTCCTCCATCAAAATTACCTGTGAAATGCAACAAACATAGACATTTTTAAATCAGTAACTAGGCCATCGGCCCATAGTACAAAGAACGAACATACAAATAATTGACAGAGTGAGAGAGTGACTACTAAATTTCTGTGGAACATTTAAAGATACATCTTCACTCGTTTTCATCCAGTTTTTTAACCATTATTTTCTTTATTTTATGAAACTATAATCACTTTTGTATCTTCATGCCAAATATTGACCTAGATGGTTGCAAGGTTGCACAGATTACGGCAGATAGAAAATTCATTTCATTCTATTGCAGCTAGCCATAGACATTACAACCAGTTTCTGGTTTAAATCGAAGACAAATCCCTATAGTTTCTTTACCCCATACACCTTATATTGATTTTTTATCTACGTTAACACAGCTGACTAGATTACAACACCGTCAAGTTTTAAAAGCGTTTGTTTACTCTCTGCCGAGCCCCAATAGCTCAGTCGGTAGCGTACAGGACTTGAGAACAGTGGGTCGTGAGTTCGATCCCCGGCTCGGCCAATTTCGTCATTGCGACAGGATTCATTCCTCTCTCACCGCTGGCCGTTGTTTAGACGATGGTTATGTGGGAAAGCAGCCAGTGGCTTGGAAAGAATATTGTGCGGAGTACTGGTAAATGAACTCCAGGAAAGCATGGATAGGTGCACTGGCCGCCGCGATATAACTGAAATAATGTTGAAAACGGCGTTAAACACCATACAATCAATCATCATTGTTTACTCTCTGGCTGTAGAAATGTCTTAAGCTGCTAAGTTCGAATCAAGTGCCTTGTGCGGACAGTGTAGATCAAGATCACAGAAAGTGTAGCCTGATCTTGATCTACACTGTCCATTAAGGATATATATTTCACGACAAATAACTTTGAAATAGCAATATTCAGGCTTTTGCTATTGACATACAAGTTTCGTTTCACTTCTTTATTAGGTTAGAGTTAACACTGTAAGGCACAATGCCGACTTTAAACGACCCTGAGGAAGAAGCCTTTTGAAAACATTGTGGGAAAATGAGAAAATGCTGGTAACCAGCATTTTCTCCTTTTTCCACAATGTTTTCTATCATGTCAAAGAAAGATAGAATCATTTGAGCCACATTGTCGCCTGAAAATGCATCGGGTTTGGATGGGTCTAAGGTTTTGTCGTCTGGTAAATGATTAGCATAGATTCTCTAGTGTCTTTCGAAATTTGAGTACATGCTGGTGACAGTGACATAAGGAAATAGACCGACCCTTAGATACTAAAAAAATAAGTACAAATCCAAAGACGATAGTTATTTTAGAATTACGACAAATCTAACAAAAAGTTTGGGAAAAATCATGTAGAGAAATCATATAAAATTTCGAATGCGTATGGAAAGTTCACAGTGTAGGACCGAAAGGATGCATTGTATGTGACTTGGGATTCTGCACAGTGAGGGCCTGTCACTTGGTGTTAAAAATTGTGTTCACACTGTAAGTCAAGCAGTGTTTTTTCATTAATTTTGATAGTTATTATACAATATCCACATCTAGTTGTTTGTTTGTTATGTATAGATCATATCAGGAACACGTATGTGCATTGTGAACCTTCCGTAGAGCAATGGGACGCCTTGATCATTTGACCGTGCTAAAAATATAATGATTTTGTCCCAAAACTAAACTCGACTGCAGTATCCATTATCCTTCATACAAAATGACTTGTTGAGAAAAGAAATTTGTACAGTCACTTGTAACTGGTCAATAGATCTCAGTCGACTGTACAACCGAAAATTTCTCAACATGCCGTTTTAAATGAAGGATAATGAAGATTGTAGTCGACTTTGTTACCAAACCTTGACATGCTTTCTCAAAAAATATTAATAGAGAAACTGTTTATATATTTCCGTTGAGAAAACAGGTTTTTAACACTGAGTAATTGGATAAAAATTGCATCGTTCTGGAACAAAATCATCTGTATTTTTATCACGGTCAACTGATCAAGGCATCCCTGTTGCTCTAAAGAAGGCTCACAGAGCGCATATGTGTTCCTGATGTGGTCTATACATGATAAACAAATAACTTGATATAAATATTTTGTGATAAGTAGCAAAATATATGAGAAAGCACCAGCTTGACTTACCGTGTTAACGCCAATTTTTAACATCCAAGTGACAGACCGTCACTATACAGAATCCCAAGTCACATACAATTATGCATACTTCCGGTCCTACACTGTGGAATTGCGTTCAAAGTGTGGAAAACGAAGATCAAGATCATTTTGCACAAAACATGATTTCATTCGCCATCAAATGTGAAACACGGTAATAAATAAAGACGGTTGAGTTGAAAAATCTTCATGTTAACTTTAGAATGCTGATAGTAACTCCATACAAATATTAAACGGTAACCATATCAAGCCATAGAAATTGAAATAAGTTGGACTCTTCAATAATAAGACAATTTTTACGGCCCCTGGGAAAAGGCCTTTTGAAATTCTTACGAACAAAGTCCGTAACAAAGATACAAATGAAGAAATGCATAGCAGAAATATAGGGACCGGGCAGGATTCAAACCTAGAACACCCGGACGAAAGGCCAACACCATAACCACTGAGCTAAAGAGAATTCGTCCTACCGCAGTCGTTAGGTATTGTATTTAAATCGGGATGAAGCCATGCATGAAGGAGTGGTCTCCCGTACAAAGTTATTGTGGGAAAAGGATAAAATGCTGGTAACCAGCTCTTCTCCTTGTCTCACAATGTTTTTGTCCGTCAAAGATACATCCCATCTTTTAAGCTACAGCTGATTTGTCGTCTGCAAATATTTTTTTAAATGGACGTGTCTAAAATTTCCCCATCTGTGAAAGAATGAACCAACGTCACATTGAACAAGCCGTGCATTTTAACAAGCGCCAAACTTTCAAACTTGTCAAAGTTTAAAGCATTTTGCAGACGACAAATTACAATTGATTGGAATAATGGTAGTTGTCCTTTGAATCGGTAGAAAATATTGTGGGAGAAGAAGAAATGTTGGTTCCTTGCATTTTCTCCTATTTCCACAATATTTTCAAAAGGCCTTTTCTCTCAGGCCCGTCGAAAGCGAGTTTTTTTTTTGTAAAGCTTAAAGAGAAAATGTATATGAGCCACATCCTCTGTGAAAAGGAGGTTTAATGCATCTGTTAAAAAATATCACCTAGGTTGACCTTGATCGATACTTTTTACTATTGGTTAATTTTTTGCATGTCAAAGGATCAATTAACTTAATTATTTAGTCGGTTTTTAGACAGAATGGATTTTATGGATCCATAATTATGTGACGACTTGCTTGATAATTGGCCTGCAACACGCGAAAAGGGGCATTCGGACATTTGCGTAAAGTGTCGTCTCGGATCAGCCTGCGCAGTCCGCCCAGGCTAATCCGAAACGACACTTTCCGTTTTTATGTTATTTTCTGTTTTGCGCAAGTCTACTGAAGAACAAAATCTTATGTAGACGTAAAGTGCCGTCTCGGATTAGCCTGCGCGGACTGCGCAGGCTGATCCGAGACGACACTTTACGCAAATGTCCGAATGCCCCTTTTCGCGTATTGCAGGCCATATAATGCATCAGAGAGATGCATTAAACCTCCGTTTGCCAGAGAGCCACTCATATCTTAGTGCAATGCGGATAGAAGCTGTGTAAATTCATTATCATGATGTGCTTTAAAACAATATTAAAAAAAGATCTTACCAAATACCTGGCCGAATAATAGCACGGACAGCGTTATCGTCACACGCGTTATCGCCATTTTTCTGGTTTCTGAAATAAACATATAATCAATTAAATACAAATAAATCGATAAATAAATAGATAATGACTAAATGAAGAAATGAAATTGAGTGTAAAAATAATAATAATAATAAAAAAAAACTAAATGAACAAATAACGAACCAACGAACGAACGAGTGAACGAACTTATCTACGAACAAAGGAACGACAAGCGAACGAAAGAACAAGTGAACTCATAAATGAATAAAAATAAATAAATAAATAAATAAATGAATAAATAAATAAATGAATAATAAATAAATAAATAAATGTTGCAGTTTCACATGCAAGATACCTGTCCCCTATTATGTAAAATGATGACTATGCATTTTGCTAAGCATATAATATGCTTAAAATATTTGTTACATTTTGCTTAAAATGAAAGTAGACGAAAACTTACATTCTGGGCTCTCAACGTCGACCTGACCCTTCAAAATCCTGCAAAACTCTGTTCAGTTGTTTGCAAACGGTCGATTATATAGCTCTTGTCCATTACGGGAACACAGACATTGCGACATCGTGATATGTTTTTTGTCGCCGACCCTTAATATCCATTGCCTAGTCGTGCGTTCGATAAGGCGAGCGCTTGCGAGCAATTTTCTATCGAACGCATTTTGCTAGCTTTTGCTCGCCGCTAGCGCTTGCCTATTTTGCAAGCGGCTTTTGAAGTGTATTGCCACGGATTTGCACACTTTGGACAGTACTTTTCTTTCTTAACCATTAAGCTGCTAATAAGTTAAACTGAAGATTTCCATATAATAGTGAAAACCCATATTTTACGATTTAAACATTTTGCAGGTCGGAGAAATCTAACCGTATCGGACAGTGTAGATCCAAGATCAGACTGCACGTTCTGTGCAGTCTGATCTTGGATCTACACTGTCCGCAAAAGCCCACAATATCGCGCTTAGCAGCTTATGAGTCGAAGCATACAACATTCTAGTTTAGAGGAAAAGCGGTGCTATTGATTCTAGAAATATCATTTAACATTTACCACTCAATCCTGACCTTTAACAACCCCGAGAAAGAAGCCTATTGAAAGACTTTGTGGGGAAAGTAGAAAATGCTGGAAACTGATATTTTCTCCTGTTCCCACAATGATTTCTATTCTTCATAAAACAAATTTCATTTTTTTGATCCGCATTTATTTTGTCGTCTGCATATGCTTTCAATTTGGACAAGTCTAAAATGTTATAATTTGGCAAAGGGTTAAGTCTATTTATCTATTCACTTAAACTCATCTTGTGGGTACTCATGATAATAAATTGTCATAAGTGCCCACAATAGAGGTTCGGCAGGAGAGATATTTGAACACGAAAATATCAGTACCTTTACCTAAAGCAGGTTGATGATAACTTAGTAAGCTTTTTCTGAATGGTTTAGATCAAGATCACTACTGCGTGTGTAGTGTGATCTTGAATTTAGGTAGATCTGTGTCCGAAAAAGCTCCATAAGCAATTTAGAGCATCGAAAGGGTCACGTTCAGGTATGTTTTCTGGTTTACATGGTGCAATACGCCGCTTTCAACTTTGTAAAATTGATTTTATGTGAAAATGAGTCGTGCTCTGGCAAAAGGGGAATTCATGCCTCTCTATGAACATGGATCCATTATTTTCTAAAGACCGGGTTGATCAGGAGGTAGAAGTGTCCTTTGAAATGCAGGAAATTTACAAATAGCAAAAGGTATCGACTCGTGTCAGCCTGCACGGACTGTACAGTCTTACATGGGCCGATATTATCTGCAGATGCATAAAGCCCTCTTTTCACAGAGCATGGCTTAAATATAGAATTATATCAAATTTCTATGATTTTCTAGAGTTTATGGTTTCTTGTCGGGGTTCTGTGTGGTGAAGGGTTCAGCCAGTCGTAAGATCCCCGTTTTCTGTTTTTATTTATCTCATAATCTTCTGCAACATGATAAATTAGAAAAAAGGTCCCTTAAAAATATTGATAATCAACAGATAACGAGCATAAATCAAAATTCGTACGTGAAAACAGAATAGCAAAAGGAGACTTTGTACGTTTCGAAAGTGGTTTGCCGAAAGATCACAACAACGTCTGCAAAAGTTCTTAAGAGATTGATTAATTGTGTAGTGTTAACGCCGTTATCGACGTCATTTCAGTCATATCGCTACGGCCAGTGAACCTATCCATGGTTTTTCTTTCATTTTTTACGGAATTTCTTTCACCGATACTGTAAACAATATTCTTCCCAAACAACCGGCTGCTTTCCCACGGGTAACAGGTTAAATAAAAGGGTTAAGATTAGACTATATAAAGTACTAAGGACAATTTAGTACGTTATGCAATATTACAGGGTAAATACGCTAATTAACGTTAATGGTACATTTCGTCATACAACGTCATTACGTCATACACGTCACGTGATATATAGCTAAGTGCCTGTCAAACATAACGGGAAATTGCGTATTAGATAATTGTTTTATTGACATAACAACGACATGATCAACATATCTTAATTAATTTTTCTGCTCTCATGAAATCAACCCTAATCAACCAATCTCTAGATTTAAGGACCTTTGAGAGAAAGGCTTTTGAAACAATATGGGAAAAGGAGAAAATGCTGGTACCAGGATTTCCTCCTTTTCCCATAATGCTTTCTACTTTTTGAAAGACAGATTCAATGATTTGGGCCACGGATTGATTTGTCGTCTGCAAATGATTTCAACTGGGAAAATTCTAGAATTTTGTTGCTTAGTAAAGCGTTTAGTACTGTACTGAGTGTACAGTACAAACAGTTACAACTGTGCTTTTGTACTAATTTGGCCTCCGGCAACTAGCACTACTGAAGTGATAAAGTCTTGTTGTAACCTTTTGCCTTTTTCCTACCAAGTGCAGTTTTCCCTGCGCTTAAGGACCGTGTAAATATAGAACAGACTCCACAAAAATGGCCGGGAAAGCATGGATAGGCGTTCTGGCCGCCGTGATATAACTGAAATGATATTGAAACGTCGTTAAACACCAATCAATCAATCAATCAATCAATCAACCACCCAACCAACCAACCACCTATCCATCCATCCATCCATCCATCCATCCATCCATCCATCAATCAATCAATCAATCAATCAATCAATCGATCAATCCATACTCTCCCATTTATAGAGAGTGTAAGTCATGTTATAAACGTGAACTCAAATTATTGGACGATAAACAACAGCAACAAAAAGTAAACTCTACATGTAATTGTATTTATCACAAATAAGGCACCTGTTATATAAAAAAATGTGTATGGGCCAGAGGCCTAAATACTTGAATAAAGATATTGGAATTAGAAAAAAAGATGTTTCAAATATGATTTTTTTTTATATTGTGCTGTGCATCAAAACTTCATGTAAAACGTTGATAACTAATGTATATGAGCCATGCTTTGTGAAAAGGGGGCTTAATGCATTTGCAAAAATATCGACCCAGGTCAGCCTGCGCAATCCGAAACTTTTTGCTATTAGTAAATTTTATGCAAGTCCAAGGACCATTCTACCTCAGGATTTAGTCGGTTGTTAGACTAAATGGATTTTAAGGATACTTAATTATGAGGTGACTTGCTTTGTTTGATGCTTCACAGAGAAACATTAAGCCCCCTTTTGCAGGATAACCACTAAGAAAACAAAATCTGCTGCTACAATATTAACCCTTTACCAAATTAAGCCGACTTTAAACGACATTGAGAAAGAAGACTTTTGAAAACATTATGGGAAAAGGAGAAAATCCTGGTTACCAGCATTTTCTCCTTTTCCCACGGTGTATTTTACTGTATGATAGACAACTTCTACAATTTTAACCACATTTAATTTGAATTCACTGTATGCTTTGGGCTTGGACAGGTGTAAATTTATATAATGTGGTAAAGGGCTAAAAAGAAAAAAACACTTTTATCCCCTAAGGCAATTCCACGGTTAAAGATGCCCGTCTACAGCCGGTGAGCAAAAACGCTGTTAAATTTCAAACAATATAGAATGGTACAGAAATCAGTCCTTTGTGTAAACATGGATAGATTACTGACATATATGGTGTAATTGAAAAAAAAGAAACACGGAGATTTCTATTAGAAACCGAACATTGGTCAGAAGAAAACTGGCTGACGATCGAAGCTGTAAACAATGGCGGTGCGTCACGGAAATTTATCGTTGGTTTCCGCCTAGAGTCGGATACGGTGTAATTTGCATATAGGCCGCGACCTCCGAGGCTGCAACAGAGAAGCCTCCATTTTCCTTTGTTTACCTCATAATACGTAGGGCGAAGGTCAAATATAGTCACGTGACAGAATGCATGATCATCATACGAATCTACCAGAGTGTATAACGGATATATCGGAAATCTTCTATTCAAAAACTGGAAACGACGAGTCTGTTTACATGGAAGGCCGCAACTCAGCGAAATGCATTTTCTATCGACCGTCATCTAAGCAACCTTGCAACCGTCAGGCGCAATATTTGGCATGAAGATATAAGAATGACTATAGTTTGATAAAATAGAGACAAAATGAGTTAAAACTGGCTGAAAATGAGTATAAGGGCCTCTTTAAAGAGATACATTTGAACAGTTACTGTACTAATTAAGTGATCTATGCTTTGGCAAAAAAAAAAAAGGGGGGGGGTTGGGTTAATGCTTCTCCGTGATTCACTTTACTTAGCAAGCAATCACGTAATAATTGAACCATTGAAATCCGTAAAATCTATTTTGTCTAACCACCGGCTAAATTATGAGGATGAACTGTCCTGGCCATGAAGAAAATAGAACAATAACAAAAAGTTTCGACCCAGGTCAGCCTGCGCGGACTGCGCAGGCTGACATGAGTCGATACTTTTTGCAGATGCATTAAACCTCCTTTTCACAGAGCGTAACTAAGTATATTTCCCCGTATTTCACGAAGAGAGTCAAATCTTCTTCGCTATGAGAATCGTAAAATGACCTTTGGTCATCGAACCATCATATTCCCTTACAAAATTCTCCAGTGTTCCATCAGCTTTCATCGCCTCAACTTTTTGTAAAGCTTCCCCCAGCTCATCCGTGCTCAGATACGACCAGAACGACTCGCCATCCCTCCAAGTTTTCAGCAATGGACCATTCGGGTCGTTGTAACTGGCAAACCAATCCGAGCCAAGAATACGAACCTCTTGCGGTTTTGAGAATCCGGCCTTCATTGCCATGGTGACAAACTGTTCAAAGCTAGGCAACCGACGAAGATACTTTTGCAGGGCAGATGGTGCAAGGTTTACGAACCATTGACCTTGGTACTGTTCTGAGTATTGTACAATGGCGGTTAACAGACCTTCCGGTTTTAAGACGCGCTTTACTTCTGTAAACGCTTTTGATATATTGGGATATTGATCATTCTCCGTTTCAGGTAGCTCTTTGTCCAAGTGATGTAGAACCTGGAAGAGGAAAAACATAAATTGATAAACTGAGAGAGAGAGAGAGAGACAGAGACAGAGACAGAGACAGACAGACAGACAGGATGCTTTTCTCACATGCATCAGAGGCGAAAGGCGAAAGATCGCCGGAGAGGGTTTGCTCAACCGAGTATCGAGCTCGCAACCACCAGGTTACAATACGCTAACCACTGAGCAACCCGGCCGGGCTCTCCTCAAGTTAAAGGTAGGGTAACATTTAAAGTGTTTCGGGAAATCACCCCTTCCTTACTGCATAGCTCATCCCGTATAAAATCAATACCTAACGACTGTGTTGGGAAGAACTCTCTTTAGCCCAGTGGTTGAGGTGTTGGTCTTTTAAACCTCGAAGAAAGAGGATTTTTTTCCGCATGGGTTCGAATCTGGCTAGCTGCGGTTTGTATTTCAGCTATGCATTTGTTTCGAACTTTCATGTTCGTAAGAAGAGGTAAGTCCATAAAATGCCTTACGCAATTAAACATAACGGCGTCGAATTGTTCCCTCTCAAACGGTATTTCCGGTAGAATGCCATGTTTGACGTCACAGATCCTGCCGCCATCCGCGTACAACCTCAATTTCTTCTCGGCTTGGTTTAACATACCGTTTGACGCATCCAAGAGGCTGAGTTTACCTGAAAAGAACCGTTGTCTGCGCATGTCATATTCTTCGAAAACCTGTCTGCTATGACGCATCACCCATCTCATATACAGGGGAAAAGTAGGGCTTATACCGAAGCTATTACCCAAGCCTGTAGGGGCTGTTTTAATACATGGCCGGTGCATAGGTTACATGCTAGCTGATCATAGCTGAATGAATCGGACCAGGTAGCGTTTTATTGAGTAAACGTTTATTAAATTTTGAAATTCAGAGTAACAATTGTCGTTTTGAAAAGTAGTCCAGTTCTGTACCCCAGAGTGCCCAAATCAGATAGATACGCATTCGAAGAATGCCATCTAGCGGAAGATAATGGAAAAGAACAGTAGAGAAACGTGCTACGGACGGAAAGTACAAAGTTTCTCGTTTATAGTATATTTCGTAAATAAGTCTTTAACCCTTTACCACAAAACGCAATTTCACACCTGTCCATATTGAAAGCATCTAAAGGCATTATGGTGAATATGGCTCATATGATAAGATTTGTCTCTGAAAAAGTGTAAAAAATTGTGGGAAAAGGAGAAAATGCTGGTTACCAGCATTTTCTCCTTTTCCCACCATGTTTTAAAAAGCTGTCTACTTCAGAGTTGCGTTGCCAGGAATGTAAAAAAAAAAAGCTCATGACAAAGGCCTGTTCCGAATTTCTACTTATTCGGTCTTTTCATTTTCTCTTTTTTTTTGTCTTCAAAAGGCATACTTGCAAATATTGATGTTGAAACCAGGACGTCAAGGCCTCCGCCTAGCTATGCGCCTGGGTTTAGCTCAGACACAGCTTGAATGAACAATAATACTGGATCTGCAGAAGCCTACGATTACAGAGACTGAATGGTGTTTTACGCCGCTTTCAACATTATTTCAGTCATATCACGGCAACAGCTCGCATATTCGTATATTTCCTGGGTATACCAGTACAATACAATACAATACAATATTTTTTATTTGTAAATGTAGGCCTCTGGCCCATAATACAACATTTCAATTACAATGAAAACAGCAGAGTTACAATTACATTTGAACCATAACATGTGAAGAAGAAAGCTTCATGCATCTGCGGAAATTTTTAAACCAGACCAGCCTGTGCAGTACGCACAGGCTGACCTTGACTCAAACTTTCAGTATTAGTCAATATATCGTATGCTCAAGGACCCGTCTACCCCATAATTCAGTCGACTGTTTAAAAAAAAAAAATGAATGTTATGGATCCATTAGAATATAATAACTAGCTTGGTATGATAGATTACGGAGATGCACTATGCCCCCATTTCCAGAGCATGGCTTAATTACATATAACATAACATCACTTTAACCTTTATCCTGCTACATCTACATAAATAAAACAGCAGATAATCAAAAAAAAAAACCTCAAATATTGATATTTTATAGTCTATTATTGGGGGTATAATATCTAATTATTGGACTGTGCTAATCCAAGATCAGACGGCACGTTCTGTGCGGTCTGATCTTGAGTTACACCACTCTCACAAGGTGAATGAATAATACTTAACAGCCTATAGGTTAACTACTTTGATAAGCATCCTTTAATGTTAAAATTGTTGAAATGTATTTTGCTACTTTTCTATTGGTTACTAAATTTTTGCATTTCAGTAAATTATAAAAAGACATTATATCTCTTCTACCTTGATACCATGAAAACAATAATGTTTGTCTTTCTGCATTAAACAGAGAACAATGGAAAAAACAGTGATATTCAGTTTCTACAACTAAAATGTCATGATTTAATAAACAATGGTGACACACCCTGTCATCTCTTTCTATGTTAAAATGTCTACCTAGCTCTATATTTAATTTATGACTAGAACACCTAAATCTTGCGAGAGCTCTTCTTAAACTCGGGGAAATATCCACACATAGATATTTCTCCGGATTTAACAAGGAAAATATATGTTTATATAAATCACACCGAGGAGAATTTTGAATTGACTCATTCAAATTTTGTAGTGAACAGTCCGAAATTCTTCTCTTAAAAAGCTTAACAAAGTGATCAATGTCCCCTAGGTCTTGTGAAAGCCACGCATAAGCAAAACCATTTGTGCAAAGAAGATTTTTAACTTGTGTGACCCAATTGGTTCTACCAAGATCGGCATGTGCCTTAAGCATCTTATAACACTGCTTGGGAAAACGATGATTATCCATACGTAATAGTTTACACCAATATTTAACCACTTTAGTTTTATAAGTAACATATAATGGTAGTCTACCACATTCAGATAATACAATAGAGTTGTTAACTGAATGATTAACACCTAAAAATTCTCGACAAAATTTTAATTGAACATTTTCAATAATCTCGGCATACTCGTAACCCCATAGCTCTGCACCAAATGTGAGGATGGGTAAGACCATTGCATCAAATAGTTTAAAGTATTCCTTATGCGAAAAGAAGCCAAATCTATACTGATATGATTTAATAGAAAATATTGCCTTTTTTGCTTGTGACGCAAGTTTATATTTTGAGGCAGACCATGAAAGTTTGGGTGTTAACAACAGACCCATATACTTATACACTGAAGTTGTTTTTACTCGTAAACCATCAAAGTACCATTTTTCACTCATTTTCAGGGGACCACCGTTTCTAAAAACCATGATTTCTGTTTTACTTAAGTTCACGGAAATTTTTGTTTCATGACAAAATTCGGATAGTTTATTGAGTTGTAACTGTAGATTATTTACTGTGTCCGCGCAATGAGCAACATCGTCTGCATACAACAAGCAAGAGATAGGTGAAATTTCATCAGATATAAAAATCCCGGGACAGGTTTCTCTAATAAGGGTAGATAACTCTTGAATGAATAAGTTGAATATTATAGGCTATGGCTCTGAAGTGTCTTGCCCAAGGACATCCCTACGAAAGACCCAGTGGATCCAATCAGGCCCTAGCCCGGGGCCTCCAGGTCACAGGTCCTACACGTCACCAATGAGCCAAGCAGGACCCCCGACGAGTACAAAAAAAAATAGAGTTAAAGAAGAAAGAAGTTAGGACAGTATTCATCAACCGATTCAATCTTTCGTTCTCATTTGAATAATAAATTAAGATAGTAATACAATTTTTGAAACAGTTTTTGATTAGCTAAACCATATGGTCAACTACAAAGGTAGGTAATTTCTGATTGGTTATACTACTTGGGCAGCCACTAAGGAATTACGTCCCTTTGAAAACTTGAAATATTTTGGGAAACAATAAGAAAGCGAATTTAACGATAGTTGGGAAATACGTTGCCTTATCATTATCAAAATATTGTAATTAGGCTAGAGATTTTCTTAAACCTTTGACTGTTGACCTTCTACGGACAGCGTAAATCAAGATCAGACTGCACAGAACGTGCAGTCTGATCTTGGATCTACGATGTCCGATATGGAAATATATACTACTCAAAATTTGATAGGGATCACTTCGTTAGAATGGAGTAAATTTAAATTTAATGTTTGATAGCATACAATATGGTTAAGAGACAAATGTAGATCATGTATTGGTTCAGAAGTTCATGTACACTTGATTTTGTGTCGACATTTAATGTGGAAATTTGCATTACAGGATAAAATTGCATTTCATTACAAAGAAATTTAATAATGATAAAGGGAAAACCAACGCTGTTGTTTCGATTACAAAACCTACAGTTAATGTCAATAACGGGTATGGCCTCCCCTTGCTTGGATGACGGCTTGATAACGTCGACTCATACTGTCAATAAGAACCCGGATGCTTTCAAAGGATTCTTCAACAAGAGCATTCCTGAGCTCTTCTAGAGTCGACAGTTGTGCCATACGGTCTGAAATGGCCACCTGCAGAATGTTCCACACGTGTTCGATCGGGTTTAGGTCCGGAGAACGCGCAGGCCAGTCCATCCGGTTGATGGTCTCCTGCTCCAGGTACTGGTTCACCACCCTAGCCCGATGAGGACAGGCGTTATCGTCCATTAACATGAAGTCATAACCAACAGCACCAGCGTATGGTCTTACGTACACAATGAGGATCTTACCCCTGTACCGTACACCAGTCATCGTGCCTTCCTCTAGAATATGGAGGTCCGTTCTTCCGTTCCTGCTTATGCCTCCCCAGACCATAATTGATCCGCCCCTATAACGGTCATGTTCGCTGATGTTGGCATCATGAAATCGCTCACGTTCTCTTCGCCACACCCGTTGCCTCCTGTCAGTAAAGTCCAAACAAAATCGGAACTCGTCAGTAAAGAGAACTGGAGCCCAATCGTCATCCGACCAAGTGACGTGATCTTCAGCCCAATCCAAACGTTCCTGCCGGTGATGTGCGGTCAGTAGGATACGAATGCATGTCTTCTGGAGTAAAGGTCAACACTATGAAGACGATTCCGTATCGTCTTGGTGGATACGTTCACCCCAGAGGCGTCCAGGAGGTCATTTCGCAGGGTGGTGGATGTCCAGAAAGGATGACGTGAATGGTGATTAAGCGGTCTTGTCTTTCTGTAGTCGACCTCTGGCGCCCTCCGCCATGACGATATTCTGCTGTAGCAAACGTTTGGTGTCGGTTCCACGCCCTGTTAACAACGCTTTGGCTCACGTTAAGTGCATCAGCCACGTCACGTTGTGTGACACCAGGTTCAAGCATTCCAATGCATCTGTCCAATTGCTCGGTAGTCAAACGACGTCTACGACGTTGAAGAGGCATTGTTAGCGATAAATGTACTGCAAGAAGTTTTGAAAGTCTAAAATCTTCAACAATAGCCAACATGCATGTCGGAGCTAAAATATCAAAGTGTACATGGACGCAAGAAACGTAAGGCAGCACGCTTGTCTACTGCCATGAAATGCACGTGCAAAACGTGTTTTGTGTTTGACTACATGCCATTGTGACAGTATATTATGCATCAACAGCAGTGACCAAATCTGTGTGTAATTTCATATAAAATTTCATATGATTCCTATCAAATTTTGAGTAGTATATTTCTTCCCCCCCCCCCCTCCCCCCCTCAAAATTTTTGAAATAGCATTATTCGGGTTTATACTATTGCCTTGAAAGTTTCATTTAGCAGGTTAAGGGTTAATATTAAATGACATATTCACATAATTATCTGCCTTTTGTCTTCTAAACATGTGCGTCGTTATTCTCATCAGCGAAACAAATATGTAAAATAAAACCTGCTCGTATAACGTTACTTCTTTCCTATAACTATACAAATTTGACATACTAATGGAAACTGATACTCATCCTCCACTGCGTATAAGACCACAGTGAAACATATATGTAAAATAAAACGTATATATACGTCTTTCCTATTTCTATATGATCCAAGCTCTGGCAAAATAGGCTTTAATGCGTCCCCGTGATGCATCATACCAAGCAAGATCTGACATAATTATAGGTCCATAAGGTCAATTTTGTCGAACAATCGACTGAATTATAAGGTGTATTGGTCTTTTTATATGCAGAAAATTTACCAAAAACAAAAAGTTTCGACCTAGGTCAGACTGCGCAGGCTGATCTGGGTTCATCCTTTTTGTAGATGCATGAAACCCCCTATTAACAGAGAATGGTTCATACATATTTCACATACTAACGGAAAGTGATACTCATCCTTAACATCAGGAGACAGAAGTTACATAACACGACTTTCCTGAAGTGCTCATATCCTTCGGTTTCAATTCCTAACCCTTAACCCTTAGGCTGGTAAGCGACTAAGTGACCTTCATGCCGCTTGCGGACAGTGTAGATCAAGATCAGACTGCACAGAACGTGCAGTCTGATCTTGGATCTATACTGTCCAAAGAGATAACCTCCTCCTTTAAAAAAAATAACAAATAACCTTTTAAACAGCATCATGTCTTTATATATACAGATGTATTTATATATATTGTTTATGCTAAGTGTAGTCGTTATGTCACTCCTAATGTACTGTATACTTCCAAAAGTAAAGTATTATGGACCAGAGGCCTTTGATATTGAATAAAATTATTGTATTGTATTGTATTGTATTCATGGTTTTACTATCGGCTAGCAAGTTTCATTTTACTTATTTAGCAGTTTAAAGGTTAACCACATAAAAAAGTTTCAGACTTATACGGATTGAAAGCGTTTTCAGGCAACGGATTAAAAGTGGCTCTTGACGGACAACTTTTACAAGGGTTATGGCCCTTTGATTTTTTTCTTGAGTCAGTGACAAGTAACAGTTCTTGTTTCTATTGTATGGCATGTATGTTACTTGTGCTGTATATGTATTAGGATGTATTGGTTGTTTGTTTCTTTGTTTTTGTGAGTGTGTATTTGGCCTGAGGCCTTATTTACTAGAAACCAGTAAATGGTTGAATTCTTTCAATCGAATTTCAGGCAAATATGATATTTAATGATTTAATGCAAAATAGAGCCTTTCGACAAAGCAGTTCTGGTACTTAAAGATACTTACCAACACCTAGTTTTAGCATTGCTTGGCTGTAATTGCCTGTCCCACATCCGGCATCTAGAATGTGTAAATGCTAGGGAATATAAGAAAAAAATTCTAATTTCAACATTTTTAAAGTCTTGTTACTCTGAAAAATATCAACAAATATAAACCAGTGGTATGGTATATCATTGATGTAAAATCACATGCAAAATTTTGTTTGAATCAATTGATGAACATTGGAGTAAAAGACACACGGAAAATACCTTTAACCCACAGGTCGTTATGCGCGACTAAACAGTCATTTGTGGACACTGCAAATAAGGACCAGACTGCACAGAACGTGCCTGCACAGAACGTGCAGTCTGAGCTTTGATCTGCATTGTCCAATACCGTTAGTTCTTGCCGAAGAAAAGATATTGACAACGAAATATTTAGGTATTTACTATATGGTAGAAATTTTCATGTAATGAAATTAACAGTTATGAAAAGATTTAGAAATAAAAGAAAAATGTTTTGGGAGAAGGAACAATTAATCATTGCAAACAGTTGTTCTTCTACGGGTAACAGTCTTAACTGTATGGGAAACCTTGCGTAATAACGCTACGATTGCTAAAAGCTTTACTTCCGGTAGTGTCTCAGGTGTCACACCACTGGTGTTTTGCTACGCTGAAAATAAAGTGAAATTCGCAATCTTTGACCCTCTGCCGTACTTTCAAATGGGACTACTTTTGATACTACGACCCGGACGATGCTCGCAGTGGTGTTAAACCCTTAGTAATGGTAACAAATACTTACTTCCGGTAGTTTCTCGGTAACTCTTAGAATCTCGTCAAGTAGTTTGTCAGCACCAAAAGCAACCCTTCCTTTGTCGTAGTTTTCACAAACAGCGTCATAATCTGTGTATTGACTCATGTTTTGGACTAAATAGTGTGAGACAGGACTGAGAATGGTAGATGTTGGTGCTAGACTTCGGTTGTTTCCTAATGAAAAATAGGCCCTGAAATCAAGCCATTTTTGATTCACCATTTAACAAACAAGTTCGTGTATTTTCCTAAGAAATACGGGTTTTGTTAATATAGTTGGAAAAGGAAAGTATGCTGGTTACCTAAAGACTGAGTTGCAACGCCTTCTCTAGGTTTACAAACTTTGACGGCCACATTTACCCATTGCCAAGTACGGTAGCCCAGTCGGTAGGGTACAAGGCTTGAAACCAGGGCGTCGTCAGTTCGCATCCACTGCTCCACCAATTTCTTACCTGCTGTGTTTCAGTTTTTTCCGGTGGATTAACAACAGTTGATCATTATTTCAGCAATGGTTAGCAGCCAGTGGCTTGGGAAAGCAGTCAGTAGCTTCAAAAGAAATTTGTGCAAAATGCTGATAAAAGAAACTCTAGGAAAGCATGGATAGGTTCACATACAAATACAAACACAAAATACTCTTTACTTTCATTCTTTAATATTAAAGGACTTAAAGACGACAAATAAAACTGATAGGGCAGAAAGCATTTTGGTAAAATGAGAAAATGCTGGTTAACGCTTTTCTAGTGGACAGAAAATAGACGGTGATTTTGTGGTAAGGAATAAAAAATTCCAACGACGTCAACCATTCGTCTCTTGTCTTCCCTTTACTACAAAAAATTCAAATCGTTTAACATTAGCTCTTTAATATGAAAAAGGCAAAGCCTCAATACGAGCGACACGAATCATTTGGGGATAAATAGATCTATCTAATAATTGATTGATCGTATGGTGTTTAACGCCGTTTTCAACATTATTTTAGTTATATCGCGGCGACCAGTGCACCTATCCATGCTTTCCTGGAGTCTCTTTTACCAGTACTCAGCACAATTTTCTTTCCAAGCCACTGGCTGCTTTACCATATAACCATCGTCGAAACAATGGTCAGCGGTAGGAGAGGAATGAATCCTGTCGCAATGACTATCATCAATCCTCGGAAAGAAATTGGCCGAGCCTCTAATAATTCAAACGACATGCTAGATCTTGAAATCATGCGGTTATGAGTTCGGACCAAGGCTTTGCCAAAACTAGCTTTTACGGTTCATAAAAGTCATTGCAATAGAATAGATTATTCTCTCGTAGATCTAGATGTTTACGTGTGACCCATGCGAACGTGTTGTGTCCGTGGTTGTGAGGTAGAGCATCGGCCTCCTAACCATAAGGTCCCGAGTTCGATACCTGGCAGCAGGTGTCAACTTTGGGATTTTTCATTGGACCATACATTCGGCGCGAGTACTGGTGTTGTTCCCAGGAAGCAGAATCGAGAGAGATTAGTATAAGTTGTAAGAACTTGTTTCTCAATCGATGTAAAATAAATATGTTAAACTAAACCCGTGCGAACCAGAGGAGCTGTCATGGCAGCCAGTGCACCTATCCATGCTTTCCCTGCAGTTTCTTTAATCAGCATGGGTAGATTGCCCTATTTAGATCATTTGTTGCTCTTTTTTTCTGTTTTCTTATCCACTTTCCTACATGACCATCGCTGAAACAATGATGGGTGGATGTCGCAATGACTAATTAGAATATCAATCCTTGGAAATATATTCGCTTTTAAAATATCGGGTAGATATAGGTATCTGGTTTATGACTAAAAAATCTTACAGGTCTATTAACGAGCTTTAACAACATATGGATAAATTTAGATCATGATTCTATACGGATCTATTGGAAAAGGAATAACAAACTCAAAATTCCGCTTTCTCTATAAATGGCAATTTGAAACATTCAAAACACTACAGTACGTTTACCGACTGACACATGACGTTGGTTACTACATACTGACATGAAATATTATTATACTGCAAAGAAATTTCTCGTGATCTGATTGGATAATCTGCCCCGAACATATATATCATGTACACCGGCAAAACCACTTAAAAGCAGTTTCCCTTTCGGGAGCCCGGTATACATGATTACACTTTTAACACAACATCCCAAATAGCCGCGTTGATCAAAATTAAAATCAAGATTATGCACCAAACTGCACGTTTTACCAAGGTTTCAGCGACGTCAGTTCCCAGTAACGTCAGTTTTCATTGAATTGGGGCACTCAGAAGGGAAATTCTACTTCGTTGGCGTACTCAATTTTTGAAACCAAAAAACAGGTAAATTTCGCTTAATACACGTTGGAATGGTAAAACTTTGCAGTATGATAAATTCGTTGTACGGTCAGGTGGCAGAGGACTTGGAAACTTGTTCACGGCTGTGGTGAATCATGTCGCCACCTCGCCTTCGGGTTGGGGCGACATGATTCACCACAGCCGTGAACAAGTTTCCAAGTCCTCGGCCACCTGACCGTACAACTAATAATGTACAATGTTTACACTTTTGCAGCTCTGGGCATGGTGCCCTGCCCCTTTTTAACAAATCCTGTCTCTTTGACTGTAAATATGGACATTGCGTTTCATGTCGGCTCGGGACGACATGATTCACCACAATCAAGTAAATATGCGAAAGATTGTGATACGTGTGACGCTGTGCGATCAACCAGAAGACAGTCCTTTTTTAGTCATTCCCATCTAGATTCAGACTAAAACCCAAAATGTAGTCGGAATTTTACTCTTTAAAAAAATCTGTAACGGTGATACTGCAAAACGAGGTTCGCTCGTTACGGGTTTCACCAGTAACTCGCCGTCGCTCGTTATTTGACGAAAAAATTCTCGGCTCGTTTACATTTGCATATGACAGGAAGGGGGCTAAAATGAAGGGGTTTATATTTGAAAAGATATGAAAAATGTAAGAACAGGAAAAAAGCTGTCAACCTTTTCCCACAATTCTTTTTCAAAAGCCTTCTTTCTCAGAGTGGTAAAAACTCGGGATCAGTTTGTGAACGCTAAAATGAAAAAAGAAAGATCTTAAAAAAAACCATCAAAGCGTTGAAAACACTGATGTGGCATTTGTCAATGATGCCATTGTGTGGAGTTAATAATTTGAAACAAAAGGAGAAATATTATTCAAAGATTGGCTTGAAAGTCAACCTTTTACTAAAATTATACCATTTTTGGTTCAAGGGAGAGCACTCATGTCAAAGTTTGGATTATTTTCGTATTGGAAGTCTCCATTCGATCATTCAGGAGGAGCTGGGAGTAATGTCCCTTGACGGTAGAATGCATGATTGGTAGAGAGAGAGAAACCATGTAAATATATTTAAAAAAAAGTTTTGTACCAGAAAACTGTGATTTTGAAATATCTTTTGCCGTCCAGATCTAATTCCCACCATTACAATCAATTATTTCGATCTGTAAATATTCATACACAATCCAATGGAGTAGCGAGCAATCATGGGACGAACGAGTCCAGGAACGAACTGGTTTTGGAACGAACAAGTCCGGAACCGAGTGGTTAGTAGACAAAGATTGTGTATCATTGCGCCAATAGAAGGCAATGACTGAGTGAAGCTATTTTCAATCAAAAAGAAGCATTTCCACGATAGTTGGCCTAACCAAGTTTATTCTAATACGCCATTTTCTATTACAATATGAGTACTATCGAAAAACTCATTTTGTCTGAGAAAAATTGAGTTTAATTGGGTTTATTTCCTTCGGTTTTGCACAAACTACAATATATGTTTGTCCAAATTCCATATTGAACTCATTGTCTTCGACAAATGCCACAAAAAATGATAAAGACGAGGATGGAAAAGGAGCAGTTGCTGCTAAAAGTGTTTCGTTGAAAAAATACACGTAGATTGCACAGTAATGGATTGTAGGGTAACTCATTAAAGAATTGAATTGGCACAATTTGTACAAGAAAAAAGTTTGGTCCCTATCATATTTATTTGCAGTTATGTTGTTGTTTTTGTTGCTAACGTGTGAAAAGAGTGCCGCGGGATATCGATAAACGGTAACAACCCTTATATAGTGGTATGATAAATTTGGGTTAAGGTTCACTTACCCTTATATCGCCCCTAACCCAAATAGGTAAGTATCCTATTCATTTTTTTAAAATGTGGGACAAATGGGAAAACACCATAAATTTGGCCGTAATTAGACCCCCAATAAGGCCCCAGAAAAGACCGCAGAATTAACACGTCCACACACGTATATAAGGTTAGTAACGTCCCCTGATATACCTAACATATATTTGAGTTATGCTTAATGAAAAGGGCATTTGATGTATGTGCAAAAAGTATCAACCCAGGTCAGCCTGCGCAGTGCGCACAGGCTGACCTGGGTAGATACTTTTTGCTATTGGTAACTTTTTTGCGTGTCAATGGACCAGTTTACCTCATGACTAAGGTGGTTGTTTGGCGAAAAAGATTTCATAGATCAAGAATATTATGATCACTTGCTTGGTCTAATGCATCATGGGGATGCTTTAAAGCCCTTTTTGCATGAATATGGCTCATTGTATATGCACAGCGGGAACTATTTCAATCTATGACCTATCGCAAATTATTATTTATTTAGAAGACAAATTCAAAGAAGTAGGTGACAAACCCGAAAAGCTGAAGAAGTAGATGTGTAGGACTTGTAAACGTCAAGGTAGGTCCACTTAAGAGTGTGGTTTGGGCCACGTGGCTGGCCATCTTAATTTACTAATCTTTCGGACGAGACGTTAAACCAAGGTCCCCTGTGACGGTGACGGACCGAGCACATTGAAGAACTAGGCGTAACTAAGGACGGGTTTCGTCCTGTATCCTGCACTACCCCCTGTCACATAATTAACAGGCTTCAGGGAAGGTGGGGGGAGGCGTCGCCCGGTATGGACGACCGATGGCGACTATAAAAGGACGGAATGATCAATCAAAGAAATAGGTCAAAAGTCAGCTTTTACAGTTACGGCAAACAAACGGCCTTAAACCTTAGACTGCTGAGTGCAACTCACTATGCTTGTCCGGACAATGAAAAAATAAGATAAGACTTTACAAAGAGTACTTGTCGATTGGTTGTATGGTGTTTAATACCGTTTTCAACAATAGTTCAGTTATATCACGGCAGCCATTGCAGAGAGAAAAATGAATCCTTTCGCAATGTTACTCTTGTTTGACATATTCTGTCTGATGAGGTCAGAATTCTCTGGTAAATTCCAATAGTTAGTCTTTCACCATTATTTGGAGTCGAGCCCTGGTAGCTCAGTCGGAAGCATACAGGACTTTAGAACGGGGCATCGCTGATTCGATCCCCGGCTCGGCACATTTCTTTCCGAGGACTGAAGATAGACACTGCGACAGGATTCGTTTCTGTCTCACCAATGACCATTGTTTCGACGATGGTTATGTGGGAAAACAGCCAGTGGCTTGAAGTTTACTAGTATATTGTCGTCTGCAAATGTTTTCAATTTGGACCAGTCAAAATTTTGTTGTGTGATAAAGAATTAACCGATTGAAATTGTTTTGCATAGGAATACATGCTTACAGTTAGAGAGTAAAAAACGCTGTTAAAAATTGAAAGTGTGTAGAATAGCTCAGCTGTGTAAACATAGATAAATTACTAATATATATGGTGTAAGGGATAAAAAAAAAAAAAAAATACGAGGGTTTGTCCTCAAACCGGAAACGACAGCAGCGATTGCTTTGAAGGCCTCCAAAACATGAAATGCATTTTCTATCCTTAGTAATCTGTGCAATCTTGTAGCCACCAGGGGCAACATTTGGCATGAAGATACAAGAATGATTATATTTTCATAAAGTAAGGATGAAATGGGTTAAAATATTACTGAAAATTGCCTGAAAATGAATGTAGATGTATCTTTAACTTGGTGATGCTTTATGATATTGTATCATTTAGGCTGTATAAATTTATTTCACCTACCGACTATTTATGGATCAAGTTTTTATGAACCGATTTAGACGACAAAAGTATGAATGGTAAAATAAATGTCTTTTTTATTCGCTTGATTTACGAATTCTATATGATAACCCCCCATGCTGAGAAAAGTTAACGCACGGTCAACAAAGGCGCAAATAAGGTCAGTGACATAAATTTCTTGTAAGGTGATGATTGAATTGTGTTTTACGTCGTCTTCAACAATATTTATCATACAAAACCTCCCCCAGCAGTGTATTAAATCCATGACCCATTTTCGTTACTAGTGTATTTCCGTTTTATGGGTCTCGGTTTTAGGGTTTTTAACTGTAGTTATGAGTGCGTGAAACCGGCAAAACCAACCACAGTGCGTGCCCAAATCTGTACTACTTCGCCATTTCGCGGGAAAATGAATATAATATTGATATGATGTAAACGTGCAGAAAATGTAATGATTTTCGGGTGTATTAATTAAAAGAAATGCAGCAAAAGTTGTTTAATATATATATATATAAAGTGTTTCGGTTTAGATCTACTCCCTCAATTAAGTTTTTCATTCTACTTTTGATGTAAATGTCACAGAGCTATCTTCTTGCGTATGTACACATTTCAAACCGAACTACATCTGTATACATGGACCCATGAATGATAGGATTATATACATTAAGGTAATGATGCAGGATACTAAGTTATCTTCCATTCGTTCTGTATGATAAATAGAATCTCACATTCTTATTTATGTACATTACCATTTTTGTCAAACTCGTTCACTAAAATTTATATGACGCGAGCCTAGGCTCGACCCAAGTCAGGCTGCTTGGACTGCACAGGCTGACCTGGGTCGATACTTTTGGTAGATGCATTAAGCCCCCTTTTCACAGAGCATGACTCATATTACAGATAAAGACTTTCAGAAGAAAACAGAGCTAACTATTTGAAACGGTTCAGCTTATCAGAATTGTGTTTTATCTAAACATAGAACCAGTCTAAGGATGATCTTTAGAATAGTTTATGAATACGTGTCAAGTTATAATGAACCATTAGGCCGTCTAGTGCGACTCACTGACCTTTTGCGGGCAGTGTAGATCCAAGATCAGACTGCACAGAATGTGCAGTCTGATCTTCGATCTACACTGTCCGATAAGGAGATACCTTTCCCCCAGAAATACATTTGAAATAGAAATATTTATTTTATACCATCGCCTTGAAAGTTTCATTTCAATTACTTAGCAGGATAAGGGTTAATCCGTAAGTTGTGAAAGACGTACTTATTATACTGCAAAGAAATTTCTCGTGATCTGATTGGATAACCTGCCCCGAACATAATATGGCTTGCAACACGCGAATAGGGGCATTCGGACATTTGCGTAAAGTGTAGTCTCGGATCAGGCTGCGCAGTCCGCGCAGCCTAATCCGAGACGGCACTTTACGATTACATTAGATTTTGTGCTACAGTAGACTTGCGCAAAACAGAAAATTACATAAAAACGGAAAGTGCCGTCTCGGATTAGCCTGCGCGGACTGCGCAGGCTGATCCGAGACGACACTTTACACAAATGTCCGAATGCCCCTTTTCGCGTGTTGCAGGCCATATATCATATACACTGGAAAAACCAACGTAAAAGCAATTTCCCTTTCGGGAGCCCCGTATACATGACTACTCTTTCAACACAACATCCCAAATGGCGGCGTTGATCAAAATTGAAATCAAGATTATGCACCAGAATGCACGTTTTACCAAGGTTTCATTGACGTCAGTTCCCAGTGACGTCAGTTTTCATTGAATTGGGGCACTCAAAAGGGAAATTCTACTTCGTCAGCGTACTCAATTTTTGAAACCAAAAACCAGGTAAATTTTGCTTAATACACGTTGGAATGGTAAAACTTTGCAGTATAATAAATTCGATGTACGGTCAGGTGGCAGGGGACTTGGAAACTTGTTCACGGCTGTGGTGAATCATGTCGCCACCTCGCCTTCGGCTCGGGACGACATGATTCACCACAGCCGTGAACAAGTTTCCAAGTCCTCGGCCACCTGACCGTACAACTAATAATGTACATAAAAGCGAGTAGTGTGAGAGCAAAGTCTTTTGAAATAAAAAGACTTGAAAGAAAAAAAAGAGTAGATGTTGTAAGTGAGTAAGATTACTCTAGTAACAGTACGTGCCATATTCAACAGTCATTCTAAATTGCATTGATTTAAAATTTGTTATTGTTAATAACGGTGATAACGATAATGATACTACTACTACTACTAACACTACTTCTACTACTACTACTACTACTATTATTATTATTATTATTATTGAAATGATGATGATGATGATGATGATAATGATGATGATTACTATTATTATTATTTATTTATTTATCTATTTATTAATTAATTTATTTATTTTTATATTATTATTATTATGTTTTATCTTTACCTGGACCGTTAGCTAAAATCACAGTAAAAAATGAGGACCTTACCTGGACTCTCGAATAGTATCTCGTCAACAAATTTACTCCGATACTGGTGTAAATCAATCGATTAAATCCACTCATCGAATGAAGCGTAAAGATACTTTTCTGTACCACGTGATTTTTGGTGGTAGCTCAGGCGCTTTTGAGAGTACTGGTACAAACTTTTCCGTTGATTTGTCGAGTGTCAGTATCACAGGTACCGCCCCTTCGATCGTGCGGTGGCGTAACCAGGTTTACGGTATCATAGCATACTGCGAATTAAGACTTCAGTTAAATAAAAATTATAGACATGTCCATACTGACAGCATCTACAGAGGACAAATTATATGTTGCTCAAAAAATGATATTTGTCTTTGAAAGGATAGAAAACGCTGTGGGAAAAAGAGAAATTGCTGGCTACCATCATTTAGGTGTTTTCAAAGGTCCTTTTCCCAATGGTCGTAAAAAGTGGGATTGTTCGATTAAGAATTATCAATATCAATGACATTATTCTCGAAAGTGACAAAGCGCCTCATGTTCCCGTTTTTTTTTACATTACGAACTTGCGTATTGTGAGTGGAGTGGAGATGGGAGGAGAGGAGAGGAGAGGAGGGGAGGGGAGGGGAGGGGAAGATAGGTGAGGAGAGGTCCAGTTATTTGTCCTCGCAAATGCTTTCAATTTGGACCAAATTTTTGTCGTTTGGTAAAGGGTTAAGACGTTACTTCCTGCATATGACAAATGTAGCAGACCATTTTTGAAAAGCACTGCGGTAAAAGGAGAAATTGTTCGTAACTGGCTATTTTCAGTGTGCAACCCGAAAACATTTAGATCTACTTTGCGAGGTAAAACGACTGTAATGAATGATAATAATATCAGTAATTTTCTTTGATGAATTTTTAATTCACAAATGTAGAAATTAATATCAAACAACACGTCATATTCAGTTAACCATTCTAGAGGCCCGGTCGGGTAGCACAGTGATTAGCGTATCCGATCTGCGACCTGGTGGTTGTGAGTTCGATACCCGGTCGAGGCTTACCTTCTGAACCTTCCTTCCGGCGACTTTTCGTCTCTCACCTCTGATGAATGTGAGAAAAGTAGTCCGTGATTTGGAAAGAAAGTTGTGTCAGTACTGGTACAGTGAGAAAGCCAGGAAACACACGCGTAGGTGTACAGACCGCCGTTTTATGACCGTAGCTGTCAAAACGGCGTTAAACTCCAATACAATCAATCAATCTATCGATCAATCAATCAAACGATAAATCGATCGATTAATCGATCGATCGATCGATCGATTATTCTAGCTCCATATGCGAGAAGGCTACCTTTTGCAGACGGCGTAGATCCACAGACTGTACTTATTTAAGCCCCTAACTCTCATATTAAAAGACGGAAGCTGCCGAGATTGGTCGAATAGCCTTTACAAACAAATCGATGTTATACGATATTTACCGATAAGTTAGTCTACGGCTTCTAACTCTCATATTAAAAGACGGAAGCTGCCGAGATTGGCCGAATAGCCTTTACGAAGACGTCGATGTTACACGATATTCAGCGATGAGTTGGTGAGTCTACGGCCTCCAACTCTCATATTAAAAGTCGAAAGCAGCCGAGATTGGCCGAATAGTCCTTACGAAATCGTCGATGTTAAACGATACTTACTGATGAGTTAGGGGTCGGAATCCTTAATCAAGCCTGCAAGATAAAAGTCTCTGAGTTTCAGCGGATCGTGTGTTCTGCCGTCCAAAGAGGCCGAGTTTAAATGAGACATACTCTGTGAAAAGTTGGTTTTTGCATCTGCAAAAAGTATCGACCCAGGTCAGCCTGCGCAGTCCGCACAGGCTGACCTGAGCCGAAACTTTTTGCTTTCGGTACATTGTCTGTATGTCTAAAAATCGTTCTAGCCCAAGATTTAGTCGGTATTTAGACAAACTGGATTTTACAGATCCATTATAATATGATGGCTTGCTAGGTATAATTGTATTACGGAGATGCGTTAAACCCCATATGTCAGAGCATGGCTCATATATTACATTTGGGGCTGAAAGAGATTAATTAATTTTCATTAGAAGTAAGACCACAATATTAACAAATAACTGTTTCACATTCTTCCAGTTCTACCCAGCATTATTGCCTACTTCATTTAACCTGACCCAGGTCAACACCATTTACATAAATTGAAATTCTATTTTTACCCTCGGCATCGCACGTGGCTTCCTTCAGCATATGTCCCGAATGGTCATGGAAATATTTCGCAAATCAAATTGCTTACCTGTGTATGCAAGTACCTTCTCGTATATATAACTCCCCGAATAATAGTCGGAATTCTATTTATATGCCTACTTATGTATTCAGCATAAAGGTCAGGATCAGGTTAAATGAAGTAGGCAATACAAACATGAGTGTATGTTAATCCTTAAAACACGAAATATAAGTGCCTGTATTCATCATTCCTAATAAACGCTTCCAGTCTAATTCTCAAAGATTTTATAAATTTTAAAGTAACGTAATTTCTGATTGGCTACACCAAATGGTTTAGCCAATCAGAAATGGCGTTACTTTCTAAATCTAGAATAAAGCTTTAGAGTACAATCTAGAATAGTCGGTCAATACGAACCATCGAGAACAGAAATTTCTAAAACATTACAGGAGAACAACAAAATGCTAGTAACCAACATTTCCTCATTTTCCTTCAATCTTTTCTTCCCTGTCGAGGACAAATCTCATTACTTAGGCATGTTTCATTTTGAGGTTTGCAAATGCATTCAAAAGGTTTTGTTTTGTAAAAACGTAAACCACCCAACCAACAAACAAGTTATTTTTAAAGCTAAAAATGTATATTTCACGACCCAAATCAATTCACTACTGTCAAAACTTGTTTTTCTATCTTCTTCGCAACTTCCGCCTTCTTGATAGATTTCAGGGTTCGCACGAGCGCGTTCACTGACGTCACTTTACTGAGGCTTTTCCATTTGGCGAGGGACCTCAGCGCCATCTGTTCGCTGGGTGGGTGTACGCTTTTGAAGTCCATGTCTAGAGCTAAAATAAAACAACATTAGAAACTTTTTAGCATCAAAACCTTTTGCCATATATAAATTTTCTGCATGTCGAAGGACCGTTCTATCTTCAGATCGAGTCCCTTGTTAGACTAAATGGATTTTGTGGATCAATAGTTATGTGGTAATATGCCTGGTATAATGGATCGAGTAGATGCATAAAACCCCCTTTTGCCAAAGCATGGCTCATAAACGAGTTTGTATGGATGAGATATTAATAAACAAATAAACATAGGCCTACTCTCCCAAAACCTGAAAGCAATTACTAGTTAGAATCCAAGGCCTGGCATACGTAATGAAAGGCCGCTGCGACCAGCTTGTCCTGTATTCTATAGATGAATATCGTGTTTCTTTGTTTATGATGAACAGAAGGCAATGCTCCTATAAAGACAAGGGTCAGTGCTTATAAATCTCTATGTGTCCTTAGCATGACATTTCTGGGTCATAAATGAAAATCAAAATAACTCGTAGAGTAACTAGTAACTACACTACTTGCCTTTAAGTGTGTTAGTGTGTTTTTTTTTTTTATTGTTCTGTTAACACCTTGATTCCGAACTATATTCCTGTTTTGCAGCGTTTATAGAGAGCTAGGGCTCGAACACCAGAACTGTTAAGCCTGGGCCCAAGTTTTATAAATGCATGTACGGGCAAAGTTCAGACATGCGTTGAAATAACGGAGCTTAACATTCTTGGAACCTAATTCAATGGAGTTTGATGTTCAAAAATAAACTAAAGGAACTCTAAAACTAAAAGCTTGAAAAAGCCTTGAGTCATGTTAAATAAAAGTATAGCAAAATGAAAGTATTAATCTAGGAGCGATTCAAGGCCGTGAAGACCTGTTGTGACATAACCGTGATACTGTTGAAAATAGTGTTTAGTCTCGAACACCCAAATATTCTGGATTACCCGGACAAATAATAAGGTTTTCTTTTACAGAGGAGATAAGGGAGGTAATTGAAATGTTTACGTGTTTTTAATGTCCGTTGGCATGGTCCACACTGTTATCTACCTTTATGCATGGCCAATACTATGCAAATAAGTTCAACCAAAGCAGATTGTAAGGGTATTCGAATGTAAATAAGTGTTGAGGATTATGTTCTTTGATCCTTTCAGCATTTCAAGATTTTTACCGACATCATTTCACTTAAATGTGCAACTTTCAATGCTTGCTCAAAGTTTTTGTTACCATTACTTAACACAATATTCAATCCAAGCCACTCGCTGCTTTCCGACAGCAACGTCATTGAAATAATGTTCAGCGGCGACATGGGAGTGAATCCTCACGAAATGACTAAATCGATGCTCTTTGAAAAGAGGATTTAAGCATTTGCAAAAAGTATCGACCAAGGTCAGCCTGCGCAGTGCGCAAGTAAGTTACGCAGTCGTAACCTTTTGCAATTTGTGAATTTTCTGTATTACCAAGGACCATTCTACCGTATAATTCAATCAGTCACATGACAGTACCTTCCAAGTCTTTGGCTCGCAGTATCGTGTCTCGAGGAGGATTGAAAGGTAAAGTTTTGTACATTTTATCCCAGTCCTTTCCCACACCGTTCGCTGCTACGTCTATGGCTTCTCGTAGAGTATCTGGAAGAAAGATATGGGAATATGTCACAAACTGTTACCTCCCTTTTTATGCATATGCAAATTTATTCAACCGGTTCAAAGTGATGGAAGTAATTGGATGTACAGGGTGTTTCTAATATCTGTCCTAATTCTAAACATGAATACTGTCTACACATGTGAGTTTGAAATATATGGAAAGCTACCACCTTTTTGCAGACACAATAAAATTTTATTTGATATATAATACGCAGACATTACCTAAACATTCTTTGATGCACTACATTTTTTCTGACAAGTCCATTTCACAAGTGTCCCATAACGTCAGTCCTTGGCATTTAGATAAAGTCAGCTCTTTGGTTAAAGATTATCTTAGGAGCATACAGGTTTACAAGCTGCCAAGTGGGTTTAGAGCAACAGAGAAATCAGGCTTTTATATTGAAAAACTGCAAAACAATGAAACAATTTCCTCATAGGCTGTTTTAAGCGCAGACAGTATTGTTGTTCCCATGTTTTTCACTGATGGCAACAACAATGCCGACACTGTAAATAAGGAGGGCTATCTGAACATTCTTAGGAAGAATTCCATTCTCATGCCAAAAGAAAAAGGTAATAACATTGAAGACACGTGTACTAGTACATGCATTTTGTCTTAGCAATGAGGAGCCACACACATCATGACGGGAAGCATAATTGAATGATTTTCAAAAGCATTCTGGCAAAAGTTAATTTCTTTCAGGAATGGCTACACACTCTGATCCTCTAGACTTTTTCTTGTAAGGTGTAATTTAAAAGGTGCACAGCCCAACGTCAGGAGATATTAAGGACTTTAAAGCTGTAATCAAGAAAGAAATTTATATGAAAATAACAAGGGGGGATGGCATTCAGACATGTAATGAAAAACTCTCACAATAAACTTGACGTCAAAATTTCTTAGACTAGACGTCATTTTGTAAAATGGACTTGTCCGAAAAAGTGTAGTGTATTAACCATTATAAGAATAATGTCTATGAACCACATATCAAATAAAATTTTATTATGTCTGCAAAAAGTTGGCAGCTTTCAATTCATTCTAAATTGAAATTAGTAGAAAATCTTGCCTCTAAGAATAAGGACAGATATTATGAAACACCCTGTATATAACCATTAAAATCCGTTCTGTCAAAGTTTCAAACCTCTAGTTAACTCTTGTATTGTTGTTCGGTACTACATATGTGCATGTATTTAACGGCGAGTAAAAAGCAAGATTAGCCTGTTTATACATGCGGTCTGATCTTGTTCTACACTCTCCGCTTCTTACCAGCAGTTTCGGTCATAGAAACCTAATTAAATGCCGTTTAACTTCACGGAATCTATTTTCGTCATTTTCGACATATTAAACATGGCACGGTAAGAATTAAAAGTAAATTAATGAAATCAAAAGAAACCTAACTTTTGAGAGAAAGTTTTATAGTCTATTTTAATACGTTAAAATGAAGACGTAATTTTTCATGATATTTCCTATTTGCAAAATTAAGCCCATGCAAATGTTGCGATGTGACCTACTTCTACCCACAATCATTAGGCGCACTCAAAACACAAAAGCAGCCTTGGGTGGAACATGAGAAGTAATGGAGAAAAAAAAACTAAATTACTGAAACAAAACAGGCGCGTAGTACGGCGGAAAACATGGTTTAAACATTGATTTTTTGCAAAAATGCCTTTTGCAAGAAAAGAAAACAGCGAACGAAATAGCCAAAACCTGCGAAGCCAGGCCAGAGGTGCTCTTTTTGTGACAAAGATCGCCATCTATGTAATGCAATAAACAGAGTGTCCAAGAAATCGTGCACCAACCAGGTTTCCATGAAAAAAACAATTTTTTTTTTCTATTAAAAAAAAAAAGTGATCATAATCATAATAAAATAAAAACCAAATTAACTCTTTATTGTGTTGTTAGTTTGTTAGCCGGTATGATTCAATCTGGAAGAAGGAAAAAAGAAATTAAAATCAGTATTGAATCTGTAACAAAGAAACAAAAATAAAAATCAGGATGGTGCGCGGCTTCTGGGACACCCTGTATAGGACGCTTTATATATTACATTATATAGATGGCGAGGTTTGTCACAAAATGAGCACCTTTGAGCTCGGCACACGCCTTAGTTATGGGCTTTATTTTTGCTTTCTTCTTTGCGATATTCCTGGCTACACCCCTGTAAAATATCAACGTTTCGTATATTAACATGCATGTCTAAGACTGTTACATTTATAGAGAGAGGCAGAATTAAGATTCCTACCTTGGATAGAGACGTTACTCTGTATTAAGAAAGAATAGAGCTTAAAGCATTTATATATAGCAGAGGAGAATTGCAAGGAATAACAGAAGGTCCATTAAAAATGCGACTGTAAGGCAGAATCTGTACGTCCTATATGGCCTGCAACACGCGAAAAGGGGCATTCGGACATTTGCGTAAAGTATCGTCTCGGATCAGCCTGCGCAGTCCGCGCAGGCTAATCCGAAACGACACTTACCGTTTATATGTACTTTTCTGTTTTGCGCAAGTCCACTGTAGCACAAAATGTAATAAAGTCGTAAAGTGCCGTCTCGGATTAACCTGCGCGGACTGCGCAGGCTGATCCGAGACGACACTTTACGCAAAAGTCCTAATGCCCCTTTTCGCTTATTTCAGGCCATATAGTGCTTAACACTTTACCAAACAACCCCGAGTTTAAACGACCTGAGGAAGCTTTTGAAAAACATTGTGCAAAAAAGAGAAAATGCTTGTAGCCAGTATTTTCTCTTTTTCTCGATATGTTTTATGTCCCTTCAAAGGCAAATGTATTTTGGGGTAACTTTTCGCGTGCGCATGCTTTCAGTAGGACGAAAATTTTGTCGTTTCGTACAGAATCAAAGAAGAAAAATAAGAACTATTTTGAGGTCAACTGCAGCAAACGATCTACGGTAACACTAAGCTTTGGTTTTACACAGCTATTCTAGAAGTCATGCTTTTGTATCTTTCTATACAAGGACAGCTTTGTGCTTTTCAGCATACAGACGCCTTAGGGGAAAAGCTAAGGTATATATAAAGAGAACTACACGGTTTGTAGCCAGAATCATTTCATCAAATTCCATATTCCCATGGACTAACACACCTTTTTCAGCGTGGGAGAAAACTAATTACGCAGGTTCTGACTGTGCTATGACAATGAAAACTATACTGGTGGAAAGCGACATTACATGAGCTATTTACACTAATTTGTTATTTTTGCTCCACGTCTAACAATAAAAGTGAAGCGCTCTGAAATCTAGAGGTGTAATTATTCCGTCAAATTTTGCCGATGTCACTAATGACATTCGTCTAAAAACTGTTCTTTTTTTCCCCCGAAAATAACTTTTAAACAGCAACATTCTTATGACGTTATATTGTATCAAGTCTATAAATATACATTTGAATGTCAAGTTTATTTTGCTTCATTTTTATATTAGTTTCAGAACGACAGCTTTATCATTTAACCCACAATGAATAAAAGAGTTAACTTAAATTTGCATTTAAGTCAATGGGGGTTCGAAATTTGATGAAATACTTATGGCTACTAAATGTGAATACAATGAAACCTTGGTATTTCGAAAGCTTGCAAGCTAAGCGTTAAAATATACGTATGCCTATACGAGTATTAATATTAAATTCTTCATTGTTCTACCTTCAAAAATGCTTTCTTGGAAAATGTTAAGGTAGCGATTTTGTTTCGAGAATGATTTTCTTGGAAACGTAGCTATTCTGTTTGAAACACCGAGTGGACTAGTGTCTGGGTCCTCGCATAGTAATCAGAACTGTTTCTACACTGTTTATCAAAGACATGTCCTTATGAGACAATGCTTCCAACTACGCCAAACATTTGAATACCGCATGCTCGAAGATTCGAGATTTCATTGATTACATATGAGCCATGCTCTGTGAAAAGGGGGCTTAATGCATTTGCAAAAAGTATCGCCCCAGGCCAGCCTGCGCAGTCCGCACAGGCTGACCTGTGTCGAAATCTTTTGAAATTGGTAAAAAAAATACATGTTCAAGGATCATTCTACCTCATGAATCATTTGGTTGTTCCTCAAAATGAATTTTGTGGACCCGTGATTATGTGATGCCTTCTTGATATAATGCATCACGGAGATTCATTAAACCCAGTTTAGCCAGAGCATGGCTCATAATTATATACAAAGAAAAGGAGGAGTGCAAAAGTCTATATAATAAAAGGTGATTAAAAAAAATCTACATAGAGGACTTTTTCACGCAATGGTTTTCAATAATGATGCCAAGTTATATTCCCCTTTGCTTCAAGCATTTGTCCTCTCTAAATATTTGCAAGGGCATTTTTTTCTATATGTCTGAAAATAGCCTGTAGAATAATAGGTTAACACTTATCCTGCTAAATAAAAAAAAAAAAATGAAACTTTCAAGTCGATAGTAAAAAGTCAAATTTTCCTAATTCAAAGGTACTTTTGGAGGAAGAAAATCTCCTTATCGGACAGTGTAGATCCAAGATCAGACTGCACGTTCTGTGCAGTCTGATCTTGATCTACGCAGTCCGCAAAAGGTCAGTGAGTTGCCCTTAGCAGCCTTAGGGTTAATAATAAATTCTAGATGGCACTTCTTGTCTATTACAAGTATACTACCTGGAGGATCTGTCAGTCCGGTTTTTATATAACCTGTGTAGTAGTGAAACACGAAAAACACACGCAGAAAGGTTAAAACAATGCATTAAAATGATGACGTAATCTCTCATCATCCAATAAAATTTTTTTTTTACAATTATGTCATAGTTTTGACCAATGAAAAAATATTGAAATATTGTTTTTCTTCTTCTTGATACACAATGTATAATTAAAAAATAATTTTCTTTCTATCGTGGTTTATCGTTCAATAAATCACGTTGTGAGTTATGAGGCGCAATGAATAAATCACTCGGGCTATAGCCCGGTAGAAAGAAGATTATTTGATTCTAACATGACAAACTCTTTATCAAAAGAAAACAAGTTCATACTTGTAGATAATATTCCCTTGAATAAACCATGGCTGTTCCAATTTCTAACCCAAACAAAACCAAACCCCACTGCCCGGTCGGTAAATACAAAAAGATTCAAAATTTCAATAAAACCTTAAGCATCGAACATAACAAAAAGAAAAAAAAAAAACGTTTTACTATTATATTTTCTCCCTTTCAGATGACAAAGAAGAATGAATGTATCGTCAAGCATTAGAGTCGCAGTCGCTTCGAATGCTCTGAATATTACTCCACCCACTCCCAATCCCATTTCCAATGTAACACCGGCCTATTTTGAACCAACGTTCGCCATGAAAAGACAGCTGATTTAAATATGGTTACTTGTAACATTTCAAATTGTTCCATCGTTGTCAGTTTTTATCAAAAAGAGTTAATAACGGTAAATCCTTGAGTTTTTCCTCCCTCCTTGGTCGAGTAGCGGAAAATGACGATTTGTTTACGTCAAATGACATTCATTGATAAAATATCGGAGGGCGGAGACATGGAACAGCCACGGGCGGCTTACTTTACATAGAATGACGTCACTCCATATAGAACGACGTCGATTTTACCACGCTTTCGTTGCACTGTGTTTGTAGAGCCGAATTCACGTGTCATGTTAGAATCACTGTGAGCTAAGTTTGAAATCAAATATGAACTCGCCATAAATGATTTATAACATTATTTTTCAAAACTCTTCGACCATTAAAATGGTGATGTTAGTTATACGAGTAAATATCCAACATTAACCATCCAGCTGGCTGAAACGCCAATCAGAAGGGAAAGTCTGTGAAAGTTACGGATTGCAAATCGTTCAATTTGAAACATAGAAGAGAAGCACTTTAACTCTATACCAGGCAACAATGTTTTATCCTTGTCCAAATTGAAAAACATTTGCAGGCGACTATTTAAATGTGGCATATATGGTGCAAATTTTCTTTGATAGGGTAGAAAACATTGTGGGAAAAGGACAAAATGCTGGTTACCAGCATTTTCTCCTTTTCCCACAATGTTTTCAAAAGATTTCTTTCGCAAGTTCATTAAAACTGGGGATCGTGTGATAAATGGTTAAACGCAGGCGAAAACGATTTATTGGAAATTTACTATAAAAGTGACTTGAGCGGAAGAGTCCGTTAAAACACCAGTCAGTTAAATTAACATAACCCTTTTTGACATCACCATTAAGGAGAAAAAGTCAAAAGAACAGTTCAACTTGACATGATTGAGGAAAGTGTACGACAATGACTGTAAAATCAACAAAAAGTAGCAACAAAATAAGGACAACAACATGACCGAAGACGACAACAACAAAAACCAACAACAACATGAACAACCGGTCTTACCTCGAAAGTCCATTTTCTCCCCCGGGGAATGACCCTGGAAGTATATTTTCTTCACGGTGGAAGGGTGAGATTTCACTTCGACAATCCGTCGTAGTGAATTTATTTTGTGTTCTACTTCTTTCAATTCGTCATTTAAATCTTTCACGTTCTGTATTTGATCTAGAAAATGTTCGTTTTGTTTTCTCGCTTTCTTCACGTTGGAACTGTATACACCCTGTAAAGTAAAAGAAAGCATAAAACCTTTCGGTGACCACAGGCTTTTATAGTTCGAGTTTGTGGACAGTGTAGATTAAGACATTGGTCCGTATTCACAAAATCATTCTAAAGAACATACTTAGTCTTATTCTCAGTAATTTTATAAGTTTGAATGTAACACAACTTCTGATTTAGCTATTCAAACGGTCTAGCCAATTAGAAGTTGTGTTACTTTTTAAATATAGAATAAAACTAAAGAAACTAAGAGTGGTTAGTAAATACGGATCAAGAATGCCAAGACCTTGCAGTCTGATCTAGTCTGGCTCCAGCTCTCTGGCTCTGGCTCTCTCTCTCTCTCTCTCTCTCTCTCCCTCTCTCTCTCTCTGACTCTACTTCCCTCTCTCTAGCTCTCTCTCTCTCTCTCTGACTCTAGCTCCCTCACTCTGGCTCTCTCTCTCTCCTTCTGGCTCTCTCTCCTTCTGGCTCTCTCTCTCTCTGGCTCTGGCTCTCTCTCTCTCTCTCTCTCTCTCTCTCTCTCTCTCTCTCTCTCTCTCCCTCACTCTGGCTCTGGCTTTTTTCCATCTTCCTCTGTCTGCACCCCTCTCTGTCTTTCTCATCAAATATCCGAAATACCAATAATTTTCTATCAATAAAATCCAGTTTAAGAACTTAAAATAAATGAGATTTTAAATACACCAAAGTCATGCTCTATCAACACAATTACATTTTCAATTCCATCCCTATCACGACTTCAAACACCGCATTTCAATATTATGAGCCAAGCTATGTGAAAAGGGGACTTAATGCATCTCTGTGATGCATTATACCTAGCAAGTCTCAACATTATAAAGGATACGTAAAATTGCTTTTGTCTAACAACCGGCTGGGTCCTGAGGTAGGATGGTCCCTGGACATGTAGAAACTTGACCGAATGGAAAAAGTTTCGACACAGGTCAGCCTGCGCGGAATGCGCAGGCTGACCTGGGCCGATACTTTTTGCAGATGCATTAAGCCCCTTTTTCACAGAGCACGACTCATTTGCATCTTGATTGATTGATATTTAATAAGTGAAATCCCTGAACAAACAATCCCGAGTTTTAGCAGCCCTGTATAGGAGGGCTTTCGAAAACATTGTGAGAAAAGGACAAAATGCTCGAAACCACAATTTTCCTCCTTTTTCGCCTTAATGTTTTATATCCAATTTGTCGCCTGCTAATATTTTCAGCTTGGACAAATCTATTCTTGTCATCTTGTAAAGAATAGATCGAAATATTCGAATTCTGGCATGATCGCAAACGCAAAATTTTAGTCCGGTTGATTTTTGCCTACTCCCATGTTAACAAGGAATAGAATGAATAAATTTTTCATTCTAAGCTAGCTCCTTTTCCTATAGTGTTTGCTATTGTTCTGTGATTTTTAAATTTATTTTTCACTTTCTTTACCTATTCTATATAGGCAAGTATAAGTACGTCAAAGTATTTAACGCTTTTCCCAAACGACAGAATTTTAGACCTGTCCAAATTGAAAGCATTTGCAGCCGACAAAAATAAAATTAATGAGACTCAAAACTTGAAATTTGTTTTTCGAAGAGGAGAAAACATTGTGCAAAAAGGAGAAAATGCTGGTTACTAGCATTTTCTTCTTTTTCCACAATGTTTTCAAAAGTCTCATTCTTTAGGGTCTTTTAAACTCGGGATTGTTTGGTAATGGGTTAAACCCCCCCCCCCCCTTTTTTTATGAAAGAGCCAGCCAATATTTAGCTTATGAGACATTTTCCATGCGTATTTACTTCTGAAGTCCTAACCTAGGCATTCTAAATTGTTATTCAAGTAGCTGAGAGATCACCAACCGGCAATACCAGAACCAATCCCTCCGCTACTGGGATTCGAACTTTCGACCTCTTGCTCCGTAAGTAGATTTATGTATCACCAGGCCAAGGAGACGGAATGTAAGAGCCTGAACCTTCGAGATGATACCTCGAATTTATCGAAATATTAACCCTTTACCACACAAACCCGAGTTTTAACGACTGTGACGGAGAAAGCTTTTGAAAAAAATAAAATGTTTGAATAGGAGAAAATGCTGGTAACCAGCATTTTCTCCTTTCCCTCGGAATGTTTTTTCAGCTTTTGTACAACAAATTCTGTCGGTGAACCCACATATAAATTGTCGTCTGCAAATGTGTTCAACATTGAACAAGAAATATCTTTAAAAAAAAACAGACGGTGTAAATTTGACAGCAAATAGGCAAGGGCCCGTAGAATAAACACGTCTTCATTTTTTCCACAACCAATCATTTCTATCTATTTATTTATTTCTTATTAGTTACAAAAAGTAGGTCAAAAGCCAGCACATTCAGCTAGGCCGAAAAACATGAAATTTTGTCGCTTGGTAAAGATTTTGAATTATCGCACGATCTAATAAGAGATTTTGTACCATAGTTTAGTTATTACGTCATTGGTGTCAACTAGAATGTGAATTATATCAATTTATCACGCTTATATTAGCGCGATAATGGATTTTAACCCATGACAATACGATTTTAACCCATGACAATACGATTTTAACCCATGACAATACGATTTTAACCCATGACAATACGATCTTGAGTTTTAACGACCCTGGGAAGTAAGACTTTTGAAAATACTATGGAAAAAGGAGAAAATGCTGGTTACCAGCATTTTCTCCTTTACTCCTAATGTTTTTTAATCTTTCAGAGGTAAATTCAATAATTTGAGCCTCATGTAATATGTCGTTTGCAAATGCTTTCAATTTAGACCAGGCTTAAATTTTGTTGTTTGGTAAAGAGTTAACCCTTAGGCTGCGGAGTGCGACCTAAGGATCCTTTGCGGACAGTGTAGATCAAGATAATACTGCACAGAATGTGCAGTCTGATCTTTGATCTACATTGTCCGATTAGGAAATAGTTTTCCCCAAAATAACTTTGAAATGGGTCTTTTTATTCGGCTTGAAAGTTTTATTTAACCTACTTAGCGGATTGAGGGATAAAAATCTGCTCTGGCAAAATGGGGCTTAATGCATCTCCGTAATCCATCATACCAAGAAAGCCATCACATATTTATGGATCCATAATAGCCACTTTTTTTAACAACCGACTCAATCATGAGGTAGACTGATCCTTTGACATGCAAAAAATCGACCAATAGCGAAAAGTTTCGGCCCAGGTCAGCCTGCGCGGACTGCGCAGGCTGACCTGGGTCGAAACTTTTCGCAGATGCATTAAGCCCCCTTTTCACAGAGCGCGGCTCATTTCATTTTCAAAGAGGTAAACTTGTATCTCAATACTAGTTTAGATTCGACGACGTAACTGGAACATTTTTTTTTTTTAAAAACTGTCCATACCGTTTGATATAGATCTAAATAGACATTAGAAGACATAATCTTGATTGTCATAACATAGTAATTATTGTATATAGTATTTCATGATTATTTCCTTGACCTAATACTTACATTTGCGTAAGTCTCCGTTATAATTTACATAACAATTCTTGTTTCCATTATCGGTTTTTCATGAAGATTATGTTTTAGTTCAGCACTGTCATCGTCGAAATCTTTCAAACATGCCTGTCTCTCTGATAGACTTTATGTCAGCGTCAGTCAGTAGGTATATTCTTTTGTTCATATTTGTACAAGTGCGATTTCTCTTTCTGGATAGGGTCCTGCGTGGCTCAGTGGTAAAGTGTAGAAATCGCAACCTGGAGGTCCCGGGTTCGAGCCTCACTGGAAGAACTAGGCTTTTCTTAGGAGTGTCCTTGGGCAAGACACTTCAGAGCCCTAGCCTAGTACTGTTGCTGTAATTAAGGAAATGTATGAATATGTGGGATGTCGTCGCGATATGACTGAAATAATGTTAAAAGCGACGTAAAAACACCATTCAATCAATTAATCAATTAAACCCTTACTGGATTCTATCTTGTCCTATCTGTCTGTCTGTTTGTCTGTCTCTCTCTGTCTCTGTCTGTCTGTCTCTGTCCCTGTCTCTCTCTCTCTCTCTGTCTCTCTCTCCCTCTGTGTGTGTGTGTCTCTCTCTCTCTCTCTCTGTATGTGTGTAGGCCTATTTCAAGAGGTTACAATTCATAACTAATAAATCAAGTTCACATGAAGAAATAAGTGTTAGATATTTGAATTAAATATTAGTATATATTTAATATGATACCTATTGAATATTGTAGGGCATCGAATAGAACATGTCAACCGTTTAATACCCTTTACCAAATATTCCCGTTTTAACAAACCTGGTGAAGAAGGCATTCGTAAACATTGTGGGAAGAAGAGAAAATGTCTGAAACGTCCTACCCTTAACCCTTTTCCGAACAATCTGCATACCATTTCTTGTATGGGACCATTTCTTGAAAACATTGTATCAAAGGATAAAATTTTAATGATAATACCTCCTCTATATTTAAAATTGAAGTGATCATTTTTTTTGTGCGTGTTGCAAAAATTGTTTTACAAAATCTTTTCTCCGGGTGCGGGGGGGGGGGGGTAGATGGGGAGGGGGGGGGGGAGGGGAGACTTATCTCTTTGTCAAACAAACCCGGGTTTAAACCCGTTATTAAAGTAACAATACAGGCCAAATGTAAACAAAGCGGGTGTTTAAATGCATTTGAATTTATATCATACCATTTAAAGGTCTAGAAATTATTGTGATGATGACAATCTGTCATTGTATGGCCGGTCCAAAAGTTAGTTGCTGACAGAGTAATTAATTTCAAAACTAGGTTAAAACCTGCCAGGTGTCTTGTTTATTTTTTGCCTGATTTTAAATTTTTTTTTGTCAGCGACTAACATATGGCCCGACCACACGATAACAGACTGTCATCTCCACAATATTTTCCATACTTTTAGATGGTATGATTTAAATTTAAATGTATTATGACACCTGCTTTGATATTTTGGCCTTTATTCGGCCTTTAAATGACCCTGAGGTAGAAAGACTCTTGAAAATATTCACGGGAAAGGAGAACCCACAATGCTTTCAACCCTTTCAAAGACTGATTTCAACATTTGAGCCCAATTTAATTTGTCGTCTGCAACTGTTTTCAATTTCGACAAGTCAAAAATTTTGTCGTCTGTAGAGAGTTAAGTGAAACATAGAAGTATAAGAGCTGTTCTCTGGCAAAAGAGGGTTTAATGCATCTACGTAATGCATCATATCAAACAAGTCATGATATAATTATGGACCCATAAATTCCATTTTGTCCAACAATCGACTGAATCATGAGGTAGACTGGTCCTTGCAAATGCAGAAAACTAACTAATAGCAAAAAGTATCGACCCGTGTCAGCCTGCGCGAACTGCGCAGGCTGACACGGGTCGATACTTTTTGCAAATGCATTAAATCACCTTTTTACAGACCATGGCTCATATACATTGACTGTTTATAAAAAGGTGGTGAGGGCCTGATTGATTTTGAATCATTTAATTCGATAGTTGAGACCTGATAAATTACTGATATCGATTAGGTTTTTTTATGCTTTTGGCAGATCGAAATGAAATATGTACGAGTTATGCTCTGTGAAAAGGTGGTTTAATGCATCTGCAAAAAGTATCGACCCAGGTCAGCCTGCGCAGTCCGCGGCGCAGGCTAAACTGGGTCAAAACAGTTTGCTATTTGTAATTTTGTACATTTCTAAGAACCATTTTACCCTATGATTCAGACAGTTGATAGACAAAATGGATCCAAAATTATGTGATGGGTTGCTTGGTATAATCCATCACGGGATTGCATTAGGAGGGCGGGAGGGAGGAAGGAAGGGAGGGTAACGGAGAGAGAGAGAGAGAGAGAGAGAGAGAGAGAGAGAGAGAGAGTAAGTAAACTACAGAAAGAGAGACACAGACCAAGGGATAGAGACAGGGGTACAGCAGTGTTGATATTCACCATCATAGAAGCATATAACAACGTTTTAACCCTTTATCTGCTAAATAACTTAAATGAAACTTTCCAGCAAATAGTGAAAAATCTATATATTGCTATTTTAAACTTATTTTTTAGGGAAAAATATCTTCTAATCGGACAGTGCAGATCCAAGATCAGACTGCACGTTCTGTGCAGTCTGATGTTGATCTACACTGGCCGCAAAAACACATTAAGTCCCACTTGGAAACCCAAGGGTTAAATAATAAAAAAAAAACATTACCCGAAGTGTGTGATATTCCTTTTGTACACTATATCTTTCCTGTCTTGTGTCCCTCTTTCCTTGTTTCATTCTAGCAAGATGCTTCTCAATGCGTTTGACTTCATTCTGCATCTTCTCCGTTTGAGCTTTCAGTCCGTCCGACTTTTGACGGACTAGCGAGTGGATCGGTCTCGATTGCAGCTTAAACATCGCCTCGTCGAGTTCGAACCTCTTCTCGTGAAGTATATTTTCAGTCATTTCTATTTTATCCGAGAAGGAAAATTCTCGTTTTCTAAAATGGTTCCTTGACATGCTCTTGCCTTCCACTTCAGCTTCAAGCTTTTTGTTATCAAAACTGGATCGTAAACTTTTAGATCTAGATTCTTCAATCTTGTGAGTATTTTTTCTAATGGTGACTTTAATTTTCCTTCTCTCGGCAAGTAAAATTCCCATTTCAATGTTTATTTTTCTAATATATCCTTCATCAGCCGTCACCCAGCTTCTAAACGGCTCTGTTACGCTCACAAATGCATCAAGCGCAGAGTTCATTAGATGCAACACCTGACCATATGATCCTATAAAATGTATAAAAGAGATGTCTATGAGGTCCGTTATTTCTCCAAAATCTTTTTCGGCAGCCACAATCGCTCTCGTAATTTCGTCCCTCCATTCATTGATGCTATTTTCGTATTCCCTTACACATGTTATATCCCTGCCTTCAAGCTCGGAGAAGAAACTCAAGCAAAATTTCGACATGTGATGATTCAAAGCGTCTGATACTCGTAGATGACACAAATCGTACATTTCATCAAATGCTTGTTGTCGCTCGCAGAGCTTCTGTAACTGTTCAATGACAAGCGCTCGCCCACCGAGAAACCCTTGTTCGTTTTTTATTCGAGTCAAATCGCTTGCCAGTTCTTTACAGTTTCGGTAACCCGGGCCTTTGCCCTTGGCCAGATTTATAAATTCCACCCAATCATCAGTGTTTTCGTCCGTCTCACCGATAAGCCATTTCTCTCTGAATGCTTCAGCGTCTCTCTCCATCGTATAGATCAGCTTCATAGCTTTCCGTCTCTCACCCTCTAGCGATATAGGAGCCCTGGGCGTCTGCCCTGCCCTCGGGCTGTAGGGTTCACTATCCATTACACAGTTTCTTTAACAACAATTTGTATTTACCTAAAAATTTACCTTCTTGTTTCTTTTCTTGTTGTTGTTGTTGTTGTTTATTCAGTGTTGTCAACGGCTTTAACTTCAAATTGACTTATTTCACCATCCGTGCTGCATTAATTTGACAACAGTTCTTTTAGGACAGCATTTTCCACAAGTTCCTGAAACAAAATCAAAATTGATTGAATGAAGCTGACGTCTCAAGCTTATAATTATGCCCCTCTTGATTAAAAAAAAAGTGTAATTGCAAGGCTATCTGGCAAAAGGGGGAAACCAGCATTTTCGTATTTTCCCACAATGCTTTCTAGCCTTTCAAATATAACTTTCAATTGTTCGGAGTCACGTTTATTTTTTTCATCTGCAAAAACTGTCAATTCCGACAAGTCTTAAATTTTAGCGTTTTGTAAAAAGTTAATGCATCTCCTTGATGCATCATACGAAGCAAGTCATCACATAATTATGTATCCTTAAAATCCATTTTGTTCGATAACAGACTGATTCATGAGGTAGAATGGTCCTTGGACATGCAGAAAAATAGCAAAAAGCTTCGACCCATGTCAGTCTGCGCGGACTGCGCAGGCTGACATGGGTCGATACTTTTTGCAGATGCATTAGAAACCCTTTTCACGGAGCATGACTCACTTGTATCCTCCATAAACAAAATTTACACAAGAACAACAATCGCAATCTAAGACTTTCCAAAAGGAACAAAACTGTACAAACGACGACATGTTTTAGAAGACAGTTAAGCAAGAGATAAGAAATAAGTTGGATGATTTTAAAATCTTTGTTGGCGTGTTTTTCGTGAATGAAACCATATGTGTCATACTCTGTGAAAAGGGGGCTCAATGCATTTGCAAATAGTATTCAATCAGGTCAGCCTGCGCAGTCGAAACGGGGGTCGAAACGTTTCGGTATTGGTCAATTTTCTGAATGTCAAAGGACCAGCTTACCTCATGATTCAGTCGGTTGTTAGACAAAATGGATTTTATAGATTCACAATCATGTAATGTCTTGCTTGGTATATAACGGGTCACAGAGATGCATTATGCAAGAGTGCCGCTTATTTGTAAAGGGAAATAGGGAGAATCATCTTTCAATGTGAGATAAGTAAATGAAACGACATGCAGCTCTCTCTCTCTCTCTCTACAACTCTCAAAAACATGAAAAGCTTTTTTTTTTAGCCGATATTTCAGAAAAGCTAAAGTCAATGTGTTTATGACCGAGCAATGAAATTCACCTGAATTAGTTTAAAGGAAATCGTCAAACATAAAAAAGTCATAAAGTAAAAAGAAAAGTCTTTCTCAAATAAACCATACTGCGCAATAAAGTAGACCCAAACAACACAGTTCGAAACTAATCGATTGCTCGACACGGGGCTGCCCCCAAGAGTGACTTCAGCAACAGAGAAATGTAAAATGCACAAGGTTGGCTGTAGAATATGAGCCATGCTCTGTCAAAAGGGGACTTAATGCATCTGCAAAAAGTATCGACCAATGTCAGCCTACGCAGTCCGCGCAGGCTGACATGGGTCAAAACTTTTTGCCATGGGTCAATATTTTTCATGTCTAGGGACCACTCTTCCTGCAAATACAGTCAAACGTTACACTAAATGGATTTCATGCGTCTATATAAATGTGATGACTTGCTTGGTATAATGGATCACAGAGATGCATTAAGCCCCTTTTTGCCCAGAGCATTGCTTATTATATTTTCGTGGAAAAGCGTTTGAAGAAAACATTGTATAACATGGAGAAATCAATAGTTTTGAGCGACTTCCCTAAGTCAGTATGTCGAAAATAAGATTTGAACTCACGACATACGATGCTCGCATAGGAGCTGCTGTTAAACGTTTTTAACTCTCTCAGCGTCAAATAGAATAGAGCCATGCTCTGGCAAAAGGGTAATTTCATTGCCATGATGCACGATACCGAGCCGATACCGAGTCATCATATAATTATGGATCCATAAAATACGTTTTGTTAACCCCAAGCCTGAATCCTGTGGTAGAATGGTCCTTTGACTTGCAGAAGATTGACCAATAGCAAAAAGTTTTGACCCAGGTTAGCCTACGCGGACTGCGCAGCCTGACATGGCTCGATACTTTTTGCATATGCATTAAATCCATTTGTGATAAAGCATGACTAGTGTAAACTCGACAGCAGAAAAAAAAAAACAATCTATTGAAACTCAAAATGATTTTTATAATACAGGCTTGACTCGAAAGTCACACTGTATATATGAGATCAGACTGCATGTTCTGTGAAGTTTGATCTTGATCTTTACCGTCCACAAAAAGCCACTACAGTGCAGAAAAGATAAAAGGTGACTGTGCAGATACAACTTTTTACCTGCCTACAATCTTTAAAAAAAATTGCAGGAGCAGAATTATATTACAAACATTTTTTTTCACCTTACCTCACAATATTTTGCAATATTAATCCAAAAAAAGATTATTTTTTTTCTCTATTCACTCAAAACACAGTGCAAAGATTATTTTATCACGTCCACCTTATATATAAAACCTCTCCGTACCACACAATAAAATCAACTTTTTTCCAAGCTACAAAATTGTAGACTAGTTCAAACTAAAAGCATATACAGGCGACAAATTAAATTTGGCTCAAATAGTGGATATTGATTTTGAAAGGGTAGAAAACATTGCGGGAAAAGGAGAAAATGCTGGTTACCAGCATTTTCTGCTTTTCCCACAATATTTTCACTAGCCTTCCTCCATAAAGTCATTTCATTTTTATGTGGTAAAAGTTTAAATCCGAATAACACACTCCAAATGTAATAAACGGCGCCGACATAAAGGTGCTTCGAGAACGATCAACAGCGACAGGGTGATATAAAATGCATTGAGTTGGCAGTTGAATCCGCTACTTAAACGTTCAAGTATTTGAATAAACGCTCTTCAAACACATTTACACCACCTCACCTATTGTACATAGCGGTGATTCGTTTGTGTGTTTATTTGTTTGTTTGCATCGTGTTTAATGTCGTTTTCAACATTATTTCAGTTATATATCGGCGGCCATAGTACCTATCTGGGCTTTCCTGGAGTTTCTTGTACTAGTATCTCGCATAATATTCTTCACGAGTTACTGGGTGCTTTCCTACATAACCAAAGTCGAAACAGTGATCTGCGGTGAGAGAGGAATGAATCCTGTCGCAATGACCATCATCAATCCTTGGAAAGAAGAAGGATGGAATTCGAACCAGCGACCCTCCTGGTCTCAAGTCCTGTACGCTAACCACTGTGATGTTGGCTTTGCCGGTAGAGCTGAACCCGGATTTAATTGCTTTTGTGGACAGTGTAGATCAAGATCAGATTGCATAGAACGTGCCTTCTATTCTTGGATCTACAGTGTTCGATTCAGTGTGACAAAACCAACTGTTTAATTACAATATATCCATCCTTAGTTCTTAGAATGTCCATTTCATTCGAGCCATGCTCTGGCAAAAGTGTGTTTAGTGCTTCTCCGTGATACACTATTCCAAAAAAGTCATCACATAATAATGGATCCATTAAATCCATTTTGTCTATCATGGCGTAGGCTGGTCTTTAGAAATGCAGAAAAATGACCAATAGCAAAATGTTTCGATTCAGGTCAGCCTGCGCGGATTGCGCAGGGTGACCTGAATCGATACGTTTTGCATATCTGCACTTCACCAAAAACCCTTAACTAAACAATCCCTTGTTTAAACGACTCTGACAGAGAATGCTTTTGAAACATTTTGGGAAAAGGAGAAAATGCTGGTGAACATCATTATCCTCTTTTCCTACAATAGTTTTTTACCCTTTTTCAGACAAGTTATCTGTTTTGGGTAATATTTCATTTGTGGTCTGCAAATTCTTTCAATATAGGACAAGTCAAAAAATTGTCAAGTAATAAAGAGTTTAGTAGAAGTTTATTGACTTAGTAATTTTTTTAAAGTAAATAATTATTTGCCTTACAAGTAGACTGTACAGAAAAGATTTAAACTGAACAGCAAAATTTTAGGCTGGTTCCAAATTAAGAGCATTTGCAGACAAAAAAAATTGAATTTTGCTCAAATCTTGAGATTTATTTCTGATAGGATAGAAAACACTGTAGGAAAAAGGAGAAAATGCTGGTTACCAGCATTTTCTCCTTTTCCCATAATGTTTTCGAAAGGCTTCTTCCAAGGGCCGTTAAACTCGAGATTGTGTAGTAAAGGCTGAAGTTCTATACAAAAACCACTCTATGGTCTCTTTAACCCTTTACCAAACGAAAGAAAAAAAAAAAAGTTAGACTAATCGAAATTGAAAACTGTTGTAGACCATAAATTAAATGTGGCTCAAGTCAAGAAATTCGTCTCGGAAAGGGTAGAAAACAATGTGGGAAAAGGAGAAAATGCTGGTTACCAGCATTTTCTCCATTTTCCAACAATGTTTTCAAAAGGCCTCTTCCTCAGGGTCGTTGACACACATGGTTGTTTGGTAAAGGGTTTTAACATTTCAATACGATGAAGTATTGATAAAATCGATGTTCATAAACAAGTTAACGCATTAGATCGACCACCTTTAGAGTCTTAGTACACTACATTTGAAAAAAACAAAAATATACAATGCGACAAAAGAGGAGATTGCCCTTACCCAGCATTTTCTCCTTTTTGCCTAAATATTTTAGATTTTGTGCTTTTATTAAACTTTCTGTTATGTTGATTTGTCGTAATTTATACGTTTTTTTTTTCAAATCTTTTTCAACGTTGTGTGATGCACAGTTTGTTAAGAAGTATTTGACTTACTTCAGACTTAGTTACGAGCGTGTAAGGCGTTAAGCCTTTACAATACGGCTATTTTGGACTTCTCGAAATTCAAAGGATTTTCAGACGACAAATGAAGGATAGCTAAAATAATGGTAGTTGTATTGAACAGGGTAGAAAACTATGTGGGAAAAGAAGAAAATGCTGGTTACCACCAACTTCTCCCTATCGACAGTGTTAAGCAGTTAAATGTGTTGAATACCTATATATAAAAGTCATGCTCTGTGAAATGGGGAGTTAATGCATCTCCGTGATGCATGATACTAATCAAACCATCATATAATCATAGGTCCGTAACAGCCACCTTTTAAACAACCGACTAAATCATGAGGTAGGCTGGTCCTTTGACATGTTGAAAATTGACCGATAGCAAAAAGTTTCCGCCCAGTTCAGCCTGCGCGGACTGCGCAGGCTGGCCTGGGTCGATACTTTTTGCAGATCCATTAAGCCCCCTTCTCGCAGAGCATGACTTATATATAAATATATCTTGTATTATCTTTGTAAAAGATCTTAGTTTTAAAGCTATAGTTCTATTGACAGTTGTATCAGTGTATTAGTATTTCTCACGGTATCGTATTTTTTACACCCTTTGGCTGCTAAGCGGGACTGAATGAGCTTTTGCGGACAGTGTAGATCAAGATCAGACTTCACAGAACGTGCATTCTGCTCTTTGATCTGCACTGTCCAATACATTATTCTCTCTCTCTCTCTCTCTCTCTCTCTCTCTCTCTCTCTCTCTCTCTGCGACAAGAACTTTAAATAACAGTAATTGGAATTTTATTATTGGTTGGGAATTTTTCTCCGTTGAATTAATCAATAGTTTAAGCGTTTACTCAAGCTTTGGTAGCCTTACCAAACGAAAAAGTTTTTGACACATCCAAATTGAAAAAAAAGCAGACGACAAATCAAATGTTGCTCATTGATGGGAAGTGTCTTTGAAAGTTTTATAAACATTGTGGCGGAATAAGAGAAAATGCCTGTCACCAAAATCGTCTCCTTTCTACACGGTGTTTTTCCATTCTTTTTTTTTTTTGCTCAGAGGCATAGGTGAACTGAACTAGCAGACTAGCCAATATCGAATAAAGTGTTCAGCTATCATACAATCGATTATTCAGTTATCCAACCATCCAATCAATCGACAAATCAATACATGTATAGCGGTGTAGTGGTATAGACCGTCGGCCTCTCACACCAATGGTTCTGGGCTCAAGTACCGTGATTGGGGGGTCAAGCTTTAAAACTACCCACTGCAAGGCAAGATTATTGTGTCCATATTCACCAACCATTCTTAAGAGCGTTCTTAGTCTTATTCTCGAAGATTTCCTCAATATGAAAATACATGTAACACAATTTCTGATTGGCTAAACCATTTGGTTTAGCCAATCAGAAGTTGTGTTACTTTCAAATTTGGTTAAGGTTTCCAGGAAGCACTCATCTAAAGTGATTATAAGTTGTAAGAACTTGCTTCAAAACCGATGTAAAATAAATAGAGGAAAATCAACTGGTTGTGTGTGATTTTAAAAATCTGTCACTCGAATGGGGTGTGATGCCGTTGAAAAACTCGTCTTTCGGACTAGTTTTTTCAACCGCATCACACTCCTATTCGAGTGACAGATTTTTAATATCACACACAACCAGTTGATTATCCTATTTATTATATTCCTAATTCACCCTTTTTTATTAGAATAATTATCAAGAATGGTACAATATGAGCAGTATAGGAAACAAGTAGTTCCTGCAAACATTCTAAAACTATATCGTCACTAGTGATGATACCATGTTTATCATCAATAGTGGTGTTATTCACTGTGAAATCCCAGTAATTCACTGGTAGAAATATAATAAATAGGTTTAAATTGAAATCAATTGACTAACCAATAGTGCAATCCGATCACTAACCCTACTTACCAATGAACCAACAATCCAACTAACTAAACACAAACACAACCAACCAAAAAAATTACCTACCAATAATCCAGCCAACCGACATACCGACTAACCAACCAAGCAAAAACTCGATTGAATAATTTTTCTATCATTCTAAAACGGGCTTTTATCGAACATTACGTTTACTTACTTTCTTGTTTCAAAGTTTCGATTTATTGATTCATCGGCAAAATTTTCCTTTTTTGTATTTCTTCAAAAGCGCTGTTTCCAATATAAAAGAATTTAGGATGTCAGATAATCAATTTAAGGTAGAAAATTCGAAGCGTATAAATAAGACATGCTCTGTGAAAAAGGGGCTTAATGCATCAGGAAAAAGTATCGACTCATGTCAGCCTGCGCAATCCGCGTAGGCTAACATGGATCGAAACTGTTTGCTGTTTGTAAATTTTCTGCATGTTAAAGGACCATTCTACCTCCAAATCTTGTCACGGCATTTCTCAAATTCATTTGATCATTCGTGAAGTCTAGATACCATTTTTTTTTTTGTAGTCTGAAAAAAAGACCCTTAGACAGCTGTTAAGTATTTTTTTGGCGCAGATTACATTTAGAGCCGTTTTAGAATATTGGAAAATTGTTTAAAATCTCAGAGAGAGAGAGAGAGAGAGCCAGCCAGAGCCAGCTAATAGAGAACCTTTGTATTGTATCGTAATGTAATGTATTGCACATAGTGTATTGTACTATACTGTAATGTATTGCTCCTAATAGCCTAAGTGAGTCTCATCAGCTACCTGTTTAGGTACATTATAAGTCGTAGACTAGTAGGATTAATTATATAACACATATTCTGTAGGAGCCCAATCTGATACTTCAGTCGGTTACATACAGGGCTTGAAAGCAGGAGGTCGCAGGTTACAAATCCCCAGCTTGGCCAATTTATGTCCGACAATTGAAAATAGTTATTGCGAAAGGATTCATTCTTCTCTCACAGCTGACCATTGACCAAATGGTGTAAATAAGGGAAGGCAAACAGTAGCTTAGAACATTTGGCGAAGTAATGGTAAAAGAAACTCCGGGAAAGCATAGATAGGTGGACTGGCCGCCACGCTATATCTGAAATAACGTTGACAAGGGCGTTAACCACCATACAAACCAAAAAATTTGATAGGAACACTGATAGAACGGTAGTTAAATGACGTTAACGTCATGGCGTGCATCAGGTCGCCGTTATGATCATTGTAAAAGGAATCATAACGACTACGATCAATTGGATCAATTTGTCTGAAACTTCCTAATTTTGTCAATTATAAATGGATTTTAAATCTATGAAAATTTAAGTGTGGCAGCACTAGTTTTTTTGTTTTAATTAACAAATTGCGTGAACTTTTTGCTCAACCCTCGTATAGTACTGGACATAGAATGAAAAAGGAAAGGAAACAGAATTGACAATAAAAAAAATGTAATACAGAGAGGTAACTCTTATAAAATATAACACCAATAAAAATATTGTTTGTACTGACTTTGGTAAAAATATTTAAAAACCTAAAATATATATAGAAAAAATAAAAAAAATATTGAACTCAAAGTGAAAAGGTATACGGGCCAAATACACTTACAAAAATGTAAACATCCATCCGTTATAAATTCAACAAATTGACACGAGCTTACCGATAATACGGAATGCGGTGTATCCATACAGCGTAATAATACTTGAGTTAAACCGTTGCCCCACTTCCCCTTTCAGCCCTTGGCACAGATTTAATCGCTTATGCGTACAGTGTAGATCAAGATCAGACTGCACGGAACGTGCAGTCTGATCTTGGATCTACACTTTCCGCTTTTTACAAGACATCTTGAAAAAAAAAAAAGCTTTGAAATGTCAAGATCGTCATCTTTAGTTCAGCGAATGTTTATCTCATTTCTTTACCAATACAGGAGTTAGACGATTTTTACCCTTATTCATCTAAATCTGTACAACCGAGAGTAAAACCCAAAATACTGCAAGTTCAAAGCTCTTTTCGCGGGAAAAAAAGCTTCAATGGAACGGACAGTGTAGATCAAAAATCAGACTGCATCTTCTGTGCTGTCTGATCTTGATCTACACTGTGAGTAACAGCGGTTTAACTCACAATCACTAGCCTAATAATTTAAACTTTCACCGCCAAGGCGCGAAATCACGTACTTTTTACGACGGCATAGATTAAGATCAGACTGCCATACAAAACAAATGAACAATTGAAGGGGTTGCCTGGAATCTATATGACTAATTTGAAATTAATAATTTCGTCACTTGTGTGGGAAAGGGGTTATATTTGTAAGTCATTTAAACGTGGTAATATCAGATTTCATTCGAGCGAAAACACTTCAATTTAAATTCAGCTTTATCTCTGCCGCCTTTAGTCAATTTTGTTTGGGGATATTACACCTATGCAAGAATCAATACTCTGTTGCGGACAGTGTAGATCAAGATCGACCTTTTCGGCTACCACCATCGCGGCGCAAGTAATAGTTAAGCCTGTACCACATAATCACGAAGTGGAAGATTTTTAAAAACTTTGTGGGAAAAGGAGAAAATGCTGGTAACCAGCATTTTCTCCTTTTCCCCACAATGTTTTCTACCCTATTAATGAAACTTTCGATTTTTAGGCCATATTTGAATTGTCGCGTGCAAATGCTTTCAAGTTGAGCGAGTCTATACATTTCAGTCTTGTGGTAAAATGTTCAGGTTTCAATGATGAAATTATCTAGAGTTAAATGATATACGTTGTAGATCTTGTTTTATGCATGATAGATGTAAATTAAATACAGTTTAAACTTAAAATAAGGGTACGTATTTACTAGCCATAAAGAAAGAAAGAACGAAAGAAAGAAAGAAAGAAAGAAAGAAAGAAAGAAAGAAAGAAAGACATCGTTCATATAATGTAAATAACGTCATATTGTACTTAAAAAACGTAGAAATCAAAATGGTTCATTTACCTTCCATGCCCTTTATCTGTCATCGTTGTAATAACACATTTAATTTTCCCATAATTTATAAATTATCGTTTTAGTAGATCAATAATACTACCTGTTCATACAAATAATTCGATTATTCGCTATAATTCTTCTTCCGAAAAATATGAAGCGCAATTATTATATTCTTATCATCGAATTACTGGGATTTCATAGTGAATAACACCACTAGTGATGATAAATATGGTATCAACACTAGTGACGATATAGTTTTAGAATGTTTGCTGGAACTACTTTTTTTCTATATTGCTCCTATTGTACCATTCTTAATCAAAGCGCTAACGCACTGAAGGTAGCGGATTTCTTTTCTGGCTCTGAATACGACTAGGTGGTGTGTTCTGTGATTTTTTTCCTCGTAAACTAATATAAATCAAAATGGAAAGTTCTTTAGCGAACTCTTACCCTTGAAATTAGGGTACGAGTTCACCAGGGTCCGAGTTCTCCAGCAACGAGGTATGTTGTTATATAAATGTGCAAGATGGTGGAGAGGTGTTGAACCCGGCACGGCTTTTGTTTTATTCAAGCTTGAAAATCTGTTGTTACCTTAAATTAAAAAGACAACTGAAACAGGGTGTTTAAATTTTTTTCAGAGAACATACAGTATCAAGTTGAACTGCTTTTTCTGAATATCATTGGCAGAACTACATGTATTTTGTTCGTGTACGAAACTGTTTTGTTTACACGCGTATCCAGACAAAACCTGCCGGAAGCAAAAATCTGACCTAGATAAAGATAGTAGGCTTCAAAAAACAGTATATACATGCACACGTGATGTGGGAACTATGACAGCGGGGTAAACCCGCTGCCAATAATAATTAGAGTAAAAAAGTGTGAATTAGGAATATAACAAATAGGATAATCACCTGGTTGTGTGTGATATTAAAACTCTAACTCAAATGGGGTTTGATGCGGTTAAAAAACTCGTCCTTCGGACTCGTTTTTTCAACGGCAACACCCCATTCTAGTGACAGATTTTTATCATCACACACAGCCAGTTGATTATTCTCTATTTATTTTGCATGGATTGTGAAGCAAGTTTTAAAACTTCTATAATTCACTATCGAAACATTGCTTCCTGAAAACTCGATCCACTTAGTTTTTTTCTAGAGAGTGTCCTTGGGCAAGACCCAGGACACACATGAAAAAGTAAGCTGTCGATGTAATATGCCTAGACCAAAGGTCTTTGAAGCTCCATTGGTCTATCACGGAACACCAAAATTTTTATTGGTCGATCGTGAAAAACTGTTACTAAAATTAGCACAATGACACATCTCTTCTATATCGTATCAGAAATTGTGTTACTTACAAGTTTAGAAAATTCTTGAGATTACACCAAGAATTTTCTTAAAATGGTTAGTGAATACGGGCCCGAGCCTTGATATTTTGTATCCGAAATTTACTGGGATTTTACCATGTATTATGTTCAATGAATGGCATTGTAACCTCTCATCAGTTTTTCATCACCCACAATAGAATATCCAAATTTCTGCATAACATAAACCCCTTCACACCGACATGCAACCTTGAAAACCTACCCTAATTTGATAGCAAAATATGGAAAAGGCGATCAACTACATATATGATAGGAATTGTCAAAAACCTTTTATAGTAGTAAATGGAAGATTACATTATGTCAGATGCTTGACTAAATCAATCGTTTTATAACAATATCCGTGTTTATTACAATGTTTTCCAATGCCTTAAATTACAGAAGCGTCCGTGATTGCATCAGTAAAATCATTCAACTGCAACTTTCATGCTATCAGCTTTTGGAAATACTGCCAGAAAAGGAGCATTTGCAGCTTACATGCAATTACTGTTCCTTATCCCACAATATCTGAGTATATTGAACTATCAGAGTCACTGTACATTCTCATTAAAAAAAAACGAGAGAAGATAGTCTAACAACACCTACCTTATGAATAAGTCTCAAACAATATCCAAATTTCTGCATAACATAAACACCTTCACACCGACATGCAACCTTGAAAACCTACCCTAATTTGATAGCAAAATATGGAAAAGGCGATCAACTACATATATGATAGGAATCGTCAAAAACCTTTTATAGTAGTAAATGGTAGATTACATTATGTCAGATGCTTGCATAAATCAGTCGTTTTATAACAATATCCGTGTTTATCACAATGTTTTCCAATGCCTTAAATTACAGAAGCGTCCGTGATTGTATCAGTAAAATCATTCAACTGCAACTTTCATGCTATCAGCTTTTGGAAATACTGCCAGAAAAGGAGCATTCGCATGTTACATGCAATTACTGTCCCTTATCCCACAATATCTGAGTATATTGAACTATCAGAGTCACTGTACATTCTCATTAAAAAAAAACGAGAGAAGATAGTCTAACAACACCTACCTTATGAATAAGTCTCAAATAATGTTCAATGATAAAATATCTAAACCTGATTTAAATCCCGCATACAACTTGGTTTTCCCATTTTCTTTAAACCTTTTACTACACGAATGTGGATTTTACTACCCTAAAGAAAAGAAGGCTTCTGAAAACATCGTGGGAAAAGGAGAAAATGCTGGTAACCAGCATTTTCTCCTTTTTCCAAGATGTTTTCTTACCTTTCAAATCTTAATCCCATCATTTGAGCTACATTTAATATGTCGCCTTCAAATGCTTTGAATTTGGCAAGTTTAAAATTATTTCCGTTCGGTAAAAAGTGAGTGCAGTGCTCAATAAAACGAATGAAGAGTCTTATTCTCAAGTCAGTGGTTAATTCCCTCATGTAAACATTGCAAGTTAGAGTCGGTCTCAAAGTAGCTAACAGTTTTTTTTTTTTCTCATTAAGACTGGATTATCTTAGATCAGATGACCTGTTCTGTGAAGCCTGGTCTTTATCTACACTTACCGTGAAAGCACCTTGAAAGCTATACCGTGCAGTTTTGCACGTCTTATTCTAGATCAGATTTTAAACTATTTCTAAATACACTTCCTGGTCATAGAGGTATAAAAGAGAAGAAGGGAAATATTTGAATGAAAGGAAATTTTACTTGATGTTGAAAGCATTGCTGGAAAAGGCGACATTGCTTAACGCTTCAACAAAAACAGGGCTTTCTCTCTGAAAAGATAGAAAACTTTGTGGGAAAAGTAGAAAATGCTGGTTACCATTATTTTTTTTTTTTCGCACAATGTTTGCAAAGGCCTTTTTTTTCAGGTTCTTTAAAATTTGAGATAGTGTCGTAAGGGTTAAAAGAAGCAATCTCTAATTTTCTCATTATGTTTTGATTTGCAGTCCGCATTTCTTCTTTTTTGTGTTCTTAATTTTTTTCTTCTTTCCTGTTCTTTTTCTTCGTCATCCTCCTCCTCCCCCTCCTCTTTCTCATTATCATAATTATCATCATCATCATCATCTTCTTCTTCTGACTTCATTTTTATTTTCTACCTTCTCCTTTCTCTCCTTCTTCTCATCATCATTCATATCATCATCATCGCCGTCTTTTTCTTCTTTTCTTTCTTTCTGTCGTTCTCCTTCTTCATGTTCTTCTTCTGTCTGATTCTTTTTGCTTCTTTCATCCTGAAATGTGTATCATTTCGTCTGCCTTTCTCTCCTTTCTTCCCTCGTGTCATCAGTTTATCGCATCTTTACTGTATTCTCTAGATATAAGATCACGGTCGATATTCACCGGCCATTCTCAATGGCAGTCTTATTCTAGATGTAGAAAGTAACGCAACTTCTGACTGGCTAAACCAAATGGTTTAGCCAATCAGAAGTTGCGTTACTTTCAAAATTAGAAAGTCTCAGTGAGAATAAGTCCAAGACTGTTGTCAAGAATTGTTAGTAAATACATGTAATAACCTAGATAACCTAGATAACGTTATTTCTTCCCCCCCCCCCCCCAAGATCTCTTTTCAACTATAATATGCTGTGCAGGTGTAATTTGGAAATGAAAAGACATGGATCGATCACATCGTTACAAATATTTGAAGTTTAAATTCAGTGTGCCGTGTTGTACACACAAAAAAAAATTCGACAATAGCCTTTCTTAACTGTGATAATATGTGAAAAGAATGTTTAAAAGGCAAACCCGGTCTCTATTGACTGTATAAAGAATAGGTATGTCTACACCATACAAAACTCTTTTAATAATTAACTGGATTTGTTAACATTTAACCCGTTGCCACACAGACCTTTTAATCCTTTATCGAACAAAACCGATTGTCGCTATTCTTTTTTGGTCCTCTTACCCGACCTTCTCCTTGTTATCCTTTTTCTGTCTTAGTCCTTCTTCTTCCTCTTCATCCTAAACGCACCACGTTGTTTATCTTGTTCTTCTTCTTGGTCTTCCTCTTTGTTACTCTTCTTCTTTTATGATGATCATCATCAGCATCTTCTGTTTTTCTTCTTCTTATTCTCCATCATCTTCATTTCTTCATCATGATCATCTCTTCTTTCTTCTTCGTTGTCGTCTTTTTCTTCCTCTTCTATACCATACATGTATAACTTTTCGTTAGTAATTAATTGGATTTAGTATTTAAGTGCCTTGTTCTGTAAGGTGTTACAGATCTTACTATGCTGTTGTGGTCACTGGCGACGATATTCCTAAACAGAAAATCCACCTTTGCAGTCAAGGCTTGTCAATCCACGTCTTTGATTACGAATAAAGTAACAGTGCTGGACGATGGAGTTGTCCCCCGTTAAAGATAGTGGTTGAAGCATTCAAAAGTACCCAGTTATAAGTTGTCCAAGTGAAATAAAACTCTTGTCGTGGCTTAGATCAAGGTAAGACTTACAAGTGCACCAAGTATGCAATTGGTTCCTTCAAATTACTTCAGTGGGATTACCAAAAAAATGCAGTGGGCGCTTCTGGGCCTCGGCACTCTCCGCGATCATTTAACCCATTACCACACAATCGACTTTTAACAACCCTGAAAAAGATGCCTTTTGAAAACATTGTGGAAAAAGGAGAAAATGCTGGTAGCCAGCTTTTTCTCCTTTTCCCACAATGTTTTCTACCCTTCCCATAACAAATTTCAATTTTTCAGTAGCATTTATTTTGTCGTCTGCTAATGCTTTCATTTTGGTGTAGTCTAAAATTTTGTCGTTTGGTAGAGAGTTAAACTTGGGATGGTGTGGTAGCCAAGTTCTAAAATTTTAGAGTACTGATAATAGTAATTTATCTCTCGCACGGATATTCTTTTTTTCAACTGAGTTTGTCTGAACGTAGCAAGAGCCCAATACCACAGGCCGTAGCGTACAGGGCTTGACACTGAGCCTGGCTGCTTCCAGTCCCAAGCTCGGCCAATTTCTTTCAGAAGATTGATGATAGTCATTGCTACACGATGTATTTCACTCTCACCACTGGTTTCAACATTGGCTATGAGAGAAGGCAGGCAGTAACTTGGGGGGGGGGGGGAAGAAGGGAATATTGTGCCAAATACTGGTTGTAAAAGTCCGGCCAGGTAGCTCAGTGGTTAGCGTATCTGACTCGTGACCTGGAGGTTGCGGGCTCGATACCCGGCTGCGGCGAACCTTCTTTCCGGCGATTTTCGCCACTCACCTCTGATGCATGTGAGAAAAGTAGTCAGTGGCTTTGGAAAGAAAGTTGTGTCAGTACTGGTGTGAGAAAGCCAGGAAACACTTGGGTACGTCACTGACCGCCATGATATGACCTAAGCTGTGAAAATGGCGTTAAACTCCAATACAATCCAATCCAATCCAATACTGGTTATAAAAACTCCAGGAGTGCATAGAGTAGTAGATTGATGGCTCTGATATGACTGAAGTAATGATGGAAACTGGATCATACACCAAACAACTAAATCTTGCTTTCAAGATACCCTGTGTCATTTGAAAGCTCAAATATCATATATGCCGTATACTGCGTTTTGATTGGCTGATATGATCTGTCAATCAAAATCGGCAGAAAGGTCAATTGCTTCATTTCGCTCCACTATATCCCCTCACAAATGAATCTTCCATCTATTAACCCTTATGCTGCTATGCGCGACTTACTGACCTTTTGCGGACAGTGTAGATCAAGATCAGACTGCACAGAACGTCCAGCATGATCTTTGAACTACACTGTCCGATAAGGATATATTTTCCCTAAAAAAAGATACCTTTGAAATAGCGAAAATTGGGTTTTTACTAGCGGCGTTAAAATTTTATTTCAGTTATTTAGCTGGATAAGGGTCAACTCTTTACCAAACGACATAATTTTAGACTAGTTCAAATTGCAAGCATTTGCAGACGACAAAATTAATGTGACTCAAAAAATGAAATTTGCTTTGGGAAGGGTAGAAATCATTGTGGGAAAAGGAGAAAATGCTGGTTACCAGCATTTTCTTCTTTTCCCATAATGTTTTCAGAAGGCTTCTTTCTAAGGGTCGTAAAAACCCGGATTGTTTGGTAAAGGGTTAACTCTCTCACTGCCAAATTAAAAGCATTCTACTTTTTTCGAAGGCTTTAAATAAATTTACGTTGCGTTTAGAACTGACTCTAGTAAAAAATGAACATCTGGTAATGGACGGTGTAGATCAAAGATCAGACTGCACGTTCTGTGCAGTCTGATCTTGATCTACGCCATCCGGAAAACCAATTCAAGGCGACATTGGCCATGAATGAGTTAAACTCATTTTATGACCCTGTGTTGGAGGATTCTTGAACACATTGTAGGAAAAGAAGAAAAATGCTACTTTCCATTACTCACACTGTTTTCTGCCCTTTCAAAAAAAAAAACCCTAAAAAAACACCTTAATCCATCGTTTGAGCAATGTTTGGTCCATTATATCATCTGCAAAGTCTTTTAAACTGGACAAGTCTGAATTTTTTTTTTTTTTATTATCTAGTAAAAAGTTTAGCAAGGTAAACTAGCTTTTGTTTTTTTCCCACAATGTTTTCAAACACGTTTAATAGAGTATCCCGTCACACAATATGGACAAAGGTGACAATTAACCGTATACCAAACAATCCTAGGTTTAAATGACCCTGAGTAAAAGGTTGTTTATAATCATTGTGGGAAAAGGAGAAAACGTTGGTAGCCAGCATTTTCTTCTTTTCCCCAGTGTTTTCTTCCCTTGAACAGGGATCTTATATACACAAGATCCCTGCCTTAAAAGACAAATTCCATCATTTGAGCCACATATACTTTGTCATCTGCAAATTTGTCGTCCAATAAAGGGTGAAGGTCAATCTGTGTAACAGAGAGAATAACCAATCTAAAAACAAATGGAAAAATATTCAGTGCAGGAAAATCAGTTTTAGTTCAAACCCTGTGCCAAACACTTGCAAGTTTTATTGACCTTCGGGTAGATGGCTTCTAAAAACATTCTGGGAAAAAGAGAAAATGCAGGTAACCATAATTTACTCCTTTTCTTACAATGTTTTTCATACTTTCAAGACCACATTCGTCATCTGAAAATGTTTACCACTTGGACATGTCTAAAATTTTGCTTTTTGGTAATGAGTAAATGGAAAAACAATCTACATGTACTTCATTTCTTTTTTTTTTTTTTAACCCTTTACTAGACGACAAAATTTAAGCCTTGTCCAAACTGAAAGCATTTGCAGACGATAATTTCAGTGTGGCTCAAATGGTGCGATTTTTCTTTGAAAGGGTAGAAAACATTGTGGGAATAGGAGAAAATGCTGGTTACTAGCATTTTCTTCTTTTCCCACAATGTTTTGAAAAGGCTTTTTTCCCGAGGGTCATTCAAAGTCTGTATTATGCGGTAAAGGGTTAAATGGTGTTTTGTTGCCATCAACATCTATGGTAATTTAGCGCGCATGAAAGGTAATGTATTATCAATAGTTGAAAGAACTTAGTCACGGGTAATTTAAAAGTTAATCATAGTTCATGAACAAGAATTAAAATTAAAGCTGAAAAATGTGGAATATATCTATCATACGATTGTTAAGTGCAAGTAGACTTAGCAACGAGGCAATCCTCATTGCAGGGTCATCCAGCGTGTTTTATATTTATGTCATAAATTTAAAAATTCTATTTTTTATTATAAAAATTTGTATCTTTCAGATGTTGTAAGATGTTATTCTGTTTAATGTTTGAAGATGACATGTACTTCATTTTTCATAATGTGCTATCAATTTGTAAAATATCTTAACACAGAACCATACTGGCTAATTTCAGGCACACCATTTGCTTGTATACCCTAGGGCTGTACATGTGTCACCGTAGCCAACATATTTTCAAATAATTTGTATGAATTCAAAGTACACAGAGGATGATCTACTGGTTGTGTTTGATATTTAACCCTTTACCACACAATGACGCCTTTTGACGCCCCTAAAAAAGAGGCCTTTTGAAAACATTGTGGGAAAAGGAGAAAATGCTGGTAACCAGCATTTTCTCCTTTTCCCACAAAGTTTTCTACCCTATCAAAGAAAAGTTGCCTCATTTGAGCCACTATGAAATTGTCGTCTGCAAATGCTTTCAATTTGGATAGGTCTTAAATTTTGCCGTGTGGTAAAGGGTTAAGATCTGTCAATCAAATGGGATGTGATGCAGTTAAAAAACCACATCACACTGCATTTGAGTGACAGATTTAAAATATGTTGTCTCCAAACACTTTCAATTAGGACAAGTCTACTTTTTTGATGTTTGGTAAAGAGTTAACCCTTTACCAAACAATCCCTGGTTTCTACGACCCAGAGGAAGAAGACTTCTGAAAACATTGTAGGAAAAGGAGAAAATGCTGGTAACCAGCATTTTCTCCTTTTCCCACAATGTTTTCTACTGTTCTAAAGTCAAGTTTCAATTTTTGTGTCACATTTATTTTGTCGTCTGCAAATGCTTTCAATTTGGACAAGTCTAAAACTTTGTCGTTTGATAAAGAGTTAATCTGTCTACAGTAGGGATTTGAAAAATGTTGTGGTAATCGCTGGGACTGTATTTTTTACACTTGTATATCACCAAATGGTTCAACTTTTAAAAATCATCTCAGTTTTGCCTTCCATAGTCTGTCTGTTTTGCTCTAGATCTGTACTTTACCTAAAATTAAACAAAAACAGAGGTAAGGAACCACATCAACATCCCCAAGTAGGCCAAAGTGGTCATTTGATTTAGCCTGTTGCTCTCAAAGAATTACAAATTTTGATGATAAGAAACAACTTCATTAATGTAAAATCTATTATTTAATTCCTTTCCCTTTAAGCTGACGCAATATTGCATTCTGTATTATACACCAAACATTCAACCAGACAAGACTGTTCACATAGCACAGTGTGACCAATATTTTAGCGAATATATTACAGGTATGTTCATGGTCATTTTTTTTTCAAAATAAATGCTCATTTTGGTGTCAGCTTTGTAATGACCATTCTACTCTCTGCTGTGTCCTTTTTTCTCAAAGATCAAAACCGAAAAGCCTGTATGGGAATAAGTAGAAACCATTACCTAATATGCTGACACAATATATAATATTTATTTTATACACTCCAGACATCAGACAAGACTGTCCACCTAGCACGGTGTGGCCAATATAGGGAGGAGCTTTTTCTCTAGGCATGTCAATGGCCATTTTCTTCCTTGCTCCATACAATGTGGGTGTCAGCATGTAAATGGCCATATTGATGTCACTATGGGTTCTATTACAATGTTTTCTGACATGCCTTGGCCTGACAGTCTTTTATGAGGGACAGGTGCAAATATGAAAAGTAAATTGTTTGGGTTGAGGTTTTAATAAGACTAGGCAGGGATCCTATAATCTCTATAGATGATCTCTGCACGAGGGTACCCAACACACTCCATGACAGTACTATCTTTACCTGCAAATACTTTGCAACAGAAAAGGCATAATGCCCTATATCCTCTCTGTACATTGGCCATATCGGGTACACTTTTGCAGGCCGGTACCTAGGTTATCAATGTGGGAATAGCACTGTCCACAAAAGCTCCTCCGAAGTATGAAATAAGCATGAAAAATATACAAACAAAAACAATTTTGAATTTAGAAAAATTTAGAAAATTATTAGAGTTTGTTATGAAGAGGTTTTCTGGTATTTGTTTTTTCATTCATTTTGACACAACACAGCACGAAAAGCCAACAATTGAGATGTACCGTAATAGGAACAGAGATGTAAGACATTCACAGCATGGGCTTCAAGTGTACAAAGTTTGATTTGATAAAGACCTTAAGTAATACTTTACCAAATAACCAAAATTTCGACTTGTCCAAATTCAAAGCATGTGCAAGCAACAATTTAAATGTGGCTATTAGGGCAGAATTTGTTTTTGAAAGGGTAGAATGCATAGTGGGAAAAGAAAAAAATGCTTGTTACCAGCATTTTCTCCTTTTCCCACTATGTTTTCAAAAGCCTTCTTTGTGAGGGTTCTTAAAAGTCCGGATTATGTGGAAAAGGGTTAAATCTTTACTCTCAGACTCCATAATGAAAGCACCTGCAGACGACAAATTAAACGAAGCATGTATGATGACCGTTTTCTTTAAAAACCTTCTCTAAACAAAAGAAAATATTGTGGGGGAGAAAAGAGAAAATACTGTTTAAAATCATAAATGATTTTTTGCCAGCACCCTAATTCAACTGTAGGAAATTTTTTTTTTGATACCATGATATGCATTTGACCTATTTACAAAAAAAAAAGATAAATGTTATTTTGAGCAACCTAAGAGTTGAAATTTCTTGTTTTTGAAGTGAAATTTATGTACAGAAGTTAATGTGTACAGTAAGTGATCTCTTTTTTGATGCTTTGTTATGTCTGACCTTGAAATGAACTTTACACTTTCATACTTTATATGTATATTTGATGTAGTGACATATAATTTGACAATGTTATTGACAGCAGCCTGATAGTTGAAACTTCCATTTGTTCTATAAAACCCCTGTCCTTGGCCACAATGCATGTATCGGTAATGGAAATTCCAAATGTCAGTCTGCTGACCCTCACTTGCCTATAGGAATCTAATGTAAGATGTTTTATTTATGAACTTTCAGTCAAATACTCTGATGTATTTTTAACCTAGATAGCAGTTTAACCCTTTACCAAACAATTCTGGGTTTAATGACCTTTGGAAAGAGGCCTTTTGAAAACATTGTGGAAAAAGGGGAAAATGCTGGTAACCAGCATTTTCTCCTTTTCCCACAATGTTTTCTACTCTATGAAGGACAAATTCCAGCATTTGAGCCATTTTTAACTTGTTGTCCGCAAATGCTTTGAATTTGGACCAGTCTAAAATTTTATCGCATGGTAAAGAGTTAAATACGTTTATACTGATGATGGTAGGTTTTCCAGGAGCTTCAATCCAATTTTCACTAAATTTGTTACTTTATGCCATAATGCCTATTTAACCTAACATTTTACATAATTATAGTTCAAGGAAGATATTGTTAGCAGCTAGATTTTGCAGTCTGTAGGTCTTCTTGAGTTAAAGCTTACATATAAGAACTTTTTACTGGATAATTAATGAATATTTCTACCTCTTTACAATTGAAGTTTTGCCAGCAACCTGATAGTTGAAACTTCCATTTGTGGTTTTAACCCCTGTCCCTGGTCACAGTGTATATAATGGAAATTCCTACCATCAGTTAACTGAGCCTCACTTGTTTATATTAACATTATACTAAGGTAAAGCATTCTCATTCATCAAAAGAACTTTTAGTGCTTAATTAGAAAATAAAGGCTTTCGATACAAACCCTTCCAAACATTAAATTTGCTTTTTCATTGTTTATGAACTTCTATACTGTGAAAAAGTTTAAAACTGTCATTTCCTAATTGCTTCAACTCATTCCCATACAAAAAAATTTTTAGACATGTCAAAACTTGAAGACAACAAATAAAATGTTTATTATTATTATTATTAAATGGTGTTTTAAGGCGCATCGACAGCTGTGGTCATTTAGTGCGCATGAAGGTAATATTTAGAAATGGAATAATAAAATGTTAATTTGAAAGTCTATATTTTATTATAAAAATTTACCGCTTTTAGGTATTCTAAAATGTTATTCTGTTTTACATGTAAAAATAAATTTTGTAAGCTGTCAACACTAAAATGTTTTGACTGTATATGGTCGAAATTTTTACACTTTAATAAAATATGTTTTATAGTTAAAGGTTCATTACAGTTTATACATTGTGGTTCTCTCTCATTATTTAAAAGATGCACATGTGAAAACCTTGAGTGTCCCAGTGTTTTTATTATCATATTTAGGTTGATTTTGTTATTGGTTTTTTCTAATATTTACTTTGGATTGTATTATTTTGGACCTGTTTTATTAATTTTAGTTTTATTATTATCAGTCTCCTCTGTTTCTGGGGACTTTTACCACCCATATGCCACAGAGGCGAAGGCAGCCACCAATTTCTAAGGCCCCGAGTGGTAGGGGCCTACAAATAAAATGTATGTCAAATAACGGTTTTCGTCTATGATATGGTTACCAGCATTTTCTTCTTTCACCACCATGTTTCTAAAGCCTTTTTTGCCGTAGGGTTTTTGAAAGTTGCGATTGTGTGTTTAAGAGTTAACCTATAATCTGTCATAAATATTCAGAAAGAAACACACTTGAAAATATAAAGATGTTATATGGAAACTCAAACCTAGCAAAACTTTGTACAAACAGGACATGTATGAATGTCTTGCACCCAGTGTTCCACCTATTGTGTCCATACCGCCAAGATGAAGTGCATTGCAGACAGGGATTTTATGCACAAAATGATGAAACAAAAAATACACTAAAACCTTCTCTAGCCCTACAAATAAAAGTTCTGTTGAGCCAAATACAGGTGAATTTAGAAAACTTTAACAATGGTACAGCTAAAAACTGACTGACAACTTTGACCTACCTCGAGTCCATAATCATCCCGAAATTATTTCCATATAGGCAAGCTCATTCCCTCCCTGCAACAGATTTCATAGGAATAATAATAAACTTTAAACAAAATTTATCATTCTACATACACATAATTTTAGCATAAAATCAACACTTACGTAAAAGACATGTACATGTACCACAATAATTGATTGATTGTATAGTGTTTAATGCTGTTTTCAACATCATTTCAGTTATATCGTACCTATCAATGCTTTGCTCCTCACAATAGTCTTTCCAAGCCACTGGCTGCTTTCCCACATAACCATCGTCAAGACAATGGTCAGCTGTAGGAGAGGAATGAATCCTGTCGCAATGACTATCATCAATCCTCTGAAAGAAATTGGCCGAGCCAGGGATTGAACCTGAGACCCCCTGTTCTCAAGTCGTGCATGCTACAGACTGAGCTACCGGGGCTCGGCATGTACCACAATAAATGAATGAATGAATGAATGAATGAATGGCAATTCAGCAAGGCATTGGCATCTAGGTCCTTAACCCTTTACCACATGCCCAAGTTTTAATCCTGCGAAAAAAACTAGCATGAAATTTTCATTTCGATAGTAAAAACCCAAATATTGCTAGTTCAAAGTTTTGTTTTGGGAAATAATAAATCCTTCTCCGACAGTGTAGATCCAAGTTCAGACTGCACGTTCTGTGCAGTCTGTTCTTAATCTACACTGTCTGCAAAAGGTCAGTGAGTCGTGCTTAGCAGCCTAAGGATTAAAGTCCTTGAGTAAGACAGGTTTTGAAAACATTTTGGTAAAAGGAGAAAATGCTGGATACTAGCGTTTTCTCCTCTTCCGATGAGGTTTTTTAACCCTTTCAAAGACTATTTCATACAAAGAGATTTATTTCTCATCTGCAAATGGCAAGTCTAAAAATTTGCCATTAGGAAGAGTTAAATACATTTGAGCATTGCTGAAGAATACATGTACTTTAGAAAATATTGTGGCAAAAGGCAAATATTCCTCATTTTTCCACATACTGGCATATTTAGATTAAGGTCTACGGCCGAGATTGGCCGAATAGCCTGTACAAAAACGTTGATGTTTCACGATATTTATCGATGAGTTAGTGAGTCTACGGCCCCTAACTCTCATATTAAAAGATGAAAGCTGCCAAGATTGGCCGAAAAGCCTTCACATAAACGTTAATGTTAACGATATTTACTGATGAGTTAGGGGTCATAGTCCTTAAAATGAATATTGAAAATGCCTATTTTACAAGACTATTCTCAAAGACAACTGCACCAAATTTATTCAGTAGGTTGCTAAATAAACTAAGTGGATATTTTTCATTAGTTTAAACTTTTACTACAATTTCTTAAGTTTCAAAAACTCTTTTTAAAACATGTTTTTTACCTCTTCAAAGGCAAACCCATCTTTTGAGCCATATTTACAGTCTACACTCCCGAACTCACATATTAAAAGATGGAAGCTGCCAAGATTGGCCGAAAAGCCTGTACAAAAAAGTCGATGTTACATGATATTTACCGAAGAGTTAGTAAGTCTACAGCCCCTAACTCTCATATTACAAGACAGAAGCTGCCAATATTGGCTGAATAGCCTTTATGAAAATGTTGATGTTTACCGATGAGATAGGCGCCGTAGACCTTAAATTTGTTGTCTACATATACTTTCAATTAGCATAAGTCTGAAAATTTCATTTGGTAATGACTTAAAAGACTGTCAAGATACATGTATTACAATTTCATATCATGTTGAGAGAATATCTGTACAGAAAATCTTAATGTAGATCTCAGATCATATTGCATATTCTGTTCAGTCTGTTCATACCACACAATCCTGACTTTTAACAACCCTAAGAAAAAGACCTTTTGAAAACATTGTGGGAAAAGGAGAAAATGCTGGTAACCAGCATTTTCTCCTTTTCCCACAATGTTTTCTACCCTTCCCAACACAAATTTCAAATTTTGAGTCACATTTATTTTGTCGTCTGTAGATGGTTTCAATTTGGTCACATCCAAAAGTTTTGCTGTTGGTAAAGCTAGGGTTAACCCTTTACCAAACGGTAAAATTCTAGACTAGTCAAAATTAAAAGCATTTAAAAATGACCAGAGAAATATGGACCAAACGATGAACACTGGTCTTTGAAAAGGTAGAAAACATTATGGGAAAAGGAGAAATGCTGGTAACTAGCATATTTTCCTTTTCCCATAATGTCTTCAAAAGCCTTATTCCATAGGGTCGTTAAAACTTGGGATTGTGTGGTAAAGGGTTTAATACCTGATCTGTGTTCAACTTTCCACATTTATGTAGATGCACTGCTAAGTTGTAGATTGTTCTGATAACTGCTGCTGACAAAGTGTCTGCCATCTTTTCCAAGCACTGCCACTTTGAAACCATGGTATCTTGAATTGAAAACCCTAAAAGACAAAAATAAAAGAAAACCTCTGTATTTTACTTTGGAGGAGGGGTAGGGGGATGAGAGTGGGGGATTGTGGTGAGGCAATGATTTCGAGTAAGTTTATAAAGTAACTTTGTGTTGCTATTTTTCACTTTTCTGTTTTTTTTCAAATCTTTGCCTGTTTCATTTAACCCTTTACCACACAAGCAAAATGTAGACTTGTCCAAATTGTAAGTTCTTTCAGATAACAATTCAATTGTGGTTTAATTGATGGAATCTGTATTTTATAAGGTAGAATTAAAACATTGTGGGAAAATGAGAAAATGCCGGTTACTGGCATTTTCTCCTTTTCCCACAATGTTTTCAAAAGCTTTCTTTCTAAGGGTCATTAAAAGTGGGGATTGTGTGGTAAAGGGTTAATTATGACTATTCTTGATTTCTTTCTTTAACCCCTTACCACACAGTGACGCCTTTTAACGCCCCTGAAGAAGAGGCCTTTTGAAAACATTGTGGGAAAAGGAGAAAATGTTGGTAACCAGCATTTTCTCCTTTTCCCACAAAGTTTTTTACCCTATCAAAGAAAAGTTGCGTCATTTGAGCCACTATGAAATTGTCGTCTGCAAATGCTTTCAATTTGGATAGGTCTTAAATTTTGCCGTGTGGTAAAGGGTTAACCCTTTCCCAAACTTCAAATTTAAGACTCCTCTAAATTAAAGCATCTGCAGGCAACAAATCTGAAAGTGGTACAAATGAACTGAGGCTCTTTGACGGGCTAGAAAATATTGTGGCCAAAGGAGAAAATGCTGGTTTCCAGCATTTCCTCCCTTTTCCACAATGTTTTCAGAAGGGGTCTTCATCAGGGTCATGAAAACATGGGATTGTTTGGGAAGGCTAAAAGGCTACAAGAGAATTTTTGACTGGCCATGATTGACTGTTATTGAAAGGTGTTTTATGCCTCTTTCAACATTATTTCAGTCATATCATGGCAACAGCTCACATACTCATGTGTTTCTTGGATTTTACCAGTACTAGGCTAGAGCTCTGAAGCGTCTTGCCCAAGGACACTCCCACGAAAGGCCCAGTAGATTTAGTGCTGTTCCAGGTTATGAGTCCCACACATTACCACTGAGCCACGCAGGACCCCGACTGGTCCAGAGTGTAAGATTTTGCAGATGACTAATATCACTCAAATGATGGAATTTGTCTGCAATAAGACAAAAATAAAAACACTGCAGGAAAAGGAAATAATGTTGGTAACTAGCATTTTTTTCTTTTCCCACAGTTCTGTCAAAGGCTTTTCTCCCCAGGGTCTTTAAAACACAAGATTGTTTCATGGCGGGTAAACCCTCCACCACACCATCCCGAGCTTTAACGACCCTGAGAAAGAAGCCTTTTGAAAACATTATGGGAAAAGGAGAAAATGCTGGTAACCAGCATTTTCTCCTTTTCCCAAAATGTTTTCTACCTGTCTCAGGACATGTTTTAATTTTTCAGTCACATTGATTTTGTCATTTGCAAATGCTTTCAATTTGCAATGACTTAAAATTTTGTCGGTTGGTAAAGAATTAAAGGACAATCTAGACTATTACTCTTTCCAAATTGTTGTTTTGAAAAAAAAAACCCAGTTTATGTCTAAGATTAGAATGCATAGTCTGTTTAGCCTGATCTTAATCTACTTGTATAGTTTTTAACTTACCATGTAGATGCACTGCTGACTTGTATATTTTTCTCATTACCGCCTCAGGCAAAGTGTCTGTCATCTTTTTCAAGTATTACCACTTCAAAGCCATGGGATCTTAAATTGAAAACAAAAAAAAAAAAACCCAACCTCTGGTTCTTTTTTTCTATGGGGGAGGGGAATGGGAATGGGGAAGGGGCTGGGCTAGTTGTGGGGAAAGTTGTTTCCAGTAACTTTATTTTGCTTTTTTTTGTTTCTTTTCTCATTTATACACTTTAGATGGTTTTAAATCAATATGACTATTCTTTAGGTTAAATTGTATTTCTGTTGTAAGTAAAATCTCAACTTATGTAACTCACAATTCTATTTTTCTTGTTCAAACCTGTGTTTATAAGTGAGAAATGACCTGCTGCTGTAGAAAGCTGACTGTATGTATTCTCAATGTGAAAATTTTATTTTTGTACTGTTAATACAGCTTTACTCATTTTTATCTTAAAAAGTTTAAGGTAGTTTTTTAGTATTCATTTAATCAATTTTTCTCTCTGATAACAGGTTTTAAAATTTTAGAATGGTCCAAATTGAAAGCAATTGCAGATGATGAAGTAAATGGCAAAAGGATAAAATGCTGGTAACCAGCCTTTTTTCCTTTTTCCTCAGTGCTTTCAAAAGTCTTTTTTCTAACAGTAATTAAAACACAGAATTGTGTATTATAAAGAGTGAATAAACCACACACTTGTTTTATTTTTTTGTTTTTCAATTTAATTTCATCTTAATTTGAATACATGTACATGTAATCTTGATTTCTTTGCTCTTGCAAAGGAATCAAACTTAAACTTACCATTCAAAAGACCTTCTTGCTTGCATGTGTTTGCGACCTGCTGCTGTTGAAATCTGTATGCATATCTAACTTGTTAATCACACTTTTGTAGTGTAACATTATATTTATTCCTTCATGTTTTCTTGAAACAGAGTAAACTTCAGTTCTTTTATGTCAATATTTCTATTTTTCAATCAAAGTTTCCTCAATAAGAAAGTACTGAAAATTTTGAGTTTATTATCTGTATCCTATTTCATGACTGTTGATCAACAATTTAAATATTCTTTGGTTTTTAAGTTTGTATCTAAGGTAATTCCCTCCCGATGCTTCCTTCGCATTTTACAAATCTGTATGTTTTAGTTCATGATGAAAATTGTTTATGTGTGCAAATTCCTGTCATTACTTTAAAAAAAAGGATTATGGATAATGCTTGCTTCTGATACTTTCTGCAATACTTTTGCCAGGGACAGGGGGTATCAGAAACAAACATATTCCAATTGAAAATCTCTAAAGAAAAAAAAAAAGGGCAATAAAGATTTTTTCAGTACTACATGTACAACTTTGCCTATAAATGATTCAAGTAAACTGCACAGCTGTGATTATTTGTTAAACCTACAGAAAAACAACTTGTATTAATAGAAAATGAACATTTAGGTTTACTTTAATGTTAATGGTGAGTAAAATCATATTCTTTGTGTAACTCTTTTCCAAATGACCATTTCATTTTGTCCAAATCGATAACATTTGTAGACTATACAATAATATGTGGCTCATATGGTTGGACTGGTCTTTGACAAACACATAAAATATTTTGGCAAATAGAGAAAATGCTGATAGCAGTGTTTTCCATTTAAGCCTTGATCCTCAGGGCCTTGAAATTCAGGATTAACCCTTTACCACACAATGACGACTTTTGACACCCCTGATAGAGAAGGCTTTTGAAAACATTGTGGGAAAAGGAGAAAATGCTGGTAACCAGCATTTTCTCCTTTTCCCACAATGTTTTCTACCCTATCAAAGAAAAATCATGTCATATGATCCACACTGAAACTGTCCTCTGCAAATGCTTTCAATTCGGACAGGTCTAAAATTGGTCGTGTGGTAAAGGGTTAATTTGTAAATGGTTCAATATCAATCTATGGTACTTAAAATTACAACTTTTTTTTGCATTTGTGAGTAAAAATTAAGTTGTTGCTTTATGTTTAAAGCTAACTGTTTGATTAAACTTGGCAATGTCATTTTTTGTATTGTATTATTATTATTATTGATTGGTGTTTTAAGGCGCATCGACAGCTGTGGTCATTGAACGCGCATGAAGGTAATATTTAGGAATGGAATAATAAAATGTTAATTTGATAGTTAAAGCCTATATTAGAGTCTATATTTTATTATAAAAATCTATCTCTTTTAGGTATTCTAAAATGTTATTCTGTTGTACATGTAAAAATAAATTTTGTAAGCTATCAACACTAAAATGTTTTGACCGTATACGGTCGAAATTTTTACAGTTTAATAAAATATGTTTTATAGTTAAAGGTTCATTACAGTTTATACATTGTGGTGCTCTCACATTGTTTAAAAGATGCACATGTGAAAACCTTGAGTGTCCCACACGACATCTTGTTAAAATTACTTGACTTTTTTGGTTACAATAAAATTCATACTTATCATTAAAATTTGGCTTGATCGCTAAAAGCTTGTTGTTAAAACATTGTTGCCATTTAATTTGACATTCAGACTTGATATATTCATTTATTTGTTGTTTTTTGTCAGTATAAGGAATTTTTATGTTGGCTATGTTCATATTTATGGCATCCTTTGCTTCTTAATCAGCTATTTCATTACCTTTTATATTAATATGGCTGGGTATCCAGCAGAATATTATCGTCTTTGATCTACATAAATAAACATATTTTCTGAGAAATTGTTGAATCAATGGATTTGGGTTATCAGGATGTTTTAAAGATTGTAAAACTGACACTGAATCAGAAAAAACTATGAATTTCTTGTTATTATTGTTTTGTATTGAACAGAGAGCAATGTTTAAAGCTACAGCTTCTGCTGAAAAAATAGAGCTATGATCTGGTAGTCTTATTTTGGCAGTTTCTTGTTTGTGTACTGAAGCGCAACCAACTTTATTATCTTGTTTCGAACCATCAGTATAAATTGAAATGTAATCTTTATACTGTGATTTGATTTCTAAAAATTTATTTTGATAAAATAATGGATTTGTAACTGATTTCTTATTTACGTTGAGATCAAAAATAATATTTGGTGGATCTATGGTCCACGGCTCTTTTACAGGAAGTTTAAAGGGTTTAATATTCTTTACATTTATGTTTGACTCATTAAGAAGAGGTTCAACTCGTAGACCAAGTGGTTTGATAAAATTAGGTTTATTTTGAAAGAGTATTTTGTTGGGTGGATTAAAAATGTCATTGTAAACCGGATTTTTTGTATTTGAAGCCAGTTTAGTTACGTACTGTAAGGATAGTTTTTTCCTTCTATCATATAAGGATGGCTCCTGGGCCTCTGAATACAAACTTTGAACAGGTGACGTACGGAAAGCTCCCAAAGCTAACCGAAGACCCTGATGATGAAGAGCGTCCAACTTTTTTAGGTAGCTTTTTCGTGCAGAGCCATATATAATACATCCATAATCCAGTTTTGAGCGTATTAGAGATCTGTATAGATTTAAAAGAGTTTTCTTATCTCCTCCCCAGTCAGAGTGGTAAAGTATTTTTAAGACATTTAAAGCTTTTTGACATTTCAGTTTCAAAGCATTAATATGTGGTATGAAAGAAAGTTTTTTGTCAAAGATAACTCCTAAAAATTTTGCTTGATCTATTATTGGAATTGGACTATTATATATTTTCAGTGATGGATCCAAGTGCAACCTGTGCTCTTGGCAGAAGTGTACACAGTTTGTCTTTGTCTTGGAAAATTTAAAACCATTTTCTATAGTCCATTTCTCAATTTTGTCTAAATTATTTTGAAGCTTAGTTTCAATTGTTTTCATATCTTTGGACCTGTAACATATTAAAAAATCATCCACATATAAGGAACAGTTCACATCGTCATCTAAACATTTTACAATATTGTTAATCTTGATATTGAACAGAGTAGCTGAGAGGATACTTCCTTGAGGAACTCCCTGTTCTTGTTCATAGTCATCAGAAAAAGATGTGCCTACCTTAACTTTGAAAGATCTATTTGATGACAAGTTTGAAATAAACTTGGGTAGATTTCCCCTTAATCCAATTTTATGAATGTCTTTTAAAATGCCATGTTTCCACGTGGTGTCATAAGTTTTTTCTAGATCAAAAAATATGGCAACTACATGTTGTTTCTTTACAAAAGCATTTCTGATAAAAGATTCTAATCATACTAATTGATCTGTTGTGCTTCTGTTTTTTCGGAACCCTGATTGATGTTCCGTTATAATATTATTGGATTCGAGGTAAAAATTAAGTCTATTGTTTATCATTCTCTCCATGGTCTTACATATACAACTAGTTAAAGCTATGGGTCTATAATTTGTTGGATTTGTATGATCTTTATTTGGCTTAGGAATTGGAATGATTGTAGCTTTGGACCAACTTTTCGGGAAGGTGTCTTGTTCCCATATAATGTTAAAAATGTTTAACAGAGTTTGTAATGAAATACGAGGTAAATGTTTTAAAAGTTGATAGTGTACTTCGTCTGCACCTGCAGCAGAATCATGAGCATTTTTTAGAGAATTTTCAAGTTCCGATAGTGTGAAAGGTAAGTTGTAGTTTTCATTTGTATCCGTTTCAAAATTAAGTTCTTCCATTTCTATTTCTTGCTTATGTTTTTTAAATTGTGGTTGGTAATTTGCAGAAGAAGAGTTTGTTTTGAAAGTTTTACCCAGGATATTAGTGATTTCTTCTTTACTTTCGTAGATTTTGTCATCTACCTTGATATGCGAGTGTTTCATGGTTTGATTCTTTCCATTTATTTTCCTTAACATATTCCAAATGGTTGTCATGGGAGTTCTAGCATTAAGTTTAGAAATGAAATCTTTCCAAGATGATCGTTTTGCTTGTTTAATTGTACGTCAAGCCTTAGCTCTCATAATTTTACAAACATTTAAGTTTGTTTTTGTTGGATATTGTTTGAAACGTTTTAAACTGTCTTTTTCCTTTTTTAATAGCTTCTTTACAATCATCATTAAACCATGGCTTTTTCTTCTTAAAAGTATTTGTTGAAATCTTTGGGATGCACTGATTTGATATGTCAATTAAAGTTTCAGTAAAAGAAAGCATTGGATCTTCTGAATTTTCAAAACTGTCAATCAGTAATTTTTCATGGCAAAGAATATTGAATTTTTCCCAGCTAGCTTTTTTAAAATTCCATTTTGGAATTTTCTCATCTTCTGTTTTCTCAGTTTCTTGTATAATGATAGGAAAATGATCACTTCCATGAGAATCTTCACATACTTTCCATTCATAATCAAGGTACAAGGAAGGATAGCAGAGTGAAAGATCTATTGCTGTGAAAGAACCTGATCCAGGATGCAGGTATGTATGTTGATTGGAATTAAATAGACATAAATTATTCTCTGCAATGAAATCTTCAATTATTTTACCTCTATCATTGGTATCTGAATAACCCCATAATTCGCTATGTCCATTAAAATCACCACATATGATGTAAGGTTGAGGTAGTTGTAGTAAAAGATTTTCTAAATCATTTTGATCTATTCTTTTATTTGGTGGGATATAGATAGAGCATATTGTTATAGTTTTATTTAAAGATGCTTTTATTGCTATTGCTTGTAGATTTGTGTTTAAGTCTATCTTACGATGAGGTACCGTAGAATGTATTATGATAGAAGAACCACCAGATGCTCTTTGGCAATCATTATGTATGTAGTGATAGGAAGAATAATTGCGAACTTCCAAGTTATCATTGGGGGTCATAAAAGTTTCTTGAAGACAGCAAATTTGTGGATTTAATAAAGATAAAAGAATTAGTAGTTCATTAAAGTTGGCTTTTAGACCTCTACAATTCCATTGTAAAATTGAGTTTTGACCCATTATACTTGTATATTGGGAGTTTGAATTTACTTAAAAGTTATTTGATTGAGGAGTCAATTTCCAATTCCATATCTTTTAAACTTTCAAATTTATTTGCCAGCTTAATAGGATCCTGTGACCCTTTCTTCTGTCTATTTGATTGTTGTTTATCTTTTTCTTTTTTATCTGGTTTATTTTTCTGGCTTTTATTTGGTGATGTAGGGCATGAATTAGCTCTAGAAGCTGATCTTGATCTACTAGAGTCTTTTGTTTGGTTTGATTTTGAACCTGTTTCAGATGTTCGAGGTGGTTGGACAGATGGAGACGTAGATTTCGAGGAAGGTTTAGCGCCTTGCTCAAAATTCACGGAATCATACTGTGTTCCACAAGTTCTCGTCTGAGGTTTGCTGTTGCTGATTGAACTATCTTAGAGTACCTAGGTTCAAAAGCTGTCTCATATTGTTTTTTTGCCTCAAAGTACGAAATCTTTCTTATTGTTTTAACTCTCATAATTTCTTTTTCTCTTTTCCATACTTCACAGTTGGTTGATCTTGCACTGTGATCTTTACCACAATTTACACATTTGAAAGGTCTTTGGCAGATACTAGATGTGTGTTTGGATTCACCACATCTATCACAGATTACTGCATCTGTGAGCTTGCAGTTGTCTTCGTGGTGTCCAAATTTTTGACAATTAAAACAGCGCAAAGAATTTGGGATGAACTGTTCCACTGGTACTGTACGATAAAAGATTCTAATACTCTGAGGCAAAGTGGTGGTGTTAAAAGTGAGGAGTAGTGTATTGGTTTCAAGTTGAACATTATCTTTTTTTATTTTGAATCTCTTGCACGCAACAACTCCTTGCGGTGCAAGATATTCAACAATTTTTTCCTCTGTTTCTCCTTTCAGTACCCTGTCTTTCACAATTCCTCTGGATTTATTAAGTGAGTTGTGTTCTGAGACTGAGACTTTCAAGTTGTAAAACTTTTTAACTTTTAATAGAGATTCAGCCTGACTTGCTCTTGATGTTTCAACGAGTAGTAGTTCGTTTTTTTAATTTTTTAACTGATTTTGGAGTGCCTATCAAACTTTCTATCTGTTTTTCTATTATGAAGGGAGACAGAGATGTGATGGGCTTTGCCTCCTCACTTTTAATAACCAAGAACTTTGTATTGTTTAAGTAAGAAGTTTCGTTTTCGTTATTTGGTTGGGGTCTTTTGTTTTGGGAAGCCATGATTTTGATAGTGTAATTTCAATAGCTATGCGCTCCACCCTCCTCGGAGCCCTACAAGGGGACGTCTAATGGAAATGGGTTTCCTATTTTCGACGCCAGAGCTACATAGCTATTATACTTAACAAACATTAAGCGAAGAGAAACTATAGGTCTATTAATTAGCCCATCAGCCACCGCTTTATAAAGGAAAACAATGTTAAAGATAAGAAAAAAGAAAAAATCTAACCCGGTTGGTATCATAAGATACAAAGAAAGAAATATAGATAAAAGTATGTAATCCTAAAAGCTAGACACGACCGAGCCGATTGAGACAGGTTGGGCCTAACCCATCCCTCTCGTCTATTCGAGGCCAGGGCCAAAGCAGTGTGTTGAGTGCTGGAGATCCCTGGGCACTCTCAACTACCAGGATCCCGTTTTCCGGCATACGAGATGCCACCCACGGCAAACAAGTGGCTTCTGAATTAAAGACAGAAATCTTTTATCAGAAGAAAGTTTGCTCAATGAAATATTTTCAATCAAGAAAGCTTTAGATATAGAGTGTTAGCATGATAACTTTAATGATTAGAGCTGATAACTCCAGATCTCTACTTGTAGGTAAGGTTCTAAATACAAGTATGCCAAATGTTTCAAATTCTTCAAACATATAGTGCTAGAGATTGGAAAAGGTGTTGACGAATACAAGAACAAAACATAGATGTTATACACAGATGTTGTTATACTCTTCGTCCAGTGTGCTACCCACTGGCACAGATGATACACTCACAAATGAGCATGTTAGTATATGAGACAGGAAAGTGTATAGGAAAGATATGTCTTCAAAAAATGAAAAAATAAAAATCACTTTTGGAATGAAAAATTTGTTTTGGAAATCATATGATCTTAATTTGTCTTGTTCTTCAGCCACTTTTATGTTTTAAAATTTTGTGTTTGTTAATTTTTTATGGAAATATTTAATCGTATTGACTTTAGTGTTTTTATTTTCATATTTAGGTTGATTTTGTTATTGTTATTTTATTTTTCTAATATTTACTTTGAATTGAATTATTTTGGACCTGTTTTATTAATTTTAGTTTCATTATTATCGGTCTCCTCTGTTTCTGGGGACTTTTACCACCCATATGCCACAGGGGCGAAGGTAGCCACCAATTTCTAAGGCCCCTAGTGGCGGGGGCCCTTTGTATTGTAACTCCATTTTTTGTGTTAGAATTTTAAGCAGCAGTTCTTGTATTTCTATTCTTCTTTATCCTCTATATTATTTTCTTTTATTCATTTTATTTTTGTCTTTTTATTTATTTTTTTTTTCTTTGTAACTTATTATTTTTTTCTAATTATTTTTATTGCTTTCTTTTCATGTTTTTTTTTTTTAATTTTGTTTTTTACTTTTCATGTAATTTTATTTCATTTCTTTTAAAGTTTTTTATTTTTCACAATTTCTTTTTTAATAAGATGTTTTGCATTATTATTATTACCATTTTTTGTGATTTATTCTAATATATTTTTTTTTCTATTTTAGTTTTGTGGTTGTTTGTTCTTTTCTATATTTAGATATTCCCTTTTTCTATTTTTTAGTGGATTTGCTATATAGCAAATCCGCTTACTTGCTATATAGCAAATCTGCTTACTGTGACCATTTTGGCCGGAACCAAATACAACATGCGTAACGACGCATGCGCGCTCACTTTCAGTTTTGCATGGCTGGCGTAGGGACAAACAATGCAGATCTACAAATGATATTCAGCTCTGACTTTGAACAAATCATACAAATTATATTTAATTTCTTTATCAAAATTTCGTCAAAACTACAGAAATTGTCAGTTTGAAATACTCTAAATACTTAAACAAAGTTTTTTTTTTTTTTATTAAATATTGCCATTAATGCGTATGAACATTGTTTACACAGACTGCCCCCATTTTCATTCAAGAAATGTTCATTCACAACTTGTGTCGTCTGCTGTCGAAATAAACAAGGAGATTAAGCAATAATTTCTTAGTGAAATACATTTTTAAACTCTGTATTATATCAAATATCTTCAGATAGCTAGCTAGAATTTGGCCATAAATGATTTAAAACCCTTTCGATAACAAATACACAGAACCCATAAAGTCGATTCGGCACCCTGTTAGTTTGGCCCTACCGACCTTCGTATAGCACTATTGATGAATTTCCGAATTGTTTGAAACATTTCTATGAAACGTTTAAAAAAATGAAGATAGTGTAGTCTATTAAAACATATATATTTGACATTTGAATTTATACTGAGGAATTTATATTGAGGATTTTCGAGGGGAAATCGTGTCCTCAGTGAACTGCACATCCACTAACTTAACCTAACATCCTGGACTTTAAGCCTCAGATATTCAATTATCTTCAAGGTGTAAAAGTCCATTCATAGTCCTTCTAATATGCTTGAATTTTATTTTGTTACCTTTCATGCAAAAGAATTAACCCATTACCACACCATCCCGAGTTTTAACGACCCTGACAGAAACAGCCTTTTGAAAACATTGTGGGAAAAGGAGAAAATGCTGGTAACAAGCATTTTCTCCTTTTCCCACTATGTTTTCTACCATTGCAAAGAGATATATCACCATTTAAGCTGCCTTGAATTGGTTCACTGCAAATGCTTTGAATTTGGACCAGTATAAAATTTGGATGTGTGGTAAAGAGTTAAGAATGCAGAATTTTCAGACAGATGTTTGATAAAGGGTCTACAGGAATACATCTTAGTCTAGATCTATACGTCTTACTATTTGGACATGTAGATTTTAATTCTTTGATATATTTTTTATGCTTGGAGATTGAAGTAGGCCTATACGTACTTTATTTAATAAAGTACATATTCACACTGGAGAGACCTTACGTACTTGCTCCAGGTCAACGTTACTGCTCCTGTCAATTCAACGTACCCGCTCCAGTAAAAAACATGCCTGCGCCCAAGAATTTTGCTAGGTAAACACCAAAACATACTTCTATAACAATCAGATGAATAGATGTGCAGTAGACGATTGTCGCACGGAATGTCTGGGATGTCAGTGCATATTTCTGTATTGTTCTTTTGGTGGTTGGTTATTTGTTAAAGACGTTTAATCCAACAAACTTCCGTCAGCAACTATGATTTCTGAATAATCAACACGTGGGAGTCAGCAAAAAGCTTTGTTAAACATACAAACACAATAATCTGAAGTTTGTGCTTTGCCAAGTGATTCATATATGCTTTATTCACCACAATTCTAAACAAAAACTATACGACATTCATTAAAGAGCAACTTTCTGTCAATTTTTGTAGGCAATGCTCCACGCTCCAGAACTCAATAAAACGATCCAGCTCCTGAGTTGAAACAGAGAACGATATTATATGCGATTGTGTACGAGTTTAATCAAACAATTTTTCTTTTTTGATCAAAAACTGTCTATTTGTCCGTCTTTCGGGTTTTCTGTCCGTCAGGTTTATTGTCCTTTTAATGTTTTGAAATGAAATGTCATTATATACATGAAGAGCTTGATGACAGACAGTATCATGCAAAGGGTGGATAACTATCATAACTATCATGCAGAAGATCCATAACTATTATAACTATCATCTTCGATATCGTCATCACAAGACTCCTCTTCGTTAATATAAATTATAAAATATAAATAAACATGCATGGCGGGGTTTGTTCGATGGCTCGATTCAACAGCTCAGCCAAATTCTTTTCGGAGATTGATAATCGTCATTGCAGAAGGTTTCATTCCTCTTTCACCATTTGTCATTTATCAAAGACGTTGATCTAGGATAGCAGCCAGTAGCTTTCAAATATATTTAAGCGAATTATTGGTAGTTATTGGTGAGTTATTGGTGCAAGGCAAAGTAAAGATGCAGACTTAATACTAGCTAATTCTAGAAAGGTCATTAATAAGAAAGTGATTTCTGTGATGTGGTTGAAATAATGCTGAAACAAACAAAACTCACAACCAACACAATTTAATCTTTATTGGGAAATTCGAATGCATGTCAAAGACTTACTGCACATACATGTAAACTGTACTCATCTAATGTTGATAAATTAAAAAAAAAAAATTACTGTGAATTTTCGATTCGCGTTACTATGACTTTTAAACGCGTCATTTGGAGATTTTTTCACGTAAGTGTGACTTTTTTTTGCGTTGTTACGTATTTTGAATTCACGTTATTACGAGATTTTTCGCGTAACTGCGACTTTTAAACATGTTATTACGGGTTTTAAAACACGTTATTACAAGATTTTTCGAGTTAGTGCAACTTTTTTTAGGTTATGTATATGTTTTAGATTCACGTTATAACGTGTTTTAAAACACGTTATTACGAGATTTTTCGCCTTAGTGCGACTTTCTTTTTGCGTTATAAGGTGTTTTGAATTCACGTTATTACGTGTTTTTGATCAAAATATTTTACCTTCATTTTGACCCTTGTAGGCTTTCATATGTAGGCTTTCGTAACAAAGTTATCATTTTCCGAAATCGTTTTCGCTTTCATATTTCTGTTTTTTAAAGTAAAGTACATGCGACTTTCAAGTGAGTGTTAATAATGTATGAAATGAATGTATTCAGCATTGACCACTTTCATACACAACTGTGTATATAAAATTGTTACAAACAACTTAATATCATTACTTTCTGAAACAAATTGAGAAGACATCAAGGCCTATTAGACAAATCTGCCCATGCTCTCTCTCTCTCCCCCTTCCTTTCTTCCTCCCTCCCCACTCTCCCTTTCTCTCCCTTCCTTCCTTCCTTCCTCCCCCCCTCTCTCTCTCTTTCTCTCTCTCTCTCTCCATTTTTTCATGATAAGTGTCTGATTCTGCCAGCTTAATAAAATTGGGGAGAGAAACAGAGAACCCGAGATCGCCTGAATACATGCCCAAGAAGATTAGGCCTATTGATAGAAAAAAAAAAGGTTCAACGTGTTTTAGAATTGTACTGCCATTCAAGTATTTATCAAACCACACATCTGAACCGATCTATATCGACAGGGATCTAGTTGCAGAAAACAGTTTAAATTGTGACTTAGCTGAAAGATACTTATCTCATTGATAGAATACAATGTGAGAAAAGGAAAACATGCCCAATGTTTTGCTTAGCATTCTACATCAGTTTATTCAAATTAGGAAATATCTGGCACAGGGTTAAAACAGACACTGCACTTGTTCTTTTGGGTGTATTATATTCCTGTAGAATTTACTATTTAACCTCTAACTAATTACGTAAACCGATGTCTATAGATGTTCAGGTGATTTGAATATACAATCGGTCGTGCATAATGATGATTATTGCTATTATTAACGATGACGAACCTATGACTGTGACTATGATAATTAATATAGAATCTTGACCAAAATGACAAAATTGTTTACTGTAACACGAACCCATACGCTTACCGTATTTTCAGCTCAGGAGCTGGATCGTTGTATTGAATTTAGGAGCATGTTACGTTGTAATGCAAAAATGGCAAAATATCATTTAATAACTGCAATTTGATTGTTTTCGGTTTATAGTTGTGAGGATAATCATTATATTGGTCATCTGACACGGCACACACTTCAGAATATCGAGTGTATATGTTTTACAAAGGTTTTTGGAGACTCCAAGTAGTGTTTTTCCAGAAATCGTAGTCGCCCACGTAACTTTGTCAGATTAAACGTCTTCAACAAACGATTAACCACCAAAAGAACTACAGATTAACGTGCACTGACATCCCAGACATTCCGTGCGACAACCTGCAACTGCATATCTATTCAATAACATGTAAAAAAAATTATGTTTTTGTGCTTACCTTGTGGAATCTTATGGGCTCAACCATGTTTTTTACTGGAGCGGGTACGTTGAATTGACAGGAGCAGTAACGTTGACCTGGAGCAAGTACGTAAGGTCTCTCCAGTGTGATATTTATGATGAACTGCTGCTCAACCCATACTAGAGATGGTAACTGTGCTTCATGTAAACAGCAAGTAATTCAAACCTCAGAATGAAAGTATGCCTATAGTTTTTAAAGTTTTATAGAGGGACCAATTCCTTTAACCCTTAGGCTGCTAAGTGCTACCCAAGGACCTTTTGCAGACAGTGTAGATCAAGATCAGATTGCACCAAAGACGCAGTCTGATCTTTGATCTATACTGCCCATTAAGGAGGCATTTTTCCTCCAAAAATATTTTTTAAATAGAAATATTTGGATTTGTACTATCGACTTGAAAATTTCATTTTAGTTACATGTAGGCCTATGTATAGGTCAATTTTTACTTTGCAAAGCAACTTGTCACACTGAGTGTGATCTTGGTCAATTCTGGCTGCTTCAGCTGTACCCAAGGCAGGGATTTGCAGATATCAAAAAGCAAATAATATCTGGAATATGTTCTTCCAGGTGATGATTTTAATTCTATTCTTCAGAACATGAAAATGGATTCACTCAAAACTGCATTGGAAGTAATGAATAGCTGTTTTACCAGTGTTAATATTGAATTTCAAGTATCTTACCATGCTACATCATGTTTTTTTATTTTTTGCACATGTCCCTGCAGTGGTTCAATTATGTAATATGACTCAAATTCACAAAGACATGGCTCAAAACTTCAAAAAGAAATCTACATCTGTATTTTTTTTTTGAAACTGTGAATGACAATCTAAGTTCAGACTGTGCAGAATATGAGGTCTAAGCTTGAACCTATACAGCCTATGTTTTGTTTTTATATTTGCACCAATATAGCGGTGAAATGACATAATACTGTTCATTTATTTAGTGAGGTTCTGTGAGACTGTGGCTGATTGGTGAAGGTATCGGTTGAGTTATCCCGGATTTTTTATCAAAACCTAGTTGGCAGGATTTTGTAGGAGTGCCTACAGACAAGACACTGCATAGAATCAGCCTAGCCCTAGTAAAACCCAAGCCGTACACAAATAAATGGGTTGTTGTCACTCTAAGACTGAAACAGTGTTGAAACTAAAAGTAACCACCAGAAATCAGTCAAACATCAAATTATTCTTGAAGGTAGTTACAATCAATTTCATGTTTTGTGTCAGTGCATGAGTTAACCTTACTTTTCTTTTGTGAAATCATAATTTTTTGTCTTGTGTCTTTATTATGATACAAGGTGAATTTTCATTTATCTTCCAGAAGGAAGGTATATTCAATACTCATGAATTACACATGGCCTAAATCTTAGAAAATACTAAACATACCATTTAGTTTTCACCTTTCAGACTATTTCATATTTTTTTAGGTCAGGTATAAAACCAAGAATTTTCTTTTTAAAAGAAAGAAGAAATCATTGTATCTGAACAATCAAATTGTTGTGCCTAGTTTGATTTTGTATTTCATTTTGAAATTAATAGTTTCAAGTTGTGTAGTAATAAGAAATAAGTAATAAGAACCCTTGAAGGGATTCCTAGGTGTTAGAGTCATGGAAAGGACAATGTGCTTTCAGTAAGAAATTACATACAAAAAGCCATTGTTTCTATTTCCATGAGAGGATTCCAGTGTTTTTTTTAACTCTTTACCACACAACAAAATTTGAGATTTGTCCAAGTGGAAAGCATTTGCTGATAACAGAATCAATGTGACTCAAAATATGAATTTTAATTTTGGAAGATCTGGAGACATTGTGGGAAAAGGAAAAATGCTGGTAACCAGCATTTTCTCATATTCCTAAATTCTTTTTAAAAGCCTTCTTCCCCAGGGTCGTTCAAAGTCGGGATTGTTTTGTAAGGGTTTAAACTAAATCATACTAGTTTCAAAACAATACATGCTTTATACTTCAGAATGAGGACAGTTTGTTTCCTTTGTAGCAAGAGGAGATTAAGATCAGACCACCTAACATAGTAAAATCCCACTCCTATAGACAGACTATTTTAGATTTGAACTGTTTGCAGTCTATATGATTATACCCACTACATGAAAGTTTAGAAAGTGTTGTGTTTATAGTCTGACTAGGTTTGTAAAATGCTGTTTTGAAAATCAAAACCTTGATATCTGAGAACAGAAGTTTCAATATTTCAAAAGAGTCTTGCATTATGATGATAAATGATTTTAGAAATGCTTAAAATGCTATGGTAAAGGAAAATATAGTCATCATGTTTAGTGTATTTATTTAAGCTTACATGTTTACAAACCCTAGGGTGAGCTGTTGATATTTTCAATCTGACTTAAAGCATAATCTCAGACAAAAAACACCATCACTAGTCCTTTTGAAAACCCTTGATTTTTAGTACAGCCAAATAAAGCTCAGCCAATTGGATAAGTTGTTTCAAAAGTTTTTCTGAACATCCTTCAAAATGGAATAATATAGCCACACTTACCTTAGTTAAAACACATTGTATCCTTTATGGTGTTATGGAATGGGGACAAAATGACTTGGGTAAGAATGAAAAAAAAGATCTGTTTGTATACCAATGTTTTCAAAAACTTAAGAGCTACATTTTGTGAGCCTGACAGAAATATCAGTTAAATGTTAACCTTGTGGGAGGCCAATGTTAGATCTACATTTGATTAATTGAATGGCATTTAATGTCACTTTCAACATTATTTCAGTCATATAACTGCTACAACTAGCTTATTTATGTATGTCTGGGTTTCAGCAGTACTAGGCTAGGGCTCTGAAGTGTCTTGCCTAAGGACACTCCCACAAGAAAACATATGGCCATCAGGTAACAAGTCCTAAACTTTACTAGTAAGCCATGCAGGACCCCATATCCACATTTAGAGCAGAGTTAATTTTTGTAAAATTGTTCAGATTAGTCTATGTCCACCATCTATGCATAAATTACTTTTTGTTTTTTAATCAAAAATGGTAATTAAATGGATGCTATTTCATTATTCATTCCTTCCCCATATGACAAAGTTTAGGCTCTTTAAATGTATCTGCAGACAACAAGTCAGAAACTGATGCAAATGAGCTGAAGTTCATTCTTATGAATGAAAACAATGTTGGAATAGGAGAAAATACTGTCTACCAGAATTTCGTCCTTGTCCCATGATGTTTTTAATTGTCTATTTCCTTCAGGGTTATAAACCCTTGTCCTGCTGAATAACTCAAATGATACCTTAAAGTCGATAGTAAAATCCCAAAGACTGATATTTAAGGTAATTTTGAGGACGATAAATATCTCCTTATCGGACAGTGTAGATCAAAGATCAGACTGCACGTTCTGTGCAGTCTGATCTTGATCTACACTGTCTGCAAAAGGTCAGTGAGTCATGCTTAGCAGTCTAAGGGTTAACATGAGTGTTCAGTAAAGTGTTAAACCCCAATCAAAATTTTCTCCAGATCCAGTTGTCAGATGCCATGGAAACCTGACATGGATCCATATGTTGTATACTGGTCTATCCCATAGATTGATATAAATGTATAGCTTGTGTTTGTATAAGGGTACACTTATCTGTCTTGCTATAGAGCTAGCTTTTGTAGCAATGTTGTAGAGCGTTTGCCTACGGAGTTTGGACCCGAAGGTTTTAGGTTCAATCCCAGCCTCTTCGGCTATTTAACAGAACTGTTACATATACACGTAATCAGTATTCAAAATACTGTACGGTTTGTCCAAACATGGCCTATATTTGACCCTTGAATTTTGTGTCATACAAAGTTAAATTGGGAGAATTTTTGAGGATTTTTCTTTTTTTTTTAGCCTCGGTAACACAGAATAAATCCTATGTTTTATGAGTCCTGTGTAATAGGGCTTATGAAAACAGTGTTGGAAAACAAGACATCAGTATTTCTTTTCTTTTTTTCTTCCAGAATTTTTTCTACCCTTTACAAATACAAACCACATAATCTGAGGGCTCCATATCTATTGAATTGTTTGTTTATGCTCTAAACAGCAAGCTATTTAATTTTTTTTTTTTTTTGCCACAAATCAAATTATTCCGTAAAAGGCCAATAAATACTACCAGGTATATATTTCTTTTCAATAAAGTGTATGGTTAAATTCAGTAAAATGATGCAATTTTGGGTGTTTGATAATGGAATTGTAGGCTACTTTAGCAATAGGTCACTCTGTTTATTTTTATTACACCAGATATGACGTCTTGATACTGATTTGAATATATAAATCCTTGTTGATGGCACATGTTATTGATTAAGTACCATTCCCTCAAAGCTTTCCAACACTGTGGCATGAAATCTAATAATACCCAAAGAGGCTGAGTAGCGCATCAAGGAAATATCAATTCAGATATTTTTTTCTAAATCTTATCTTTCTTCTTTACTTATGATTTTCCAGCTATAATTCAGTAAGTCATTTTTGAGTTTGTTGAGGGTATGAAAATCTGAATAGTTGGTTTTAATTTGGGGGAGTCAAAAATCTTGTCCTCTGGTAAGAAGTTCAAGAAGAAGGCACAAAAATTTCATATTGCATACATGTGTAAGTAGCAATATATTGTACTCTTTGATCAAATCTGCTCATGATTGCTTAAACTGATTGACAACTGTAGACCTTAACAACGTGTTTTTACAGATATCATTGTATATCATCATCCTATTTTGTATAGTTTTTTAAGTTTTACTCATCGATAAAATCAACAACTGAAGTATTCTATATATTTGTCAAATAACTTTCACTTATAAATCTATCTTGGTTTTTTTTCCCAGTCCTATGTGTGTTTACAGTCCTAAATATAATACTAGCAGAAAAAAAAAACATCAAATTGTTGGATCAAATTAATACTTTAATAAGTAGTAAAATAACAGCTGCTGTGCAGCACATTTGGTAGAACAACTTTGAATCCCATTGCCCATGCTCACTCTACTAATTACTTACAAATTATACATGTATTACATGTGATAAAAAAATAATTTTCGTTACATCAAATCATAGCTTAAAACTGTTCAACAAATCCGCTTTTCAGGACTTTCAGTCCTTTGATTTTTCCTGGTTGTTGTTTTTACTTCACAATAGTTATAATATTCCTATATTCCTATTTTTTTTTTTTTTGTTTTGGTTCATTTGTGTAAATGTCCCTATTTGGTGTGGAAAACCGTTAGCTCAGACACATGGTGGATGGGAACCTGATTACTTACAGCTGGGACAGATCTGTTTGGCCTTGCGTATTTTTGCTTTTTCAAAAATCAGTTTCAATGAAGTATCAAGATAAATTATCAGTGTTCTTGATCCACTATGATCAATACTCCACTCAATCAATCCCACAAGTCTGCAAGGGATGAATGGAAATAACTACCCATGATTTACTCATTATATAGTTGATCTAGAAAGTTGCAACTGTGCTATTTACAAGATATATATTGAAGTGTGCTTGAATTATGCTTCTACCGGTATGCGAGTGTTGTTGACACATTAAATGTGTAGTGTACTGGGATCATCTAGGCTAGAAGTTCATGAGTAATTAACAAATGTTCCAATGATTAACAAGTGTTCCTAGGCTTGCCAAAATTGTTAAAACCAAGACAAAATGTCATTATCCTCATTTTTGCATTTGAACTTTGAAATAATCTAGCATTAAACACTTAAAAATTGTGATGTCTTTGTTTTCTAAACGACACCTCGAAACATGACTGGAAATATAAGTTTCTTTAACAATTAGGTCTATATGAACTTGGACTTTGCTGGTAAATTTCTGAAATGTTTGAAACCAGCCCATCATTTATAATCTGAACTATTGCAAATTCAAACTAGATGTTTTCTCTTACTGTTTTAACAGAAAAAAATAGTAATTTAAATATCATAAATGTAATGTTTTGTTGTTGTCTGTTTGTTTTCTTATCTTAAATAACTTTTATACAAAAACTTTGTAAGAAAAGCTGCTAAGTTGAAATAGTAAAAATTTGCATCCATAAGTTGCAACAGCTGTAGCATCAAGTTTAATTTATGCATAGAAAAGTTTGTTATAAGGTTTTCATGGTGTGGCTGGTTTTGGTATTCAAAGTATTCCAACAGCTGATTTGTATGTGTTACTGAATTGAAATCAGACAATCTCAATGCATTTATATATAGACCTGCTGATGAATCTTCTAAAAGCACCAAGTCTTTGATTGTCCCCAATATCTATTTGGTATTGATTCCCCAGTTTGATCTGAAGTCTTTTCCCAGAAAACATCTTTGAAATGTTTTTAAACCAACAGAGATTACATTCACTTAGAAAGCATGACTTTACTTCTCAGTATATTAACTCTTTACCTGACGACAAAATCTTAAACTTGTCCGAATTGAAAGCAGTGGCAGACGAGAAATCAGATGTGAATCAAACACTGAACTTTTCCCTTGGAGGCAAGAAGATGTTGTGGGCAAAGGAAAAAAAAAACTTATTATCAGCATTTTCTCCTTTGTCCACAGTGGTTTCAAAATTCTTCCTCTTCAGGGTTGTTAAAAGTCAAGATTATGTGGTAAAGGGTTAAATACACAATACAACCTAACCTAATAATGATAAATAAAAATACCTTCTTTATTACAAAGGTCAGCAAGGGATGCATTTATAGACAGTCAGATCACATAAAATTGAAACCTACATGTACCATACTGAGGAATAGCAAAGTTGCTATTTTAAGTCATATGTGAAAGAAAAGAAATGAATGAATAAATGTATAAATGAATGAAAATTTAAGACAATGATAATAAGATAATTTGATTAAGGAAAATTTCGAAAGAAAAAAATACATATAAGTACATTAATATAGATCTAATATAAATACATGCATTAAAGTAAATGTACCATTAAGCTCTACATATCTATTTCGTATACCCTTCAAGTGCCAAACAAACTATGTAGACATGGAACAGAGACCAGAAAAAATGTCATTTCAATGCTGAACTTTACTCATTAGGTAGAGCAGATCTAAAAGCAGGCTACATTATACAGTCTGATCCTGATCTGCACTAGCCTGAAAAAATCTAAAGTTGTGAGAGGCACTTGACAGGTTAAGAGCCTTTTCATTCCACATTACATGAATCTTATATAGATTGACACACACACACAAAAACTGTGTGGTCTTTTAAACCCAGTACCAAACAGTCATGAGTTTTAAAGCCTGAAAGGAAGGCTTTTGCAAACATTGTGGGAAAAGAAGAAAATGCTAGAAACCAGAATTTTCTCCTTTTCCCTCAATATTTTCCACCCATTCAAGGGCAGGTCTTATCTTTTGTGCTGTATTAGTGATGGTGTCTGCAAATGCTTTTAATTTTGAAAAGTCTGTAATTTTGTTGTTTGGTATAGAGTTAAGTCTAATATCAAATATGAAGTACAAAAATATAGAAGTTGTCTTTGTCAGTCTAACGGTAAGATAAATGCATTCACATAACTTGTGAAAATGGTCTTTTTTTAACTGAAAAAATTGTTTTTCAGTGACTTGTACTTTGGTTTTGATAAAAGGGCTCAGATGAGGTTAACTTTGCAAATGAAACACAGCTGCTGCCCCTGAATAGACCGACAAACCTTTCTGACTTGCCACTTGATCCGTCATTGGTAACAGTTTATCTCTATATTTTTGTTTGTTTGTGATTAAAAAATCTTGCTGCCCCTGAATAGACAGACAAACCTTTCTGACTTGCCTTGGTCCGTCATTGGTGACAGTTTATCTCTATATTTTTGTTTATGATTAAAAAGTCTTGGTCAAAAGACATCAATTTTTCCTGGATCCCACCCAGTAATCAACTTTGTCCTGACTACATGTATCTCTCTGCTGTGTAACCTGGGTTCTAACCAGTCCAAGGAAATCATCAATTGGGCAAGGACAACCTTTCTGAGCGATGAAGTATAAAACTAATTTTGTTTCATGTATTCTAATTTGTATCTTTTTTTTTTTTCAAAAATGATTAGTATACTTAATACAAGCCATTTTCAGAATTTACATGAACAGATTTAACTTACTTATAAAACTAAAATTCAAATTCTGCTTTTATCATACTCAGTCTTATCAAATTTGGATTTAGGATCCTTAACATAAAAAATTGTATGAGATAAAGAATTATTTCTTTTTTACTTCTGGATCTAGGATCCTTTACATCATACATTGTACGAGATAATGATTTAGTATTTCAAAGATCCTTAGCAACACAGTAATTGCTTAGGACTTGGGCAAAAGGAAATGCAGTGTTCATTTCAGAAATTTGTGTACAAAAAAAGATGGTATAAAATCAATGCAACAAGAAGTTAACGGTTGGCTGGGTGGGCCACAAAAAAGATCATCAGTAACAATTACTTGCCTGTTGATCTCCAAAATTAAATTTTTGCAGTATTTGGTCAATAATGAAAGTATGATTTTTTTTTTCTTTTTTTATTCACTCATATTTACAAATTTTAATTTTTATTGAAACTGTCTTTCCATGTTTTGGTCAGTTTCCTTAAAAGTATTTTACCTCAATTAACTTGGCCCATACAAAAATTATTTAGAGGCCATGGGCCCACCTCAGACAAAAACTAAAATGAACCCTGCAGATTAAGATCTTTACCAAATGACAAATTGGATTTGTCTACTTGGAAACATTGCAGATAACATATTAGAGGTGGCTCAAATACTGCAAATTGTCTTTGTAGGTAGCAAAACACTGTGGATAAAAAAAAAAAAAAATGCTGTTTCTCTTTTTCTCACAATGTTTTTAAAGGTCTTAATTTTCTTCAGGATTACGATGAAGCAGGATCATTTGGTAAAGGGTTAAACATGGCATTTAATAATAGATCAGAAAAACACAATAAGAGTAGTAAGAAATTACATCCACTTTCATTTTTAGGACTTAAAAAAAACCTCAACATATAATAAGGTAAGCTGACAATACCTTGGTGGCTATTACAAATCCCTTTGGTTTACTAACTCTCAAACATGTTTTTAAGTTAATGTGTGTCTGTATAATGTGTGTCTTACAGACACACATCATGTTAGGATACCTGAAAATGTATCAAACCTATCAATTTCATAGACATGGTGCTGATTTAAAAGATTCATCTGTTGTAAAATTTTATGTCTTCTGTACCTGTCAACTAATGAAATACTTTGAATACATTGGCCACAAACCTAAAACTTTAAAAACTTGGACATAGTTCTTCTACAAGAGTCTATTCTGCTGTACGCTGTAACTCAAAAGCCATTGATGAACATGTATTAGCCAAAACTTTAAGAGTCATTTGAACAAAATAATAATAAGAGTCAGAACTATAATTTAAAGAGTCATACCCAATATAAATGCTTTCATGCAAATTCTGGACACATTACATCCTTATTACTAGTATTTGTATGCAGCTATTAAACATTGAATGAAATTTGGTGCCAAGTCACTATTATTTTGAGGACAATAATTATGTAATTCATACTTAATAAAATAAATGTTTTTAAGTCAATAGCAGGCCACTTGTTCACCAGCAGTTGGTCCATGCTGTCATTGGGGCAAGAAACATGTCCTTTACTGATCTGTTTCTTGCAGAAAATCTAAATTATATTCATGTGTATACCTGACTATAATTGGTCTAATTCTAATCATTTCTACAGAAAGTGACAATTAAGTATTTGTGATTCATAAAAATCAACAAAGTTTAGCCTCAATAATCTATGTAAAATCATAAATGATGCAGTAATGTGTGTGATGTAGTAACTGCTAAATTACTGTGCTTGTCCCATCCACAATACCCCACTTTTACATGAATTCTTAGACAATCATGTGTAAAAACATATGTGTATATTTAGTAAAAAGACAACCACTTGTAAGTTTTAATGTGCAATATAGTGAGACCTATAAATAACTGTTGACTGATCTACCAATCTACATGACCAATGTAATGTGACTTATCCATGATTGTGTCATATGATTGATAGTTAATTTCCTGTTTTATTGAAGCATCTTTGCAAATAATGCTAGTCATATTGACATTTATATGCAGTGAGTTTTGTTGGTGGTTGGGTTGTAGCAAGAAGGGGGTGGTCAAGGAGCATCATCAAGTTTTCACAAGAAGTAGATCTACTTAGTCTTAGAACCATAAAGGGTGTTACAGGATATAAGAGACATAATGTAAGAATATGCACAAACTGATGTCATAAGGGTCAGAATATACCTGGAACTGCTTTAAGATGGTTTTCTTAGGAGACTGATAATATATGTTTCATCAACATGGCAATCTAAAGGTTTGGCAAGACATTATTTGTTGGCCATTTTGGGTTTTTGGTTAAGTATTGATCTGTATTGGTTTATTTGGTATAATTAAAATTATTAAAAAAAAAAACACCAGCACACACACACACACACACACACACACACACACACACAAAAACACAAATGTAGGTCTGTCAACAAAAGTAAGATTAGCATTCATGATACTGTGTCTTTTTTTTTAATTTATTAGTGGCTGATTCCAGTTGATGGCCTCATAAATTAGGGAAGGATGTTGTAATTTGAAGGCAGAGTGTGGCATCTTAGTGAAATGGCAGAGTTTGAGTGCAGCTCATATTTTGATTTTTTTCTTTCTAAGTTTGCTACCCTTCAACAGTATACGGCAACCGTATTGTCTTTATACACTTGTTACCATGGCAGACAATCAGTTTAGAACTACCAGGTTATATTTAAATTTTGATTTTTAGGCAGGTAGAAGTACATGTATATCAAAGTCATACCTCAATGTCTCAAATTATAAATATTGTATTCCAGAATTTTAGAAATTGTTGGTAAGTTATCCATCATTACATGGACAGATTTTTTATAATTTTATATGTGCTCAAACTGACTTTTAATTACCTCATGTAAAGTGATTCTTACCTCAACGAAGTCCAAATCTGGTCATATTGTAAATCTACAAAGAAAAGAAATAAACTCTAAAGTTCTGTGTAGTTAATAACATAAAAACAAAGTTGTTGCAGGTAGAGAAAAATTCCATTTCTTTGTAAGTGTATATTTTTAACCCTTTATCCCATATTCAGGAGTTCTAATGACCCAGAGGAAAAAGACGTTTAAAAACATTGAGGGAAAAGGCTGATAACCAGCATTTTCTCTTTACCCACGTTTTCTATCCCTTCAACAACAAATTACATCATTTGAGTCACATTAAATTTTTCGTCTTTAAAGGCTTGCAATTTGGACTGGTAAGTAATTCTTTCATCTGGTAAAGTCTGAGGAAGAATTCATTTGAAAACATTATGGGAAAAGGAGAAAATGCTGGTTACCAGCATCTTCTCCTTTTCCCACAATGTTTTCTACCCTGTCAAAGACCGCAGTCATCTTTTGAGCTACATTTTTTTTGTTGTCTGCAAATGATTTCAATTTGGTCAAGACCAAAATTTCGTCATTTGGTGAAGAATTAATCATTATAAGGATACTCTTTGACTTGCATCAGTATACTGTAATTGGAATTTTTCTATCCTAAAATTTTTAATTCACTATTGAAAATAGGTTAGAGAAAATTCCTCAATACATTCCCATACTTGAATTATTCTGACGAAGACGGCTTTCAAAAACATTTTAAAAAGAGTAAAAAAAGAACCCTGCAGCTAGCATTTGCTGCTTTTTCCACAAAATTTTCTACCTTAGATCAGCACTACTTAACTCTTTACCAAACGACAAAGTTTTAGACTTGTCCAAATTCAAAGCATTTGCAGACGACAAAATAAACGTGACTCACGTCAAGAATTGAAACTTGACTTTAGAAGAGTAGAAAACATTGTGGGAAAAGGAGAAAATGCTGGTTTCTCCTTTTCCAACAATGTTTTCAGAAGGCTTCTTCCACTGGGTCGTAAAAACCAGGCATTGTTTGGTAAAGAGTTAAGACGCAGGCGATAATTTGCGAGAAAATAAAATAATCGCAGTTTGCAACCATGTGTACCATGCTAGATCTAGATTTACACGTACTTTGATTATTTATTAAAAATATCTACAGAATACGAATAAATAAGACACTTACTTCATTTTTTCCGGATCAAATTTGCTGGTCTGGGTCTTTCTAGGAAACAGCATACTGCCCTCTCAAACGTTAACTACTCACTGAGAAATCTCGTGCGCGGTTGAGTAGCCTAATCATGTGATCGGGGTCAGCCTAAAAACCAACCAGAACAGACGGGAACGGAAACCTTAATTGACCTTCAATTGCCTTCACAACTGAAGCCGCCTATGCGGCCACTGAAGATTGATATCAGACTGGAAAAAAACATATTCTGATCTTTGATCTACACTGTCCGTTTTGTTCAGATAATCTGGCCAAGAGCAACCTTAAACTTGCAATTATTTAGGTCTTATTTCTAGACTGGCATCGTCTTTTTTAAAATGTTTATTCGGCGCTCTCGGATAACAAACAAATCACTTATTTATAGATGAACTTGGAATTGTACCAATAACATGTCTTTGGATTTCTAAATTCATTTGTTACTTTTGTTTGTACATAAGTGGCTTGCATCACACGAAAAGGGGCATTCGGACATTTGCGTAAAGTGTCGTCTCGGATCTACCTGCGCAGTCCGCGCAGGCTAATCCAAGACGGCACTTTACGACAACATTAGATTTTGTTCTTCAGTAGACTTGCGCAAACTTTGACATTTAATCCATTGTTGGACCGACTTTTAAAAACTTTAGCGACCAAACTCGAGTCTTAACGATCGCTAACAAGAAGACATTGAAAACCGGCTGAATTCTGAGGTACAGTGGTCTTTTGAAACGCAAAACAGCGAAAGGTATCGACCCAGGTCAGCCTGTGTCGAAAGAGACAGAAAATAAATTTCAAAATCAGGTGAAAAATAAACAAAAGATAGAGTGACCTGGCAAGTTTTAAGCTAGTTTTGAAATTAATTTCTGTGCCAGCTGCTAACACTTAGACCGACGGTAAAATAACAGATTTTATTTCATGTTTTCCGGTAGGTTATCGAGAAATATCGGTGAAATATTTTTCGATATTTCATAGTTACGACAAGTGAAAAGGACCGATTTTATATTTTAACTCTTCAATTGAAGGCGGAAACAGTTGTTCCTGTTGTCTGCGCATGTCATATTCTTCGAAGATTCGACCTGTCTCTGCTATGACGCATCACCCACCCCCGTATACCTGGGAAAAGTCGAAGCTATTAGCCTATTACCCAAGCAAGTAGGGGCTGTTTTAATAAATGGCCGATGCATAGGTTACATGCTAGCTGATCATAGCTGAATGAATCGCACCAGGTAGCGTTTTATTGAGTAAACGTTTATTTCATTTTGAAATTCAAAGTAACGGTTGTTGTTTTGAAAAGTAGTCCGGCTCTGTACCCAGAATGCCCAAATTAGATAGATGTGTATTTGTATAATGCCATCTAGCGGGAGATAATGCAGTTGTTCCTGCGCACTAGTTACCTAGGTAAAATGCGCGTGCCTCTCAACCAGATGGAAATATGACGTAATTTATCCTGCATTTCTCGCACTTTACGTAATATTGTAATGCGTTGCTATGCGGAGGGGGTACGCCACGGGGAATAACCGAAAAGAACTGTACTGGATTTTGATGTAAGTTCCTCCCAAAAAGGGTTAAAAGCATGAAAAAAAAATATATATATTTGTTTATTTCGGTGAAAGATCGAAATTTATTTTATCTCGTGAACATCATCGGTAATATTTTCACTCTTGGCTGCGCCACTCGTGAAAATATTACCGATGACGTTCATTCGATGAAATAAATTTCGATCTTTCACCGAAATAAACAAATATCCTCTATATCATCTTCACAATAACTTCCAAATTTTTAAAAGGTACACGATTTAAGATTAAATGCATTTCAACACCCGCTTTATTTACTTCTGGCGGCCATTGTTACTTTAATATAAGCCACTGACTCTCTGAAAGAATTGTTTACCTAGGCATTATTGTTTATCTAGGGGGCGGTATAGATCAGAGTCAGACTGATCTCGATGTATGCCGTCTGCAAAAAGCCCAATTTTCGTTTTAGGCGCGGGAAAGATTAGAAATCTTAGGTTCACTAGACTAAAACTTCGCTCTGATCTCACATAAAACTTCAGTTTTAGTCTGTAAATAGTGCAAGTCCCTCTATAATCGATAAAGGACCGTTAACAACTGGCTTCAACAAGCACTTTTTTACTTTGAAAAGCGAAGGTAAACAAACCGTACCGGAAGGGTAACGGTTTATGGAAATGAGGAAAAAAGAGAGACCTTTATCTGACTTGTGGTCCAGCAAACCCTAAGAAAGCTGTTGACAACTTCAGACAGTTGATATCAAGATCAGATTGGTCAAAACGTGGCCTGATCGAAGTAAAAAAAAGTAATAAGGTTTGAAATCTGTATTAATCTTGGTCTATTGGATACACCGAAAATATCCGTTTTATTTATTTTACAATTTCAGGGTATACCTGTTTCTTTGCGAGTGTATACATGAACTGCGCTCTGGAAAAAAGGGGATTAATGCATCTCCGTGATGCATTATATACCAAGCAAGTCATCACATAATTATGGATCCATAATAATCCATAGAAAATTTAAAAATAGCAAAAATATTCAACCCATGTCAGCCTGCGCAGGATGACATGGGTTGGTAATTTTTTGCAGAAGCATGAAACCCTGTTTTCACAGAGCACGACTTATATGGCTTTGTACTTTCCTACTGTAACTAGCTTTTAGAAACATCGAGGAAAAAGGAGCAATGAGAAGTAGCAGTGAAACTCTACTTCTTCCGATAATGTTGTCCGTACTGTGTGTGGGGGGTGGGGGTGGGGGTGGGGGTGGGAAGCGTATTATTCTTTCTTTCACTGGATACTATATTTGTACACTTTGAAGTAAATAGATTTTGGTATGCCTTAATGTAGCCTGTGCAGTAATGGACTTGACCTCGTCAATATTGACGGTAGTTTTGTTTGTATGAAAAAATTGACCTATACGTGTCCTTATTTGTCCAATAGTTAATGTTTGTAGTCTTATTTGTAAAATATACTGTTACGGTCATCTTTCTCAGCGCCAAATATATATATGGGCCATACTATGTGAAAAAGGGGCTTAATACATCTGCGAAAAGTATCGACCCAGGTCAGCCTGCGCAGGCTGACCGGGGCCGAAACTTTTCGTTATTGTTCAATTTTCTGTATGTCCAAGGACCAGTCTACCTCAGGATTGAGTCGGTTGTTAAAAAAAGGTGGCTATTATGGATCCATAACTATGTGATGGCTTGCTTGGTACCATGAATCACGGAGATGCATAAAGCCCCCTTTTCACAGAGAATGGCTCATATACATCCACCTCTTTCGACGACTGACCTTTTTTCCGGCGATATTTCGCCTCTCACCTCTGATGCATGTGACAACAAGAGGGCCATGATGGCCCTGTATCGTTCCACTGGCTAACAAGTAAAAATCCTACACCCCAAACATTACAATACTTGGCCAATTGGTTTTGAACATGAGACGCCTGAGACAGGGCTAAAATTGGTAGCCCTTGTTCTTATGGTTAGTAACAAGAAGATTTCTAAAGTTTTCTCTATATAAGCCTATGTAAAATTTGTGACCCCCGGGGCGGAGCCAATTTTGACCCCAGGGTTATAATTTGGGCACTCTTGGTACAGGCCCACTAGATAAAGCCACAAGCAAAATTTGGTGCTCTAGGCCTTATGGCTAGGTACAGGAAGATTTCTACAGTTTCCTCTATATAAGCCCTTGTAAAACTTGTGACCCCCAGGGCGGGGCCAATTTTGACCCCAGAGCTATAATTTGAAGAAACTTGATAGAGGTCTATTAGATAGAGCTACATGCCAAATTTGGTAGCCCTAGGCCTTATGGTTTCAGACAAGAAGATTTTCAAAGATTTCCAATATTTTTCAGTTTTGTTGCCATGGCAGAGTTTTTGAAGGAATCAAATTCTTTCAAGAAATTTTGTAGAGGACCATGGCAGGATCATTTCTGTGAAGTTTCATCAAAATTGGATGGGTAGTTTCAGAGAAGATGTTTAAAATAAAAGTTAACGCACGCACGCACGGGCGGAGAGACGCACGACGGACACCGGGCCATGACATAAGCCTGCTGGCCTTCGGCCAGTGGAGCTAAAAAGGGTCTGTGGCTTATAAAGAAAGTTGTGTCAGTACTAGTATGAGAAAGCCAGGAAACATATGCGGAGGTGCACTGACCGCCGTGGTATGACCTAAGCTGTTAAAACGGCGTTGACCTCCGATACAAACTAAGGATATAATAAGAAAAATAACAATTAACATAATAATATAATTTTCTTTTCTTTCATAATATAGTAGTGATATTTCAATCACATATCATACAAACAGTGTTTATTCAATCCGTCTTTAACAGTTCTTCATGAACACATTTCTTACTACAAACTTCTATTCATTTTTTTTGCAACAGACAAATTCTTAATCCTTTTCCTGTTAAATGAATGAAATGAAACTTTCAAATTGATAGTAAAAACCATAGGCCTCTGAAACTCCATTGGTCTATCAAGGGGTAACGAAACTGTTACTTTAAATAGCACAGTGGGGGATTCCCTCTGTATTGCATATAGTCTTACTATAAACGATATAGAGGGGGTCACTATAGATAGCACATGGGGGATTCCCTCTGTATCGTATATAGTCTTACTATAAACGATATAGAGGGAGTCACCAATGTGCTATTTATAGAAACAGTGTTGATGAAAATTTGAATATATATATTCCGTGATATACAGGTGATGCACCAATGTGCTATAAGTGTTCGATAATCGACCAAGGACAATTTTAATGTTTCGTAATACACCAATAGAGCTTCAAAGGCCTGTGGTAAAAACGCACATTTTGCTATTTCAAAGGTATTTTAGAGGAATAGATATCTCCCTATCGGACAGGGTAGATCCAAGATCAGGCTGCACGTTATGTGCAGTCTGATCTTAGATCTACATTGTCCGCAAAAGGTCAGTTAGTCACGCTTATCAGCCTAGGGGTAAAAACATTTCTACCTGTCCCTTGAATTTTTTTCCCTCAGACCTGATAATGAAGCTTGTAGTAACCTTTCAAGATTGAATGGTTTTTTACGCCCTTTTAACATTATTTTTTACCACAGCGACAGCTCACTTATTCATGTATGTTCTCGGTTTCAACAGTACTAGAATCGGGCTCTGAAGTGTCTTGCCAAAGGACACACCAACGAAAAAAACCCAGTGCTTCCATCAAGGCTCGAACCTTGGACCTCCGTGTTATGAGTACCACACTTTCCAACTGAATCACGCAGGACCCCCATAACCCTAAACTCTTTGCCAATCAGCAAAATTTAACCCTTAAGCTGCCAAGCGTGACTCGCTGACCTTTTGCGGACAGTGTAGATCAAGACCAGACTGCACAGAACGTGCAGTCAGATCTTTGATCTATACTGTCCGATAAGGTTCCCCCCCCCCCCAAAAAAAAAAAAAAAAAAAAACCTTTGAAATAGCAAAATTTGGATTTTTAATATCTGCTTAAAATTTTCATTTCATTTATTTAGGATAAGGAATAACCATTTAACAGACGACAAAATCTTAGTCTTGTCCAAATTGAAAGCATTTGCAATTTCACCGTGGCTCAAATGGTAAAATTTTTCTTTGATAGACCAGAGAACATTGTGGGAAAAGGAGAAAATGCTGGTTACCAGCATTTTCTCCTTTTCCCACAATGTTTTCAAAAGGCTTCTCTTCAAGGGTCGTCAAAAGTCGGCATTGTGTGGTAAAGAGTTAAGTGTGGATCAAATAGTGATACTGTCCTTAAAAGAATAGAGGTAAAGAGTTAAGTGTGGATCAAATAGTGATACTGTCCTTAAAAGAATAGAAAACATTGTAAGAAAAGGAAAAAAAACTGGTGACCAGTGTTTTGCCTTTTCCACATTTTTAGACTGGCGATCCCACTCTAATGCCTTTGAGTATCCAAATGTAAACCAAAAACCCAACAGTAGCCAAATACTGCCCAAATACTACAACAATCAAAGGAATGGGGGCAATTTCCATGTTTCTTCTCTGCGGCTAACCCTCTCTCAAAGTTAACAGCAGCTTCTCAAAAATGGATTGATTGAATGGTGTTTTACCCCGCTTTCAACATTGTTTAGTTTTAAACCTATTTATTTTACATCGATTGTGAAACAAGTTCTTACAACTTATACTAATCTTTTTCGATTCTGCCTCTTGGGAACTTCACCAGTACTCGTGCCGAATGTGTGGGCCAATGAAAAATCCCCAAGTTGACACCTGCTCCCGAGTCTCAAACTCGGGACCCTATGGTTACAAGGCCGACGCTTTACCTCACAACCTCGGACACCACACAACATTATTTCAGTCATATCACGGCGACAGCTCACATATTCATGTATTTCCTGGGTTTTACCAGTACTAGGCTAGGGTTCTGAAATGTCTTGCACTAGGACACTCCGATGAAAAACCCAGTGGATCCAGTCCGGCTTGAACTCGGGGCCTCCAAGTTATAAGTCCCACATTTTACCACAGAGCCACGTAGGACCCCTTCTCAAAAATAAGCACATTTCATAAATCATTTAGTAGTTAGTAAGGAATAATTGTAATTACTTTGTACCAAGGGTTTTGGTCTATCCTTGGAAAAATATGTTGGCTTAGCCGAGAAATGACATTTCAAACTTAAGTTCTTTCACTTTTTTCCAGTATCCCAAGTTAGAGTGTAGTAAATTCTGAAAAAGCATGCATAAGTTTCAAAAAATGTCTGCAATGCATGATCCAGACCACACTACATATACAGTCTTAATTACTTTCCTCCGTACTTACAATTTGGCACCTTATCTCCATGAAATAAAGGCAAAAACAATAAAATTCAATCTCCACCTTTAACAAACAAAATGTACACAACAAACATTAATGAGCCATGCACAGGCAAAAAGGGGCTTAATGCATCTGCGAAAAGTATCGACCCAGGTCAGCCTGCGCAATCCGTGCAGGCTGACTTGACCTGAAACATTTCGCCATAGGTCATTTTTCTGTGTCCAAGGACCAGTCTACCTCATGATTTAGTTGGTTATTTAAAAAAGTGGCTATTATTGATCCGTAACTATGTGATTGCTTGATTGGTATAATATTATGGAGATGCATTAAGCCTCCTTTTGCCAGAGCATGGCTCTCCTTGTTTGTTTGTTTCTCCTTTAGGACTAACCCTCTCTCAAAGTTAACAGCAACTTCTCAAAAATAGATTGATTGAATGGTGTTTTACCCCGCTTTCAACATTGTTTAGTTTTAAACATATTTATTTTACATCGATTGTGAAACAAGTTCTTACAACTTATACTAATCTCTTTCGATTCTGCCTCTTGGGAACTTCACCAGTACTCGCGCCGAATGTGTGGGCCAATGAAAAATCCCCAAGTTGACACCTGCTCCCGAGTCTCGAACTCGGGACCCTATGGTTACAAGGCCGACGCTTTACCTCACAACCTCGGACACCACACAACATTATTTCAGTCATATCACGGCGACAGCTCACGTATTCATGTATTTCCTGGGTTTTACCAGTACTAGGCTAGGGCTCTGAAATGTCTTGCACTAGGACACTCCAATGAAAAACCCAGTGGATCCAGTCCGGCTTGAACTCGGGGCCTCCAGGTTATAAGTCCCACATTTTACCACAGAGCCACGTAGGACCCCTTCTCAAAAATACGCACATTTCATAAATCATTGAGTAGTTAGTAAGGAATAATTGTAATTACTTTGTACCATGGGTTTAGTCTATCCTTAGAAAAATATTGGCTTTGCCAAAATATAACGTTTCAAACTTAAGTTCTTTCATTTATTTCCTGTATCCCAAGTTAGAGTGTACCAAATTCTGAAAATGCATGCAAAAGTTTCAAAAAAATGTCTGCAATGCATGATCCAGACCACACTACACAATACAGTCTTAATTACTTTCCTTCGTACTTACAATTTGGCACCTTATCTCCATGAAATAAAGGCAAAAACAATAAAATTCAATCTCCACCTTTAACAAACAAAATGTACAAAACAAACGTTTAAGCCATGCTCTGGCAAAAGGGAGCTTAATGCATCTGCGGAAAGTATCGACTCAGGTCAGCCGCGCAGTCCGCGCAGGCTGACCTGAGCCAAAACTTTTCGCTATAAGTCAATTTTCTGTCTGTCCAAGGACTAGTCTACCTGATGATTTAGTTGGTTGTTTTAAAAAGTGGCTATTATTGATCCATAACTATGTGATTGCTTGATTGGTATAATGCATTATGGAGATGTATTAAGCCTCCTTTTGCCAGAGCATGGCTCATTTTCTTTTCTGCCGCAAATAATAAAGTATAATCAACTTAATCTCTTTGCAGATGACTAAGCATCTTGCAGTACACAACTTAAAAAAAAAAGATTGTTGCAAGAGGAGCAAATTCTCCTTTTGCCACAATATTTTCACTGTATTTAAATACTTCATCCTGATTTCATGTTGGTTACCCCAAATTTCCAGGGCTATTTTTTAAAAAGACTTCATTTCTAGGGGCTGCAAGTCAATATATTCACACTTTTATACTGGGTAACATTTCAAATGATAAAACAATAATGGGGAAAAACAATAGATAATTATAACAACAAAGCGGGCCATTGGCCTAAAGCGCTCACCTGGATAAAGTCATCTAGGAGTGATATTGCTAAATACATCCTGGTTGTGATGATGTAAACAAATAATTGTTAGTGACCTACTTTTTTATCAAACATAACTCAGCTTTGAACTTGTTCAAGACATTATGAAGACAAAAATTCTGATCAAATTTCAGACTGAAAATATGGCCTCTAGATTGCACACATGGTTTTTCGAAGATTTATCCAAGTGACCTACTTTATGACCAAATATGACCCAGTTTTGATCTTGCACACACGGTTTTTCAAAGATTTATCCGAGTGACCTACTCTTTGACCAAATACGACCCAATTTTGATCTTGTCCCAGGTATCATCAAGACAAATATTTTAACCAATCTTCATGACTATCTGTCTAAAACTGTGGCCTCTAAAGTGGACACAAGGTTTTCCTAAGGTTTGTCCCGGTGACGGTAACCTACGTTTTGACTCGACATGAACCAATTTCGGGCATGTCCAAGATATTATCAAGAGAAACATTCTAACCAAGTTTCATTAGGATTGGACTGAAAATAAGGCATATAGAGTGCACAAAGACTTTTGTAATATTTGTCCCTGTGACCTACTTTTTGACCCAAAATAACTGATTTTCCAACTTGTCAAAGATATTATCTAGACAAACATTCTGACCAAGTTTCATCAGTATCTGACTGCAATGTGGCCTCTAGAGTGCAAACAAGGAAATTGTTGACAACTGCACAGTGCACAACAAACACAGCATGATCACAAAAGCTCATCTTGAGCACTTCATGCTCATGTGGGCAAAAAAAAAAAAGGGAGAAATCCCATTTGTAACATATGTATGGGATTGATCCATAAGTTTATTCATGGCACATCACCATGCAGTCTATTTTTAGAACATATCTCAACATCTATAAAGGACACATAGGAGAAATACTTAACTCTTTCCATACCATTGACAACGTCTGAAGCTTTAGTGGACAGTGTAGATCAAGATCAGACTGCACAGAATGTGCAGTCTGATCTCTGATCCTCACTGTCCACTGCTATATTCTAGATTATGACCAAACTGTCTCTTGATCTTGCAGAGGAAATACCATAGACGATGCCAGAAGCTTCTGTGGACAGTGTAGATCAAGATCAGACTACACAGAATGTGCAGTCTGATCTCTGATCTCCACTGTCCACCTCTATATTCTAGACTATGACCGAACTGTCTCTTGATCTTGCAGAGGAAATGTTTTTTTAGCCTTTGAGAAAATGCACTTTACTTATTCAGTAGTGAAAGAGTTAACCCTTGACCTGATGAAAAAATTCTAGACTCTTCCAGACTGAAATCATTTGCAGGTGAAAAATGAAAAATCTAACATGACAGAATTTGTCTTTCTAGGGAAAGAGTACTCAGTTGGACCAGTTGGTAACCAGCATTTTCTCCTTTTCCCACAATGTTTTCTACCTTTTCATAAACAAGGTTCATAATTTGTGCAGCATTTAATATGTCTTCTGCTAGTGGTTTCAGAGCAGTAGAGTCTAAAATTTTGTCATCTGTTAAAGGGCTTAGCTGTATTTGTAAGGTAATAATTTCATTCTACCTCAAACAACAAAATTTTAACTTTGTCCATGTTGAAAGCTTGCACATTAACCCTTTACCACATGGCAAAAATTTTAGACTCATCCATACTGAAAGCATATGTGGAGGAGAAATTAAATAAGACTCACATGATGAGATTTGTTCTTGACAAAGTTGAAAACATTGTGGGGGAAAAAGGAGAAAATGCTGATTATCAGCATTTTCTCCTTTTCCCACAATATTTTCATCTTTAAAACTTGTGATTGTGTAGTAAAGGCTTAAATGCTGATAAAATATTTGGAGTTTGTTTTAGGAAGATGTCCTGAACATTGCAGGGAAGACAGAAAAAATGCTGGTTACCAGCATTTTTTTTCCCCCTACTCTGTATGTAAAAGCTTTCCCCAAGGTCAAAGAAAAACACAATCATTTGATTAAGGGTAAAATAAAAAAAAAAAAAACTTCAAAGGATCATCATAGCCTTGAAATCACTCACCTAAAATTTTAGGATCTGATCTATGTCTGAAAAAAACAAGTCCACTGACAGTGAGTCTTCTATGCCCCAAGGTTTTACCTTGCATTTATTCCTCTAGGCCTTTACTTTGCATATATGTCTGCAGGGCTTTCAGATGCATTTACGACCCCAGGATTTTATATTGCATTTATGACCCCTGCAATATAAAAATGCTGCAAAGTAAACTAGCATTTTCTCTTTTTTCCCCACCATGTTTTCTATATTTTCACAGATAATACATCATTTGCATTGCACTTGTCATCTGCAAATGTTTTCAAATTGCTTTGAATTTGGACAAGTCTAAAATTCTGTTATTTGGTAAAGGGACAGAGAAATATTTGACAGACCACAGACACATGACAATCACAAAAGATCAGGTGAGCAAAACAAAATTATGATCCCTTTTATGTCATAATGTGGCTACATTTCCCTGCCCGTATCTCCTGTTACCCGACTCCCCGTCAAATACCACCCTTGTCACAAAAAAAGAGAGAGAAATCCATGTACACATCCATACGAAATAATATTTACGATATCACATGTTACACAAAGTATTAGTCAATGCATCAACAGTATGTCCCTGCTGTTGCTGCTGCATGTCCAGAAACCGTTTTCGCAGCGTCTCCCGTAATTCTTGACGTTTACGAAGTAGTTTCTTCTCATTGGCCTTAAACTTTAAGATTTCCTCTTCCGAGATTTTGGCTTCGTCTTCTGAGGAACATGATTGCTGAAAAAGTTCAGAAAATTCATAAATATTTTGCTGGATGATTTATGCCAAGCCCCAGTAGCTCAGTCCGTAGCGTGCAGGACTTGAGAACATGGGGTCGTGGGTTCGATGCCTGGCTCGGCCAATTTCTCTCCAATGATTGATGATAGTCATTGCAACAGGATTCATTCCTCTCCCACCACTGACCATTATTTCGACTATGATTATGTGGGAATGCAGCCTGTGGCTTGGAAAGAAAATTGTGCGGAGTGCTGGTAAAAGAGACTCCAGGAGAGCATAGGTAGGTGCACTGGCTGCTGCGATATAACTGAAATAATGTTGAAATCAGTATTAAACATCAAACAATCAATCACGGTAGCCAGTATTATCTCCTTTTTCCACAAAGTTTTGTGTCCTTTCACTTCCTAAGTTCCATCATTTCAGCCACATATAATTTGTCTGCAAATGCTTTGAATTTGTACAAGTCCAAAATTTGGACAACTCTACAAAGTTTTATTGTTTGGTAAAGGTTAATTTGTCATCTGTAAATATTGTCATCAATGGAAGAATGAACCTTTGACCAAAAAACCCCGAGTATTAACAACCCAAAGCAAGAAGGCCTTTCACAATCATTGTTGGAAAAGGAGAAAGTACTTGTAATCAGCATTTTTTCTTTTTGTAACAGTGTTTTCAAAAGCCTTCTTCCTGGTAACCAGCACTTCATTTTTTTTTTCCACAATGTTTTTTTGTACCCTATTGCAGACAAATAATAATTTGAGCAACATTCATTTTGTCATCTGCATATGCTTTCAGTTTGATCAAGTCCAAGATATTGTTGTCTGGTAAAGAGTTAAATAGATACCTCCAACATGTCTTCTAAGCTAAACGTCATCTTGTAGTGGCCATGGTTAATTGAGTCACCTTTACACTTCGGAATGAAAAACTCCTGACACTGAAAAGAGAAAAATACTTGATTCTTACCCCTTTTTCCAAAGAATCACATGTGCTTATACCCTTTTGAAAAGGCTTTTGAAAATATTGTGGAAAAAGGAGAAAATGCTGGCAACCAGCATTTTCTCCATTTCCCACAATGTTTTCTAGCCTTTCACAGAGAAATCTGATAACCTGGATTACATTTATATTGCTGTTCTCACAATGTTTAGTACTCCTCAAAGAAAATTTCCATCACTAATACCTCATCTATTTTGTCATCTGCAAATGTTTTCAATACAGATAGGTAAAAGATCTTGCTTTCCAGCAGAGCGTTTCAGCACAAATTTATTTAAGCAGACACTGTAGAAAGAGATCAGACTGCAGGGTACAGATCCTGCAGCCTGATCTTGTATGGACACTGGCCAGCACTTCTCTTTGACGTTCTTGCCACAAAGGCCCTGGAGTTTGACAATTTAATATTTTCCACAGACTGACTAAAAGGCATTTTCAACATTACTTCAGTCCTATCACAGCCACAGTTTACTTTTTAACATGTCCTGGGTTTGATCAGTAACTAGGCAAGGGCTCCACAATGTCCTTTCCAAGAACCCTTCAATGAAAAGCCCTGCACCTTAAACATGGGTTTTACACTGGGATCCCAAGGATGTGAATCCTACGTCTTCATCACTAAGCCATGCAGGACCATTTTGACACACACAGTTGGCAAGTTGCCAATAAAGTGCTAAGCGCAAGTTTGACTTATTATTGGGACAGCAGAGAAAAAGATCACATCGTAATGGATGTGTATTCTGACATAAGATTAAACCCTTTACCACACAATTCCGACTTTTTATGACCCTTACAAAGAAGCCTTTTGAAAACATTGTGGCAAATGGAGACAAGAGGGCCATGATGGCCCTAAAGTCACTCACCTGAGTCTTTTGACCAAACATGACCTGTTTTCAATCTCTTTTGAGATATCATGACAAACATTCTACTAAGCTTTCATAATTATTGGATTGAAATTTGGCCTCTAGCATGTATACAAGCTTTTTCTAGAATTTCTCTCAGTGACCTACTTTTTACACAAACATAGCCAATTTTCCCATTGTAGATATTATCAAAACAAAGATCCTGACCACCTTTCATAAGTATTGGACAGAAAATGTGGCCTCTAGAGCATACACAGGGTTTTTCTAAGATTTGGCCTAGTGACCTAGTTTTTGACCCAACATGACCGATTTTCGAAGTGGTCTGAGATGTCATCAAGACAAACAATCTGACTAAGTTTCATGAGTTTTGGACTGAAAATGTGGCCTCTAGAGCATACACAAGGTTTTTCTAAGATTTGATCTAGTGACCTAGTTTTTTGCCAGACATGACCCATTTTCAAATTTGTCTGAGATATCATCAAGAAAAACATTCTGACCTAATTTCAAGAGTTCTGGACCAAAAATGTGGCCTCTAGAGCGTACACAAGGTTTTTCTAAGATTTGACCTAGTGACCTAGTTTTTGACCAGGCATGACCCAATTTCGGACTCGTCTGAGATATCACAAAGACAAACATACTGACCAAGTTTCATATGTATCTAACTGAAAATGTGGCCTCTAGGGCGTGCAAAAGGTTTTTCTAAGATTTGACCTAGTGACCTAGTTTTGTGCCCAGCATGACCCATTTTCGAACTCATCCGAGATATCATCAAGACAAACATTCTGACCAAGTTTCATGAGTATCTGACTGATAATGTGGCCTCTAGAGCATACACAAGGTTTTTCTAAGATTTGACCTAGTGACCTAGTTTTTCGCCCGACATGACCTATTTTCTAATCTGTCAGAGATATCATCAAGACAAACATTCTGACCAAGTTTCATGAGTATCTGACTGATAATGTGGCCTCTAGAGCATACACAAGGTTTTTCTAAGATTTGACCTAGTGACTTAATTTTTGACCCCCACACGACACATTTTCGGACTCGTCTAAGATATTATCAAAACAAACATTCTGACCAGCTTTCAAGAGTTTTGGACTGAAAATGTGGCCTCTAGAGCGTACACAAGGTTTTTCTAAGATTTGACCTAGTGACATAGTTTTTGACCTGACATAACCCATTTTCGAACTTGTCCGAGATATCATCAAGACAAACATTCTGACCAAGTTTCATGAGTATCCAGCTGAAAATATGGCCTCTAGAGCGTACACAAGGTTTTTCTACGATTTGACCTAGTGACCTAGTTTTTTGCCCGACCTGACCCATTTTCAAACTCGTACGAGATATCATCAAGACAAATATTCGGACCAAGTTTCATGAGTATCTGAATGAAAATGTGGACTCTAGAGCGTACACAAGGTAAAAGTTGACGACGGACGACCCACAACGCACAACGGACACAGCACGATCACAAAAGCTCACCTTGAGCACTTCGTGCTCAGGTGAGCTAAAAATGCTGGTAACCAGCATATTCACTCCTTTTCCCACAATGTTTTCTGCCTACCCAAAACAAATTTTGATTTTTCAGTCACATTTATTTTGTTGTCTGCAAATGCTTTCAATTTGGACTACTAGTGTAGAAATTTTGTCGTTTGGTAAAGACTTAAATGCATCTTTTTGTATATAATCATACCTTTGTACCACTAGATGGTGGTGATCTACTTCTCCCTGGTATTGGTAACAACTCCGACATCGAACATCTTCTTTCAGGTTCTAAATCACATATATGATCTTCTCCTGCGTAACAAAATTTACAAAAAGAATGTAAAAACCTATCTACACAAGAAACATGGCAGGTCAACAAGTAGGCCTGCATACAACTGTCAATGGATTAGGAGCTGAGCCCCAGTAGCTAAGTCTGTAGCGTACAGGACTTGAGAACAGGGGGTCGCTGGTTGGATCCTTGGCAGGTCATCAAGTAGGCCTGCACCCAACAGATCACCTTTTCAATGGATTAGGAAAAATAATCAAAGGACAGCAACTCCAATAGCAATTGCCTGTTCTTATTGCAATTGCAGGTGAACAATTTCTCACACTTGGAAGACTTCCACTAAAATTTCAGCCATATTGGGTTGAAAACTGGGGGCAGAAAAGAGGACAAAAATGTTGTTTACCTTAGTATGAAAAACCTGGTTTCAGTATAACCCTGCATCACCGCCCCCCCACCCCCCCAACTTTGTGGTTGATTGATTGTATGGTGTTTAACGCCGTTTTCAACATTTTTTCAGTTATATCGCGGTGGCCAGTGCACTATCCATGCGGTCCTGGAGTCTTCGCACAATTTTCTTCCAAACCACCGGCTGCTTTCCCACATAATCATCGTCGAAACAATTGTCAGCGGTGGGAGAGGAATGAATCCTGTCGCAGTGACTATCATCAATCCTCGGAAAGAAATTGGCCGAGCCAGGGATCGAACCCTGGACCCCGTATTCTCAAGTCCTGCACGCTACCGACTGAGATACCGGGGCTCGGCTCAACTTTGTGGAGGGGGGAGTTTAATTACAATTATGAAATTGATAGCTAATATAAGTTTTGTCTGTTATTGACATCTTATTGGATTACGTTTTCATAAAGAACTAAGCTGATAGAATTGTTGCAAGCAGAAAGTACTCCCCACCAGCTGCCTTATCACTACCCTGTCAGTGAATTAGGAGAAAAATTCGGATCTCCTGGGACCATATTCACCAACCGTTCTTAGCCTTATTCTCCAAGAATTTCCAAATTGGAAAGAAACACACCATCTGACTGGCTAAACCATTTGGTTTAGCCAATCAGAAAGTGCGTCACTGTCAAATTTGAACTTGAAATCATAATGCTAGGGGTTTTATTTGAAACTTATTAACCCATTTAGAAAATATCCTTTAACCCTTTACCACAGTACAAAATTTAATTTCTGCCAGTATCCAAAGCTTTTGTAAAGACACATCAAATGTGGCCCAAATAATGGGATTTGTCTGTGAAAGAGTAGAAAACATTAGGGGAAAAAAAAAGAAAGTGCTAATAAATACTAAGTTTTCAAATGCCTTCCTCCTCTGGGTCATCAATGCACAGGTTTGTTTGGTAAAGGGCCAATTCATTCTCTAGTAAATGGGTTAAAGCGAGAGATCATCTCTCAAACAGAAAATTCAAATCAGTCCATACAGAGATCTTCTTAAAAAGGTTCTGAGCTAAAAACATCTCAAGCACTTACCATCCATTCCCGTACACACCCCGTCGGAACATGCAATGTCGGAACCGTCATTTGAACTAGGCATACTACAGTTTTCACACCCGTCCCCACATGACGAATAGCCATTATCACTGCTACATCTCCCTAATTGAGAAACTTTATGTCGAGTTTGACCCGGTGACCAGGGGTCAGAGGTGTGTTCACAACTACGACAGCTTTCCATGGAAACTAACGACGTGTTGGAATTGTGATCACCGCAATCATGATGTGAGCTACCTGTACAGGACTGAGCGAAGGTCTTTGTTTTATTGCAGGGCAGTTTGTTGTCATCACACTGTGTTATAAACAAGAAAAATCATCATTAAGGTAAGGTATGGATCATGGGCAACAGCTGTCTGTTACAGTGGCGTTGTCAAGAATTTGATGTTTATTTATCAAAAGATTGAATGCTTGATTGTACAGTAGTAGACGGTTTTCAACAATATTTTAGTTATATTGCAGCAGCCAGTGCAACTATCCATGCTTTCCTGGAGTTACTTTTACCAGTACTCCACACAATATTCTTTCCAAGCCATTGGCTGCTTTCCAACATAATCATCATTGAGACAATGATCAGCTGTGACAGAGGAATGAATCCTATCGCAATGATTATCATCAATCCTCAGAAAGAAATTTGTTATGCAGGGGATCGCTACAGACTGAACATACAGAGATGGCATTTATCAAAAAATCTTGAACCAATTACATAAATGTAACAGAGCCACTTTTTTTCTGGTTCGGCTTTCTTCTAATCATTTCAAATTATTTTTATATTTAAATAACCACTCTATTTTCATTGCAAGGGTATGTTTGTAATTACCTCTTATCAGGGAAAATTTAGAAAAATACATCAGAATAATCACATAAAATGAATATAGACAAATACTGCCACATTGCTTTAACTCTTTACCGAATAACAGGATGAGGGACAAAATGCTAGTCCAAATTGAAAAGATTTGCACAGTACATGTAACTCAAAAAATTAAATTTATCTTTCATAGAGTAGAAAACATTGTAGAAAAAGGGGATAAATACTGGTTACTAGCATTTCCTCCTTTTCTCACAATGTTTTAAAAATACTTCTTCCTCAGGTTTGCTTGAATTCTGGATTGTGTGGTAATGGGTTACCAGCATTTTCTCCTTTTCTCACAGTGTTCTCAAAGGCCTTCTTCCTAAGGGTTGCTTAAAGACAAGACTGTGTGGTAAAGGGTTAACACATTAAACATTACTTTACGCCAATTCATCCTATTTGAAAAACACATGTTAAAAGTTGTAGTCTTGTTCAATAACTCTTTACAAAATGACACAATGTTGGACTAATTCAAAATGAAAGCATTCACAAACGACAAAGAAAAAATGTGACTCAAAAATTGAAAATTGTTTTGGGAAGTTTAGAAAACAATGTGGGGAAAGGAGAAAATGCTGGTTAGCAGCATTTTCTCCTTTTCCCACAATGTTTTCAAAAGGCTTTTTTCAACTGGGTCATTAGAAGTCAGTAATGTGTGGTAGGGTTAGTTAAAGAAGGTATTAGGCAAAAATACTGAAGAAAAGACACCAAGTATTATACCACTGATAACATTCTGACAGAAGGATAAAAATATTCTCTATCCGTCCACTTACTTTAACACAGTGGGCCTCCTCTTCTTCTTCTTCATCCTCTTTATTCTCATTTTCCTTTTCATGAGTTTTTCCCGCTTTAGCTTTCTTCCGTTTCTTTTTCTGTCGTTTCTTCTCCTGTCGTTGTTCCTTCACTCTCTCTTCCTCTATCAATTCCTCACACATGAGCTCCAAATTTGACACGCCTTGCTTCTTTTCCAATGCCATCTTAACCAGGAGGAAAAAAAAAACATGAACATAAATCAGAGGCAAAGAAAAGTGAAAGAACTCATTTTCAGGACTATAATGCAGTAACACTTTTGCTGTGGTACTCATTGTGGTTGTTGTATCCCGAAAATTCCAATTAAGGATAGGGCACCCTAATGGGATTTGTGTAACATAGCCTTTCATCGCCAAAATATTGCACAGATTCGGCTTAGACTCAGGTAATCTGTAATTGATGTGGGGAACCAGCGTCTATCGGCCGATCAATAATAGATTACCCGAGTCTTAGCCGAATCTGTACATTTTTCCGCGATGAAAGGCGATAGTACACAAATCTCATTAGGGTGCCCTATCCTTAATACCCACAAAAATAGGATATACTCTAAATAATTTCTGAAATACAACCCTTTATAATTCATCAAGTCCTCCAATTACTATTACTAAAGGATTTTCCTTTTTAGCAGATTTGTATAGCAAATCTGCTGTGATTGAACGAGCAGAACCAAATACACCATGCATAACAATGCATATGCGCTCACTATCAGCTTTGTATAGCAGGTCTGTCTTATATCATGAGTTTGACCCGAACCCCGTCATACATGCTCTTGAGTTGCAATTAAACAATTGTGTGTGTCAGCAAAACTAACGGTGTCAAACACAACGAAACAGAATGGGACAGTGATACTTTTTTAGGTAGATAATGAATGGAAGCCGATTCCAAGGTGATTATGAGGAGTTACAAAGCGTTTGACAAGCATGATCAACACAATAACATATACACAGTTAAGTGCCAAGTGTGGGATCTTATCGTTGCTTGAAAACTTTTTTTTTTTGGACGCACATATTGTAAGCACTTATGAAAGTTTGAACATTAATTTTATATGTGAATATTCAGCTGTTTTTGGAATATTTGACTATTCAGTCCCATCCCTGATAATTGTCTTATTGATTAAATTCAACAAAGAAATTAATAACACTGTTTTTTGGTTAAACCTGGAATTTGCCGATGTGATTGCTTACTAGTTTCTATACCAACTGAAAACACTCAAAACTCTTCGAGGCTTAAGTGTTCAATCTAGCTTTGCTTGTAAGGGGGCCCATCGGGCCCACAGACTTTGAATTAGGAGCCATTTTGGAAAACGCGGGGCCACACATACAAAATCATACTTTATTACCTTAATGTTAACCTTTTTATTCAACAAGTGTTGCCTTTTTATTTAACAAGTATATTCTCATTCATTTATCAATGAATACCATCATTTTGCAGAAATGCTGATGCAACCTTGTTTCCACCATTAATTTAATCCTAAAAGAAAAGAAAATGACAAAATATGTCTGTCAATGGTAAACTTTTGAAAATTCTAATATCCCGTCACAGAGGGATTTAACTTCCCTGTCGATCACTCAAAGTAGCGTTAATTTTTCTCATCATAAACTAACCAACTTTTGAACCGATCATCGGGGTGCCATTTTGGTTGAAACTTGCGTTTCTGTGGGGTATTAATATCGTTGCTTAAATGGGTATGTACTCAGTTTTACCACTAGCATTCTATTTCAATGGTACACTCACCCCCTGGGCTGAAAATCTGGGGTTAAGATTTCGTATGAGAGGGTAGGACAATAATGGTTCCCAACTAGAGGTAAAGCAATCCATATTGATGATTTACGACAAAAAAGTCGGCTATATTAAGATATCTATGTAAATTTACTGCTTAAAGTCATCAAAAAGTTGAAAAGGCAGTCTGAAGCGACTCTGATTGGGCAATGTCAGAGACATTTTGTTGTGTCATGGGTTTCATGTTTTTTTTGCACCGATCGAATTTTCATGTCTGTTAACTTCTGGATAGGTTATTTCCGTATGGTCTGACATAAATTTGTCAATAAACGTAACAAGTAACTTCAAAATCTGTCATTTTACAAAAGATAAGCGGATAATGGCCTTTTGTCCATGTGTTTTCTTACATGAGGTCTCCCGTGTAACCAATATTTGGTACGTGAATTTCAAGTCTGTAACGTGATTTACGCAGTAATTTGCGCGAGATGAGCAGTGGGTACTGGCCCGATTGTGCTTTCCTAAGTAACATTATAAACAGCTTTTGCCATTTTTCGCCCCATTAAGGCTTCCAAAATACTCAGAAAATCACCTCATTGCGATACTGAATGATCAGCAGAAGCTCAAAGAATCGTAACCTCTGATACCCACTATTCTGCCGAAACTGTCCGACACAGAGATCCATAACAGTCTATCCGTTGGGTTATCAATAAATTCTCACTAGAAAGCTCGGCATTATGTTTCTTGAGCGGAAGAAAGTAGAAACAGACGAAATGACTCCAATTCGTGGAATGGCACTTTTACGATCGAGTGCGCCCGACAGGCCCGAGGTTGGTTTAGAATTGCGCAATCTGGGACTTTAGGGAGCCCATGGCGCAATGGCGCGCTCTAGATTTAACACTGGGCTTTTTTAGTGAATATCTTACCTCAAAACTCTGTTTTAAAGCATCAACACCCAGATAAAACAATATCTTCCATGTTTGTTCTTCCGCTTTCAACTTCTGCCAGATTTTATGAAGCCTTTCATACGTGTGTATCCCCAAACAGGTTAAAACTTCCTCCTGGGCAATATCTAACGTTTTGGCATGTCTATCACGACGGCTGTTACTGCTAAAAATGAAAAAAGTTGTTGTTAACCCTCTACCATATAATGCTGGGTTTTAACGACCCTGAGAAAGAAGCCTTTTGAAAACATTGTGGGAAAAGGAGACAATGCTGGTAACCAGCATTTTCTCCTTTTCCCACAATGTTTTCTACCCTATCAAAGACAGAAATCAAAATTTGAACTACATTCAAATCATCGTCTGCATATGCTTTCAATTTTGACCAGTCGAAAATTTTATCATCTGGTAATGAGTTTAGAAAACTGAGAAATACATATACCAACATACAATGCAGAGTTTGGACAATCCTGAGAGAAGTCTTATAAAACACTGTGGAAAGAGAAGAAAATATGTATAACCATTATTTTTTCCTTTTCAGACAATGTTTTTTACCCTTTAAAAGGCACAGATCTTCATTCTGGCCACATCTAATTTAGGGTCTTCCAGTGCTTTCATTTCCAAGAAGCTTAGACTTCTGTTGATTGATTGATTGATTGTATGGTGTTTAACGCCATTTTCAACATTATTTCAGTTATATCGCGGCGGCCAGTGCACCTATCCATGCTTTCCTGGAGTCTCTTTTACCAGTACTCCGCACAATTTTCTTTCCAAGCCACTGGCTGCTTTCCCACATAATCATTGTCGAAACAATGGTCAGCGGAGGGAGAGGAATGAATCCTGTCGCAGTGACTATCATCAATCCTCAGAAAGAAATTGGCCGAGCCAGGGGTCGCAGCCAGGGATCAAACCCTTGACCCCGTGTTCTCAAGTCCTGCACGCTACCGACTGAGCTACCGGGGCTCGGCTTAGACTTCTGTAATATTGTAAAGAGTTAACACTTTACCACATGATACAGAGTTTTAATGACCCTTAGGAAAAATTCTTTTGAAAACATTCTTGGAAAAGGAGAAAATGTGGATTATCATTTTCCTTTTTCAATAATATTTCTACCCTTCCAATGGCAAATCACATCCTTTGAATACATTAAATTTGTCATCTGCAAATTATTCCAATTTGGAAAAGTCTAAAATTTTTGTCGTTTGATAGAGAATTAACATGGTCCATTTAAGACAAGAAACAACGAATATTTCGCAAAATAGTTAAAATAACCTTACTCTCACAACAAAATTAAAATAAGTACTGTCACAACAAAAATACAAAATTCCCCTTCCACAACAAAGCTTTAAACCCCTTCTTTGCCAAAGGCAAAAACATGGCCTTTTGTGGACAGCATTGCTCAAGATCAGACTGAAGAGACATTTAGCTTCAAATGTTCAATCCATATTGGCCGTTTGTTTAGTCAAGCCCATGGGATAAAAATATGACTATAAGTATATTGAATTCTCAGCTGTACGAGAGAGGATGTTTTAAAAAAAATCTGGCAGAGAATGAAAACCCCTTACCAAAAGACCAAAATTTCAGACTTGACCAAATTGAAAGCATTTGCAGATGACAAAATAAATGCAGATCAAATGGTAATTTTTGTCATTGATAGGATAGAAAACGTGGGAAAAGGAGAGAATACTGGTAACCAGCATTTTCTCCTTTCCCACTATGTTTTCTACCCTACGAAAGAGAGAAATCATCATTTTAGCAACATTAATTTGTCATCTGCATGCTTTCAATTTGGTCCAGTTCAAATTTTTGTCATTTGGTGCAGAGTAATCTAACCAAGGCTGCTATGCAATAAAGTGCAAAGATTTACGAAAATTATTTAGGATTGTATATACACATACACAATCAATGCCTTACTCAAAGATATAAGCTGGCATCAAGTTATGCATATATTTACACAAATCGTAAAGTAATGCAGTTGCATGAAACTTGTTTCAGACTTGATGCTTGCTTGCAAATTTCACGTGTACACAGTTTAGTGAAAGACAGCCCCGGCCATCCTAAGAAGATCCATTCCTCACCTTCCAACTAATTCCGGCTCTGCCCTCCCAATCAAATGAGCGATAAAGTCAGTATCACAGAGCATATGTATGTGTCGATCTTGAGGACAACACCTCAGCTTCTCGTAGAGGGCTGGGCAATACCCCTTCTCTTTTGTACTGTCCACTTCTCCCACTAGAATACTATAGGCCCTCAATACTTTGGACTTGCACTCTGAACAAAACCTAGAAATATACAAAATATACTTAAAGATGATTGATTGTGTTGTGTGTCAACCCGTTTAACCAATCACAATACTATCCAGAGTTTGAACAACTATGGAAAGGTGGAACATTGTGGAAAAAGCAGACTGTAATGTGTGAAAAAGGAAGGGATGAACTATTTGCATAATAAAAGTAATATAATCTACACTAACTGCTCTTTTGATAAGTGTTACTTCTTGATAGTTATTACTCGAATAAATTGACCTGAAATTGACCTTTATGCAAGGAATAATTAAAGAGTTATATATTTATATCATCGGGTATAATCGGACGGTACGGCAATTCTGTTACCGGTAAATGTCGGGTTTGACCCTTACTGTGCCATGGTCAAAATAAGAAGCTTTTGTGAATGACATAGATCAAGATCAGACTGCACAGAAAGTGCATCTTGGATTTATGTCACCCGTCTCGTATTACCAAATTAAACCAACAAAATAATGTTTATTTTAGGTATTTCAAGTATTCTTTAAAGACACGATGAATCTATTAGCTGCATGAAGAGTTGAAAAATGTTCACATAGTTCCGCATTCAGACGACAGTAGGCGAAGCTAAGTTTGGACAATAATTCAAGCATGTAATGTATGGTAATACAGGTAATTTATTTCATGTCAATTTGTTCAATAGTAATAACAACTTCCAAAGTTTGAGGTAAATATTTTCAATGATGACAGAAATGTCAGAAAATGTCAAAGTTTTCCCAAGACAACAGCACAAACAATGAAAGGTCTAAGACAATACCTCTATGTTTTCTTTGAAAACACCTGAGTTAAACATAACGATATATGCTACATGGCCCGCAACACGTGAAAAGGGGCATTCGGATATTTGCGTAAAATGTAGTCCCAGATCAGCCTGCACAGTCCGCACAGGCTAATCCGACATGGCACTTTCTATTTTTATATAATTTTCTGTTTTGCACAAGTGTACTGTAGGACAAAATCCAATGCAGTCATAAAGTGCCATCTCGGATTAGCCTGTGCGGACTGCGCAGGCTGATCCGAGACGACACTTAACGCAAATGTCCTACTGTCCTTTTTCGTGTGTTGCAAGCCATATGATATATATAAAAGACTATCATACCTATGTTTACGGAGGTAGTTTTCCAAGGTGTCAAGAAGGCTGTCAGCATCCACTAACACCACTTCTTCTCTACATTCTTGAGACAGCAAGTCCCAGACATCCATCCAGCTCCTAGTAAAAAAACATAATAAGGTAAAAAATACCGAAAATAATGGTAAAACATGAGATTGTTTGGTGGATGATTCACATAAGTGCGCACATGACTACTTCAGTGCTCAAACTTCTTTCCTACATTAGCAAAAATGAAAAAATGGTGAGTAGTGAGACCATCAGAGAAAAATATCTCCTGTCACTATGTTGATTGATAGATTGATTGAACTAGAGTTTAACGCAATTTAACAGTGTAGGTCACATCATGACAGTCAGTGCACCTACACATGTCTTTCCTTGTTTCCTCACACCAGTACTGACACAACTTCTTTCCAAGTCACTGACTACCCTGTCACCATGACTTTCATCAATCAGGCATAGAATTTTTGCTGACCAAGATGTAAAAATCCAATGACTTACAACTAAGAATCCCATGACTAGTAGACCTGTATGTTTCCATTAATGCCTTTACCGCACAATCCTGAGTTTTAACTAGCCTTAAAGAAGAACCCTTTCAAAGACAACTGTCATCATTTGAGCCACATTTAATATGTCGTCTGCAAACACTCTCAATTTGGACAGATTGATTGATTGTATGGTGTTTAACGCCGTTTCCAACATCCTTTCAATTATATTGAGGTGGTCAGTGCACCTATCCATGCTTTCCTGGAGTTTCTTTTACCAGTACTCTGCACAATATTCTTTCCAAGCCTGTGGCTGCTTTCCCACATAACGATCATCGAAACAATGATCAGGGGTGAGAGAGGAATAAATCCTGTGGCAATGACTATCATCCATTCTCGGAAAGAAATTGGCAAAGCAAGGGATCGAACCAGCAACCCCGTTCTTGAGTCCTGTACGCTACCAACTGCGCCACCGGGGCATCGGCTCAATTAGGATAGATCTGAAGTTTCTTTTTTTGATAAAGAGTTAAGCTACCACTGCTTGGCATAACCTAATATGACATTTAGTGAACTGTTATAAACATGTTATAGAAATAATACTGGCAATGAACTTACCCTGTCATTTTAGTTTTATGTGTTTCCAGGGAGTGTAGATTACAACGTTTGTTCTTTTTGCTCTTTGGAATTGACTCTACCATAGACGAATACTTAGCTCTGAAATCAAAACAAAAAAAATCTCTCTGAAATGTTAGGGCCTTTTGACACTTTCCTAATGAACTTCTGGTCTCTCTTTATCAGAACTACAAATACAATTCTTTCAAAGCTCCTGGCTGCTTCCTGGGTCCGTAATCACGAACCATTCTTATGAACAGTCTTTGTCTTGTTCTCCAAAGTTTTCAAATTTTGAAAGTAACACAAATGGTTTAGCCAATCAAAAGTTTTTTTACTTTCAAACTTAGAAAATGTTGAAGAATAAGACTGAGAATGTTTTAAAGAGTGGTTAGTGAATACAGACCCTGTAGTTATGAATTAACCTTTTAGCACAGCATCATAGACAAAAATAGTGGCTTTTAACGATGTATGTGACAAATTTTTCTAATGGACAGATTCTTTTTAAAACTTTGCACATACAAAACTTGTCATGTCTCTAGGCGATTACATTAAAAAAAGTTATGGGTCACCGTGCTTGTTTCTGAGAAATTTACCTTTAAAAAGGGTATATACAGCTCCAAAATTCAGCTTATATTGGAATTAACATACTTCTCTTTAATAGTCAGTAAGACAGACAAATTACCAGAAGATTATACAAATATACGTCATTTTGATGAAACTCATTTAGTTTTGCACAAAAAAATATATAAAAGCATGGTTTTGAGCATGGTAAATGTACAAATTTACATGTTATATATGGACCATTGAGTTAAAAAGGGCGATAATTTGACCGAATTAAGGGTTAATCTTTAATAAATACATACTTTCTAATGGACATATTTTTCTTAAATACATTTCGGTGTTATCTGTTACTAGGGTAAAGGAAATTGTGATCACTCTTCGTTTCGTTGTTGATTTTGGGTGGGTAAGGCATTTTTGTGTTGTCGCTGGTAATCGAGGCGTTGCATTCCTTGTGTTTCTTTATATATAGGGGAGTATTTTTTTCATATTTAATCACATATTTTCATTATAGAATGTCAAATTCCTGTGAATGGACCAACATCTTCGCATTACAAACACATTTATTCTTGGATGCACAAATTTTAGAGCATCCTCAGTTGACGACCATGAAAAATCTAAATCTTTGCTTTTGTTGAATTTGATTCGGTCTGACAAGTAATGACATTCAGCAGACAATAAATAGAGTGAACAAAAATTTCAGTGACTTTTGAAAGTCTTAATGAGTGGAGAAATAGCTTAATATCATTAAATGCATAAAGCTGCTGTAACTGTTACCTTTCTTTCTTACGTTTTTTACTTGTTGTGTTAAATTTGATTCGGTCTGACAGATTTTCTTTCGGTCTGACAGATTTTCAGGCCTTGTCAGACCAAATGTCTGACACTTTTTATGAACTTTCTGGAAGTCTGCATGAAGCCCCCTTTTTCCATGACACAGCAATAAATTCCAAAACCCTGACAAATAACACTAGGTCACATGATCTGTGAAAATCTCATCCAAATCAGTTGAGGTATGTCCAGTAATTAAAGAGATATTGGTGAAAAATGAAATATAACATAAAGCCCCCTTTTTCCATGATGCAGCTATGAATCGCAAAACCTTGACAATATGCGCTACGTCGCATGATGAAAAATATTCTGTGAAAATTTTATCCAAATCCGTCAGGAAATGTGGGAGGAGTTGCGTTCACAAGAAATGGAATGAAATATAACATGAAGCCCCCTTTTTCCATGACACAGCTACAATCGCAAAACCTTGACAATATGCTATAGGTCACATGATGAGAAACATTCTGTGAAAATTTTATCCAAATCCATCAAGAAATGTGGGAGGAGTTGCGTTCACAAGAAATGGAATGGAATTTAACATGAAGCCCCCTTTTTCCATGATGCAGCTACGAATCGCAAAACCTTGACAATATGCGATAGGTCACATTATGAGAAACATTCTGTGAAAATTTTATCCAAATCCGTCACAAAATGTGGGAGGAGTTGCGTTCACAAGAAATGGAATGAAATATAACATGAAGCCCCCTTTTTCCACGACACAGCTACAAATCACAAGACCTTGACAATATGCGATAGGTCACATGATGAGAAATATTCTGTCAAAATTTTATCCAAATCCGCCAAGAAATGTGGGAGCAGCTGCGTTCACAAGAAATGGACGGATGAAGGGACGGACAGACGGAGAAGACAACGCCAATATATGTCACCTCCGGCGGCATAAAAAAAAAAAAAAAAAAATGAATCTAATGGCTAATTTAATCAGAATAAATTAAGTACATTCTGTGGCAGTCTGTCCTTAGATAGCAAATACAACAACTACAAGATTCTAAAAGATGGAATTAATCTTGGGGTGCTTGAGTAGACCCAAGCGACATTATCAAATTATCAATCAAGAAATAAGACTGATCTAATTGTGCAGTCTGACCTTCATCTTCAGTCCAGCAAAGGCAACTATTGTTGTGATAGGTGCTTTTGTGAAAGTTAAAGTGAAACACTTACCCATGGATGTAGAAAAGGGAGTACAGGGCTCGTGGATCAAACAGGTAGTTGCGTTTTAAAGACATAAGGGCAGTTTTGGTGATTATCAAAGGCTCTATTGCAGGGTGCTGTGACTTTACAAGTTGTGTAAACAATCTCTCCACACTGAAAAAAAAAATAACATCATTCTAACCTTTTACTACCCAAGAACTAATAGAATTTGTCTTTCAAAAAATAGAAAACATTGTGGTAAAAGGAAAAAATGCTGGTTACCAGCATTTTCTCCTTTTTCCACAATGTTTTCAGAAGCTTTCTTCTCCAAAGGTGGTTAAAAGTCGGGGTTGTGTGATAAAGGATTAAGGTTCAATAAGTTTTAAACCACAATTGCAACAGATGACTAGTCAAGTTCTTTTTCTGATAATGTTTTCAATTTAGTTAAAAATGAAATAATCGACCATACATTGTATTTCTTTCAGTATAACATTTCCTGTTTAGTTCTGTCCATGCCATAGGCTGCTCCCACACATTTATTAACAAACTTTTCTCTTGACAATTTTAACTCTTTACCACATGGCAAAATATAGACTTATCCATGCTGAAAGCAGTTGTAGATGACAATCTAAATGTGCCTAGCTTTATGAGATTTGCCTGTGAAGGAGTAGAAAACACTGCGGGAAAAGGAGAAAATGCTGGTTGCCAGCATTTTTTCCTTTTCCCACAATGTTTTCAAAGGCTTCTTCATCAGGGTTGTAAAAATTCGGGATCGATTGGTAAAGGGTTAAAAACTCAAAAGCCAAGAAATAACTGGCTCAGCAATATTTATCAAAATAGACGGATATTTGGCAAAATAACAGCTAGCAGTCATGCAGATTTCTATGATTATTACAGAATAGTGACAAATGTTTACCAAGGAAGAGATTCATGGGTGATGTGAAAAATGTCCAATCATCATACACATGTATGCATATAATATTTTAAGTTCCATCCCTTTCAAAAATTTGAGAATTAACCTTCAGAGCATTTGTCTGGAATATTTTGATAATATCTCCTATTTCTACAATTTAATGAAACAAGGGACCGATGAAACAAACTTGATTGGTCTTTTGTTCCATCTCGGAAGAACATCACTGTTTTATCAAATAAGTCCAAAACACTCTATTTGAGGGTCATCTAGGTTGGTAACTAAACCAACTTTGCTATGTATATTCAGATCAACATCAATAGTGTACATGTATTGGATTCTTGCTGAACGAACTTTGTTTGCAATAAATAATTCATTGTATATGTATATACTTTTTAATCATTGGTAGAAAACCTTGTGACAAAGGATGATACTGCTCTGGAAGATCAACTTCACCCTTTATCAGATTGTTTTTAAAACCTGTCAGTAGTCTTAGCTTCTTCATTTCACCCTTAACAACGCAATCCCAACATGATAGGAAAAGGAGAAAATGCTGGTAAGCAGCTTTTTCTCCATTTCACACAATGTTTCCTACACTTCTAAAGACAAATGCTGTCATTTCAGCAACATTTAATGTGTCATTTGCATATGATTTCGATATGCAGAAGTCTAAAATTTTGTCATTAGGTAAAATAAAGGGCTATAGATTTTGAATTAACCCTTGGGCTGCCAAGCTCGACTCACCGACGTTTTGCAGACAGTGCAGATCAAGATCAGACTGCACAGAAGGTAAGGAGATATATTTCCCTTAAAAATACCTTTGAAATAGCAAAATTTGGTTTTTGCTGTTGGCTTGAAAGTTTCATTGCACTTTATTTAGCAGGATAAAGGCAAAAATTTAGTTTTGGACCAATTTCTGCCTGTTATTGAACTTTTCCATGTAGTTTAAGTATCTATCTAATGCAATATTTACCTTCTTCTACAACCAACACAGGGCACAGAATGTGTAAGTAAATTGATGATGTCTTTGTATGTGACCAGCATAGCAACAGCAATTTCATCATTTGTAAGCATGTTGAACCTCTGCACAAATCTCTCCATATCCTTACATTTTATCCCACTAACATGATCACAGTCAATGCACTTATCAGCAAATTGGACAACCATCTGAAAAAGGAAGAGAATTATTGATTGTAAGGTGTTAAATGCTATTTCCAACATTATTTCAGCTATACCATGGCGGCCAATGTATCTATCCATGCTTTCCTGGAGTTCTTTCCTACCAGTAGTTTGCACAATATTCTAACCAAGCCACAAGCTGCTTTTCTACATAACCATCGTTGAAACAATGGGCAGAGAGAATAAATCCTGTAGCAATGACTATCACCAATCCTCGGAAAGAAATTAGCGAAGCCGGGGATCAAACCAGCAACCCCGTTCCTTAATCCTGTACGATTCTGACAGAGCCATCTGGCCTTGGCTAAAAAAGGAAGAGACAACGGCTTGATTCATTTGGTTTTTATTGGAGTAAATGGAGTTTAATGCCATTTTAACAGCTTAATTAGGTCGTATCATGGCAGTCAGTGATGCACCCATGTGTTTCCTGGCTTTCTCACACTAGAACTGAAACAATTTTCTTTCCAAAGCCACTGACTGCTTTTCTCATAATCATATGCATCAGAGGTGAGAGGCGAAAAATCGCCAGAAAGAAAGTTCGCTGCAACCAGGTATCGAACCCGCAATCTCCAGGTCACAAGTTAGATACACTAACCATTGAGCTATCTGGCCGGGCACAAAGAATTGAATGTTAGAGTGATCATATAATGTTTTACATCACTTTCAACATGAGTTTAGTCACATAACAGCAACAACTCACTTACTCATGTTTGTCCTAAGTTTCACAAGTACTAGGTTATGGCTCGGAAACATCTAGCCCAAACAAAGCCCCGTGGAAAGCTCAAAACCTTGGCCCAGGATTGAACCCAATTGCCTCAGACTGCTTATCTTACACCTTCAACACTGAGCCACACTGGGCCCAGAGACAAATAAAGATGGAAGCTTTTTTTTTTTTGTATATCACTTTGTCTATGTATTTTTAGTTACATTAGTTACAATGAAATCTTCAGTATCACTTTACAGTCTGTTGACTGTTTTTTTTTTATCTTCCACAAGACTTCTTTAGCCATACAGAGGATGCTCAACTCGATATGTCTGGGCTTCATTTTAATCCCATCCACAGTCTTCTTGTGTGTGTTTATGTATTGTGAACTTACTGACCACAACAAACATGTATAATATCAATTGAGCCTGGCTCTGTGAATTTGCGGTTTACTGAATCTGCAAAAGGTATCGATCCAGGTCAGCCTGCGCAGTTGACAAGTAGAATCTCTGCAGCTCTCAATTAGCAGGATGTAGGCTACCACTATTTTTCTTCCATTATTTTTGTTGTGATCGTTGGCGAGTTATAAGTAATTGCAGATATGTTAAAAAACTACTTCTTTTTTATCAGTTAGTATGAAGCTTTAAATGTAAATACTGTAGGGGTTAGCTACATGCAAATGGTAAAAATTTTTGTTGACAGTTTCATGATGTGGGTGGGGTGTCTGACCTTGGCCTTTATCTCTTTAACCATACTGTAACTTGAATTATTCGTAGTACAGGCTAGAAATATATATTAAACAGTTACACCCTGTATAAAAGATAATCCATAAAGCTAACGTTCTTACAGTTAATGCATCATCCACTACGAGGGGTATCTGCCTTCTCTCGAACTGGTAGTCGTCAGAACGACAAACAGCTATAAGTTTCGCCATGTTTTGAGAGTTTATAACATTTGAAACGTGTAAAAATATCTATTTAGGACTTATGAAAACTCAGAAATGAATTTGTGCACTGTAACATATGCTGTTGTTAAGGCTAATATCGGCTGAAGAACTTTCGCCCCATGTAGGAATTTCCGAGGTTTTCAAGTTTTTTGACCGAACAACACAGCCACAGCTATTTGTTCTTCCGCAAATGTCATCTGCCAGATTGAATTGAGGACAGAATTTACAACGAAAAAACTCTTAAAGAACTTTTCTTGTACTTCTGACGAAAAGGTATTGCATTTTAAAAATAACTGTCAAAGATCTAAAGTAATATTTTCGGTTATTTGTTGAGCGGTCAAATTGGCGAATGAACACAAACGTGAATGAAAGTAGTTCGTCCGAACTCGGAGAAAACTGCTTATCTGTAATTGCCTTACGTTGGTCTAAAATGTAGTGGTCTTAACCCTTGGATGTCAGAAGATTCGGACCCAAGAAGATTCGGCCCCAGGCCGACCAGCGATTTTCGAGAAGATTCGGCCCCAAAGTTGAGAAGATTCGGCCCCGAGGTTGAGAATATTCGGCCCACGATGTTTTATAGTATTTTTAGAGAAATATCTGAAGGAATAGAATTACTCTTCGAAACACCATAGTAACTATTATCTCTCATAGATGTTTTGCAGAGCATAATGATCGAAATTAGCGTGTTTTGTCGCCATTTATCATAGGATAAAGATTTGTTTCTTTTATCCTGCTTTTGGGAAGATTCAGCCCGTATGTTAAATGAGTTGGAGGTTTTGGTAAAACCAAAGGTAAAGAACACAGTACTGTAACTTTTACTTTTAATACTTCCTTATCATTTTTTTTTTTTTAAACTTGTTAAGTAGTATTCAGATCGACAAGATTGTCATGAATTGTGTTTTTCTCCGATACATAGACAGAGACAGGTGTTAGATAGAAAGCCAGGTGAAGGTGTGATAAACATCATTCTGCAATATCTCTATCCATTATCTTTTACACTTGACCTTAAAAAAACAATTTACCCTACACGCCCTTTACACCCTTTACCAGATAAGAACAAAGTTAGACTTTTCCCAGTTGCAGACGACAAATTAATTGTGGTTCAAATGATGCGATTTGTCTCCAAAAATGTAGAAAACATTGTGGAAAAAGGAGAAAATAATGTTTACCAGCATTCTTTCATTTTCCCGCAATGTTTTCAAAAGTCCTTTTGCTCAGGTTCATTTTAACTTGGGATTGTGTGGAAAAGGGTTAACGGAAGTTGATATTTACCAAAACCTCTGCCACCCCTTGACATGAAGCTTTGCCGAGTCTTTGAATATTTCATTGTGTATTTAATCTATTGACGGTTGGTACAGAGCTGTGTTTCAGCCTATCCTATGCTACCAGCCCCCGCATAATTACATCAGACAGTGTCAAAGATCATACATGAACTAAAACACACACACCTACACATGAAATACACAACACCTATTTTTTTTATATTTCATCAGAAATCGTTTCATAAATAGTAAATCGATTTAAATAAACCACTAATAATCATAATTTAAAGGAAAATAAGAAACAAAAATCTTAATTTCCTTTCCCTTTAGACTGTGATTAACTTTTGCAGTTTGTAATAGATTTAAAGATGCATCTGTGCTCGTTTTCATTCAGTTTTGTAAACAACTTTATTTTATGAAATTATAATCATTCTTGTACCTACGTGCCAAATGTTACCCCTGAAGATTGCACAGATTGCGACGGATAGAAAATGCATTTCATTCTATTGCAGCTAGCCATAGACATAACAACCACAGTTTCCAGTTTAAATCGAAGACAAATCCCTGGCGTCTCTTTATCACATACAATTTATATCGATTTTTTATCTACTTTTACACGGCTATCTAGATTCTACACATTGTAAAGTTGTAACAGCGTTTGTTTACTCTCTGGCTGTGAGGGTGCATCGTTAAACAACTAAAGTAAACCACATTTATATCAATGTGCAACATTACGATAAAGTCAACTACAAATTAATCAAAACAATCATTATGAATTAAGTCTTTAATGACCAGGTATGCATATTGCCCTCAAACTATGAAAAAGTAGTTTCAGTCATTAATTTTACAGTTGTTTGAAGGTGAATCTGCAATCGTTACACAACATTAAGTGAAAACAACAATATCGACACAATGAACATAATCTAAAATTGGGGCCGATTTTTCTTCTCAATAGGGCCGAATCTTCTCCTATGTGGGCCGAATCTTCTTGGGTCCGAATCTTCTCAACTTTCTGCTTTGGGCCGAATCTTCTTGGGTCCGAATCTTCTTCCATCCTTAACCCTTTACCACACAGCAAAATTTTAGACCCGTCCAAATTGAAAGCATTTGCAGATGACAATTTCATAGTGGCTAAAATGATGCAATTTTTCTTTAATGGTAGAAAACTTTGAGGGAAAAGGAGAAAATGCTGGTTAAAGTTGTTATTGTGTGGTAAAGGGTTAAATGTGGTCTAAAATCCGACACGAAAAATAGAGCTCCGAAACTACCAAACTAATCATATTTTACTCTTTTCTACGAAAAACTACCTCTAAAACGCTAAATTATGCTCATAATCTTTACCTTTCAGCGATGTGAATAAACCAACCAGAGCACAAGCTGACTCATGAAACCAAATTAACCAAAGAAAAAGTTAGAAGTCTGCAAGAAGTCAGGATGCTACAGACAAAAATAAGTCAAACCTTCAATAAACTGGCAGGCTTGGGAAAATGGATGAGTGTTTGCTTAAAACAGGTGTATGGCCGTGTTTATTTTCACACATTTGAATTTTACACCTTTTCAAAGACAAAAAATATTTGATACATGTAGTTTTAGGAGTTTCAAAAGAAATTTTGAAAAATCTAAATATCCCGCTATAGGACAAAGGTTGGTAAATAGAGGTGGTCACACAGAGAGGATAGAATGTATAACTGAATATAAATTACAGCATAAAAATCTTGAAATAAGAAACTTGATTTCAAGTTTTAGCCATGTTTTCCTTTGGTACAACTTGATGGGATGTTGGTTCCATAGAAAATCTTCTTTGGAAATGTTTACCTATTTCAAAATAAAAAAAAAAGACATGAAGGAGGACTTACAGTTTTTTCAAAATATTGTTCCTAAGAGATAGTTACTTCCTAGATTATACAGCATAGGATCTTGTTCCAACGAGATGATATTCTGTTTGTTGGAACAAAATGATAAACCATTTACAAGATGAAAAAACTTAAGACATGTCCACATGAATTTTAGTATTTGCATACAACAAATTAAATGTGGCTTAGACGGTATTTGTCTTCGATAGCATGGAAAACATTGTAGAAAAGGAAAAACTGGTGGTAAACACATATATATCATTTTGTCATATGCGTACAGTGTACTGTATTTCAACTCTGTTTTCAAACATTTTACTCAGGGTTGTAAAAACATAGCTGTGATTTTAACCCTTAAAGTTCACAACTATATAGTTACTTTTGCAGTCAGTGTAGATCAAGATCAGACTGCACAAAATGTGCAGTCTGATCTTTTATCTACACTATTATCTTTGCTGAGATATTCTAGATAAAATCAACCTTGATATTGCATGAATATGGGTCTTATTTCTAGATTTAAAATGTGTTCATTTGGCACTTTAACCCTTTACCGCACGATGCTGACTTTTAATGACACTGAGAAAGAAGCCTTCTGAAAACATTGTGGGAAAAGGAGAAAATGCTGGTAACCCACAATATTTTATACCCTATCAAAGAAAAATTTCATCATTTAAGCCACTTTGAAATTGTTGTCTGAAAATGTTTTCAGTTTGGACAAGGCTTAAATTTTGTCGTCTACCAAAGGGTTAAGGGTTAAAAGTGTTAACCCTTTACCACACAATCCTGAGTTTTAACACCCCTGAGGAAGAAGCCTTTTGAAAACATTGTGGAAAAAGGAGAAAATGCTGGTAACCAGCATTTTCTCCTTTTCCCACAATGTTTCCTTTCCTATCAAAGACAAATTTCATCATTTGAGGTACGTTTATATTGTCGTCTGCAAATGCTTTCAGTTACCACAAGTCTAAGATTTTGTCGTTTGGTAAAGAGTTAAGTTACTGGATTTGGATATCATGTTATGGGATATTATGTTGTGGAAACATGATTTTATTGCATGTCACCCATGTGCTTCCATATGTTATGATGTGAGGCTTTTTCATGTTGTGGGATGGAAACAAAAAACAAGAGCACCACATGCAGGTGCTGGTGTTTGGCTGCAGTTGTTTTTAATGAAAATTTTAAATAAAAAAAGGGGCATAATTGTTAACAAATAATCCAAGTTTGAAATAAATATCTACAGTAATCACAGAGATATCATACAATGTTAAAGTTTTTTTAAAATTCCAAGTCATAAAAGGGGCATAACTGTGTGAAAAATATGTTTATGCTTACCTGCCTCTGTTGTATGGGTTTACCTTTTGATTTATACAACTAGTCTTAGTTTGAAGTAATTATCTGTGGTAATGACAGAGATGATATAAAATGTCAAAATTTCTGCGTGGCGCAGATGCTGCAAAAGACAGGCCTATGTGATAATACCTCAACGTTATCTTTGTAAACAGCCAAGCTAAAGAGCAGGCTCTGTGGATGGTGTAGGTCACAATAAGACTGCAGGGTTGCATCTAGAATATTTCAAATGGTGGGCTGTCCCCCATCGCTTTCAGAAAAAGGGGGCATGTCCCCCCCTTTAAATGTAAAGAGGGGGGAAATAAACCTCATGGCGGTTCCCTTTGTGTGGTAAAGGGTTAATGTAACCCTACAGTCCACGTTTTGACAGATTCGAATGAATATTGCGGTGATCTATGCAAATTCTGTTTTGTTTATTTCCCAGAAGTCGTTTTTTTCTCTCTTTTTTCCCCCATTATGGTGCACATGATCATGCAATTTTTGCGGGCTATTTTGTTTAAGTGGGGGATCTGGTGTGCAAACATGTTTCGTTTTCGCGGGATTTTAGAGTTTTTGCAGGATTTCGGCAATTCAGCATTCTAGATGCAACCCAGAGACTGGATATCTTGATCTTGGACCTGCATTCTCCTGTTTGTGACTTATCTTTGACCACTGAATAATTCTCATCTCTGATGTTGGAATCTTAGCTTTTGCCTCTAGGAATTTTAAAGACAAATTTTTTATGATGCCAACAAAGAGTTTAACTTTGTAAGAACAATCATTATGTGTGAATGACCCTGAGGAAGAAGGCTTCTGAGAACATTGAGGAAAAGGAGAAAATGCTGGTAACCAACGCTTTCTCCTTTCCATACAATATTTTCTACCCTTTCAAAGACAAATCCCTTGATTTTAGCCAAATCTAATTTGTTGTATGCAAAAGCATATATTTTGAACAAGTCCACCATTTCTTTGACTGGTGAGGAGTTAAGCCTTTAAGGTACATGTATTACCATCCTAACGCTTCTAGTGCAACATGGAATAAAATTTCTCATTAGTTGATAAATAAAGATTTATACTGATATAATATTTTTGCACATTTCTAACCAACCAGAAATTCCTTGATGTCCATCTTGAAATTATTTGTTGATACTTAGTTTCCTGAAAAGGGAGGTAATTATTATCTCCCTTCGTAATGAGAATATAGTGGTTTTAGATTTATAAATGATAATTCTTAGAAAGAAAAAGTGGCTTGGTTAAAGTAGTACAATAATACTAATTTTTAATCCCAGCAAATTTTGTAGGATGATATTATAGTGGAAATAGCTGTTTTCCATTAGGAGGGTACTACCTTAACACACAATCCTGAGTTTTAACGACCCTGATGGAGAAGGCATTTGAAAACATTTCGGAAAAAGGAGAAAATGCTGGTTACAAGCACTTTCTCCTTTTCCCAAAATGTTTTCTATCCTATTAAGGAAAATTCTTTGTCATTTGAGCTTTATTTGTCATCTGCAAATGCCTTCAATTTGGACCCATCTAAAATTTTGTTGTTTGGTAAAGAGTTAAGCCGAAATTATGCTGCCATAAGATTAATTCTTTTACTACTGAATAAATAAATTGCATTTTCTCAGAGGCTAAAAATACATTTCCTCTGTGAGATCAAGAGTCAGTTTGGTCATAATCTAGAATATAGCAGTGGACAGTGTAGATCAGTGATCAGACTGCACATTCTGTGCAGTCTGATCTTGATCTACACTGTCCACATAAGCTTTTGGTGTCATCCATGGAAAGAATTAGGGAAAATAGCTGATAAAAGACTCAGAAATGATTGGAATTGATAATACTGTTTATTTCAGGTATTTAAAAAATCACAAATATTGAGCAAAACTTATTGTACTGATAAAGATCATAGGCTTTTGAAACTCCATTGGTCTATGAAGGGATGACGAAATTTTCATTATCGGACACTGTTACTATAAATAGCACATTGGCCATTCTGTCTTTATTATATATAGTAAGACTTTTTTACAATATAGAGAGAGTCACCAATGTGCTATTTATAGAAACGGTGTTAATGAAATTTGAGTATATTCTGCAATATACAGGCGATCCACGAATGTGCTATAAGTGTTCGATGATCAACCAAGGAAAATTTCAGTGTTCCGTAATAGGCTAATAGAGCTTCAAAGGCCTGTGATAAAAATATTCTGACATACTACAGTCTATAGATAAATGATAATATTAAACATTTATTACTAATTGATAAAGGCACAGTCAAATCTGTCCTAACTAACCATCTAAAAGAATACCTCTTTACAAAGCCAAAAATTATAGACTTTTCCAAATTGAGAGCATTTGCAGACGACAAATAAAGTTTCACTAAAACCATGCAATTTGTCTTTCAAAGAGTAGAAAACATTTTGCAAAAAGGAGAAAATGCTGGTCAGCAGCATTTTCTCCTTTTCACATAATGTTTTTAGAAGCCTTCTTCGTCCATGTCATTGAAAGTCAGGATTGTTTAGAAAAGGGAGGGTATTGTGAATTAAAAAGAGAGCCATATATTGCACAATGTAATAACATAATGGTAGAAATCAACTGAAAATGATTGCACAGGAAGGGACTACTTTTCTGGGCAAATTTTACTCTGTGTACTTTTAGCACAAGAGAGGTTTGGCCATTTCAGTCTTTTAACCGCACTAATCGTGGTTACTGTAGCAACATTACAAAGGTATTCGAGAAACAAGTTTTTCTGCCTTTTCAAAATTTCAAACACAAAAATTATCTTTTGGGCTACACTGAAACTGTCATCTGCAAATGCTTTCGATATGCTCGAGTCTAAAATTTTGCTCTCAGGTAAAGAATTAATGAACAGTCGAGATCTAGAGCACACTGCCCAGAAATTTCTATGTACATGTACTCTTGTTTCAGTACCGTCCAATATTTTAGGAGACCTTCTGACAAAACAAGCCTTTGAATTCCTATGAAAAAAAAAGAAGAAAAAACTTGTAATCAAAACCTTTATATCACAAATGAAACTTCTAAGCACATTAAAAACAGGATGTCAAGATGGCAAAAGCCAAAATGTTTACACAGAAAATCATATCAAAACCATTTCAATAGCACATGAAGTATTTGTCTACGGAAAAGAATTAACCCTTAACCACACGTCAAAACTTCAGACGTGTACAAACCCAACGCACTTGCAAATGACAAACATAGCTCTAATGGTGGAAGTTGTCTTTGATAAGGAAGAATTCATAGTGGGAAATGGAGAAAATGCTGGTGACCAGCAATTTCTCCTTTTCCCACAATGTTTTGGAAAGACTGCTCCAAAGGCTGTTAAAAGTCAGGATTATGTGGTAATGGGTTAGCAGTATTTTAAACCCTTCACCAATAAATTCTGTGTATAAACAACCCTAAGGAAATAAAAAAAAAAAAAAAAAACCCTTTTAATTAACCCTTTACCACACAATGACAAGTTTTAACCACCCTAAGAAAGAGGCCTTTTGAAAACATTGTGGGAAAAGGAGAAAATGCTGGTAACCAGCATTTTCTCCTTTTCCCACAATGTTTTCTACTCTATCAAAGAGAAGTTCCATCTTTTGAGCTACGTTTAAACTGTCATCTGTAAATGCTTTTAATTTGGACAAATCTATTATTTGCTCGTGTGGTAAAGAGTTAAAAACATTTTAGGAAATGGATAAAGTGTATTGTCTCCTTTTCCCACAATGTTTTCAACCATTTCAAAGCCAATTCCCATCATTCAAGCAACATGTCAAATTCTGTTGTTTGCAAATGATTTTGATTTGGACAAGTCTACAATTTTCTCATCTGGTAAAGAGTTTATCCATTGAACAAACTGTAGCACAACATGGTTTTAAAACTGTGACAATAAAACAGTGTTTAACATATTCAATGTTTTAATATGTCAAAACATATTAAGAAAATACAGTGTACTAAATTTTGTTCACTTAGAAAAAAAAATACAATATATATATATTTATTGTTCAAAGCTCTTAACATGATTTCTAACAAAAGTGCATTTCTATCTAACAGATAGTGCTACTAACACAATCAGTCATGCACTGTGAAAAGAGGATTTACTGCATTTTTGTAATGCACTATACCAAGCCAGTTGTCATATACAAAAGACCCATTTTACCTAAAAACCAGCTGAATCACAAGGTAGAAAGTGGTAGAATGGTCCTTGGATATGCAGAAAAAATGGAGTGACTAAATGAAGAAAATGCTGGTAACCTGCATTTTCTCCTTTTTTCACAGTGTGTTTACTTTTCACTTTTTCAATGATAAATTGCATCATTTTAGGTACATTTTATTTGTCCTCTGCAAGGTGTTCTCAATCTGTAGGAGTCTGACATTTTGTGGTTTGGTAAACAGTCAACCATCACAGTGTTTTATTTTTATCTGGTTTTAAAATTCATATTTTTGCCTGTGAATGACTCTTGGATCCCTAATACAATAACAAATTGTCAACTTCACAAATAATTTCCATACTTTTAACAGGCATGCAACATGCGAAAAGGGGCATTCCGATGGCGCAGGCTGATCCAAGATGGCATTTTATGACTTTACTAAGTTTTGTGCTACAGTAGACTTGCACAAAACAGAAAATTACATAAAAACGGAAAGTGTCGTTTCGGATTAGCCTGTGCGGACTGCGCATGCCAATCCGAGACAAAACTTTATGCAGATGTCCGAATGCCCCTTTTCGCGTGTTGCTGGTTAAATGGTATTATTTGAATTTAACTTCATTTTCATTACCACATAGTTTACTTTTGGCTGTAAGAAATCTGTACTGCGATAGAATTTCATTGAAAAAATAAGCCTAGCGTCCAAAAAAAAATCAAATTTTTTCCACGTGCCAAGATGATGCTGGCAAATACAAGCTGGTCTAATTATGAAAAAATCTTCTTTCTATCATGGTTTATCGTTAAATAAACCAGTTGTGAGTTAAGAGGCTCAATAAATAAACCATGAGGGCAATATCTTCTTTCTATCATGGTTTATTGTTCAATAAACCATAGTTGTGAGTTATGAGGCAAATAGCCAGAGTGGTTCATTCATTGCCCATCATAACATACTACCGAAAGAAAATTATTTTGATTCTAACATATCAACTCTCGATCAAAGGAAAATAAGTTCATATATAGTAAACAAAGCAAATGCGGATTAATTCCCTTCAATAAAACATGGCTGTTCCAGTAGCTAACCCAAAACAAAACCCAACTGGCTAGTAGGTAAATATGTATAAAAAAAAAAAAAAACATTTCAATAAAGCCTTAGGCATCAAACACACACACAAAAAATTTACCCAATTTTACTTTTTCATTTTTTCCCTTTCAAACAAAAAAGAAGAATCAATGTATTGTCAAGCGTTAGAGTCGCAGTTGCTTCAAATGCTGAATATTACCCCACCCACTCCTATTCCCATTTCCAAAGCAGCATTGGTCAATTTTCATGTTAATCTTCAACATGAATAGATACTTGATTTAAATATGTTAACTGGTAAAATTTTAAATAGTTCCATCAATGTCAATTTTTATCATAAACAGTAAATCCCTGAGTTTTTCCATCCTCCTTGGTCATGTAGCGGACAATTACTTACGTCAAGTGACTTTCATTGATAAAATATCAGAGGGTGGAGGCATGGAATGGTCATGGGTGACTGACTTTGGAATGACTTCAATTTTACCACGCTCTCACTGCACTGTGTTCATAGAGCCAAATTCACATGTTATGTTAGAATCGCGTATCATTCATATTAAATATCATTCATTGGAGCTTGAATAAAAACAGACATTTGATCCTTCTAAATTTGAAAAATATAAATCCTTTAAAAGGATTATAATAAAACTACTGGGACTAAATCAATAACAGAATGACCCTCTACCTAACAGTGCCCTAGTAAAACACTTTCATACAAAACTACCGTATATTTTAACAATCCTCAGGAAGAAGACTTTTGAAAACATTAGGAAAATGTGAAAATGCCGGTAACCATCATTTTCTCACTTTCACATACTGGTAATGCCTTATACCCTTCCATATATGGCCTGCAACACGGGAAAAGGGACATTCGGACATTTGCATAAAGTGTTGTCCCGGATCAGCCTGCTCAGTCCTCGCAGCCTGATCTGAGACGACACTTTCCAATCATCTGTGATTTTCTGTTTCATGCAAGGCTGCTGTATGATAAAATCTAATGTTGACGTAAAGTGCCGTCTCCGATTAGCCTGCGTGGACACTTTCCGCAAATGTCCAAATGCTCCTTTTCTTTTAGCATGTTGCAGACCATATATAGACGTATCCCATCGTTTGAGCCATTTTTTAATTTGTTGACTGCAAATGCTTTTAATTTGGACAAGCCTAAAATCGATTGTGGTGTGGTAAAGAGTTATCAATCCTGAGGATGACTTTTGAAAATATTGTTGGAAAATGAGAAAAAAGTGGTAACCAGCCTTTTCTCATTTCCCTACAATATTTTCTACTCTTTCAAAGACAAACTCATCATTTGAGCAACATTGTAGTTGTAGTCTGTAAACAATTCCATTCTTATAGAGGTAAAAAGTTCTGTCATCTGGCAAAGAATTAACTCTTTACCAAATGACAAAATTTTAGACTGGTCCAAATTGAAAGCATTTACAAACGACAAAATTAATGTGACTCAAAAATTGAAATTTGTTCTCAGAAGGATAGAAAACATTGTGGGAAAAGGAGAAAATGCTGGTTACCAGCATTTTCTCCTTTTCCCATAATGTTTTCATAAGGCTTCTTTCTCAGAGTTGTGAAAACCTGGGATTGTTAAACATCATTGCAATAAAAGCACAGGAAACAACAGTTTAACCTTTTACCAGATGACAAAACATTGGACTTGCCAAACTGAATGCATTTTCGGACAACAAATTAAATGTTATTTAAAACATAAAATTTGTCATTTAAAGGGTAGAAAACATTGTGGGAAAAGGAGAAAATGCTGGTTACCAGCATTTTCTCCTTTTCCCACAGTGTTTTCAAAAGCCTCATCCCCCAAGGTCAATCAAAGTTGACACTGTGTGGTAACAGTTTAATGTGGGGTTCACTGTGGGGGCTGGTCAATCCTATACAGATAATCAACAACAACAAAATAGCCCCTGTATGCCACCTCATTGGGTGTTGTGTCCCAGTGGTAATGTCCGCCTTGCCCGTGCATGCTGAAACAGTGAAAATGTTCTACACGAAGGTCCAAACCCTGGAAAAATAACAATAAATAATAAATACGTAAATTATGAGAGTTTCCCAATTTTATAGTCCCACACAAAAACCTTTACTAAGAGATCATCCCAGTAAAGAAAAACAACAAAACTTACTGGAATCATGTATTAAGACAAATGATCTTTAGAAAGTGTTTAATCAAGAAACAATCTTCTTTCTATCATGGTTTATCGTTCAATAAACCAAGGTTGTGAGTTATGAGAGTCAATAAATAATCCACAAGGGTGATAACCTGTGCGATTTATTCAATGTGCCTCATAACTCACAACCATAGTTTATTGAATGATAAACCATGATAGAAAGAAGATTATTTCGATCCTAACATAACCAACTCTTGATCAAAGGAAAACAACTTTATACTAAGTGTACAAGAACGGATGCAGATTATATTCCCTGAATGAACCATGGCTGTTCCAGTTACTTACCAAAACAAAACCTCACTGCCAAGTCAGAAAGTATGAAAAGAACCAAATTTCAATAAAACCTTAGGCATCATACATAAAAAAACACACTTTTTTACAATTATATTTTCCCCCTTTCAGATGACAAAGAAGAATGAATGCATCATCAACCATTAGAGTCACAGTCCCTTCAAATGCTCTGAATATACTCCATCCACTTCCAATTCCATTCCCAATGCAATGAAGGCCAATTTTGAACTAACTTTCAACATAAAAAGACTCTTGATTTATATAAAATATCATGTTTACTGGTAACATTTCTGATAGTTCCATCATTGTCAATTTTCATCAAAATCACTTATCATCAGTAAGTTCTTAAGTTTTTCCTTTCTCCTAGGTCGAGTACATAAATGACGATTTGTTAACGTCAAGTGACAATCGTTGACAAAATATCGTAGGGCAGAGATTGGAACAGCCACGAGCTACTTACTTTACACAGAGTGATGTCACCTCATATAACCAACATCTATTTTACCATGCTTTTGTTGCACTGTGTTCATAGACCCGAATTCACATGTCATGTTAGAATTGTGTATGACACTTCACAATTTTTTTTAACTGTTTACAACATGACACAATTTTAAATTTGTCAAAGCTGAAGACAGTTACTGAAGACAAATCAATTGTGTCAGAGAGTACCCCAACTGCACCAGACCAACACACTAAATCACATGAAACAGAGCTAACTGCATACTCCCAAGGTAAATCAAATGAGAGGAAATACTAAATAATGATAAAAGTTTGCATTCAAAAGCCGAAAACTCTTTTTTCAATTACCAATGTGTGAATCACCAGCTTGCAATACAGATGGATGTCTTACGAAGACTTCCAGATTGAAAATCATCTTTACAATCTTCATTTTCGAACACTGTTTGCCTTTCTGCAATTTTTTTGGGAGGAGGTCACGTGACTGCTCTGACCGCACCATCCCCGACGACAGAGTACTCTGGAGAGCTCTGGTGCAGCTACACTGTTACACTTTATTATGAATCCGCATGCTCGAAAAGAGTGCTCAGATCAGCAAAATCAAGTCCACCCCTAGTTTACTGGTACATACATGTATTACACAATAAAACATAACAGAAACAGATACATACTGGGTCATGTGACACAAGCTCACCAACACAAACAAGGGTTGGATCCATGTCGAAAAACTGTAACCAATTGTCAACTTCATCTTTACTTTTGAAAGGCTCTTTGGGAAAATCAGGCTGTAAAACAAAACCCACAATAAAAAAAAAAGCCACAAATATCTTGAGATCAATAACAATGCTTATAACACTGAACTTTAGTGTTTGACACACTTTCTCAACAATGTTTTCTACTCTTTCAGGCACAAATTCCATCATTTGAGCCACATTTAATGTGTCACTTGCAAATGCTTTCACTTTGGACCGGTCTAAAATTTTGTCTTTTGGTAAAGAGTCAAGGATTTCACAGAAACAACAAACAAAAGCACCACATGCTGGTAACAGCCCTCTGCTGCAAGCCCTTGATTTTCAGTGGAAGTTTTAAGTCGAAAAAGGGGCATCACTGTGTCAAAAATATTTGATGGTTACCTGCCTTTGTTGTACTGGTTTCCCTGTTTACAGTTAAGAACTTGTCCAAGTCTGAAGTAAATACCTTTAGTAATTTCAGAGATATTATAAAATGTCAAAGTTTTTGAAAATTTTTAACTCGAAAATGGAGCATAATTGTGTTAAATATTTTTATGGTTACCTGCCCCTGATATATGGGTTTCCCTTTCGATAGTTAAAAACAAGTCCAAGTCTGAAGTAGATGTCTTCACTGTTATGACAGAGATTTTATAAATGTGTTTGCACTACAATGCAGACAACAACCAAGGCCTACAACAACAATAACTTGACATTTTCTTGGAAAACAGCCAAGCTAAAAATAGCAAGTGAGCATAAGCTCCTCTTCTGGTGCTCATAATTTCTCTATTAAGCATCTTATTTATACTTAGAATGTCAATTACAATAGTTGCTGTTCTAGCAAAACTTACACGCAAGTGGCACAATGGAAAATGATTATATCCCTTTAACACACATTTCCGACTTACAACAACACTGAAAGAGAAGGCTTTTGAAAACATTGTGGGAAAAGGAGAATATGCTGATAACCAGCCTTTTCTCCTTTTCAAACAATGTTTTCTATCCTATCAAAGACAGAAATCATAATTTCAACAACATCTAATTTGCCATCTGTGAATGCTTTCAGTTTAGACCAAGCAAAATTTTTGTTCTTTGGTGAGAGTTAAAGAAACGAACAAATACGTCTTTCAAATTGAAGGAAAGAGACCAATTGTTTGTAAAAAGAAACTGCTCTTTTTCCCTCATTATTTACAAGAGCTGTCCACAGCAGGGGCACAGATAAGCTATCTCCATGGCCATGTGGTTAAGGCATCTGGCTTAATAGAAGGAGGTCAAAGGCTTGAGACCTACTTGGGGCAGGTGTTGTTGGATGTGGCTGGTTGGTGAGCCACCAGCTAGTCAAATAATTGTTACTCTGTGCCTACCACACAGCGACTTGGTTTTTTGACAAGGTTCAGCCTCTATAACCTAATACGGCAGGTTGTCCAACTGTAATACATGTAACAGCCAAACACCACCTAGAGCCAGTTGTCAGTACTTCCAAATATTTCTAAACTCGAATGGAAATAGCAGTGATATTCATAGTGTTCTTCAATAACTTATCTTCAATCTAGTTCATAGAATGGAACAAATGGATTAATATTAAGGGAGTAATGAAAGTCAAAAGTTTGGAAGTGGACATGTTTTTCACTTCCCACCACGAGATGGAAATTTTAATTCTGCTGTGAATATATTAAGCAAATCTGATTGGTCAATGAAATTTGAACATCAGCTTTGAAATGATGGTGTGAAGCTACTAATTTTTTTTACCAATCAATACACCTTATTGGACAAATCTGAGCCATAGTACCTACATTTACACTATGCACTTATTTCATGCTCTGCGAAAATGCATTCACAAAAAGTATTGACCTATGTCAGCCTGTGCAGTCCATATGCTCCCTGACTTGGGTCAACACTTTGTTCAATTGGTGAATTCTCTATATGTCAAAGGATCATTCAATGTCATGATTCAAACAGTTTGTAGAAAAAAGGACTCCAATCATGCAACAACTCCAGTTATAATACTATATACAGATGTATTAAAACCCTATTTCCCACAATGTGGCTCATTATAGAATGAAAAGTAACATAACCGAACTACCTTAGTTAACTGACAAACTGGGAAGTGTAAGAAATAGAGGACAATTGTCTGTTTCAGTGTATGATCCAAATTTCTCTCATCAAGTGAAAAGCCAGCAATTGTCTGTTTCAGTGTATGATAGAAATTTCTTTCATCTCATGAAAAGCAAAGGCCGTATTTTCACGTGTGGCGAAGCCACACGTGAAAATACGGCCTTTGCTTTTCATGAGATGAAAGAAATTTCTATCATACAATGAAACAGACAATTATATTATTTCTTTAATTTTCTTCACTTTAACTTTTCTTTTCACGTCTAATGTTTGCTTATCATAAATAATATGTGCATTTTTGAAGCAAGATAGATCTAATTTATCTAGTCAGGTATGGACTAGCTGTAATAATGACATCATAAGTGATGTTGAATACATCATAAAATGTGACATTCACCCGCTTCAAATGCATTCATGTTCTATAAATATCTGCGGTATGTCAAAAATGAAAAATTATAAAATTCACCTGTGAATTATAAAATTTACTGGTGAATTATAAAGATATAATTCACTGTTAGATTTTACTAGACTACTGAAAAGCATAAAAGAAAATGAATTCTACTCACCATGATATGCAAATGAGCTGACCCATTTTCAACCAGGAACACACCACCTAATCCAACTACTTTCTCACCATAATGTTTCTGCAATGTTTTACGTAGACTTGCCACAAAATCATCTGTTCCATGACGCTTACTGACCTGGACTTTAATGACCTGAAGATATCAAACATTTGACACAGGAAGTAAATCATTGCCCTTTCACTGAACGAGCTATATTTAGATGAGGGATAAAAGTAGTGATGAGCCTTGCTCTGGCAAAATGGGCCTAACTCTTTACCACACAACAGAATTTTAGACTAGTCCAAATTCAAAGCAATTTACAGACGACAAATTAAATGTGCCTGAAATAATGGAATATGTTCCTGAAAGGTTAGAAAACGTTGTGGGAAAAGGAGAAAATGCTGGTTACCAGCATTTTCTCCTTTTCCCACAATGTTTTCAAAAGGCTTTTTCTTCAGGGTTGTTAAAACCCGTGATTGTGTGGTAATGGGTTATTGCATCTCTGTAATGCATTACACGAAGCAGGTATTCATGAAATTATGGGATCCATAAAATTCATTTTGTCTAACAATCGGCTTGATCATAAGGTAGTATATGATTCTTGGACATGCAGAAAATTGACCAATAGCAAAAAGTTTCAGCCCAGGTCAGCCTGTGTCAATACTTTTTACAGATGCATTAAGCCCCCCATTCACAGAGCATGGCTGGTTTATAACTTGATTTGACCTAAAGCATCTGCATAGTCTCTGGCCTTACTTTCATCAGTTTTAGGATTCTAAAAATAAAGTGACCTGCTGCTGACTAGATCTCAGGATCCCCGTACAGTCAAATCTGCGAGCAGCCACACATGAATAACAGCCAATCTGTGAACAGCAGCCAACACAAGTCTGCTTGTGCATATTTCTTCTATAATTACCTTGTGCATAGCAATAATCTGTCAAATGCAGCCAGCAGTCACCTTAATTGGTATGATTTTACTGTTTATGACACCTACACGACAACCACCTCCATCACATGCAACCATCTATCACATAGTGTTTACTTGAAAAAATTGATAATTACAACTCAATTTCTCCTTCGTTCACAGATTGACTGCTGTTCATGTGTGGCTGCTTGCACATATTTTACTCTAATGTTTAAAATTTATGTTTAATTTTTGTGTATTTTTTTTGTTTTTTAAATAGAAATAGATTGAAAGTTCACTGAGAACAAACCTTTACCTATTGAAATCATTATATTGGCAAGACATTATAGTGCAAGAAGTGCATATTGTGGACAACAGCCAATCTGTAAACAACAGCCACTTTTAGGACTTCCCTTCGGTAGATGCTGTGTACAGGTTTGACTGTACTTGTAAGCCATTATGTTATCCATTCGACTGTTTTTGAAAGAACAGTCTGTAATATATTTTGATTTCAAACCCATGCACTTGACCGCCTTATAAGACATAAACAAATGGCCTATACTCTGTAAAAAGGGGGCTTAATGCATCTACAAAAAGTATCGACTCATGTCAGCCTGCACAGTCCACACAGGCTGACCTGGGTCAAAACTTTTTGCTATTTGTAAATTTTCTGCATGTTCGAAAACCAGTCTTTTTCATGATGCAGTCTGCTGTTAGACAAAATGAATTTTACTGATCCATAGTTATATGATGACTTGCTTGGTATATTACATCATGGAGATACATTGTTTACTTTTGGCCTCTAATAAGTCTTTAATGAAAAAGGAGCAATCCCTTGCTAATAAAGTTACCAAAGTCTACATGTACACTGTACCATAAGAGATGTGAATTTAAAAGCTAGCCTATAAATGCAACCACTATGAGCTTGTACATACTTTTCCTGGTTTTCCTTCACTGATCAAAAAGTTGCCCATCAAACAAAAATCTTCTGATTTACTTTTCTCCAGTACACAGCCACCTTTCTGTAACATAAAATATTGTTTATTCTATAACAAACAATCTCAGGACAAAGAGGCCTTTTGAAAACATTATGGGGAAAGAAGAAAATATTGGTATCTGAGAAGTTTTGTTCACTGTAGTAGCTGTTTTGACTTTGGAATAACCTTTACCAGACGACAAAATTTTAGATCTGTCTAAGTGGACAGCATTATTATGAAGAAAACAAATACAATCGGATCAGATGGTGGTATTTATCTTTGAAAGGATAGAAAACATTGTGGACAACAGAGAAAATGCAGGTTAAGAGCATTTTCTCCTTTTCCAACATTGTTTTTTAAAAGCCTTGACCCTCAGGGTCATTGAAACTTTGAACTGCTTGGTAAAGAGTAAAAAATATTGATGACGTTGCACAAATGTCATCATAGCTTGACATTTTCCCACAGAAAATTTCAGTAGATTACAGAAACTCCTTGGTGAACTGTGAACTTAACTTTGCACTTTTGAAATTGATGTCATATCACTGACATCATGATGACAGAATTATACATCATGATATATTACAACAGTCTGCATTTCTACATGGTCATATCATGTTGAGTTGCGTGTGTAAAGAGGTGCATATCGGATGAGACCAAAGGTCAAATCTGATGCACACCTCTTTACACACGCAACAAGACATGATCCGACCACACAGAAATGCAGAATGTTGCAATATTCTCTTTATTATATACCTCACCTCATTAACCGTAAAGAAACAACAGAAAATTAATACAAACAAGCAATTTCGTTGAAATGATATCCTCTGCCGAAAAATTTACTTGACCGCATAACTTAAAATCGCTCCCAGTAAGCCATTTTTCATCGAATCAAAAAAAAAAAAAAAAAAAAAAAAAAAAAAGTTTCATGAAATTCCGTCCAATGATATTGGAGATATTCTCCCGGACGGACACAGGGACGGACGGACAGACGGATGGAAGGACGGACGGACAATGCTAAAACTATATCCCTCCGCCTTCGGCGGGGGATAATAACCAAAAAAACTGAGAGAACTACATTTCATTGTACATATATGTACAGTATTTATGAATGGCGGATAATTATACATAGATAACAGTAAGTCTGCATAGATCAATCGGTATGCATTAAAAAATGGCAGCTGTTGTCCTTGAGCCGCTACAAGAAAGAAGACAACAACTGTGGCTTAAAAACTATTTCTTAAACAATGAAATAAAGTCATACCCTTTGGAAACAACACATGTTTATGTAATGGGCATTGATATCGGACAAAATCAAGTTCTGCATAAAAAACAATTTTTGAAAAAAGTAGATGACAAATAAGAAATGAAATAGCAATAAATACACTTGGCGAAATTTGCTGTCTCATGAGATGTTTTTGTTCAAATGTAAGACACTAGTAAATACATACTTCTGTATCAATTTTGGCAGTGTATGCATTGTTGATCACTTCTCCATTACTCTTGTACTTTACATTGTTCATCAGCTGAATTTAAAAAGAAGAGAACGATTAATCCTTTATCAAACAATCCTGAGTTTTAACGACCCTTGGAAAGACAGTTTTGGAAAAGGAGTAAATGATGGTAATCACCATTTTCTCCTTTTCCACAATGTTTTATATCCTTTCAAGGCCATACTTTACCATTTTTGCCACAATGAATCTGGTGATGGAAAGGAGAAAACATTGTTGGAAAAAGAGAAAATGCTGGTAAGCCAGCATTTTCTCCTTTTCCACCAATGTTTTCAAAAGCCTTCTTTCTCAGGGTCGTTAAAACTCAGGACTGTTTGGTAAAAGGTTAAGTGTTAAATTCAGGAATAAAAAGTTCCATGGATAATGTTTCAATCTGAGTTCAATGACCACCTGTCTTTTGCAGTAATATCCATGCATTCCCTTATTTGGTGCTTAATCCATCAATGATAACCCTTTTTTTCTCACGGCCTTGACAATGAAGGCCTTTTAAAAAGGGGAAAAAGGAGAAAATATTGGTAATCAGCATTTTCTGCCTTTTGCACCATGTTTTCTACCTTTGAAAGACCAAATTTCTTCATTTGGGCCACATTTTAATTGTAATCTGCAAATGCTTTCCATTTTGACAAGTCTAAAATTTTGTCATTTGGTGAAGGGTTCAATTCCAAAAATCAACAGTTTTGTGTAAAGCATATATCTGGGTCCAACATCCACCTGTCTTTGGTCGTAATATATGGCTTGCAACACGCGAAAAGGGGCATTCGGACATTTGCGTAAACTGTCGTCTCGGATCAGAATGTGCAGTCCGTGCAGGCTAATCCGAGACGGCACTTTACGACTACACTAGATTTAGTGCTACAGTAGGCTTGCGCAAAACAGAAAATGACATAAAAACGGAAAGTGTCGTTTCGGATTAGCCTGCGCTGACTGCGCAGGCTGATCTGAGATGACACTTTACGCAAATGTCCGAATGCCCCTTTTCGAGTGTTGCAAGCCATATAATCTTACATATTCCCTTGGTTAGTCCTCAACCCTTTACCAAACATTCCTGTGACTTCATAATCCAGTGAAAGAGGGCTTTCGAAAACATTGAGGGAAAAGGAGAAAATACTGGTAACCAGACAAATCATTTGAACCATATCTGATTGAACGCTTGCAAATGCTTTCAATTTGAACAATTCTTGGATTATGTTGTTTTGTAAAGAGCTCATCTTCAGTGTACATTTTTAATATGCATTGAATACATTTCATAGAAGCTTTGACTTAGTAATTACGATAGTACAAATAAAGTTCACTGTTAACAAGTAGTCTCACCTCTGAATTGACCCCAACTACATGGTGGGGTCCTGCCCCAGCCCCTATCATGAAAGCATTCGGGAGTTCACTCAGTTCTGCTATCTTTTTAAAGTTGTATATCTACAAAGAAAAATATATGACAAAATGTCCAAAGGAATTTCAGACAAATAGTAAACTGTACAGTATTCTGTATGTTTCCTTTAGACAACAACAAAGTCATCTGATTTCAATGTGAAAACAAAATGTTCAGTTATTATACACCACCTAAAGGCTAGAATCATGATTTTGCTATTCTAACCACTGTTTCAGTTTAAGTGCGAAATGCTTTTGGGAATGATCATTTCTAGATTGTTGAAAGCGGTGCCTAAAACTGATTACATGTAGGTGAATTGATTGTTTCAAAAATGAAAATGGTAGCTTAGTTCTCTTCAACAAGGAATTGTGGAAAACCCTTTGGCTGCTAAGTGCAACTCACTGACCTTTGGTGGACAGTACAGATCAAGATCAGGCTGATCTCTGATCTACACTCTCTGGTAAGGGCATATTTTCCTCCAAGAAATACCTTTGATATAGCAAAATCTGGGTTTTCACTACCAGCTTAAAAGTTTCATTTCAGTTATTTAGCAGGATAAAGTTTAAAACTCAGTCTTATGACCAAAAACCCAAGGAAATACAATGCTTGCTCAGAAACAAATATGCCTTATAATGAGTATATTTCCATGCTTGTGAGAAAAATACAAAAAAGAGGTTAACATAATATTTTTCATTCTGTGCTTTTACATAAATTGACTAACACTTTACCAAACAACAACATTTTAGCCTGGTCCAAACTGAAAGCACTTGCAGACATTTATTTTTAAATGATAGAAAACATTGTGGGAGAACAAGAAAATGCTGGTTACCAGGATTCTTCCTCAGGGTAGTTGACCCTTTACCGCACAATGCCGACTTAACGACCCTGGGAAAGAAGCCTTTTGAAAGTATTGTGGGAAAAGGAGAAAATGTTTTCTAACCTATCAAAGAAAGATTGCACCATTTAAGCCATCACTGAAACTGTCGTCTGCAATGCTTTCAATTGTGACCAGGCTAATATCATATTGTCTAATAAAAGTCAGGATTGTGTGGTAAAGGGTTAATTGATTTTTCTGTGTTTATCAACACTAATGTTTTCCCATATTGGCAATGCCACCACGGGGATATTACTTATGTTACGGGTTGTAATGCAAAATACAGATTGAAAACCATCCTAATTTACCTGATCTTGAATGTACTTAGTGTATAGCACTGACATAGAGGACCTAGGTTTAACATCTCATCTGAAACTGTTAGAAGTGCTTAGGTAGTCAGCCCTGGGAATCAAACTCACACCATCATGTGTCCCGAGATATGTCACTCACAAGTCTCATGCCTGGCCACTCGAGCTATTTTGGCTCGTCTTTTAACCCCTTACCACACAATCCCGATTTTTAACGGCCTTGGAGCAGAAGCCTTTTGAAAACATTGTTGAAAACAATTACATGTATCAGTATTTTCTACTTTTCCCACAATGTTTTCAAAGGGATTTTTCTCAGGGTCGTTAAAACTTGGGATTACATTGGCTGTAACACTGACCTTGTCTTTCTGTGGTACAGGAATCAAATATGGTGGTCCACCAATGTCTGCTAGTCTTTGCTTGCCACACAATCCTATATTCAAAACACAATGAAACATACGAACATGTGCTAAGTATAAGTTAGACTTTTCTGTTTGAAAAGTATTTAGGAATTTATGAAAGGAGAAATAAAGTTCAGACACATGTGGTAACTTATATATGAGCCATGCTCTGGAAAAAGGGCGCTTTATGCATCTCTGTGAACCATGGTACTATGCAAGTCATCACATACTTATGGATCCATGATATCCACTTTTATTAACAACCTATTTAATCATGAGGTAGACTGGTCCTAGGACATCTAGGACATACAGAAAATTAACTAATAGCGAAAAGTTTTGGCGTAGGTCAGCCTGCGTGAACTGCACAGGCTGACCTGGGTTGATATTTTTCCCAGATGCACAAAGAGTATTGCTCATATATATATACCCACTACCAAATATTTACAACATTTCAAATCCTTGATAATAGGTTTTGATAACATCAAGGAAAAAGGAGCATTTTGCTGGTACCAAGCAACTCAATTAATTGTTCTTTATTATTCCCTCAGAAGGTCCACTAAAACAAGTGAAAAACCTGGTGCTGATAGATATTTCATACAGTCTGATGAATTTCATGTACCAAATACAGTCTGCAGAAAAAAGTCAATTATCTGGCCAGAGTTGAAAAAATATTTAGATTTTTGGTTCAGTTAATCACAAATGAACAGTATTCTCAGAAAAGATTGATTGATTGTATAGTGTTTAACACCGTTTTCAAAATTATTTCGCAGCAGCCAGTGCACCTATCCATGCTTTCCTTGATTTACCAGTACTCTGCACAATATTCTTTCCTAGCCACTGGCTGCTTTGAGTGCTTTCCCACATGACCATCCTCAAAATAATGGTCAGCAGTGAGAGAGGAATGAATCCTGTCTCAATGACTATCATCAATCCTCGGAAAGAAATTCGGGATCGAACCACCGAGCCTCAGCTCTCAGAAAAGAGGGTTTAATGCATCTCGTAATGCATCATACCATGCAAGTTAATGCATAATTGTTAAAAACCCACTGAATCAACTGGTAGAATGGTCCTTTGACATGCAAAAAATATACCAATACTTAAAGTTTCAACCAAGGTCAGCCTGCTTCTACTGCACAGGCTGACCTGGGTCAATACTTTTGAAGATACATCAAACTACCTTTTCACAGAGAATAATTCATACATATTTGATTGTGTACTGCATGCCTGTTTAAAGATCCATAGGGATCTTGTGTGGCTAAGAGGTGAAAAGTTAGGATTGTTGAAGGCGTCATTAAACATCACCCAATCAATCATTTAACTCTTTACCAAACGACAAAATTTTAGACTTGTCCAAATTGAAAGCATTTGCAGACGACAAAATGAACGTAACTCAAAAACTGAAATTTGTTTCCAGCAGGGTAGAAAACATTGTGGGAAAAGGAGAAAATGCTGGTTAGCAGGGATTGTTTGGTAAAGAGTTAAAACTATATGTGGGTAGCACTCTCAGAAAAGGCAGTTTGATGCATCTTCATAATGCATCATACAAAGTGAGTCCTTATATAATACAGATTCATTTCATCTAAAACTGGCAGAATTATGATGTAAAATGGTCCTTTCACATGCAAAAAATTTATCAATAGCAAAAAGGATCAACCCATATCAGTATCATCATGTGTGGAATGCGCAGGCTAACATGGATCAATATTGTTTGCAGATACATTTAACCACCTTTTTACCGAGTGTGGCTCACAGAATTTCCACATGGGGTCATGTACTGCTTCAGCAGAAGTGGATGTTTAGCTTTCAGTTGTATTGTAACTCTACTCGGAACGTATGGTGTGGTGTCCATGGTTGTCCGCCTCATTGTCATAAGGTCCCCAGTTCAATACCTGGGAGCGGGTGTCAACTTTGGGATTTTTCATTGGCCCACACATTCCGCATGAGTACTGGTGAAGTTCCCAGGAGGCAGAATCGAGAGAGATTAGTGTAAGTTGTAAGAACTTGTTTCTCAATCAATGTAAAGTTGATATGTTTAAACTTACTCAGAATGTTAATAGTCTTTTATTATATTCTTATCAATGAATTACTGGGATTTCACTACTAGTGATGATAAATATGGTATCAGCACTAGTGACGATATAGTTTGAGAATGTTTGCCAAGCTACTTTTTTCCCTATATTGCTCATATTGTTCTATTCTTGATAAGGCCTAAAAAAAAAAAAATTGTGTTTAAGGTTTCCAGACCCTACCTAGAAAATACTGCAAACTCCAAACTTTTTATACTACAATTGAAAAAAAAAATTTTTTTCGGGTGTGATTTCAGTACATAGTCCATGTCAAAAGTTTCTGGAAAAAAAAGAAATCCGTACCTACCCTACAGCATCTCGGACCAAAACCCTAAACACACATATTTTTTTGTTAGGCCTAATTATCAGAATAAAAAGGGTGAATTAGGAATATAATCAATAGGATAATCAACTAGTTGTGTGTGATATTAAAAATCTGTCACTAGAATGGGGTGTGATGCGGTTAAAAAAAAATATGTCCTCTTTCAATATCACACACAAGCAGTTGATTATATATATCCTCTACATTCTCACCTTCAGAGGACAAATAAAACGGCGATTCTGTAAGATCAGGACAGTCTACAACACCAACACACACTTCGGTAAAAGTATCTGCCAATCCTTCCTGTAAAACTGTAAATAAACGATTGAGCCAGGCTCTGTGAAAAGGGGGCTTAATGCATTTGCAAAAAAAAAAAAAAAAAAAAAATCAACCCTGGTAAGCCTGTGCATTCAGTGCAGGCTGACCTGGGTCGAAACTTTTTGCTATTGGTCAATTTTCTACATGTCAAAGGACCTGTTTTCCACATGATTCAGTAGGTTGTTTGACAAAATGGATTCTATGGATCCATAATTATATGATGACTTGCTTGGTATCATGCCTAACCAGAGCTCCAGATAAGGTGCGTGAAAGCGTGATTACGCATTAAAAATGGAAGAAAAACGCATTAAAATTCACTGCAGTGCGTGAAAAGACGCACAGGAGTGGAAATAACGCATTATCATATGTTACGGACGAGTGAAATTGCCTCGAATATATGCAGACATGGTATATTAAACATATATGACATTTGGAATGCTTCTGTATCGTCTGCACACACTTTACGATGTCGTTTTGTTTATCTGTTGTTCAATTTCTGTTGTGCTCCAAAATGACACGCAGAAAATGAAAGGTTTCTTCTGAAACTGAAATAAGGGCGATTTTTAAATTCTTTAAGTGTAGTGAAGAAGCAAATATTACATCAATTATGAATAGCATTGTTTGAGGCTTGTTGAATGCGGTCAATACGATGGCTGAGCAAAACGTAAAAAAGCATCACATCAGTGTATCCGAGAAAACTCTAAAGGCATGGCAGGCAGTGTTTCCGTGGATCGAACAGGTACTGAGTTAAAAAGGAAATGTAAAATATGTGTTGATAAAAGGATGCCAAATAAACGGTCCCAAGAAGGATCAAATAATTTTCAAAAAACAAGTCTGTCTCGACATGCACTCTAAATAGTAGGGCCAACTTTCACTTATGATTTTGTTTTTCATTGAAACTAAGTGAAATTAGTTGAAGATACAGTCAAGAAACTTTAGTTTTGAAATAATGTGACAATGTCAAAGTATACATAATTTCTCTGCCATCAAATTTAAAATGAGAAGCCAAGGAATCAAGTAAGACAGGCAGTGAATTAAGAAGAGATATAAATGTGCTTTTAGATTTACAATTTCTTTTTTCACCGTCTTTAGACAAAAAAGAATTGAGTCTTGTGGGTAGAGAGTAAATCACTCTTTTGTTGCCACAAGTAGGGAGTGAAGACTCTTTTACTCTGGAAATTATCTGGAGCTCTGCCTAACACTCACAGAGATGCGTTAAACTCCCTTTTCCCAGAGCATAGGTCAAGTTTTACATAACTAACAGCCTTCAGGGAGGCATATCCTATTTGGGCTACCGGTGGTGACAATTAATAAAAACATAATCAATCAAGTATACTGCCATATCTTTTAGTCTATTTACCAAAATGAAGAAATGTTTGTTGTGTTTCACTGTTTGTTTGGTGCTCTAAGGATTAATTCTTTACCAAACAATCTTGAGTTTTACAGACCCTGAGAAATAAGAATTTTTGAAAACATTGTGTCCTATTCCCACAAAGTTTTTTTAACCTTTAAAATAGAAATCTCATCATTTGAGACACACTTCATTTGTTGTCTGCAAATGCTTCCAAAATTGGCAAGACTGAAATTTTGTCGTCTGGTAAAGAGTTAACAATCGGTATAGCTAAACAGCGAAAGAAACTTCCTTTCGCGAGAGGCTGTGTGGTCTGATCGAATCACAAAACATGAGAAAATGAAGGTTATAATCAATAAAGTCATTAACCAAAGTTTTGCTAATGAAAACTTTTCAAGTTCACAAATCAGAACGAAATACCTGTCACCTAAAATGTTGCTGTTTTGACGCAACTTAGACAGTGTCATCTAGATCAGTTTATTAAACTTGAAAGAAGAAATATCATTTTACCATCCACCACCTCAGCTAACTCCGGAACGTGCGTCTCTACCTTTGAAACTCTCAGATTTTCTGACATGCTTTCGAAATTCTGGCATGGGGCGTTCGGTATGTAATTATAACGGTAACTAACGGTTACCTCCCTTTGGTTAATCTTTAACTTGAAGCAGACGAAAATATCCGGCATCTACCCGGTATAAACCGTTCTGACGCCTTACATTACTGAAAAATTTACGAATTACCTACACTAAAAGCAGTTGTAGATACATAAAATAGAGTTGTTATAATGATGAAATGTCTCTCTTACGCAATTAAAAACATTCTGAGAAAAGGTGAAGATACTGGTTACTCCTTTGTCCTTTTGCCAGAATGTTTTCAAAACTAACACGACGTAATTTGTCAAAGGATTAAATATGAGAATGGCGATTATGCTTTTGCGTAGAGTAGTTGTCTCTATATAGATCGGATGGCACAATTCTTTCCAGTTTTATCAAATCAAAAGTTGAAAATAAGCTTGGCGGGCTGCTTCTCAGTTGTCCCAAATCTTAAGGCGCTGAAAGTACAAAGAGCGCATGAAAAACAAAACACAGACTGTTTGAGTCAATATAAATGAGCCATACTATGGCAAAAGAGGGCTTAATACATCTCCGTGATGCACGGTATCAAGCAAGTCGTCACATAATTATGCATTTTGTGAAACAATCAACTGAATCATGGGGTGCCCGAGTTGGTACAGTGACATGCAGAAAATGTACCAAAAGCAAAGAGTTTCGGCCAGGTCAGCCTGCGTGGACTGTGCAGGCTAACCTGGTCGATATTTTTGGGAAATGCAGTAGGTTCCTTTTTCACGGAGCATGGGTCATTTGGTACTATAGAACGATAGGCCTACTTCTTATTTCCATTAGCGTTAAAGTTAATGGCGTATTTAGATGTACTAGCTACCGCGACCACGTGTAAACAAAAATGAATTGCATCGTATATAATGATGCAATTAATTTTTGTTTACGCGTGGTCCCGGTAGCTAGTACGTCTAAACACGCCTTTAACTTTAACATACGATCGATTGATTGTATTGGAGTTTAACGCCGTTTTAACAACTAGTGTCATATCACGAAGGTCAGTGCACCTACGCATGTGTTTCCTGGATTTCCCACACCGGTGCTGACCCAGCTTTCTTTCAAAGTCACTGACTATTTGTCTCATATGCATCAGAGGTGAGAGGCGAAAGACCGCTGGTAAGAGGGTTTACCTCAACCGGGTATCGAGCTCGCAACCACCAGGTCACGAGTCAGATACGCTAACCACCCGGGCGGGCTCATGAAGTAGATCTAAAAATCAAATATACATGAGCCATGCTCTGTGAAAATGGGGCTTAATGCCTCTGCGAAAAGTGTCGACCCAGGTCAGCCTGCGCAGTCCGCGCAGGCTGACCTAGGCCGAAACTTTTCGCTATTGGTTAATTTTCTGTATGTCCAAGGACCAGTCTACCTCATGATTGGGGCGGTTGTTATAAAAAGTGGCTGTTATGGATCAATAAGTATGTGATGGCTTCCTTGTTATGATGGATTTACGGAGATGCATTAAGCCCCCTTTTGTCAGAGCATGGCTCACATGTATAGGCAACCGTCTACATGTAAACTAACGGAGGTATATTTCATTGCAATGCAGTGTCCAATGAGTACATTTAGGCTTTCATCTCTCACTTATTGTTCTCGATATTCTGATAACATCGCACTGTCTCGCAAGACTTGTTCATTTTCGAGGCTGTTCGCAGAATAGCTCACAAATACCGGTATCCTTGTTATAATTGATGTGTTTGAGTCAAGCTCTGTGAGCAGAAGGTTTAGTGCACTAAGTCAGCCATCGCAGTCCACACAGGCCGACTTGGGTCTAAACTTTTTGCTGTCTGTAGTTTTTTTTTCCAGGGACCAGTATACCCAATGATTCTGTCCGTTGTTGGAAAAAATTGTTGTCTTTTTTTTTAATCTATAATCATGTGATGACTTGCTTGGCACTCTGAACATGCATTAAACCTTCCGCTGCTCATTTCAAAACCAGACGGAACATTTTGTTTAATCTGAGCTTCGTCTGTGCTCCATTCCGACAAAAAAAAACCCTAGCATCGTTTGTAGATGGCATCGAACAGGTCATAAACTTCTGTCTTTTTTACAGATGACAGAGAAGAATTTAGTGCGTATGTACGTAAATGACATAAGCAGTCACATTTTCTGCAAATACACTGCACATGATCTACTCATGGCGTGCTTGCAGCCGTCCGTAGACAGTTGGTTGTCATTTCATTGTAGGATACGAGATATTGTCGTTCACTTCAAATGTCACTGGTGACAACGGGGTGACCATTCTATTTCATAGCTGAAAATGTTTACTTTCATTCGATATTTATCATTCCAGTGGATCTAGATACTATCTTCTTCTTCTTCTTCTAATATAAAACTAGTTTTACCAGTAGCTGTAGTGACAATTGTTTTTGCTAATATTGTTATTGAAGTAGTAGTAGTAGTAGTGATTGTTGTTGAGTTCGAGAGTCCCATACAAGACAAACTCTCTGATATAAATTACACTGTAAAATTAACCTCGAAATCCGAATACTTCTAATAGCAAGAAATTCGTTCCGGTTATCAGTAACTTCGGATTATCTAAATTTCCATGAAACTATACAATGTCATGCTTATTGAAAAAGGATATATACATATCAGAGTGACCCCCTCTCGAAAATAGTGGATTGGTAGTTCTGATTTCTCTTATTCATGAGATATTTAACCTTAACCCTTTCCCAAACGACAAATTTTAGACTCTTCCAAACTGAGAGCATCTGAAGACAACAAATTCAAAATTGGTACAAATTAACTTTAGGTCTCTGATAGGGTAGAAAACATTGTGGGAAAAGGAGAAAATGCTGGTTACCAGCATTTTCTCCTTTTCCCACAATGTTTTCAAAAGCCTTCTTTCCCAGGGTCGTGAAAACCGGGGATTGTTTGGTAAAGGGTTAAACCTACTAAACAAGTTAAATGAAAATGTCAAGCCGATAGTGAATACCCAAATGTTGTTATTTCAAAGTTAGTCTTTGGGGTAAACTATCTCCTCATCGGACGGTGTAGATCCAAGAGCAGACTGCACGTTCTGTGCAGTCTAATCTTTATCTAAACTGTTCGCAATTGGTCCTTGTGGCGCTCTTGGCAGCCTAGGAGTTAATCAGAACAGTTGCTATACTACTTTCCAAGGACAATAGCATAACTTTGAATTAAATGATTTGTTCCCAATACCGAAAATCCGTATAACCACGATTTTGTTGTACATGGAAGTGAAGTGTCTAGAAGATCACGCGATAAAGAAGAATATGTATTTTCGCCTTTTATTTGTGTGATATGCAAATTCTTTATGAGAGTGCTAATTTAAGTTTGGACGAGAACACAAGTTTTAAGTCAAATAGGCTCTGTGTATTATAAAAAAATTAAATCACGCTGTTTGATACTTGTTCGTACTTTCCCGTTTTTTCTCGTGAGACTTCGTTATATCCGCGTAACGTTCTCACAATTTTGATTGGCCGTCCACATGTAAATTTCTGCTCGTTATTCTATATTAACCCTTTACCACACGGCAAAATTTAAGACCTATCCAAATTGAAAGCATTTGCAGACGACAATTTCATAGTGGCTCAAATGACGCAACTTTCCTTTGATAGGGTAGAAAACTTTGTGGGAAAAGGAGAAAATGCTGGTTACCAGCATTTTCTCCTTTTCCCACAATGTTTTCAAAAGGCCTCTTTTTTAGGGGTGTCAAAAGGCGTCATTGTGTGGTAAAGGGTTAACTCTTATGCTGCTAAGGGGGACTCACTGACCTTTTGCGGACAGAATAGTTCAAGATCAGACTGCACAGAATGTGCAGTCTGATCTTGGATCTACAGTGTCCGATAAGGAGATATTTTTCTTAAAAAAAAATGAGTTTGAAGTAGTATTATTCAGGTTTTTATTATCGGCTTGAAAGTTTCATTTTAGTTATTCAGTCGGATATGGGTTGAAAAATGTATCCCATTTTCCTGTCATCGTTTTGACATTTCACTAGTATCATTCGGTTACTCTCCACGCAGGTTAATATTTGGAGCGCTAAACTATTACGACAAACATTTCAGAACATTTTGTTTGGGTAGGAAATTTATTTCAGGAGATTTTTTGTGTGATAATACATAATCGAAATCTTCAAAGGTTTCCGAACATAAAAAGTACGACATAATCCATTTATGGCACCCTTATAATATCTGAGACGGTCCATCAAGACATATTTCCATTAAAACGCCGAACTGTACGGCTTCCATTACGCATTGTTTACAACAGTGCGTAAACCTGCGGTAAGAGAACCGTTTCATTGGATATGACGACGTCACGTGATAGTTTAAGGTTGTTTGGTCAGAATGCTGTCAACCACCAAAGCGCCTGTCGCCTAACTAGCATAGTTTCGACCCCGGCCAGTGTAGACCTTTGATCTGTGTTATGTTGCAGACATTCTGGCTAATCGCAACCTTTTACATGGCTCTTAAAGTGGCATCCGATGATATTGAGTTTCCTAAGATTTTTAAAACGATACCTTAAAAAAGTGTGGTAATTTTCATTCACATGCAAAGATTGCTATAAAACTAAATTATAGACAGAAAACCACGTGGAAAACACGAGGAATTACTCAGCTTTTGGTATTTTTTATTAATTTTTATAAAATTTCCTTTTCCGATAGCTGCTACTGCGTAACAAGGTGAACTACGTTTTAAACAAGGAAGTTTAACAGATGTCCGAGTTACTCGGTTGGTAGAGTCGTTGAGTTGTAGTTTTGCAGGTTGTGAGTTCGAATCGCAGAGGAGAAGAATTACTTTTGCGCTATTTTCCCTGCTAACTAACGCTAAATAGTCACGTCCTTAATTTTTTTTCATAGAATATCATAATTTTTCTCCAACCCCCCCCCCCCTAAAAAAAATAATAAATTGGTCAAAATTTAGGCAACGTTCTATTTGTTAAACACACTGCGCAGGCTGACCTGGGTCGATAGGTTTTGCAGATACATGAAGCCCTCTTTCTGCATTGATTGATTGTATGGTGTTTAACGCCGTTTTCAACATTATTTCAGTTATATCGCGGTGGCCACTGCACCTATCCATGCTTTCCTGGGGTTTCTTTCACCAGTACTCCGCACAGTATTCTTTCCAAGGCACAGGCTGCTTTCCAACGTAACCATCGTCGAGACAATGGTCAGCGTATGAACCTTATTTTATCATTGATGATGTTTGTGATTTCGATTTCAAAACAAAACAAGCGCTCAAACCAGTTATGAAAGAAGCTATAGCTCAGAAAAAGGCGGTAAAATTCAGATCTGGAGCATTATTTATAGATGGAGAACGATATCGCGGCCTAATAACAGAATTGCCACAGGCAACTCCCGCGCAAATTTCTGGTAAATCATCATCAGCATAGGACAGTACCCAGTCACATGAATGTTTTCTAAATATAGTTTCTTGGAATGTGAATGGATGGACTAAAAGAAATGAGGGCGTTAGAAAAGAAATACTTAACACTGTAGATTCAGATGTGATATGTCTCTTAGAAACAAAATTGATGAAAAATGAATGTATTAATATTAAAGGTTATACATTCTACGGTCATAACAGACAACTATTGAAATCGAGTGCAAAATGTGGTTCCGGTGGAGTTGCTATCCTCATTAAATCGAAATTGTTGGATCAGTACATAGTATCCATTACAGACAAACACTTTGACGGTATTCTGTCATTGAAACTTACGAGTAAAGAAAATTTAAAAGAGATTATCATTACTGTATGTTATTTACCGCCGGAAGGTTCAGAAAGAGGAAGGATAGCAGACGAATTTTATAATCACTTATCCAGTATAGTATATATACTCATATAAACTCGGAGTTAATGGTATTTTTTTAAAACTCGGGATCACGTGGGTTAAAAATGATTATCTCTAGTTGTCGCAGAAATTAAAATTTGAGTGTCGAAACAAGTCAAAAATGTACATTTGACTGCTATAGAATTGAATCAAATTTGTCCAAAACATTGTTTGAAGGGGTAAGGGGTTAAAACTTTACAAATAATTCAATATTTCAACGATCCCTGAGAAAAAAAAAAAGGCCTTAAAATATTGTGTGAAAAGGAGAAAATGCTGGAAACCAGCATTTTCTCCTTTTCTCACAATGTTTTCTACACTTTCAAAAATCAATCTCGTCATTTGAGCAACATTTTATTTGTCGTCTGCAAATGCTTTCAATTTGGACCTGGTCTAAAAGTTTGTCGTCTGGTAAAGAGTCCGAATGGCCGATCCAATTTGTCTGAGTGGACAGACTAAAAAAATGACTTCAGTAAATGGACAAAATAAAGTGAAACAATTAATCTCATTTTTGGGCATGTCTGTGTTTTTATTTAACATGTTGTTTTTCAGCGTTGTTTCTTTTTTCTTTGTTGCCTTGTGGATATACGTAAGATTGGAAGATATTCTTTCTGAGGTGAGTATAGGTGTAATTGAGATTTGCAAATTATTGTTTCGACCTTTTGACGTGGGAAAGCAGCTAGTGGCTACACCTTACATTTCTTCGCCGGATATAGATCGCTTTAAAAACTTCTCTACGAAGCATAAGACTACGCCATAAAATGGATGGATCATAGTTTTCAATAAAACTTATTACTATGTACGTTTCCGTTGATAAAAAAAAGATGTTATTTGATTAATATTATTCATTAATTTCGATGTAAGTTTTGCGGAAAAATCGATGAATGAAAATTACTTTACTGCTGTTGTTGCCGTTTTTTAGAAGAATGTCAAGGGCGCCGCAATGTTTCAGATCACGTGATTGAAAGTAGATGAGTCATGCTTTGTGAAAAGAGGGTTAAATGTATCTTCAGAAAGTATCGATTCTGGTCAGCCTGCGCAGTCCGCGCAGGCTGACCTGGATCGAAACTTTCTGCTTTTGGTAATCTTTCTGCATGTCCAAGGACCATTCTACCTCATGATTCAAAAGGTTGTTGGACAAAATGGATTTTTTTATCCATAATTAAGTAATGACTTGTTCGGTATAATGCGTGATAGAGATGTAATAAACTCTCATTTCACAGGGCATGAATCAGATTCAATGACGACCTGCTTGATACGGAAGAGGCTAGATAAATTTACGGAATCGGTGGAGTTGTGACAAGTGGCAAGATGATTGACTTTGCGTTTATTTATCGTCGCCACCGGTTGGCCCTGAAGGCTGTTAGTATTGTTACGTGGGATAGTGCAGATACAGGACGAAACCCATCCTAAGTTACGCCTGGATCTTTAACGTGCTCGGTGTATAGATCTAGCATCGTCACACGGGACCATGCTCGGTTTAACGTCTTGTCCGAAAGACTATTAGTAATTTTAGATGGCCACCAGCAGTGGGGATCGAACCCATACCCTCAAGTGACCCGAAACATCACGTTCACGAGTCCTACGGTTTACAAATTGAACTATGCGGGCTGGTCACGTGGCAAGAATACATTACTAGCTGTGGTCATAACAAGTTATCAAGTGTCCTTCGAAAATTGTCAATGATGAATCAAGTCATATGCTTATTACCCCTTATACGACTGCACGACTAAAATGTTAATACAATACAATACAATACAATACTTTTTATTGTAAATGTAGGCCTCCAGCCCAAAATACAGCATTACCAAAAATATGCATATAGATCTAACATGTTATACGTCCCCTTACATATTGTTAATACATACATTAATTGTCTACAGTGTAGATCCAATGTCAGACTGTACGTTTTGTTCCAAGAATCCAAGCATTGTAAAAAAAAAATGCTGTCTGGTCTTGGATCTACACTTTCCAATATTCGAGTTTTTTTTTTTTTCATTTTTGGCGAAAAGAGAATAAAATCGCAATATTTCGGATGTTTGATATCGGTTAGACATTTTCATTGATTTTCGTGTCAGTTTCACCCAGGGATCTGTGTATATACGATCCCTGTTTCGCCCTTGACCACGCATTCTCGACTTTCATCGACCCCGAAAGCTCTTGAAAACATTATGAAAAAAGATGATAATACTGGTAATCAGCATTTTCTCCTTTTCCCACAATGATTTTCTTTCCTATTAGTGACAAGTATCGTCAGTTGAGCCCCATTTAATTAGTCGTTGGCAATTGCTTTCAATTTGGACAAGTCTAAAATTTCGTCGTGTGTTGAAAAATTAACCCTTATCCTGTAAATACCCAAAATTTACGGACAGTGTAGATCCAAGATCAGACTGCACGTTCTGTGTAGGATTTCAAGCCTTTTGAGATGTGATTACTTTTAAAGTAACAATAAAGGCCAAATGTAAACAAAGCGGGTGTTTAAATGCATTTGAATTTATATCATAGCATTTAAAAGAATGGAAATTATTGTGAAGATGACAATCTGTCATTGTACGGTCGGTCCAAGTGTTAGTTGCTGACATAGAAATTAAATTCAAAAGTAGGTTAAATCCTGCCAGGTAGCTGTGTCTTCTGTTTACTTTTTGCCTAATTTTAAAATTCTTTTTTTCTGCCAGTGACTAACAGATGGCCCGACTACACGATAACATGTATTATGACACCTGCTTTGACATTTTGGCCTTTACTGGGCCTTTAACGAACTATCCTGTGATTTAACCCTTTACCACACAGTCCGAACTTTTGACGACCATGAGGAAGAGGCCTTTTGAAAACATTGTGGGAAAAGGAGAAAGTGCTGGTAACCAGCATAAAAAAAGGAAATACTGGTAACCGGTATGTTCTCATTTTCTCACAATCTTTTCCACCCTTTCAATGACAACTATCGCCAAATTGACCTATATAGCGAAATTGGCCAATCGCGAAAAGTTTCGGCCCAGGTCAGCCTGCGCGAACTGCGCAGGCTGACCTGGTCGATACTTTTCGCAGAGGACATTAAGCCCCCTGTTCAAAGAGCATAGCTCAAATTAATTTTGAATATAATCAGTTGCAAATTATGCCATGTAGTGGTTATAAATGGTCAATTTTCTGCATGTTAAAGAACCAGTCTACCCCATAATTAAGTTAATTGTTAAAAAAAGTGGCTATTATGGATCCATATTTACGTGATAGCTTGCTTGGTATCATTCATCATTGAGATGCATTTTGGCGCCCTTTTACCGGAGCAAGGCTCATTTATGAATAACCAATTGACCTTTAGTTGATAATAAATAATTATCAGTTTCAACTACGAAGTAACGGGCTCGATCCTGACACAAAGCAGTGGAGTTTTGGTCGAGTAATCTTAGGCAAGTGGCTTCAGGGCCATGGCCTATTGCTTGTAAAGCCCAGAGATTTATAATAGATTTATTTCTTTGCATCTCGTCTAGCTACAAACCGATAAGAAAGTGAAAAAGCATGGAAAGTTCGTTAAAGAATGATTGATTAAATGACTAAATGGTGTTTTACGCCGCGTTTAACATTATTTCAGTCATATCACGGCGACAGCTCACGTATTTATGTATTTCCTGAGTTTCACTAATACTAGGCCAGGGCTCTGGACTGTCTAGCCCAAGGGATGTCCAACGAAAAACCCAGATGATCCAGTGCGGCTCGAGCTCGGGGCCTCCAGGTCACGAGTCCCACACTTTACCACTGAGCCACGCAGCACCCTTCCTTCAAGAATGGCTTTAGAAGGTATTCAGATGTCAAATCACCAAACTGATATGTTCTTTATTTGCTTTTTTTTTTTTAATTGAAAAGCAACAGACATAATTTTTTTTCATGGCATTTCCATGACAAGTAAATAGCTATGAGCGATGGATGAAGTCACCGGATTGAACCGGGTCGGACTAAGTAACCAGACTGGACGGGGTAAAACGGATAGGACTTACTAAAGGAATTACACCGGATCGGACCGTATCGGACTTAATATCCGGACCATTTTTTTTTTCAGTCTTGTATGAACCAACCCAGTTTCATCTTCGTCATGGCAGCTCAATCCACATTCGCTAGTCTATCTGTACTTCCAATATTTTGATTCGTGCGTAATTATCTGATATCTATTTCAAAGATTTGGTAAAATAATAATTCATGAAATCCTGTGTTAGGAGGCCATCCGGGAGGCTATTTAGAGGGGAATCAATGACACCGGTTGCTTTACAATACAGGTTGGTTGTGTCTTGAAGATAATTTCTATTGAGTATACATCACATATGTTTCACTTGAGAATTTTTAAATTTTACCCTATGATAAATGAAATGCTGCCTGCTTTAAAAGTTGTTATAAGTGTCTATTAGCCGTTAACTATTTACTGCAGAAATTCTGACTTTTAACGGCCCTGTAGAAAAGAGTCTTTTGAAAACATTGTGGGAAAAGGAGAAAATGCTGGTAACCAGCATTTTCTCCTTTTCCCACAAATGTTTTCTACCCATCTATAAACGAATTCCAATGTTTAGGTCGAATTTATTTTGTCGTCTGCAAATGCTTTCAGTTTTGACAAGTCTAAAATTTTGTCGTTTGGTACAGGGTTAAAATGAAACTTAACTCTTATTCTGCCGTTTTGTTTGTTTGTTTGAATGGTGTTTTACGCCGCTTTCAACATTATTTCAGTCATATAATGACAACAGCTCACATATTCATGTATTTCCTGGGTTTTACCAGAGCTAGGCTAGAGCTCTGCAGTATCTTGCTCAAGGACACTCCTGCGAAAAACCTAGTGAAGCCAGTGAGGTTCGAGCCCGGGGCCTCCAGGTCATGAGTCCTACACTTTACCACCGAGCCACACAGGACCACTTTATCCTGTCGAAGTTAAATTGTTGACCATAACAAAGAGATTTCTTTTTAAGTTTACTGACATTGAATGACGTTCATGTGATCGAAACTTCTAATACAGAAGCGGAGAGAGCAATGCGAGATCAGACTGCACGTATGTGCAGTCTGATCTTGCTTTACTCTCTCCGCAAATTACGTCTAAGGTCACAAATTGTGAGGGTAAGAGTTTAAAAACAGGACATTTTTACCACTGACAAAAAATTCCCGATATCTCCCTCTGACTCCTTATCTTGAGTTGTCCATTTTAAAACAGTAAGAAACATTTCGGAAAAAAGGAGAAAATAGTGGTAACTAGCATCATTTTCTTTTCTCACACTATTTTCAAAACCCTTCTTTCCTTTTGATAGGTGGGGGCGGGGTAAAGGGTTAAATAAAATAGAAAAAAAAAAGTATATTACACTTGAACAACTGATAAAAACCAGATCTGATGGGAAACTTTCTCACACACAAAATTTAAAGATATCACAAAGGGGTATTTAAATTTTATTAATGCATCGCTGTTTCGAAGAAATTTCGTAATCTCGTGTGTATGTGCCGGGGGGGGGGGGGAAAGAGAAAGAAAGCGCTTTATTCCTGTCTTTACCGAATTTATTATTTCTGCCCTTATTTATTTATTTATTTATTTATTTATTAATTAATTTATTTTTTTCGTTTAATCTTTTTCCAAATATTAGAAATCGTTCAATCTAAAAGGAAAATGTTTTAATTTTGTGGGACCGAATTAATTATTGAACTTCTATGTACATTTAATAAGGTATTATTTACAATTTGTACAAGTCTAAAGCAGTGGCGTTTGGCAAAGAGTAACTGGGGTTTATATGAGATATAATTGGTTGAGAATCAGAGAGTGAAGCCCAAGATCAGACTGCACTTATGGTCGCACTGATCTTTGTCCACACTGTTCACAAATAATCAGCCAAGGTCGTTTTAGATAGAATAAAGGTTTAACCCTTATCCCTTTTTTACCCTTAAAGTGCTAAATAAATTCAAATGAAACTTTCAAGTCAACAGTAAAAACCCAAGTTTTGCTATTTCAAACTTAATTTTGGGAGAGATATCTCCTTATCGGACAATGTAGATCCATGATCAGACTGCACGTTCTGTGCAGTCTGATCTTGATCTACATTGTCCGCAAAAGGTCAGTGATTCGCGCTTAGCAGCTTATGGGTTAACAGCAAATATTGAAAAGAAAACATCATTGAAGTATTTATGAAGAAATTAAACGCCTTTTTATCTAAAGAAATTGAGCGTGCGCTATCTCTTCGAAAAGACAAGTGAACGAAAAAGAGAGAGACGATTGAGATCAATAAATTTGCTTTTGAAAAAAAATGTTGTAGATCTATTAAAGATTTTTATATATATATAAATCACAGCCGACTGTTGAACGGTCATATACCTTTGGAAAACTAAGCATAGCTTTATTTTCAGAAATTTCGCACAGTGTGGATCTAAGATCAGATTTCACAGAACTTGCAGTTTGATATTGGATCTAATCTGTCCGAATTTCGTTTGTGTTTTTTTTAACCCTTTACCACATAATCAGGAGTTTGAACAACCCTGAGTGAGAAAGCTCTTTAAAACATTATGGGAAAAGGAGAAAATGCTGGTAACTAGCATTTTCTCCTTTTCCCATAATGTTTTCTGTCCTTTTCAATTCAAAGCCTGACATCTAATCCAAATGGATTTTTTTCTCTGCAACTGCTTTTAATTTGGAAATGTCTAAAATTTTGTTCTGTATTAAAGTTTTAAATACTCCGGCCAAAACAGTAATGGAAGTGCAAAAATCCTGTAACCAACCTTTAAAACGCCTTTCCTACTATAGATGCCCTTGCGGCCAGTGTAGATCAAGATCAGACTGCACAAAACGTGCAGTCTGATCTTTGATCTACACTGTCCGCTTTGCGGAAACACTACAAAAAAAAAAATGCAACCACGAAATTGCTTTATCATGTGGGTCTTATTCAAACTTAAAAATGTTAAGTTTATTAGCCGCTCTAAGGGTTCATTTCCCGATAGCTGATTTTCAAGTTTGGAAAAACAGTCATTGCTTATTCCTCATTAACCATGTGATCATTGTAGCAATTACTTTAATTATAAAACGTGTTGATTTCTTTTTTTGTCGTATAGGTCCGTCCACTTTTTGGACAAGTTGAGGATTTCTGCATGTAAATAAAGGATATATAGTCGTATGGGTGTAAATATCAGTTCATTCTATCAGTACAGCGGTGCCTATTCGTTTTCAACGTACTGTAATATGTACACAAAGTGAAAATCATAAGGATTTTAGAGGGATTTTTGTGGAATGAAAAGATAATTTTGTACGGTGATATTTTCATGTGTTGATTTTCTTTCTTTCTTTTCTTTCTTTCTTTCTTTTCTTTTTCTTTCTTTCCTTCCTTCCTTCTTTCCTTCCTTCCTTCCTTCCTTCCTTCTTTCTTTCTTTCTTTCGTTCTTTCTTTCTTTCTCTCGTTTCTTTTTTTTTCTCTCTTTTTTTTTCTTTCTTTCTTTCTTTCTGTGCGAGGTGTGTCAGAACTGTTGGATTAACTTAAAAGAAATAGCTGAGAAAATACCTCAGTCTGTTTAACTCTTATCCTGTTAGAAATAACTAAAATGAAATTTTCATTTGGATAGTAAAATCCCAAATATTGCTTATTCAAAAGTTATGTTTTGGGGAATAATATCTCTTTTATCGGACAGTGCAGATCCAAGATCAGACTGCACGTTCTGTGCAGTCTGATCTTGATCTACACTGTCCGCAAAGGATCAGTGAGTCGCGCTTATCTCTTTATCGGACAGTGCAGATCCAAGATCAGACTGCACATTCTGTGCAGTCTGATCTTGATCTACACTGTCCGTAAAAGGTCAGTGAGTCGCGCTTAGCAGCCTGATGGTTAATAAATAAAATGTAAATTTCCAGTCAATGATAAAATGAGTTACGCTCTGTGAAAAGGTCGTTTAATGCATCTGAAAAATGTATCGACCCACCCTATGAAGCCCGCGGAGGCTGACATGGGCCAAAACTTTTTCCCTATTTGTAAATTTTCTGCATGTCAAGGGACCAGTCTACTTCATGATTCAGTCAGTCCTTAGACAAAATAGTTTTATGGATCCATGATAATTACGAGTAGATCTATGTGATGACTTGCTTGGTATAATGCAACACGGAGATGCATCAAACCGCCATCTGCAAGAGGGCTGCTCAAGTATAAGTACTGCATTTTCCAAGTTCTTTTCATTACAAAGATCTCAATGGTAGGGACAATGTAGATTCAAGATCAGACCGTAGGCTTTGTGCAGTCTGATCTTGATCTACGCTGTCCGCAAAAACACATTACGTCTCGCCTATATCCCTATGGATTAGGAAAATTGACAATATCAAGTAACTTCCACAGTGCAACGCAAAACAAGTATGTAGATCTATCTATATAGATCGATGAAAAAGTGGGAATTTCCACGAATAAAACCCGATTCCCTTCTCTGAAAAAATGTGTAAAATGACGTCTCATATGACGTCACGTAATTCTTTTTCCCAATGTGTAGACCTACTTATAAGATGAAAAAATCGCAACTATTGCATTAATTACACGAAAAACAAGAGTTGTCATGGGGTAAAACATAATTTCCAAATAGTCAATTGTTGCAACTCAAATCATGCGAATGGAATCGAGATGCGATGAGCCGGGATTAAAGGAAAACGTATTGATCATCTACAGTTCGATGTCTTGGAATAACAGTGTCGTAAGTGGAAAAGTACCTAGATATGTACTGTTTTGAGAAAACTTGAAAATAAAAAGAAAAAACATAATTTTAAGCAGCGCTCTGTCAAAAGAGGGCTCTTTGCATCACCGTGAGTCATTGTATCATAAGATCAAGCAAGTCATTATAATTATAGTTAAATGGACCATTAAAATCCAACTTGTCTAACAACTGACCTACACATAAGGTAAAATGGTCTTTGGACACGCAGAAAATTTAGATCTAGATCTACATATATATTATGCAAAACGTTTCTTGCAGGCTGACATGGTTCGGAACCTTTTACTATGGGTTAATTTTCTGTATATCCAAGGAGCATTCTACCTCATAATTTAGCCCGTTGTTTGCCAAATGGATTTTATGGATCCATGATTATATGATGACTTGCTTGGAAGAAGTTGCATCACGGTGATACGTTAAAATGTCTTTTCCAGACCGATGTTTATGTATTTATGTGTCATGTATAAGGCCGAAAGTAACATCTAGATCTATAAACGGACTTATCATTATAAAGCATCGCGCTATCTCTTATAGCAGAAGTAGTGGACTTGATATCAAATCTATTAATTTATTTGAGTCATGGTCAGTCAAAAAGGGACTTAATGCATCTCCAATCAATTTTCTGCATTTCAGAGCACCAGTCTACCTCATGATTCAGTCGGCTGTTAGACAAGGTGAATTTACAGATCACTAAGTACGTGATGTCTTGTCATTGTACCACGCAAGACATCACGTACTTAGGGATCCATAAACTCCACCTTGTCTAACAGCCGACTGAATCATGAGGTAGACTGGTCTTTTGCCATGCAGAAAATTCATCTAAAGCAAAACGTTTCGACCCATGTCAGCCTGCGCGGACTGCGCAGGCTGACATGGATCGATACTTTTTGCAGTTGCATCAAACCATCGTTTCACAACGCATGGCTAATTTCTTTGTTGTTTAGGGCTCCCGTTTTTAACGTTATTTTGGCGGCGGCCAGCGCACATATCCATCCATGATACATGCAGTCTGATCTGTGATCCACAGTGTCCGTCTTTTTAAGATACTCCTTGGCAATAGCAAAATTTCACTTGTTTAAGTCTAATTTCTGGGACTGAAAATGTCCATTTTTTTTTTCTTTATTATTCGCCGCTGTACGGATGAAGATTAAAGGCATAGCTTTGAAATTTCTTGAAAGTTTGAAACACTTTTATCCACAGTAGCGGAAATATCCATTTTGGAAGTTTAATGCACCTGCAATTGACCAAAAGCAAAAGTATCGACCCAGGTCAGCCTGCGAAATCCGCGCAGGCTGACCTGGGTCATAACGTTTTGTTGCTATTGGTAAATTCTTGCTTGTCAAAGGACCATTCTAGTTAAGGATTCAACCTGTTTTTAAACAGAATGAATTTTATTGATCCATGATAATATGATGGTCTGCTTTATTTAATGCATCTTAGAGATGCAGTTAGCCCCCTTTTTTCTGTGCATGGCTCATAGATTTCGTTGAGTTAATTGGCCTTGGACATGGTTCACATGACTGGTAATACTGATAAAACAGCCATGAATGTAAAGCAAGATCAGACTACATATATATGCAGGCTGATCTTGCTTTGCACTCTCCGTTTAACTATTTGCCAACTTAAGAGTTTAACTATTTGCCAACTTAAGACTTGTTCAACTTCAATGTATAATATGCAGACGACAATGTAATAGCGACTTAAAAACTTAAATTTCTCTTTGCAATGATAGAAAACATTGTGGGAAAAAGGAGAAAATGCTGGTTACCAGCATTTTCTGCTCTTTCCCACAATGTTTTCAAAAGCCTTCCTCTTCAAGATCTTTAAAAGTCGGGATTGTGTGGTAACATGTCCAGCAAGAGAAAACTTAAGATTTAATTGCCGTCCTCCGCATAGATACACGTCACGAGATAAGCTATCAAAACGTCAGATATTATTTTTCTCTATCGCAGGTTACCTAGTTTGACGGACCGGATTATTTCACGGGAAGGATTATCGTGTTATAGATAGTGAAGATTCGCTGTTTAGTGTCTTGTCTTATATTTATATTAGTGTGATATCATTTTTTCTCTCTCACTCTCCCCCTGTATTGTGTGTATCATCTGCGCGTGTGACGAGCGTAGAATCGGTGGAAAGAAATTCGCGGAATGCGATATCAAGAATTTGGGAGCACATCCGAAAGACTGAATAATGGATGAATTTCAGACAGAAACCCAACCGCCCCCTCCGAGTTATAGTGACGTCATAAAGGCTGAGGGAGAGGAAAAGGGTCTTTTGACGAACTCAAAGGAATTGTATAATAAAGAAAACGGGGACGTTGTGAAAAGGAATGGCCCTTGGCCCCAGAATTTTAAACCGGACAGAGATCAAACTGTTTTACTGTTGAGGGAAAATGGAGGGGTTTGTGACGGGGGTCAGGAAGGGGACATTGAACATGGGGCTACCAGTGGGGCTGAAAATGAGGGACCAGAAAGGGAGACCTGGGGAAAAAAGCTGGATTTTCTTCTCTCGGTGGTCGGATTTGCCGTGGACCTCGGAAACGTGTGGAGATTTCCGTATATTTGCTTCAAAAATGGTGGAGGTAAGTCCTTTTTCTATAAAATTCTAAGATGGTGTTTTAGACTAATTCAAATGGGAAACATCTGCGGACGACATATCAATATGAATGATGGACAGAAAAGGCGAACAAGTATCGTGCAATTAGGATAAAATACTTGTCATGTATGTTACCTACTGCATAGTATATAAGATCTTTTTACCCTATCGCAAAGTTGAAATTTAAGTGAGAAAAAAGCACTAAAATAACAGCTCCTCCAATGTTGCTTTTGGCAAGAATGTCATCAGATTAAAGGTTTTTATGCAGTCTGATCTTGAAGTACACTGTCCCCAAAAGCAGCTATAAAAAGATCGATAGGCATGAAAGACACTCTTAGGTTTTATGATTTGAACAGAAGCAATGGTCCGTCGAGATGAAACAGCAGATGCCATTGTCTCTGACAATAAGCTCACCCTTATTATGTAGGTGTATGTGTGTGTGTACGTCCATCGGTCTGTCTGTCTGTCTCTCTTTCTTTGTGTCCGTCTGTCTGTCTGCCTGTCGGTCTGTCTGTCTCTGTTAATATTATTTATATAAGGAGTAGATATTTAAGAATAACTGATCTCAGTGAAAATCAATATCTTCACTTGAACAATCGATTTCTCAGGTATATTTTACGTATACAGTGTTAACAGTAAAATGAAATAAATTAGCACGTTTATAAGACACATTTCTCTTTAACCCATTACCACACAATCCCTACTTTTGACGACCCTGAGAAAGAAGCCTTTTGAAAACATTGTGGGAAAAGGAGAAAATGCTGGTAACCAGCATTTTCTCCTTTTCCCACAATGTTTTCTACCCTTCACAAAACAAATTTCAAATTTTCAGTCACTTTTATTTTGTCGTCTGCAAATGCTTTCGATTTGGACAAGTCTAAAATTTTGTCGTTTGGTAATGAGTTAAACATGAAACAGATAAACCAAAATCACACCACTGTGATTAAAAATCACTTAAGTAAGTGATAGAACAAGGCCTAAGTCCCCGAAGCAACGAAGGAAATTTGTATTCATAATTACGATAATCCATTCTTTCTATCTCTCACTCACCCATTTTACCGACAAAATTCTGATCTGTTAAACTGCCAATTTCTCACGAATTTCTTGCAGTGTGTTCTAACGTAAAACTGAATACTGTCATAACGGAAATAATTTAAACCCATTCTCTGTAATCTATTTGACATACATGTACCACTGAGTTGTATGATCAAAGAAGAGGAGAAAATTTTGAACAGAAGGAAAATACCTCAAGCTGTTAAATGAATGGGAAAAAAAAAAACCTAGTTCTCAAAGGTGCAATAGTTTGTAACAAGCAATTTCACCTTTCCCTAAAATGTTTTCAAAACGTGTCCATTGCATTTGGCTTAGAAAAAGCGATGTCGCATTTGTAATTTGGCCAACTTTCCGATATACAGAGACTTTTCAATTGGATTAGTAAAAGTACATAAATGAAATTAATCCGTTTTTATTATGTTCATGGCCTGTGATTCTTGACCTAAATGGACCATGTTTTGATCCTTTATCCCGCTAAATAAGTGAAATGAAACTTAAAGCCAACAGTATGAACCCAAATTTTGCCATTTCAGATGTATCTTTGGGGAGAGATATCTCCTTATCGGACAGTGTTGATCCAAGATCAGACTGCACGTTCTGTGCAGTCTGATCTTGATCTACACTGTCCGCAAAAGGTCAGTCAGTCGTGCTTAGCAGGGTTAAAGAATTCGCGGGTCTCGATTTCGTTTTTCATTCATCTTTTGTAATCAGTCCGTATTACCCTTTACCATACAATCTCGACTTTCGACGGCCCTGGAAAACAAGGCTTTGGAAAACATTGTGGGAAAAGAAGAAAATACTGGTAACCAGCATTTTCTCCTTTTCCCACAATCTTTCCTAGCCTTTCATGGACAAATATCACCATTTGAACAATATTTAGTTTGTCGTCTGCACACTCTTTCAATTTAGACCAGTCTAAAATTTTGTCGTTTGGTAAAGAGTTGAACTGTTTATCAAACGACAAAATATCAGAACCAGACCAAAAGCTGTTACAGACGACATATTAAATGAGATTGAAATAATGAAATTTATCTCTGAAAATATAGAAAACCTTGTGGGGAAAAGAAGAAAATGCTGTTTACCATCTGTTTATCATTTTCCAGTTACTTTACGGATGTATTCTGCGGAGTGTGTAGACCAAGATTAGACTGCTCACTAGGACAGTCTTAGTTTAGAACTCACTCTCTGCTTGTCTATAAATAATATTTTTGGGTCGTTTAAATATCTATGAAATGCAAATGAATTTGAGTCATGCTCTGTGAAAAAGGGATGACGATCACTTATTGTATGGTCGGTCTAAGTGTTCGTCACTGGCAGAAAAATAATTTATAAAACTGTGTCAAAAGTTGCCAAGTCGCTTTTACTTTTTATCCGATTTTAACCCATAGACTACTAACCGGGACTCAAAGACCTTTCGCGGGCAGTGTAGATTAAGATCAGAGTGCACAGAATGTGCAGTCTGATCTTATATCTACACTGTCCAATCTGAAGATGTCTCTCCCTAGAAAACACATTTGAAATAGTAATATGTTGGCTTTTACCATCAGCTTGAAAGTTTCATTTCACTTATGTATCAAGCTATTGGTTAAAATTCATTTTTTAAGCCGGCAACAAACACTTGGAACGGCGGTACATTAAGAGACAGTCACCTTTCGCAATAATTTACACACTTTTGAATGGTATGGTTTAAATATAAATGAGGTATGCTCTGTGAAAAAGGGGCTTCATGCATCTGCGAAAAGCATCGACCCAGGTCAGCCTGCGCAGTCCGCGCAGGCTGACCTGGGTTGATGCTTTTCGCTATTGGTCAATTTTCTGTATGTCCAAGGACCAGTCTACCTCACGATTAAGTCGTTTGTTCAGAAAAAGCATTGTTTACTTTTGGCTGCTATTGGGCCTTTAAAGAATACAGGTTAAAATACTCCAGGAATGATGAATTCCTGAAGCGACTAAAATAACGATGTCATGATGCAATCACACGAAACAAACCAACAAAAAAGAATTCCCGTCACATTTATTGTTTCTGTGAGAAAAGAACAGTTTTTTTGGACGCCTTATTCCATGTCAGAATAGAAAATGATGTCTTTTTCAGAACGAATAATTCCCTCAGATATTCAGTTTTTTGCCAAACGACAAAATTTTGGACTTGTGCAAATCTAATGCACTTGCTTAATATAAATTGAATTTGTCTTAACTACACGTATTTACCAAACGACAAAATTTTTCACTAGTTCAAATTCAAAGCACTTGCAGACAACATTTTGAATGTAGCTCAAATGATGGTTCTGTCTTTGATGCGGGTAGAAAACATAGTGGGAAAAGGAGAAAATGCTGGTTACCAGCATTTTCTCCTTTTCCCACTTTGTTTTCAAAAACCTTCATCGTTTTGGTCGTTAAAAGTCGGGATTGTGTGGTAAAATATTAAATGATGGGACCTGCTAGAAAACACTATGTTATTGTGTTAAAGGGGGGAAAATGCTGGTTACCCGCATTTCCTTCTTTTGTCACAATGTGTTTAAAAGCCTTATTTATCAGAATCGTTAAAACTGGGAATTGTGTGAAAAAAAGATTAAGAATTCGGCAGGCAATGTCTTTCCCCCCCCCCCCCCTCTCTCTCTCTCTGTCTTCATATGTATCTGTCTTTTTTGTATTGTACAAGCAAACATTACTGGGACCATGCTCTGTGAAAAAAAAAAAAGGGGGGGGTCAAAATATCTGCAAAAAGTATCGACTCATGTCAGACTATGCAATCCTCGAAGGGGGGTTGAATACATCTCTGTGATGCATTATATCAAGCAAGCCTTCGAGTAATTAGGGATCCATACAAGTCCATTTTGTTTAAAAACCGACTGAATTTTGAGGTGGAATGGTCCTTGGACATGTAGAAAATTAACCCTTGGCAAAAAAGTTTCGACCCATCATGTAGGCCTGCGCTGACCGGGCAGGTCTACATGAATCGATACTTTTTGCAGATGCATTAAGGTCCCTTTTCATAGAGCATGGTTCATTTACATCGTAGTTGTCCATGCTTGCCTGAGGTTCTTTTAACCAGTGCTCTAAAACATTCTGTCCAAGCCATTGGCTGCTTCTGATCACGTGAGCAGCCCCAGAAAAGTATAGGTGAAACCCCGGAAAGATACAAGTGAACGATGAAGCCGTCGCTGTGCGATAACTGAAATATTGTTAAAAACGTTGTTGACATTATTGTGACATACGTACACAAAAGCGAGGGTTACGTACCCTAAAGTAAATTAACTGTGCTACTAAATGACCGAAAACATAACTTACCGCACGAGAAAAGTATTTACACGTTTATTAGCTACCTGTCTGTGTTTACGTCAAAATAGACATACTTGTGACGTAATAGATGTCGAGCGGATGACGCCGCATCAAGACTAATTAGTTTTGATGGGTGATCTTGACTTTTATATCAACGGGTGATTAACCGAACACATTCTTTACATGTTACACCTTAGGCTGATAAGTTCGACGCAACGACCTTTTGCGGACAGCGTAGATCAAGATCAGACTGCACAGAACGTGCAGTATGATCTTGAATCCACACTGTCTGATAAGGAAATATCTTTCCTTGAAAAATACAAGTTTCAAACAGGAATATTTGGGCTTTTTACTATTGGCTTGAAAGTTCCATTTCTTTTATTTAGCATTAAAAGGATTAAACACAAGGAATACCGTCATAGACCAAATGGCATTGAAAATCCAGCAACTTATTTTGAGTGCTTCATTTCTACACTACGGGTAGTTCAGTATTTCCACGTGATAAAAGATGGCAGCTCAAGGGATGAAGGTGTCAAAAAGTATTAAATAGCTGATGCCGCTCCAGTTGATATCTGGAACATTTAAAGAAATAATGTTCAGCGTCTTCACATTCGTCACATAAGGAACAGCTATTTTCATAAGAAATATGATTAAGAAAGAGATCGTTTTTCAAGTCACTACAATTATTTCGTATTCTTGCATGAATAACTGAAAGATACCGTGTTTCAAAGGAAAAGTATGACGGAACAATATTAGATTGAAACACATAGTTTGAGATTTCTCGTTTAACCCTTTCCCAAACAATCCCTGGTTTTTACGGGTCAGGAATAGAAGCCTTTTGAAAACATTGTGGGAAAAGGAGAAAATGCTGGTAACCAGCATTTTCTCCTTTTCCCACAATGTTTTCTACCCTATCATATAGAAAAATCATCTTTTTAGCAACTGTTAATTTGTCATCTGCAAAATACTTTCAATTTGGTCTGGTCCAAAATTTGCCGTTTGGGAAAGGGTTAAAGGATGAAATTGTAGGTATTTGTCTCAAATGCAGAGGAAGCTGATTCCAGAGGGAGATTAAAGAAGGAACACAAAAGCTTTCGAACAAAGTAGTACGACATGGAAGTAACATGAAATCATCATTATGTCGCAAATTATAATTGACAAGATTACCAACGTTTTGTGGAAAAAGTGAAGTTAAATATTCCGCAACCATATATGTGTGATTTTGTAAGCGAGAACAAACTTTTGATATTTACGTCTTTCTGATAAACTTAGCCAGCCTAGTTCTTGAAATAGATAATACAAACTAGTTGATCGCGTTAGCCCAGTGACAATTCTTCCAGCTTCGATTTGAATTTTTTCCAATTTGTCCTTTTCATAGAGAGTGCAGTTGTCCCAAACAACAGAAGCATATTCAAGAATTGGTCGAAGGAAAGAAAGGTATATTTGATTAAGTGTCTTACGTCTAACAGTAAATTTTAGCTTTCGCATAATCCCTAAGAGTTTTGATGCTGATAGAATAATATTATCTATGTGTTTATGCCATTTGCAATCAACGCTGAAAGTCAGTCCTAAGTGTTTATGAGTGTCAGCAACATCCAAAAGCGTGCCATTAAAAGTCAAAAGGGGAGCTTGCTGATTTCCAAAATAAAAGACTTCATTCTTAGCCGCATTAAATGTGACTAGCCACAGTTTCGGCCACTTTGTAATAATGTCAAGATCAAGATTTAGAATACTCTGAAGGTCAGCTGTGTTAGAGGTTGTACAAGCGAGAGACGTGTCATCTGCAAATAGCCTTACAACACTTAGTAGCGATTCGGTAATATCATTTACATAGACCAAAAACAGAAGGGGGCCAAGAACAGAACCTTGAGGAACTCCAGCCAACATTCTTTCAGGACGAGAATAGGAGCTTCCAATGAACACAAGCTGACGTCTATCAGATAAATAGTTTTCAATCCAATTAAGTAACTGACCACATATACCATTCTGCTTCAGTTTGAATATTAACCCTTTATGCCAAACTCTATCGAAAGCTTTAGAAATATCACAAAAAAATGACACAGGTTTGAGTTTTGTTATCAAAGGACTGAACAATTTGATGGTAAAGAGAAAGAAGACACTGGTAACTGGCATTACAATGCCCGCTAAAGCCTTATTCCAAGGGTTGTGGTAACCTGGGATAGTTTTGGTAAAGGATTAGAAGATTTGATTGAAACTTATAGGCCAATCTTGAGATAAATAAACTGTTGCTATGTCAAACCTATTGGCATGGGGGAGGGGTGGGGGGATTACTTTATACTGGGCTGTGTAGATCTTGTGGTCAAACTGCACATTTTGCACTTGACAATTGAGGGTCTATTTTATTTCAATTTTGGTCATAAAAACTTCTCTTAGCAACCTAAGGGTTAATCATGGATCGGTTTGGAATTGAAGCAAAAATAGATATTTGATCATTTTGGACGTGAAAAATAGTCCCTTTTATAAATATTTGCAAACGAACAAACGAAATAACAAAAGAAGTTTCTTAGGTAAGATTCAAACACGTAAAAAGAACCGGAATAAGGAGGAATGCATCACTGATTGAGCCCTACGAATTAAAGTAACGATAGCTGCTAAAAGTAAACAAGGGGTGTTAAAATTCATTTCAATTTAAATCATACTATTTAATAGTGTGGAAGTTATTGTGAAAATGACAATCTGTTATTGTACGGTCGGTCCCAGTGACAGTCGCTGGCAGAGAAATTAATTTGAAAATAGGTTAAAACCTGCCAGGTCACTCTATTTTTTGTTTAGTTTTGCCTGATTTTGAAATTCATTTTTCTGTCTGTGACGAATACTTGGAGCAACCACACAAAAACAGCTTGACATCTTCACAATATTTTCATTTTTTTTAAATTGTATGATTTGAATTTAAATGCATTATAATACCTGCTTTGAGTTTTTGGCCCTTATTGGGCCTTTAGGTATCGAAACAATAATAGCTGGCTCTTTTACGAGTTTTACCGAAAGTGTAGTTCACATCACCGCAACCAAAATATATACTGCCACTATGAAAAAGTAGATCTGTATCACTATTAGCGCAGTTGAAGAGATCCTAAGTCTCTGGAACCAGAAAAAAAAAGTGATTTAAAATTCGACTGCACGTTCTAGAATCTAAAGGAACATAACAAGTTTTGGGCCCTCTCATCAAAGGTCAAGGTCACAGCGCGAGAAAGAATAAATGATCTCGTGTACTCGTATAACCCATTTTAGCCAGAATATGACGTGGTGAAGTGGACAGTGTAGATGCAAGATTCGACTGCACAGTCTTGGAATCTGATCTTGATCTACACTATTCTTAAAAGCAATTTCAGTTTTCCTTTTTTAGAATGAGTATCTTTATTCTATTCTCATTTCTAAAACGCTCAAATAAATTTGATTGTAGCTGCACCCTCATTCAACATTTCTTAACCCTTTTGGTGATAAATAAATGATCTATGCTGTGGGGAGCGGGGATCAATGCATCTCCTTGATGCATTATATCAAATCCGTTTTGTTTAACAACCAACCGAACCATGGAGAAGGCTGGTCCTTGGGCATGCAGAAAATTTACAAAATAGCAAAAAATATCGACTCAGGTCAGCCTGCGCGGACTGCGCAGGCTGACCTGAGTCGATACTTTTGTGCAGATGCGTTTAACCTCGTTTTCACTGGGCATGTTTGAAATGAAATGGAAGCTCCAAGTCAATAAAAAAGATGCAGATATTGTAATCAGTTCAAAGTTTTCGTATCAGTTTTTTCTAAAGATCAGACTACATATTCTTCCAGTCTGATCTTGATCTACATACTGCGCATAATCAACTGAATTTGGGCTCAGTTCTCCAAAGGGTTATTGATCAACAATTAAAGATAAACATTCTGCTTTCAGAATATGAACGAGTCAAGCTCTGGCAAAAAGGGGCTTAATGCATATCCGTGATGCATTATACCAAGCAAGTCATTACATAATTACGGATCCATAAAATCTATTTTGTCAAACAATCGACTGAATCATGAGGTAGAATGGTCCTTGAGCATGCACGAAGTTGGAAGATAGCGAAAAGTTTCGGTCCATGTCAGCCTGCGAGGACTGCGCAGGCTGACATGGATCGATACTTTTCGCAAAAGTATTGAGCCCCCTTTTCACAGAGCATGCCTCATAAATGTTAAATGGCTGATAAATGGCTTTTCGATTTGATTCAAATTCAATCATACAAAAAAAAAATCGATGAGGTGTTATACAATTACGTGTTTTTTTCAATTAAAAAATGTAAACAGACGTATTAAACAGACACGCAAAAACTAACACGATTGTAGGTTAAATACCCGAACTGTGAAATTCTTTTTAAATATCTTACATGATTTTGGCATTCCGTCTTAGGTAATAATCCAGTTTCTTTTTTTAGCTCACCTGAGTACGAAGCGCTCAACGGTGAGTTTTCGTTATCTTGCTGTGTTCGTCGTCGGTTGTGTGTCGTGTGTCATACATCGTCCGTCGTCAACTTTTACCTTGTTTTTCATTCCGATACTCATTGAGCTTGGTCAGCATGTTTGTCTTGATGATATCTCAGACGAGATAAAAAATTAGGTCACTAAGTCAAAACTTAGAAAAGCCTGATGTAGACCATAGAGGCCACATGCCCATGAAAGTTTGTCAGAATCTCTGTCTTAATGATTTCTCTGAAGAGTTTGAAAAGGTGAAAAACTAGGTCACTAGGTCAAATCATAGAAAAGCCTTGTGTATACACCAGGGGCCACATTTTCAGTCCAGTACTCATGAAAGCTGGTCAGAATGTATGTCCTGAAGATGTCTCAATCCGGTTTGAAAATGGGTCACATCGGGTCAAAAACTAGATCACCAGGTCAAATCTTTGAAATACCTGGTGTATTCTTTAGAATGTTTGTCAAGATATCTCGGAAAAGATTGGCAACGGGTCATGTTTGGCCAAATGGCTAAGTAGAGCAACCTCAGGGCCATTATGGCCCTCTTGTTTATTTTTCAAGATTATTTTTTCAGAGTATAATCAAATAACAACCACCTACGGAATAATTATTATTTGGTTCACTCTACACAGTGTTATATATAGTTATATAATACGGGATAGATTTTGAGCTATGTAAGAAATGAAGCGAATATTGATGATGATAATGATGATGATGATAATGATGATGCTGATGACGATGATTATGATGGTGACGCAGACAATGATGATAACAATGATGGTTTTTCCAATATAAACTTTGACTTGGATGACTGTTGTTGAGGCATTACCTTTTTACCAGGATTATAAATTGAAAGCACTCGCAGACGAAAATAGAAATGTGGCTCAAGTGATGGGATTTGTCTTAGAATGGACAGGAAACATTGTGAGAAAAGGAAAAAATCATGTTTTCTCCGCTACCGACTGCGTTACCGGTTTTCACGTTTGAACTAAACTGCAACCGCATATTTGTACATGGGGAGACGAGCCCATCGGTAGCTCAGGCGGTGTCGTACATGGCTTGAAACCCAGAGGTTACGGGTTCTATACCCAGCTCGACCAAATTTTTTGCAATGAGTAACCCTCAAACTGCTAAATAAATGATACGAATATTTCTTCTCAATGGTAACAAGAAATCAAGAAATATCTTTAAAAAAGATACACGGCGTAAATTTAGCTGCACATAGGTAGGGACCCTTAGAATAAACATGTCTACTTTTTGACCAATCACAAATTTCTATTTATTATTTCGTGTTTAGTACCAAATGTAGGTCAAAAGCCAGCATATTCAGCCACGCCGAAAAAAAAAAACAAATACTGCGATTTAAAAATTGATCTCACAGGAAAAAATACCGTTTCGAACAGTGCAGATCCAAGATCAGACTGCACGTTTTTGTGCAGTCTGATATTGATCTACACTGTCCGCAATAGCTCCCTCCAGTCGCGCTTAGCTGCCTAAGAGTTAATGACAATCATCGCGGTTCATGCCTATCTCACTGCTGAACATTGTTTTGGCGATTTCTATTTGGAAAAGCAGCCTTTTGCTGTTATGTGAGGTACTGGTAAGAGAAACTGCAAGAAAGCATGGATATGAATGTACTCTGGTCGCCGCGATATATCTGAAATGATGTTGAAAACAGCGTTAAACACACACAAAGAACAAACATGTGATACATTGGAAAACTGTACTATGATACATTGACCTTTTTGCAGTGTATAGACCCCCCTTAAAGAGACAAAATTTAATGTCATCATTGCACGTGGCGGGGGAAAATAGACGATAAAAAAATCCCATGTCTCCGGTGTTGAATGAAAATGCATAAACACATCTCTGACCTCTATTCCTGTAATTGATTCTGAACATTTATTGGAAGGCAAAAAAGTGGTCTTGTGGAAAATATTTGAGCCTTGCTCTGTGATAAGGGGGGCTTAATGCATCTGCGAAAAGTATCGACCTGGGCTGATACTTTTCCCTTACGGTCATTTTTTTGTATGTCTAAGGACCATTATACCTCATGATTAAGTCGGTTGTTAAGAAAAAAGTGGATATTATAAATCTGTAAGTATGTGATGGCTTGCTTGGTACCATGGGTCACGGAGATACATTAAGGCCACTTTTCCAGGAGCATGACTCAATATATAAAGCTTTCATCTAAGGCCTATCCTTCCGGGACCAAATCAAGACTAAAGACGGTACCGGAATATCAGTATATGTCACTACTTGAATGTATCTATTCAGTATTCAGCGCTCAAAGATCTGAATACGTTATTCTCCGGAACCCAGTTTATCCTGTCACCTTCTACAATTTCGACCCGATAATAGGGTGCCGTATATTTTTTTTTTGTTATCCTTCAGTTGGTCACTTGACCACTAAGTGCTCATCTGCTAACTGGGACTATTTTCAACCAAGCGTCTTACTGCCGTAATGAATTAATCAATCGCTAGACAATTAACAGAGTCTAGACCTCATCTCTGTGGGAAAGCAGCCGCTTGCTTGAAAAGAGGGTTGCTTGTGGTAGTCTAGTTTCAGAAAACATTGGAACACACGGATAGGCGCACCAGCGAATTTGATATAATAATAAATTCTATTCATATTAAGTTAAAATCACCAAACAGACAAACCTATCTTTCACAGGATCCAGGAGTAGAAAAATGGGAAAACAGGGAATAATTCAGAGAAGTGAACATTTTCTCGCCCATTGCACATCATTGTTATGTAAATGCAGTCTCTTACATTACTGTAGAGCCATGCTCTAGTAAAAACGGGCTTTATACATCTCCGTGATGCATCATGCCAAGCAATTCATCACATAATTATGGATCAATAAAATTCATAGCTCAGTCGGTAGCAGACAGCACTTGAGAACGTGGGGTCGCTGGTTCAATCCCCGGCTCGGCCAATTCCTTTCCGACAATTAATGACAGTCATTGCGACAGGGGTCATTCCTCTTTCACTGCTGATCATTGTTTCGACGATGGTTATGTGGGAAAGCAGCCAGTGGTTTGGAAAGAACACTGTGCGAAGTAATGATAAAAGACACTCCAGGAAAGCATGGAAAGGTGCACTGGCCGCCGCGATATAACTGAAATGATGTTGAAAACGGCGTTAAACACCAAACAATCAATACAAAATCAACCATAAAAATCCATATTGTCTAGCAACCGACTGAACCCAGAAGTAGTATGATCCTTGGACATGCACGAAATTTACGAATAACAAAAAGTTTCGACCCATGTCAGCCTGCGCAGGCTGACATGTGTCGATACTTTTTTGCAAACGCATTAAACCCCCTTTTCCTAGAACATGGCTCTACTATTATTTACTATAGTCACATTTCAGCGCATTCATCTGCAGTCTTTCTATTGCGTTATTCCCAGGGTAATTTCCAGCGCCAAGGAAGATTGGATCCGACAAAATACAAGTAATAAATAGCCAGTTTCTTTCGATAGGCCGACAACAAACGGTAATGAACCGCCTAGAAAAAAAGGCATTCTGTCCGGATTCAAGAATGATTGCATTTTACGCCCGTTTACTCTTTCCTAAATTTCTGGTGAGCCATGGTTGCGCAGTGGTAACTTACAGGCATGTCGCCAAGGGGTTGTAGGTTTAAATCTTAACCATACGAAAACGGCCGTTCAGTACCTCTTTTCTAAATTTCTGGGGAGCCATGGTTGTACAGTGGTAATGTACATGGCTCGTCGCCAAGGCGTTGTAGACTTAAATCTTTGCCACACGATAAAATTTTAGACTAGTCCAAATTGAAAGCATTTGCAGTTTCAGATGATAAATTAAATATGAGTCGAATAATGGTTTTTGTCTATGATAGGGCAGAATACATGGTGGGGAAATTAGAAAATGCTGGTTACCAGCAGTTTCTCCTTTTTTTCCAACTGTGTTTTCAATAGTCATTCTTCGTAGGGTCTTCAAAACTCGGGACTGTGTAGTAAAGGGTTAGATCCATACACCAGATCTCTTTCTACGGAAGGAAACACTTTCCACTGAAACTCATAAATATTGCTATCTTTTACACTGGACTAAGCCGAGCTACGGTTGCTCAGTCGGTAGCATGCAGGACTCGAGAACATGGGGTCATGGGTTCGATCCCTGGCTCGGCCAATTTCTTTCCGAGGATTGATGGTAGTCATTGCGACAGGATTCATTCCTATCTCACCGCTGTCCATTATTTCGACGATGGTTATGTGGGACAGCAGCCAGTGGCTTGGAAAGAATATTGTGCGGAATACTGTTAAAGAAACTCCAGGAGAGCATGGATAGGCGCACTGGCCGCCGCGATATAACTGAAATAATATTGAAAACGGCGTTAAACACCATTCAATCAATCAATCAATCAATAGACTAGACTAAACAAAAGGACGGAATAGATCCAAGATCAGACTGAACGTTCTATGCTGTCTGATCTTAATTAGTGCCGTCCGCAGGAGCCCCTGTTTTCGCCTACATTGCTAAAGGGGTTAAATTTAAGCCCCAAATATATGGGCCATGCTCTGGCAAAAGATGTTTAGTGCATCTCTACTATAGAGTATGTACTAGGCAAGTCGTCACACAATATGGATCCATGAAATCAAATTGACTGAATTATGAGGCAGAATGGCCCTTGCACATGCAGAACATTTACAAATTTTTCAAATTCAAATTCAAATTCCTTTATTTAGCTCAGATCTTAGGATAACAAGATATATGAGCATTTCCAACAATTCACAATAATTTAGTGTGACGACGAGGGGTTTCTTTTCGATAGTAGGGGAAGTCTGAATATGCAAACAATATAGAATTCTTCCAAGAGACACCTTAATTTGTAGAGCATTTTAAATCTTTACTCCGCATCCCAAACGGTGTAAGATGGACCAAAGATGCAAAATGCTCTTGAGAAAATCTCTATAACGTTAGATGGCCTTGACATTGTCAGCAGGCAAATTATCGCTTATACCTTCATTAATTAAGATAATTAACACAGACACCGGTACACGTGAATTTGGATACCTTACTCAAGATTTGCGAAAAAAGAGTGATTTGTGTGCAATAATTGCGCTAGATATGCATGAAAATACATAAAAAAAATACTGTAGAAGTTAGTTATTACGCTATCAAAAGTTTAAAACACTTGAGCGATTTCAATAACAGATTTGTGCTGTTCTGATCTAATCAGTAATGTTTATAAATGTATATCCAACGAAAATAATGTGTTGAATTAGCAAGAATGTTAGGTTTGTATGAACAACTGTGTTTTTCTACAAATAAAAAAGAAATAAAAAACTATCGACCGATGTCAGCCTGCACAGTGCTAGCGGGCAGATTTATTTACCTAGGGCGGCTATGAGTCAAAACAAGCAACGGTAATAAACTGCCAAGAAAGAGTTCTTTTTAAACCCTTTACCTAGCAATCCCGTGTTTTAAGGACCCTGAGAGAGAGAGAGAGAGAGAGAGAGAGAGAGAGCTAGCTTTTGAAAACATTGTAAGAAAAGAAGAAAATGCTGTAATCATCAGCATTTTCCCCGTTTCCCACAATGTTTACTACCGTATTAAAGACAGAAGTCATCGTTTGCGCTACATTATATTTGTCGTCTTCAAATGCTTTGAGTTAGGTCAAGTACAAAATGTGTCTTTCATTAAAAGTTTAATGGCATTAGTCACTTTTCCTAACCTCTCTGACCAGCCATGGTTGCGTGGTTGTACAATAGCTTGCAGGGCTGGCTTGTCATTCAAGGGACCGTGAGTTTTAACAAGCAAACTGGAATGAACATTGCTCAACATCGATTTAAAAGCCAATGAAAGAACAGCGCTAACAATAGGTGAAACAAAAGCTCAAAATCTGCTGTTTTTACGGTCAGGCCGATTTTAACATTTGCTTGCTCATTTTCGTGACCTTGTGCCGTCAGTTTATGGAAAATGCCGAGTACCGTTAGGCCATGAATAATCCGAGTTCCGTTAGGCCAAAAGTAATGAGCAGTCTCAGGCTTCCAGTGAATGAAATCCAAACCCGGCTCGATCAAACTTCTAGCCGAGGACTGAGAGTGGTGTCCTGGGATCAGATAAATTCACTAAACCGCTCACAGTTGTCTCGGCTCTGTTTATGTGGAAAAGAAGCCAGGAGTTTCGACAGAGATTAGACATTTTACAGGTGAAGAAACTCCGGGAATGCATGAACACGTGCCTTGGCCTTTGTTTTGAAAATGTAACGCTGAAAAACCTGTGTCAAACGCCAAACGAACAAATGAACGAACAAAAAAGCATGCAAAAAACCCCCAACACATACACTTCTCCGCACGGCACTCTGGCAAAAAGGAGTTTAATGCACCTCTTTGGTGCACTGTGAAAAACAAGTAATCATTTAACTATGGATACATAAAATCCATCTTGTCTAACAACCGACTGAATCATGAGGCAAACCGGTCCTTTGGTATGCAGAAAAATGATACATAGCAAAACGTTTCGATTCATGACAGCCTGTGCAAATTGTTCAGGCTTATCTAGGTTGATACCTTAGCAAATCTATTTAATCCCCTATTCATAGAACATGGCTCAAAAATTTAAAAGATATATGGCCAACGACTTTTTTTAAGGGTATTTTTTTTTTACGTTTTGATTTTATTACGACATAATAGAGGTAATTTATCCGTATGGATTTCACTGTTTTGAAAATTTATACGACGTTGTGTCAATAGTGGCACCCACAAAAAGAAACTTGAACTCATAAAAAGAAATAAAGACATATGTTAGCGTTACACTAGTTACTGAGCGGCGCTGTCGCAAACGGGGGCTTATTGCAATCTCATAACGCATTGTAGTAAGAGTCATTGCATAAAATGCTTTCAGTGTGTCTAGAAACAGACTAAAACCTGAGGTAGATCAGTTCTTTGACATGCAGAAAAAATATCTTATGGCAAAAAGTTTTGACCCATGTCAGCCTGCGCGGACTGCGCAGGCTGACATGGGTCGATACTTTTTGCAGATGTATAGAGCTCCCTTTTCACAGACCATGACTCGCTTCTATATTTTTCCGGTGTAACTGAATTTAAGCTGGCTCTTGACCTACTTTTTTGGTATCTGTTTTGAATAAATAAATATAACCGTTTACGGTTAATCAAATATTTCGACTTGTTTTCTGCGGGCCCACTTGCGGGCCCATTTATGACACCAATATACAAGGTTTACTGTCGCTACCCGCGTTTACTTGGGGTACCGACGTTTAATTACGTTTAATTATTTGTTCAATATTTTTTATGCGTAAGCCTATAACCCATTGCTGTACCCTTTACATGTATCTTCAAACACACCATATCTAACAGTATCTACTCCTTCCACAACGATGATTTGAATTAACAGCTAATCATGTAAAATATACCTAATTGAAAAATTCACTTTTCAACAGAATGCAAAAAAAAAAAAGAGTGTTGTGTTACTTTCAAATTTTGAAAATCTTGGTGAATAAGACAAAGAATGGTTGGTCAATACGGACCCAGTGATATAGTGATTTTTGTGAACTACTTACCCCCATCTAAAACTGTTACTCCCTACTTTTCATTATTGCTCTTCCGGTATTCATAATTCTTAAACACAATTTACCTTTTTTTGAAACGAACTTTTTTGTTTTCAGTTTATGGAGAGAGAGAGAGAGAGAGAGAGAGAACGATATGGACGATATGGTGAGAGATATAGATTGACAGAGAGAGAGATATGGAGAAATAAGGATGGAGAGAGCGGGCGGGCAGGCGGGCAGGCGAAGAAAGGAAGGGATGGTGGGAGGAAGGTTGAGAGAGAGAGAGAGAGAGAAGGAGAGAGATAGGGGTTTGTTGATCGCTGTGGCCTTACTGAAATACCTCTGTACTTCCGAAAAGATTTATAGCTTCGAACAAGAAGCACAATATGTAATATACACTATTTCAGATAAGAAACATTTTGCCATGACCTAACATTTCCGAATATTACCATAGCTTTTATGGAGTTATTTGTCAGAGGATGTTGTCAGAATACAAATTAGTTACCGTGATAAATTCTTACCCCATTTTGTCTCGTGGACCAACTGAATCGGAAAATGTTCACGACGTAATTCATTTTACCCTTTACGCAACAGTTCCTGGTTTTAATGACCTTGAGAAAGAAGCTTTTGAATGAAAACATTATGGGAAAAGGAGAAAATGCTGGTAACCAACGTTTTCTCCTTTTCCCACAGGGTTTTCCATCTTTTCAAGAAAAGATTCCATTGTTTAAGCCACATTTAATATGTCGTCTGCGATTGCTTTCAAATTTCAGTTACATCGCGGCGGCCAGTGCACCTATCCATGCTGTCCTGGGGTTTCTTTTCACAGTACTCCGCACAATATTCTTTCCAAGCCACTGGCTGCTTTCCCACATAACCATCGTCGAAACAATTAGCGGTGAGAGGGGAATGAATCCTGTCGCAATGACTATCATCAATCCTCGGAAAGAAATTGGCCGAGCCGGGAATCGAACCGGCGATCCCCCTGTTCTTGAGTCCTGTACGCTACCCACTGAGCTACCGGGGCTAACGTACAAGCTATTTCTAGATACATGTATCATAAAAACTAAACAGGCCGCTTTGAACATCACTGAAAACATTGTGAAAAAAGGAGCAATTTATCATTGCGACATAGGCCTAAAACGTTTGTCATACAATCTATTTTTAGATATTTTAAAAACTTTTACAAATTGCATAAGGGAGACATAGCAAGAACAGGTTATTGACTTGTTTCAAGGCGCCGTTGCGGCCAAAAGTAAACAACGCAGATCTTAAAATGCATTTAAAATTTAAATCATAACATTTAAAAGTATGGACATTTTTGTGGAGATGACATAGATATTCGTGTATTTCAATGAAAGATCGAAATGTATTTCATCAAGTGAACAACATCGGCAATATTTTCACGAGTGGCGCAGCCACAAATGAAAATATTACCGATGATGTCCACGAGATGAAATTAATTTCGACCTTTCACCGAAATAACAAATATTCTATTTATTTCATGCCTCTAACCCCTTTTTTGTTGGGATTTTCATCAAAATCAAGCACAGCTGTTTTCAGTAATTCCCCGTGGCGTGCCCCCTTATGCACATAGCATCGCATTACAATATTACGTAAAGCTCGAGAAATGTAGGGTAAATTACGTCATATTTCCGTCTTGTTGAATGTCACGCCCTGTTTACCTAGGTAACTAGTGCACGGGAATTACTGTTTTCGCCTTCCATTGAAGAATTAGAAAATATGAAATCGGTATTTTTCACTGGTCGTAACCATGAAATATCAAACCATCGTCCACCATTATTTCTCGATAAACTACCGAAAAGCATGAAATAAAATCTGTTATTGTACGGCCACTCGAAGTGTTAGTCAATGGCAGAAAAAAATGAATTTCAAAAGTAGTAAATAGTGAACAACCGATAGAGCGACTTGGCAACTTGCATCATTCCACATTCTGCGCCTTTTTTTAGGGGCTTTTGGACATTAATTGTAGAGAAATAACTATTTAAACTTCCCTTTCGACAGGGAATGAGCAGGAGAAGATCAAAGATAGTAAATTTCACCTTGTTTACAATATACTTAAAAAAGTTACCGGTGTTATATCTTAAGTAAAACAAAAGTAATATGTAAAAAGTTCAAATTCTTTTTTCTCGTCATTTAGGGGCCACATTCACAAGCCATTAAAAACTGCTTCCTTAGTCTAATTCAACTTGTAGAAAATAACGCATTTTCTGATTGGCTAGACCATTTGGTTCAGCCAATCACAAATTGTGTAACTATCAAATTTAGAAAATTTCTTAAGAAAAAGAAAAAGAATTCTATTAAGAAATATTCACGAATACAGGCCTGGGTCAACGCTAAAAAGTGAGAGTCACAAAAAAAAAAACCTAATTGTGACAAATTACTGGTAGTTGACAGCTTAAGTGAATAAAAGGTCTACGAAAACAGTATAAATGTAGGAAACAGTAAAAAAAATAGATAAAAAAATGGATCTTTGTTTATACTGTTTTTAGCAAGGGATGTGACAGACAGTTCATAACCCTTAGCCTGCTAAGCGCGACTCACTGACCTTTTGCGGACAGTGAAGATCAAGATCAGACTGCACTGCCGTGCAGTCTGATCTTTGATCTACATTGTCCGATAAGGAGATAATTTTCTCCAAAAATACGAGTGAAATAGGGGATATTTCTGATGTTCACGAGATGAAATAGATTTCGATCTTTCACCGAAAATCTATTTATTTCATGTTTCTAACCTTTTTTTTAGGGGGCGGGGAGGCATACATCAAAATCCAGTAGAGTTCTTTTCGGTAATTCCCCGTGGCATACCCCCACCGCATAACAACGCAGTGCAATATTACGTAAAGCGCAAGAAATGTAGGGTAAATTACGTCATATTTCCATCTGGTTAAATGTCATGCGCATTTTACCTAGGTAACTAGTGCGCAGGAACTACTGTTTCCACCTTCAATTGAAGAGTTAGAAAATCAAATCGGCATTTTTCACTGGTCGAAACCATGAAATATCGAAAAATATGTCATTGTTAAGTCTCGATAGACTACCGGAAAGCATGAAATAAATAGCATTATATGGGTTTTTACTATCGGCTTGAAAGTTTCATTTAAAATATTTAGCAGGAGAAGGTTAAGTTGTTATCATACTCGTTAAATGATTGCCTTTGAATCTTTACCAAACGACAAAATTTAAGACTAGTCCACTTTGTGTGTTATTCTAGACGCATTTCACTAACATTAAGAGCTTTATGTAACTTTTTCAAATCCAAAGTTGACACAATGTTTCAGACTCAACTCAGCAAAATGATGGAATTAAGTCTGCTAATTAACTTATGTCCATTTTTTTTTTGTGCTTAGTTGAGTCTGAAACATAGTGCCAACTCAGGATTTGAGAATGTTACTACAGTATATTAATGTTACTGAAATGCATCTCAAAACAAGGAATTCAACTTAAGTCAGAACTTGGGACCATTTTAGATTAGAGTAAAATAAGAGAGTTAATTTTTTTTTTCTGAAACCGTGCCCAAGTCTTTAGGCTTTAGCACTATATAATCATAAAGTATTACTTGGGGGAACGTTCATCATTATTTTTCGGCTGTCCTATCAATATCTTCATCGAAACAAGATTGATATCTGTGTCAAGTTTAGTGATAACCTATTTCATATTGGAATAAAGATATCGTGTATTTTCCGGATAATCCTGTCTGTTAAATTCGTTAAATATTTGAGCCATGCTCTGTGAAAAGGGGGCTTAATGTATCTGTGAGAAGTATCGACCCAGGTCAGCCTGCGCAGTCCGCGCAGGCTGACCTGGGCCGAAACTTTTCGCTATTGATCAATTTTCTGTATTTCAAAGGACCAGTCTACATCATGATTCTGTTGATTGTCAGACAAAATGGGTTTTATGAATCTACGATCATGTGATGACTTGCTTGGTACCCTGCATCACGGAGATGCATTTAGCCCCCTTTTGTCATAGCATGGCTCATTTATTAATTCGGATGGTAAATCCATTGGCCAGAACCGAGTCAGGGAAAAAGAGTGTTGAATCTGTGTACGATTAAAACGGCAATTTTCAGTCAGCGCGTCTTTAACCTTTTACCACACTATCCCGTTTTTAATGACCCTATAAAAGAAGGCCTTTGAAAACTGTGTGGGAAAAGGAGAAAATGCTGGTAACCAGCATTTTCTACTTTTTCCCGAAATGTTTTCCATCTTTTCAGAGACATTTTTTATCTTTTTAGCCACATTTGATTTATTTGTCGTCTGCAACTGAGAAAAAGAGTACCGACCCATTGCTATCCTGCGTCGTCTGTCATGGGTGGACACTTTTTTTTATTGATAAATTTTCTGCATGTTCAAGGACCATTCTACCTCCAGACTCAGTCAATTGTCAGACTGAACGGATTTTATAGATCCATAATTATATACTGACTTGTTTGGTACAGTGCATCACGGAGTTGCATTTAAAAAACTTTTGCCAGAACATAGCTCATATCAGAGTTTAACAAAAATGTTTGATTAACAAAAAAAAGAAAAGGAAAACTGAATATACCCCTTTTAGGCAACGAACCTGCAATCGGTAAATGCTGGTTTGATCTTTGCTTGCAGTGATGGCCTGATGGGAGTGCTCGCAGGTAAAGGCACTGGATATCAACCTAGCGCTTGTTAAACTTAGCAAAGTCAAGAACAAGATAGCTTACCGTTATAATTAACTTGCCACACGCGAAAAGGGGCATTTGGACATTTGCGTAAAGTGTCGTCTAGGATCAGCCTGCGAAGTCCGCGCATGCTAATCCGAGACGGCACTTTACAACTACATTAGATTTTGTGCTACAGTAGACTTGCGCAAAACAGAAAATTACATAAAAACGGAAAGTGCCGTCTCGGATTAGCCTGCGCGGACTGCGCAGGCTGATCCGAAACGACACTGTACGTAAATGTCCGAATGCCCCTTTTCGCGTGTTGGAGGGCATATATGACTGAATTATCCTATGAGGGAGCCACCTAAACCTTATAACAAGTAAAAACTAAGAAATAAATAATAAGATTTTTGCCACTTTCGTTAATCAGTTTTCCCTACTCAAGCTTGTAAAAACATGCCTCTTGAGATAATGATATTCTAAACAAACGTAAATTAAATGTCTTTTGTACTACCTAATTCATTTATGATTATTATTAGTCTATAATTATACCGTATTGCATTTGAGAAAAAAGTACGAGAGAAAAACAGACAAATTGGTCTGACGCCCACGTATCCACGATAGAAACTTTGATGGCATTATAATCTTTTTATAATACATTTTGTACTTAGCTCTGTTAGAACCACTTTTGTAATAAAACGGCTTTTTGTAACAAAATTTAAAAAAAAATTATTACAAATATTCGTTTTATTACAAAAGTGGTTCTAGCTCTATCATTTGAAGACTGAAAACACAATTCACTGAAACTTTGATTGATTGACTGATTGGTTTGTTGGTTTGTTTGTTGGTTGGTTAGTTGGTTGGTTGGTTGACTGACTGATTAGTTGATTGATTGATTGATTAATGTTTTGCACAGCTTGTAACATTATTTTATATCACGGCGACAGCTCACATATTCATGTATGTCCTTGGTTTCACCAGTACTAAGCTAGGGCTCAGATGTGTCTTGCCGAAGGACACTCCCACGAAAATCCTAGTTCTACCAGTGAGGTTCGAACCCTTGGACCTCAGGTTTTAAGTCCTATACTTTACCACTGAGCCCTACAGGTCGACCCTGACGAACACATTTTTTGACAACACTGTAGCAAAAGGAGAAAATGCTAGTTACCGGTATTTTCTCCTTTTCCCGCAATATCTTTCACTCTTTCTGTCTGTCTGTCTGTCTGTCTGTCTGTCTGTAAATTGCTTTCATTTTGGACCAATCTAAAATTTTGTTGTCTGGTAAAGAGTTAACACATTGCTTGTCTGTATATTCATAACTGAAAATTTAATTCATATTGGTTATCCATGCCTGGCCTGCAACACGCGAAAAGGGGCATTCGGACATTTGTGTAAAGTGTCGTCTCGGATCAGCCTGCACACTGCGCGCAGGGTAACCCGAAACGACACTTTCCGTTCTAATGTGATTTTCTGTTTCGTGCAAGTCTACTGTACGACAAAATCTAATGTAATCGTAAAGTGCCGTCTCGGATTAGCCTGCGCGGACTGCGCAGGCTGATCCGAGACGACACTTTACGCAAATGTCCGAATGCCCCTTTTGGTATGTTGCAAGCCACTTGTAGCTCTACTGCTTTCGAAAACTTCGAAAATTTGACATTTTTCTTCTAACTCTAACATAGTTAAACCTTTACCAAACGGCTATTTTTCAGACTTGGCCAAATTAGAAGCATATGAAGACAACAAATCGAACATTGCATCAAAAACGAATCATGTCTTTGAAATAATAGGGAACACTATTGAATCAAAGGACTTAAAGTCCTGGAAAGTGGATTTGTGGAGTAGCTTAAAGCTTTAATATGTTGTAGTAAAAAGATAACATCGCATACAACACATGTATAATAAATAATTGTATAATTATTTGATGGATTTAGCAAAGGGCAAGGAAAATCAAAGATGTGACGCAGTTTTTTGCTGGTATTAGAATCTGGACTATATGTATACGCGTGGAGGACTATATACGGTAGTGACAAAAGCGAGGTTGAGTTATATTAGCTAAAACGGAAAGTAGAATGAATAGAGCGCAAGCGTGTATGACAGTATATGTGGTTCAGATCATAGTACAGAGTGAGCGCGCATGCGTCGTTACGCATGATGTATTTGGTTCCGGTCAGAACGATCACAATAAGAGGATTTGCTAAACAAATCCGCAAAAAAGGAGAAAATGCTACTCACTCACCCTTTCTCATTTTCCATCATAGTTTTCAAATGCTCTCTTCTTCAGGGGCGTAAAACTCGGGATTGTGTCGTAAAGATTTAAACTTAACTTGGACTTGTTTTCAACTATCAAAAGGGGAATCCATACCTGAAGGGAAATAACTCTCTCAATACTTTGGAACAATCACGCTCTTTTTTCGACGAATAATGATTAATTGATTGTACGGTGTTAGCGCCGTTTTCAACATTATTTCAGTTGTATCGCGGCGGCTCATGTACCTATTCATGCTTTCCTATTCATTTACTATTACTTCGCACATTATTCTTCCTAAGCCATTATTATTTTCCCACATAACCATCACCGAAAGAATGATCAATGATGAGAGACGAGTCATCAGTCATGTCGCAATGACTATCATCAATCCTCAGAAAGAAATTGGCCGAGCTTGGGATTCGAACCAGTAACCCCGCTGTTCTCAAGTTCTGTATGCTCTCGACTACACTACCTGGGCTCCCCGTAGATTATCTACTGAAAAAGCAAATGCTGCCGAACGTTGGCAACCCCTTCCCCACCAGTCAACTCGAAAAGTTCAAGGAGTAGGCCGTTAGTATTGTAAGCGACACGTCTCTGGCCACTTGAGAGTGTGGATTCGAACCCCGGTAGCTCAGTCAGTAGCGTACAGGCTTCAAGAACATGGGGGTCGCTGGTTCGATTCCCGGCTCGGCCAATTTCTTTCCAAGGATTGATAATAGTCACTGCCACATGATTCATTCCTCTTTCACCGGGTCATTTGTTCGACGATGGTTATGTGGGAAAGCAGCCAGTGGCTTGGAAAGAAAATTGTACGGAGTACTGGTAAAAGAAACTCCAGGAAAGCATGGATAGGTGCACTGGCCGCTGTCATATAACTGAAAAGATGTTGAAAACGGGGTTAAACACCATAGAATCAATTAGTCAATCAATCGATTCCTACTGGTGGCCAACTAGAATTAAACAATCCATCGGATGAGACGTTAAATCGACGTCCGGTGTGACGGTGCTGTAACGTTACACCGAACACATTTAAGAACCATGCGTAAAACTTAGGTTGTGTTTTGTCTTGTATCTTGCACTATCCCCCGTAACATAACCAAAGAGTTCTAGAGGCATGGCCCATATGGGCAACCGGTGGCGACGATAAATGAAAGTAAAATCAATCAAGCTCGTTAGCACCCACATGCCGTGCTCTTGTTGCCATTGTGTTTTGTCTGGTCTTGTCTGATCTTGATCTACATCGACCGTAGAAGGACACTGATTCTCTTTTAGCAGACTATGGGCTAAGAACAGTTTATTATTTCACGCTTTTTGGTAGTTTATCGAGAAATAACGGTGAAATATTGTTCGATATTTCATGTTTACGACCAGTGAAAAATACTGATTTTAATTTCTAACTCTTCAATTGAAGGCGGAAACAGTAGTAGTTACCTCGATAAACAAAGCGTGCCATTCAACCTGATGGAAATATGACGTAATTTACCCTACATTTCTCGAGTTTAACGTAATATTGTAATGCTTTGTTCTGTGGAGGGGTTACGCCAAGGGGAATTACCGAAAACAACTGTCCTGGATTTTGATGTAATTCCCCCCAAAAGAGGAGTTAGAAGCATGAAATAAGTAGAATATTTGTTTTTTTATGTGAACGATCGAAATTTATTTCATCGAGTGAACATCATAGAAATTTATTTCATCGAGTGAACATCATCAGTAATATGATATAAATTTCGATCTTTCACAGAAAAAAACAAATACCCCCGGTATCCTCTAAATCATTTATACTGAATATTGAATAAATCTATCATCGAGGATTTGGAAATTCTCGGTGTTCGCCGCTACACAGCGAGAAAACTTTGATTAATCACCTTTCTTCATAGAATGTATGTAAAAGTGATTTACTTTACCGAGCCGAATGGTTTCTATCCCTTTATCACACAGTCCCATGATTAGCCTAACCTGGAAAAAATACTTTTGAAAGCATTGTGGGAAAGGGAGAAAATGCTGGTAACCAGCATTTTCTCCTTTTCCCGCAAAGTTTTCCTCTTCCAAGACAATTTGCATATTCATTTAACTCGAACTTAGTATATCGCTTGCAAATTAATGGCTTCAACATGGACCAGTCTAAATTTTTGTAGACTGGTGTAGTGTTAATGTGGTCTCTAGAACTGTATAGTAATAAATCAAATTGATATCAAAGGGCTGGTCAGACAAGTCGTTTGAAGCTTATTTCGAGGATGAATTACTGTTGATGGTTCGATAAAAGAAAAAAAAGGAGGAAAAATAATTTTTTCGAGGCATAAAACAATTCGAAAATGCGGCTATTTCCAAAGGCTTAGCTTTTTTCAAGACGATGGTTTCAGCTCTGTTGCTCCGTACTGTGTGGGCCTTAGTACCTGATTTTGTGCGACAAAGATTTGGGGGAAACTGGAGGATTTTTTGGCTCCTTTTCCTGTAAATTATTTCGATACAATTAAAAAAGAAAAGATTTATATTCTATAATTCATAAACGCCATCTTTTGAGACACAGTTGGTTTGTCGGCTGTGTATGCTTTTGGTAAAATAAGAAAAAAAAAATCGTCGGTTAAAGATATAATTCGATTTCCTAGGTCTGAAAGTAGACTATTGCGTTTTTCATCATCATTTTATACAAACCTTTAAAAATGTTTTATTATCAAATTAAACGCCAAATAGCTGCCTAAAGAAATCAATTCGGGGTTCAGAATGCAGACAAGTTCAATTCATAACATCTACATGTACTGATATTATTACGCGTCTGGTAATGTATTACAGTTGAATCTGTCAAGATCCAGTTGGTGACAGTAAAAAATGTATTGTAAAAATAGAACTAAAAGTGGCAATTTTACATTTTTCTTCCACCAACTAGAGATTTGTCACACTGCACTGTAACACATTGTCGGACTCAAAATAATTTCAATATTTGTAAACAGTATATATGAATTAAATGTGTCTGCATTTTGACCCCCGAATGATTTACAATTGGCAGCTATGGGGCCTTTGTGTAAGGCGATAGTTTGCAAACCATCAAAAGATAAATAGAAAAATAACTTTAAGAAATAAATCGTTTTCAATGTTAATTTCATAGAGTGATACATAGCCTCAAAATCTATATTTAGATTCGCGCTAGAATTTCGCAGTGACTTGCAGGAATATCAGATGATAAATGACCTGAAACACAACACTTTCCGTTTTTATGTAATTTTCTTTTTTGCGCAAGTCTACTGCAGGACAAAATCTAATGTATTGGTAAATTGCCGTCTCGGGTTAGCCTGCGCGTTCTGCGCAGGCTGATCCGAGACGACACTTCACGCAAATGTCCGAATGCCCCTTTTCGCGTGTTGCAGGCTAAATCATAAACCATTTGGAATCATATACAAAGAGGTACGATGACGTCATAACCGATTGCAAGACGAACATCCCTTTATTTCAAAGCTAAAATTGCAATTTATACTGAATGTTACCACCTAGTTTCAAGGTAAAGTAAACATTTTTGAAATGTTTCAATGATTTGCAAAATGGATCTATTTACGGCATTAATATCTATGTACCCCCCCCCCCCCCTTTAATTAAAATAGCGTGCGCGTTCTCAAAAGGTAGGAAAATACGAGTCGTATCGCTGCTTGGAGATGACTTTCGACAGAAACGTTCAAGATCATCTTGGACGACCTTCAGTTCGATATTTTTTTTCCCGAAATAGTGGGCGTCATATCTAGAGGGGTAGTAATTATTGTATCTTATCGCTCGTGATAAACGTGATATTTCTCAACAGCCTGTCTGTTTCAATGGAATACTTTCTCTGCGATTTCTGGAAATAGTATCACTTTTTGTCATTCCAGCGTGTTGATAAAGTCAGTGGGGTAGATAGAATTTTTTACTGAGGATGATAAACAACTAATATAACCCTTTACCCCTCAATTCTGGGTTTTATGAAGCCTGAGAAAGCGATAGGCCCGCTTAAAACAACGTGGGAAAAGAAGAAAGTACTTTGCATTATATATGAGCCATGTTCTGGCAAAAGGGGGCTTAATGCATCTCCGTGATGTATAATAACAAGTAACGCATCACCTCATTACGGATCCTTAAAATCCATTTTATATAACAACTGACCGAATAACAAGGTAGAATGGTCCTTTGATATGCAAACAATTTGAAGATAGCGAAAAGTTTCGACCCATGTCTGCCTGCGCGGACTGCGCAGGCCGACATGGGTCGATACTTTTCGCAAATGCATCATATATTTTTAACATTATCACATCAGCAAAAATGAGACTATCCGTATAGCTAGCATCGTTGTTTTCTGCTCATTAATTATCTTTAAATTTCTTTTGCAGAAATATCCGAGGTATTTTGATGATCACAATTAAAATTAATACCATCAGTAGCATATCTAATTTATACTTATGGTTAAAATCGATAGTCTGAGTATTTTGATTATCTTATTAAAATATTTGTGTATACAGTATATATGTGTACCCGCAACCACCAGGTCGCAAGTCAGATACGCTAACCCGGCCGGGCTCAGCAGAACAGAATTGAACAAGGTTCGAATTCATCAACCTTTCTTAAGAGCGTTCTTATTTTATTCTCTAGAATTTTCTAAATTTGAAAGTAACACGAATTCTGATTGGCTAAGCCAAATGGCTTAGCCAATCAGAATTCGTGTTACTTTAAAATTTAGAAAATTCTAAAGAGAATACGACTAAGACATTCTTAAGAATGGTTGGTAAATACAGACCCAGAATAGATCATTATTTTTTTATGTTGCACATACAATACACTGAACAACGTGGTACATGGAGATTATGTAAAGATTTGTACAGAAAAAGAAACAGAGGAAAGAACAGGGTTTTGTGTGAAAAGAAGAAATTCTCAAGCTGTACAGAGTGAGCTATTAAAAAGCTATAAATCTATGATATTTCCAATCTTTTGGCGATAGCAAGTTTGACATGGAGTGCAGTTTTCTTAATGATTTTTTTTGTCAACGAATTCTACGCTAGTTCAATCCATTCGTAAATAAATTGGCAATTTCGAAAATATTCAGGCAGAAAAGAAATCTGTGTTTAACTTCACCACAGCACTTCAGGCTCCTGCAAAACGGGATTTCTTGATGCATATATTACCAAAGGAGTAATCTCATTATCATGGATCCATGATCCGTTCTGTCTAACCACCGACTGAATCATGGGGTAGACTAGTCCTTTGACATGCAAAAAAATATATCAATAGCAAAAATTTTCGATCCATGTCAGCGTGCACGTACTGCAATGATTGTCTCGATGACTGTCTTCAAACTTCGGATAGAAACTCGCCGAGCTAGTGATTCGAATCGGCAACCTCTTAGTCACAAGTCCTGCAGACTGACCTGGTCCGATACTTTTTCGCTGTTGGTCAATTTCCTGCATGTATACAAGCACTGGTCTACTTTATAATTCAGCTGGTTGTTTGAAAGAAAAATGAAGAATCATCCTACCTCATGATTCAGCTGTTTGTCAGATATGGATTTTTATAAGATCCATAATTATGTGATGGCTTGCTTGGTATGATGCATCACGGAAATGCATTAAACTCTCTTTTGTCATAGCGCCGCTCATATAGATCAGATTTCTATTTAATTATTGTACTATTTTACTTATGTCAAGTTACCCCTGTAACAAACCGGTTGAGTAATCCTAGTAAAGAGGGTTTCGGCCATCATTATAGTTTTAACATTTAAACAAAGACAAAATTTTAGTCTTGTACAAATCCGTAGTATTTTCATACTACAAATTCAATACGTATGTTTCAAATGATGCGATTTCTCTTTTTTTTTTTTTTTTAAAAAAAAGGGAAGGAAAAACCTGTTGGAAAAAAAAGGAGAAAACGCTGGCAACTAGCGGTTTCCCCTATTTTCACAGTTTTCAAAATCCTTTTTTCATGACAGTCGTGAAAAATCGGTCTTGTTTGGTAAAGGGTTAAACCTTTATCAAACAATTGTTCTAATGACCATGAAGAAGTAAGATTTTGAATACATTGCGGGAAAAAAGGAAAATGCGGATAAGCAGCACTTTTTTATTTTTCCTTATCATTTTAATTCCTTTCAAAAGTGATTTTCCGTCATTTGAGCCTTTTTCGATTTGTCAGCCTTGGATGTTCGAGTATTTAGGCCATTCTCTGTGAAAAGGGGGCCTAATGCATTAGCAAAAAGTATCGATCCGGGTCAGCCTGCGCAGTCAGCGCAGGCTGACCTGAGTCGAAACTTTTTGCTACTTGTCAATTTTCTTCCTATAAAAGGACAAGCATGTAGCTCATGTAATAATGTAGTCGGTTGTTTGACGAAATGTATTCTATGCATTAAACCTCTTTTACCAGAGCATGGTTCATTTATATTTTGTGGTTTCACGGCAATCGTTTTTGGACTATGTAGATGAAGGCGAGGCTGTATAGAGCGATCTGCTCTCCGATATTTTTATTGCTTTTACGTCAAAACAGCCAAAGAATTCGTTACATCTTGATCCTTTTTCCATATACCAATGGAATAATTTCGAAATTTATTTGGCATATAGTGCTATCGGGGTAAATTTTTCCCCCGATGTTTTACAAAGGTCGAAGATTTTCATTGACTGATATTCTCTCTAAAGTTTTCATTTAACCAATAGGTCTAGCTGATTGTCAACTTCTTTTGAAAACTACATGTATCTTTTATCTCTTCTCTAACCACTGTTTATGCTGCATTCCTTTCTGTGTTGTCTGTTTATTAGTCTGTATGTCTGTCTGACCATATCTCTGTCTGTGTTTGTCTGTCTGTTTTCTCTCTCTCTCTCTCTCTCTCTCTCTCTCTCTCTCTCTCTCTCTCTCTCTCTCTCTCTCTCTCTCTTCTTTGCTTTTGATATTCAATTGATATTTAGTACTTTACTACAAAAGAATGCTTGTGAAGGCTTTTGCATAATTTCAATTTATTTATCGTCTCAATAATCTATGAAGGTCGTAAAATTTCAAAATAGTGAATTAGAAAACTAGATTACAAACTCATTTTATGTCCCATAATGATAAACCCCACTGTTTTATTCCTGAATAAACCTACCCTTCAAAGCTTTTTAATTAGTATGATGAATAAATTGAAAACGAATTTCGAAAATTAGAATATTTACTTCATACTTTTCGGTAGTTTATCGAGAAATAATGGTGGAATATGGTTTAACAGACTGTGACTATCATGGTTACGACTAGTGAAAAATACCGAATTCATGTTTTCTAACTCTTCAATTGAAGGTGGAAACAGTAGTCAAGCGCACTAGTTACCTAGGTAAACAGCGCGTGCCATTCATCAAGACGGAAATATGACGTAATTTACCCTACATTTCTCGCGCTTTACATAATATTGTAATGCGTTGCTATGTAGAGGGGGTACACCACGGGGAATTACCGATACCAATTGTGCTGGATTTTGATAAAAATGCAAACAAGTAAAGGGTTATATGCATGAAATAAATGGATTATTTTTTTTTTCTGTGCAAGATTGAAATTTATTTCATCTTGTGAATATCATCGGTGATGTTCAATCGATGAAATTAATTTCGATCTTTTACCGAAAAGAAAAAAAAAAGCAATTATCCTCCATTAATTATGTCTCCCCCCGTCAGGGTCGGGAGACATATTGTTTTTCCCCGTGCGTCAGTCTGTCTGTCCGTCTGTCCGTCCGTCTGTCCGTCTGTCTGTCTGGCTGTCCTTCACAAATCGTGTCCGCTCTATAAATCGAAAACCTTTTAAGATATTTTGATAAGACTTCACACATTTGTAAAGCACCATGAGACAAAGTGTCATGCACAAGAACCATAAATCTGGCTTGTATATTTTTCGAGTTATTTCCCTTTGATTATTTTCCTTCACAAATCGTGTCCGCTCCATAACTCGAAAACGTTTTAAGATATCTTGATAAAACTTCACACATTTTTACAGCACCATTAGACGAAGTATCATGCACAAGAACCATAACTATGGCTTGTGTATTTTTCGAGTTATTTCCCTTTGAATTTTCCTTCACAAATCGTGTCCGCTCTATAACTCGAAAAGCTTTTAAGATATTTTTATAAAACTTCACACATTTGTAAAGCACCATGACATGAATTGTCATGCACAAGAACCATAACGCTGGCTTGTATATTTATCGAGTTATTTCCCTTTGATTATTTTCCTTACTCATTTTACGTACAATTTCGTGTCCGCTCTATAACTCGAAAACCGTTAGAGAAAAATGACCATTATTTCAGTTAGAAGTTGCCTTGGTGACATATCAATCTTTCTGACACCAAAAAGGGAGGAGACATCTGCTTTTTTTGTAGAAAAACAGGTTCTAGTTTAACTTATGTATTGTACCATAACGATAAAGTTTTGCTTCTATACCGGAAACATTAACCCCTATCATGCGTAATAAGTGAAATGCAGCTTTCAAGCTGATAGTAAAAACCAAATTTTTGCTTTTTCATTGATACTTATTTTTTTTTTGGGGGGGGGGGGATATTTCCTTATCGGATAGTGTAGATCCAAGATCGGACTGCATGTTCTGTGCAGTCTGATCTTGATCTACACTGTCCGAAAAAGGTCCTAAAGTTGCCCTAAGCAGCTTCAGAGTTAAGTCCTTAATGATTTAATCACGATAATAAAGATTTTGAAAGTTTCTGTAGTAAATTTGCACCTGAATAGCAGAAAATCACCTATATTCTTGTGGTGTTTGTGACCAGAAGGTCCCTAGTTTGATACCCGGGAGCGGATGTCAACTTTGGGACTATTCAATGGCAATTGATTGTAACCAGAAGGTCCCGAGTTTGATACTCGGGAGCGGATGTCAACTTCGGGACTATTCAGTGGCCTATGATTGTAACCAGAAGGTCCCGAGTTTGATACCCGGGAGCGGATGTCAACTTCGGGACTATTCAATGGCCATTGATTGTAACCAGAAGGTCCCGAGTTTGATACTCGGGAGCGGATGTCAACTTTGGGACTATTCAATGGCCTATGATTGTAACCAGAAGGTCCCGAGTTTGATACCCGGGAGCGGATGTCAACTTTGGGACTTTTCATTGGCCCATGATTGTAACCAGAAGGTCCCGAGTTTAATACTCGGGAGCGGATGTCAACTTCGGGACTATTCATTGGCCCTTGATTGTAACCAGAAGGTCCCGAGTTTGATACCCGGGAGCGGATGTCAACTTTGGCACTATTAATTGGCCTATGATTGTAACCAGAAGGTCCCGAGTTTGATACCCGGGAGCGGATGTCAACTTTGGGAGTATTCAATGGCCTATGATTGTAACCAAAAGGTCCCGAGTTTGATACCCGGGAGAGGATGTCAATTTTGGCACTTTTCATTGGCCCATCGTTCGGCTGATGTTTGCAAACAATTGTTTGCTAGTGTAGACGGGCCTTAACCCTTAGGCTGCTAAGCGCGACTCAAGGACCTTTTGCGGACAGTGTAGATCAAGATCAGGTGCACAGAACGTGCAGTCTGATCTTGGATCTACACTATGCGATACGAAGATAATTTCACCAAAAATATACCTTTAAAATAGCAACAATTGGGTTTTTTTATCAGCTTGAAATTTTTAGTTTATTTATTTTCGGATAGATTTGCACGATAATTTTAAAGTAAGTAGGTTGCATTCGCGCATAGGTATTTCTATTCAGTTATCACGTGTTTGGATCACCTTGTCTGCGCCAAAAAATGCTCATAATATATTATCTGTTAATCTTTTCAGCGAAACATAGAGAAATTGCCTTCAGAGAAAATGGAAATATAAAATTAATGTTTTCCAGAAACAATCCCATATTAAAACGACCATGAAAAAGGAAGCTTTTGAAAATATTTTGAAAAGGAGAAAATGCTTGCTGATAACTAACATTTTCGCTCCATTTCTCACAATGTTTTCCACCCTTTTAGAGACAACTTTTATTATTTAATTATTTGACTGCAAATGCTCTCAACTGGGAACTCCTATTTTGTTGTTTGGTACAGTTAACTGCGATTGCTATTCTGATACTATATCCCTTTTTTTGATGGATGCTCTGGGAAAAAGGGGGTTTAATGCATCTCCATGATCCAGTATACTAGGCAAGTCATTACATAATATTTTGTTCTATATGTATTAATCGAATATATTTGACATAGAAGATAGAGAGAGAGAGAGAGAGAGAGAGAGAGAGTTAGTTGTATCACGTGGGATATATTGAAATTTATTTTGGTTGTAACTGAATTTTTACAGGATGTATAAGCCAATAAAGTAATTCATTCATTCATTCATAATTCTTGATCCATAATATCTATTTTGTCAACCAACCAATTGATTCATGAGATAGACTTGTCATTTAACATACAGAAAATTTACCAGTAGCAAAAAGTATCGACAAGGTCAGCCTGCGCAGTCCGTGCAGTCTGACCTTGGTCGATACTTTTTGCAGATGCATTAAAACACCTTTTTTCACAGAGCGTGACTCGTTTCTATTTTTAGGTGCTTTTCTTATACCATATTTTCTGATGTTGATTTTTCTGGGTCTCCCCCTCTTCTACATGGAACTGGCTCTTGGGCAATTCCATCGATGTGGAGCCATTAAAATTTGGAAGCACCTATGTCCGATGTTCACAGGTATGTAAAAATATTTTTTGCACTCTATTTAACTCTAAGGCTGCTAAGCGCGACTCACTGACCTTTTGCTGACAGTGTAGATTCAAGATCAGACTGCACAGAACCTGCAGTCTGATCTTGAATCTACACTGTCCGATAAAGAGATATCTTTCCCCCAAAAGATACATTTTTATAACAAAATTTGGGGTTTTACTGTCGGCTTAGAAGTTTCAGTCCACTTATTTAGCAGAGTATGGATTAATAACACCTTTGACCTACATGGTTGACCAATGAAATACAAAGACATTTTCGTTTCCGGGCATCAGTTGTTAAAACCATTTTCATTAGTTGATATTTTTCTCATGTTAAACCACGGCACTTTTGGATACATGCGGATAAAATAATACTAGTTCCAGAATGAGTCTTATGCACATTGGATAAGGCATGTTAATAACGATATTCAAAGTAATATGAGTGTTTGTTTAGAACTCAACTTAAAGTATTAGATTCTTCCGTTGCAAGATCTGTTGCATGCATTGTCTGCGCATGTCATGTCCTTCGAAGATTCGACCTGTCTGCTATGACGCATCACTATCCCATGTATAGGAGAAATTATTATGCCGCTAATAAAGTAGCAATGGAGAAAATGGCTATAAACAATAAATCTTTTGAAAAATGTAGCCTGTTATTCACTCTAAATATCTTGAAAATTCAATTATTTCAAAAGGGGAAAATAGTTTTCACAATTACCCTTGTTTTACTGCATATTTTTGAATATAAGCTTTAGGGAAACCAGGATTCGTGAAGGATTTTTGAACAGACTGGGCTTATATCGAAGCAATTAACCAGGCCTGTAGGGGTGTTTTTATAAATGGCCGGTGCACAGGTTACATGCTAGCGTGAGACTCGTGAACTTGAGAGTGTGGGTTCGATCCCTACGGCTGGCCATCTAAAATTACCAATAGTCTTTCGGATGAGACGTTAAACCGAGGTCCCGTGTGACGGTGCTATACACCGAGCACGTTAAAGAACCAGGCGTAACTTAGGATGGGTTTCGTCCTGTATCTGCACTATCCCCCGTAACAATACTAACAGCCTTCAGGGGGCGTCGCCCATATGGGCAACCGGTGGCGACGATAAATAAACGCAAATTCAATCGTTACATGCTAGCTGATCATAGTTTAATGAATAGTACCAGGTAGCGTTTTATTGAGTAAACGTTTATTTTGAAATTAAAAGTCACGGTTGTCGTTTTGAAAAGTAGTCCGGTTCTGTACCAAGAATGCCCAAATCAGATAGATGTGTATTTGAAAAATGCTATCTAGCGGAAGATCATGGTGTTGCATGGATCTGTCAGGTCAAGACACAAAGACGCTTTTGTTGGTATAAGAAAAGGCGTGTAGCGAACAAGACTGATTTCTGCGACTATATTTGTACTGGCTCAAAGTATTCCATGGAAAAACAAGAAATATCTTTAAAAGGATAGACTGCGTTAATTTGCCAATAAATAAACAGAGGTCCTTAAAATAAACATGTCGACTCTTTTTGACCGATCACAAATTTCTATTCATTCGTTTGTTATCATTATCAATACCAAAAGGTAGGTCAAAAGCCAGCTCATTCAGTTACGCCGAAAAAAAAGTTTTCTTGGTTCGATCATAAATTAGCGGATATATTATTAATACCATTTTGAAGTAAAGCTTATTGGCCGTATTTACAGTTTTGGATATTTGTCTAATTAACGAAAAGGGGCATTGGGACATTTGCGTAAAGTGTCGTCTCGGATCAGCCTGCGCAGTCCGCGGAGGCTGATCCGAGACGACACTTTACGACTACATCAGATTTTGTCCTTCAGAAGACTTGCGCAAAACAGAAAATTACATAAAAACGGATAGTATCGTTTCGGATTAGCCTGCGCGGACTGGGCAGGCTTATCCGAGACGAAGCTTTAAATACGCAAATGTCCAAATGCCACTTTTCGCGTATTGCAGGCCATATCGCAGGTCTAGCAATCTGATTAGCTTTACAGAACAGCAGTATCAGCCAGGGGGCGTATTCACAAACTGTTCTAGATCGCATTCTCAGTCTTATTCTAGATTTTGAAAGTAACTTAACTTATGATTGTCTAAACCATTTGGTTATGCGAATCAGAAGGATCCATAATTATATGATGACTTGCTTGGTACAGTGCATCACAGAGATGTATTAAAGCCCATTTCTCAGAGCATGGCTCAACTGAATCAGGAGTAATTGATTGGTGGGTACGTATGCGACCCCCGAATGACCTTCCCCACCCCTGACCTGACTTTATTTTCCTTTAACTTCTTTTTCAGGAATTGGTTTTGCCATTACGTTGGTTGCCACATATGTGGGGATGTATTATAACACAATTATAGCCTGGTCACTGTTTTATCTTGTAGCCTCTTTTAGGTTGGTAACCCGTCCTTATTTATATACGACATCAACATATAGGCCTATATCCGGATTTGTATTTTTGACCCTTGTTCTTGGTTTTTTGTGTTGATGTTGTTATTGTTGTTGTTGTTGTTGTTCTCCTTCTTCTTCTTTTTCTTCTTCTACTTCTTCTTCTTCATGATCATCATCTTCTTCTTCTGTCTGTCTGTCTTGTTCCTCGGTGTGTTTGTGCATCTGTGTATGTCCTTATGTCTTCTCTATCAGCCTCGAAATATGAATGTTTCATTGTTTACTATATATTCTATCTCTTGTATCTATATTCCCATTCATTCCTTTTCTTTGCTATAGTTTCGAGTCAAAAAGAATGAATTGTCACCAATTTTTCAGATCAGAAGTACCCTGGGCCACCTGTACAAACGAGTGGAACACTCCAAACTGTTTCTCTGTTGTAGCTGGCTACAATCTCAGCACTCTCACAAATATGTCCGTCCCGGCAGCTGCCGAGTATTTTCAGTACGGGTTTTACAGTTTCTCTTGTACTTAACTTGTACATTTATTTACTCTTTCAGAGCAAAATACAGAAACCCTGTAAACTTAGAAACTTAGAAATATTTTATTTAATAGGCTTGACTAAACAAGCGGAAGGCGTAGATAAAAGATCAGACTGCATGTTCTGAGCAGGCTGATCATGGCTTATGCTTGCGCAAAAGCCAATACTTTTGCTTATATGTCTGAAAAGGGTTTGAAAACGTATGGTTACATTTTGCGTTATTATACACTGCTCAAAAGAATTAGAGGATCACACAAATACCAAAATTCAAATCTTTCATTTTGCTAAACGCTCAGTGTTTGTGCTCTGAATACCATCAACTTACATTCTTACTAGACAAACTGACTCAATACTTTTCTTGTTTGTTTGATTTTAAATGCTGATAAGCCATGTTAAGAATAAAATCAAGAAATTTGTTTTCCTTGTTCTTTTGTTAAACAGCTCATATTTTTTCCCATCTTTTTTTGATGTTATTGTCAAATCTAATGAAAGAAGAAAACGAGAAGAAAAAATGACACCATTGATTCCCTTAAAAGCCTGTGTGGCATATCAAAAAGACGGCTTTGAGCGGAACAGCCCATTTATCTTTTGTGCAAACCAAATCGTTTTGTCTGTTCTAAGATTTTACAGTGTTAAGACTGAATGTATTTATGAGCAGGAAATTATTTGCTTTGTATTGTTCCTAAATAATTATCTTGAGATCAAATTCGAGGACATGTGAACCTTTAATTTTTTTGAGCAGTGTATTATAAGAATGGGGTGGCATAATTGCATCTTTTCTCCTTAGTTTCGATCAATTCTTTAGAGGAAATATCCATTTTTACTCATTTTTACAAATCATAGATGTCTAATTCTAAAGTTACTTTAGCTAGAGGATCTCTCAAAATAACGGAATTTCTAAATGCAAAAAGCGACAGCAATTTCTGATGTTACCATCAGGGTACAACGGGGTTCCTTGAAAAAAAAATGACTGGACAAATTAATTAGTGATCTTTTTGTTAGACAAATTAATTAGTAATCTTTTTGTTCAAAGTATTACATTTTTTAATTCTTGAGGAAATTTTGGTTGTTTTTTTTTCAGATATCACGTGTTGGAGGCCCACAAATCTACAGGAATTGGTGACATCGGGTCTGTTAAATGGACTCTTTGTTTGTGCCTCTTGGGGGTGATGGTTATTGTTTATTTTTCTCTATGGAGAGGAATTAAATCGTCCGGGAAGGTATAACAGATTTCATTTATGTTCTGTTTATGGCAACCACGGAAGCCCTTTACGTAGACATATTTACATACAACCATTTTAAGACCTTCACGCGAAAGAACGTCCAGTGTGAAACTTTATCTGACCCTAAACATACTTTTCAAAGACATAAACACAACCCCTCATATCCAGTCATAAACCTGAACGCAGTCACTTTTGTCCTGTACCAGCGCATTAACGCAACCTTTTATTTTCTTTAAAAAGAACTTGATACAACATTATATGGCCTATATAACCTCTTGTGTCTTTTATGTAGCTTGTGATATCCTATATGCATCGTTTCATTGCTCTCACGACGGCCTTCACCCAGTCGCTTCTGCGCTTGACGAAGAACTTTAAGAATCCTCTGATGTCCTTCGAAAAACTTGCTCGCAACTTCCCAAGTGCATGGTATGCCCTTTTCAAAGAATAATTCGTAACTTCTTAATTCCTTTTCGAAGACCCTTGCACAACCTCTTTTGTCCTTTAAAAGGACCATTACACTTGTCATTTACATAGATCTGTAGGCAACATTTTAAGTCTTTATAAAGGCCTTCACGCAACCTCCTATGTACTTTAAGAAGATCTGTAGACACGCTCTTAAGTGCTTTACACAGTTCTTAGAGCAACCGCTTCTGTCCTTTACAAAAATGTGAAAGCAATCTTTTATGTCCTTTGCAAATATGTTCGCAACCTCTTACAACCTTTACCAAGACGTATGTGCAACCTCTTATGTGCTTTACATAAATGTGTACACAACAATTTATGTTCTTTACAAAGATGTTTACACAACCTTTTATGACACCGTAAAAAGAATGTTTACACAAACTCTTATATCCTTTACGAAGATGTTTACGTAACCTCTTATGTCGTTTACGAAAATGTGAACGTTTCCTCTTTTGTCCGTTGCAAAAATGTGCACACAACCTCTTATATCCCTAGCACACATGTGTACGCAACCTCTCCTGTCATGTACAAAGATGTGCATGCAACCTCTTATGTTCTTCAAGAAAATTTCTAAGCAACCTCTTATGTTCTTGATAAAAATGTTTTAACCTGTTATGTACTTCACGAAAAAGTTTTCTAAACCTCTTATGTCCCTGAAGGCGGATGTGAACGCAATTTCTTACATCCTTTACGAAGGTATGAACGCAACCTCTTATGTCCTATACAAAACTGTTTTGTGCAATGTCTTATGTCCTTTTCAAGGATGAGTATGCAACGTCTTATGTCATTGACAAAAATGTTTACAAAACGCTTCTCTACTCAGACGATTACACAACTGCTTATGCATTTTACAAAGATGTGTATGCAGCCTTTCATGTCCTTTTCGAAGAAGTGTACGTCACCTCTTCCGTCCTTTATAAAGATGTTCGCGCAACGTCTTATATCTTCTAGGAAGATGTGTGTGCAACCTGTCATTTCATTTACGAAGATCAGTGCAGAAACTCTCCTTTCCTTTGTAAATTTCTGTACGCGGCCTTTTGTGTTATTTACGAAGATGTATACGCAATCTCTTATGTCCTTTACGAAGATCAGTGTAAGAAACTTTCATTTCCTTTGTGAAGTTATGTACGCAACCTGTAATGTCCGTTACGAAGATGTGTGCGCGCCCTCTACGCCCTTTTTAAAGATCTGTACGCAACCTCTTAATAATGACCATTACGAAGATCAGTGCAGAAACTTTCACTTCTTTGTGAAGTTCTGTACGCAACCTCTTTTATTCTTTTCGAAACCTTTCATTTCCTTTGTGGAAATGTGCACATTACCTCTCACCTCCTGTCATTTTTGACGACCAGTACGCAACCTGTTATGCCCTGTAAATCATTTTCAACGAATATTGACCAAGATCAGCTTCTTTATCAGCTGACTGTCCTTATAATAGTTTAACTTTTCCTTCACTCTGGTCAGCAAGAATTCCTTCGAAGATCATTACTTGGGTCATTGGGATAAGATTTAATCATCTCTAACGACTTCATATTGTATTGACCCTGTTGATCACGGAGAGCCACCAGATGCTTGGAGAAGTAATTATCGTAAAGAGGCACCAGGAATGCACCAGAATAGTTGCACTGGCCGCCGTTACAAAGTTTCAATAAATAAAAAGTTGAAAACCAGCATTCAACTGCAACGAACAACGGCATTGAATTATCTTAACTTAGAGGGATGAACGTTAACCTTTATCTCGCTAAATAACCAACAGGAAACTTTCAAGCCGATAGTAAAACCGAAATTTTGCTATTTCAAAGGCATTATTGGGAGACAGTTATCTTCTTATCGGATAGTGTAGATCCAAGATCAGACTGCACGGTATGTGCAGTCTGATCTTGATCTACACTGTCCGCAAAAGGTCAGTGAATCGCGCCTACCAGCCTATGGGTTAAGTTAGAGGGATGAAACTTAATTCTTACGATCTGCTTTTCAAAGGAAACTTCAAAGTGCCTTTTGAAGCTCTAATGACAGACTGGATGATAAATAACATGAAGATAAAATTATTCTATTGTGAAATCATGACGAGATAACATTGCCAGATTTTTATAGAATAGAATGAGTTTATTTCATTAATCCCTTACCAAACGAAAACAAATTTACACTTGTCCATATTGAAAGCTTTTGCAGACGGCAAATTTATTATGGCTCAAATCTACACTGTCAGATAAAGAGATATTTCCCTCCAAAAAACATCTTTGAAACAGCAACATTTGGCCTTTTACTATCAACTTGAAAGTTTAGTTTTACTTATTTAGCCGGATAAGATTAATGATAAAAACAGACATCCAGGGTCTGTATTTACCAACTATTTTTAAGAACATTCTTAGTCTTATTCTCAAGAATTTTCAAAATTTGAAAGTAACACAACTTCTGATTGGCTAAACCAAATGGTTTAGCCAATCAGAAGTTGTGTTACTTTCTAAATTTAAAAACAGATTAAGAATAAAACTAATTATTATATTCCTATCAGTGAATTACTGGGGTTTCACAGTGATTTACAACACAAGTGATGATAATTATGGTATCATCACTTGTGACGATATAGTTTTAGAGTGTTTGCCGGAACTACTTTTTCCTATATTGCTCATATTGTAACATTATTGATGATATTTAGAATAAAACGGGGTGAATTAGGAATATAATAAATAGGATAATCAACTAGTTGTGAGTGATATTAAAAATCTCTCACTCGAATGGGGTTTGATGGCTATCTCACTCACTCATAAACTCATAAACTCATAATCTCACTCCCTTCCTCCCTCACTCACTCACTCCCTCCCTCCCTCACTCACTCACTCACTCACTCACTCACTCACTCACTCACTCACAAACTCACTCATAAACTCACTCACTCATAAACGCACTCATAAACTCAAACTCACCCGGACTCGTGTTTTTCTACCGCATCACACCCCATTCCAGTGAGAGATTTTATATATCACACACAACCAGTTGATTAGCCTCTATGAATTGTTAGTGAATACGGACCCGGGTCAAACCTTTATTTCAACAGGCCGTGTGGATCACTGCTACTGTGCCATATATTGTTCTGCTGATTTTACTTGTTCGTGGGGCCACACTTCCGGGGGCGGGGCAGGGTATCAAGTATTATCTTAAACCTCAGTGGTCCAGGCTGCTTGAAATAGGGGTAAGTTTCCGATTTCTTCTAGGGTCAGATTCTATTGTCAAATGAAGTATATTTATAAAGTGTATAATACTAGAAGCACATGGCTAAGTTCAACAGAACTTCAAGTTAATCTTCTTAGTGCTTTTTAGTCATAATTAAGAATATTTTTCAGACACATAAAGTTTGTAGAGGTATTTTTGACATTTTTTAAATGCTATAGCGATGAATTGTCATATTTTGGTATCACATAACGGTTCTACAAGTGAACCATGCTCTGTAAAAAAAAGGGTTTAATGCACCTGCAGAGAGTATATCGACCCATGTCAGACTGTGCAGCTTGCGCAGGCTGATCTGGGCCGAAACCTTTTTTTGTAATTGGCCAATTTTAAAGGACCAGTCTACTCCATGATTCAGTCTGTTGTTTGACAAAATGGATTTTATGGATCCAAAACTGTATGATGACTTGCTTGGTATGATGCATCACAGAGATGCATGAATCCCTTAGACCATGGCCCAAATATGGCCTGCAACATGCGAAAAGGGGCATTCGGACATTTGCGTAAAGTGTCGTCTCGGACCAGCCTGCGCAGTCCGCGCAGGCTAATCCGAGACGGCACTTTACGACTACATCAGATTTTGTGCTACAGTAGACTTGCGCAAAACAGAAAATTACATAAAAACGGAAAGTGTCGTTTCGGATTAGCCTGCGCGGACTGCGCAGGCTGATCCGAGACAACACTTTACGCAAATGTCCGAATGCCCCTTTTCGCGTGTTGCAGGCCATATTATTGCTACCATGCTATAGCCATTAAAGCATGGCGATAGTTGCAATAATATTGACAAATAGTATATGCTATAGCCATAAATTGACATAACAGGTAAAAAGTAACTTTTGTAGCATTATTGACGCCAGCTTTTACCTGCTTTAACCAGAAAGCTAGGAACAGAAAACGTTGACCTGTAGAAATATTGTTAACGCTTTTTCCACGAGGATGACCATAAATCGGCATTATTATGGTATACATGACGTTGGTAGAAATGTTCATGAAACATTTTATATGCCTTTTACATTCTATATTAATAAAGTTTTTTTTATGTTTATCATTAGGTCTGGCTTGACGCTGCGGCTCAGATTTTCTTCAGTTTAGGTCCTGGGTTCGGGACTTTGCTAGCATTATCAAGTTATAACAAATTCAACAATAATTGTTACTTGTGAGTAGCTCTAAGATCATAATAAAAATTACTGTAGATAATTTTTTTTTTATGTTTGCTATCCATCACTCGACATGTTATCCGAAGCTCGTTCAATGGTGGAAAGACAAATACTAAGATTTTATAAAGTGAACAATGTCATTTTATTGCATGTGTTTTCAAGATGTTACAACCAAAACTAAATATTAAAAGCCAGCAATAAAATGACGAAAATACTGATATACTTTCCACCTTGAAGCTGTGTGATCCTTTATCTAAGCTTTTAGCAGTTAACTACTTCGAAAATGCCTCGCTGAAAATGAACAATCAATGTAAGCAAGGTTTGATACATGAATTCATTTGAAACATTACTGCAAATGGAATTAATCTTTACTACCAAATTTCTCAATTTTGTAACAGCATATTTCCGTGATTTGCTACTGGGAAAAAAGTTGTTTACGAATTGATGACGACGCTTCGACCATTCTTGTAAGATGTTAGCTAGAAGCTTCAAAAAGAATACCTTTTAGACCTCACTAGATCATATTGTTGTATAAAACTCGGCATAACTAATTTCAATGTACATGCATTTAGCATTTATGCCTACACACAAAATCGTATTTTAATCGTAGCCATACACAGTGTTTTCAAATGATGCGCATGCGCTGTAGGACATTTAAGTTGGGTCAACAAAGTGACAGGTATATGCTGAGATTTGTTTCTTGTCAGTACAGAACAGCATAAATTTATCACTACATTATCGGACCAAAACCTCTCCCAGAAAATGATTTAGTTACACAACAGGAAAGCTGACATGAAATTTCTTTCTTTCTTATTTCAGAGACGCCACTATGACGTCAATAATAAATTGTATGACGTCATTGTTAGCGGGTTTTGTAGTGTTTTCAGTTTTGGGTTACATGGCGCACATGCAAAGTGTTTCGGTTGAGGCCCTTGCCGTACAGGGTATGTACAATTAATTATTTTCTCTGATTGGTTGAATCTTCAGCCACGCCCAAGTGTCCTTACAATCCCACTCTTCTTTTTAACTCTTTACACCACACAATCCTATGTTTTTTTTTTAAATGACTCTGGGGAAGGGGCCTTTTGAAAACATTGTGGGAAAAGAAGAAAATGCTGGTTACCAGCATTTTCTTCTTTTCCCACAATGTTTTCTACCCGTTGAATGACAAATTTTGCGTTTTGAGTAACATTTTATATGTCATCTGCAAATGTTTTCAATTTGGACCAGGCTAAAATTTTTGCCTTGCGCTACAGAGTTAATGTAGCAAGAGAGACTCTTTCTGGCGCTGAATTTTTAATACACAATATTGCTTATGTCTTAGAATGTGTAATCAGTTAAATGACAGAATCACCGGTAGAAGTAAAATTCTGATACATAATTTGATTGGACAACCTAGTCACGTGATTTTGATGTCTAAATATAGACACGAAAATGGAGTGTGTTCACTTTTTACACTTTTCGTGACTGTACCAACTGGTTTTTACAAATCAGTCTGTTTTGACGCTGAATTCTCGATTAAATAAAATACAATTAAACAGTGATAATAGCAAATAAAATGCTGTCTGCACGTGGTGTTTTGATAAGAGAATAATACAATACAGATTAAGATGAATCTGCACTTTCTGTGCTGTCTGAGCTTGATCTAAATGCAGTCCGCACAAGTGCCTAATTTTGTATATTGTACTTAACGTGCTAAGAATTATTAAAATGAAAATGTTCTGATAGAATTAAAACCTATATATTGCCATTTCAAAGATTTTCTTGCTGCAAAACTTCATCGTTTCGTACAGACTAGAGAGGATTTTTAAGACCGGACTTCTTGTATATATATATTGATAATTACATGTCTTTCAGATCAAAATATCGGGTAGCGTGGATCAAAGATCAGACTGCACGTTCTGTGCAGTCTGATCTTTGATCTACGCTGGCCGCAAAGGCGCCTTGAGTTGTGCTTTGCCAGCCTTAAAATTTACCTTTAACTGCTGAATAATTGAAACGAAAATTTCCACTCAATGGTAAAAACTCAAATATCGCGGTTTCAAAGTTGATTTCACCGAAAAGAAAATAACGTATCGAAGAGTGTAGATGAAAGATCAGACTGCACGTTCTGTGGGGTCTGATCTTGATCTTCATTGGCCGCAAGGGCGCCTTGAATTGTGCTTTGCCAGCCATAAAGTTAAAAAAAGCCTTTTCAGTTTCTGGCTTATAACAGGTAAACGTTTATGATAAGCAAAAAATATTGCATTTCATCTCACCAGGGATACGATTAAATCGGCAAAAACTTGCAATAAAAAACCCAGTCAATTTGCCGATTTTCTGTTTTTTCAAGATATTATTTTACGATGTTACGCAGGAAAAAGATCCGATAAAAATAACGTTTCATTGAAATCAACAAGAATTTTCCCAGGGAAATTGAAAACGTCAGATAAAATTCCTCTAAAGTTATTTCTATGTCAGAAATTTGATAACATAACTTTCTCAGTTAGATTAGTAGCAGATTATTTTGGATATGTACTTTAACACTTAAAAAGCTCTTTTTCACAGCTACAGTTGGCTTTGCGGCCAGTATAGATCAAGATCAGACTGCGCGAAACGTGCAGTCTGATCTTGATCTATACTGTCCGCTTTTCTGAGTCATTCTGGATATAAGCAACCATTATGTTGCAATTATTTTGGTTTCATTTCTAGAATAAAAATGTCTGTTGGGTTCTTTTCGGATTTCTAAGGGTACAGATCTGTTATAGTCGTCAAATTTCATACCAGATTTTTCGAACATTTCTTTGGCGACCGCGTCGTGGCAATATGTAGAAGATATAATCCGTCCATCATTACCTCCGTCATGTTTTCTGTACGAATTATAGAAGGACTTTATAATTTTTATTATGTTGATGTCTTCTTTTGTAAAACTCCTATGCTTTGGTCATTGCACAGGAACACACGTACAAAGCGTTCAAATATCAGCCATGCCTTGTGAAAAGGGAGGTAAATGCATTTGCAAAAAGTATCGACCAATGTCGGCCTGTGCAGTCCGCGCAGGCTGGTCTGTGTCGAAAATCTTGGCTTTTGGCAAATTTTCTGCATGTCCAAGGACCATTCTACCTTCGTATATTGCCGGTTGTTGGACAAAATCGATTTTATGGATCCAACATTATGTAGTGAATTGCTTGGTATCATGTATCACGGAGATATATTAAGCCCCTTTACACAGAGCAGGACGCATATCGTCTTTCTCATTCGCAACATTTCGTAATCAGAGAGTGCAATCTGATCAAGGATCTCCACTGTCCGATACAGTGAGTTTTTTTTCTGGCGAAGAGAGCTTTAATTTGTCAATATTTTGGATTTTCCAGTTGCCTGAAAATGATAATTTAATCTATCTTATCTCAAGTTATGCAATGTTATTTAATTTTTTTAGCAGTAACACAGTTAAGTAATGCTTTCGTAAATTGAATTTTGACACACTCAATTTAACTTTGATTGACAGGCTGTGTGGAAATTATGAAATTAACACGTTTTTACTTACCTACTTTTGAAATACTTTTTAAGAGGTAGTTTTAAAGATTAATTGTAACATTAAATGATGAGGGCCTGAATTCTCTTTCTATCTTTCTTTCCTTTTTCTTTCTTTCTTTCTTTCTCTTTCTTTTTTCTCTTCCTTCTTTCTTTCTTCCTCCCTCCTCCCTCCCTCCCTTCCTTCCTTCCTCCCTTCTTTCCTCCCTTCCTTCTTTCCTTCCTTCTTTCCTTCCTTCTTTCTTTCCTTCCTTCCTTCCTCCCTTCATCCCTCCCTCCCTCCCTGTCCGCAGTGTGTGTAGGCTGACTTGGGTCGAAACTTTTTGCTATTTGTAAATTTTCTGGATAGGAAAGGACCATTCTATCTCCAGATCCAGTAGTTTGTTGAATTAAATAGATTTGAGCCGTGCTCTGTAAAAGGGGGGCTTAATGCATCTGCGAAAAGTATTGACTCAGGTCAGCCTGCGCAGTCCGCGCAGGCTGACCTGGGCCGGAACTTTTCGCTATTGGTCAATTTTCTGTTTGTCCAAGGAACAGTTTACCTAATGATTAAGTCGATTATTTAAAAGAGTGGCTCTTATGGATCCATAATTATGTGATGACTTGGGCTGGTATAATTTATCACGGAGACGCATTAAGCCCCCTTTTGCCAGAGCGTGGAGCATTTTAGTGATCCATAATTATGTTATATTTTGCTTGGTATATAATAGTAGGCATCAACCTCCCTATTGCCAGAGCATTACTTATTAATTAAATATGGCGTCGAAAGTTTTAACAAGATAAGCCGAATGAAATGTTCCGAGTAAATCGGTTAAGCCAATGAAGTTTTTCAAAACGGTGATTATTTTACAAATAAAACCAGAAATGTTACGGGAGAGAAACAATCTCAGTCACTTCTGTTACTTTGAATCTGTGTGCCGATACTTATCTGTTTACTCAGCGTTTTACTCTTAGGCTGTTAAGCGTGACTCAAGGATCTTGTGTGGACAGTATAGATCAAGATCAGACTGCACATAACGTGCAGTCTGATCTTGATCTACACTGTCCGATACGTTGAGATTTCTCCGATGAGCGAAATCTTGAAATGGTAAACTGTGGGTTTTCACGATTGGCTGAAAATCTTTAGTTTTCTTTATTTAACGGTTTATGGGTTAACACGTTTATCGTCATAGGAGAGAAATGAGGCTTTTGCGGACGGTATAGATCAAGATCAGATTGTACAGAATGTGCAGTCTGCTCTCGGATTTATATCGTCCGCTAATTGCTGTTTTCGAGGGTACTGAAGTTATATCGTGGCGGACAGCGCACCTATCTGTGCTGTCCTGGAGTTTCTTTTACCAGTACTTCGCACAACATTTTTTTCCAAGCCCATGGCTGCTTTCCAACATAAATATCATCGAAACAATGTTCAATGGCGAGAGAGGAATGAAATCAGTCGCAAGAACTGTCAGCGGTCCTCACGAAGAAATTGGGTCCAGCTGGGGTGCCAAATCAGCGATCCCAGGCTTTCAAGCCCAATACATTACCGAATGAAGTAAAGCAGCTCTGCTTATGGGTAGGTACCCAGTGGTTTGATGAAAGGATATATGAATTACAAGATACAAATTTACAGGAAAGCATGGACAGGTGCCATGGTTGTCGAGATATAATTGCAGTACTTTTGAAAACAGTTTTAACTCCTTCATTACTGAATAAAAAAATGCATTTTCTCAAAGGCTACAAATACATTTCCTCTGCAAGATTAAAAGAGAGTTCAGTCATAATCTAGAATAAAGCAGTGGACAGTTTAGATCAGAGATCAGACTGCACGTTCTGTGCAGTCTGATCTTGATCTACACTGTCCACAAAAGTTTCTGGTGTCGTCTATGGTATGGAAAGAGTTAAACGACTAGAAATGCAAAAAAGGCAAAATACCGAAAACGAAAACATTGCACAAGCGTCTGTTTAATTGTTTATACAGGGTGGGCCAAAAGTAGGGTTACAGTCGACATTTAGTAGATTTACAAATGACACTTAGACATGTTACATGTCTTTTTTCTTTTTAAACATTTTATTACATTTTCATTTCTTACAATCAATTAGTTTAGAATTGTTCATGCACTTTTGTTTAACAATTTAATTGCATGTGAGTGGGAACATTTAATCTCTCAAGTGCCCAAAATGTGTACCTTCAACATTGCAATATTCTTCATATCTGTCCAAAACACTCTGACACACAGAACGACACAAATTCCGATCTCCATCAATTTCAGTAAGTGCATCCGAAATGAAATATTTTAATTTATTCGGTGTGCGGGGATTTTTTTCATAAACCTTGTTCTTGACTCTGATTCTGGATTCGAATTTTCATAAACTAGAATAATGATAATAATAATAATAATAATAGAAATAGTACACAAAATACAAAAACTGTTACCCTACTTTTGGCCCATCCTGTATAAAGTTGAGAAATAAGATGTATTGTTTTTTTTTAACTTTTTCAGGCCCGGGTTTAGTGTTTTTCGTGTACCCCGAGGCTATTGCCACCCTACAGGGCTCCGTATTTTGGGCAATCATATTCTTTTTACTTCTAATTACACTTGGACTCGACAGCACGGTAAGTGCGTTTTTCTTTCTTTGTGCACAAAATTCTATTTTAGCTCTGTGAAAAGGGGGCTTAATGCATCTGCAAAAAGTATTGATCCATGTCAGCCTGCGCAGTCCGCGCAGGCTGACATGGATCAACACTTTTTGCTATTTGTAAATTTTCTGCATGTCCAAGGACAACTGTTCCCCAAGGATTAGTCAATCGTTAGGCTAAATGGATTTTATGGATCCCTAATTATGTGATTACTTGCCCGGTATAATGCATCACAGAGATGCATTAAGCCCCCTTTTGCCAGTGCATGGCCCATTTTATTTTTTGCTAATTGTTTGCTGTTTAAAGAGGCCCTTATACTCATTTTCAGCCAGTTTTAACTCATTTTGTCTTTATTTTATCAAACTATAGTCATTCTTATATCTTCATGCCAAATATTGCGCCTGACGGTTGCAAGGTTGCTTAGATGACGGTCGATAGAAAATGCATTTCGCTGAGTTGCGGCCTTCCATGTAAACAGACTCGTCGTTTCCGGTTTTTGAATCGAAGATTTCCGATATATCCGTTATACACTCGGATAGATTCGTATGATGATCATGCATTCTGTCACGTGACTATATTTGACCTTCGCCCTTCGTATTATGAGGTAAACAAAGGAAAATGGAGGCTTCTCTGTTGCAGCCTCGGAGGTCGCGGCCTATATGCAAATTACACCGTATCCGACTCTAGGCGGAAACCAACGATAAATTTCCGTGACGCACCGCCATTGTTTACAGCTTCGATCGTCAGCCAGTTTTCTTCTGACCAATGTTCGGTTTCTAATAGAAATCTCCGTGTTTCTTTTTTTCAATTACACCATATATGTCAGTAATCTATCCATGTTTACACAAAGGACTGATTTCTGTACCATTCTAAATTGTTTGAAATTTAACAGCGTTTTTGCTCACCGGCTGTAGACGGGCATCTTTAACACCGCTATCTACACTGTGTCATTTATATATGCGAGCTGTGGCTTTGACATGGCTAAACTACAGTTCAATGCGCAAAACTCGAAAGAATTAATCCGTTCAGTGCGAAATATATGAGCTATGCTCTGTGGAAAAAGGGCTTGATGCATCTGCAAAAAGTATCGACCTGGTCAGCCTGCGCGTCATTTAACTGTATGTCAAAGGGCCAGTCTACCTCATGATTCATTTGGTTGTTGGACGAAATGGGTTTTATAGGTCCGTAATTATAGGACGACTTGCTTGGTATATAATGAATCATGGAGATGCATTAAACCCCCTTTTGCCAGAACTTTTGATGGCCGAAAATAGAATTTACTGAAAGCGGGTTGTATTTCCGGTTGTACACCGTTAAAACTGCTGCTCTTTTTGAGTGGTGTCTCCTGTCGCTTTCGATAGTATTTTAGTTTTATCACAACAACAACTCACTTAAAAGTTTATTTTTATTCCTGGATTTTACCAACACTAGGCGAGGGCTCTATGGTGTCTTGCGCATGGGACCTCCATAAAAAAAAAAAAAACCCAGGGCCACAGTCGAGAATCGAACCAAGGCCATGTCGATAACTCTGACCGAAGCAGAACGAAAAAAAAAAATTGCTGTTGGAAAGCTTGGCCTAACGTTAAGCAATAATCTTCAGTTTGTAAAACAAAAGGCCGTGCGGTATCAGAACCCCGAATGCCTACATGCACACGTAGATAAAGCAACAAGTCACTCGTGAAATTCAGTGCCAAAAAAATCGAGGCTGGGTTACTGATGACCTTTATAGAACGTTCAAGCCAGACAGCCGATGAGCCTAAAAAAAGCCTTTTTTGACCCCTTAACCCTTAGGCTGCTGAGCGCGACTCAAGGATCTTTTGCGGACAGTGTAGAACAAGATCAGATTGCATAGAACGTGCAGTCTGATCTTGGATCTACACTGTCCGTTGAGGTGATATCCCCCTCCCAACATATATGAAATAGCAATACATGTACTTGGAGTCTTAAAACCGACTGGAAAGTATCGTTAAGGGTAAAAATATCAAGGACAACGTCGGTGACTATTGTAGACACTGTAGATCAAGATCAGACTGCGCATAACGCGCAGTCTGATCCTTGATCTACAGTGTCTGATGTTTTGTGAAGATGTCGAAAAAGGCTTGCCATGCAGTATCTGACCTGTCTATTTTGTTTATATAGCACGTTAAGTGTTAGACATGCGCGTGAATTGATATGAAGTGAACTCGCGATAAAGTGAATGGTGCTGATATGATAGGGAGTAGAATTGCTATTTACAAAGATAATCCCAACTTTTAATGTATTTTTTCTTAAATCCATTAACCTTATATCAATTGCTGTTTTTGTTTTCGGGAAATAAAGGGTTACATTATCAAAGATAACGGCAACCAGAAAATATTTTTAACCTCTTCCACTTGTAACGATCTTTTCAAAAAGGCCTCTTTTGCATTCTTAAAAAAGTATGTGACCGACAGATCTTTATGTTTCGTACAAAACTAACAAACCAATCAACGGAATAACTCACTCGTCACTCAGAAAGTCGATCGGTCCGTCCGTCCATCCGCCAGCCAGCCAGTCGGTCAGTCAGTCAGTCAGTTAGCCATCTATCCGACTAACCGATCTACCTGTAAACCCAGTTTATCAGGATCAGATACATTTTAAAAACTCACGATTCATTCCAAAAACAGATGGCTGACAAGGATTGATACAAATTTAGATATTTGCACAGTAATTATTTAGAAATAGAATGTGAGAAGTAAATGAAAAGCAAATATAAAGTAAATGTAAAGCATGTACCCAAAGATTCAGCCGGTTGTTAGACGAAATGGATCATTTGCTTGGCCTTAATGTAATCAGAGATGCATTAAGCCCCATTTTGCCAGTGCAGGGCTTATATGTGAACGAGTATAAAATAAATAAGTTCAGCTTTAAATAAGTCAAGACACCGTTATGAACAGAACAGAACGATGGATAAGAAGTAAAAAATACGTGTAACAAGTTTACTTTTACTTTCAGTTCGGCGGTCTCGAATCCGTCATTACAGCTTTTTGCGACATCAGTCCAACGTTAGCCAAGAGACGAGAACTATTCGTTCTAGCTGTGGTTTTATACTGCTTTCTAGGCGGCATACCGACCACGACCTACGTAAGTGTCAGTTTCTTTGTGCGGGCGTGTGTATCCGTTGGTATGATGTTAGCCATGTTTTGTGAAAAGGGGGTTTAATGCATTTGCAAAAAGTATCGACCAAGGTCAGCCTGCGCAGTCCGCGCAGGCCGACCTGGGCCGAAACTTTTTGCTATTGGTCAATTTTCTACAACCCAAAGGACCAGGATACCGCTTGATTCAGTAGGTTGTTAGACAAAATGGATTTCATATATCCATATTTATATGATGACTTGCACGCTATACTAGTATTGCACCAGGGACATATTTTACACCCCCCTTCTCGAGAGCATGGCTCACTTTATGTGCGTACATATTAAACATGACGGTTATTATGCCCCACACCAACATATTAGAGAGGGATATACTGGTTTCACCATGTCTGTCTATCAGTCCGTCCGCCCGGCCGTCCGTCCGTCCGTCAAACCACCCGTCTTGTTTTCGTTTCTGTGCTCTCACTCAAAAGCCGTTTGACCCAGGAACCTGAAACTTTATACAAGTGTTCCTCAGGACCCAAGATGGTTTCCTATCGTTTTTGGGTCACATTGGTCGAAGGTCAAGGTCACAGGTGAACTTTCTTTCAACTTACCACAAAAACACCTCTCTTTTTTTTTAAAGTTAGATAACTCGATGGTATCTGGAATTTTGTATGATTAAGTTATCTCCCTTAGAAGTATCTTGTCTTCCTTGACTCATTGTTCAGCATTCAACTCGATATCGTACGTTTTGCAGTCATAAAAGAAAGTTAGAACGGTGAAACAAAATTTAAAATGTTTGACGCATTAAATGCTTTGCTTTTTATGATTTTGAGATATTAGTCAATAGAGGATAATCAACTGGTTATGTGTGATATTAAAAATATATCACTAGAATGGGGTGTGATGCGGTTGTATCACATCAAACCCCATTCGAGTGACAGATTTTTGATATCACACACAACCAGTTGACTATCCAATTTATTATATTCCAAACTCTTATTTTATTCTAATAATTATCAAGAATGGTACGATGTGAGCAATATAGGAAAAAAGTAGTTCCGGCAAACATTCTTAAACTATATTGTCACTAGTGATGACATATTTATCATCTCTAGTGGTGTTATTCACTGATATGTATGTATGTATGGTATGGTTTTTAACGCCGTTTTCAACATTATTTCAGTTATATCGCGGCGGCCAGTGCACCTATCCATGCGTTCCTGGAGTCTCTTTTACCAGTACTTCGCGCAATTTTCTTTCCAAGCCACTGGCTGCTTTCCCACATAATCATCGTCGAAACAATGATCAGTGGTGAGAGAGGAATAAATCCTGTCGCAGTGACTATCATCAATCCTCGGAAAGAAATTGGCCGAGCCAGGGGGTCGTAGCGAGGGATCGAACCCTGGACCCCGTGTTCTCAAGTCCTGAGCTACTGGGGCTCGGCGTTATTCACTGAAAAGCAAGTAACTCACTGATAAAAATATAATAAAAAACGATAATTTCTTTGATGAAAATGATTAGTCCTTTTTTCATACTGATTTTATAATTTAAGATTTTTCTTTTTTTTTTCAGGGAGGTCAGTATGTAATCACATTGTTAGATACGCACGCCGCTCCTGTCGCACTGATTTTTATCTGCTTTGTCGAGGCCATAGCTGTTAATTGGTTTTACGGTGAGACAATTTACAACTTATGTCTTACCTATGAGCTAAGCTCTGAGAAAAAGGGGGCTTAATGCATTTGCAAAAAGTATCGACTCAGGTCAGCCTGCGCTGTCCGCGCAGGCTGACCTGAGCCGATGCTTTTTGCTATTGGTTAATTTTCTGCATGTCAATGGACTGGTCATACTTCATGATTCAGTCGGCTGTTATACAAAATGGATTTTCTGGATCCATAACTACGTGATGACATGCATAGTAACATAGATCACAGAGATGCACCAGACCCCCTTTTTCCAAGACAATGGTTCATTTATTTAGTATCGATTTTCTTGAAATGCTTAGCTAGCGTTATTTTCAGGAGCGCCCATTAAACCTACCGGATATTTTCAGTCAAGATATTGGACCGAAATAATTAAGCCATACTCTGGAGAAAGGCGGCTTAATGCCGTGATGCATTATACCAAGCAGGTCATAATATAATAATTCTTAATCCATAAGATCAACTTTGTGGAACAAACAACCGAATCATGGTGTAAAATGGTCTTTTGAACTGCAGAAATTCGACCAATAACAAAATAGCAAAAAGTTTCGACCCAGGTCAGCCTGCACGAACTGCGTAGGCTGACCCGAGTCGATACTTCTTGCCGATGCACTAAACACCCTTTTCACAAAGCATGCTTCAATTGCTTAACAAAGCGAACAGTGTAGATCAAAGATCAGACTGGACGTTTTGTGGAGTCTGATCTTGATCTACACTGGCCGCATTGTTTAATATAGTCGCGAAAGACACTTTAAGGATTTTAAGTAAACATATATTTTGATAAAAAAAAAAGTTTTGAAAACCTGGTCATTGTGATAAAACCGCCTTCGTTCATTTGGAGATTCTATTCCTTAGCGGCTCAGCGGTGGTGAAGGCACTTGATTTGTAGGAAATATGTCGTCCGATCCCTACTGATGGCACTGGTCATGCGAGAATGTCCACAAGTGAGGTACTGCAGACAAATTTAAACCAGTCCTCCACCGCCGCCGCCACCACATGTGCTGCTTGGACCACAAACGACAATAAACCCAAATTTGAAACATTCATTTTGCCTGAGAAATTGTTTTGATTGAGTGTGTAACGCCGTTTTCATGATCTTTTCCGTTCTATCGAGGCGTCCAGTGTACCTATCCGTACTTTCGTGGAGTTTCTGTTACCATTGCTATGCACAATATTCTTCCAAACGACTGCCTGCTTTCTTACAAAACCATCCTCGAAACAACGATCTGCGACAAGAAAGGAATGAATCCTGACGCAATGACTATCATCAATCCTCGGAAAGAAATTTGCCGGGGTTTTGAACCAGCGACCCTCTGTTCTCAAGCCATGCACGCTACCGACTGCACTACTGGGGCTCGGCTTTGCATGAAAGTATTCTTATTTAAAAAAAAAAACTCTTGAAAAACACTGGTAAACCAGTGGTCAGTATCTTTGATATGTATATAACTTGAATACAACATGAAGAATTGAAATATACTTGCTTGACGGCAGAAAACATGTGCATATCATAAATCTTTGGCGATGCTGATTGAATTGATATACCTTGGGAACGCTCGTATATTCCATGTACTACAATACTCGTTCTTCAAGTCATATATTACTAAAGTTCTAATATCTATTTCATGGTTATATATGAACCATGCTCGGCAAAAGGGCGTTTAATGCAATTCCGTGATGTATTGTACCAAGAAAGTGATCATATAATTATGGATCAATAAAATCCATTTTGTATAACAACCGTCTAAATCATTAGGTAGAATGATCCTCTGACATGCAGAAAATTTACAAATAGCAAAAAGTTTCGGCCCATGTCAGCCTGCGCGGACTGCGCAGGCTGACATGGGTCGAAACTTTTTGCAGATGCATTAAATCCCCTGGTCACAGAGCGTGGCTAGCTATAATTTTCTCTGTACAGGTGTCCAAAGATTTTCAAACGATATCGAGAAAATGCTGGGGTTCCAACCCGGGTATTACTGGAAAATCTGCTGGGTCGCAATCTGTCCTCTTGTACTCTTCGTAAGTAGACTTATTGCTTTGTTTTGTGTTTGAGTGTATTCTTCAGATAGAATGTTTTTGTACTACCAAACACTACTTCGGCTGCGAAAAGTGTCTAAATTTTATGTTTTTTTTAGCTGGGCTGTTTTAGAAAAAAAAAAAATTGTCATAGCCCTGTTGTCGCCCGCGTCATCGTCGTCAACGTTGTCGTGATGAAAATTTGGCATTTTATAATATCTTTGCCATTACTGAATATATTTGCTTCAACCTCGGACTAGTTATTAACAATCAAAAGGAGAATCTACAGAACTGAAACAATTAACCATCATTTTTTTGAAACAGTTATTTCCCTTTTTTGACTTAGAGTTCGTCGCACAAAAACTTTGACATTTTATAATACCTCTGTCATTACTTAAGATGTTTACTCAAAACTCAGGCTAGTTGTTAGCTATCAAAATGAAAACCCATACAACAAGTGCAGGCAGCCATCAAAATATTTTTCACACAGTTATGCCCCTGTTTGGACTTAGAATTTTGACCGAAATCACTCTTTTTAAAAAAAATCTACTACAGTCGAGCGTTGGCACCCGCATGCGGAGGTCTTGTATAGAGTACTCTGCACTCACATATTACTTCTTCACTAGAGCAAGTCTGATGAGGGAGAGCCGGCAAGCGTATCTTTGACATGTTGTAGAACTACGTCCAAGTCTTACACTATTTATAGGTGTCTAGTTAGATATCAAAACCCGTGACTTAGTAGGCCAGTCAAATTATGTATCAGATTTTTATCTTGTTTTTGTTGCATTTCATTAGTCGTTTAAACCTTTACCACACAATGAAATTTTATACTTGTCCAAATTGAAAGCATTTGCAGACGACAAATTAAAGGTGGCTAGAATTACCGAATGTTGTTCTCGTTAGAGTAAAAAACTTTGTCGGAATCCCCTGCAACGGTGCATTAAGCCTTAAGATGCTTAACGCGACTCACTGACCTTTTTGCGGAAAGTGTAAATCAAGATCAGACTTCACAGAACGTGCAGTCTGATCTTAGATCTACACTGTCCGATAAGGAGATATTTTTCTCCAAAACATAAGTTTGAAATAGCATTATATATTTTTTAAGTTATCGGCTTGACAGTTTCAATTTTACCATTTACCACACAATCCAGACTTTTAACGACCCTGAGAAAGAAGGCTTTTGAAAACATTGTGGGAAAAGGAGAAAATGCTAAACAGCATTTTCTCCTTTTCCCACAATGTTTTCTACTCTAAAAAAAAAAAAAAAAAAATTCAGCCGCATTTATTTTGTCATCATATGTTTTCAATTTGGACTAGTCTAAGCTTTTGTTGTTTGGTAAAGAGTTAATTCATTCAGGAGGGTAAGGGTTGATAAAGATATTTTCACTCTTAATTCAGGCTTTGTTCATTCTGTCAATCATCGCATACCAAGGGTTGAGCTTGGACGGGTACGAGTTTCCTCGCTGGTCGGAGGTCGTGGGTTGGATGATCACGATAAGTTCTCTGCTGTGCATACCCATCTACATTGTATATAGTTTCATAATCACGCCAGGCGACGTCAAACAGGTACCGTGCCTTGCCTTAGCCCAGCCTGCGTGTTTATAGAGTTACCTTTATTTGTTAACTTTACCAAGATTTACTTCAATTCCGCCGTCATTAAACATCATGCTGAACCTAGATGTTACTCCATTTATGATTCTCACAGGGAGAAAAAACTGAAATCAGAATTTTACATTAATGAGAACTACTTGACATTAATGAAAGAAAGAGAAAAGGATGTCTTACAGTTTTTTTGCCCGATGAATTCAATGAATAACATGTACAGGATTTGGAAATGTCTTGCTCAGCTGAAATAAGCACAACACGAGGTTGTACAGACATAAGTATTGAATTTGTTACAGTGTTTAGTCAGAAATGTATCACGCAGCACCGTCGTAAAATAAATTAAGATGGGAAAAAATACATACCCTTTAACCTATCTCCATTCATTAGGTCTTTGTGATCGTGATATTTCATTCTCTATCCATGGATGAATGACTGACTTTTAGAAAATCCTGAATTCTTGCAATTTTATCAATGTTTATGGGGAACAAAAGAAAAACTAGGTTTTTTGGTGATATTAAAATCCTGAACTCAGTTATTTCCTTAATAGTTTCAATAGCGTCTACCATATGATAAGATTTTCTGTACCAAAAAGTCAATATTAGCCGCGCTCTAGCAAAGGGGGATGGGGTGGGTTAATGCATCTCCATGATACATTATAGCATACAAGTTGTATATAATTACGGATCAACAAAACCAATTTTATTTCATGCTTTCCAGTAGGTTATCGAGAAATATCGGTGAAATATTTTTCGATATTTCATGGTTACGACCACTGTAAATAGATTTTTATATTCTAACTCTTCAATTGAAGTCGGAAACAGTTGTTCCCGCGCACTAGTTACCTAGGTAAAATGCGCGTGCCTCACAACCAGATGGAAATATGACGTAATTTACCTTACATTTCTCGCGCTTGACGTAATATTGTAATGCGTTGCTATGCAGAGGGGGTACGCCACGGGGAATAACCGAAAAGAACTGTACTGGATTTTGATTAAGTTCCCCCCAGAAAGGGTTAAAAGCATGAAATGAATAGAATATTTGTTTTTTTCGGTGAAAGATAGAAATTTATTTCATCGAGTGAACATCACCGATGATGTTCACTCGATGAAATAAATTTCGATCTTTCACCGTAAAAACAAATATCCTCTATATGTTTAACAACCAACTGAATCATTAAGCAAATTATTCCTTGGACAAACAGAAAATTTACAACTAGCAACAAGTCTCGACTCATGTCAGCCTGCGCAGTCCGCGCAGGCTGACATGAGTCGAAACTTTTTACAGATGCATTAAACCCTCTTTTCACAGAGCATGGCTTTTTTTTTTATCCGAATAGAGCTTACACATAAAAGAATAATTACGAGAGAAGGAGATAGTGATATCGTTATTAAAAAAAAAAAAACTATACATCAGTATTGTCAGTGCTTTGATTTTAGATAACTTCCTGGAACAAATATGCAGAAGATAATTTTTTCATACCCATTGTTCAGTAGGTAAATCCAACATGATTGAATACAAGTGAAAAAATTGTGGTCAAAGGAGAATATGCTCGGTAAAAGAAATATTTCTTCCTGCAACAGTGTTTTTGCGGTTGTCCTCTGCTCATAAAAAGTCATCGGATCGGAGGTGATAATGTTTGTATACCTTTTATTTAATTGTTTAAAACTTCTTATCAACGTCTATTTGAATTTAATGCATCTTTATAATGCTTTATGCCAAAACAAGTTGTTACATGATATGAATCATCTTTTTCTCAAACCCGACTAATCATGAGATAGAATGGTCCTTTGACATGCAGAAAATTTATCGATAGCAAAAAGATTTGGTGCAGTTAAGTTGGACTGACACTGGCCTGTGCTTTCTGCAGGTGCCTTACACTACGTTTTCACCGAGCTCGATTTATATGTGAGCCATGCTCGGTGAAATGGGGGATGAATGCATCTGCAAAAAGTATCGACCCATATCAGCCTGCGCAGTCCGCACAGGCTGACATTAGTCGAAACCATTTGCTATTTGTAAATTTTCTGCATGTCAAAGGACAATTCTACCCCCAGATCCAGTCGTTTGTTAGATTAAATGGATTTTATGGACCCATAATCATGTGATTACTTGCTTGGTATAATGCGTCATAGAGATGCATTTAACAATTTAACAACACCCCCTCCCCCGTTTGCCAAAGTATAGCTCAATTATGTTGAGTTCACTAGGGGCGTATTCCTGTCACCTGTTCTGGCACAATGTCCTGTGTTCTGGAATTCTGTTCTGGAATGTGCGAAAGGAATATTTCAGAACACAAAGTCATACACTGTTCTAGAATTATGTTCTGAATGGAGCATTTTCGGAAAACTGTTCTAAGCAATACCGAAATGAATGTACATTGCCATGATGGCTGTTGCAAGAGCTACTGTATTAGCTGTGTTAGTGGAGGATATGATTAGCTGCGGAGAGGGAGTAGAGAAGAGTCTACAATGCTCCTATTTATGGCGTTCATATCGTAAAAAAGACAATTGCAAGTTTCGCCATGAAGGATTGTCTTTCAGCCATCTTGTATCACCTAGTAACCGTTCAGCAGGTGCGCTGCACCTCGATTGAATTAGAACAGTCAGAACATGTTTTGAAGAACACGGCACGGTGTTCCGAAACACTCCATTGATCTAGAACATGTTCGGAGTGTTCGGAGTAGCGAAAGGAATAAGCCCCCGATCTTCTCCGCAACTTTTCAAATTTTAACATTCTCTCTATTACTTTCTTTTTCTTTTTTCCACAGAAACTGATAAAGATGATCAAACCAGAATACAAACAGACGAACATGAACGGAATCAACGTTCAGGTTCAGTACAGTGACCAATCAGAAGGCACCATTTTGCATCTCCCTCCTATAATAAAGTGACGTCATCAATGACATCATCTCATGAACAAACCAAGTCTGTTTACGTACATATACAACGGACTGTGCTGTATTGATCCATAATCAAGCGTCAATCGCAGTTCGGACAATATTTTATTAAAAAGTCTTACCAGGGCCCGCATTTACCAACTATTGTAAATTGCATACATTGTCTGATTCCAGATTTAAAAGTAACACGAGTTCTGATTGGCTAAACCATTCGGTTTAAGACAGTCGGTGTAAAACAGTCATACCAGGGCCCGCATTTACCAACTATTGTAAATTGCATATATTGTCTGATTCCAGATTTAAAAGTAACACGAGTTCTGATTGGCTAAACCATTCGGTTTAAGACAGTCGGTGTAAAACAGTCTTACCAGGGCCCGCATTTACCAACTATTGTAAATTGCATATATTGTCTGATTCCAGATTTAAAAAGTAACGCAAGTTCTGATTGGCTAAACCATTCCGTTTAGCCAATCAGAATTTGCGTTTCTTTTAGACTTTGAAATCTCTTCACAATTAGACAAGGAATATTCTGAAGAACGATTATTGAAGACGGGCCCTGAACAGCTTTGACATTGTTGACTAAACTTGTCCGATACATTTGAGTCGGCATCTGGCAAAAGGGGGTTTAATGCATCTTCGTGATGCATTATACCAAGCAAGTCGTTACATGATTACGGATCCATAAAATCAATTTTGTTTAACAGTCCGCTGAAACCTGAGGTAGAATGGTCAATTAACAAGTAGAAAATTGACCTATAGCAAAACAAGAAAAAAAAAAGAAAAGAAAATTGATCATATCAACCTGCATTTAACACCTTTTTCACAGGGTATGGCTAATCTCTTTGGACTTATTAGGATTGAAATGAATTTTCGCATTATATAAAGAATTTCCAGATCGCTCGTTATGAGCGCTTTCTTCTTTTGGCAAAATGATTTCAAAAGTTGTCTGTTGCAAGGAGTAAAAATGTTATCTATAACGTAAAATCTCTTGAACAGTTAACGTTACCCTTAGGCTGCTTGCGCTACTCTAGGACCTTCTGTGGACAGTGTAGGTTAAGATCAGACTGCACAGAACGTGCAGTCTAATCTTGATGAATATTTGGGTTTTTACTATGAGCTTGAAAATTTTCATTTATATTATTTAGCAGTATAAAAGTTAACTTTATAATTGGCTTGCAACACGCGAAAAGGGGCATTCGGACATTTGCGTAAAGTGTCGTCTCGGATCAGCCTGCGCAATCCGCGCAGGCTGATCCGAGACGGCACTTTACGATTATATTTAGATTTTGTTCTTCAGTACACTTGCACAAAACAGAAAATTACATAAAAACGGGAAGTGTCGTTTCAGATTAGCCTGCACGGACTGCGCAAGCTGATCCGAGACGTCACTTTACGCAAATGTCCGAATGCCCCTTTTCGCGTGTTGCAAGCCAATATTATAGCAGTCCTAGGGCAAAAATGAATTTGAGTCATGCTCTGCGAAAAACGAGTTTAATTCATCTGCAAAAAGTATCCATCCGTATCAGTCTGTGCAACTGGAAATTTTTGAGCATGTCAAAGGACCATTCTACCTCACCATGCAGCGGAATTTAGACAGAATTGACCCATATTATGCGTTGACTTGTTTTGTAAAATGCATTGCGAAGATGTGTTAACCCCTTTTTCGCAGGGCATGGCTCATTTTTGTTGTACATGTATATTCTTGCATGGAATTTGTTGATTTTTCAATTATAAAATTGTTCATGTCTTGTGTCCAATTCAGCTATGTTTTGTTCTAAACTTAAAACTACGCAAAATGATTACTGAGACTACATTTGGCTTCCAACACGCGAAAAGGGGCATTCGGACATTTGCGTAAAGTGTCGTCTCGGATCAGCCTGCGCAGTCCGCGCAGACTAATCCGAGACGGCACTTTACGACTACATTAGATTTTATGCTTCAGTAGACTTGCGCAAAACAGAAAATTACATAAAAACGGAAAGTGCTGTTTCGGATTAGCCTGCACGGACTGCGCAGGCTGATCCGAGACGACGATTTACGCAAATGTCCGAATGCCCCTTTTCGAGTGTTGCAGGCCATTAAATTTTATACGATGTTAATGTTATATTGAATAACCCTTTACCGAACGACAAAATTTTTGAATCGTCCAAATTGAAAGCCTTTGCAGACGACAACTTGAATGCGTCTTAAATGACGAAAACATTGTGGGAAAAAGAGAAAATGCTGGTTACCACCATTTTCTCCTTTTCCTAGAATGTTTTCCAAGGACAGTTTCCTCAGGAACGTCAAAACTCGGGATTGTTTGGTAAAGGTTTATGGGCAAAAATAATTGTTTGATGAAGGTAATCGGAAACTATCAATAACTCGAATACATCGATTGCTCGAAGTATTTGCTTTAAGGGACATGTCTTAGCTAAGGATAAAGCTAGCAACAGCTTTGTTTCATTCACACGAGAAATCGTCACTGCTGATCAACTGTTTTGTTATATACTTTAATTTCCATGATGACCTTAGTTCTCGACCAGGCAAAAAGAATTTAGCAATACTCTGGGAAAATGTGGTTTTATGCATTTCCGTGATGCATTATGTTATGCAAGTCATCACATCATTAAGGATCCATAAAAATCAAATTTGTTTACCAGCTGACTGAATCATGAGGTAGAATGGTCCTTGGACATGCAGAAAATTTAACAAATAGCAAAGAATTTTGACCCAAGTCAGCCTGCGCGAACTGCGCAGGCTGACCTGAGTCGATTCTTTTTGCTGTTGCGTTAAACCCCCTTTTCACAGAATATGGCTGATTTAGATTCGTTCAAAAAGAAAGCATTTGCAAAGGACAGTCTATATAAGGCTAACAATGATTGGATTTTTCTTTGAAAGGTTAAAAAACATTCTGGGAAAAGAAGAAAATGCTGGTAGCCAGCATTTTCTTCTTTTCCCACGATGTTTTGTAGTCTTTTTTCTCATGGTCTTTAAAAAAACAGGATTGGTTGGTAAAAGGTCGTATCGAATATTTGAATATAATATTTTAGTAAAGCATTTAAAATTTAATTTGAACTAATTTGAACTATCGAAGATTTGTGTAGTGATAAAGGATAGGACACCCTAATGGGATTCTTGAAACATCGCCTTTCATCGCCGAAAAAACGTACGGATTCGGCTAAGACTCGGTTAATCCGTAATCGATCGGCCGATAGACGCTGGTTCCCTGCATCAATTACGGATTACCCGAGCCTTAGCCGAATCCGTACGATTTTGGCGATGAATAGCGATGTCATACGAATTTCATTAGGGTGCTCTATCCTTAATGTAATTTAGAAATCTCACACAAAACGACGAATTTAACTTGAACTGATGTAAAAATGTAAATAATATGAGTTTTAACGAGGCTGAGATGTAAAAAGTAATATAATAAGAAACGAATCGTTCATGGAAAATAAATATTTATTATTGGTGTGCGTTTTTTTTTTTCATTTTTATTTCACTACCTATACCTACCCCCCCCTGCATTACCTCCCATATTTTCCCTTCCCCCGCCCTCTTTCAAAGCAAAAACAAGAAAAACAACGAAAATGATATGGCGAAGGATTTTGCGTCTAATCTAATCTGGCCCGCTCGGCTCGAAAGGTCGAAAGTGTAGCTAGACAAGCCGTGGATGATCAAAGATATGACATGATTTTGTGACGAACATGAAGTTGATAGAAGTAGGAAACACCACCGAGCAAAAGCAACTCCGTCCTTGTTGTTGTTTTTTATTTGAGAAGAAATTAAGAGAGAGAGAGAGAGAGAGAGAGAGAGAGAGAGAGAGAAAGAGATAGACACAAAGAGAGAGGGAGTGAGACAGAGACAGACTGGCAGACACGGACATACGAAGTAAAGAGACAGAGAGACACGAAGAGAGAGAGAGAGAGAGAGAGAGAGAGAGAGAGAGTAAGAAAGAGGAGGGACACACTGGCTGACAGAACAGACAGAGAGACACGGAGAGAGAGAGACAGAGAAGCACGGAGACAGAGACACAGAGAGAGGGAGAGAGTGAAAAAAGAAAGATAGAGAGAGAGACAGACAGGGAGACAGACACAGAGAGACACAGAGAGGGGGGGGGGGACAAACTGGCTGACAGAAACAGACAAAAACAAACAAGGATTGACAGATGGACAGACGCAACTAGAACAACAGATCGACGGATAGACTAACAGAAAAAGTGAAAATACTGATTTAAGTAAAAAAAACAAAGATATGCGAAAGATATGTACAATGACTACAAGTAAGCGGTGCAACTCGTATCTCTTTGCATACTTTATAGATAAAACGGCCTCTTCCTATTATCAAATAGAAATCTTAATTCGAAATGAATGGGGGAAAAATCTTAATTCGAAATGAATGGGGGAAAATGTAAATGGAAATGTTCCTAATAAAAAAATGAAAGCTGTAAAGATTAAAGATCAGACTGCAATGAACGTGCACTCCGATCTTTGTCAACTCTGTCTGCAAGGTGCTTAAATTCATCCCAGCTGCCATCGATTTGAACACCAACGTAACATCAAGTTGTACACGATGCGGGCGACTCTATGTTACAAGGTTAATCCACGTCTGAAGGGTGAGGAGGAAATGCATACATGAATTTCGAGACAAGATTTCCGACGTTGAATAATGAGAAACTTACGTAAAAAAACTTCGGGGCTTATTTCAGACGTCCCGGATCAAACTCTGTTCCAAGGATACGCTTCTAGTGTATGCGTGCTAGCGTGCAGTTTTTTGACCGGTAAACTGCGGGAAAAAGATTGAGGTCGTCGGTCCGAGACTTCCTGTTTCCTCTTCCCCCCCTCCCGTAAAAGAAGAAGAAAAAGAATTCAGATACTAAATACTTATAACTGGAAACTGTCCGATAGAGTCAGCGCGCTCTGTGCAGTCTGATCTTAATTTTCACTCTCCGAAACAACGGCACCAGGAGATTTCGAAATTACACGTTACAGACGACAAAATCTTGGTTACAAGCATTTTCGTCTTTTCTCACAATGTTTTCAAAAGCCTGCTCTCTCAATGTCATCAACACAAGGGACTACCTGATAAGAGGTTACGCAGTACGTGCAATCTGATGAGGATATACACTGTCAGCGAAAACGCTTAAGGTTAACATAAATTGTATATTAACTTTCATCTCAAATATACACTACAGCACAACCTCTAACCGGCCACTTTTGTTTCTCCTGTAAATTTGACCAAGTAATAGACAGGTAAATAAAAACAGCTTATAACATAGGTCTGGACGTCAAACATGGTATTGTAATAAAAAGATTCTCGCTTTTGCCGATAGAAGAAATCTCTTTTTCAAAAAAGGGAAAACACATGGTTTGCGCATGCGTGGTGTCTATCAGACAAACCACGTTAAAAAGAGAAGCATACATTAATGAAATTTTGTCAGCAATAAGGAAAAACATGAAAACGATTTTCTGCACAAAAATATAAACCAGAAGAAGGAGCTTGAAGTTTAAAAAAAAAAAGACTTTTAAATTTTCAGTGTTAAGCGAATGAATGTTTAATAACTTCATTTCAATAAAACAAGTCAACAAGTTCTTTTCAAACTCAGGCTGAAGTATGCTTTTACACTGGTCAATTATTCTCCAGAACATCAAGATAAATTAACTGCCTCTTTTCTGGACAGCAGATGCCAGAAGAGGTATACGGAATTCCGGCTTAAAAGTGGCCGTTTAGAAGTTCTGTTTAATATAAACTCGACCTCTTACCACTACTGCAAAACAATCCACTGAAACTGAGAGATTTTGTAATGAGTACACATAATTATTCGAACAAATGTACGTATTTTATGCGTTCAAAAGTTAAACTTTCGTTTCACTTAAACAATGTACATCTTCACTCGTTTTCATCCATTTTTTTTCCCGGTTTTTTTTTTTTTCTTTTTTTTATGAAACTATAATCACTGTAGTATCTTCATGCCAAATATTGCCCCTGATGGTTGCAAGGTTGCACAGATTACGAAAGATAAAAAATGCATTTCACTCTATTGCGGCTAGCCATAGACATAACAACCACAGCTTCCGGTTTATATCGAAGACAAATCCCTGCAGTTTCTTTACCCCTTACACCTTATATTGATTTTTTTATCTACGTTTACACAGCTGACTAGTTTATAACACGGTCAAGTTTTAACTGCGTTTGTTTACTCTCTGGCTGTAAAGATGTCTCTTTAAAGGGAAAAAAGGGCAAAAAACAGTTTGGAATTATAAACTCACTGTGTTTTACTTGAGGAAGAAAAATTGTAATTTCCTTTCAATATTTTACGTCTGTGACTCTTGTATTTTATTACTGGTATGTCTGAATCTTTTTTGGATTGAAATACTCCAGTAAGTGCGCAAAAAAGTAAACCATTAGGCGCACAGAGTTTACCAACAAACTAAACGTTATTTGGAGTTTATTTGGACGATTGGTTCTTCCAATTTTGACAATGGCTAAGAAAAAAAATACAGTCATTGGTCGTCAGTAAACTTTGTCGAAATCTGCGTTAACCCTCCACTGCATAATGCCGACTTTTAACGACCCTTGGAAAGAAGCCTTTTGAAAACATTGTGGGAAAAATGCTGGTAACCAGCATTTTCTCCTTTTCCCACAATGTTTTCTACCCTATCAAAGAAAAATTGCACCATTTGAGCCTCATTGAATTTATCGTATGCAAATGCTTTGAATTTGGACAAGGCTAAAATTTTGTCGTCTGGTACAGGGTTAATCCTTTGTTTATCTTGTTGTCGCCAAATTGGACAAACAGGATATCTCTTGGAACGAGCATACAGAACAATTAATAGGTTTTTCATGTAAACAATTCCAAAATGATATCATATCATTTCGTACGAAAATCTCAAAGAATAAACCAAACATATGGAACATACGGGACCCCTGACCCCACAGAAAATTGATTCTTTTCCTTTCGGATCAGATAAAAGTGAATTGATCATCGGTGGATAGAAGAAAATATCCTACTATTAAACAACGGCTTTCGTAGAATACGCGAACAAATCCCTTATTTGCAATCCTATGAATAATTACGAAGTTACTCAGGCAGCGGGTCAACCAATGTGTTCTAGAGCCGGTAACTTTGTTCGATTAGAGAATTTTCGACGTAGACTTCAAGAGACAAATCGAACGAACCTATGGAAATTGAAGAGATAAAATGGAAATTTGTTTTGACGTTTTACAACGTAGACGCAAGATACGATTTTTTTTTCAAAAATCTTGACTTTATTGCTCGACAGTTTTCTGTCGACTAAGCTGTTTTTTTGTATTTACTGTATTTAAGCAATGCACTGTGAAAAGTGAGATTTAATGCGTCTGCGAAAAGTATCGATTCATGTCAGCCTGCGCGGAATGCGCAGGCTGATATGAATCGAAACTTTTTGCAATCGGCAAATTTTCTGCATATCAGAGGACCATTCTACCCCTTGAATAAGTCGGTTTTTGGACAAGATGGATGCATATTTTGCGACGACTTGTTTGGCATAATGCATACGAAAATACATTAAATCACCGTTTTCCAACAGCAACGCTGATTTACTTTACTCTGTTTCATTATTTTTTTCCCCTTGGTTTACGAGGGGTCCTGCGTGGCTCAGTGGTAATATGTGGGACTTGTAACCCGCAGATCCCAGGTTCGAGCCCCACCCAATCCGCTGGGCTTTTTCCGTGAAAGTGTACTTGGGCAAGACACCTCAGAGCCCTAGCCTAGTACAGGTGAAACCCAGGAAATACATGAATATGTGAGCTGTCGCTGTGAAATGACTGAAATAATGTTGAAAGCAGCGTAAAACACCATTCTATCATTCAACCCTGTGTTTATGTCACTTTAGGACAAAGTAAGGCAAGGTGAAATTAAAGTAAAGTACAGGTAGAGTAAAGTAGGTCAGTAGGGTAGGGTGGACTTGGGAAGGAATTTTTGTGCACTGCCAGATGATGCTTCATGAAAATAGCAGAATGGTAAATGGTCAGGTTGAGGATGTGTGGTATTTCACGCCAGAATTTCATTACTTAGTCAAATTGTCTATAGTTTTCTAAAGAAGTTATTCTTTTTTTTTCAACTCGTTCACATACTGACATTGTGTTACAATTTTTGGGTTACATTTACAATGTGTGGTTGTAAATCGTACAGTGTACTTTAGGCCGGCAGCCTACATTTACTAATAAAGAACTTGCACTTATAGACCTTGAGCCACCAATAGGCCCCCCTCCTCCCCCCCCCCCAGGAGGAATTCTCGGCACTATTATTTTCTGAAACCCCAAGGTCTCCCGAGCACTTTATCAAAGTCTGCCACCTGGCGAGTGGGGCTTTTGCGAGTTATAGAGGTCAAAGGTCATCAAGTGCACTATTGCATATGAGATATCAATGAATAGCAGTTCAGGTTAAATTTTCATTTTATTTTCTACATTTAATATGTCAGAAACATGTTCAGATGGGTTTATTCACTCATATTTTTAGTCAAAACAGTTGTTTTACACAAAAAGAGGCGATTTTGTTTGAATCAAAGCACTGAGAGAACTGTTCTTGGCCACGTTTGTGAGCGTAAAATGGCTGGTACCCAAAATCATATTCATAGCATACAAAATCATCAATTATTATCTTAGTTATACAGAATAGATTTCGTGACAAACATTGTGTCTTACCAATATAATTTATCCTATCTATAAGCTGTGTAGGCGAAGGAAATCAGAGTATTAATAGTTACAAATGTTGAGCTTTTTTTAAAAATCTTACGCTATTTGCTGGAATTAAAGACATTTCTTGCTGTTGACCCATAAGAACTCATTGACGTCAGGATTGCATTTATCACTTCTATAATCAACAGTAATTTGCCACATTGATTGATATTGTATTAAATCCAGTGAATAAAGTTGTGTAGATCTTTTTCTTCATAGAGTTTGGGACTAATATGAAGTTGCCTTTCATTGAAATGATAACAATGATGTTTACAAAAGATCATTCTATGCTATATGAAAATCTATCCACTATCACCCAATTTGACCACATTCATGAAGTCAACATTGTTATCATCTTTCTCATTGCTTAGTTAGAATATATTTCAATATGTTAACTAAATCATTGCTATGATTTATACTCTATATTATTCTATACACGTACTGCATGTCTATGACATGGGTACCCAGTAAACATTGTGAAAATTCAATAGCATTTCTGTTCAGTTCACAATATGACATTTTTACCACAAATGAAAAACATCAACATGTACGCAAAGAGGGCATGCATAAAACCATTTTTGAAACACTCTAGGTTTGTTATTCTCGAAATGATTCCAAGGTAGCAGATTCTACTTTTGTCGAACTACAGAGACTTCCCTTCACAGCATAGACTTTGCAAATGAGAAATCAGGTCAGAAAAGAAGAAACTGTCTCCCCATTAGATTACTGATCATTTCTTGCTACAGATGGGCAATTATTGGTGCATCACTTATATGGAGTAGCACAGTAAAATGAAATCTATCATTTTTAATATGGGAAACAAAATCCTGGAAATAACAATAAGCCCATGATCGTAATACCAAATGCAAAAAAAAACTTGTTCATCTGTTCATGCACAATAATACAGTTATGCTGATATTGGATGAGGTGGAGCTAAGCATAGTCTAAGTATATTACAGCAGGCATTTTCTTTTTGACATACGACAGGTACCTTTATATACATTTTTGATAGAAAGAGAGAAAAACAAAACTCATGCATAGGCCTTTTGTTCATAGCAGAAATAAGGAGAGTCACTGATCATCTGTCAAACGAGGTAAATGATAACTGGCCAGCTAAAATATCAAAAAAGCTTCTGTCTCTCTTAAATGTGTACAATATCCAAGAAAAAACTAAAAAAGAAAAAAAATGTTTGAATTTACACAGATTATAAATCACTAGAATACAATGTAATTGAGTAAAAGAAGACATAGCCTTGAAGCTATGCAGGCAGAAAAAAAGAAGTTATACATATGTAAGAACAAGATAATCTGAGCAATCAAAGGATTGCCATGTGAATGATGATAATTTGAATGACCTTTACGCCAAAAAATATGTTAATGACAAGAACATTAACAGTACATGGTAACACACAAATGACCTTCATTTCAAAGATAACATAAAAGGGAAACAAAATGGATCAAAGAATAAGGAAAAAATCCCCAGGGCTCTTCATTGCATAGTTTAAGACTTAAGCACATTATATCAAACCCAATGCAACTCGTTTCCAACATTTAAAACTTAGCCTTCTGTTATAGTCATGGCGTGATGCTTCAAATTATTTCCTTGTTTCTTAATGCCAAACAGTTAACCTGACATAATTCTGAACAGGTAAGAACGGAAGAACGACAACCAGTTTTCATAACAAAAAATAAAGCCACAGATATAGCGGGTAGGCATGAGAATAATGATGGTGAAGCTTTTACTGAGCAAATACAAGCAGGAATGAGCTCTTATTCACTATAACACTATGGTCCTCTGTAAATTATTACTGACCAACAGTGTGAGATAACAGATGCATCTGCCCTATTGAAATATCAAATCCAACTGGGGAATTCAATTCATCTTGGTAACTCACATTGCTAGTAAATCACCTGATAGTTTAATTGATGTGTGTAAAAAGTGAAACAAGATTAACTATGAATAATATATCTCTGATTTTTGGCAGTTAACTCTTTCCGCGCCAAATATTTAATGCCCACCTCTTTCGATGCCTGGAAATAGGCTCCACTGAGACTCAGTAAGAGTTTTATCATATTAGGCTTAACTAAACAAGCGGACGACAGAGTTCCAAGATCAGACTGCATGTTTTGTGCAGTCTGATCTTGATCTATGTCATCTGCAAAGGCCACTGTTTTCGCCTACAGTGCTGGAAGTTAAATTCATGCATATGTATGCTGTATTTAACTAAAAAGGTGGATATGCCTGTAGGTCATACCTTTATTGCTTCGTCATAGCAAGTTCAAATTTTAGTACTTTGATATCATTGTCTGAGAGAACTAAATTAATAAAATAACAAGAGAAGGCACTGTAGATAGCATATGCAATGTCTTCTTAGTAAATAAGATCAAGATATATTTTACTTTTAAACTTTTTTGTCCATTTTTTAGATACAAGAGTTAAATGGTACACAATGTATCAGTAACTTCAGTACTTTGATTTACACTAAAAGTTTCTATTTACTGTAATGAATATAACTATTAAGATCATGAAAAAAAGCATACCAATAAATTTTAGATTTTTTTGTTTATCTAAAATAAAGAAATAAACCAGATAATTGTTGAATTCTTAGCAACTGATATAAAAAATTAAAAAGTATATTAATGAACTTCGGTTATAAGTGCTTCCATTCTATCCATGAATATGACAAATTGATATAGAATAAATCTGAAAATTCCATTTGGGTTGCTTCTAGGATGCATTCAAGGCATTTGTGATCAAGAAAATGTGCTTTATCTGAAAAATATCCCTGTAGTTTCTCAGATTATGATTTTTTGGAAGCATGAATCATGAAAAAATAGTGTTGTCAGTGCTTTGATTTGCACTAAATGTTCTTTTATTTTGTTGGAAATTCATAGAATTATCTAAATATGAGCTTATTACATTACCTGAGATCATTTGGGACTTTCACAAGGTACAAAATTTCCAAAGAAGTGTCAATTGAAGATCAGCTAATAAGGTTAGGGTTAGAGGTGCACTTGATGACCTTTGACCTCTATAACTTCCAAAAGCCCCACTCGCCAGGTGGCAGACTTTGGGAATGTGCTCAGGAGACCTTGGGGCTCAAGAAAATCATAGTCCCGAAAATTCCCACGGGGAGGGGGGAGCAAACACCCTGCTGGCTCATAGTCTATTAAACTAAAGTGCACAGAACGTGCAGTCTGATCTTGGATCTACACTGTCCGATAAGGAAATATTTGTTCCCCCCTCCTTCCGAAATACTTTTAAAATAGAAAAATTTCTGTTTTTACTGTCGGCTTGAAAGTTTCATTTCACTTATTTAGCAGGATAAGAATTAAATCAACCAATCGAAACATGTATTGGCGCTATTTTATGTGGGATTCCCCCCCCCCCCATATTTTTTCATAAATATTCGAAATACATTTTTCAGTGCCATGTAAGTTCATAACTATCCAAATACTGTCCAGGAGTACATGAAGTTGCACTCTAGCTTTTTTTCACAATGCATTAGTCCCAACCCTTCACCTCACAAACTCGTGTTTGAATGATTGCTGAGGAAAATACTTTGATAAGCATTGTAGGAAAAGGAATAAGATGCTGGCTACTAGCAATGCTTTCTACTTCATCAAAGATAGATTGCATCATATGCATTACGTTTAATTCGACGTCTGTAAATGTACGAAATTCGGACAAGTCTGTACTATTACTGCTACTACTACTACTACTTCTACTACTTCTACTACAACTACTACTGACCGATATATTTGGACCGTTACACCTTGAAAAAAAATTCCAATGCATATAGATGTTGGTAAAGAGTTTTATTATACTGCAAAGATATTTCTCGCGATCTGATTGGATAATATGCCCCAAACATACAGGTCATGTACATTGGCAAAATCGACGTAAAAGTAGTTTCCCTTTTGAAGGCCCCTTATATATGACTACACTTTGAACACAACATCCAAAATGGCGGCGTCGACCGATACGAGCCGCCCACAAGACAAACATAATGAGTAGCCTGCACCGTATTATTTCTAGTTTCCCTTGATGGTTTTCATTAGAGCGGAAAGAATGGATTATTTTTGAAAATAAATTAATATAGTTACAAAATTATCGTTTGTTGTCATTCTAAAACAAATACACATGGTTAAAACGAGCCATTTCTTCTTCAGGCAAGCAAACTGTGAAGTGTCGAAACTCTTTCACTGTAACGTTAACAGGATAACCAAATTGTCGTTTCTGGTAACTAATGGTCTTTTACTTTTTGACAATAAATCATTAATATGCATAATTACTTACCTTGAAGTTGTTTAAATCCATGTTTAAATTAAAAAAAAAAAAATCTATCGCAGTGACATCACCAAGTTCATTCACCAAACTGCACGCTTTACAAGGTTTTAGTGACGTTATTTCTCAGTGACGTCAGTTTTCATTGAATTGGGGCACTCTGAAGGAAAATTCTATGTCGTCAGCGTACTCAATTCGTGAGTACATAAACAGGGAAATTTCGCTGAATACATACTGGAATGGTAAAACTTTGCAGTATAATTATGGTGGCATATTTCTGCCGCGAGATACGAGATAGCTATTGCGATAATTTTAACAGAACTATCGTGATAAAACAAAGTTTCCTGGAAATACTATTTAGATAATAAAAGTTTTCACGATAAAAATATCGCGATAATTCTTACTGTTATCATAATTTCTTTTTGCTTTCGTGCCCACACCTGACATTCACGGTACCTATAATTTGATAAGGTTTCGGAACATCTTCGTCTTCAACCTTATGAATTTTCCTTTTCCCTAAATGATTTTAAAGTTGTTAGTAGAAGGCGTTTCGAGTCGTCTTTGTGTTTAACAGACTTCTGTTCATTTCGTGTCTTGTCAAAATTTACCAGTTAAGCTACAGTTGTAAATTATTCGAATTTTTACTTACTGCAATCTTGTGAAGTCAAAAACTACCGAGTTCATCCAAATGGTGAATTTTCTATTTATAGGTATCGAGAAACGGATGGAACTATCACGATAATTTTATGTCGAATGTCAGCTTCGTGCACGATTGAGACATTTTGCGTTAAAATATTAAGTTTATCGTAAAATTTTTCCAGGAAACTTTTTACTATCTCAATAAAATTTCCAGGAAACTTTAATTTATCGCGATAGTTTTCAAAAACTATCATGATAGCTATCTCTGTATCTCGTGGCAGAAAATGCCACCATATATAATGAATTCGTTGTACGGTCAGGTGCCTCTTCGGCTCGGGGCGACATGATTTGCCACAGCCGTGAACAAGTTTCCAAGTCCCCGGCCACCTGACCGTACAATTAATAAAGCTACGCTGCTAAAATCATGTCCATTCGGTGAAAAAGGAAAAGTCGAAAAGTCATTAATATCAAAGCACTGAAAGCACTGTACAAGATGTTTGTTTTCATGTATAACAAAGATAATGTACACCAATAACATAACCTAACAACCTGTTTAATCATTTAGCAAAGGATTCCATGTTTTTAAGGACCCCGAGGAAGACGAGTTCTGAACGTATTGTGGGAATCGGAGAAAATGCTGGTAACCAGCAATTTCCTCTTTTCTCTCAAAGTTTTTTTTTTCCTTTGAGAGACACACAATTTAAGCAATTACGTGTTTTTTCCTGATAGAGGTCAGCTGCCAAAATTTTGGAAGAGGAGAAAAGCATTGCTTTAGTACTTCTATGTATAGGTCTTGTCTTTAAAATTTCATTGTTAAAATTCTTTTTACCGTCGATGTCGAAGTAGGTTAGACTAATTATAAGCACATTGATCTCCCAATGACGTCAAACTTTATGCTACCGAAATCTCTGTCCGTTCGTATTTGCTTTTTGTTTACGGCAAAGTTATTGTCCTCTGTCAGGAATTATTCAACAATCGATTTTACTCTTTTTCCTGCCCTAGCAATTTTAGTTGCTATAGCGGGCAGTGTAAATCAAGATCAGACCACAGAACGTGCAATCTGATCATAGATCTATATCGTCATATGTTCTGTCAGATATATCAGGCCAGCTTGAATTATCTTGATCGTAATAAGCGACTGCAAGCTGTCTTTTCTGTTTTTCAGCACGTAAAGGATTGACTCTTTCGTTCCCAAAATAAAAGACGATTAGTTTATCATTAACATTAAAGATAAAAAATAGTCAGATCGAAAATAGTATCATTGTTACAGTTCAACTAGAGAATGACATTGATAAAGAATGTGACGGCAGGCTCTTTGAAGTCTGATGTTCACTCAACACTGTCTGCAAATGTCTTTCTATAGGGACAAATACGATGAAATGGTTCACCAATTACAGCACAAATATTGGTATTTACGCCGTTGCAGCTTTGGAAAACATTGCGGATAAAAAACGGTTGTAAACAAGAAAACTAGGCTTTTAACCCTCACGACTGCCTCAGTACTCATGAAAATGTAATATATTTTCTTCCTGCACCCGTTCATTGTATTTGTGAAATGTCCTGTCTTTTTTACATGTTTATACTACTTTTTTTAGCAGCCAAATATTACTCTGTATAGTAGAAGGATAAGGGAAGACATTGCCCCGTAATAAGCTCATCAAAATGTATACTCTGTATTAGGAATGTCGAGCGATATATCCATACACAGATTGCGCAGAGATTTTCTCAATTTTCCTGATTTGTACGACCGCCAAAAACATTACCTTCGTCCGATACTGATAAAGGCATTCCGAATATCGGTCATCATACACAATTCGATGCTGTTCGGACGTTGACAAATTTTCTTTGTCAACTCATGGCCTACTGAAATAAATTTGCAGCTGGTAACTTCGAAAACATAGGAGCCTTGCTCTGTAAAAGGGGGCTAAATACATCTCAATAATCAGTTATACCTAGAACGTCATCATATAATTATGGAACCATAAAATCAATTTAGTGTAACAATCGACTCAAAATGAAGGTAGATTGGTCCTTTGACATGCAAAAAGCATAAAAGCAAAACGTTTCGACCCTTTTCAGCGGGTTACTTCGACCCATGTCAGCCCGCGCAAACTGCGCAGGCTGACATAGGTAGAGTTTTTTGCAGATGCATTAAGCCCCTTTTTTACAGCGGCTTGCTCATATCTATAAGATACCAATCCTTACCAAAAGATAAAATTTTGCACTTGTCCAAATCTAAAGCTTTTGTAGACGTAGAATAAAATGTGGCTCAAAATGTGGAATTTTTCTTTCAAAGATTAGATAAATACATTGTGGAAAAAAAAAGAGAAATCGGTTGTAACCAGCATTTCTCCTTTTCCCACAACGATTATATCAGTCTACTTCCTCGAGTTGTTAATTTTTGGGATTGTGCAGTAAAGGCTTAATCATGAACAATAATTAAGGTAAAATATTGATAAGTAACTAGAGGTCCTGCGTGGCTCAGTGGTAAAGTGTAGATCTCGTAACCAGGAGGTTACAGGCTTGAGCATCGCTGGAAGCACTAGACTTTTTGCGTGAGCTTCCTTGGGAAAGACATTTCACTAGCCCAGCACTTGTGAAACCCAGGAAATACATCAACATGTAGCTATTGCCGTGATATGACTGAAATAATGTTGAACGCGACCTGTAACATCAATCAATCAATCAATCAGTCAGTCAATCACTTTCAACTAAACATATTTGTAAAAGGAAAATGTTTGCCTTTCGTAAAAAAAAAAATGTTCTGCTTCGAGAAGAAAAAAAATGTCGACAGTAGGTTATGACCCAAGTCTCGTCAGTTTCTGTTTTTTTCTTTCTTATTTCTCACACTAAGACCGAAATTAGACGAGGAAATGTCCTTTCAAAGTGAAGAGTTAGATAAAAAGAAAGTAAAAAGAGTAACAAAAAAGCAACAGAAACTGCAACAAGAACAAGCATAACAGTACTGAAAACAATAAACAAATAGTAACAAAATAAGCCATAAAAAGACTGGTGGATGGAGGATGGATGGATGGATGGATGGATAGACGGAAGAGCGAAGCAAAGGACAGTTGACTGACTGACTACTTGACTGACTCACTCAGCTACTCACCATCCTTTTGACTCACTGGCTTACTGACTTATACACTCACTGATTCACTGACTGCTAAACTCACTGAAAAAAAAAACAACATCCTCTATTTATGAGCCACGAGTGAAAGTATTACCGATGATGACATAAATGAAATATGAAATAAATTTCGATCTTTCATCGAAAAAAAATCTATTTATTTAATGCTTCTAACCCCATTTTTGTTGGGACTTTCGTCAAATTCAGTACAGCTGTTTTAGGTAATTCCCCGTGGTGTACCCCCTCCACATAGCAACGCATTACAATATTACGTAAAGCGCGAGAAATGTTAAATTACATCATGTTTCCCTCTAGTTGAATGGCACGCGCTGTTTACCTAAGTAACTAGTCCGTAGGAACTACTGTTTTCGCCTTCAGCTGAAGAGTTAGAAATATGAAATCAGTATTTTTCACTGGTCCTAACCATGAAATATCAAACTATATTCCACCATTATTTCTCGATAAACTACCGAAAAGGATGAAATAAATGATGGCATCGATCTGTCAATGAAACTTTTACATTTGTCAGTGTTTGCCATATCAGCTGTAAAAGAAGATATAGTCAGTCCAAAATGCTCTGCACGAAAATAAACACCATTTTCTGATCTGGGTCTTCTTTTTCATTTATGCATTTTTTCCTCCATTTTGTTCTGTTTTCCAGTCCAATTTTCTCCGCTGTTTTGCAAGCTCAGCAAATTCCTAATTTGCATTCTAATTATGCTTTAAGTCAATACCGTTGCGACTCTTTAAGCCCCAAGAAGTACAAAACGTTACGAAACGTTAGGCTGCTAATACGGCTCAGGGACCTTTTGCGGAGAGTGTAGATAAAGGTCAGAATGCACAGAACGTGCAGTCTGATCTAGGATCTACACTCTCCGATAAGGATATATTTTTCCTAACAAAATACCTATAGAATAGCAGTATTCCGGTTTTTACTATCAGCTTAAAAAGTTTCTTTTCACATAATTAGCCGGTTAAGGGTTAAAAAAAGGTTGGAACTACGGCGGGATAAACATCTTCTTGTTTCAAAAATTATAATTTCTTACAGTGCTGTTAAACCAAATTTCCTAATTGATCTCTTTTACTACATAATTGTGTCACTTGGTCTTGATTTTATTCGGTTCAAAATGTCCGTATGGAAATAGTTCGAAAAACATCAAGAAGCCACGGTATAACTCTTTCTATACCATAGACGACACAAGAAGCTCTTGTGGACATTGTAGATCAAGATCAGACTGCACAGAAAGTTCAGAGATCAGAGCAGTCTGATCTCTGATCTGCACTGTCCACTGCTATATTCTAGATTATGACCGAACTGTCTCTTGATCTTGCAGAGGAAATGTATTTAAGTCTTTGAGAAAATGCAGTTTATTTATTCAGTACTGAAATAGTTAAACGGGGCAGTGACGCTTTGGTGACGCATGTCAGTCAGCTTCCTAGCGATCAGTGTCCTAAGAAAAACCTTCACAACAAAATGCAAACATGTAACTGAAGAAACCAGCGAGTAAGCTTCCGAGAGATCAATGCCTTACCACTGACGACCGCCAAAAACATAGACACACGTGGCTCAAAAAACTTACTGGTCAGCTTCTGGCAATCAATGTCTTATGACCGACGACCCCAACAAAAACGCACATGTAGCACAAGAAATAAAGAATGTCTTACGACCTACGACCGCGACAAAACACATATATGTCAAAAGATATTTACAATGTTTTACGACCGACGACCGCAACAAAAACACACATGTAGCACAAGAAACTAACAATGTCTTACGACCGACGACCGCAACAAAAACACACATGTAGCACAAGAAATGTACAATGTCTTACGACCGACGACCGCAACAAAAACACATATGTTGCACAAGGAACAATGTCTTACGACCGACGACCGCAACAAAAACACATATGTGGCACAAGAAACTCTTACGAGAATATAAGAATGTCTTACGACGGACGACCGCAACAAAAACACACATGTGGCATGGAAACTAACAGGTCAGCTTCCGGCAAACAATGTCTTACGACCGACGACCGCAATAAATACAGACATGTAACTCAAGAAACCAACTGGTCTTTTTTTTTTAATATCAATGTCTTACCACCGACGACCGCTATAATAACATACAGGTAGCAGCAAAAAAAAAAATTACGACCGACGACGGCAATAGACACACACATGTGGCACAAGAAACTCCCAGGTTAGCTTCTGGATATCAATGTCTCACGGCCGACGACCGCAATAAAAACACAGATCTAGCTCAAGAAACTAACAGGTTAGCTTCTGGATATCAGTGTCTCATGACCGACGATCGCAATATATAGACACATGTAGCTCTGGAAACAATTTCGGACGACCGACAACCACAATAAATACACACATGTAGCACAAGAAACTAACAGGTCAGCTTCCGACAATCAATGTCTTATGATCGACGACCGCAATAAAAACACGCATGTAGCTCAAGAAATCAACAGGTTAGCTTCCGGCAATCAGGGCTTACGACCAAAAACTGCTGCAAGTACATAAAGGTAGTGCAAGAAACCGAAGGGTCAAATACGACAGCGCATATATATCTACAGTACGGCTTGCAGGCAACACACGCAGAGCGCTGAAAAAACAAATCACTTGATGCGACATTGCCTTGTTATCTACCATACTGCTCGCAGGAAACATTTTAGTCTCTCTGATTTACACTCCTACATTCCTACCCGAGGAGTTCGGTAGCTCAGTTTGTAAGGTACAGGGCTTGAAGCCAAAGCTAGATTTCCAGGTAAGTCAAATTCTTTCGAGGGTTGATGATAACCTCTGCAGCTGGATTTATTTATAACGTGCAACAACATCCTACACTCATCAGACCAGTGTATCCTGCGCCACGACGCCAAATTCCAACCTGCTCGCGCTCTGCACCACATCAGACGTTCACGGATATGTCTGGCAGACAATAACTGGCCTACGTGCTCGATATCCTGCCATCTTGAGCCGATTCCTAACTGTCATAACAGACAGTGGTCTGTGGGTATTCCACTGGTTCCTTAGTGTTGGAGCACTAGCAAAAGGGAAACGTCTGACAAGTCGCAACAAGGCTCTGTCTTGTTAGACGTTATTCTTGGTCGCCCGGATCTTGCACGGTCTTTTACGTCATTGGATTGGGCATATTTCTGTACCAAACGAGTGATCACACTATGATGGTACCTGTCTGCCAATAGCTCTACATGACATACCACCATTCTTCATGCCAATTATTCTGCATCTTTCACCCGTAGATAGTCTACGCCTTGCCATTTCTCCCCAAGAAATTCAAATCGTGTGTTCTTTTCAAGATATCAGCTGATACAGACCTCGACACAAAATTTGATTTTTCAACGTGCACGACCTGGCTATTGTCGTGCGTAACGCTACATGTACGCGTCATGCATGTGTATTGATAACCATTGAAATTCATCTATGGAACAATGTCTGTGCCATCACTATACTTGGTTCTAACTTTGACTTTCCAATTAAATCTTTGTAGGCATTTGAAGTTAGTGGCGCTTAACTTTTTTTTCTAAGTATATATAGAACATTGAGTTAAATAAGGAGATAATTTGATCGAAGTAAGGGTTAATCTTAAAAAAAATATATACTTTCTAACGGACAGATTTTTCTTAAACTTTCCACACTTATAGTATTTATAATTCTAAACAATAAGAAAAAATAAAAATGGCACCTATCACTGCTTTTTTCGTCAGAAAACAAGGTTGAAGGTCACTGTGGAAGTTATTTTTTCAAGGAAAGAAATAGGATAAAAGCTTGAAGCAGACATGGTGGGAAAAAGAGAAATTGCTCAGTAGGAGCGATTTCTGCTTTTCCAACAATAATTTTCAAAGTGGAAACAGCTATACTTCCACAGCTTTAAAGTTCCTGCCTTTGTTTCCTTGTTTGGTGTGTAACGCCGTGTCAGCAGCATTTTAATTATTTGACGGTGACAGTTCAAAGATCCATTTTTTCTCTTCACCAATACTACCCAAAGAAAGTGCTACTTGTTTCAGTGCACCAATAGTATTACCATTATGTGCAAAAAATACACAGGTGCACTTTTGATTCAATATCCACGACAAAAATACATGCGCAGTAGGATGCGCGCGAACATTTGTCATATACGTCCTTAAGTCGCAATTTGGTGCGTTTTCACTCCACAGCCTAAGATTATACTCACGAAAATCTTGCGAGAAAAGAAGTAATTGCTTTTAGCTAGCAATTGCCCCATTAACAAACACCTATTTCCTTATCGTTCTATAGATCTGTTTTCTTTCCTTCAATATTTCTGCTTTTTTGACACTTGTTACTCTTTCTCATAATTATGTCAAGATACAGTCTGTAAGGGGTCAACTCTTTGCTAAAAAGCACAGTTTAAGACTTGTCAATATTGAAAGAAACCAAACTATGTAGACAAAAACATTAAATGTGGTTGAAGTGATAGAATATGTTTTACAAAGGGTCAAAAACATGGTGGGAAAAGGAGAAAATGCTGGTCACCAGCATTTTCTCCTTTTTCCGCGATGTTTTCAAAAGGCCTTCTTCCTTAAGTCTTAAAACAAAAAAAAAAAAGAAACTTTTGTAGCGGGTTTCAAATATATCTATGAGCAATGCTCTAGTACAAGGGGTTTTAATGCGTGTCCATGATTATTATACAAAACGAGTCATTATATCGTTATGGAACCATAAAATTCATTTCGTTTAAAAACCGACTGTATCCTAGGGTATAACGTTCTTTGGACATACAAAGAATTTATCAAAAGCAAAAAGTTTCGATACAAGTCAGCCTACGCGGACTGTGCAGGCTGATCTGGGTCAATAATTTTTACAGATACCTTAAACGCCCTTTTCACAGTGCATGGCACATACATATGAGCTATGTTACGTGAAAAGGGAGCTTAATGCATTTGCGAAAAGTATCGACTCATGTCAGCCTGCGCAGTCCGCGCAGGCTGACATGAGCCGAAACTTTTCGCTATCTTTAAATTTTCTGCATGTTAAAGGATAATTCTACCCCATGATTAAATCAGTTGTTTGACAAAATAGATTTTATGGATACATAATTATGTGATGACTTGCTTGGTTTAATGCATCACAGGGATGCAATAAGCCCCTTTTTGCCAGAGCATAGCCCATATAAAAAGTAAGGGTTTTAAACAAGAATAACAGTAAGAAAATGTGCTAAGAAGATTTCCGATATAGCTAATAAAACAAACAGCCCTCGGTCTCTCTCGCTACCACTGCCAAGAACTACCACAGCTCTATCTGTAAGGGCAACACTGTTGTCATGCCATCTTATATCAATCTGCGCGCGCATGCTCTTTTATGAAAAGGGCAATCTTTATCATTCATGTTGTATATTTCGTCTTGGATAAAGAAACACTTGGAACATGGTTCCAGAAACAGTTTGGACGTAGTACAAAAATTTTAATCCGGTGGTTTGTAATTTGGATTTTCGTTCGATTAAATTAATTGTTTCTCGGAAATATTTGTAGCAGACGAATTAAAAAAAAAAACATTCTAGTTAGTGATAAATCGATGTTCAACGTGAATCGAATGTCTAAACGTATGTATGGTTCAAAACATTATTGCAAAAGGAAAAAAAATATACGAAAACTTTCTCCTTCTGCAAAATTTTTTATGATCGTCTATTTAACCCTTTTCGTGCTAAATAATTAAAATTAAACTTGCAAGCCGGTAGTAAATACCAAAATAATGCTACTTCAAACTTATATTTTGAGTAAAAAGTATCTCCTTATCGGACTGTATAGAGCCAAGATCAGACTGCACGTTCTGTGCAGTCTGATCTTGATCTACACTGTCCGCAAATGGTCGGCGAGTCGCACTTAGCAACCTAAAGGTTACAAAACAACAACAAATATCATCCGGAGGCAGAATTGTGTGATATATATTACCTTCTTTTTTAATCATTTGAAACTCATTCCGTTTTTTATGATATTTCTCAATTTTTCTCATATCTGATGTAATTTGGTGGACAAATTATTTGTTTTTCAATAAGTGTCTCGTGTTTAATTTGTTTTCAAGTGAATAAACGTTAATTCATAATTTTCATTGTCATCCTAGTGAATGCCATTTGCTTCTACTAGTTCAAATAAAACTCATTTAGGGGTAAAAAGTAAAATGAAATGTTGACGGGATATGAAAACTGGAAATGTGGAAAATTTGAGAAAGCGAAAGAAGTGCATAAATAATTAAACAAACGATAAAAATAAGCAAATAAAAAGATAAATAAATGAAGTGAAATGGGTATCTGATGATTTACACGTGATTTTTCATCATAATTCAAATTTTCATAATTTATCAAGTTTGATTCTCAGATTAGCCTGTTCAAAAAGTATCTGCATTTAAAACTTAATCACTCATAAATATGAGGAACACTCTTTAGATGTACAATTTGTCTTTTCTGTAGTAATTATAACAAACTTTGTAAATAACACGTAAGTAAGAAGGTCTCACTTTTGAGGGTTAAGACTTTTATCAGCAATTTAGAAAGCGAGGATTTGTTTTACGACAAACGGTTAACCCTTTACCAAACAATCCTTGGTTTTTACGACCCAGAGGAAGAAGCCTTCTGAAAACATTGTGGGAAAAGGAGAAAATGCTGGTAACCAGCATTTTCTCCTTTTCCCACAATGTTTTCTACTCTTCTGAAGTCAAGTTTCAATTTTTGAGTCACATTTATTTTGTTGTCTGCAAATGCTTTCAATTTGGACAAGTCTAAAATTTTGTCGTTTGGTAAAGAATTTCGTTTGGTAAAGAGTTAAACTGTCTTTATTTCATGCTTTCCGGTAGGTTATCAAGAAATATCGGTGAAATATTATTCGATATTTCATGGTTACGACCAGTGAAAATACCGATTTTTATATTCTAGTTACCTAGGTAAAATGCGCGTGACTCACAACCAGATGGAAATATGACGTCATTTACCTTACATTTCTCGCGCTTGACGTAATATTGTAATGCGTTGCTATGCGGAGGGGGTACGCCACGGGGAATAACTGAAAAGAACTGTACTGGATTTTGATAAAGTTCCTCCCAGAAAGGGTTAAAAGCATGAAATGAATAGAATATTTGTTTTTTTCGGTTAAAGATCGAAATTTATTTCATCTCGTGAACACCATCGGTAATATTTTCACTCGTGGCTGCGCCACTCGTGAAAATATTACCGACGATGTTCACTCGATGAAATAAATTTCGATCTTTAACCGAAAAAAACAAATATCCTCTATCTATTTTACCAAAATATCTTTCCATGAAATTTCTTAGTAATCGGAAAGCCTATTACAACTCTATTTAATTTTGTTGACAGTTTAGATCAAGATTACCTTAGTTCTGATTGTTTATCAACAAAACGCTGTCTTTAAAAGAATGTCGTTGGTTTAATTTGCATAATTTAGCTATATGTTTCAGCTTGTTACCATAGAATCCCGAGTTTTAGCGACCCTAAGGAAGAAGACTCTTGAAAGCATTGTGAGAAAAGGAGAAAATGCTGGTAACCCTTTCCCACAAAAGACAGGTTCCTCTATTTGATCTACATTTTAACACTGAAGACGGATACATAGTAAAAAGAGTTGTGAACATACAAATTTTGTTTCTGAATTTTGCTGCGAGCTTATAATTTTTTCAGCAATGGAAATGTATCATCATAATTCACTGAAATGTTGAGAGTTTGTTTTATCATTCAACGAATATATACAGGAAAAAGGCTCTACATTTTGATTACACACAAACGTGTTTTTTCTTTTTTGATTGACGTATGAAAATGAAATAGGTAATTAATTTTTTTCAGAGGTAAAATAAAATATATCCCGTTATTTATAGATAACGAATATTTACCGTCACAGGATTTTGATATTTCGCGATATGGAAATTCCCCTTGACATGACGAAGGTCGAAAACGAGGCTAAAAAAACGAATAGGTTATCATAGTTTTCGGAATTTGCAATGTAAAACTAGCTTTATAATTTCAACCTAGATCTACTTGTTGGTGTATTTCTTTTTTTTTGTTTCTTACTCTCAGTATCATTTAACTCTTTATCAAACGACAAAATTTTAGACTGGTCCAAATTGAGAGCATCTGCAGACGACAAAATAAATGTGAATAAAAAACTGAAATTTATTTCAGATTGGGGAAGAAAACATTGTGGGGAAGAAAACAAAATGCTGGTTATCATGCTGATATTTTTTCGAAATCAGTGGGCAAGTAAAAGTCAATAGCTTAATCAATCAACAAATCAAATCCATAATCACAAAAGAGAACAGATTAATAAGATAAATCATGAATCCATTCATCCGTCCATTCATCCATCCATCCATCCATCCATCAGTCAATCAATCAATCAATCAATCAAACAATCGATTGAATTCAGTTCAGTTCAATTCTATTCAGTTCAGTTCAATTCAATAATTGATAGAAAGGTACTGAAAATAATAATCATGCACGGGAACTCGAATACGCAGTGATGGTAACTAACTTGGACTTTCCAAAATGATCTTTTGAAAATCCGGAAAAGCTGGTACAAAGATCCATTATATCTCGACAATTCAAAAAGAAGTAAAACCAAGAAATGTATTAACAGGGTATTCGGATTCTTGAAATAGATAATTTGAGATTAATATTTTGATCTTAAACAATAATTGCACGTTTCCTTTACACATAAGTCATTGATAAGTTTCTATGAATTAACTTCGTACAAGTTAAAGTTCGTTTATAATGCCAAGAACTGAAATGGCAGTTTAGATCGTTAATGTTAACATAAAAAAAAAAACTGTTTCTACAGTCTTTACGTCAGAAACATGATTTCCCAGCAAACATTTCGAATGATTGATAAGCCCAAACTACGGTATACTCTGATAATCGAGATTTTCACTGTTTTTCTTTGAAATGAGGGTACTGCATGTTGACTTTTTTTTTTTTTAAAGAAAATGCGCTTTACTCAATCATCACTTTTTTGTTATTTATAAACTTTCTGCATGTCAAAGGGGCAATCTAACTCATGTTTAGGCAGGTTTTTCAGACAAATAGATTCGTATGATTCATATTATACAATGACTTGCTTGGTAGTATGAATCAAGAAATTGCAATAAACCGCCTTTTTCCCAGAGCGCAGCTTTAGAATATGTTAATGGACGCTAATACTGCAGGCTAGGTCTTTCTTTAATGTATTATCATACAATCTTTTATTTTTGAGAAGCTACCACTAACTAGTAGAATTGGCACAAGGATAGTACATATGAAGGAAAGGAGTTTGCATTTTTAACGGAATGGAAATCATTTGGGGGAAAATAATTAGTTCCTTCTTTTCACAATGTTTTTATAAAAGTGATATCTCATTCTACATAGAGATCGTATTTTAACCCTAAGCCTGCTAACTGAATGAAATGAAACTTTCAAGCCGATAGTAAAAATTCCGTATGTTGCTATTTCAAAGGTATATTTCTGGGAACAATATCTCCGTATCGGACAGTGTAGATCCAAGATCAGACTGCACGTTCTGTGCAGTCTGATCTTGGATCTACACTGTCCGCAAAAGGTCACTGAGTCGCGCTTAGCAGCCGAAGGGTTAAATGAATTTATAACTTTCACAGAAAAAGAAACGTAGCCAAAACTTTCGTCTGCGATTCATGCAAATGCCAGGCGACTCTTCTTCTAACGCGTTGTTGAAATTTACAAGTGAAATAAACATCAAATAGTGCTGACAGTGATTTTTAAAGCGGGGCGGAAAAAAGAAACAAACAAAAATGGCGCCCGGCTCTATGACGACCATGATTGATGAAAAGACTCAGGTGATCACAAAGCCAAAAACAGAGGCGAAAAGAGAGACGTGGGATAAAAAGATTGACTTCTTGCTGTCCGTCATCGGTTTTGCTGTGGACTTGGGAAATGTCTGGCGCTTTCCGTACATCTGTTATAGAAATGGTGGAGGTAAGGGTCTTTGTTTTGCTTTATTAAAATTTGTTTAATGTTTAACGGTGTTTTCAACAGTATTTCAAGAACTTATTCCATGCGATTGCTTCTTTTCCTACATTTCTTCCTCGGACTGCGCAGGCTGACATGAATTGATTCTTTTTGCAGATGGATTAAAACTCCTTTTAAGGATTACGACCCCTTACTGATCGGTAAATATCGTGTAACATCGACGTTTTCGTAAAGGCTTTTCGGCCAATCTCGGCAGCTTCCGTCTTTTAATATGCGAGTTAGGGACTGTAGACCTTAACTCTTTCACTAGTAAGTAAATTAATTGCATTTTCTAACAGGCTACAAATACAATTCCGCTACAAGATCAAAAGACGATTCATTCATAATCTAGAATAAAGCAGTAGACAGTGTAGCTCATAGATCAGGCTGCACGTTCTGTGCAGTCTGATCTTGATCTACACTGACCACAAAAGCTTCTGGTGTCGTCTATGGTATGGATAGAGTTGACAGAGTAAGCTCAATTACAGAGAGTAATACAATATCTGAGTTATACAATCAGAAATAGTGATACTTCGGAATTTAGAATAAATTCTTACGAGATACACAAAGAATGCAACAAAGAATCAATGATGAATACGGACGCTGGACCCGCAGTCTGGTATGAGATCTACACTGTCTTGTGTCTAAGGACATATCTTAGTGTTAAAATTGCAATATATCCCTACGCGCATGTTTTATTCAAAAGTTTGTAAGATCAGCTTTGTACAAAGTGCATAAGTATTCGGAGGTTAAAATTTCGGACACTAATACCAAGATATATTTTTTAGAAAGATAGACGGTGTAAGAGGTGCTGGAATATGAATAATGACACGTTTTGGCTCAGTATTAAGACAATTAGAATTAGACTGGCAAAAAAATGCCTCTTTTTACTCACTGTTTTAAATTCAATCAAAAAAAAAAAAAAAAAAGGGGGGGGGGGTAGAAAGTAAATAAAAGATAGAGGGACCTTGCAACTTTGACACAGTTTTGAAATTTATTTTTCTGCCAGCGACTAACACTTGGACTAACCGTACAGTAATAGATTGCCATCTTCACAACGATTCCCATGCTTTTAAATGGTATGATTTCAATTCAAATACATTATATCACGCGCATTGTTTACTTTCAGCCGCTACATGGCCTTTAAGTGTTTCTATATACACCTCTCTATAACCTCTCTTTCTGTACAACCTCTCTTCTGACACATACGTGCACATGTCATGTTAGACCGATTCCGAAATCGAACGAGGTTGGCCGAATTACACCCGTTTAGACATATGGTATAGAGTCAATATGTAACACTTAGATAAACAGTTCAACACCAAATAGTATAAGAAAAGGATCGTTCTGTATCATCTTACTTAGCTATGGTTTGAATAAAGGCCCAGGAATATCGATTAGCTGTAGCAGAACTCGTACATTGTGGTCATATATATGCAAGCTAATGGGCCAACAAGGGCCCGTCGCATAAACTTGTGCAAATTTTCGACCAATCGCAAATAAAAATTTATTCATTGGATTTTATCAATACCAAGAAGTAGGTCAAAGCAAGCGCATAGAGATACCCACTCCCTTTTTCCACCAAAGAAGAAAAAAGTAAAAGTAGATATTCGAATACATTTGAATATTAACTCTTCCTTTACCTTTGACGACACCAGAAGCTTTTGTGGACAGTGTAGATCAAGATCGGACTGCACAGAACGTGCAGTCTGATCTCTGATCTACATTGTCCATTGCTTTATTATAGACTCTGACCGATCTGTCTCTTGATCTTGCAGCCGAAATGCATTTATATCCTTTGAGAAAATCCAATTTATTTATTCATTAATTAGAGTTAAACACAAATATACAAGGGGGGTTGCGTTTGTTCATTCCCTTGTTAAACAGATTAGAAATTTCCATTTGACTTATTTGGCCGTCTAAAAATCACGATACATTTTTGTCGCCTTTACTAGTGATGAGATTTGGAAGACAGGAAGTTGTTTCTTTGTTTGACACAAAAGAACTTAGCGATGCGGAAGTGACATCAGATTGTCTGTGATCAACTCTGTGCAAGATGGAAACATTTGCACACGACAATTTAGATTTGGCTAAAATGAATGGAATTGGATAAGATACTGTAAAAAAGAAAAATGCTGGCTGTTGTCGTTTTAGTTTTCTTTCTCCTATGGTATTGTGAAAGGTGACAACTTGACTTCTCCGGGCCCTATAAAATAGGGGTCAGTGGGAAAAGGATAAAAAGCCCTATTTATTGTATTGCGTACTTTTTCTGAAGATATTACCTACTGACCTATTTTTTTTCAGACGAGTTTGAAAACATATGAACCATGTTCTGTGAAAAGGGGTTTAATGCATCCGCAAAAGGTATCGACCCAGATCAGTCTGTGCAATCTGCGCACGCTGATCTGGGTCGAAATTTTTTGCTACCAATCAATCTTCAGTATGACAAAGTACCGGTCTACCTAACGATTTAGTCCGTTGTTAGAGATGCTGAGTTTTTGAGATCCATAATTCGGCTTGTAACGCACGAAAAGGAGCATTCGGACAATTTGCGTAAAGTGTCGTCTCGGGTCAGCCTGCGCAATCCGCGCAGGCTGATCCGAGACGGCACTTTTCTGAAGACATTATTAGTTTTACGGTCAGGTTGCAGGGGACTTGGAAACTCGTTCACGGCTGTGGTGAATCATGTCGTCCCGAGCCGAAGGCGAGGTGGCGACATTATTCACCACAGCCGTGAACAAGTTTCCAAGTCCCCTGCCACCTGACCGTACAACGAATTTATTATACTGCAAAGTTTTACCATTTGAACGTGTGTTAAGCGAAATTTAACTGTTTTTTTGGGGGGTTTCAAAAATTGAGTACGCTGACGAAGTAGAATTTCCCTTCTGCGTGCCCCAATTCAATGAAAACTGACGTCACTGGGAACTGACGTCACTGAAACCTTGGTAAAACGTACAGTTTGGTTCATAATCTTGATCGACGCCGCCATTTTGGATGTTGTGTTGAAAATGTAGTCATGTATACGGGACTCCCGAAAGGGAAACTGCTTTTACGTTGGTTTTGCAAGTGTACATGATATATATACTGAACCAAAAAAGAAACTTCCCCTGTGTTTAAGTGCAAATGGAATGTTGTTTAAAAAAATCAAAATGTCAGATGACGTACATATATTCGGGCGAACGATTATGTGTCCGATAAAACAAATTTTAACTCGATTGAAAGCATTTTGCAGAAGAAACCCGCTGAAAGCGATTTTTACGTGCATGCACGGACCAGTATAATTCGTGTATATTTTTTGAAACCTTTCAGTCTAATTTTATAGACTTTCATGTCAATAAGAAAAAGACGTTGAAAAAAATTAAATTCTTTTTAGTTTTCTTTATTTTTGAAATGCCTAGAATTCCGCAAAATTTACGCGAACGTGCCATTGGCATGCTTATTGCTGGTATGACGATGAATGCTGTTGCTATGAATATTGGATGTTCTACTCGTGCTATTCGACACCTTAGGCAACGTTTTCAAGCAACAGGGCGTACGGAAGATCGACCACATAGTGGACGTCCTCGCGTCACGACGCGCGGCCAAGACCGCTATGTTCGGAACACCCACCTGCGCAATCGCTTCCAAACTGCCACAGCGACTGCTGCTAACACCCCTGGTACACATAACAACCGTATATCTGCCCAAACTGTGCGCAATCGCTTGCGCGAGAGTGGGCTACGTGCACGTCGTCCATACGTTGGTTGTGTTTTGACGCGACGTCACCGCGTAAATCGTGTTAATAGGGCACGTACACACCAACGCTGGCTTAGACAACAATGGAATAGCGTTCTTTTTTCTGACGAGTCGAGGTTTTCCATTCATCGAGGTGATGGCAGGGTTCGAGTATACAGTAGGAGAAATGAACGTTATGCAGACTGTTGCGTACTTGAACGAGATCGTTTTGGGGGTGGGGGTTCTGTCTTGGTCTAGGCGGGCATTGCACATGGCTTTCGCACTAATCTCGTCGTTATCGAAGGGAATTTGAATGCCCAACGCTACCGAGATGAAATTCTTGCGAGACACGTTATCCCACTGTTTCAAAATAATGCCAATATCACTCTTTTTCAGCATGATAATGCCACAAGCCATACAGCTAGGGACAATGTGAATTTCCTCAGGGCGAATAACATTGCATTTATTAATGACTGGCCTGCCAAAAGCCCTGATCTGAATCCCATTGAACACCTTTGGGATAATTTGGACCAGCGTGTTAGTCGTCACCCTATTCCACCGTCAAACGTCATTCAGCTAAGACAAGCCTTAATTCAGGAATGGAACAACATTCCACAAGCCGAAATCAATACACTTATCCGTTCTATGCGCCAACGATGCCAGGCAGTCCTTCATGCTGAAGGTGGTCATACCCGGTATTAATTTGTGATTTTGGTGAGCGACCCCTTCCGCATTTTAACTACCATTTCACTACTTTTGGATAAACCCTCAGCAATATTTTTTTTCACATAAAGTCGCAATAAAATACTCTTTCAATGCATATAAATGTAGTTTAATCCTGATTTTCATATTTGTGTATATCTGCACTTAAACACAGGGGAAGTTTCTTTTTTGGTTCAGTATATATGTTCGGGGCATATTATCCAATCAGAACACGAGAAATTTCTTTGCAGTATAATAATAGATTTTGTCCCACAGTAGACTTGCGCAAAACAGAAAATTACATAAAAACGGATAGCGTTGTTTCGGATTAGTCTGAACGGAGTGTGCAGGCTGATCCGGGACGACATTTTACGCAAACGTCCGAATGCCCCTTTTCGCGTGTTGCAGGCCATTTTATGATAACTAGCTTGGTATAACTTATCACAAAGATGCATTAAACCCTCTTTTACCAGAGCACGGCTCAAATGTTAATGAATTAAACGAGTGAACACCCCCCCCCCCTTTTTTTTTAAAATTGGAATCCCCCCCCCTCCACCTACGAAGTAGAAGTGGGGGTATACTGGTTTCACCATGTCCGTCTATCTGTCCGTCTTGTTTTCGTTTCCGTGCTCTTACGCAAAAGCCATTCAATCTAAAATCCTGAAATTTTATACAAGTGTTGCTCATGACTGAAGGAGATGCTCTATTGTTTTTGGCTCACATGGGTCAAAGGTCAAGGTCACAGGTGATCTTTGTTTTGAAAATCATTTCTGTTCTCTGATTGTGCTGCTTCGGTGACAAGGTGCTGATTGGAGGTATTGGTCCGATTTGCGACAGTTCTAGTTGATAACAGGATCTTGAACTACCGGAACTCAAACGTTCGACTTTCTGCTCCGTAGGCGAAGGCTCTACGACCAGGCCATGGATACGATGAAGTAATTCAGGAGTTACCTGGTCGAAATACCAGAGTCAGCCAAAACTCTTTCTGGGAGTTGATAAAATTCTTTGCAATAGGATTAATTCCTCTCTAACCTTTGAAGATGGTTTCAACTCTGTTCACTTGAGAAAGCACTCAATGGCTTTGGAATGATGCAAGAATGGATAGATTGGTGCACTGCCCGTTGTTATATAAGTATAATGCCTTTTAAAGGGCGTAAAAAATATCAATGAAACTAAAAAAAAAAACAGCGAAAAGATTAAAGTTGCAGCGAAATACCCGATCTATCTATCTCTTTATCATACATTCCCCAGTTTTAACGACCCTTACAAAAAAAAAGCCTTTCGAAAACATTCTGCAGAAAGGAGAAAATGTTCGTTACCAACATTTTATCCTTTTCTCACGATGCTTTTACCCCTTTACAGACAAATTTCACCCTTTCAGCCACATTTGATTTGTCGTCAGCAACTAGTTTCAATTTTGACGTGTCTAAAATTTTGCTTATTGGTAAAGACCTAACCATTATCCTGCTTAATAAATGAAATCCAACTTTCAAGCCGATCGTAAAAAAAAAAACGAGTAATGTTATTTCAATCCATTTTTTTGCGGAAAAATATCTCCTTGTCGGAGAGTGTAGATCCAAGATCAGACTGCACGTTCTGTGAGTCGAGCTCAGCAGCGTTTGGGAGTCTCTTTTACCAGTACTCCGCACAAATTTCTTTCCAAGCCACTGGCTGCTTTCCCACATGACCATTGTCGAAACAATGGTCAGCGGTGGGAGAGGTATGAATCCTATCGCATGAATCCTGTCGCAATGACTATCATCAACCCTCGGAAAGAAATTGGCCGAGCCAGGGATCGAACCCACGATCCCCTGTTCGCAAATCCTGCATGCTACTGACTGAGCTACCAGGGCTCGGCAATTCTGGGTTTTAAACAATGACCTAAAGACTTCAGAAAAATCTTTTTTAAACTTAAAAAAAATGCGAATTAGTTTAGTATATGGTGTTAGAGGACGAATCAAGCGCGTGTAAATAATCCTATACAGTACAAGTCTGTGTTTTAACGATGAAGGCCTTTGAAAAAATCGTGGGAAAATGAGAAAATATTGTCTCCTTTTCCCATAATGTTTTCTTTCTCTTTCAGAGAGGTATTCTATATTGTATGAGTCATTTGAGTCATTGTTTGATTGATTGTATGGTGTTAAACGCCGTTTTCAACATTATTTCAGTTAAATCGCGGCGGCCAGTTCACCTATCCATGCTTTCCCGAAGTTTCTTTTACTAGTACATATCACATTATTCTTTCCAAGCCACTGGCTGCTTTCCCACATAAGTATCATCAAAACAGTGATCAGGGGTGAGAGAGAAATGAATCCTGGCGCAATGACTATCATCAATCCTCGGGAAAAAATGGCCGAGTCGGGGATCGAACCAGCGACCCCCCTGTTTCTTGAGTCCTGTATGCTACCAACTGGGGCTCCGCCACATTTGAGTCAAACAAGCGGACGGTAAAGATCCAAGATCAGAATGAACGTTTCTCTATACAGTCTGATCTTGATCTATAATGTTAGCAAAGGTCTCTGTTTTCATTTGGGGCTCTGAAAGGGTTTGAAAAAGCGAAATATTCAAATCATTGTCAAATAACGTTATTGCGTTTTCTTGTTTTAATGAACCCTTTACCACACAATCCCAGGTTTTAACGACACTGAAAAAGAATGGTTGTTGAAAACATTTCGGGAAAAGGAGAAAATGCTGATAAACAGCATTTTCTCCTTTTCCCGCAATGTTTTAAACCCTATCTAAGACAGAAATCATCATTTGAGCCACATTTAATTAGTTGTCTACAAATGCTTTCAATTTGGTTTAGTCCAATATAATGTTGTTTGTTAAAAGGTTTAAGCAGTTGAAAGATTATAAAAGCAAATAGGTAGGTAGCTATTAGCCAACCAACAAGAAAAAAATATCAAAGAAGCTAGCTTAGCAATAAAGAGACATAAGACGAGTAAAAAAATTCCCTTTGTCATTATTCGAACTAACGTATAGTTTAATGACAATGTAACACAAGCTGTCTGCGTAATTAATAACTTTATTACTTGATGTTTGGCCTAAGCTTTAGAGCGTTTTTCTGAACAATGGTCGCATTTGCGGCCAGTGAAGATCAAGATCAGACTGCACAAAACGTGCAGTCTGATCATTGATCCACATTGTCCGCTTTGCTGAGACATTCTGAACAAAAGTAACATTGGAACTGCAATTATTTCCTTTTTTTCTAGACTGAAATTGTTTGTTTGGTTCAAATAGCTCTCCAAGGGTTAACCTTTACTTCAGGGTCTAATATTTTGTATGACTCATAGGAAAAGACAGAGAAACACTGTGGAAAAAGGAAAAAATAATAGTAACCAGCATTTCTCCTTTTTACTACAGTAGAGTCCACCCCTTTCTTGACATATCTGAATCATTTAAGCCACGACTTTGCTGCAAATGGACCAGTTTACATAATTATTGTCATGTAATAAAGGGTTCAGATTTATAAGTCTAAGAAACAAAAACAACTCTGGGTACTTTTGAGGACACTGTGGTCTCTTTTGTAGACAATAAATAATATGTATACCACAAAGAGTCAACATAGGTGCATGAGTTAACCCTTATCCTGCTAAATAACAAAAATGAATTTTTTAATTTGATAGTAAAAACCCAAATATTACTATTTCACAGTTATGTTTTGGGGAATAATATCTCCTTATCGGACAGTGTAGATCAGGGATCAGACTGCACGTTCTGTGCAGTCTGATCTTGATCTACACAGTCCGCAAATGGTCAGAAAGTCGCGCTTTGCAGCCTGAGGGTTAACAGATAGAACAGGTATAAACTGAACACGATAAATTTACCATCCACAAATATCAATCAATCAAGTACATGAATCGCTTCATTGACAGTCCTACGACCTGACCGCTGTACCACGGTAGCAGATACACTGCTGGCAATGTAAAATAACAACTATATTTACAATTTATATAAATGGTCTATGTTTGTTCTCAATAAGCTAATATTGGTAAGCAGGTAACACAATTATGTAACTCTAATATGATAAACTTTTCATCAACATTTTATATCATTTTTTTCGGGAACACATTTTTAAAACCACGAACCGTGACGAGATATTATAAATATTATTGAGTTTGGTTTATAAATTATTTCGTCACAGTATGTGATTTTAAACCCGTTTTCTCAAATACAAACAATAATATAAACTGCTTATTTATTGCAAAACACACTGCTGGCAATGTACAATAATAACTATATTCACAACTTATGGTCTATGTTTATGTTTTCAATGAGCTGATAATGGTAAACTTTCTTTTTCTTGCTCCCTTTCCCTAATCATTTTTTTTTCCGGAGCCTCTTTACTTTTATTTCACATCCTATTTGTATTACTTCCCCATATTATATTGTATAATACTTGGGTGTAATAAAAAGATATTATGTCATGTTATGTTATGGTAAACAAATACCACAATCATATAAATCTAACTTGAGTAATTTTTCATCAACAGTTTATATCATTGTTTGTTTTTTGGAATACAGGTTAAAACTTCGAACCGTGACGAAATAATATAAACATCATTGAGTAGGGTTTATAAGTTATCTCGTCACGGTATGTGATTTTAAACCCGTTTTCTCAAACAAACTAAAATGTAAACCGATCATTGTATGTAAGAAGACCGCTTTAAAATCACGTACCCTGACTTTATAATGCACTTGAAACAGAACCAAGATATGCGTGATTTGAACACATGCCGAGTAGAAGAATGGCGCAGTGGAAAGAATTTTACTTTAGCGTGGAAAGTTAATACATATAAATAAAACTGATTACTAGAATAACTCTACTAATACCCCTTACTATAATGAGATTTTCCGATAATATAAAAAGTATCGAACGGAGTTCATTATCGCGTTCGCATTATACTTGTAAACTCTAAGGCTGCTAAGCGCGACTCAAAGACTTTTTGCAGACAGTGTAGATCAAGATCAAACTGCACAGAACGTGAGACATTATGAGATATTTTTCCAAAAAATAAACAAAAAAACGTTTGAGATAGATTCGGCTTTTCACGATCGACTTGAACATTTCATTTCACTTATGTAGCAAGTTAAGGACTGAAATTTCCGTGCAGGAATCGAACTTTATTCTACAGAATGAAAAGTTTCAGTCATTCATTCTAGGCGATTGAACTTATGACAATATATAATGGGCTTGAGCTCTCGAAATAATCCCGAACTTTTCGACCCCTCATATGCTTTACTCCCCTTCATTATGGACGAACGAATCGTTTTTGAGTACATTCATGCCTCAGTGTTTGTGGTATATCTACACGTTTGTGTAAAGGGTTTTCTCTATTTTCAAGATTATTAAAGTTATATCACGGCCCGTGTACCTTTGGGATTTCTTTTACAAGTACTTTGCGTATTCTTAAAAACGTAACACGCGTCATTATGATAGGCCATACCTGCCTATTATCACGGACAATGTGTCATACTTGTCTTTCATCACGCATAATGGGTTATACTTACTTATTGTCATGGACAATAGGCCATACTTGCCTATTATCATGGACAATCGGCAATAATTGCCTATCATTGTGGAAAATAGGCCATACTTGTCTATAACATGGACGATGGCCATTCCTTCCTATCATTATGGACAATAGGTCAATCATGCCTTCCATCATAGACAATAGGTCATATTAGTCTATTACCATGGAAAATGGCCATACTTGCCCACTATAATTGACAATAGGTCATTATTCAAGAATTATAATAGACCGTCGGCCATTCTTTCCTTTTCTTATCATACACAACGGGCCATACTAGCCGATCATCATGGAAAATGGCCATACTTTCCTATTACTATGGACAATACACTATACTTCACGATTATAACGTTCTGTCGTCCATTGTTGCCTTTTATCATAGAAAACGGGTAATACTGTCTTATTATCATGACCAATCGGCCATATTTGCTTATTATCATGCACATTGGCCATAATTGTTTATCATCATGGACTATAGGCCATACTTCTGTCAGTCATTGACAGCATTCAATACTTGTCTCAATCATGGACAATAGGCCATACTTGCCAACTACAGTGCACAATGGGCCATACCTGTCTAATATCACGGACAATAGCCCTTAGGGGCCTATGTTCATGAAAAGCAGACCATACTTGTAACGGACAGGGCACTTAAATCTTTGGCTTAGCTGCGATACTGAGTAACCTCCCAGTATTCTAACACGATACTGAAGTATAAATACCAATGCTTGCTACAGACTGAGCATTCCATCTTCGGTTTACTCGAGGCAGCGATACGTTATGGTCGCACACATTGCTATAACTCAATAAATCAAACATAAAGATTTAGATTCGAGTTGTATATTTGTTTTTACTCGGCCTTCAAAAGATAACAAGCGCATAAATATACAGAAATAAATTATTAACGTATCAGCATATTTCATTTTTACCTACTTTTGAATGATGTCTGAGAATTTTACGATTTTCGCAAAACAAAATAAAAATAAAACCTGTTCAGCATATTTCGTCTAAGTGTTTATAAAATTTTCTTAACCCTTTACCATTCGAATAAATTTTGGCGTTGTCCAAGTTGAAGAAATCACAGAGGGCAAGGTAAAAGTGAGTCAAAAAATGAAATCTGTCTTTTGAAAGAAAGAAAACATTGTGGGAAAAGAAGAAAATGATGGTTACTTTCAGTCAGGATCTTTAAAACTCGGGATCGTGTTGGAAAAGGTTATTATTTTCGAAGGTATTTTGGGAAGCTGTTTTCACCAGTATTCAGTTATGTCAGGGCGACATGTGCACCTAACTATGCGTTCCTAGATTTCTTTTGTTCGTCCTATGTACAACAAACCTTCCGTTAGTACTATGCGCAACACATCTTTCGTAAGTGCTATGCACAACACACCTTCCGTTAGTACTATGCACAGCACACCTTCCGTTAGGAGTATGCACAGCACATCTTTCGTAAGTAACGATCCTGACTGAAAGTAACCATCATTTTCTTCTTTTCCCACAATGTTTTCTTTCTTTCAAAAGACAGATTTCATTTTTTGACTCACTTTTACCTTGCCCTCTGTGATTTCTTCAACTTGGACAACGCCAAAATTTATTCGAATGGTAAAGGGTTAAGAAAATTTTATAAACACTTAGACGAAATATGCTGAACACAATATATCTTCCATAAGTACTATACACAACTTACCTTACGTTAGTACCATGCACCACACAACTTTTGCTAGTACTATGTACAACACATCTTCAGTTAATACTATGCACAAAACAACTTCTGTTAGTACTATGTACAGCACACCTTCAGTTAGGACTATGCTCAACTTATATTCAGCAAGTTCTTTACACAACACACCTTCCTCTAGTCCTGTGCGCAACATGTTTTCCGTTTGATGTATGCCCCACACAACTTCCATAAGTATCATGCGCAACACACCTTCTGTTAGTACTGTGCACAACACTTCTTCCGTTAGTACTATAAACAAGTCACCTTCCGGTTTTACTATGCACAAAACACATTCCGTTAGTACTATGCACAGCACACCTTCCGTTGGACAACACGCTTTCCGTTAGTGCTATGCACAACACCTTCCGTTAGTACTACGCACAACACACCTTCCGTTAGTACTACGCACAACACACCTTCCGTTAGTACTACGCACAACACACCTTCCGTTAGTACTATGCGCAGCACACCTTTCGTTAAAACTATGCGCAGCACACCTTTCGTTAGTACTATGCACAACACGTTCCGTTAGTGCTACAATCGACACACCTTCCGTTGGTACTATACACAAAGCCCCTTCCGTTAGTACAATGCCTAACATGTCTTCCGTTAGTACTATGCCTAACATGTCTTCCGTTAGTACTATGCACAACACTCTTACGAACAAAGTCCGTAACAAAGAAACAAATGAACAAACGCATGACAGTACAAACCGTATCTGGCGGGATTCGAACCCATGACGGGCAAATATCCTCGTTTTTCGAGGTTTAAAAGACCAATACCTTAACCACTGAGCTAAAGAGATGTCTCTTTAGCTCAGTGGTTATGGTATTGGCCTTTTGTCCGGGCGTTCTAGGTTCGATCCTGCCCGGTCCCTGTATTTCTGCCATGCATTTGTTCATTTGTTTCTTTGTTACGGACTTTGTTCGTAAGAACACCCTTTCCGCAAGCACACTTTCCTCCGAATTGAATAAAGCCAATGTTCCGCGAACAAAGAGGTATGAATTCTGTCACAATACATTCGATGTTCGGAAAAAGATCAATCTTAGGAATAGTTCCATTCTGCCTTTGATTCCTGTTATGTGTTTTTCCCTTGCGCCAAGGTGGCATTTTTTTTTTTAACCGTTAGGCTTGGCGGGACTCAAACACCTTTCGGTGACACTGTAGATCAAAATCAGACGGCAGAGAACGTGCAGTTTGATCTTGGATCTACACTGTTCTATATCGAGATATTTCTTCCCCCCCCCTCCCAGAGAAAACCTTTGAATTAGCAAAATTTGGGTTTTTTACTGTCCGCTTGAAAGTTTCATTTCACTTACGATTTAATAGGTTGAAGGTTAACACTTTACCAAAGATAACTTAACGACGTATATAACAAATGTTCGCATGCATCCTAATGCGCATGTGTTTTTGTCATGGTAGTGAATGAAAAGTGCACCATTGTATTTTTCGCGCATATGGTAATCCTACTGGTGCACTGAAACAAGCAGCACTTTTTTTTTGGAAGTACTGATAAAGAAAACAATGGATCTGTGAACTATCACTTAAAATACTGTTGAAACGGCGTTACACGCCAAACAAGCAAACAAAAGCAGGAAATTTAAAGCTGCGGAAGTATAGCTGTTTCCACTTTGAAAAGTATTGTGGGGAAAGGAGAAATCGCTCCAAAGGAGCAATTTCTTCTTTTCCCACTATGTCTCCTGAGCTTTTATCCTATTTTTTCCTTGAAAAAATTAACTTCCACAGTGACCTTCATCCCTGTTTTCTGACAAAATAAGCACGGATAGGTGTGATTTATATTTTTGCTTATTGTTTAGAATAACAAATACTATATGCGTGGAAATTGTAAGAAAAATCTGTCCGTTAGAAAGTATTTACTAAAGACTAACCCTTAATTCGGTCAAATTATCTCCCTTTTTCACTCAATGATATATATATATATATATATATATATATATATATATATATATATATATATATATATATATATATATATATATATATATATATCACATGCATATTTGTATATTTACTATGCTCAAAACCAGGTTTTTATATATTTCTTGCGCAAAGCTAAATGAATTTTCATTAAAAAGATGTATATTTGTATATTCTTTCGGTTATTTTCCTGTTAAATGACTATTAAAGAAAAGCGTGTTAAATCCAATATAAGCTGAATTTTGGAACTGTATATACCTTTTTCAAAGGCAAATTTCTAAGAAACGAGCACGGTGACCCATATCTTTTTAGTGTAATTTCCTAGAGACATGAATTAGCTTTGTACATGCAAAGTTTAAAAAAAATCTGCCTGTTAGAAAAAATTGTGATATACGTCGTTAAGCTCCTAAATATTACAAGCATTCGCAGACGACAAATTAGATGCGACTAAAATGTTGGAATTTGTCACTAAAAGGGTGACTGCGCAGTAAGCGCAGGATGACCTTGGTCGAAACTTTTTTCTATGGGTTATTTTTATGCATATCAAAAGACCAGTCTACGTCATGATTCAGTCGGTTGTCAGACAAAATGGATTCAATAGATAAATAGTAACTTATGTGACAATTTGGCCTTTATGGATCCATACCTATGTAATGACTAGCTTGTTGTCACGGAGATGCATTAAACCCTCTTTTTCCAATGCATGGTTCAAATATATTAAGTGCTCTGTGGTATATTGCACTGCAAATGCATTGTACATAGCGTGCACGATCCTGCATGCTAGGTCCCTTTCCCCATGGAGGCCAGTTCCTAGTAAGTCAAATAGAACCGAAACCGCATGTGAAATTGTGGACGCCGAAAGAGGTCTTACTACAATATGAAATCGGTTTATTTTCATTGTTCATATTTTGTGGACAAAATAATGATAAAAAATTGTTCGGAAGGTAAGGTCTACGGCCCGTAACTCATCGGTAAACATCGACGTTTTTGTAAAGGCTATTCGGCTAATCTCGGCAACTTCCGTCTTTTAATATGAGGGTTAGGGGCCGTAGACCTTAAGTAAATAAAGTTCAGAAATAATTGGTTTTTAACCCTTGTCCTGCTAAATAATTTGAATTAAACTTTTAAGCTGATAGTCAACCCGAATAGTGCTAATTCAGTTTTGTTTTCGAGAAAAATATCTCCTCATCGGACATTGTAGATCCAAGATCAGACTGCACGTTCTGTGCAGTCTGATCTTGATCTACATTGTCCGCAAAAGGTCAGTGAGTCCCCCTTAGCAGCCTAAGTTTTAATCTGTGGGTTCGAATGAAGATTGTTATCGATATGTCTAAAGTAATGCATGTGGACAAATAGACTGATGGTTTCTTAATGTCTTTGTTTGTAATGTACTTGACTCAAGATATGTCTCGTTCTTATACTCGAAGTGATGTTTCACAAATCCAACTAAAAGCGTCTATAGACTGATATATGATACATGCTTTATGAAAAAGGAGGCTTAATGCATCTGCAAAAAGTATCGACCCTTGTCAGCCTGCGCAGCCCACGCAGGCTGACATTGGCCGAAACTTTTCGCTATCTTCAAAATTTCTGCATACCAAAGGATGGTTTCACCTCATGATTCAAATTGTAGTTTGACATAATGGATTTTATGAATCCATACTTAGGTGTTGCTTTGCTTGGTAAATGAATCGCGGAGATGCAATAAGCCTCTTTTTGTCAGAGCATGACTCATATAATGTCGTTTAACCTTTCAGCGCTATAAGCGAAACCCTGGACTTTGGCGGACAGTAGAGTGCGAGGCTCAGAATTCAGAGGCTGTTGGTTCGAATCCCTGATCTGCCAAAACTCTTCTCAAGGAAAGCCATTGCGTCTGGAGTCATTCATTTCACACCGATGAACTCTGTTTAAACTTTTCTGTGGAAAAAGAAGCCAAGTGGCTTGGGTAAAGTTTAGCGTTAACCGTACGAAGTTAATTCGGAACCCAAGATAAGGGGTACTAGCTACCAGCGATAAAACTATAAACCTGGCTTAAAATAACGTAAAACTTTAACTCTTTACCAAACGACAAAATTTTAGACTGGTCCAGACTGAAAGCACTTGCATACGACAAAATAAACGTAACTCAAAAATTGAAATTTGTTTCCAGCAGGGTAGAAAACATTGTGGGAAAAGGAGAAAGTGCTGTTTACCAGCATTTTCTCTCTTTTTCCCTCACAGTGTTTTCAAAAGGCTTCTATCTCAGGATCGTAAAAACCAGGGATTGTTTGGTAAAGGGTTAAGCAAAAGACTGAGCCACGCTCTGGCAAAAGAGGGTTTAATGCATCTCCGTGATGCATTATACCAAGACAAACATCGCATAATTATGGATCTATAGAGTCAACATTGTCCAACAATTGACCGAGGTAGACTGGTCCTTTGACATGCAGAAAATTGATCAAAAGCTAAAAGTTTCGGCACTGGTCAGACTGCGCAGGCTTACCTGGGTCGATAGTTTTGCAGATGAATTAAAACCCCTTTTCACAGAGCATGTCTCAAGTATAAACTATACGCAATAAATTTGACCTTAGTCTGGATCAATCGATTTTCAAATATGGGTGGTAAAGGTGAATTGTCGGATAATTATCAATTAGCTGTCTACGGTTTCGAATCATAATTTAATTACACTGCATTTAAATCGCTGTTACTTTATTTCAGGTGCATTCCTCATCCCGTATTTCATCATGTTGGTGTTTGCTGGATTCCCTCTATTCTACATGGAACTTGCCCTTGGGCAATATCAGAGATGTGGCTGCTTGACCGTCTGGAAAAGAATCTGTCCCATGTTGAAAGGTTCGTGACTTTTTCTTACTGTCAGATACCTTTTGTCTTCTATATAATTACCATTATGATTCATCACGATTTATCATCATTACTATTGTCATCGTCAGCATCATTTTTTTCCCTTTGGAATCTAATAGATCTGAATACAATTAATAGTTAGTTTAGTTTAAGCTTTTTTTTTTATTGAAGCAGATACAAATAAACATGTAAAATAAAGAAAATGATACATGGTATGATTAGTTGCAAGGGTTGACAGATAGGATTGGAAAACAAGCTATGAATAACTTATGTTAATTCCTCTCCTAAAGGTTTTTGATACTTATTCAGAAATACCACGCGTTGAGATGCCGTAGCTTTAAACAGAAGAACGAATATATCTTGCCTAAAATTGATAGTTAGGTTCCACGATTCTATATAGTATCTGCTGCACATGTATGTGCTTAGCTTGATATATGCATATAATATCAACCGTTTCAAAGTGTTAAGTATTGTGATGTAGAAAAAAGCTGGGTTTAGAGAGGCCAATTGAAGTGCCGGCCGCCTCAGCCTGTTGTCCGCATTTTAACGATAAAGCGCTTTCTGGATAGACGACAATTTTTTTTTTTAGACTTGTCCAAATAGGACTCAGAAATGGATTCGTCTTTGAAAGGGTAGAAAACATTGTGGAAAAAGGAGAAAATGCTGGTTACAAGCATTTTCTCCTTTTCCCACAATGTTTTCAATAGCGTTTTTTCTCATGTCGTTAAAACTCTGGATTGTGTGGTAAAGAATTAATGTCTGTGGTTGGTTGATCTCATGTTTTCGCAGGTGACGTGGTCGCTTCCCATAATGCACCATAAAATTTTGTCGGTCCATCAAGATTTTGAGATTTTGATTTCTTGTTCCTTCGATATTAGATTCGGCACACTATACAGCAAGAGTAGATAGATAAATGGGTTATCTGGGTCATTTGATTAAAAATTTATAAAAATGACCCAGGATGCCCATACGATTTTTTGTATAAATTTATTTTCTTCATAATTCTAAAGAAAATAAATTTCATTATCCACTAACCAACACACCAACACACCAACACACCAACACATCAACTAATATATATATGGCCCCCATGTGTCGACGCAAGATAAGTCTATGCGTGAGGGACTATATAATTACTATAATCATTTTACCATAAATTCAAAAATAAAGAAGTGGATAAAATTTTTTGAATTTTTTAAATTTTAAGTTATAAATTAATTCAAAATGAGTGTGCTAAATAAATTAAGTTATGAATGTTTATATAAGATAGAATATAACCTTGAAAATAAACATATTATGAAAACTAATTATTTTCCATCACAGAAATTATATCAAGTAGAAGTTCCTAATTTGTTTGAATCTCAAAGAAACGACCAATTTGTTATATTAAAGAAATTAATACCGTTTAGTTATTATTTACATAGTAAACAAAAGTTGGGTGAATCTGATTTTACCACAACTGTTTTTATGGTTTGGCCAGACCCAAAACTTTTCAGTAAAAGCCCTTACCGCCATCAAGGTAGTCCTATTTTTACAGTTATTAAAATACCATTTCATAGAAGTAATAATTTTATTGGTGATTATAAAGATGCTTTGTGGGAAATTATAGACAATAAGTATAGAGAACCTGTTCCAACCAAGTATAAATTATATCCTCTCATAACATTTAGAAATGATATTCACTTTGAATATGAATCTGTTAAAAAGGATATAGAGTTATTTAATAAAGAAGGTAAAAGTTGTGGTTATATAGATTTTTATGGTTATATTTGGGCTGGATTAGAAACTCTTACTAAAGTAAATAATTTAACATTAGGCTATACACAAATAGAAGAAGTTAAAAAACCAAAAAAACAAAAAATATTTCCAAAAGATAAACCTAATATAGCATTTGGTTGCAGACATTTATGTATATGTGGTAAATGTGATGGAATGTCTAGTTTAAATATATGCCCCATATGAAGAACATAATCTTTTGTTAAAATTTAAAAAAATTTTTTGAATTTTTTAAATTTTAAGTTATAAATTAATTCAAAATGGAACCATTAAAAGAGTTTTTAAAGGAGTTAAACTTAGATAAAGATGAGGGTTTAATGAAGGTTATAGATAACATGGAAGGAAATTTGATAAACATGGATATAGCTAAAGATAAATTTAAAAATTTAATTTCGGATAAAGAACTATTAGCAAGATTTGCAATGCTTTTATCTAATTGTGTAAATAGTATTTTAAATTCCATAGACCCTATGCTTGTCTATAATAAATGTTATAACATTAATTTTTGGAAAAATTTAAATGAATTTAAAACCGTAAATAAAAAAGATTTACGTGAAATATTTGCTAGAAAACTAGGTCTTAAATTAGATAAAAAATTAAATAGAAATCGTATGTTATATCTTTACATAAAGCACATCTTTAAAGAATTTAATGATGAGAATTTTAATAGATTATCTTCAAATGCATTAGGAAAGATGAGAAGACTACCTATAAGCCGGGTTTAGTTTAAACATATTAAAAAAGACTGAAATATAATTTAATCAGTAAAATTAAATTATATTTTATGATGCCCCCAAGCTAAAGTATCAATCTTGTCTTCCAAAACAAACCTTTTATCATCACTTGACCCTAACGCTTTTTTGTTTAACTCTTCAGTATACATATTATGACCCTTACTTCTTAAAATAACCATCTTTCTATACTGGTCCTTTTCTGTAAGTAAACACTCTTTGTAATTATTAAAGTTTATCTCTTTCTTGATAACCGCTTTTTTAACACCTTTACATCTTTTATCTTCCTCACCATCTAAAGTTTTATAAGCATACATTTTTGCTCCTAAACCAACAAACTCAGTCATAATTTTACCACCTAACTCATCTTTAAACATTCCAACTACTCTAGCATTACAATCATTTTTTAAGAAATGGTCTTTAGGATAATTGCTTGTATCAAACATTTCAACCACATCTTTCTCCATATCCTTATATAAATTTTCAGTTTCTATCTCAAGGATGAAACTATCCGTATCAGTATAACACATTCTAACCTTTTCACCATACTTAGGTTTAAAGTAATTATAATAAGTTTTTTGCATATGTGTTTTACTGATGTCTAAAATGCTTAATCCTGAGTAAATAGGTTTATTATATTTTAACTTAGTGTTTTTCATGTGTACCGCTGTTAGGTTTTCATCGAATATTGTTGTGTGGTTATAGTTTGGTTTTGCTACTAATTTTTTATAACGCTCTTCACTAGAAACCAGTTCTATCGTTACTCTGTTTCTCAGGTTTTCCATAGTTTTACCAAAAACTGAATTATTCATTAATTTAAAAAAATCTTTCTCGAAATTATTTTTAGCCGCTTTTCTTAGTTCGATGTTTGTATCAATATATGATTTAAACCATGGGATTTCCACAAACTTAATTCCTCGATGTATTTTAGTAATCTTTAAACCTAAATCAACGCATGTTTTTAAAGTTTCATGATGAATAATGTAATTTTCTTTATTATTTAAGTTTGGAATAAGTTTTTCTACTTTTTTTATTTTTAAACGTTCAGGCGCTAAAGGAAAGTCATTGTGTAAATCGTGTAATTCTTTAGGATATTCTAAATCTACCTCTAATATACAAGGGATTTTTTGCCAAATTTCTAATTCTTTATTTGTCATCCATTTAAAACCATGTGTAGGAAGAGGACGACTCATTGCCCAAGGATAAAGACTGTTTGCATCTATATATAATAAATATTTTGATGGTTTACTAGAGTCATATAATTCACCCATATACTTATTATTTGCTTTTGTATATCTTTTACTACACATACTAACGCCTCCTCTGATACCCTTTTCAACCATTAAAAGCATATCAGGATTAGATAAAAGCTCTAGGTTTACTTTCGTTATTTTTAATGCTGCATCCCAAGCTAAACCAGGAGCTGTATAATACCAACTAGGGTCTAAATTATAGTTTTCACGACAAACATCTCTAAAGTTCTCAAAAACATCCGCTAAAAGCAATACATCTATTTTATTGTAAAGTTCTAAGTAATCCTTCAACGTTTTCATGTTAAAAGTTTTCCAAACCTTTTGTGCATGAGCATAATCTTCATCACTAATTCCTTCTTTGTTTAAACTTGAGTAAAATGCTTCTTTAGGTGGTAATTTCTCTTCTTTAAGTTTATCAAATGAATCTAGGTATTCATAAGGAAAAACTCCTTTTCTCCTAACCAAAGACAACTCATTAGCATTATAATTTTCTCTAGATAAAATTTTTAATTGACTTTCTTCTAAGTTACTCGAAAGCTTATCTAAACTAGAACTCATAAACTTAAAGCTATCAAGAAATTTAATTTTATGTTTTATATTTTTTCCAACCCAAATATCTTTACTAAAACTAATATATTTCTCTTCATTGTTTGGAATACAATCAATCTTCCCTTCAGATTTGCCAAGACATTTAATAAAAAGATGAGCGTCATATCCACTAAGATTATGGAGGTATACAGGTGTGAAGTTAGGATTTTTAACCTTTAGATTGCATTCATTGTGTGCGGCACCTCTATATTTACCCGTAAAATGACAATGGTCTCTTACTCTATAATTAGCATGATTAAACTTTCCACCACAAATCCAACAGTGTGTTTGTTGTCTATGTTTCATTTCTTCCCCTATTGTAATTTCAATAGGTTTTGGTTTTTGGTGATACCATTGATGAATTTCCCGTATATCATCTTTCAACCAGTTTATAAAAACTTCCTCAGCATTTTCTCCAACATAACTTCTTTTTATAGGAGCACACACAGCATCGTCAAAGCATTTTATAATATAGTAAAAACTACAAGGTACATGCTTTTGGCGTTGTATAGTATAACTTTTTTCTGGGTTTGGCTGGCATGTGTGTATTGGTTCCAAAACACTTTCAAAATCAGCGTATACAACAAAGGTAACCTCAAGTTTTCTAGAATGGTTTTCAAAAGCTAACCAGGTATCTGGTTTTGGCATTTCTAAAGTAATAGGTTCGTGTTCGTTACAGTATTGTTTATGTTTTTCCAAAAGTTCTTTACTACCAAAATGATTCAAACAACGTTTACAAAATTCTATATTTCCATTATGAGTACTCGTTATTTGTTTTTTAACTAATTTATTAAAGTTTTTTATGAGAGCGTAGTGCATGTTTTCCTCATTTTTAATAAAAAGAAGGTCAACATGTTCACTTTTTTCACATTTTGTAAGCCTAAGCGGATAAATATATTCCTGATACCCATATACGTTTACACTAATTTTAGGATTTTGTTTTTCAAACTTATCGATACCCTTAAACGAAACAGGACTCTCTATTCCCTCCATGTTTAAACTACTTTCCTTTTCTTTCAAAGCTTTATCAACTCTTTCTGGATTATTGTCTACAGGGTTTAACGCTCTTAAAACACACCATAAAAAGCATTTGTCATCTTTATTTTTCATATTGATAACTGCTTTTTTGTTAGCAATCCACTTTGGTAAAGGTAGCCAACCATTAGCTCTTAAAGGAACATAAGTAGCTGTATGTAGTTCTAACCGCACTATACTTTCAAAAGTCCAACCACTACCTTCTCTTTGGAACTTAGCTAAATTTTCTAAAACTTCATCTATCATTGTATTCAATAAATCCTCTATTTCTCCCCTGTTTAAATTTAAATGTTGACTACTATGAAAAGCACGTTCCACAGGGTCTTGGTCAATATCTGTCATTAACCTTAATTTACACCTAAGTACAAGTTTAACCTTTGTTTGTAAATTATTCCGAAGAGTATTTATAAGAGGCGTCCACGTTTCTGTGAAAAATCTTTGTGGGTTATAATTTCTTCTACCCTCTATAACATATTGACTAGCATACTCTCTAAATGCGGATTGAGAAGCTCTAATCTCAAACGGTTGTCTTGGTGGATAATTCTCTCTAACATTCTGAACAATTTCATCAAAAACTTGTGGTAATTGGTTTTCTTCCACATTACCAGTTAACCAATTAGTAAAATTATTGATTCTACGTTGGATTGATTGAGGTATAACATTCGTTACAGCCCTCCCAACATTTGATGCAGCTCTTCTTGTTATATTAGAAATTCTATTAAACCAGCTCATTTTATAAAGTAAATATAATTTCCTTATCTTATCATAAAAAATTTCTTGAAATTATATATATTAATCTTATTAATATATATAAAAATGTGGGATGAAAAAGAATTTATGAAAGTAGAATTTATGAAAAGATATACTAAAGCTGAATTAGTGAAATTATGTGAAACCAAGGTAACCAGAATACATGGTGAAAGAAGTGTAACAAATATACCTAAATATGAGATAGTTGAAAGACTTGTTCGTAGTGGTATCAAACCAGATTTAAATAAAAAAACAATAAGAAAATGGGAATGGCAACTTTGGAAACTTAATAAACGTTAATCCTATATTTATCTTTCCAAACCCTTCCATTCCAATTCCCAATCGTTTGTGGACTGCGGTCTATAAATTGGCCTGCCTTATAAATTGATGGAAAGGTTTTTATTTCTCCAGTTTCAACATCCTCTAAACTAACTTTCTTAGGATTTTTCATAATAGTTTTTAATCTATCAAACTTAGGGTCTTTGCTTTTTTCTTCTTTAGGTGATTCACTCGGAAACAATCCATATTCTTTCACCAACTCAACTAAACGTTTTTTATCCCAGTATGAGTAGAAATTTATATTATTTTCTTTAAGAATTTTTTTTAAATCTGTAACCTTTATCATTTTTATATAAAAAGAAAAAATCTTAATACACTACACTCATTTTATTTCCATCAGACTGGAAGTTAATTAACCTATCACTAATAACAACACCATATACCTCTGTATTCGCAGGCACATTTTCAGTAAAACTCGCTATGATTCGGATATCAGTGGTAGAGTATTTCAATCTCTCACTCTGTTTGGAAACATCAAACAAAAACAAAGGATAAAGGGTTTTATAATCTGAGGGAGTAATGTTAGGGTTTGACACCAGTTCATCCATGTTATAAAACTTAGACCTAAATAGAGAAGCATCCCCATACACTCTACTAAATTGGTTTGCGGTAAAATTGAGATTATAATCAACAGCGGGATATCTAGTAGAATTTAACGTAGCATAAATGTTTTTAACGTTACTATGGTCAAATATGGCTGGATTTTGTTGTTGGTCACCGCTTTTACCAGTTTGAAAACCAACAATGATAAAACGTGGCACTTCAGGTGATGATTTAACAGCAAACCTCCAGGTCATTGATGTTGCCATGGGAACCGCAAGAGAGTCACACTGCCTCATTCTAAATCCAACTGGTATTTTTTCTTTTTTCTCAATAATTTTATAAAGTTGCATTTTCTCTTCATCTGAAGGTAGCACGTGAGGCATAAACCAAGATACTCTAAGTAAATTAATTCTACCATCAGCAGGAGCAACACCATCTCGAAAGATTGCATCATTATTATCATTTCTCGTTAATGTGAGAGTTTGCTTCATTCCATACAATATCTTATTATAATCATCACAAAAACCGAATATATGTTTTAATGGAACTCTGAAGCTAAAGGTACCTCTTGGAAGAGGGTTATTAATAATATAATTTCTTCTTACAATAAAACCAGTGTTTCCGGCACCTGCGTTAGCTGCGGTATCCTTATACCAACATTGATTTAACCCTTGTGATTTAGAGAAATCATCCGGATATTTTAACAAACCAAGCATTGTAGTAGCCTGACCAGGATTCAATACAGATTCAATCTCCATACCTGAAAGTTGATACTTAATATTTTTAAAAAGATACATGAGACCATTGTTTGTTAAAGAAATATTAGTGTTAGCATCATAAACTGCTCCATTATCACTTCTTACTAATTCACCTACAAAAAGTAAATAACTCTCACTAGGATGAGTAAAAATATCTTGGGTCTCAATGTTAATCCTAATTTCTCCTCCTGAGTTATTGAGATTGGTACCAGTGATTGGTTCATACTCATGGTGTTCATACTCAACAATACTATCATCTTTTAAAATTGGTTCGGTGATTCTTAAAATGTCCATTTTATAATAGTGATTATAATTTTTAAATGAAATAAAAATTATAATTGTGTTACTTAAATTACAAACCAAAGCTGGGGAAAAGACTTATTAATACCATTAACAAACACACCTCGAAGTTTAATTCTTTTTGCGGTATCCATACTAGTTTTAGGATAAACTTTATTCCCGTATACAAGTGTTATTGTAGGTATACCCTGATTTTTTAAATATTCATTCACCTTTTCCTCAATCTCTTTCATCTTGGTTGCCTTTTCAGAAGATAACTCCACAACAGCTTTTTTATAACTATGTTTCGTTTTATTAAGTTCGAGGATATCACAATCTTCTTCTATGTTTAAAAAAGCGCCTGTTATTTCAATAGTAGCACTATTGTATTTTTCATGATCTACACGATTAAAATTTAATATAGGCATTGTTTTTATAATGAATATAATTTTCTTAACTTATTTATATTTTTTTTCTTCATACTGTTTTAATACCCGCTCCACTGTTTAATTTTTTAACTAAGTCTTGAATAGCAATGGAACTTCCATCTATTAATGTACTAATGTTTTGCGTTTTAGGAGTATCATTAGGTTTTGGTGTTGTACTATATTTTTGTAAAATTTGCTTCGATTTTGGTGTTAAAGCTTTCGTAACTAATTTTTTCCCTGCTTCTACTACCGCACTTTTTCCAACCTCTAAAGCTTTCTTTGCCCCTTCCTTAGCTACACTCTTTCCTACATCAAGGGCAGAAGACGTAATTTGTTTAGCTGCACTACTAGTAAAAAGCCTCGCTAAAAAGTTGGCAATACTATCAAAGATTCCAGCACCACCGTATGAATACCTTTTTTTAAATCCATGTTTCTTAGTGATTATCATTTTTTATAGTATAGACATTAATTTTTTATAAGCGTACGAATTTAAAACACCTTGTCTTTTTAATTCATCACAAATGCTTACTAACTCGTTTCTTACACCTGTATTACCTGCTTCTTTACTTGCCATCAACAGGTCTAGTCTTTCTACTAATGCATTAGGGTCAGATGGGATAACAATTCCTTTTCCTTCACGCTTTTTCATATTAAGCCAAAGAGGTTTAAGAATTTTAGTCCATTTTTCCCCTTTAGAACTTTTAGGATATCGTTCATCTGGGTCGTTATCTCGATAAAGAGTGTTGGTTCGTTTCATTAAATCATGATATTTTGTTAAATCCTCATCTGTAAAAATTAATCTTGGGGTTTTAGCAACAATTAGCTCCCAAAAACCAGGTGTCCCCGGATATAGATTTGTACCAAGAAGAATATCATCATGCTCAATTATGACAGTTTTGTTACCAATAACAAATTTACCACCTTCATCACGTATTCCATATGTTTTATCAATATCTTTACCACGATATTTTGTTAGATACTCTGTTGCAAGTGGCCCAATGTCAAATGTGCCTTTATGTTCTTCTAATTCCTCTTTCTCAATAATTGGTTTTTCTCCAGAGGGATAAGCTTCTATTGTTGGAAATTCTGGTAGTTTAATAGCTTGTGGTAACTGTTCAATACCTTCTTTAATAGGTTTAAGTCCCTCTGTAATCTCCTTTGTTGTAGCTTTTTGTGTTTCCGTTATAGGTTTAAAAAACTTTGACAAATCGGTTTGAAGTTGTTGTTCACCTGTTCTCTCTGCTAGTAGATTATCCCGAATATTCTTTTTCGTTTCGAGATACTCTTTTACAATTAAGTCTCTTTTTGCAGGGTCAGTTATTTTTAGAAATGACATTTTTAATTAGCAACATATTTTTTTAACATAGTTTTTAACGTAGTTTTTAACGTAGTTTTTAATATATAAGAGCATATATAATACTCTTATATATTTATTCATCATCATTATCCCCTATTTCACATTGACATTTACATCTAAAACTAGGTAGTTTAGGTAATTTAAAAGGGAAGCTTTCCATTATGGTTTTTCTCAACGAGTCTCCGAAAGGAATCCCTCGCTTCTTCCCTCCCTTTTTCAATCAAACTTTCCTTTTCTTCAAGTGTTACCTTCTTTTTAAAGCTAGTTCTTATTTCACTCTTCATTTCTTCATATTTATTCATTTCATCCATTATCAACTTAAACTCATCATCAGATATATGATTATCCATTAAAGCCTTTGATACATGATTAGCTATAGTATTAAGCTTAGCAGCAGCAAGAGTTTGAATTTTCAAATGTTTTTCAGCTTTATTAGTAGTTTTCCTAACAAATACTTTACTAACCAATGAAGAAAGACCGATTACACCAGCAGCAACTTCCAAACCTACAGCAACGGGTGCCGCTGCAACAGTTGAAAGCAAAACAACACCTACACCACCCAACGCTAATGAAACAACAACCAATCCACCTTCAACATTATCAACTGCCTTAGCCATCCTACTATATTTTTTATTCAATCTTTCCCTTTCAGTTATTTCCTTTTTGAGAAAATCTAAAACCTCAGATATTTTTTTAAGTCTATAAGAATGACCATTATCCATTGTTTCCATTTCAATATCTTCATTAGGTGGGGCGTTAGGGGTAACCCGTTCTTTGGGTAGTGAGGGATATAATTTATTAGGGTGTTCCTGATTTGTATCTGCCATTTTATTAATATAATAATTTTTTTTTATGGCAAATATTTTAGATAGCAGAATAACTCTCCCTCAGGTATTTCGATTGGTTTTTGTGAGAAATTATAAATGTAGCCTAAGATATCATTAACATCATTATCAAGATGTATACCATTAGAAATGGTTAAACTATCTTTCCATTTATTACTAATAGATATCACTACAACTCCTCGTGTAGTTATATAACCAAATCCTAACGGAACTCTCTTACCATCATTAGGAGGAATCTTAATAGTTAGTTGTGAGTATATTTTCCATTTTAGAGAATCTTGCTTTAAGGGAGGATATCTTACTCCATGTAAATGAGGTTTCCAAAATATAGTTTTATGTTGGGTAGTAATATTAGGTTTTATACCAAATTTATGTATATCCATTTTTATTTGTTGTAAATAATATTTAAATATTATAATATAGCTCCTAGGATAGGGATATTAGCAAATGGACTATTAGGCCCAAGTAAAAGTCCTTTTCCATCATACATTTTTCCTCCTTGCTTTAAATACAACCCATCACCAACGGAAGCTAATCCTTTACCTTTGTATGGTTTTAAGTATAATCCACTTCCATCAGTTTCAACTTGGCAAACACATCCTCCTTTTTTAAGGTAAAGACCTGACCCCATAGCTTTTTGAACACCTGTTTGAGCTAATCCAGAAAGAGCACCAACACCTAAAGCTGGTAAAACGGTTTTTGCAAGCATTGGTAAAGCTCTAGCAGCCAACCCAGCTAACATTCCAAGAAAACCTCCCTCTATTTTCATGTTATGTTTAAGTTGTCTCGCAGTCATTTTAATAGTTATACCCACACCATCCTCATAGGCTTTAGCCATTTTCTTTGCTTGTGAATTGGTAATTGCTAAAACATCATTACCTTGTAAATCTTCATGGCCTAAACGAATACTTACTGGGCAACTAGCTTTAACAGCATGTTGAAGTTTTTGCTTTTGTCCTTCAGATATATTTACTTTAACATTAGTGTAACTTGTCATTTTATATACGAGTATTTTTTTATTTAGCTCATCTCGCTTCTCTAATATGAAACCTAATTGTTAAATTTTCACCTCTAAGATTTAGTAAATTACCATCTTGGTCCGTAATATTTACATTTAGGTTATGTATTTCATCTAACGTTATTGGTAAGTATACTAAATTAACTGGTGACTCAATTATTTTATATCCAGGTGCAACATCTGGGAAAAAAGAGTAAATAGTATTTTTTGTTGAACCATTAACGTAACTTCCTGAAATAATATCTATGTTAACGAGCAAACTATTTATGCTAAGAATGTTCACTACATTCTCTGACTCATGAAATCCTTGCGAATATTTAGCTCGAGTAAATCCTAATACTTTAGCGATGGAACCTGGTTGATTAAAATCTACTTGATAACCATCATCAATAATAAGAACAGACTTTAGGGTATTAGTGTTCGCAGAAAAGTTAATAGGATACTCTTCATTAACTCTATCGTAATGACCATTTTTTCTCATTTCCTGACGAATCGTATCATTAATGTCAACGAGGTCATAACTTCCTTCAGGTATTTTTATTTTATTCCATGTGGTGCCATTGTCTGAGGAATAAACGAATGTGTTGTTCGTTTCATCAATGTTTGGAAAAGAGTAGTAAGTTTCAAGGTTTACCAGAGCTATTTCATATACTTTATCCTTTTCCAGTTGAATTGGAGGATTAAACCTTGTTCTAAAACGTGTTTTGTTGTCGCTTACTATGATTTGAAATGATGTTTTGTTGCTCGTATTTTTTACAATTTGTTCTAAAAGTTCTTCCATTTTATAATATTTAAATATTTCTTATACTAATCTAGGTATGTAAAAATTATCAAAACCGCTTCTATACTTCCCATTACGTTTTCCACTGGTTAAGTCAATAATAGCAAAACCATGTGGGCTTTCCCATGCCTTTTTACAAAACTTTCTAAACTCATCCTTAGGCATATCTTCACCTACGTGGTCGCTATAAATATGATTAATGTTTTTTAGGTCTTGTCGGAATAGACAAATGAAATTAGCGTTTTCTCTAATAGTTTGTCTAGGTAGTCTAAAATAATTCTGTGAGAGGTAAAAGCAGTCAACATTACTATGCCTTCCTCGAATGTAGTAACACTCACATTTATTTTGCTTTTCTAAAAGTAAATCATCGAAAATCATTAAATTTTTATTTCCTGAGTTTAACTCTCTCGGGTCAGGTACATCACTACCATTTTCAAAGAAGTTGCAATTTATATCTGATTCTTTTTCAATCGTTTTAGCCCATTCTTCAACTAAACATGTTGGTGGAACGTCTTTTTCCTGTATGTCATCACGTATGTTAAACAATTCTAAGATATGTTCTTTTGTTAGTTTTTCTTCAAAACTTTTTTCTATTATTCAGTATTCTGGTTGAAAAAGGCTTTTTCCAAAAACACTTAAATCGTTATAGTCAAGCCAACCTGGTCTGAGTAAAAGGTTTAACAATAAAGTAGTTTTACCACATCCTGATTTACCTATAATTAAACCCCTAATACTTCTCGGTAAAAGGGGTGATTAAATCTCTTTGATACTACTTCATTCCATGATAAGTTCATAATATCCATTTTTATTTAAATACTTTTATTTTTTATATATAAAATAAGATGTATTGCGTTAAATGTAAAAAACATACTGATACGGGTGATATAAAATATTCTGTTTCTAAAAATGGAAGAAATATGATGCAGGGGAAATGTGTTATTTGTGGAATAACTAAATCACAATTTATAAAAAAAAAACCACCGGGAGTAGTATATTAAACAAATTTATAAATAATTTACCTGTTGAAATGCATCTACCAGGGCACAACTTTACAGGACCAGGTACCAAACTAAATAAAAGACTCAATCCAGATTTAACACCAAAGGAATGGAGTAAACCAATAAACCGTGTTGATAAAGCCGCTTATAACCATGATGTTTGCTATCTTCAACACAATGATACTGCTACAAGAAACGCAGTGTGTGATAAGAATATGTTAACGGAGTTAGAAGGGATTTACAATCCTAGCATTAGAGAAAAAATGGAAAGAGGTTTGGTAAGTAGACTCATTGGAACTAAGATGAAATTTGGAATGGGAGTAAAAAAAAAAATTTAGCGGAAGAATTACATAAACCCGTAAAAAGAAATTTTAAGAAAAGGAGAGTTAGAGTAAACGGTATAGATAGGATATGGGCTGCGGATTTAGTAGACATGCAAGCATTTTCTAAGTTTAATCGTGGTGTTAAATACCTTCTCGCTGTCATTGATATCTTTTCTAAATATGGATATCTGGTGCCATTAAAAGACAAAACAGGAAAATCTGTTGCTATAGCATTAAAAAATATTTTTAAGGAGAGAAAACCTGAAAAAATGTGGGTGGATAAGGGTAAAGAGTTTTATAACAAAGATGTAAAAGACTTGGTTGAATTATATTCTACCGAAAATGAGGAAAAATCTAGTGTGGTTGAGAGATGGATTAGAACAATGAAAGAAAAAATGTGGAAGTATTTTTCCGCTAACTCTACAAACGTTTACATTAATGTGCTATCGGATTTAGTTAAAAAATATAATAACACAAGGCATTCATCTATTAAGATGACTCCGGTAGACGCTAGTAAAAAAGAAAATGAAACGAGAGTTTGGAGAAATCTTTACCCTGATAATCTTGAAATAAGAGACTCTAATCCTAATTTCTCTGTTGGAGATAAAGTAAGGATAACTAAAAAGAAAAAGACTTTTGAGAAAGGTTATACAACAAGATGGACTGAGGAGGTTTTTACAGTTTCTGAAGTAAAACTTACATCACCTGTAACATATAAAATTAAAGATTTTAATGGAGAAGAAATACAAGGTACCTTTTATGAACCTGAACTGCAGAAAACCAGTCAAGAGGTGTATAGGATAGAAAAGGTTATTAAAAAAGGAAAAAAGAAATCTCTTGTAAAGTGGAAAGGTTATCCCGATGAATTTAATTCGTGGGTTGACAATAAAGATATTAGAAATATTTAACTATAAAAAAATGCCAAATATTTCGATTGAAAATGTAATTTTACCGAATAAACCGTTGAACAATTTCGAATTAGAGGGTGCCGTAAAAAGATTAAAGATTCCTTATTTTAGAGGAGTTTTTTTACTAGACTCACTACCGAGAAAACCGAGTAAAAAAGAATGTGGTATAGTAAACTTTGATAAAAGTGATGGGCCTGGTACACATTGGGTCGCTTGGTATAGAAATGGTAAAACTAAAATTTATTTTGATAGTTATGGTATACAACCACCTATTGAAATTCGAGATTATTTAAAAAGCCCAATACAGTACAATACTGACCAATTACAACAAGCTGGGCAAGTATTTTGCGGTCATTTATGTTTGTACATTCTAAAAGAGTTATCTAGAGGTAACCAGTTCCAAAATGTTTTAAATAAACTTTTTTAGTATATATAAAAATGCCTGTTGACAAATTCGGAAGAATGAAAGATGATGGTGAAACAAGTGGTGATGGTGTGTCACTCGCTTACATAAATAATGTTTTTTTACGTAAAGATGGAACAACTGTTGTTACCGGTTCCATAGACATGAATGGTAATACATTAACGAGGGTTAGTAATCCAATAAATTCTCATGATGTTGCAACTAAGGATTATGTTGACGCCAACTCAGGGTTGTTGAATGAAAACGGAGGATACCATTTTACTGGATATTTAAATATGGGTTTTAATCCGATAAGAAATGTTAAGGACCCAAAAGAACCGGGTGAAGCTGCTACTAAAAATTATGTGGATAATGTTGATAGAGCCTTTGTTTATAAAGATGGAAGGTGGTATGAGGCAGATAATGCAATCTCAATGGGAGGACGAGTAATTAACAATCTCGGAACCCCCACGAGACACGACCAAGCCTCTAATAAGTTTTATGTGGATACTAGGATTGAGGCGGCTACCGCGGGTGAAAAGGCTTTAACGAGAAAACGAGATGGGTCCTATTCAATAGATGGTGGAATAGATATGAATGGTAACCAGATTACTGGATTATCAAACCCCATATCCCAAGATGCGGTTACCACTAAAGGTTATGTTGATGACCTCGTTAAAAATATTAGAGGCGGTCAAGGTGCTATGTATGAATCTTTCTCAATGAAAGCGAATGGAGAACTATCAGTAAACCAAAATATTGATATGAATAATTTAAGAATATATAATATAGCGGACCCAAAACGCCAAAAAGATGCTGTCACTAGAGAATATATGGAGCGTTTCTTCAGAGCATATAAACCAAAACCTGTTATAACCGTGTGGGCTGAAGAACAGGGGCCAATTGCAAACGGTAATTATGAGTTTTCATTCGGTAATGGTAATACGGCTAAAAGACATGGTTTTGGGGGTTACTGCATGAGTGCATCAGGTAGAATTATAAGAGGAAGTTTAACAATCGTTAAAAGGGATCGTAATGTGCCAGAAGAGGTAAAAATTAATATAACGGTAAACGGAAATGAACAGGTTGATTACACTATTATTAAAAAATCGGACGAAACTTGTAGCTGTACGATTTTTCCAAGGGGGTTGGAGGTAAATCAATGCGACATAATAAACTTTATTTCGAGAACAGATAACCGAGATGTAACACACGCTTACATATCTATTTTGATAGAATTAGACTTGTAAATATATATAATATATTATAAAAAATATATTATATATTTATTTAGGCATTTTTTAAATATTTTTATAAAAATCTTTTAATTGTTGATTCAGTTCTACATATAGGGCATTTATCATCCGCTAGTTCATTACAATTTTCACATATTGATACATGACCGCAGTTGCAATATATTACATTAGGCTTAACTTCGTCACATACAATGCAAGATTCTGAGTAAAATGTTTTTGGAGCGTTATTTATAACTGTAATAGTTTCTTCTTGTTCTTCAGGTTCAGAATCAGATTCATAATCAGATGCTGCTTCAAATTCATCCTCAAACCTATGTTCAAGTTCATTATGATTATTCATTGCCTCTATAAATCTTCTTCTCACATTTCTTGTACGCTCATCTATATCTATATATGAGTTTATTATTCCATCTTCATCAAAGGGAGTAATACAATCTCTATATGTAGCTACTTCTATTAAAGTCACTTTTTCTTGGTTTGGATCTATATTATTGTTACTATTAATAAACAATTGAATATCATTTATTGTTTTATCTAATTTTTCTTCTAATTCATGATTTTGTTTATAAATGTTAAACTGAAACGCGTTAATTCTTCTTACATTTGTGGTTATTATTATATACATTGAAACAGCGTTATCTGGCGGATTCATTTCATCATGATTATCTCTCCAATCACTGATTGGTAAATACTTACTATAAGCATGGTAAAAAAGACCTTTATATTTTGGTAAAACATTACGTATAGAGGTTATTGGAAATTCCTTTTTTATCTCATAGTGGTTAGTCTTAGGATTTAGTTCCACATTGGTTATAAAATCGATGTTTATAGGTAGGCTTGTCATTTTTTTAATTATTTTATATAAAAATTTTTCTTTTAACAAAAGATTATGCTCTACATATTGGGCATGTAAGTAATTTACCTATTTTATAACATTTATCACATATACATAGATGTCCACAACTAGTGAATGTTATATTAGGTTTATTTATACTACATATACAACATTCATCCTCTGAAAAAATTTTTAAAATTTTATTTTGTTGTATAGGTAAATAAATAACTTGTGGAGTTAAATCAATATCTTCAGTACTAAATTCTATAAATATGTTGAACTCTATATGATATTCTTCACCTAATTCTTCAAATGGGAAAGATTCTACATTATTATGAATATCATGGTTGTAATGTGTGAAATAATTTAAATTTTCAAAAAAAGGAATTTTTAAACAATATCTTTTTTCTAAATTTATTGGTATAGATTCACCACGATTATTTCTTAAACGTTTATTAATAATACCAACCATTATACACTCATAAAGTATTATCCCATACCTTTCATATACATAAATCCTTCTAGTTTCATACATTTTTACACTATAAAGGTAATAAACTAATGCTTTTATATTTTTTAAAGAAATGCTATAATTATCAGAAGTTATAATATTAGTATGTATTTTGTTTCTAAATTCATCAATATATATAAAGTGGTGGTTGAAATGTTTTCTAATAATATGGTTTTCTAAACAAGCAATACTAGCTTTATACAATTCTGTTAAACATTTATCTTTTTTCCTATAGTTATTTTTATATTTTTGAGAAAGCCTTTGTCTTTCTTTATCACCCTCTTCACGAGTTAAGCATTTAGTGATAGTGTAATCATTTCCATCATCAATAATATAATCAGGTTTTTCTAATTCATGTAGAAATCTATTTAGCACACTCATCTTGAATTATTTTATAACTTAAAATTTAAAAAATTCAAAAAATTTTATCCACTTCTTTATTTTTGAATTTATGGTAAAATGATTATAGTAATTATATAGTCCCTCACGCATAGACTTATCTTGCGTCGACACATGGGGGCCATATATATATTAGTTGATGTGTTGGTGTGTTGGTGTGTTGGTTAGTGGATAATGAAATTTATTTTCTTTAGAATTATGAAGAAAATAAATTTATACAAAAAATCGTATGGGCATCCTGGGTCATTTTTATAAATTTTTAATCAAATGACCCAGATAACCCATTTATCTATCTACTAGCAAGTATACTTATGTATCTGAAGAACTGAAGAAAATGCAAAAGTTGAGCATTTCTGTTTTAGACAGATGTACAGATATATACACGGGAAAACGAAAAAAAAAAACCTTCAATATAGTTCATTTAAATGACATAAGAATCAGTTAGAATTTAGACACTGGGATATTTAGATCGTAAGAACCCCTTTCCCTGGTTGGAGTGTTTTGTAAAGCATTACCTAGTGTTCAGCTCTATTCTTTTAACCCTTTACCAGACGACAAAATTTCAGCCTTGTCCAAATTGAAGCATTTACAGACGACATTTTCAATGTGGCTTAAATGGTGCAAGTTTTCTTTGATAGAGTAGAAAACATTGTAGGAAAAGGAGAAAATGCTGGTTACCAGCATTTTCTCCTTTTCCTACAACGTTTTCAAAAGACTTCTTTCGTCGGTAAAGTCGTCATAGTGTGGTGAAGGGCTTAGGAGTTGTAAAAACTTGGCCTCTAACGTAAGGTTTACCATCTCTTTTGCGGACAGTGTAAATCAATGATCAGACTGCACAGAACGTGCACGGTAAGTCTACACTGTCCGATACGGTGAAAGTTGTCAGGTCCCCAAAAGAATTTAAAATTGTAATACTTGGGGCTTTACTATTGGTATGATTGCTTTTTTTTAAAAAATAATTTATCTAATAGTGTAAGGTTTACTTTACTACCTATAACTGTCACTTCTAAAGCTATTTAGGTTTTACATATCAGTTGATAATCTTGTCAAAACTGCTACTCGCAGTGCTTCACCAAATATTTTTGAAATATAGGAACCATGCTCTGAAACAAGGGGATTTAATACATCTCAGTGGTACATGATACCAAGTCTTCACATAATTGTGTATCCATCAGATCCATGTTGTATGACAAACGGCTGAAACCTGAGGTACACTGGTCCTTTGACATGCAGATAATTGACCCAGAGTAATAAAGGTTCGGCTCAGGTCAGCCTGCGCGACCTAGACTCGATACCTTTTGCAGATGCATTAAGACCCATATTCACAGAACATAGCTCATATATTTTATACCTGTCCATGATTGATACTTATCACAAAGGATTAAATTCCGCTCCATTCTGTATACGTTGTGAAGAATTTCAAGGTACGTGTATTGCAATTTTAACCCGTATGCTGCTAAGCGCGAGTTAATGACCTTTTGCGGCGATCGTAGATCAAGATCAGACTGCACAGAACGTGCCGTCTGATCTTTGATGTACACGGCCAGATAAGGAGATATTTTTCCAATGAAATAAGGTTGAAAAAGCAACATTTAGATTTTTACCATCGGCTTGAAGTTTTCAATTAACTTTTTATAAAAACAAAACAAAACAAACCAACAAACAAACCAACAAACAAACAAACAAGCAAACAAACAAACAAACAAATGCTTAGGATCCGAACATAATTAGAAATATATTAATATAAAGCCGTTACACACCTTCAGCAGATATTCTATGGGACAGAGCTGATCGAAGATCAGACTTCTCTAAACGTTTATGGTCATTTTACAATAATAATAAAGCTTCTTTCCTCCTTTTTTGTTGTCAACGGTTGAAAGTCTCTTTCGAAATGAATTAGTTTCTCACTTCAATTGTCATACTTTTGCTAAAAAAAAAGAGACATTTTTCCTTTCTCCTAAAATTTCTTATTTCCAACACTTGCAGTAGTCGCTGATATGTTTAAAATTAGCCTCTCTGGTCAGAGGTTAACAATTCAATAGGCGCTCTACAATGTTTCACGTGCAAAATGTACAAATAAATATGATAATCTTCACGATAATGATTTGGGTCGAATGTAACATAATCTAGTTTTATCTAAAGTAAGAATATTTACATCGGGCTAAATGATATTTTTATTAATGTTTTCTGAAACACGACACCTTTGAATTAGTTCGAAGTCTTTTTTTTCTGTGCATGAACTACAAAATGCTGTCTGAACTGGCCCAGTTTTTTTCTTAACTCTTTACCGAACGAAAAAATTTTAGACTTTACCAAATTCAAAGCGTTTACAGTCAACAAAATAAAGATGGCTAAAATGGCAGAATTAGCCCCTGATACAATAGAAAACATTGTGGGAAAAGGAGAAAATGCTGGTTACCAGCATTTTCTCCTTTTCCCACAATGTTTTCAAAAGGCTTCTTTTCAATTGTCGTTATTTAAAACCCGGGATTATTTGGTAAAGGGTAAATTCGGAGAGTTTCCTCTTTAACCTGTACTACTTATTGCATCCTTTTGACAGAAACTTTAAATGCACTCATCGTAATTGCGTCTTTTTCCGCATTGTTTTTCATATAATTCGACCCATTAGTTCTCTATAAAGGCTTATCTTGGCAAGTTATTACCAAGGGAGAATGAAGCCTTATCATCATCACCATCACATCATCATCAGTATCATCATCATCACCAACAATATCATAATCATCATCATCATCATCATCATTATCATCATTATCATCATCATCGTTATCATCATCATCATTATCATCATCATCGTCATCATCATCATCATTATCATAATCATCATCAACAACAACAGCATCATCGTTATCTTCATCATCATCAATTTCATCTTCTTCTCCTTCTTTTTCTTCTTCTTGTTCTTGTTTTTCTTCTTTCCTCTTTTTCTTCTTCTTCTTTTTCTTCTTTCTCCTTCTTCTTCTTTTTGCCCGCCCGGGTGGCTCAGTGGTGAGCGTGTCGGACTCATGACCTGGTGGTTGTGAGTTCGATACCCGGTTGAGGCGAACTTTCTTTCCGGCGTATTTTTGCCTCTCACCTCTGCTGAAGCATGTGAGAAAAGTAGTCGGTGGCTTTGGAAAGAAAGTCGTGTTAGTACTGGTGTGAGAAAGCCAGGAAACACATGTGCGTCACCGACCGCCATGATATGACCTCAGCTGTTAAAGTGGCGTTAAACCCCAATACAACCAACCAACCAAATCTTCTTCTTTTTCTTCTTCTTCTTGTTCTTCTTCTTCCAACTTTTCCCTCCAATTTCCACTTTCAGGGATCGGTTTTGGCATCATCATTATATCTACCTACGTGGCTTGGTACTACAACACGATTATCTCCTGGTCAGTGTTATACTTTTTCAAGTCCATGAGGTCCGAGGTGCCATGGAAACGGTGCGGAAACCCTTGGAACACAGAAAACTGTCTTAACTACGACAACAGAAGCGAATTTTTCGCGAATAACAGGTCGCTGAAAAATTATACAACACCCAACGAGGAGTTCTTCGAGTAAGTTTATTGACCAAGATATTAACTTTTAAGCTGCTAAGCGCGACTCAAAGACCTTTTGCGGACAGTGTAGATCAAGATCAGACTGCACAGAACGTGCAGTCTGATCTTAGATCTACACTGTCCAACGAGGAGATATTTTCCCCGCAAAAAAAATTTGTGAAATGGCAAAATTTGGGTCCTTACATTCGGTTTGAAAGTATCATTTCAGTTATTTAGCAGGATAAGGTTAAAAGATTTTTCTCCTTTTTCCACAATGTTTTATATCCTTCCAAATCCCATTATTTTGACTACTTTTAATTGATCGTTGAAAACATAGTGGGAAAAGGCGAAAATGCTGGTAATCAGCTTTTTCAAATCGCGTTAATTTAATTACTTTTAATTGATTGTTACGGAATTCAAATTTAGTTTTCTGTTGCGTTTCTTTTCAAGTCACTGACTACTTTCTCACATGCAGCAGAAGTGAGAGGCAAAAAAATCGCCAGAAAGAAAGTTTGCCTCAGCCGGGTATTGAACTCACAACCACCAGGTCATGAGTCCGATACGCTAATCCCTGAGCTACCCGGGCTGGCGGAGTTTAGCTAGCACTGTCTTCCAGAAGACAAAATTTTAGCCTCGTCCAAATTCAAGGCAGTTACAGACGACAAATCAAATGTGGCTAAAGTCATGAGATTTGTCCCAAAGAAGTAGCAGAAAACATTGTGGGAAAAGGAGAAAAGGCTGGTTACCAGCCTTTTCTCCTTTTCTCACAATGTTTTCAAAGGCATTCTTTCTTAAGTTCGTTAAAACTCAGATTCTATGCCGAAAGGCCAAAATAGGCTCGGGAAGGTTATCTACATGCAGTATTCTCTCAAGACGTGATGCAAATTTTATCTGCACCGTTTTGGCATTCATAGATAGATAATCTAAGAACAGTGAACGCTTGATTATCCGAGCATGCAATTATTCGAGCATCTCGGTTTATTCGACAGTCTGGTTCAATGATGTTTTGCGCCGCTCTCAACTCTGTTTCAGTTATATCGTGGTGAGAGCTCATTTTTTCATATCTATCCTTGGTTTCACAAGTATTAGGCTGCGAATCTGAAGTGTCTTGCCCAAGGACACTCTCACGAAAAACCCAGCCACTCAAGTGAGAACTGAACCTGGGGTATCCAGGTTTCAACGCCTGGCCGGGTAGCTCAGAGGTTAGCGTAACTGACTCGTGACCTGGTGGTAGCGAATTTAATACCCAGTTGAGGCAAACTTTTTTTCAGACGATGTTTTGCCTCTCACCTTTGATGCCTGTGAGAAAAGTAGTTAGTGGCTTGGAAAGTAGATTGTGTCAGTACTAGTGTGAGAAAGCCAGGAAACACATTCGTACACTCCTTGATCGCCGTGGTATGACCGAAATCGTTAAAATGGCGTTAAACTCCAATACAAACAAACGAACAAACAAGCATGTGAGGACTTGCTTGGTATCATGCATCACGGAGATGCATTAAACCCCCTTTTGCCAAAGCATGGCTCATACATAATTTATTCTGAATCTTGGTCTTGAATAGTTTTCTTTACTTTACAGGCGGGAGATACTCGGAATCTTCCGGGAAGAGGAGGTTGGGATCGGGAACCTGGGTCCGGTCAGATGGCAGTTATCACTGAGTCTGTTCGCTGTCTTCTTCATTGTCTACTTTGCCATGTGGAAAGGCGTGAAGAGTTCGGGAAAGGTAAATCTTGATTCATTACATAACTTTCTTTTTCTTTTGTGCTTTTCAGTAGTTTAGAGAGATATAACAGTGATCTTGCAAAATGTACAAAGTCGCTGAAAGAGCAGTGATTCAACATTTAAATTATTCTCCTGAACTCGCTTCAGCAGACTTTCATCTATTTCCAAATTTGAAATAGGCAATTTCTAATTCCCTAGAAATGCCTCACACAACCTAATGATAGAAACTGGTCGGCACTATAATATCCCGAAAGACTACAGATTTTGTATATACATGTATTGTGAGGGTGAGGTGGAGGACGAGTTACATTTTCTTCTACTATGCCCATTATATGCCGATTTAAGGGAAAAATATATACACCACAATTATACTGGTCTGCCAAATCAGTTTTCCTTCTACAACGTAATGTCTTTTAATCAGGAAAATGTTACTCGAAATTTGGCAATGTTCATATATTATGCATTTTCGAAACGAAAAAGTTTTAAGAAGAACAAGAACGATAAATCATTATGATATTTCATTCTGTTGTTTCGATTTTCTTAGCTAATAACTTCTTGATGATAATTTTAGCTAGATATCTATAAAACGTATACAGCTACGTAAAAGAGTTTGAATATACATATATGCACCCAGGTATAAATATACATGCAGATGTAGGTGTAGGTGTATGTACATGTATGTATGTATAATTAAGATTCGTAGACCACAATTATTCTCGTCCGTCATATCGGTTTTACTTCTATAATATAATGTCTTCGAATCAGAAAAATGTTATTCGAAATTTGGCAATGTTCATATATTATGCATTTTCGAAGCGAAAAAGTTTCATACAAGAACAAGAACGATAAATTATTATGATATTTCATTCTGTAGTTTCGTTTTTCTGATCCAATAACTGCTTGATGATAATTTTAGCTAGATATCCATAAAACGTATACAGCTACGTGAAAGTGTTTAAATACATACATACGAGGGGTGATCAGAAAGAACGTGGACCACCTCGTTATTTTGAAAACTACTTCACGTAGGATTACAAAAAGTTCCATAAATGAGCATTGATTATCTGGCAACTGACTCTAGCATTCAAATGTCGTCATATTCAAGAAGGTAAAGTGTGACGTCATTTTAATGACGTCATATACTCCATTAGCGGTCCAAAATGTCGGACGACCTTTTATTTAAGCCGAGAGTAATCATAAAGATTTACATCAAACTCGGAAAGTATTTATCGGAAATCAAAACCGATTCAGAAAAAGTTTTAGGGGACTCTACGCTTAAGAAATTTGATATTCCTAGATGGATCAGACTGATTTAGAGATGGATGCAGTACTATTAAAGATTACCCTAAATCTGGTAATTCATCAACATTAGTCACAGGCAAAACCATCACGGGTGTAGAGCAGTATGCAAAACAAGATCGCCTAGATACTGTCAGGAAAATAGCTGACACATTTAGCATTTCATATGGAAGTGCCCAGGATATTTTGACTGATAATCTTGGAATGTCGCATGTTTGAACAAGGTGGGTATCTCGACTATTGACGTCCGAGCAAATGGGGGTTAGGGTCGAAAAATGTTAAGAAATTTTAGAACGCATTAGGGTAGAGGGTTCAAACTTTACTGATCGTATTGTAACATACCATGAAACATAGGTACACTTTAATGAAACTGAATCTAACCAACAAAGTAGTGTATAGAGACTTCCACAATCGCCTTCGGCTGTTAAAGCCAAACTTTCTAAGTCAGAAGTTAAAGTTATGTGCATTATATGTTTCTTTTCTCCTGTTTTCCTCTAAATCAAGTTGTATCTATGCATGCTACAGTCAATACTGAGTTTTATGCCCACATTATTCAAATAAATTTCCCAAACACTATATACAAAAACAGCCAAAGTTATGCAGAGTGACGTCACTTTACACCAAGATAACGCCCTAGCTCACAAAGCCACACATGTACCGTAAACTTTTGCAAAAATTACACATAGAAACATTAGCAAACCATCCTTATAATTCAGTCCTGACCCCTTGGGACCTCTGACTAGTTCCTATTTTGAAATATTCTCTACGTGGCACACACTACGAGAGCGCAAAGGAGCTAAACCTCGCTATGACCGTTTTCTTGAGAATAATGTCACGTGACGCGCTCGCGCACATGTTTCGCTCCTGGAATTCAAGAATGAATAAATGTATAGAATTCAAAGGAGGTTACTTTCAAAAACAGTAAACATTCCAAGTTGTTTTTTATAACAATATTCCAATACAGGCGCTGGTCCACGATATTTCTGATCACCCCTCGTACATCCAGGTATAAATATACATACAAATGTAGGTGTACGTGTATGTATGTATGTATAATGTATAATTAAGATTCGTAGAATTTTGATTTTTGAATCTCAGAAGCTGAATATGGCTTAGAATTGATTCAAATTACATCCATTAATCTGATTTATATTTTTGCTCTAACTGTAATTTGAGTAGGGTTTCCAGCTAGTTTTGGTCAGCCTTGATACTGTTTAGTGATGCAAAAACGAGATATCTCATACAATTGTAAATATTATCCCTACGCGTAAACAAAATGTTTGTTTTGATTGTATATGTACTTGTACAAGGGCCGGTGGCCTTTATATACAATAAACATATTTGAATTTGAATTCCCACCTTCGGTCATATGGTGACGTCATACTTTGAGGCCTGTGATCCACAACCTGTCACTGAAAAATGTCTACGGAATTGATAGACTATGTTAGAAAATAAATGTACAATCTGTTTGTCAACAAAGGTGTATTTAGAAAGATACTGGTAAAAAGCTGTGACTTGTGTTTTCTTTTTCTAGGTAGATTATTACGATTTAAGAACCGTAAAACGATTCATTACCGGGCGAAGGCCAGAGAGCTTACGTCTTAAACTTAGGTTGCTATGACAACAAAACTGGAAAATATTGAAATACTTTACAACTCTTCTTTCTCATAAACCTAAGTTTTAAACGGTATCGATCTTTTTAAGGAATTCTAAAGCTATTTTCTCACTATTGCGTATCAGCGGCGTATGCATCAAAATTTCTTTATGCGGGTCAATCGCCATGAACTGGCGTATTTTGTTCAAAATTAAAGACATGGCGTATGTACGACGTTTCTATGGCGTTCCTGTGGCGTACCTGTGTTCGTATGGAGTTCAAGGGACGTAAAGTACGGCGTACTGAGGCGTAAGCGTGGCGTATGACGCGTTGCAGTGGCGTAACCGCTTCATTAGCACGACGTTCCTTTCTTATGTGCGGCCTTGCCGTTGCGTAAATACGGCGATCATCTATGGAAAAAGGCTGTGCTCACTTCGTTGCCATGAGGCGATGGTAATGGCCATACTGCAACAGTCTGTCAGCGTCAAGCCATGGTCTCAGCCACCATCTCTTGGGTCTTCTCCTCCTTACAATCGATCCTTGTGCATCAAGTCTGGCGTTTATTAGCCTAGCTGTTTGAGATTTATTTGCATCTTCAAGGCATAAAAACGTCCAAGTTGGACAAACAACAGCTACTTGAACGTCAGACTCTTCCTAATCCATGCCTTTGGAAATAATGAGAAAAAGCAAAGAATATTACATGTGAAAAGGTATTATTCAAACACAAAACGTCGTATGTACTCTTGGAACGCCACAAATACTTCGACAGCGCAACACCTACGCAGCGGCAACGACTCAGCAGTGAAATGCACGTGGAACGTACGCCGTAAATACGCGGAATAAGTCATTCGTACGCAACTAATACCCAACGGATGCAAAAAGAAGGTCGAGAGTACGCAGTGACAACGCTTTTTACGCCACACATACGCCACAGTTACGCATAGTTACGCCACGGTTACGTACCATGTTAAACAGTACGTTTGTGTGACGTAATAAGTGTTCGAGCTACATCACGCGGCGTCACTGCTGCTTTGTTTTTGCTTTTACGGCGTATGTGTGACGTAAGCATGACGTATCGGAGCTGCTACGTATGTGCTACGTATTTTTAAGTGCGGACTTAAAAAAACGTTGCACCTCCGCGTACAAGGAGATCGGGCTACGTACCAAAGAGTATTAGCCACGTTAGTTGACGTTACTGCGGCGTTGTGGCGGCGTTCCTTTCTTATCGCAAAACGCCGTACATACGCAAGCAGATACGCAATAGTGAGAGAGCGTCATAAGGATCACTGTGGCAGGATTATTTGGGTGTAGTTTGGTCAAAACGGAATCACTTCAGAGAAGACGTTTAAAATAATGGTTACCATTTGCGAAAACGGACGGAGGCACGGACAGACGCACAACGGCCAAATAGTTCCGCATTGGTTACTATGAAATCGGGTAATTTCAATGGTCCTAGCAATGAATTATCAAACCTTATAATCCATCATTATTTCCCGACAAATAACCAAAAACCATGAAATAAACCGGTGTATTACTAAAAATAAGAAATGGGTTTTATACACTGCTTGTGGAGGTTTTATGTGACAAACTCATTTTATCAGTTCTACATCTAAAGCAAGCTTATTTATCACAGAACATGTTTTTTCCCTGATAATATTACAGGCTGTGTGGATCACGGCGACCATGCCGTATATTGTGCTGGGGATCCTGCTGGTCAGAGGCGTTACTTTGCCCGGGGCCTGGGGCGGAATCAAATATTTCATAACCCCAAAGTTTGACAGACTTCTAGATCCGTTGGTGGGTATCATTGACAGAAATTTAGATTCACACGCATGTGAATACTTCTGAGTGCGCATGCTCAAATTTTGCGCATGCACAGTAGCACTTAAGAGGACCTGGGTCCGAATCACTAACCATTCTTATGAGCATTCTTTGTCTTATTCTTCAAGATCTTTTAAAATTTGAAAGTAACAAAACTTCTGATTGGCTAAACCAAATAGTTTAGCCAATCAGAAGTTGTGTTACTTTCAAATTCAGAAATTTCTGGGGAATAAGACTGAGAACGTTTTCAAGAATGGTTAGTGAATACGGACCCTGCTGTTTTGGTTTTTCAGTCAGTGTGAGAAATGGAGAGTGGATTTTCAAGTAAGTGGGCCGAAACACCAGAATTTTCAAAACTTGATATTAGTATAACTTCTGATTGGTTAAATAATTTGGTTTAGCCAATCGAAAGTTGATTTACTTTAAAATTTAGAAAATCTTTGGAGAATAGGACTAAGAATGTTCAGTAGAAAGGGTTGGTGAATACGTAAAATCTTTCAGCAATACTGGACAGTGTGCACATGGTTTAGTTTCGACAATGTTTTACTTCGCTTTCACCAGTTTTCTCTCAAGCCAGGACAAGACGAGTTGACTTGTCTATGTATTTTCTTAGTGTTACCAGTATTGAGCGGGGGTCCCTGCAAGGACTTTCCCAAGGACAATTCTACCTGTCCTGTGTCGCCGCGAGAGATCGAACCAAGATTTCTGGATAAACATTAAATGCATGAACTACTGAGCCTAACGGAACCCTTTCCTAGCATGAGGAAAATAGGAACATGTGTATTTTGCTTGACTTTACTTATGTATGATTTTATGGCTCAACTGAATCAAGTAGTCCAGTCGAGCATTTCACTAGATATTAAAGTGTTATTCTAAATGCCGTTGCAGGTCTGGGTTGACGCAGCGGCACAAATCTTTTTCTCATTGGGTCCAGGGTTCGGTGTTCTGCTTGCTTTGTCAAGCTACAACAAATTTACAAACAACTGTTTCAGGTAAGTAGGCAAACCATTATCTATCTATGAAAGATATACGTATACATCTCTAAGACAGGGCTTTATTTCATGCTTTCCGGTAGTTTATCGTGAAATAGCTATTTGTTTATTGCTAGATTTTGATGTACGTTCCCCCCGAAAAGGGTTAAAAGCATGAAATAAATAGAATAATTTTTTTTCCCGGTGAAAGATCGAACTTTATTTCATCGAGTGAACATCATCGGTCTCTTCCCTACATTGAATAATACCTTGGCAACATTGTATATTATCTCGTCGTTATTGTTCTTTTAATGACTGTGCATTAGTTAAGACTGCTGGTTTTAAGTGCATCAAATACAGGCCAAACTTTACCTTTACTTATAGGGATGCTCTGCTGACAAGCGGTGTGAACTGCGGTACAAGTCTGTTGGCGGGCTTTGCGGTATTCTCTGTGCTGGGACATATGGCCTACAGTCAAAATACAGACGTGGATAAAGTGTCGAGAGACGGTATGTATTGCGCTTAGGTTAGGTTTGTGGTTGGAACGATAGGTTTAAAGATACCTAGGTAACTGATACGTATAAATACATAGCCAATATTGAAAAAGTGAAGACTTTTCTAGGAATGTTTGCTGTGTTCCCTGTGATGGGATATATGACCCACAGTCAAAAAAGGACGTCGTTAAAGTACCAAGAGACGGTATGTTTGGCGTTTAGGTTAGGTGTGTGGGTGGAAAGGTAGGTTAATATAATATGAATTGCAGTTTCGTACGCTTTAAAAAAAAAAACAGAAGAAAGACAATGCTACCAAAAAAAGGGGCACTAGAGGCCGGTGTTACTTTTGCGCATACTTTGTTTTGGGCAAGCTACAACTGACTGACTGACTCACTCACTCACTCACTCACCCACACACCCACCTATTCACTCACTCACTCACTCACTTGTAACCTTGGTAGGTAAACTAGGTAGTCGATACAAAAGGTAGACATGCAAGAAGGAGGGCTTTAGCTAACTAGCCGGATTTTGCATTGTTCTCTGCACTGGAAAATATGGCATACAGTCAAAATACAAACATGGATAACGTCCCTAGAGATGGTAAAAATTCGATTTTTGTGGTATTTGTCGAAGACAATACCACTATGAGTTCAGTATTGAATTTTGAAGACCATGTATCGTCAGAGCTCCAGATAAGAGGGAGTGATGGTATTCTAAATCCATTATTTCTCTTTGAAACCCTATGTTGTGGGTACTCATTAGAATTGTCTCGATGAGACAGTTCTAATGAATACCCACAACATAAGGTTTAGTGGAAAATCATTAACAATTTCAATTTTAAAACCAAAATCACTCCCTCTATCTGGAGCTCTGTATCGTATTTTGTGCAAAGCCGAAGGAAATAAACCCAATTAAACTCAATTTTTCTCAGACAAATGAGTTTTTCGGTAGCACTCAGATATGTAATTGGAAATGGCATGTTAAAATACACTGGGTGAGGCCATCGATCGTGAAAATATTAATTCTTGATTGAAAATAGCTTCACTCGCCCATATCTTTCTATTGGCGCAATGATATATACAAAATTTGTCTACTGATCGCTTGGTCCTGGGCTTTTTCGTTCCAAAAGCAGTTCGTCCCATGGCTTGTTCGTCCCATGATTGTGCGCTACTCCATTTGATTGGGCATGAATATTTATATATCGAAATAATTGATTTTATTGTTGGGAATTAAATGTTAACGGCCAATTATATTTCAAAATCATATTTTTCAGTTACAAACTTAATTTTATTTGATATATTCACATGGTTTCTCTCTCTATCCATCATGCATCCTATTGTCAAGGGACGTTACTCCTGACTCCTCCTAATGATCAATTGGAGACCACCAATACACAAATAATCCTAACTTTGTCGTGAGTACACTGCCTTTAACGAAAAAATTATTTATTTGCTTCGTAGGTTGACTTTCAAGCCAATATTTGAATAATATTTCTCCTTTTCTTTCAAATTATTAATTCCACACAATGGTTTCCTTGACAAATATCACTTCAGTGTTCTCAACGCTTTGATTATCTTTGCTGGGTGGAGGGTAGGTGGTGGATATGCAAGAAGGTTGGTAGAGTGAATGTCCTGATTCGATGCTTGGATACTTTTTTGCAGAAACAGGATTCAATCACGCCATTCCTAACTTGCTACCCACGAGCTAGTTACTAACTGAACTAATAGCTAACCAATGATTATTAGTTAGACATATTCTTAATCTAATTTCAATGAATTTTGAAAATTTGAAAGTAAAGAAATTTTTGATTGGCTAAACCATTTTTGCCATGCTTTGTGAAAATCGAACTAAATCAATGCATCTGCTTCATGCATCTACATAAAGTATCGGTCCATGTCAGCCTGCTCATCCCGCTTAGGCTGACCTGGGTGGAAACTTTTTGCTTTTGGTAAGTTTTTTGCTTGTCAAAGGACTATTCTACCTCATGATTCGGTCTGTTGTCATACAATTGAATTTTATGAATCTTTAACAATATGACTACTAGCTTGGTATCATGCATCGCAGAGATGGATTAAACCCCATTTTTGCCAGACCATGGTACATTTGGTTTCGCAAATCAGAAATACGAGTAGCATTACACTCTAACTCTAGAAGAAGGCTAAGCATGCAATTTAGAGAGGCTGATGAACACGGCGAGTGGGCTCGTCCGTTTAACTCTTTCCCAAACGAAAAATTTTAGACCCTTCCAAAGTGAGAACATCTGCGGGCAACAAATCTGAAACTGCTACAAATTAACCGAAGGCCTTTGACAGAGTAGAAAACATTGTGGGAAAAGGAGAAAATGCTGGTTTCCAGCATTTTCTCCTTTTCCTACAATGTTTTCAAAAGGCCTCTTTTTCAGGGTCGTGAAAACATGGGATAGTTTGGTAAAGGGTTTTAAGATGGTACCCATCTCAACTCTGTGAGGAAAACTGGTACCTTAATGTCGAGAGTGTGGACAACAAACTCACAGTTTTCATCTCAGAGGAGGTCGGGGGTGGGGGTTGTTATAAAATGTGACGGGAAATCACTCCTTCCTTCCTTCATAGCTTCATCCCGCATAAAATCAGTACCTGAAAACTGCGTTATAGAGAATTCTCTTTCTCTCAGTGGTTAAGGTGTTGGTCTTTTAAACCTCGAAAACACGAGGATCTCTTCTGCACGGGTTCGAATCCCGCCAGGTACGGTTTGTATTTCAGCTACGCATTTGGTGCAAACTTTCATGTTCGTAAGAAAAGTATCCTGTGGAAAATTGTCTCAAACCTTCAGCCGAGCCCCGGTAGCTAAGTGGGTAGCGTACAGGACTTGGGAACAGGGGGTCGCTGGTTCGATCCACTTCCTCTTTCGGAAGACTGACGATAGTCGCGCTAAATGACCGAAGCTGTCGATGCGCCATAAAACAACATTCATTCTGACGATAGTCATTGCGACAGGATTCATTCCTCTCTCACCGCTGACCATTATTTCGACGAATATTGTGCGGTATTAAAATCCTATATTTCGCGATTTCAAAGTTATCTTTTTGGGAAAAATATCTCCTTATCGGATAATGTAGATTCAAGATCAGACTGCACGTTCTGTGCAGTCTGATCTTGATCTACAATGTCCGCAAAAAGGTACTCGAGTAATACAGCCTGATTTTGATCTACATCATTATTCAAAAGCGCGATATGTGGCGAGTTGCAGCCTAAGGGTTAAAAATTTACATCATGCCTTTCTTTGGTTTTTTTTTTTAGATGTCGGCCTTATCTTCATCGTATATCCAGAAGCCATTTCGAACCTGGACTTCTCGACTCTGTGGGCGCTGATTTTCTTCTTCATGTTGATCACCCTGGGACTGGATACAACCGTAAGTAACCTGTGGCAACAACAGATGTACAAAAATGTTTGGTTTCATCCTGGTTTTTTTTTTCGCAATCACTGAGCCATAGATAGGAGCCATGTTCTATGAAATTGGGGTTTAATGCATCTGCAAAAAGTATCGACCGAGGTCAGCCTGCGCAGTCCGCGCAGGGTGACCTCGGTCGATACCTTTTGCTTTTTAGTAACTTTTCTGGATGTTCAAGGGCCATTATACCTCATGATTTAGTCCGTTTTTAGACAATTAGATGTTATGGGCCATAAACTATGTGACAACTTGCTTGGTATACTAGTAATGCATGGCGGAGATGCATTTTACCCGCGGTTTGACAGTGCATTACTCATATAAACCGTAAGTGTAAAATAAATCTGTCAATTATATTGCCATAATGCCAGTGCACCTATCCATGATTTCCTGGAGTTTCTTCTTTTTACCAGTGCTTCGTAAAATATTCTTCCCAGGTCATTGGCTGTTTTCCCATATATCCATCATCGAAACATTGATAAGCGATGAGAGAGAAAGAATCCTGTCGCTAAGACTATTATCAAGCCTCGGAAAGAAATTCGCCGAGCTGGGAGTTCAAACCAGCAACCCATTGTTATCAAGCTATCGACTGCGCAACCGGGTTAGTAAATGGAACGGATTCTAGTTTAAGTCATAACATTATTGCCTGATTCATTTATCTTATTTACAATTTTGTCAGTACTTATTTCTGATCATTTCTTGAACAGTTCGGGGGTCTAGAGGCCATTGCAACTGGGATACTCGACGAATGGCCGACACTTCGGAAAAGACGGGAGCTATTCATCTTGGCACTGATGGGTTATTGCTTCCTCGGAGGGTTGGCAACGACAACAAAGGTTTGTTTTATTTATTTATTTATTCAATTGTTTGTTGTTTATCTATTTCTGCACTCACTCACTCACTGACTCACTCACTCAATCACATTTATTTATTTATTTATTTATTTATTTATTTACTTATGTCAGTTACTTTGTTTGTTGTCAAAAGATTATGGATTGTATCAGTAGGTATCTCATCACTAGTACTCAAAACATGTATAATGGGTATGCTCAGACCCAACAATATATACCAGATACTTACAGGCTTTTTCTTTCTCTCAGGAAAAGCTCACAACAGATCAAAGTGTGCGATTCAATGAGCAAACAGGACCCTCTGTCCGGTCTGATCCTCAACAGCACTTTTCTCAAGGCACTCAATGCTGTCCTTAGTACGTTAACTCTTTACCAAACGACAAAATTTGGACTGGACTAAAGTGAAAGTATTTGTGAACGACAAGTTAAATACAGCTCAAGTGATGACTTCTTTCCATGATAGGGTAGAAAATATTGTGTGCAAGGGAGAAAATGCTGGTAACCAGTATATCTCTTTTCCCCACAATGTTTTCAAAAGCCTTTTCTTTCAGGATCATTAAAACTCGGGTTTGTTTGGTAAGAGTTGAAAGCAATCAAGAGACACCAAAGTCTTCTGCCATTCAATGGTTAGGGTATTGCATTTTAATCAGTTAATCTTGGTTCGACCCCTATACAGGCCCCAGTTCACGTAAAATTGTCCTTGGGCAAGTCAGACACTTGGGGAGCGCTCTGGCAAAAGGCAGTTTATTGCACCCCAGTCATCGCATAATAATGGATCCATAAAATCATTTTTTGTTTAACTATTCGATAAACTGATCCTTTGATATACAGAAAATCGACCAAAAGCAAAAAGGTGTCGTCTAACGACCTGAATTCATACTTTTTGTAAATGCATTACACCCCCTTTTCACAAACCATGGCTCATTTTTAAGTGAGCAATCGCCGTGATAAAACCGATAAACTGTTCAAAGCGGTGTAAAATTTGGTCATGATCTGCACTGTCCACATTCTTTCTACAGTAATTCAATAATTGACCGATTGTATGGTGTTTGACTCCGTTTCAACATTATTTCAATTATATCACGGCGGCAAAAGCAACTATCCATGCTTTTCCGAGGTTTCTTTTTACCAGTACTCCGCACAGTATTCTTTCCAAGCCACTGGCTGCTTTCACACATAACCATCGTCGAAACAATGTTCAGCGGTGAGAGAGGAATGGTTCCTGTTGCAATTACTATGATCAGTACGGTAGTTGAAAACTAAATTATGACATAAACATTTGTTGTAGGGTGGAATCTATCTGGTACAGTTATTGGACACGTACGGTGCCCCCTATTCTATTCTGTTCATCGTCTTCATAGAGGCCGTGGCAATATCCTGGATATACGGTTCGTAGTCAGTTTAGAATTATTTTCCATGTAACTCATTCAGTGCCAAAATATTAGTGTAAACTTGACCTCTTTCGCAATAACTAAGGAACCAGACATTTTAGATCAAACTGCGAGTTCTGTAGTCCGCAAAAGTCCCTGTTTTCACTTATGGTAGTAAAGGGTCAAGATTTATATCAGATGACAAAAATTTAAGATTAGTTGAAAGTATTTGAAAATCACAAATCTCTGAACTGGCTCAAATGTTGGCATATGTCTATGAAAGGGTAGGAAAGCATTGTAGAAAATGGAGTTATAATGCTGGTCTCAAGCATCATTATTGTTATTTTTTTCTGGTGAATTCAAAGTTAAAAAACAACATTTTTTTTTTACTTAAAAAAATGAGACAAGGGGAAATCGTCCCGCCTCCGGCCACGGAATTAGATTTATTCCTTCCATTAAACAATTTTCGTTGTAAAAGAAAAGCACGTGCCGTTGCTTGTTACTATTTAAGAAATTTGAGATACACTCTGGGGAAAGGAGCTTCAATGCATCTCCGTGAACCATTATACCAAGCAAGTCATCACATATTTATGGATGCATAAAATCCATTTTGAATGAATCATAAGTTAGAATGGTCCTTGGACATGTAGAAAATTGACTAATAGCAAAAAGTTTCGACCCAGGTCAGCCTGCGCGGACTGCGCAGGCTGACCTGGGTCGATACTTTTTGCAGATGCATTAACACTACCGTCCCCCCCCCCCCCCCCGTGTCACAGTGCATGGTTCATTTGTTGGTGAAAGAAGTTTTATTTCATAGGATTGACATATTCAAATCTCAAGTTCTAAATGTTTACAGGAGCGGAACGGTTCAGCCGGGACATTGAAGAAATGCTGGGCAGACAGCCGAGTATTTACTGGACATTTTGGCATATTTGCTGGAAATTCATCTCTCCGAGTGTGCTTCTTGTAAGTTACTTTTGTTTTGCTTTTGTTTACTATTATAACGATCTTAATGAAGAGCGGAAGTGTTAGCACTCACCACGGTCAATGGAATGTATTTTGTCTTAGGTTACTAACCTCTGAAAACAAAACCAGGGTCGTTATTCACCAACCATTCTTACAGATACATCGTTACAGCCAGAGAGTGTTAAAACTTTAAAGTGTGTAAAATCTAGTCAGCTGTGTAAACATAGATATAAAATCTATGTATAAGGTGTATGGGATAAAGAAACTCAAGGGATTTATCCTCGATTTAAAACCGGAAATAACCACAGTGATGTCTTTGATAACCTCAAAAGCATGAATTACATTTTCGATCCGTTGTTATCTGTGCAACCTTGCAACTGTCAGGGGCAACATATGGCATGAAGATTCAAGAACGATTATAGATTCGTAATATAGACATGAACTTTTTTTAAAAAAGTGGATGAAAATGAGTAAAAATGTATAGTTAAGAATATTTTTAGGCTTACTCTGAATAATTTTCTAAATTTGAAAGTAACACAACTTCTGATTGGCTAAACCAAATGTTTTAGCCAATCAGAAGTCTTGTTACTTTCTAGATCTATAATGACTAAGAATGGTCTTAAAGAGACATCAATATCAGGTGTATGGGGTAAAGAAACTGTAGGGATTTGTCTTCGATTTAAACCGGAAACTGTGGTTGTTATGTCTATGGCTAGCCGCAATAGAATGAAATGCATTTTCTATCTGCCGTAATCTGTGCAACCTTGCAACCATCAGGGGCAATATTTGGCATGAAGATACTAGAGTGATTATAGTTTCATAAAAAAAAAGAAAAAAAAAACGGTTAAAAAACTGGATGAAAACGAGTGAAGATCTAAGTTCAAAAATGGTTCGTGAATATGTACCTTGCTCTCCGAATTTTTCTATGCTCGATTACTAGTATGTTAATTCGACTATACGAGGATTCTATCACAGATTTTAGATGGTATTGGTAAAACGTAAAGCGTATTGAAATCAAATATAGTAGACAAAGATCAAACTGCATCAACTTGCAGGTCTGCTCTCCGAAAGTTGGTCTAAGCGTCTTTACAAGTGACCGTAGATACCCTGTCACACCTACCCCAAATATAACCGTTAAACCTCAGTTTAAATCAAGGTTTTTTTCTTCTAATAGTCCTATGCTAGAAAATAAGTATTTCCATGGTTCTGTGGCACCTGTATCAACCTTTTATCAAACGATAAAATCTTAAACTTGTATAAAATGAAACTATTTGCTGACGACAACTTAAATGTAGCCGAAACGATTGCAATTGTTTGTGAAAGTGTAGAAAAAACTGGGGGAAAAGGAGAAAATGCTGGTTGCTATACATATTGAGCAATGCTCTATGAAAAGGGAGCTTTATGCATCTGGAAAAAGTATCGACCCATGTGAGCCTGCGCAGTCAACGCAGGCTCCCATGGGTCGAAACTTTTTGCTATTTGTAGATTTTCTGGATGTCGAAGGACGATATTACCTTAAGCCCCAGTCGATTTTGAGACAAAATGGATTTTATGGATCAATTATCATGTGATGATGGGCTTGGCATACTGCATAAAGGAGATGAATCTAGCCCCTTTTGCCAGAGCTCGGCTCATATGTATTAGTTACTGAAAAACTGGCCCCTTTAGGACAGATCACTTTCTTTATAGAGGTTACAGTTACCCCTTTACCACACGACAAAAATTTAAGCTCATCAATTTCAAAAGCATTTGTAGAGCAGAAACTGAACATGACTCAGTTGATGAAATTTGTTAATGACAAAGCAGAAAACATTGTGGGAAAAGGAGAAAATGCTGTTTACCAGCATTTTCTCCTTTTCCCACAATGTTTTCAAAAGCTTTCTTCCTCAGGGTCGTTTAAAAGTCGGGATTGTTCGGTAAAGTTTTAAGACACGAGGACGTTGTATCGTTTGAGTAAAACAAAATTTTTCATACAAAAAAAAAAATCTTTTTTCCTCACAGTTCGTGTTCATTATGACGCTTGTATTACAACCGGAACCTCAGTACGGAAGTTACGTGTACCCGACATGGTCGAAAGCCGTTGGGTGGCTTATTGTACTCTCCTCGCTGGTGTGCGTCCCGATTTATGCATGTTACAAATTCATCATAACGCCTGGATCCGTCATAGAGGTGAGTTTAACTCTTTCAGCACCAAATATATACCACTCAAAATTTGCTAGGGATCATCATATTAGATTCAGTAGATATCTATATGTGGCATGTATTAGATATGGTTTTTCAATATGTTACATTGACAAAATTAACCACCAGTTTAAATGGATGTTTTTAATGCAAAACTGCATTGTTCTAATATACATGTATACCCATATTGAATTTCTACACGACCCTTATCAAAGTTTGAGTAGTATATATACAAACTCGACCTTTTTTGACCGCTGAATATCCAATCCTATGAGTCTCAGAAAGATTTTTATCTTATAGGCTTGACTAAACAAGCGGATGGCATAGATTCAAGATCAGACTGCACGTTCTGTGCAGTCTGATCTTAATCTATGCCGTCCGCAAAAGGCTCTGATTTCGCCTATCGCGTCGAAAGGGATAAGAGCTTGTCAGCGGTTGATAGTTTTGCTGATTCATCAAGGTCTTTATTCACCAACCATTCTTACGAACATACTTACTCGTAGTCTTATTCTCAAGACTTCTCAAGACTTTTCTATATTTGAAAGTAACACAACTTCTGATGAAAGCTGTCACAGAGATATGATGGAATTGATGTTGAAGACTAATCCATCCATCCATCCATCCATCCATCAATCAGTCAATCAATCAATCAATCAATCAATCAATCAATCAATCAATACGGACCCTGCTTAACAAAACCTAAAAAAAGGGGTAGGAGCACTTTATTTATGTATATCATCTTCGTGTGCAATTCGTCTTAAACCTTTCAATGTCATAGACAAAGAGCAGGGGGCTTTTTCGGACGGTATAGATCAAGACCAGACTGCACAAAACGTGCAGTCTGATCTTGGATCTGTACCGTCTACTTGTTCAGTTAAGCATATAAGATAAACATGTTTATCGGTTTCAGTGGAAAGAGGTCGAGTTTATATACAAGTCATCAAGAGCGGTCGCTTTTAACCCTTAGGCAGCTAAGCGTGACTCGCTGACCTTTTGCGGACAGTGTAGATCAAGATCAGACTGCACAGAACGTGCAGTCTGATCTTGGATCTACACTCTCCAATAAGGAGATATTGTTCCCCAAAAAAGTAACTTTGAAATAGCACAATTTGGGGTTTTAAAATCAACATGAACGTTTCATTTTAGTTATATAGCAGGTTAAGGGTTGCCTAATTGGCTCGGGAAAAGTTAATGTGTTAGAAGTTAAGACTTAGATATGCTGTATGGGGAAAGATAATGATTTATCTCATGAATGAACGGATTAGCGCATCTTCTGCAGTCATTACAACATGGATTAGCCCTATACGAAACAAAATCTTGAACTAGTCCAAATTCAAAGCATTTGCAGACGACAAATGAGGTTTGGCTGAATTGATGGAATTTGTCTTTCATAGGGTAGGAAACATTGTGGGAAAAGGAGAAAATGCTGGTTTCCAGCATTTTCTCCTTTACCCACAATGTTTTCAACAGTCTTTTTTTCTCGCGGTCGTTGAAGCCAGAACTGTGTGGTTAGGAGATTAAGACTGCTTTTGTCACTTATTGACAGTTGGCTTTGCGTATTGGAGATTGGACACGGCTCTTTCATGAATTGTCAGCAGAACAGAACAGAATAGAACTTTTATTTTCACCCAAGTATTTACAAAATACAGTCAAGGCAACATATAATATAAATATTATTATAGAAAAATCATGAAAAACTTCCAAGAAATTAAAGATATCTCGTTTTCAAATCCAGATTATAAAGTCATTTGTTGTGATGATTGTTTCTTCGAAAATTATCATTTACTGTGATAAGTCATATTCCAAATAGTCATAAGTTGCGATAAATCGTTTTTAGTTAACTGTGATTTTGTCAATTATGAGGCATGTCCTCTTATGCTACACTGCTATTTTTTTATTTCAAGGATCACAGTGGAAATGAGGGATTTATAACCCCTTTTTTGTGTCATCCTTTGTATTTAAATATAGTTTGTCATAATTTCATTATCATGTCCATTTTGTCTCATGTATAGTGCTTTTATGATGTCATATATTTTATACAGAAATAAATCTAATCTATCTATCTATCTGTCTGTCTATCTGTCTATCTACCTATCTACCTATCTATTTATCTATCTATCTTAGTTTTAAGATAAGATATGAACAAAGAAGATTGTGGCTTGGGCCTAACACTGATATTCTTTTCGTTTGGTGTTTTATACCGTATTCAGTTGTGTTTCACTTACCATTGACGTCAGTGCACCTATCCATTCGTTCCTTATGCGCAACACTCTTTTTAAGAAACTGGTTGTTTTCCAACTGTCAAAAGTCAAACGTTCAACAGTAAGATAGCAAAAAGTATCATAAATCCCCCTAAAGTGCGTGTATGAACTTTGATTCTTTAAGTAGTCACTTGTTGATTGATTGATTGTATGGTGTTTAACGCCGTTTTCAACATTATTTCAGTTATATCGCGGCGACCAGTGCACCTATTCATGCTCTCCTGGAGTTTCTTTTAGTAGTACTCCGCACAATATTCTTTCCAAGCCAGTGGCTGCTTTCCTACACAACCATCGTCGAAACAATGGTCAGCGGTGACAGAAGAATGAATCCTGTCGCTATGAATAACATCAATCCCCGAAAAAAATTTGCCGAGCAGGGAATCGAACCCACGACCCTCCTGTTCTCAAGTCCTGCACACTACCGACTGAGCCACGGGAGCTTGGTGTAGTCCTGTGAAGTTCATTTCATGATACGAAATGCTCATGTTGAACAGAATTGAAAGATATTTTACGCAATTTTCAGCAGAGTTTCAGTTAAATCACGGCAAAAAGCCCACTCACGCATCTGTATCCTGGATTTCACATTTTTCGTCTCGGAATTATAGTGCCTTCAACAATGACATTCTATGATTAAAATTCCTGCTCGGTGGAGTTTAAATCAGGGATCGATTTAAAATTAGTAAACCTTTCACCTCGTATAGCGCTACATAAAGCATTGGATTTGAATTTGGCTCGTATATACTTTAGGATGGAATACTAAACTTTGAAGCTTGAAAAACAAAGTAATTGAACCATGGTCTGTGAAAAGAGGGCTTAATGCATTTGCGAAAAGTATCGACCCAGGTCAGCCTGCGCAGTTCGCGCAGGCTGACCTGGATCGAAACTTTTCGCTATTGGTCAATTTTCTGTTTGTCAAAGGACCAATCTACCTCATGATTAAGTCGGTTATTCAAAAAAGTGGCTCCTATGGATCCATAATTATGTGATGACTTGGGCTAGTATCGTGTATAACGGAGATGCATTAAGCCCCCTTTTGCTAGAGCACGGCTCATATGAATTTGGCTCGTATATATTTTAGGATGGAAAATTAATATTTGAAGCTTTAAAAACAAAGTAATTGAATGTTCTGTGATAATTGGAGTTATGTGCATCTGCCAAAAGTATTGACCCAGGTCAGCCCGAGCAGATTGACCTGCGTGGAAAATTTTTTGCTATTTGGAAATTTTCTGAATGTCACAGGACCGTGGTACCTCCATATTTGGTCATTTTTCAGACCAAATGGATTTTATGGATCTCTAATTAATTGATGACTTACTTGGTATTTGTGCATGAAAGAGATGCATTATACCCCCCTTTCAAAAAGCATCGTTCAATTATATTTTGGCTGTGGTTCGAATCAACAATATTTAATTCATCTTATAATTACTTATTGATAAATGCATTCATGGCTGCATTAATTCGTAGATTCCTAACCCATCATTCATCTGTTTATTCATTTCAGAGATTTCGAACGATAAAGATTCCGGAAGAATCCCCGAATCACAACGTCAATGGCGAGCCGGTGTGCGTTTAAACAGCACATGACGTGAAAATCATTGGGAGGAGAAACAGTGCAATATTCTGTCTTCGATTTGTAAGGAGAAATAATTTAATCCATGCTAGAATATTTCAAAGGCGTTAAGAAACAAAAAGACATACGTTATTATAATCATGCCAATGTATCGTAAAATACAAAGACAGTATCTTCAGACTTTAATTTCGTCAAACAAATATAAAATGGAGCATGTAAAAAGGTATTAAACTGTAGACCCCTAAACATCTTAAAGACAGCAGGATAAAACAAAGTAATGAAATTTTAAATCTTTATTTTCAGGAAATTATCTTATTAAAACTTGAAGGGGATAGATCTTATAGCAACCGTTATGTTCTTTGAAGTCCTGTCTTAATTTCAAGTGCTCGAAAAAAATTTAACAACAAACTAAGGCGTGTTTGTAGCATAAGTCAATCGCCAAAGAAACGGTTTCTTCATCATAGAAGCAACTAACCATCGGGTGTATTTCTAGCATAAGCCATTCGCCAAAGAAACGATTTCTTTATCGTAGAAACAACTAACCAAGGCCTGAATTCACCTAGTTTCATTTTTTCTCTTATTCCAGATATTAGAAAGTAACACAACTTCTGATTGGCTAAACCATTTGGTTTAGCCAATCAGAAGCTGTGTTACTTTCAAATGTAGACAGTTCTTGAGAATAAGACTAGGAATGTTCGTGAGAATGATTGGTGATTACGGACCCAGATTACTTGTCAACCGATCATTCTTACCACTGTTTTAATCATAAAATTAAAGTCTGACTTTCTAGATATTTCAGGCAGAACATATAAACCAATCAGAAAGCTTCAAATCTATAATTAGAACTGAATTCAAAATGGCCTGAAACTGCCCTAGTGCCATTTTTATAGGTGCTATTTTGGCTGTCTATAAATAGAGGATTTAAAATTTTTGAAACAATCGATTGAAGTTTTGACGAGCATTTTATTGAACTCTTTACTATAGTAATATTTAGACTTGCCCAAATTGAAAACATTTGCAGATGACGAATAGATCTGATATGTGGCTCAAATGTTAACCTTTAGGCTGCTAAGTGCGACTTACTGACCTTTTCCGGACAGTGTAGATCAAGATCAGACTTTGATCTTTGATCTACACAGTCCGTTAAGGACATATTCCCCCCTCCCCCCCCCCCAAAAAAAAATACTTATGAAATAGCAAAATTTGGGTTTTAACTATCGGCTTAAACGTTTCGTTTCAGTTATTTAGCAGGAGAAGGGTTACGATTAATCTGTAAAAGGGTTGAAAACATTATTGAAAAAGAAGAAAATGCTGGTTACCAGCATTTTCTTCTTTTTCAATTATGTTTTCAAGAGTCTTCTTCTTAAGGTTCATCAAAACATGGAAATGTATGATAAAGGATTTAGCATAACTCGTGCAGGGTATTGGAACACCATTTTCTTCCATTTTTTGTTGATTTCCAACTGTTCAATGTTAATAGGTAGGGGAATAATTTTAATCTGAATAGATGCATGTAAATAATACTAGATATAAAACAATTTACAGCGAATATAATGAATGCTAATGGCATTATACTAAAATATGAAATTTATTAGACCAAAGTAAACATGTTTCTATATTTAGTAACAAACTCTGATTGGCTGAGACACTCTCTTTCTACATCGACGAGTTTCAGGACTTGTTTAGATGTAACACCAGAGCGAAATGCTTCCGGGTCGTATTTGTAAAAAGTAGTCCCACTTGAAATTTTGATACAAAGCGCTTCTGCTTCCTAATTTATCAGAAAAATGTGTTTCTGATGTTGATTTAATAAATTTTCGAGGAAGTGAACGTAATTCAGCTTTCTCTTTCAGTTTTTTTTTTTTCATTTCTGTACAACTAGTGAAGTCCTCTCTTTTACTCGGATTTTCCGATGGTAGATGTGTTTAGCCATTAAACTTTATTCCGAATTTGAACAAACCCGAGAAAGAAAGCTTTTGAAAAGATTGTGGGAAAAGGAGAAACTGCTGATAACCAGCATTTTCTCCTTTTCCCACAATGCTTTCTACCCTACCAAATACAGAAACCATCATTTGCGCCATATTCAATTTGTCCTCTGCAAACATTTCGACTGAGTCCTAGATTTTGTTGATTGGTAAAGAGTTGTGGAAGAATACCCAACAGATGATAGCTCGTGATGCAGCTTTTTCAACTTTAATGTAAGTGCGGTTTGACACACACTTTAGAGAAATAAACTGCAAAACTTCAGCTTTGTTAAGAAAGGAATTTCAGAGCGTCAAAGAGAGTTTTTTTTAACATATGTTCGATGTTCCAAAAAAAAAATTACCAGTGTGACACCTTTTAGCCTTAGCAAGGGAGATCACTGTTGACAGTTATGCACGTTACAGAAAATGAGTTAGTGCACCAACTTTGATTCATGGTCAATATCAGAACCATTCTTTAGGCTTCACCATCCTAATACGATTTGCTCATGACAAATCAAATTTCGCTCAAATGATAAAATTCATCTGTAAAAGAGTAAAAAATATTTTTCCACAATATTTTTCAAAAATCTTATAGACTCTGTGTTGAACGTCTTGCACACCGAATCGTACTGTTAAATGTAAACGTGTCTTTTCTTCCTCTCTCCCTCCCTTCCTCCCTTCCTTCCTAACCAATATATGATAATATGGTGTAAGGGATTGAAAAACTCAAGGGATTTGTTCTCATTTAAAACTGGAAACGACAATAGCGATTGCTTTGAAGGCCTTCAAAACATGAAATGCATTTTCTATCCGTCGTAATTTGTCCAACCTTGCAGCCGTTAGGGGCAACATTGGAATGAAGATACAAGAATGGTTATATAAGAATGGTTATAGAAATAAGGATGAAATGGGTTAAAAACTAACTTAAAACTGGCTGACAACAAGTATAGACGTATCTTGAAAGGGTAACAACGAAGAATTGTGGGTTTGGTAGAGACAATAAACACGTAATGTCAGGTATGCCATGGTGACATATGGAAACAATTTTGACATATTGTCTTCATTTCGAGCAAACACAAACCCTTCTCTTTCTGCTTGACGATGTATCAATCCTCTTTGAATTGATATATTAGAATTCACAACTTAAGAATTAGCCATGCTCTGGGAAAAGGAGGTTTAACGCAACTTCATGATGCATTATACTAAGCAAATAATCACATAATCATGGCGCCATTAAATCCATTTTTGACTTACAACCAGCTGAATTCCGAGGCAGTATGTCCTTGGACATGCAGAAAATTTACCATAGCAAAAAGTTTCGATACAAGTCAACCTGCGTGGACTATGTAGGGTGACCTTGGTCGATACTTTTTGCAAACTCATATACCCCTGTTTTCATAGCTCATATAAAAAGGACTTTCGTATTTTGAGTCCGTAAGGTAATGCCATTCTTATATCATAGAGTAAATAACCGACCGACACAGCGAACGGTCAATTTTTCAACAATCAGTCGGTCGTTTAAAGACGGAAAGTCAATCAATCGATTGATCAAATGATTGATCAAACGATCGATCGATCAAATGATCGATGGATCAATCAAATCAAATCAAACAATCAATTCAAATCAATCAAATCAAATCAAATCAATCAATCAACCAATCAACCAACCAATCATTCATATTCCAGTTTTCCAATGCCTGTACTCCGTATCATTATTACAAGTACAGCGTTAGCAATTTTTCTTCTCGCGACGAATGTCTTTAGATGTGGCTAATTGCTTATTGTTGCTTTGTATTTGATTATTGCCAAGCCTTTGTGGCTTATCAGATCGTTACTGTAGACGATGTTCTCTCAACTATTTGATCCTATCTTGATCAAAATGTGTTGCAGTCATAAAAAAGTTCCACATCTCAACTCTTTCAGCGTCAAATATTAACGTTAGTATATAAACTCGATCTCTACAGGCGGCTGAAAGTACAATCCACCGTGGCGAAGAAATCTGTTTGTCTTAAGGATAGGGCACCCTAATGGGATTCGTGTAACATCGCCTTTCATCGCCAAAATCGCACGGATTCGGCTATGACGCGGGTAAACCGTAATCGATGCCGAGAACCAGTGTGTATGGGCCGATCGATTACGGATTACCCAAGTCGTTGCCGAATCCGTTCGGTTTTTCGGCGATGAAGGGCAATGTTTCAAGAATCCCATTAGGGTGCCCTATCCTTAAAGTCTTGAATAAACAAGCAGATGTGGTGACCGTGGTTGTGAGGTAGAGCGTTGGCCTCGTATCCATAAGGTCCCGAGTTCGATACCCGGGAGCGGGTGTCAACTTTGAGATTGTTCATTGGCCCACACATCCGGCGCGAGTACTGGTGTAGTTCCCAGGAAGCAGAATCGAGAGAGATTAGTGTAAGTTGTAAGAACTTGTTTCTCAATCGATGTAAAATGAATATGTTTAAACTAACAAGCGGATGCGATATAATCAAGATCAGACTTCACTTTCTATGCAGTCTGATCTTTGTCTCTACCGTCTGCAAAAAGCTCTGATTTCGTCTATGGCGCTGCAAGGGTTCAATCTTAAGCTGCTGAGCGCGACTCAAGGACCCTTTGCGGACAGTTTAGATCAAGATCAGACTGCACAAGTCGTGCAGTCTGATCTTGGATCTACACTGTCCGCTAAGGAGATATTTTCCCGAAAAAATAACTTTGAAGTAGCAATGATTGGGTTTTTACTATCGACTTGAAAGTTTCATTTTAGTTATTTTGCAGGTTAAGTGTTTAACACATGGTTGGTTATATTTGGGTCTAAGCACGTCAAACAAAATACGATCACAAAGCCAGAGATAGGAACGAATAGTCCTCTACATGTGCGGGTAAAGTGTCACAGTGGAAAATAGGAGGAATTGCTTATTCGACTGGGTCATTTTTATTGTGCTGTCATCTGCATTAACGCTTATCCTAGTAAATAACTTAAATGTAACTTTCAAGCCAATGGTAAGAACCAAAATGTTGGTATTTCAAAGTTATGGGTGCTGAAGAAGTATCTCCTTATCGGACAGTGTAGATCAAGATCAGACTGCACGTTCTGTGTAGTCTGATCTTGATCTACACTGTCCGCAAAAGGTCCGTGAGTCGTGCTTAGTAGCACTGGGGAAATGGATTATTATTGCCGAACCTTGTAGCTCAGGACTTGTCGACCACAGGGTCGCTGGTTCGAATTCCCAGCGTGACAAATTTCTTTCCGAGGCTTAATGATAGTCATTGCGATAGGATTTATTCCTCTCCCAACGCTGATCATTGTTTCGACGATGCTTATATTGGAAAGTAGCCAGTAGCTGGGGAAGAAAATTGGGCGGAGTACGGGTAAAAGAGACGTATAGATCCAAGATGAGGTTGCATTTTTTGTGCAGTCTGATCTTAATCTATGTCGTCTACAAAAGCATCTTTTTGTATCCTATGGTGCTGTGTACTTCACGTAACAGTATGTTGTTTGCACACACACACACACACACACACACACACACACACAAATCCCCCTCCCCCACCCCCTTACTTTGTGTGTGTGTGTGTGGGTGCAATACGATCTATACGATACGCATGAAGTTCGATTTTCATGTTGGTAGCTGAAAAGCAGGTTGCAAAAAAATGTAACCAGCATTGTTTGGGTATCAATGACAATTCTCCACGAAGAATTGGTAGAACATACTCCTGGAAAACATGGGTTGGTGAACTGGCCGCCATGTTGTATCTGAAATAATGTTAAAAACTGTGCTTAATACCAAACAAACAAACAACTAGCTACATCTTTTCTCCTTTACTTGTTTTGGTCATTAGACTGTTACGATACACATACATAGTCAGATTTTCGTGTAGGTATATTTCAGCGACGATAATATGTCACCCGTTCGGAATCGTTCGTTGCAAATCTACGCAAACGCATGCGTCATAAAAGTGCTTTATTGACCCTTTGCCTTATCCACGTTGTTCAACTTTCGCGTTCTTTATTTTGCATTTCATACAGTCTAAATTCGCGCGGTCGTATTTACCGCTTAATAGCCGAATACGGCTACTCACGATGACCTCCGAATCACCTATTCTGTCTCAACCTAAACCGCTTGGTTTAGCCAATCAAGAAGTTGTGATACTTTCATATGTGGAAAATTCTTGAGAATTAGATTAAGAGTGTACTTGAGAATGGTTGGTGAGTACAGGTGCAGGTGAGACACTATCGCCCGTAACCTATATCTGAGAAGCAGGTCGCGATGACACAATGCTAGCAGCATTGTTTGGATAACAATGACAAAACTTGTCAGCAATTATGTCGGATATAACCAGAAATCGGACATTTATTCGGCACCAGTTGTTTGTTTATTACCTCCCCGAAACAGATTTACTGCAATCGATTCCGGAAGCATCACTGTAATATGTTGATAACCAGCATAAATTTAGGTTAGATGCATAACTACACGGGAAAACCTTGTTGTAGACGGAGAGATTGCTTGTTATAAGCAATTTCTCTCTTTTTTTTTATCAATGTTTTCAAACGCGGTTTGCTAAGACTAAAACTGTTGTGGAGAGGGGAAGGGGATAATGTTTTTTGCGACATCCTGTTGCCATTACTCCAACCACTGTTTTTTTTTTTATCGTTTCGTTGCAAACATGTGTTAACGTACATGAGACGTAAATAATGGCAACACAAGAAAATTGTAAAGAAAATTGCCAGCTGAGCAAAAGTTAAGGTTAAAATTATAAAAAGTAAATACATTTGGTGTTACATATGTATGATCTGCATAATAAGTCTTGGGATTTGTGCAAAAGAAACGAAAATAATGTACTTTTTACAAAAAAATGCCTTGGACTGTCGTAAACATGTTTTTGGGGTGCACATTGTCCAAGGCGGGTGGGGTGTAGTTTTACTCCATGGACAATTTCTGGGCGGCAGTTTTCTTGGGTCGAGGTAATTGTTTGAACTGGCGGGGAGGGGGGTGGGGAGGGCTTGATGGCAAAAGGGGAGTGGCAACTTTGGGCACTGAGTCCAGAAACTCGGTACTTAACGCATGTACAAATATAAATGTCGACTTACTTATTAGCTGGGTGAAAGAAGCGCGATCAACATTAATAAAGTAAACACGGATACTGTTCCATCTGCTTTTGTAGTAAATAAGTGTATATGAATCACATATTCTAACATGACACGTGAATTCGGCTCTATAAACACAGTGCAACGAAAGCGTGGTAAAATCTACGTTATTCTATGTAGAGTGACGTCATTCTGTATAAAGTAAGTAAGTGAGTTATTCAATGGACTATAATCTTCATCCGCGTTTTTACTCTAAGTATGAACTTGTTTTCCTTTGATTAAGAGTGGGTCATGTTAGAATCGAAATAATCTTTCTATCGTGGTTTATCGTTCAATAAACCACGTTGTGAGTTATGAGGCGCATTAAATAACCCACTCGGGCTATCGCCCTCGTGGATTATTTATTATACCTCATAACTCACAACCGTGGTTTATTGAACGATAAACCACGATAGAAAGAAGATTATTTCTTAAATTATGCATGTTGGCAGGCACGTAAACTTGTACAGAATACACTGTACTACAGATTTCTTTGTGCAGGCGATCCAACTTCTGAGAAATTTTGTCTTTGGTGCTGACACAAGATCCGCAACGTATTAACATTCTATTGCTAAGGTTCTCATCCGGAAATGCGAGGACTCATTATTGTCAACTAAATGCAACGCTGCAATGAAAAAGTAAACCAACTATTTCATAATGCCACTAATTCTTTTGCTGTCTATAAAACTCAAAAATGTAAGTTTTACGATAGAAGATATTAACCTCTACAGATAAGAGTTAATTTATGCAAAGTCTCTATAGAAATGATGTAATTGATGTAAAGTGAGTCTTTTCTCAACTTAGAAAAAAAAAAAAAAAAATTAATCTACAATTTTGGGTTAATTTCTTACTTGAAAATACTAAGAATAGCCAGCCTAGAAAGTCTCAGCCAATAAGCTAACACGTTTTGATGATCATCATTAAAACAAAGTCAATACAGATCAGAACATATTTCTTTTTTTGGCGTAGCTGATTACGCTACCGCTTGACACATGTATACAGGTACATCCATTGCTACCGCTAATCTATTTCTCGCGGCGCTTATTCACATCAAAGCAAATGAACATGATTGGGATAATTCATTTGGCATACTAAATGGTAGTTTGATATATTTAAACCATTACTGTATGTCTACATGTATTTTAAGAAATATCAATTTTAGCAGCAACCGCTTCTTTTCCAACGACGATTTGGATTATCATCTGATCTTAAAAAATATTTCTAACTGAAAAATCCCATTTGCCATAATATGAGAAACAATGCTGGCCAGGTTACTTTACATGATATTTCAGGTTTCTAAACTCCCTGGTTCTTAGCATCTTTAGCACATTCATTACAAACGTCTCAGCCAATCAGAAAACAGATCTTTAAATTTTGAATAAGACCCTTTTTTTTTTTATAATTGGTTAATTGACGTTGCTCACCCACTTATCCTTGACCAAACAAGCCCATGTTTTAACTTCTCTGAGAAAGAAAGCTCCTGAAAACATTATAGGAAAATTTGGTCTTTCAAAGACAAGTTTCACCATATGAGTCACATTTGGTTTATCGACTGCAAATTCTTTGCATTTGAACTACTGATCCGTATACAGTTAAATGCTAAACATGTTATGAGAAAGATAATTCTAATCAAAGTTAATTACAGTGTACAATTTATCATCTGATTAGTACGGTTGCATTCATGGGTATTCATATTTCATTTATGTACCTATTGATTGTCTGACTAGAACACGGAGATTATTTTTTTTAATAAATATACAAAAAAGCAGAAAACGGTTTCCGTATCACGTACGTTCTCTGTAAAGGTTTTTCCATGTCACGCATTTACTCTGTGTAGGTTTTTCCGTGTCACGCTTGTACTTTGTGTAGGGTTTTCCGTATCACGCATGTACTCTGCGTAGAACATCGTGCTCACGGACTACCTCTATGTAGTCACGTTCGGGTCTTTCAGTCAAATCCAGAAAATGTGCGACTCTCGGATTTTTTGTTATTTTATTCATTTGTGCTGCTCTGTGTGGTCGGATCAGGTATTTTGAGGTTCGCTTCGAGTTCGACATTCGATCTCATCCGATACGGACCTCTATTCACACGCAACTCGTCCTGATCCGACCACGCACACAGCTGCAGACTTTCGGAAATATTGCATTTGTATACAGATTGTACCCAGAACTTTATCCAAGCTATGTGCTACATTGTAATCAAAGCTTTCAATTGTATCCTTTATCTGTATCAAAATTTTATACCTGTATAGTTGTTAAAATATAGCATTTTGTTACACTGTTTTTCAATAGTATTTACTGTTAGAGCTACCACAGCTGTGCTACTTGATTTTATCTATTGTATAATCTTTAAAATGTTGATGTATATTATTGTTCATTGTAAATAGCTATTGTTTAAATAAAGGTGTAGAGTAGTACACAGTTATCTCCCTTGATTGTTTTGTACACCACTATTAATTATAAATCTTTGGGTATAGGGTGTTTTACGCCGTTTTCAACATTGTTTCGATAATATCATGGCGGTCAGAGCATCTAACCATGCTTACATAAAGTTCCTTTTACCAGTACTTCGCACAAAATCCTTTCCAGGCCACTGGCCCCTTTCCCAAAAAATCATCGTCGAAACATTGATCAGCTGTGAAAAAGAATGAATCTTGTAGCAATGCCAATCAGCAAACCTCGAAAAGAAATATGCCTAGCCGGGATTAAAGCCATGGTCACCCTGAAGTCCTTGACGCTACCGCCTGTGCTAGCATGGTTCGGCAATAATAAATCTACGACAGACTTTGTTAGACAAGCGGTTATCAGCTCTTTTACACTTGTATTAGACGTTTTTGTTTTTTTTCCTCGGTGAAGGTCTGGGAGTCTTATGTGGATATTTTCTACAGATAACAACGTACATCGGACGGTGAAGACGCAAATTGAGACCGTCCAATCCTTACAGTTTAATCTTAATCTACACACTCTGCAACACAATCTTATGACATGCTGAATAATATCGCCCATAAATTTCTGAACAAGAACTACTTTTTCACAGGTAGTGTCCGAATTCAATTTCTTAACAGTCGACAAAATATTAAAATGGTCCAATTTAAAAAGAAATTGGCCTACAACACTCGAAAAGGGGTATTCGGACATCTGCGTAAAGTGTCGTTCCGTTTTTATGCAATTTTCTGTTTTGCGCAAGTCTACTGTAGCACAAAATCTAATGTAGTTGTAAAGTGTCGTCTCGGATTAGCTTGCGCGGACTGCGCAGGCTGATCCGAGACGACACTTTACGCAATTGTCCGAATGCCCCTTTTCGCGTGTTGCAAGCCAATTGCAGACGAAAACTCACGAGTAACTCAAATGATAGAATTTGCGTATAAAGCGGGATAAAACATTATGGGAAAAGGAGACAATGCTGGTTTCCAGCATTTTTTTCCTTTTCCTACAATGTCCTTAACAGCCCGCTTCTAGGACATTAAAACACGCAATTGTTTGATGAAGAGTTAATGTTTAACGATTTCAAGAGTATTTATAGCATCATTTAGTTATTCTTACTTCGCCACAGTCGTCACCAGCCATAGTTTCATCGAAAACTAATCATACTTTGGACAGAACAACATCTTTGCAAACGTATGAAGCCTGAACAAAGTGTTACGTATTTGAAGGTAGATTTAAATGATGAGGTGCTTTTTTTTCTAGTATTTGTTCAGCCTGAAAAGTCAAAGTGGAGGGTGGTGAGACTTATAAGCGATAAATCTCAGGACGTCTCAGGAGTGCAAGTTAAGTCTAACGACTATCGAACGAAAAACTTACTGATAGTTGACGTTGAACAAGGGTCTCGTGTTACGGTGGTTTACACCGAACACATTAAAGAACCAGGCATAACTTGTTTGGTTTCATCTTGTATCTTGCACTATCCCTAACAACATCAACTGACTAGCAGCAACAGAGGGCGTCGCCTGACATACCGGGTGTCTCTATCTGTCGTATGTATTCTGTCATGTGGATTGTTAATGACGTTGTGCATGTTTGGCAGTCTGGTTACATAGGTTTTGCGTTTTTTTATACGGCTGTTGATCGTAAGACGGTGAAAAGAATCCAGATAATAAAGGTTATAAATATAATAACTGACTACACGACTTATTGTCTTGCTTGATGGAAAAACGTTTGGCAATTAACCCTTATCCTGCCAAATAACTAAGACGAAATTTTCATTTTGGGGAATAATATCTCCTTGTCGGACATTGTAGATCCAAGATCAGACTGCACGTTCTGTGCAGTCTGATCTTGATCAACACTATCCGCAAAACGTCAGTGAGTCGCGCTTAGCAGCCTAAGGGTTAACGAGGCAGTCTGCTACAAAGCTTGTGGAAGGACGGATAAAAAAGCAATGGTATATATAATTTAATTGATTGTTTTTGTTTATTTATTGTCGGCATCGGTTACCAAGATGGGAGACGCCCCAAGAAGGCTGTTATTCATTATAAAGCGGATAGTGCAAGACACAGGTCGAAGCACATCCTTAGTTACGCCCAGTTCTTTAACGCACAGGTTGTCTAGCACCGTGACATGGAACCTCGGTTTAAATAAGGTCTCCGAAAGACTGTCAGTGTTATTTTTAGTGTGCCAGCCCTGGAGCTCGAACCAACACCCCTCAAGGGTTATGGAATTCGTCGCTCACAAGTCACATAATCTACCACTTGAGCTATTTTGGCTGGTCGATGTACACAGCTTACCCCCAATACTGCAGTATTTATGGAGTGTAGACAAACACTGTGAGACATGGACTCTAACAGCAGAGCTAGAGAAAAAGACAGAAGCTATAGAAATGAGATGCTTTCGAAGACATTTTGGCATCTCATACAAAGATCATGTTACAAATGACAAAGAGAGGAACAGAACAAGGCATGCTATTGGGCCCTATGAAAATCTTCTCACCACTATGAAAAAGCGCAAACTGAGATGGTATGGGCACATAAAAAGATCAACAGGACTTGCATAGATGATCCTACAGGGCACTATATAAGGAGGGAGAAGGACAGAAAGACAGAAAGAGAGTCGTGAAGACAAAATAACGGAATGGACAGGTTTACAGTTGGGTTAAGCCCTTCGTAAAGGCTGAAAATAGAGAAGGATGGAGAAAAGTGGTTGCCGATCATCCTTGGTGCCCCAACGGTCATCTAGACTAAGGGATAAGTGAAGTGAAGTAAAGACAAAGATCCAAATGCGCCATTCCCAAATTGTATCAGTTCTTTCGCATAATTGGCCTGCAACACGCGAAAAAGGACAGTCGGACATTTGCGTAAAGTGTCGTCTCGGATCAGCATTCCGCGCAAGCTAAACATAAAGGTGACATTCCATTTTTATCTAATTTTCTGTTTTGCGCAAGTCTAGTGTAGCACAAAATGTAATAAAGTCGGAGAGTGCCGTTTCGGATTAGCCTGCGCGGAGTGCGCAAAAGTCCGAATGCCCTTTTTCGCGTATTGCAGGCCATATAAGGATAAGGATCGTGCTTGAAAAGCAGATTGGGGGAGAAATTATTGGCGAAGGGAAAAACCCGTTTAAGATCAGTCCCCTTATTCACCAATCACTCCTAAGAACGTTCTTAGTCTTGTTCTCAAGAATTTTTTAAAGTTGAAAGTTTAGCCATTCAGGAGTTGTGTTACTTTTCAAACCTAAAATTGGACTAAGAACGTTCTTTAGAATAGTTGGTGAATACAGGCCCTACTAACACGACTGTTTACCGAGACTTGTAAGTGTTTCGCTTAAGTTGACCTATTTCATCAAAAACACATGTATCACTCCTCTTGTACAATGGCAACAGATGGTCTTTAAAATATCATTGTCAATTGTCAGCAAAATGATATACGAATAAGATAAACGGTAAGCGGAAAATAAATGAAATCCCAGTTATTGCGCTTTCAATGTTGAAGGTCTGGGTGTATCACAAAGGATCAAAGTGCGTAAGTCTAAGGTTAGAAGAAACCTTCTGGCCCATATGGGTCTGAATTCACCAATCATTCTTCAAAACATTCTTTGTCTTGTTCTCCAAGATTTTCAAAGGTTGAAAGTAACACAACTTCTGATTGGCTAAACCAAACGGTTTAGCCAAGCAGAAGTTATGTTACTTTCGAATTTAGAAAATTCTAGAGAAAAAGACTGAGAACGTTCTTAAGAATGGTTGGTGAATACAGACCGATGTTTCATTCTATTGTATAAACACCATTTTATCATCAGTTTACCGGCTTTCCTTTCAATCTGTTTATAAATACACCCACACATTATTTGTCAATCTAGTTTTGCCAGTATGGTTTACCCATGAGACCCCCGACTTTCAGTGTAATTAATCGATCAGTTCGGCAGTTCCTCCTCCCGCCCGTACAGCCAGCCGGAAAGCGAGCCGATCAATCATCCCATCTTTTAGGTCATTCAACCAGCTAGTCTGCAAGCAAGCCAACAATCAAGAAAGCCAGGCAGCGAGCCAGACAGTTGATAAGCCGACTAGTCAGCCAGCCAAACTGTAAGGTAGGGAGTTAGCCAAGCCGTCCACCATATAGCAAGCCAGCAAAGTCAAACAGCTTGCCAGTAATCTAGCCAGGCAATCAGCCAACAACCAGATTGTCCAATATGTTGCAAGCCAGTCAGAAAGCCAGCCAGTAAAGAAGCCAGTTTGTTATTCCTATCAGCATGTATACCTAAACAGATGTTAAAAAATTGTGTGAAACACCAAACACCAAACAAACGGAAAACAAAGAAATCACGACAGCACATGTGAAATCGTGTGAAATCAGTTGTATCATTTGGGCTGCAACATACGAAAAGGGGCATTCGGACATTTGCATAAAGCGTCGTTCCGGATCAGCCTACGCAGTCCGCGCAGGCTTATCCGAGACGACACTATCTGTTTTTAGGTTATTTTCTGTTATGCACAAGTCTGCTGTAGGACGAAATCCAATGTAGTCGTAAAGTGCCGTCTCGGATTAGCCTGCGCGGACTGCGCAGGCTGATCCGAGACGACACTTTACGCATATGTCCGAATGCCCCTTTTCGCGTGTTACAGGCCATTTTAAACCCATACACCATTCAACCATGTCTTTTAACAACCTTAAACAAGAAGACTTTTGAAAACATTGTAGGAAGAGGAGAAAATGCTGGTAACCAGGATTTTCTTCTTTTCCATCAATGATTTCTTCCCTTTCAACAACCTGATCATTTGAGCCACACTTTATTTGTCGTCTGCAAAAGTTTTCAAAAATGAAACGTCTAAGATTTTGTCGCCTGCTGCAGTGTTGACTCTAAAACATAAGACAAAGTTTTATAACTCTAAATTGAGAGAACTAGCAGACGACATACATGTATTCAAAGTAGCTCCTATGACGGGCTATGTCTTTGAAAGAGAATAAGCAATTGTGGGAAAAGGAGAAAATGCCGGTTACCGGCGTTTTTTTTCCTTTTCCAACAAAGTTTTCAAAAGTCATCTTCCCAAAGGTCGTTAAAATTCCGGATTGTGTGGTACAGGGTTAATAGCGCATGATAATGACTTGTTGGCATCGATTTTCATGGGCAGACATCATCAATAACAGCAGAGAGTTAACTCGTTACCAGACGATAATGTCTTAGACCCGTTCAAATTGTAAGCATTAGCAAACGACAGATACAAAGTGCATACAAATATGGAATTTCTTAATGAAAGTGTTTGAAAACAATGTTACCAGCATTTTCTCCTTTTCCCACAATGTTTTCAAAAGGGATAGTCCAGTATTTTAAGGGTGTGTCAGTAATGATGCACTTTACTAACATTCCATTTTTTCCACAATGCAGCTGTTTTGGAGTGTCTTGAAGCACAAGATGTTGCCTTCATCTAAGAAGATATTCTACAGGTTTAACATCAATTGGCCAAGTGCACTGAAATTCGTAAAGACTACGTTACAGAAAAATACAAGATAAATGACACCCCTTCACGTATTCCAGGCAAGACCTAGAACTTTTTGAAGTGCCCCCGTGACTAAAATAAAGTCTAAAGCGTCTTTAAACATCAAACGTATTAGATCGAAAACTTGTTTAGTCTCCAAAGAGAGAGAGAGAGAGAGAGAGAGAGAGAGAGAGAGAGAGAGAGAGAGAGAGAGAAAGAATTGGTTTCAACACAAAGGCTGATACAACATGAAACTATATTTCTAAAAAAAAATATTACGATTTACAACTGAGATCCTGAGTGGCTCAGCGATTGAGACATTAGTTTTGTAATCAGGAAATCTTTGTTCCATTCACCCTGAAAGCCCCGGTCATGTTATCATCTCCTTGGACAGGGCTTGGCAGATCCCGGGTCATGCACAGCAGAAACGCAGGACACATGATTATGTGGTCTGTCGTCGTCATAAGTCAGCAGCACTGATGAAAATGGACTAGAATACCATTCACACAAACAAACGAGCCACTCTCTGGCAAAAAGGGGCTCAATGCATCTCCTTAATGCATTATACCAAACATTTCATCTCATAATTGTGGATCCAAAAAATCCGTTTTGCTTTAAAACTGACTGAATCTAGACGTAAAATTGCAAAAAGTATTGATTCATGTCAGCCTGCGCGAACTGCGCAGGCTGACATGAATCGATACTTTTTTCAGATGTATTAAGCCCCTTTTTCACAGAGTATGGTTCAAATAAAGATTGATTCGAACTTAATGATTCAATCCTTCAACTGATAGATAAATGAACATTTTCAAGCAACAGTAAAAGCCGAAATATTCCAATTACAACAATATTTTCCGAGGAAAAAAACCTCACCGTTTCGGACAGTATAGATCCAAGATCAGACTCACGATATATGCAGTCTCATCTTGATCTACACTGTTCTCAGAAACGAACTTAGTCTAGCTAAAAAGCCCAAGGATTTAATCGCTATTTTGTACGATTTGTATCGGGTCCGATAAAACTACTTTCACAAGATGATATTGCGCTGCGGGAGAGCTCTAATGTAATAATCAATGGTAAAATATGTCTTAGTTAACAACAGTTTTTTTTTTCTTAATGCTAACCTTTACAAATTCAATAACCCTTAAGCTGCTAAGCGCGACTCAATGGCCTTTTGCGAACAGTGTAGATCAAGATCAGACTGCACAGAACGTGCAGTCTGATCTTGGATCTACACTGTCCGATAAGGAGATATTTTTTTCCAAAAAGAAACTTTGAAATATCCAAATTCATGAATTTACTCTCGGCTTGAAAGTTTTATTTAAGTTATCTAGCAGGATATGGGTTAACCTATGAACAAACAGTCTCGTATTTTACAACCTTGATGCAGAAGGCTTCAAAAACATTGTGGGAAAAGAAGAAATTGTTTGTACTCATCAATTTCTCCTTTTCACAGAGTGTTTTCTACTCTGCCAGTGAACAGCAAATTTGTACCAATGTATAATTTGTTCACAAAACCTTTTCTTTTTGGAAGGCCGAGCCCGGTAGCACAGTTGGTAGCGTACAGGACTCAAGAATAGGGGGTCGCTGGTTCGATTCCCGGCTCGGCAAATTTCTTCCCGAGGACTGATGATAGTCATTGCAACAGGATTCATTACTCTCCCACCGCTGACCATTGTTTTGACGATGATTATGTGGGAAAGTAGCCTGTGGCTTGGAAAGAATATTGTGTGCAGTACTGGTAAAAAAGAAACTCCGGGAAAGCATGGATAGGTGCACTGGCCACAGCTATATAACTGAAATAATGTTGAAAACGGCGTTAAACACTATACAACCAATCAATCAACTAGTTTTGGAGGAGTCTAGATTTTAGCGTTTTGAAAAGGGTTAAAGCTTTGCATTTAGTGTGGCTCCAAGTCAAGACTGGACTTTTTGTGCAGTCTGATTATGATCTACGCTACCCGCCATTTTGAGAAAATATTGCTCAAATAATTTTTGGATCTATTGACCTGATTTTATAAGTCACACTTTCTTTTTTTAAACATAGAACAGAACATAACATATATTTATTTATGACTTGAACACAAGGTACATCGTCAATTATACAAATTTGATATACCAACAGTTTCACATAGGTCAAAGCAAGTAAAGGACTATAATAGCAATGAAAACAAGAATGAAAGAATCCAAGTCATCTGAAATAACCCATTAGACATTCGTTTAGAACCTTTAGAACGCAGCTTCTACGACATAAATATGATGCTTTAAAAATGCGTGGATCAGGATCAAACGGCAAAGAACATTTCACTTTTTCGCTTTAACTTTCAGTGCAGTCTGATCATTGGATCTACGTCGCCCATAAAACTATTAAAGTTGCCATTGGCCGCGGGGAAAAAAAAAAACAAGCATCCATTATGTTATTTTTTACCTGATTTGAGAAGTTCAGTTCATTTACTAAAGGTCATCTTTAATTAAATGCTCTGCTATCTCTAACACTAACTACACGACCATATTTCAGAATAATCAGTACTGCAGATTATCAATCATTTGTGACCTTCAACACGCGAAGTGGGGCATTCGGACATTTGCGTAAAGTGTTGTCTCGGATCAGCCTGCGCAGTCCGCGCAGGCTAATCCGAAACGACGCTTTCCGTTTTTATTGTAATTTTCTGTTTTGTGCAAGTCTACTGTAGCCACAAAATCTAATGTAGCCGTAAAGTGCCGTCTCTGATTAGCCTGCGCGGACTGCGCAGGCTGATCCGAGATGACACTTTACGCATAAATCCGACTGTCTCTTTTCGCGTGTTGCAAGCCATATAGCTCAAACAGCGAGGTTTGTCTTTGAAAGAGTACCAAATATCGTTTAAAAAATGCTTGGGTGACCAGATTTTTGTTATTGTCCAATGATGCTATCAAAAGCCCAGGGCTGCGTTTCAATAAACTGCGTAGATCTACGCAAATTATTTCGGATTGTATATACACATATTTACGATCCTTGTTTTACCCAAAGGTATGAGCTTGCTGAAATTTATGCAAATGTTTACCCAAATCGTAAAGATAAGCAGTTTTGGTGAAACTTGTTTACAGACTTGATGCTTGCTTTCCTAAACTGCGTACGCAAATTTCGTGCGCACGCAGTGTAGTGAAAGATAGCCCAGTGTCGTAACAACGGAAATATTTTGGAATATTTCGGTACAGGGTTAAATGGTGATTAATGGGCTAGCCAATCAGAAATTGTGCTACTTTCTAAATCTAAAATAAGACTAAGAACGAAACTAAGAGTGGCTGGTGAATACGGACTCAACTTAAGTTTTCCGGAAAGCAATTATCACGAGTAATTGATCGAAGTCGTAAGAATTGCTTTTACAATCGATCTATAACAAATAAGTTCAAAGTAATGCCATAAATCAAAATGCCTTGCAAGAGCCGACCCGTAGATTTATTCTGTACTTATGAAGTTAACGCTAGTATATGACTTCGAAAGGCTTGCAATAATTGCAAACAGTGTTCAATTTGTCCAATTTTACCTCTTTATTTTGAACAAAGCTGGCTCTTGACCCACTTCTTAGTATCAGTTTCGAATAAATAGACAATAATTTGTAGACATGTTTATTCTGTTGGCCCATGTGGGTGATGATGAATTTGCGTTTATTTATCGTCGCCACCGGTTGCCCATATGGGCGACGCCCCCTGAAGGCTGTTAGTATTGTTACGAGGGATAGTGCAAAAACATGACGAAACCCATCCTAAGTTACGCCTGGTTCTTTAATGTGCTCGGTGTATAGCACCGTCACACGGGACCGCAGTTTAACGTCTCATCCGAAAGACTATTAGTAATTTTAGATGGCCAGCCGTGAGAATCGAATCCACACCCTCAACTGACCCGAAACATCACGTTCACGAGTCCTACGCTCTAACAATTGACCTTTACGGGCTTGTCAGCCCATGCGGGCGTTTTAAGGAGCCAATTTATAACACCATGGGTTGCTTATACCCCGCGGCGCTTTTTCACACCTTAAAAATGGATATGATAAGGATAGGCCTTTTTTTGTACTACTGGTAATTTGATATTTTTATGCGTTATCCTATAACACATTATTGTACAGTCTACATGTATTTTCAGACACATTGGCAGCAACTGCTTTTTTCCCAACGATAAGTGGATTAACAATTAATGTTGAAAATAAAAGGTATATCAAATGAAAATGTTCCACTTTTCAACAATATCCATACAAAACAATGAGCAATAAGAGACAAATAATGCTTGGCTATTTTTCATTAGTGCTCTTCGTATATCTGCTTCACCAATGAAGAGCTTCGATATTCATATTCCACTGCTTCTTTAGGCAGTTTATCTTTTTTTTTTTTTTTTTTAAAGAAGTTAAGGCTGTATCTTTGAGCCATGCTCTGTAAAAAGGGCGTTTAATGTATCTGCAAAAAAGTATCGACCCACGTCAGCCTGCGCAGTCCGCGCAGGCTGACCTGAATCGAAGCATTTTGCAGTTTGTAAATTTTCTTCATTTCAAAGGGCCAGTTTACCTTATGATTTAGTCGGTTGTTAGACAAAATGGATTTTCGCTTTTATGGACCCATAATTGTATGTTGACATGCTTGGTATCACGCATCACGGAGACACATTAAATCCCCTTTTGTTAGAACATTGCTTATTTATATTAGCCAGAATTACCAGAATTTTTACTTTATTGTTTTTGTCAAGATACAAGGGCTGATTGATAAGTTATGAGCTTCATAGTTTTAATTTCATGTAAGGGTTTTACTTTTGACAACATGTTGCATTTTATTATATTCTAATCAGTGAATTACTGGGACTTCACAGTGAATAACACCACTAGTGATGATATGATATCATCATCAGTGACAATATAGTTTTAAAATGTTTGCCGGAACTACTTTTTCCTACATTGCTCATATTGTACCATTCTTGATAATTATTAGAACAAAAAAGGGTGAATTAGGAATATAATAAATAGGACAATCAACTTGTTAAGTGTGTGATATTAAAAATCTGTCACTCGAATGGGGTTTGATGCAGTTAAAAAACTCGTCGGACGAGTTTTTTAATCGCATCAAAACCCATTCGAGTGACAGATTTTTAATATCACACACAACCAGTTGATTATCCTCTATATATTTCACCGTAATCCACTTCAGTAACTGTATACTTTTGCCAGTGATGTTTAAGGGCCTCAATGCCACTGTCAAAGAAATCCTTTTCTTGACCGTTCAGAGATTCCTCATGTCATCTTCGACGGCATCATTTGACCAAAAGCGAGTACGGGAAATGGAAATAGCCTTTTTCGATTTTGGAAATAACTGAAAGCCTGGTGAAGCGAGATCAGGCAAATAAGGCGAATGCTCAGTCGATTCAAAACCTCAAATGTTAGTGACAGCCATGGTAATGACAGACTTGTGAACAGGGGTATTGGCCTGGTGGATCAACACAGATTTACCGAATTTTCCGCAGCGCTCGAGGTTTATATTTTCTCATAACTGCCTAAGATGTGATGCATAATGTGTGCCATTGATTGTGTGTCCCTTTGTAGTTAATCATCCATTAGCATACCAGAAAACAGAGATCATAGCCTTTTCAGCTGATGTAACAGTATTTGCCTTCTTTGGCGGAGGTACATCAGGTGAATGATGGACCATCTGTAGTCACAAAACTCTGCAGAAAGTTAGCAAGATCTGCCTCTAAAGGGTTTAGATTAGCACGCGACAAAGTCTGCCTGATGTGCTTCCGATCAACTGTCTGAAGCCTTGGTACCAAACGGACCGACAGTTTTCTCATTGCAAGATCTTCCGTACGAATAGAATGTACTCGTTCCTGCATGTAAAATCCCTACGGTACAGACTATTCGTCTATCTATAATAATTAATATTGCTTGAACCCCTGGGTTATGTTTCTAGAACAAAGAAATTAGTCTCATATTTACATGTAGCTCAAATTCTTTAACCGACTCATTTTCCAACTCATGTTGAGTTTGTTATTTGAGACACATTTCAGTAACATTAACAGACTTTAGTAACGTCCTCAAATGCTGGGCTGACACAATGTTTAAGACTCAACTTAGCAAAATAAACAGACTTAATCAAGTTAATATAATAAAGTTCATTATTTTGCTGAGATGAGTCTAAATCGTTGTGTCAACTCGCCTGTCAGCCATTACACTATCATAGACTATACTGACCATTTCTGGGGTTGCGACAGTGACAAGCCTTCCAGGATGGGCGTCATCCTCAAAGCTCTACCTGCAACACTTTAACTCTTTAAGCGCCATAGGCGAAAATCGAGACTATTGCGGATGGCATAGATCAAGATCAGACTGCACAGAACGTGCAGTCTGATCTTGGATCTATGCCATCCGCTAGTTTAGTCAATCTTATATGGTTAAAACTTTTCTAGACTTTAGCAGATGGTATACTCAGCCGTAGAAAGGGATAGGGTCTATATACATGTATTTAGAAAGAGTTAATTCCGCCACCCACCTTTTTTACTGTATCACACGAAGGGGCTTCATTCCCTCGTGTTGCTACCACATGAATTTGGATATTCGTTGGTGCTAAATCTTTCTTACGAAATTGTTGAATCACTGCCCTTTAAGCTATTACGTCCGTAGTGCAGAAGTAACTTGTCTGGTTTACTTTAGGGTGCTACCTCTTTGGCATAATCCAACCAAATGCCACCAGTCTTCGGGTACACAGCTTTAGATAGTCAGGGAATAGTAGGGCTGGAAAAGGACATCCCTGCGAAAGTCCTTCAGGCTCACAACTTATCAATCGTCCCCCATACCTTGCAAGAGGACGATGACCTGTTAAATACGCATGTAGTAGCTCTGAAATCTTACATTTTCGATTTTCTGGAAAGGCAATCAATAGAATTGCTTTGTTTCAAATCTATACAATGCGTTCTTTGTTGTGACGGAAGCAATTTACCCGTCAAGCGTATCAATCCGCTTCATCGGTATAAAGGTCAAGGCTCTTTGAAGAAATCACGTGATGATCAATTACGCCAAACGCGTGACCTGAGCATGATTCTTTATTATCGTGGAGCACTTTAATTCCATGATAAACGCCTGACAAGATTATGCAATTTCATTGAAAGACGGCGCAGATTAATCGACTTTACGGATCATAAATTTTCTAATAACAGCTACAGGAATGACCCGCAATTCAACTAAGTATCCGCGTAAATTGTCTGATTCAGCCTTTTAATGTTGTTTTCAAAATACTTGACATTTTTGCCTTTCTCCTAAAAACCGTTTCCCTTACAAACAAATTAAAACCAGCCTGCACATGGCAACTTTCACACACATTTATAAACTGCTTAAACCAGGTAACTCAGAGGTTAGCGTATCTGACTCGTGACCTGGAGGTTGCGGGTTCGATACCCGGTTGCCGCGAACTCTCTTTCCGGCGATTTTTTGCCTCTCATCTCTGATGTGAAAAAAGTAGTCAGTGGCTTTGGAAAGAAAGTTGTGTCAGTACTGGTGTGAGAAAGCTAGGAAACACATGGGTGCGTCACTGACCGCCATGATATGGCCTAAGCTGTTAAAATGGCGTTAAACTCCAATACAAACCAAACAAACAAATAAACTGCTTAACAAATTAAAACGTTCAGTCGGCAATAAAAAAAAAAAAAAAAAAAAAAACCGCAAACGTTACTATCGCAGTTCTAAAGTTTATGTTGGCGGAAAAATCTCGCCGACTCGGACAGTGTAGACCAAGATCAGGCTGCACGTTTTGTTGTTTTGTTGTACACTGTCCGCAACGGTGCATAGCTTACGGTATAGCGGGGTACGTGTTAATACAATGTGCTTCAAAAGTTTCAGCCGTTTGCTTTCGTGTATATATTTGTTCGAATGACACAACGGTACTGGTCGTTTTTTCAACCTATCAAACACTTTAAATCAGTCACGTGAGAATGCAATCACTTGATGTGTTTCATGATAAACATAAGAATACAAGAATAGGATTTTATGGTACATATCCTGATCTTTTATATTGATTTAATTGATGAACCATCGGAAAATGATGAGAGTTGACCGACAATTCACTATGAAAAAGGAATAAAACAAATAAATGTCACGTGATTTTGTGATTATAGCGTACATATAAAACGCAGATTTCAAACTTCGAAAAGGATTGCTATCAAAGGGACCTATTTAGTTTTAGTAGGAAATGCCGGTTACTAACATTTTCTTATATTCCCTATCCGTTTCCACGGTTCTTTTTTCCCCGTCAAGGTCGGAAAACACGGGACTATTTGGTATAGGTAGTTTTAGGTTCACAGGGACCCCCTAATTTTTGAAATATCTTGAAAAATTCCACATCAATTTTTATGAAACTTTGCAGGGTCTTTTAAAATGACCTTACCAACTCTCACAGCGAAAATTAGAATTTTTCTTCCACAAGAAAGAGCATGTTGCCCATTCCAGTAGTGTTAAATTTTGTATCTGAAGCTTAACTTTCTCCCACGGTTTCGCACAGTGACCAGAACAACAAATATAACTGGACAAGTGCATGACTTCAGTAGCTCACTTGAATTAAATGCGGGGCCCTGAAGTTGTTTTTGTACAAATAATATTGTTCTATACCTTACTTAAGATGTCGCTTTTGTCAGTTTCATTTAAATCTTCGAGGGATAAGATGATTTGTCCCATGTTCTTTTATAAGGTGTCTGTTCTGCAATATTTGGTCTCAATTTTATTTTCTGCATGGCTTCATGTTTTATACCACTTCTGTTGAGATATGTGTTTGAAACCATCTGAAACTTAGACTTGAGGGTCTTTCATGGCTTGTTTTGAATTGTTTTTCGCTATGATTTTTTCAGTTCGCCCAAAATTAGCTCAACTGCATTTTGGTCACACTCAAAAGGTGGTAATCTTAAAGACACTGTGTCTCTTTGACCGTAAAAATTCATCTACAACAACACTTTTGAGCTTGTTTATAGAACTAAACCAGTTCATACAATTCACCCTTCTTCATTTTATTATTGTATGGTGTACCACATGGTGTGAGCCAGAGTTTGACTGGGCATCAGGAATACATTTATGATTGGGCGTGGAAAAGAAAACAAAGTGAAAACAAATGCGTGCAAGTCCACGATATTGAATCATAAAAATGAACCCCCCCCCCCAAAAAAAAAAAAAACGACATAACGGCCTCAAAAATTGAAGTTTTTGCTGTTCAAACAATAGAACCACACTTACTGTACTTGCATCAGAACTGTTTTCATAAACAGGTAAACCCTTTACTCAGAATAGCCTTCAACCCCTCCCACCGTTGTTAAGCTGTTTTGTTGATGCATTTTAATATTGCATTGAATGCAAAAAAAGTGAAACAAACTCATCAATAATTCTGAATATTTCACCCAGAGTTGGTAAAAGTGTAACAAGGTAGGATCGCAGCACTGTAGATTATACAGCATTCCTAGAAATCATGTATCACGCTATGTGGTCATGACCTGGGAACGTTGTATAACTCGTGTCCGCATATATAAACCAGGTAAACACCGTTGGGCAGACAGAGGTGGGCAAGAGAGAGAGGTAGACAAACAGAGAGCGGGGAACAATGATTGAACTTGAGTCGGTTTCGCTTTGTGTATAGTTTTAATAAGATGTAGCCTTAGAAACTTTCTTTGGACTTTGACTATTATTGACATCATCTGTGCTGACCGCTGTGCTACATGACGCTTTTATGGTGCCGTGACAAAGGATCTGGGTTGTAGCTGAAACTGTAGCTGAACTTGTAGCTGAAACTGTAGCTGAACTTGTAGCTGAGTTGTTGCTGAATTTCTGTGTTGGATAATTTACTTCAAAAACTGTAAGTTGTCAATTTCACATATTATTTTGCATAGGCATGGCAGAACTACTTGATATTGCTCGTTCTGTAGAAGGGCAAATTAAAAATTTAACAATAGCAGTGGGAGCTCAGGGAGTGGCAAAAATAGTTAATGTTTTCTATGGGTCTGATCCAAAGCAATTCAAAAATTGGATCAAAAGCATTGAGAAAAATGCCACATTAACAGGGATTACGGAAGACTCGGTGATATATGTCTCTTATCAGGCAAGCAGTGGTCCTGTTAGCGATTTCTTGAAAAGATACTATGAACAAAATGGGGGGGCATAATTGGGATCAAGCCAAGACAGAATTGAGACTCAGGTTTGGGGAGGTTGTTGACCAACAACATGCTTTGTTGTTGCTCAGGAGAGTAAAGCAAAAATCTGGAGAATCAATCCAGGTATACGCGGAAAGATTGCTTGCTCTGGCAGAAGACGCATTTGACGGACCTGACCAAATGCAGAAGCACTTAGTTGGGTATTTTATTGACGGGTTATCCCACGACTATATGAAAATGAAGGTTTTACGTGATAATCCCCTCACCTTCAACGAAGCGATAAGAATCGCCACTGGTGAGCAAAATCTACGGAAAAGGTTTACTCTAAGGTTAGGGTCACAGAACACTCAAAATACTAGAGAAGAAACTCCCATGGAAGTAAGTCATTCTAGGCCCAAACTAAAATGTCACTACTGCAAAGAGATAGGCCATTTGATAAAAGATTGTCGACTTAGAAAGGCATGTATAAATGCTGCAAACGAAAAATCTCGCACAAAAAAAGATTTGAAAAATATCAAGTGTTATGCGTGTGGAAAATTTGGCCACATTGCTACGAATTGTCCTAATAACCAAAATCACAATCAAAATTTAAACCAAGACGCTTCCCACATGTAGAAGCCGATGTGGGAAGAAATACAAAAAATAAACTGGAAGGAAAACCGCGACACAAAAGAAAGTGTATTCAAATTAAATCTGTTGTAAAAGGACCAAATTCTCTTTTAATTAAATTTCAAAAACTAAAATATAGAGGTGAGGTTTCTTTGATTCATCGTCGTGTATATTTTTGTTTTTGAAATTTAATTAAAAGAGAATTTGGTCCTTTTACAACAGATTTCTGACAGTCCATCTATATGAACTGGTGTATTATCTGCTGTAGTTAGGTCTAACTACAGCAGAAAATACACCAGTTCATATAGATGGACTGTCAGAAATCGGGTTCATGTTGGGAGGATTAAAAATGACCCATTCCTTCTATGTAGTCCGTAACCTTAGCAGAAATGTTATTATAGGTCTTGATTGGCTGCAATCACGAGGTGTACGTGTGTATCATGACCTGGGATGTATTAGGGTCGATGAGACATACATTCCACTCGTGGAAGACATACATATAGCTTCTGTTGCTAGGTTGAAACACAAAACCAAGATTCTCCCACAGACAGCCCATATTTGTCAATGTCAGATAAGAAAACACGTAGATTTACCTACAGACTGTGAATACGAGATCTCGCCCTTCAAAATAGGTCAAATTGGCAGTGAGCCAGGTTTTCTAATGGTGAACTCAATTTCTAAGCTTTCTGAGAATCGTAGATTACCTGTATTGCTTGTAAATACCACTAATAAGACCTTATCTTTCAAAGCAGGAACACCTGTCGCCCGTATCAAACAAATTAGCTCTACAGAAATAATGAGTATAGATAAAAATTCCTTAGGTAAGCCAATTAGTGTAGAAAATCCGGGAAGCCCTGATAAGATTGACACTAATGAGATAGATAATTTAAATGTTTCGGCTGAATTCAAGCCAAAGGTAATTAGTCTGTTGTACAGGAACTCTTGACTTATTTGCTAAAACTGATGCTGATTTGAGTCACACTGACACAGTTAGGATGAAAATAGATACAGGTAAGCATGAACCAATTCGACTTAAGCCATATCGCACCCAACTCAATAATAGAAAAATAATTGATAAGGCTGTTGATGAAATATTGGAATCAAAAATAATTGAAAGAAGTAGGTCAGCTTGGTCATTTCCTGTAGTGACCGTAGATAAAAAAGATGGGTCAAAGCGTTTTTGCGTTGATTTTAGGAAATTAAATAGGATAACAAAAACTATTTCATACCTTCTTCCCGTGATAGATGACATACTTGCCTAATAAGGCAAGGCCAAATACTTTTCGTCTCTTGACCTCAAATCAGGTTACTGGTAGGTAAAGATGGACGACAGTGATAAAGATAAGACAGCTTTCACGTGTCACAGAGGATTGTTTCACTTAATGTCATGCCTTTTGGCCTGACTAATGCTCCAGCAATCTTTCAAGAATTAATGAATCGCGTCCTCGAAGGATTAAGAGACTTCACTACTGTTTACCTTGATGGTATCTTGATATATTCACGAACCTTGGAAGAACATTTGGCACATATTCAACAGGTATTTGATCGTTTACGTAAGCAGAGAAATGTAGCTTTCTAAAAAGAGAAACTAATTATCTTGGATTTGTTATCAATGCCAATGGCATTCAGCCAGAAGAGAAAAAAATTGATGTAATTAGGTCTCTCTCACCTCCAACAAATGTACGTGAGGTCAGAAGTTTTATAGGTATGTGTAGTTATTATCGAAGATTTATTCCACAATTTTCAAGCATAGCAGAACCAATTATCGCTCTTACTCGGAAGTATGCCAAGTTCAAATGGGATGCTTATTGTCAATTAGCTTTTGATAAATTGAAACAGGTGTTGGCGGAATTACCTCTTCTTTGTTTTCCTGATGTTAATTTACCTTATAGATTATACACTGATGCAAGTGATAAATGTATTGGTGCTTGTCTCACACAAACTGTTCGTGAACCATGTCAAGATGTTGAACGTCCTATTTATTACTTATCACATAGACTTAGTGATACGCAGACTAGATGGTCTGTTATAGAAAAAGAGACCTATGGGATTCATTACAGCCTACAGAAATTAGATCATTACCTTCATAATGCAGAATTTACAATATATTGTGATCATAAACCTCTTAAATATTTACTTGAGTCACCCATGCAAAATGAGAGTTTCGTTATGGGCATTAAGTATTGCCGGCTATAATTGTAAGATTGAGTATCTTGCAGGCACGAAAAATTCGGGAGCAGACCTTCTTTCTCGTGTGCCGTTAAACACACTTAAGACAGATGATTCACCTTTGAATGACCCAGATGTTAGCCGTCAAATGTATCAGATAAATGTGTTGAACTCCAATCAGTTCCAGCCAAAGCGTTTCGCGAGATGTGAGCCACAGTTTCAAGACAAGGTCAAGAAACCTTGTTATAATGAATCACTAAACATGATAATTAAGCAGGAAAAAGATGAAAGTATAAAACAAATTAAGCAAGATTTACAAAACGATTCCCTATCTCCTTCCCTTGCTAAGAAACACCTGTTATTAGATAACATCTTGTATTATATTTCTTACCCTGATACAGAGCCTACGCTTCGTGTCTATATCCCTCAAGATCTCCAACAAGATGTTTTGTCTGAATATCATAAGTCATTAGCCACATGGGAATAGATAAGACATACAACGCAATTAGGTCAAAATACTACTGGGTCAATTTATATAAAGATGTTGTCTATTTTGTTACGTCTTGTTTAATTTGTCAAATGAGGAGTAATCAGAAAACTAAGCCAAGAGTTCAAGAAACTGATACCGCACCTTTTGCTTGGGCAAAATGTGCTGTCGATGTAAGTGGTCCATATCGTACTACATTGTCTGGAAACAAGTACATAATAAGTTTCATTGACCTATTTTCTGGTTACCCCGAAGCTTTCGCGTGCCCTGATAAAAGTGCACAAACAATGGCTCATCTCATTATGGATGAAATTGTTCCACGCTACTCTTGTCCGTAAGAAATATTGTCTGATAACGGCTCGGACATTGTCAATCAAGTCATTAAGGAGACTTTGGCTGAATTGAATATACATCATGTGACAACGTCATTCTATCATCCGCAAAGTAATGGTCTGCTAGAGGTATCATAGGACACTAGTAGATGTCATGTCCAAGAAATTGCAGATCGATAATTCTCAGTGGGACGCCTCCTTACCCCATATTCTTTCAGCTATTCGGTTCGGTATCAATGAGACTACCAAATGTTCACCATTTTATCTTTTATTCAATCGAGAATGTGTATTGCCTATTGACACCATTCTAAAACCTAGACGTAAATACCAAGGTGAAGATCCTCATAAAATAGCACTTGAACAACAACATAGGGCTTTTATGTTGGTTCATCAAAACAGAAGGAAAGCAAAACAAAAAAGAAACGAATACAAAAATAAAACCGCTAATGATGTACAATTTCAAGTAGGAGATCCTGTTCATCTCAAAAACCACACCCGTAAAAATAAATTTGACATCAAATGGCGCCCTTATTATCGTATAATTGAACAAACCTCACCTGTTACTTTTATCATTAAACACCAATTAGATGGAAGTACTACTAAAGTTCACGCAAAACACCTATGTTTAGCTAATTTAGACGAATGGAGCATACCCGTCGATAAAACAGGCCGTCAATTAAGACCAAGTAACTACTTTGTCCCACCTGTTTCATCTGACTCTGACAGCTCGGATAGTGAATCATCGTCTGACACGATAATACATGATAGGAGTAAATTCTTACAGAAAAATCTGCGCAGAGAGCGATCTCAAAGTTCTGATGAGTCAGAAATACCGTTAGCCGAATTAAGGCAGAGAATTAGGTCATGACGTAAACGTGACTCTGAATCCAATTAGGATAATGATGTGTCAAGTTGGAAGCCTTCCAGTTTGTGTTTTGTTGATAAGGCTTCGTTCAGTTATCATGAACTGAGATAATTTAAGAAAAAGGTACCTTTCTTTTGTATTTTTGTGTTATATGGGAAGTATTAAGAGAAGTAATTGTAATCTTGTTGTTTATTGTAAGAACACAGTGATGAGCTTCACGTTCGCATTAAGCATTTTGGCAGTAATATTGTTTGTTCATAATATTGAGCGACGTTCGTCTGCAGCGTTCGTTGCCGAAGCAATTGTTATTAGAGATAATGTTGTATTTTATAATATAAATGAAGTGAGCATCACTAGAGCAAAATGGTTAGCAACCCTTGTAGTCGATTTTGATAATATTGAAAACTTAATGACAAGACTAGCAAAAGATTTAAAATTAGTTGTGACGACATTTAGAGTTGTCAAACCGAGGCATCTTAAAGGGAACAAAGACTTTGAAGCTTTTGAAAATGCTTTTGATGGCTTATTGTAGGAAGTCGAGTACTTGCAACTCGTTGAAAACGACATCCGAGTAGAATTGTCACAATTTGAAGCACTTGCACACAAGTCTAGAAATCGTAGAAGTTCATTGCCTTTTGTTGGAGACGCATTGCCATGGTTATTTGGGGTTTTAAGTGAATAAGATCTTAAAAACATTCAAAATCAAGTATCATCCCTTACCTTAAATAAAAAAAGAATAGTTCATATTGTTGAACAGAGCCTCACAATTATCAATGAATCACGTGTACTTATTCGTGAAAATAGACAGTCTATAATTGAAATTATAGGGAGCATTCGAAAAATGGATTCAAAAATAAAATTGATAACACAAGAGCTTGCTAGGAAAATTAATGAGAACCGTCGATTTATGGAAGTCTACAGTCGGTTAAACCTGCTCATTAACGAGATAAGAATTCTTATTCGAGATGCAAAAACATTTCTCACAAGGTTGAGAGCTGATCTGGATTATCTGGCTCTTCGAAAACTCTCAACAGGAATAATTAACCCACTTCGGTTAAAAGGCTTATTACTCGAAATTCAGGATGCTCTACCTGATCTTCTGTCACTAATTAACGATCCGAGAACTGATATATGGGAATTCTACAAATATCTGAGAACTGAAACACTTTTTATAGACGGAAAAATAATGATCATACTTTCCATCCCAGTGATAAAGTTAGATCACAGTTTTGAGGTCTACGAAGCTGTATCTATTCCAGTACCTTCACCTGTTACTATCAATTATGAAACTGGATCAAGAACAAATGACTTGTTAGCTGTCTACCAATTAGAAGCTAATGGCTTTCTGATAGATAAGGCGAGAACAAAATATCATTTACTTTCTGATTCCGAGATACAGGCCTGGAGTCATAAAAACACAAGATTCTGTGCGCTAATTAGTCCAGAATTTCCTGTAAATGTAGACCATACCTGTCTGATTAGCTTGTTCTTAGATGCCAAGGAAAAAAAGAAGTGATAAATGTG